>OY284479.1:44987777-46395777 GCA_958336345.1 Dorcus parallelipipedus
CAATTCACTCAGTATTTTACCCGAGATTTGTGGGAATCCCAAGCTTGGTATGGGACTGAAAATACCCCAGAACTCGCTCGGTGGTGTGAATACTACCCCGGCAGGGCCGTCGTTAAATTCTTCTCACTTTCAAAGCAAGAATTTCGTTATCACAATAACACGTAACTACATACACACCACGAGAGCGAACTGGGAACTGAACCAGGCGCTAACGTGAAGCGGAAGAACATCGAAATATCATTACGTCATAAGCGGTAACCAATGGCATGATTGTGACGTCAAGAGTTCCGAATAAAAGAACGGGTTTCTACAAGTTCTAGGCTTATACCGTATTTGTCACTACAATAACTTTATGTCAGTTTATTATGTGCCTCTAACACATGCTTCAGATACTTCGTTAAATTTAAAATAATATGAGGGGTGCTTAGTGAAGAGGTCGTTGATCATGAGATTTACAGGTTGAGTGTTGATCGTCGGTATATTTCCAATAATGTTATCAGCAGTTGTTATGAAATGGTCGTTGAAGTCTTCAGCCTTGATTTAAAGTTAACACTACTGCTTTCGTGCTTTGTATTACGTGATGAGTCAGTAACTTGCCACATCGCCTTCACTTGGTTTCCTAAAAAAAAAATTGACAATAGAAAACAAAGAATAACCAAATTCGAGGAAAAGACACAATAGCAAAAAAGACGATCGACATATTTTAAATTTGTTTGCTGCACTTTAATCTCTCTCTCTCTTCAATTTTCTCATGCTCTGCTAAACGGAAAAATCGAAGAAAATTAAATTGAAAATTGAAACAAAAAAGAAAATAAATTGACAATAGAAAACAAAAAATAAACTTAACCTTAACTCACTAAAAATGGAAAAATGGTGCGCTAGCATAAGAGCAACATTAAACAAGCAACAAGGTTAAGTTAAGCCCAATCGGTGTCACGTGCACCTAGTTCTGACTGCCGCCGGTAGATGGTGGCGTGATTACCTTTGTCATAGTTGACGGATGTACGGGAAAATAAATTCGTGCCCCCAAAATGGGCGGCAAACAAATCTTAAATCATTAAAGACGGAAAAAAATGCGCTGCCCTGTGAATAACATTGAACAAGGAATGAGGAACCCAGTCGGCGTTGACGTTCGCCTAGTTCTGATTGCTGCCGGTAGATGGTGGTGTGGCGTGATTGTCGGTGAATATGACGTTCGCTTTCTAGATTTTGAGGCGCGGAGTAACTCCTCGCTGCGAATTCAGGAAAGACGAGTTCAGTTGAAGGATGTACGGAAAAATAAGTTTGTGCCCCAAAATGGGCGCCAAAAAAATCGCTTTACCAAACATTGATGTTATATCAAACTATGCTATATTTAGAAGAATACATATTTTAGCGTTTCCTTTAAAACTCAACAAGACAACTTAAAACTTCCAAAATTGTTAATACTGAAAGATTAAAACTTGTAACACAAAAATTAATAATCAAAACTTAGAAATTCGACAATAAAGCACTAAAGCAATAAAAGTGTAAATGCAAAACTCAAACACTCAAAACTAGAAACTCAAGAAATTAAAACTCCAAAAAACCAAAACTCAATTGAAATTAAGTCTGACCTGCGGAACTCAATTCAAATCAGAAAAACATGAAATTAAAAAAAAAAGTTAACAACTGCCAGTCTGTTTAACAACAAATTTTTAAAAATATTATTAATTAAAATCGACAGTCTACCACAAAAATATATTAAAACTTTGACATCTGTCATAATTGCAAAGAAATAAAAATCAAGTGTCAGTCTGTTTAACAATTAAAATTTTATTAAAGTTATTAATTAAGATGACGTCATCGACAGTTTACTATAAAAATACTTTAAAAGTTTGACATCTGTCATAATTGCAAAAAAAAACAGTTGTCAATCTGTTTAACAATAAAAATTTTAATAATGTCATTAATTAAAATGACGTCATCGACAGTCTTCTACAAAAAAAAACATTAAAATTTTGACATCTGTCATAAATACAAAAAAAAAATTTAAAAAAAGCCAGTCAGCTTAACAATAAAAATTTTATTAAACTTCTTAAGAAAGAAAAACAACTGTTTAACAATAAAAATGTTATTAATGTTAGTAATTACACAATGGCAAAAAAATCAGCTGGCAGTCTGTTTAACAATAAAAAGTTTATTATTATTATTAATTAAAATGACGTCATCAACCGTTTACTATAAAATATTATAAAACTTTGACATCTGTCATAATTGCAAAAAGAAATCAAGTGTCAGTCTAACAATAAAAATTTCATTGATGTTATTAATTAAATAACGTCATCGACAGTCTACTATAAAAATAATTTGTTTAAAATTTAAAAGCTTTGACATTCTAATTAGGAATTAAAATGACGTCATCAACCGTCTACTACAAAAATATATTAAAACACTGACATCTGTCATAATTCTGCTGCCAGTCTGTTTAACAATAAAACAATGTTATTAAATATATTAAAACTTTGACATCTGTCATAATTGCAAAAAAAATCAACTGTCAGTCTGTTCAACAATAAAATGTTCATTAATGTTTTTAATTAAAGTGACGTCATCAACAGTCTACTACAAAAATACATCAAAACTTTGACATCTGTCACATTTGCAAAAAATTCTGTTGTCAATGAAGATTTATTCAGTTTAATGACGTCACCAATAGTTTACCAGAAAAGTTTATTAAGACTTTCACAGTAATCGTCAAACTGTCAAAAATAAAATCAAGTGTCGGTTTTTTTGACAATTAAAATATCATTTTTACAATGTGCGATTAATTAGAATGACGTCATCAATAGACTATAAATAGAATACTTTATCAAAACTTTGACAGCTGTGGTAATCGTCAAGAAAATCAACTGTCAGACAGCTCGACAAAGTTTGCTTTTTAATAATGCGGTCAATTGGAATTACGTCATTAATGATGTGCAAAAAAACTTTGACAGTTATAGTATTTATCAGAACTAGCTGTCAATTAATTCGACTATTAAAATGTAAATGTTGTTTTTCATTAATGTAATTAATCACAGAGAGACGTCGTCAGCAGCCTAATAGAAAATTTCATTATAACTTTGACAAGCGTCATAATTGTCAAGAAAACATTGTCAGTCAGTTTGACAATTAAAATATCTGTAAGTATTTTTATTAACGCGATTAAATAGAATGACATATTCAATAGTCTATACAGAACTTTGACAGTTGTCATGACTATCAAAAAAATCAGGCGTCAGTCAGTTTGAAAATTAAAATATAAGATTTTTTTATTAATTCGATTAATTAGAATGACGTTATGAATAGTCTATATATAGAATACTTTATTAAAACTTTGACAGCTGTGATAATCGTCAAGAAAACCAACTGTCAGGCAGTTTGACAATGTGATCAACTAGGATTATATCATTAATGATGTACAAGAAAACTTTTGACAGTTATCGTAATTGTCAAAACTAGCCGTCAGTCAGCTCGACTATTAAAATCTAAATTTTGTTTTTTATTAACGTAATTAATCACAATGAGACGTCTTCAGCGGTCTAATAGAAAATTTCACTAAAACTTTGACAACTGTCATAATTGCCGTTAGTCAGTTTGACAATTAAAATATAAGTATTCTTTTTAATGATGCGATTAATTAGAATCATGTCGGAAATTAATTTGCAAAAAGCTTTGACAGTTCTCATAGTTGTCAGTGTCAAAAAAGATTATTAAAACTTTGACATCTGACATAACTGCAATAAAAAATCAACTATCGGTCTGTTTAACAATTGTGATTGATCAATGATCACTCAGTCATCAATAGTTTACTGGATAAAAAATAAAATCATTTTGACAATTAAAATATAATTTTTTTAATGCGATTAAGTAGAATGACGTCATTGATAGGTTATCTGAATACTTTATTCAAACTTTGACGGTTGTTAGATTGTCAAAAAAAAAACAAGCGTCAGTCAGTTTGACTTTTAAGGAATACTTTATTGAAACTTTGACAGTTGGTATGATTTTCAAAAAAATAGACGATTAAAACATAAGATTTTTTTTATTAAAGTGATTAATTAGAATGACGTCATCAATAGAATATTTTATTAAAACTTTTATTAAAATATTTTATTAAAACAGCTGTGAGAATTGTCAAGAAAATGAACCGTCAGACAGTTTGAGAATGAAATGTGGTTAATTAGAATTGACAGTTATCGTAACTGTCAAAACCAGCTGTCAGTCTGTTCGAATATTAAAATGTAAATTTTTTTTTCCATTAACGTAATTAATGAAACGCCATCAGCGGTTTAATAGAAAATACAATTGTCAAGAAAACATTATTAGTCACTTTGACAATTAAAATATAAGTTTTTTTTAATTATCGCAATCAATTAGAACGACATAATTAATAGTCTATACAGAACTTTGACAGTTGTCATGATTGTCAAAACAAATCAGGCGTCAGTCAGCTTGACAATTAAAATATATGATTATTTTTATTAACGCAATTATTCCGAATAAAGTCATCAATAGTCTACATATATATAGAATACTGACAGCTGTGATAATCGTCAAGAAAATCAACTGTCAGACAGTTTGACAAAGTTTTCTTTTTAATAATTTGACCAAGTAGAATTACGTCATTAATGATGTACAAAAAAAACTTTGACAGTTACAGTAATTGCCAAAAATAGCTGTCAGTCAGTTCGACTATTAAAATATAAATTTTGTTTTTTATTAACGTAATTAACCACAATGCACAAAAAAAAAACTTTGACAGTTTTCGTAACTGTCAAAAGTGGCTGTCAGTCAGTTCTACTATTAAAATATAAATTAACGTAATTACTAATCACAATGAGACGTCACTAGCGGTCTAAAAGAAAATTTCATTAAAACTTTGACAACCGTCATAATTGTCAAGAAATCATCGTTAGTCAGTTTGACAATTATAATAATTTTTTCATTAACGCGATTAATTAGAATGACAATTCATAGTCTACATAGAACTGTTAGTTTAACAATTTCTTTTCAACAATACGATTAATCAGAATCACGTCATAAATTAATTAACAAAAAATTTTTGACAGTTATCATAATTGTCAAAAATAGCTGTCGGTGTCAGTTTATCGTTACACTACTAAAATAAAAGATTTTTTTTCAGTTAATTTGATTAATCACGATTAGAACACATCATTAAAAGTTTGACAGCTGTCACAACTGTCACATAAAATCAGATGCCAGTCAATTTAACAATTTCATACACTGTAAAAAATGGCGCCCCATGATTTTCAAAAAATAGACGATTAAAACAAGATTGTTTTTTATTAAAGTGATTAATTAGAATGACGTCATCACTAGAATATTTTATTAAAACTTTGACAGCTGTGAGAATTGTCAAGAAAATGAACCGTCAGACAGTTTGAGAATGAAATGTGGTTAATTAGAATTACGTCATTAATAATGTACAAACAAACTTTGACAGTTATCGTAACTGTCAAAACCAGCTGTCAGTCTGTTCGTCTGTTAAAATGTAAATTTTGTTTTCCATTAACGTAATTAATGAAACGCCATCAGCGGTCTAATAGAAAATACAATTGTCAAGAAAACATTGTTAGTCACTTTGACAATTAAAATATAAGTTTTTTTTTAATTAACGCAATCCCTTGAAGCGGTGAATCCGCGTACTGAAGCCGCCCGCCCCCTCCCTTATGTGACCGACTGAAATTTGTGTTATTTATGATGGAATCGTTGTTATGTCAGGCCGACACGTCACGAGTGACCTCCGACATTATCTGGCCGTGTACACGACCGCTGCGCACACAAATAAAGGAATTACGGGGCCCGTCTTTGTGTATAGGTGAACGCGAACGTGAACAATAATTAATTATGGAACGATAGCGGTTATTAATATGACCCCGGACGATACGACGCTGTTGCAGGTTGGCGTCGGTGGTCCGGTGGTCGGCAGACACAGATAAGACACGTCCCAGGGGTAGCTTGGCTTGGCTTAGCTAAACCCGTATAGCGCTGTGGCTTGCAGATAGTGCGCGCACTCTCTCTCTCTCTCCCACTAACCCATTTCAGATGTGCATGTGTATGTGTGATATCCGGCATAAAAATGAGTGAAGTTTGCTGATCCGGGATGGGAGGGAGGCGGGGAGGACATGAATGAATTTTCGGAAACGGTTTATACGAGCAATAAAGAAGAACGGCCCGATCGTGCGGAATTATGCAATGTTTTCGGCTTAAAATACGGCCACTCTATTTTTACGGCGGATTTATAAGATTCTGTTTGTTTTTACGCGCCGATCTTACCGGAAGCCTTGTGTCTGGGCGCGTTGGCTGATCTCTGGACAATTATCAAAATGAGACGACGAACCCCACGCACGTCAAGCTTCATTCCCCCGAGCGAAAAATATTTAGCTTAAGAATCAAGTACATTTGACATTCACCGATTGATCTCTTTGATTGACAACCGACTCATTCGTAAATAGCTGAACGCCAGAGATCGGAACAACGTCGCGAAACTTGGTGAGGTCACATACGAGCGTTAATATCTCGAGAACGGTAAGAGAGAGGAAGGTGCGGTTTTCACCGTCGTCTTCCTCTCGACGGATTTCCATAAGTTCGACGCGATTACGTCTAGTAATTTAAAATCGTCTATAATATTTTGTTTAAAGAGGATTAATTATTTTTTCCAAAAAATATTTATCGAGACGTATGAAGCGCGATCTACTGACAGACAGTGAAGTCAATGTGACAAGAAACCGCCAAATGGAATATTATCGCTCAAGTAATTTGGTTGATTAGGAAAATGAGAATCTGTTGTAGTTGTTGAGGTTGATTTTGAAGCGCCATCTGTTGAGCGTCGGAAAAAGCTTCCATTAAGACAAATGTGATCAAAAGAACGTCGGCAAACAATAAACATTAATCCACTTGAATCCATTTTGAAAATCATTTAAAAAAGAAATTAAAAATATTGTAATGAAATAAACGAAACTGGGTCCAAGTTTTCTAAAATTAAGACATTTGACAGTTATTGTGCAATTTTTGACGCTAAACAAAACAAAAGACGATCGAAAAATAAAGAAAATTTATAAAATTAAAAAATTCTTGGTAAATAGACAAAAATTTCTAAAATTAAGATTTGGCATTTGTGCAATTCTTGACGTAAAATAAAACAAAAGACGATCGAGAAATAAAGAAAATTTATAAAATTATTGTTATTATTGAATAAAATTAGAAAAAAATAATAAAAATAAAAGAAATCTCGTTAACTAAATTACAAAAAAATAAAAAGTTTCATTAAATAAACAATACTTTCTATAAAATTACAAAAAATTCTAAAAATTACAAAAAATCATTAAAAAAAATTATAAAAATTATAAAATTTTTATTAAATATCCAAAATTTTCTAAAGTTAAGATTTGACATTTGTGCAATTTTTAGGTAAAATAAAACTAAAGACGATCGACAAATTTATAAAATTCAAAAAAATATAAAAAAAATCTCATTCAATTAAATTAGAAAAAAATAAAAATAAATAAATAAATCATTAAATAAAATTACAGAAAAATTAAAATTAAAAAATTCTCATTAAATAAACAATACTTTCTACTTTCTATAAAATTACAAAAAATTATAAAAATTACGAAAATCATAAAAATTACAAAAAATAAAAATTAAAACATTTTTATTAAATAAACAAAACTTTCTAAAATTTAGATTTGACATTTGTGCAATTTTTGACGTAGAATAAAATAAAAGACGATCGACAAATTTATAAAATTAAAAAAATATATATATAAAAAAATCTCGTTGAATAAAATTAGAAAAAAATAAAAATAAAAAATTTCATTAGATAAAATTACAAAAAAAATAAAAACTAAAAAATTCTCATTAAATAAACAATACTTTCTACTTTCTATAAAGTTAGAAAAAATCATAAAAATTAAAAAATTCTCATTAAATACTTTCTATAAAATTACAAAAAATTAGAAAAATTACAAAAAATCATTTAAAAAAATTAGAAAAATTATAAAATTTGTATTAAATAACCAAAATTTTCTAAAATTAAAATTTGACATTTGTGCAATTTTTAGGTAAAATAAAACAAAAGACGATCAACAAATTTATAAAATTCAAAAGAATATTAAAAAAATCTCATTCAATTAAATTTAAAAAAAATAAAAATAAATAAATCATTAAATAAAATTACAGAAAAATTAAAAATTAAAAAATTCTCATTCAATATACAAAACTGTCTAAAATTAAGATTTGAACTTTAGGCAATTTTTGGCGTAAAATAAAACAAAAGACGATCGACGAATTTATAATCCTTGAATAAAATTAGAAAAATTACAAAAATAAGAAACTCGTTAAATAAAATTACAAAATATTACACATAGAAATTTAGAAAAAGTTCTCATTAAATAAACTTCTAAAATTAAGATTTGACAATCGAGAAACAAAGAAAATTGATAAAATTACGAAAAAATAACGAAATTTAAAAAATTTTCGTTAAACAAAACTTTCTAAAATTAAGATTTGAAATTTGTGCAATTTTTGACGTAAAATAAAACAAAAGACGATCGAGAAATAAACAAAATTACAGAAAAGTGAAAATTCAAAAAAGTGGTTGAGTTCAAAATCGGTAGATCTACCGAATTATCGGTAGAGTTGGCAGCACTGATCGGCACGGATTTCCATAAGTTCGACGCGATTACGTCATTTTCTTCTAAAATCGTGAATGCCGTAGGAAAAATAACAAATTTTTGGATTCATACGCCGCCATCTGTTATTCAATAGCTGAAGTAGATAACATTTTCAAACAATAAAGATCTGAGAAATTAAAATGTTTTCGCTGAAAAAGGGCAAACAAGATGAAACGTTGAAAATATGGCGAAGAAAAGTCACAGGATTGCGAATTCACAAGGAGTACGTACGACTGGTGCGCCATCTGTTTACCAACAAAACTGTTTGAAGAAAAATCAGAGAACTTTAAAATCCCGAGAAAAGCTGCCCGGTAGACGGACAGTTAATAATAAAGAAACTTAAGAGTTCCTGTGTATCAGTAAAAACGCCATCCGTCGACCAATGAATGAATTAAACGCAAGGAAGGCAACGCCATCTGTTGATCGATGAATGAATTAAACGCAAGAAAGGCAATTTCTTCCGGTCATGAAGAGTAAAAGGACAAAGAGAAAGCCGAAAGAAATTCCCAAGGAAAATAACAAATTTTAGAATTCTAAAAACATGTATGTAACTCCTGCGCCATCTGTTGTTCAATAGCTGAAATAGGTAGCGTTTCCAAACAATAAAGATTTGAGTAAAAGACGTTGAAATATTTGGCTGAAAAAGGAAGACGTTAAGAAAACGAAACATTGAAAATATGGCGAGGAAAAGTCACAGTATTGCGAGTACGACTGACGCGCCATCTGTTGACCAACAGCTAAACAAAGTTAGAAAAATCAGGGAATTTTAAATCCCGCCGCATAGACAGATTGACGATAACTTAACAATTCCTGTGGGTTAGTGGGTTAGTTGCAGCGCCACCTGTTGCCCGATGAATGCATTAAATGCAAGAAAGGCAAATTCCGATTGTGAAGAATGAGAAAACAAAAAGAAAGAAAAACGTTAAAGGAGCGGCACAGAAAAATAACAAATTTTTGAATTCTAAAAACAATACGAACCGTGCGCCATCTGTTGTTCAATAGCTGAAGTGAACTTTACTAAACAATAAAGATTTGAGAAAAAGACGTTAAAATATTTTCGTAGGAAAAGTCGAACACTGGAAAGGCAACCGAAACGAAACGTTGAAAATGTGGCGAAAAAAATTCACAGGATTGCAGATTCACAATTCACGAGTCCGACTAATGCGCCACCTGTTGACCAATAGCTGAACAAAGACAGAGAGAAAACAGCAGCACGGCAAAATCAGAGAATTCTGCCCCTTGGACAGATTGATGATAAAGAAACTTAAAAGTTCCTCTGGGTTAGCTAGGGCGCCATCTGTTGACCAATGAATGAATTAAACGCAAGAAAGGCAATTTCCGATTGTGACGAATAAAAAGACAAAGAGTCAACTACAAATACTTACATCTTATTTTGGTCACTTAAAGACAATTCAGACTACATGACACTCTGACGAGATTTACTCTAATGCCGCGCTAACGTTTGGCTTGTCGCGTATTTATAGGGGTTTCGTTTCCGGGGTATTACGTAAATTGTCGCCTTGACATTTGTCTTTGGATTCGCACACGGCACACGAATGAATCATACGCCTTGACATTTGCATTCGGATGTGCAGGTGCAGAAGTGCAACGCGGGTGAGTCATACGTTACATTTCTTGTGTTTCGCTCGACTGATTTTCAGCTGCACATTCTTTGGTGGTCTTCTCGTCCTAGTTACATTATCCTTCGTCTCAAATATATTCCGGGCAATAAAACTTAACGAACACACTTCAGGAGAACAACCTATCACCTGCGGACTCCCGCAAGGGTCAATACTTGGCCCATTGCTCTTCCTGACCTATATCAATGATCTCCCTGACTATCTCAAACATAACGCTCGAGCAATTCTGTACACCGACGACACGACGATCTACCAGTCTACTGGCTACTGATGTAAATAAATTAAAATTACAAATTATGTGCTGATCCACAAAGACAATGAAAATGATATAAAAGATAATGACACGCGTTATGTGAATGCACTTTTAAGAAACAAATTAGCGGAATGCGAAAATTCAAACATCATGCTTAAAGATCAAAATGATGCCCTGAAAACGGGATTAGCCAAATTAAAAACGCAAATCGAGAGCTATAAAGTAATCATTGACAACCAATCTAAGATTATAGATAAAATTAACCCAAATAATTTATCCGCACTTCAATAGCTATCCAAACAGATGCACCAAAAGTCACAGATAATGTGTCTCAAACTTCGGAAATCAACAATAAAGCTATATTAAAGGAACCAGAAGTGGACTTAAATGCTCTACCCATACCAACAACTAGAAGCATCATTGAAACGCATAAAAGGGTGTTAGTCTTAAGTGATAGTCATGGGAGACACATGAGCACTCTCTTGAAAGAAACCTTATCAAATGTCTCAGCCACTGGTTTAATCAAACCAAATGCTAAATTAAACGGCATAATTAGTAATCTTAACCAATTGGTAAAAGATTTTAACAAGTCTGATCATATATTTCTCATGGCTGGAGCAAACGACATATGCGACTGCTACGATGACGATTCCGTTAGAAGATTACTGCAAGAATTCGATTTTGTAATGAATGCTACGGTCCATACCAATATTACAATATCTACTATCCTTTTCAACAGTCATGACCAGGAACTCAATTACCTTATTGAGCATATAAATTATAAAATTTTTAATCTAGCAGATACTTATGAACATGTAAAGATTTTTTGTATAAATACTGTAATCACGATCGACGACTACGATCTTTTGAAATTTCGAGCAAAAAAATATATTTGTCATCCGTTGTCCAATTATATTTATCACATTGCTTTTCCTCAAGAAATGACAATGTCATCCAATATAACAACATTTAAACAGAATGATCAAGACAAAATAAGCAAAAATAATAATTTTTTAATCACACAAGGAATACACAAGAATTCGATATAAAGAGAACTGAACAAGATGTAAACCAATTCAACTATAACTTAAAATTCATACATGTTAACATACAAAGTGTCCGAAACAAAATTGATTCCCTAGTCGTTTTCAACAGTGACGAAATACCAGACGTATTGTGTTTAACGAAACATTGGTGTCAGTCACATAATATAAATCTTTTAAAAATTCCTGGATACAGGGTTGTGTCCTATTTCTGTCGTGATGCATATATGAGAGGAGGTGTTGCTATCCTTGTCAGAGATGACTGCGATATAATTGCAAATGGCATTAAATGCATTGAAAGACTGTCCATCGAAAAATGCTGCGAATGTTGTGCGATTGAATTCACAACAGATAGGTACAGATTATGTTTTATTGGAATGTATCGTTGTCCGGACGGTTCTTTCGAAGATTTTATTGAAATACTAACCGACGTTCTTAAGAACGCTAGTAACTATGACATAATTATCATAGGAGGGGACTTAAATGTCAATATCCTGATCAACACTTTCAAAACCAAGATTCTCCAGGATGTGCTAAGCTCGTTCGGTCTTCATATCACAACACATAGCGCCACACGCATATATAAAAATTGGACGGGGAAAATATCCGTTGATTTCATGATTACTAATCTGGACAATGGAAATTATGCAAGTACTATTATAAATCCTAATTTAGCCGACCACTTGGCGAATGTATTCATATTGTACTCAAATAAGATTAGTTTACCATCGCCACCTTTGGAAATTAGATATCGAATAATAAATAGTAGCACCTTAAATGTATTACAACAGAAAATTAGCTTGTAGCAATGGCTAAATGTATACGACACAAATGATGTAAACTTAGCTTTCCACAATTTTATTATGATTTTCGAATGGTATTTAGAGATATCCTGTCCTTTTATAGTAGAGCGAGTTAGCAAAGTAAACACCAATATAAACAATACAAACAAAAAATGGATTTCACCTGAAATTATAGCACATGGAGCCAAAATCAAAAAGATCTCTTTTTGCTGTATCGTTATACCGGAGACTTACAACTATGGGAATTCTATGTCCAGAAAAAGAAAGAATACAAAAACCTAATGATTACAACAAAAAAAGATTACTTTAAGGAAAACATTCTAAATGCAACAAATAAAAACAAGGCTACGTGGAATATTGTAAATGAAGTCACTGGACGAAAACTTCTTGTGCCAAAAAAGAAAAAATTCTCTAAACGTAAACAGTCAAATTATCGAGGACCCACAAACGGTCGCGAATGAATTTGGTCATTATTTGACCAATGTTGCCAAAAACCTGCTTCATGCGCACTACACAACTGCGCACTACACAACTTACCCTAACAGCACACTTTAACAAAATATACAAATATACAAAGTGCAACTCGAGCAATTCCGAGTTGTTACGAGACCGGAAAGATTCGACAGAACACGAGATAATTTAAATCCGTTTTAACTTGTTCAAGGTTTACCACCTGCATCGTGTGTCGAGGTCATATCTGTTGGCGCCGCCGAGATGCATTTTCTCTTATCTCAAGTTTGCTAAATAAATCCAATGCATGAATTTACTTGCATCTTGTCACAATATTTCCATCAACCAAGGCATATTTCCAGATGTGCTTAAACTGTCAGTTATACTACCAATATTCAAGAAAGGTGATCATCATCAGGTATCTAATTATAGGCCCATATCCATTATAAATGAACTCTCGAAGATCTTTGAAAAAGTAGTCCACACCAAGCTATTCAATTATCTAAATTGCAAAAATTTATTGACTGAGACGCAATACGGTTTCCGCAGCGGTAAATCAATGTCAATGGCGTGCACACATTTTTTAGAGAGCGTCTGCGAATCCCTCGACCAAAACAAGTACGTTGCAGCCATATGTTTCGACCTTAGCCGAGCCTTTGACACTGTGGAAGCAAGTTTTTTGGAAACTAAATTGTTCGCGTTAGGAATCAGAGGAAATGTGCTCAAATGGTTCGTTTCGTATCTCGGCAACAGAAGATCAAAAACCAATATACAGGGTAAATTCTCCAACGAGACGAACATCTACCTTGGTGTTCCACAGGGGTCGATTTTGGAACCGCTGCTGTTTCTAATCTTTATAAATGATTTACCAGCTAATCTCAAATGTCCAGGAAAATTGGTGGTTTTTGCTGATGGTACATCAATAGTGTTATCGGACTCGAACATTTCAGAATTACAAACTAAACTCAATGACGTTGCCAGTGAATTCGGTATATGGTGCAAAAGAAACAATCTTATTTTAAATGGTACAAAGACTTCTTGTATTAAATTTTATCAACGCCGATTACCGCCTCAAATGGTAGTTAGAATAAATGGAGTCACGATAGATTTCTCGGAAAGTGTTCGTCTTCTGGGAGTTACTATTGACAGTAATTTAAATTGGTCAATGCACATAGATAGTCTTTGCAACAGAATTAATAATGCCTACTACGCGTTGTTAAAGCTTTAAACATGTGTAACCTGGACTGATGAGCAATCATGAATTGCATGAATTTTTAGATTTTTCAAACAATCATAACTAAAAATAAACTTCTATTTTATACAATTTTTATTTGTGACTGTACTTTATTTTGTATCATAACAACTGTAATGAATTTTTATTATATACACATGTATATGTTTGACGTTTCACATCTAACTTGTTGTTAGCAAAAGTGAATAAAGATATTGATTGATTGATTGAATCTGCTTATCTTTTATAACGAGAACCTGTATTAAATACATATGTTTCAATAAATATTATGTTATGTTATTTTTTTAATTTGAGTTGACGACAAACAACTACAGCTCATTGCACGACCGTAAAGATTGTTTTTCTCGCTTTGAGTAGATGACAATTACAACTCATTGCACGACCGTAAAGTTTTTTTTTTCTTCACTTCCAGTAGATGACAACGATAACTCACAACCGTATATACTTTTTTTTATTTGAGTTGATGGCAAGTACAATTCATTGCTCGACCGTAAAGTTTTTTTTTTAATGAGATTCTCTGCGTTAAAGTGGAATTACGTAGATGGATCTTAGACGATGAAGAGAAATTCTGATTTCGCAAAGTAAACTTCTTTTTTTCCGGATAATTTATAGGCGGAGCAGAGAAGTCGATCGGCGAGAGAGTGGCACGGGAAAACTTACATAATTAAAACTATAATGCCCCCCCGAAGAAGCGAAGATAAATCAAAGTTATTAGAAAGCAAAGTTCGAAGCAAATAAGCGCAGCGCCCGGTGGGTAGTATTTCCCGAACCCTTCCGCTCGTGATAGAAATCAAGACCGGGTGACTCTAATAAATTCACCTTTCACGAACAGCGAAAAACAATCAAAACTATGCACAATACCAGACAAAGCAGCAATCTATCACAAAAAACAATCGCGCGCGCGAGCGCGCGCTCTCTCTCCCCGAACACCATCTGTTGTCAACTTTTGTTTTAATTACGGAAACAAAGACCTTAAGAAGAAGAAGTGAGCGCCCTGTATAAAAGACAGATGGCCTAATAGAGAATTCCGGGAGAAGTTTGAGTGAGGAGCGAACGGACGTGTGGGTGTGAGTGTGAGCCCCGCGGAAACGGATATGTCTTCCGTTTGATTACGTAAGTTTCCGGAATATATTTGACGCTCTCGATTTCCATTTTTTTAGCCCCCCCCCATGTTCCGCTCCGGTTCTGTTTCGTTTAATTATCGCCGGCTTCGATTGCATACGTATATTTAGCTGGAAGGTGTCAATACCAGTCAACATATCGGCTATCGAAGCAGAGGTGATTGTTTGACCGCCACGCCCCCATTGTGTGGCGGCCGGGTTTGGAATTAACGAGTCAAGTGCACTCGTGCGCCCATCACCTGCACCATTCTGCTTGTCAAACTATATATATATATACACTTTGTAATTCCATTATTTCAACCACCGCTCTTTTAAACAAACAAACAAATAAATAAATACGGCGAACGTAATTGTTAATTAATTAAAAATTAATTGCGTTTCGCAGTTTCTCGGCAGAAACAAAAGCTCGTCTTTAAATCCAATGCCTTTGTCAATTCGAAAACACGTTACCTACTCATCAATTGCTTCGCTCCAATTAACTACGAACTAGTTATTCATATGTCAAGGTCGCGAGAGCGCGCGCAAATAAAAACCAAACGAACCGTAAACGTGATTGGTGCAAGAATCCCGTTGGAAGAGAGCTTCCGTTAATACACAAATGTGATCGCAAGAACGTCGACAAGCAATCAACATCGAAATAATCAAAAATTATTTCAGAAGCGCCATCTATTAAGCGATGGCGAAAGCTTCTATTAAACCAAACGTGACACAATTAGTCATCTAGTAATTCAAAATCGTCTATAATATTTTGTTTATTTCGACCTCGGTCTGTGTGTTGAGGAAAACTCATTCATTGACTCTTGAAATAGTCTAGCATCGAGCTAATTTATTTAGACCTCGGTACGTGTACGATTTCAACTAATGCATAATCCGTAATGAATTTAAAAAGATTGTGAAAATGTACTTTTAAAAAAATATTTATCGAGACATATGAAGCGCCATCTACTGACCGACAGTGAAGTCAATGTGACAAGAAACAGCCAAATGGAATATTATCGCTCAAGTAATTTGGTTGATTAGGAAAATGAGAATTTGTTGTAGTTGTTGAGGTTGATTTTGAAGCGCCATCTGTTGAGCGTCGGAAGAAGCTTCCATTAAGGCAAATGTGATCAAAAGAACGTCGACAAACAATAAACATTAAAAAAAAAATTATTCGAATTTTCACAACTGAATAAAAAAAAATCAGATGTGGTGCGAGACGTCGAAGCGCCATCTACCGAGTGACGGCGAAAGCTACTGTTAAAACAAGCGTGACACAGAAGTCGTCTGGTAACTTTAAAATCAACTATAACGATTTATTTAAAAAAAGAGAATTCGATTTTCATTGTTTTTTCTTTTTTCAAAAAAAAAAACGTCGAGTTGTATGAGGCGCCATCTATCGATCGATAATGACACAAGTGTGACAAGGAGCTTCCAAATGAACGTTTGTTACTTAAGTACATAATTGAATTAATTAGAAAAATGTGAGAATTTTGTTAAAAAAACAAAAAAATCGCACGTTAATTTTAAAGCGCCATCTGCCGAGCGTCGGAAAAAGCATCCATTAATCAATAACAATTTATTTAAAAAAGAGAATTCGATTTTCATTGTTTTTTCTTTTTTCAAAAAAAAAAAAAACGTCGAGTTGTATGAGGCGCCATCTATTGATCGACAATGAAACAAATGTGACAAGGAGCTTCCAAATGAACGTTTGTTACTTAAGTACATAATTGAATTAATTAGAAAAATGAGAATTTTGTTAAAAAAAACAAAAAAAAAATCGCACGTTAATTTTAAAGCGCCATCTGCCGAGCGTCGGAAAAAGCATCCGTTAATCAAATGAGACCAAAAGAATTAAAAATTCGCTTCGTTCAAATTCTTCGCGAGGGAACCCCCAACTTTTTTTTTAATTTTACTTTGCGTTTCTTTTTTTATTAAAACAGTTTCTTGCGTTATACAGGGTGTCCCGTGACTTCAGCTACGTGATAATGAATTCAAAATAAGTAAAAAAAAACTCTAATAAAGTTTCGTTCTAAAGTAAACCGTTTGAAAAATACTAGGTGTTTGATGCTTATTTTTTTATTTTTTTTTTAAATTTAATCATTTATCCGTTCACCTAATAATCAATTCAAACTAAAAAAAAAAAACCATTTTTCAAGAATACGTGTTTTGTAATTTCCAGAATTTTTAAACTTTATCTCACAAGGTGTTGTCTTCTAAACAAATTCTAGCGCGCTTCAAAAGAGACCTGGTTGCCTACGCGTAAAAAATGCAAACGATCCGATTAGTTGTAAACCGATTTAATTCGACCTCGGTCCGTGTGTTGAGAAAAACTCATTCGTTACCTCTTAAAATAGTCTAACGTCGAGCTAATCTATTTAGACCTCGGTACGTGTACGATTTCAACTAATGCATAATCCGTAATGAATCTAAAAAAATTGTGAAAATGTACTTTTTAAAAAACAATTGTTTGTTTAAAATTCGGTTTGGAAAATATATCCGCACATAAAAAATGAAAACGATCGGATTAGTTACGGACTGATTTATTTCGACCTCGGTCCGTGTGTTGAGAAAAACTCATTCATTGACTCTTGAAATAGTCTAGAATCGAGCTAATTTATTTAGACCTCGGTACGTGTACGATTTCAACTAATGCATAATCCGTTATGAATTTTTAAAAAATGTGAAAATGTACTTTTAAAAAACAATTGTTTATATAATATTCGGTTTGGAAAAAATATCTACACTTAAAAAATGAAAACGACCGGATTAGTTATGGACTGATTTATTTCGACCTCGGTCCGTGTGTTGAGGGAAACTCATTCATTGACTCTTGAAATAGTCTAGCATCGAGCTAATTTATTTATACCTCGGTACGTGTACGATTTCAACTAATGCATAATCCGTTATGAATTTTAAAAAAATGTGAAAATTTACATTTAAAAAACAATTGTTTGTTTGAAATTCGGCTTGGAAAAAATATCTACACTTAAAAAATGAAAACGACTGGATTAGTTACGGACTGATTTATTTCGACCTCGGTCCGTGTGTTGAGGAAAACTCAATCATTGACTCTTGAAATGGTTTAGCATCGAGCTAATTTATTTAGACCTCGGTACGTGTACGATTTCAACTAATGCATAATCCGTAATGAATCTAAAAAAAAATGTGAAAATGTACTTTTTAAAAAACAATTGTTTGTTTAAAATTCGGTTTGGAAAAAATATCCGCACATAAAAAATGAAAACGACCGGATTAGTTATGGACTGATTTATTTCGACCTCGGTCCGTGTGTTGAGAAAACTCATTCATTGACTCTTGAAATAGTCTAGCTTCGAGCTAATTTATTTAGACCTCGGTACGTGTACGATTTCAACTAATGCATAATCCGTAATGAATTTAAAAAGATTGTGAAAATGTACTTTTAAAAAACAATTGTTTATTTAAAATTCGGTTTGGAAAAAATATCTACACTTAAAAAATGAAAACGATCGGATTAGTTATGGACTGATTTATTTCGACCTCGGTCTGTGTGCTGAGAAAAACTCATTCATTGACTCTTGAAATAGTCTAGCATCGAGCTAATTTATTTAGACCTCGGTACGTGTACGATTTCAATCTAATGCATAATCCGTAATGAATCTAATAAAAATTGTGAAAATATCCTTTTAAAAAAACAATTGTTTGTTTAAAATTCGGTTTGGAAAAATTATCTACACTTAAAAAATGAAAAGGACCGGATTAATTATGGACTAGTAATTTAAAATCGTCTATAATATTTTGTTTAAAGAGGATTAATTATTTTTTCCAAAAAATATTTATCGAGACGTATGAAGCGCCATCTACTGACCGACAGTGAAGTCAACGTGACAAGAAACCTCCAAATGGAATATTATCGCTCAAGTAATTATTATGCATTAGTTGAAATAGTCTAGCATCGAGCTAATTTATTTAGACCCCGGTACGTATACGATTTCAACTAATGCATAATCCGTAATGAATCTAAAAAAAATTGTGAAAATGTACTTAAAAAAAAAACAATTGTTTGTTTAAAATTCGGTTTGGAAAAAATATCCGCACATAAAAAATGAAAACGATCGGATTAGTTATGGACTGATTTATTTCGACCTCGGTCCGTGTGTTGAGGAAAACTCATTCATTGAGTCTTGAAATAATCTAGCTCCGAACTGATTTATTTAGATCTCGGTGCGTGTACGATCTCAACTACTGCGTAATTCTTAAGTTATCGGAGTCGGAATCGTAGTTGGTAAGCAAAAATGGAGTCTGACTTCTAACAGCTTGCCCATAACAATTGATTTGTTTCTTAACCGCCTATCGCCGCGTGTATTTTTTGAAGTAACTTCTCTATCTTTTCCCGTAAATAAACTATCACTAAGCACGCTGCACCTCGCTGATGAGATCAATAGCCCGAAACAACTGCGGCATTTTATTTCGTTCGCATTTACAACGAATGCAAGTGTACCTTATTTTACTGAAAATATACCTGAACCTTGTTGAAATTAGGTTAATGAGCAATCCGGGCGCGCTTAAAATTTATGTAAACCGTTCCTTGTCCGAAAGTAAATTAAGAATGAAGAGATTTCGCGCCGTTAACTCGTGTAAACTTTCGGCGGAATTAATAAGCGCGAAGGGCCCTCTTAAAAAAGGACAACGAAGCGAAGCGGCGGAGGGGGGGGGGAGGATTGGAGGCGAGTTCCGTTATTAGAGAGAGTGTGTGTGAAACGGCGGAAAGGAGATAACATTTTTCAAGCCCCCATAAAAGAGCAAACAAATTAGCGCGCGGGGCTCCGGGCCGGGCCGGGCCGTCGGGTTGAATCTTTTAAAATTACAAAATAAATGATAATGACGTAATAATAAGGGGCCGTCGTGATAAAGGTTTATCTGTGCGGGCTGCGAGCGAACGAACGAACCAACGAATCTGCAAACTTCACCAAGATTCGCGTTTCAAATTTTCTAACGACATACGGGTTTTATATTCGACGTTGGTTTTTGTGTTATGTGGACGGGTCGGAGCTATTGTAAGCGGGTACCCTTATTGAAGGGGTTACGGAGGGAGGCGGCGGGGGAGAAGGACGCCACCGTTTATTAATCGCGTCGCTTCAACCGGAAATATATTATTTTAATTAGCTCGGCGAGTTACGATTTTATTATTAAGGAACATGGAAAAACTAACACTTCGTTGCGTTGTTAAAACACCGTCCTTATGAGTTACGACACACTATGAATATACATAGCATTATCGGGCAACAAATCAAATGAGCTGTAGCAATTGTTATAAAATGACTTAATTTTTTAAAAGCTTAATTAAAAAAATCCTCAAGTACAGCTATCGGTTTAAAAGTAAATAGCTTATCGCACGCCTTTCTCCGTGGCCGGTTGAATAATAATAATAATAATAATAAAGCTAGGCAAGCGGATGAATTAATTTAATCAGTGTTGGGGGGGTGTGCGCGCTATTATTAAAATTTCTTTCTGCAATTAGAGCAGGGGCGCTTTATCTAAACTGTGTTCCTGCCAGGCAGTGTAATTGACACTTTCGTAAGAATGGGCGGCACTGCTATTGGCATATCTAAGAGTACTCTGTTATGCACAGCGCCGCCGTGTGTACGCCGCCCGGCGACGTTCCGCTTAAACTCCATCCCTTAAAGGTGTGCATTGTTCACGTTTTAATCCGATACTACAGCGCCACCCCCGAATCTACCCCACTGTTATCGTATAAAAAATCGAGATGCTAGTTAACTGCTAGGAACGAACTTGTACAGAAAAAGAATCTTCTTTTTTCCTTCTTTAAAGTGGTCGGTGTACAAGGGCCCTTAATTTGTATTCGTGCCAGAAATGCGTAAAATATTTTTTTAATTGTCGAAATCTCGTTCCGTTGGGATTCACGCCCGAACTGTTTGAAAATCAAAGTACCGTTGAAAAAGGAGACGAAAGAAAAAGTGCACAAAATAACAAAAGAAAGTTCGAAGCGAGCAAAACACAAATTCGCAGAATAAGCTGAACGAAAAAAAATCTCCATCTCTTCAACAATCGGCTTATATTTTTTCTAATCACTTATCCGTTCACCCGATAAAATCAATTCAAACTAAAACAAAAAAAAGTCTATTGAAGCAAACCGTTTTACAAGAGTACACGTTTTGTAATCTTCAGAATTTTTAAACTCTGTCTCAAAAGGTGTTCAAAGGCAACTGGATCTCTTTTGAAGCGCGCTAGAATGCGTTCAGCAAACGACGGGGGTCATTTTGAACACCTTTCGAGATTAAGTCTAACGCACGGACCGAGGTCGAAACGATGGCGAAACACAAAAAACGGTGTATCTTTCTTATATCAACCGCGAGCTATGTTTTTGATTGTGCAGGCGGAGAGACGGATAAAAGATCTTCAATTTGATGCGTGACATGCCGGCTTTTATCCGGCGGAAATGTGAGGAAAATGGCTCGGAAGTGTGGAAGCACTTCCGGCGGTATAGCTTTTTTTTCAGCGGTACGATCGGGCTGAATTTTTGTACAGATGTTGTCTGAGGAACGTTAAAGCTTGTGGCATCATCATAACAGTAGTCCTCAATCAAGGACAATTAAAAAGAAAATTAAAAATAGAATACATTAAAAAATACAGAAGTACAGGACGATCGAAATAAAAAAATATCAATCAACCGACTTTTGTTTTCCTCTGTCGTCGTCCTTAACCATTTCTGCCTTCCTATAATAATCGATCGAGTTTTGTTTTTTTTATTTATTTATTTATTTATTTATTTTCATTTTGAATTTGAAATACTTTTTTTTATCAATTATTTATTATTTTCTCGATTGCGTATTGTTTTTTAGCAAGCAACTCGATTGTCTTTTGTCTTGATAGCCGTTGTCCTTACACAAGGACAAATAATTAATAAGAAAGAAAAGAGAAAGAAACACAAAAAATACGGAACGATTGCAAGAATCAATCTTTTGTCTTTTGTTTACCTTTACTTTTATCGTTCTGCCTTTCTGTACCTTTCTGTACCTTTCTGTAATAATCGATAGTGTTTTGTTTTTATTATTATTTTTTCTCATTTATAGGTCGAAACGGAGAGAAGCGAAAGAAAAAATTTAAAAATATGAAAAAGTGCAGAACGCTTGCGCTAAAAAATAATGTTATTAACCATAACGTTAATTAATTGTCACTCTTCTATTCTTACTCTATTCTATTGATTATGGCGTATGGGTATGAGTGTTTTATTTTTCTTGTTTCTCATCCCGTCCTTAACATTGCAATATGTAGTTCGATTTGAGTACGGTCCGATTGCAAAGTTGCAAAGGTGAACTCTCATTGGTCCATTGGTCCATTGGGGATTGATTTCCCTTTCGACCTCGGTCTGTGTATTGAGAAAACTCGTTCGAAACTCATTCTTAAAGCTGTGGCTTCTATTTAGACCTCGGTTCGAGTAGTGCCGAAACGATTTCATTGGGTGACGATTGCGGCAATCAGATTTTTAAGAGAACCGCCCCATTACAGCCCCGCACGTAAAAGGGCAAAAACTATTGAAAGTTTCAAGCGCAGCTGATCTGTAAATTTCGGCGACAAGGAAGTTCTCATCCCTGAAAGATTTTCAAATTTTTCGCTCTCTTGGATGCAGATAGATGGCGCTTCCTTGCACTCATTTTCTTATACTTATTGGAAATTAAAAATTGATTTATTATTTATTGGATCGTGGTTAAGGGCCCAAGCTATAAAGCAGGCCACAAAACACAATAATATTTTTTTATTAATAAATTATTACGAAGGAGATTTCGAGATTTTTAAAAGTTAATAAACCCCAGGTAAGTTCAATTGTTTACAGGCTGTACAAATCTAAACTCTATCTCAAAAGGTGTTCAAAGGCAACTGGATCTCTTTTGAAGCGCGCTAGAATGCGTTCAGCAAACGACGGGGGTCATTTTGAACACCTTTCGAGATTAAGTCTAACACACGGACCGAGGTCGAAACAATGGCGAAACATAAAAGACGGTGTATCTTTCTTATATCAACCGCCAGCTATGTTTTTGATTGTGCAAGCAGATAGACGGATAAAAGATCTTCAATTTGATGCGTGACATGTCGGCTTTTATCCGGCGGAAATGTGAGGGAAATGGCTCGGAAGTGTGGAAGCACTTCCGGCGGTATAGCTTCTTTTTCAGCGGTACGATCGGGCTGAATCTTTGTACAGATGTTGTCTGGGTCTAAGATTATCTTGCCGATGTTCTTGCGATCGTGCATCTTTTGCATTGCTTCAGCAACCTAAAAACAGAAGAAAAAAAAAACGCTCAATTTTTGCAACCGTTACAGCTTTTATCCAAAATGCACGGAGCTGAAACAATCACGGTCCAATGAAATCGTTTTAGCGCTATGCGAACCGAGGTCTAAACAGATTTACTCGAAGCCACGCACCGAACGAGTTTCTTCCATACACGGACCGAGGTCGAAACGAAATCAATCCATAACAGGCCAATGAAAGTCCGCTAGTCGGACCGTAGTCAAAACGACACACTTTAATGTACGTTCAGGACGGGATAAGAAACAAGTAAAAGTGAACGAGAAGGTGCCACCTACAGTCTACTAGTAAACTAAAAAATCGCGAAGAATAAACAATCAAACGTTATGCATCATTAAGTTACGTCAGAACCGGCGAAGTTGGAAAGAAAGAACTACACGACCGAGATTGAAATGCATCTGTTTGAAGCCGCACGGCTTTGAAAAATCCCATAAACAAGTTTCTTTCAATACACGGACCGAGGTAAGAAAAAAGAAAAGACCAAGAAAAAGACCAAGAAAAAGTAGCAATTGTTGGAACAACTAAAGAATCGTTTACATGTTAACAGTTCTAACAGTTTTTATCCAAAACGCAATGGTCTGCAACAATCGCGGTCCAATGGAATTGTTTTAGCATCACACGAACCGAGGTCTGAACAGATCTGTTAGAAGCCACGCACCGTTTTGAAGACAACGAGCGAGCTTTCTCCATACACGGACCGAGGTCGAAACGAAATCAATCCATAACAGGCCAATAAAAGTCCGGTAGTCGGACCGTAGTCAAAACGAAACACTTTAATGTGTGTCAAGGATCGAATAAGAAACAAGTAATTTAATAAAACAATTAATAAAATGCGAAGAATAAGAATTTAAATAATCACACCTTGTGCAATAACTACGCATATTGTTACGTCAGAACCGTCGAAGTTAGAAAGAAAGAACTACACGAACCGAGATCAAAATACGTCTGGGCTGCGTTCATAAACTATACCTAGAGAGCATCTTAGGCATGTAATCGCATCTTTCTCACTCACGAATTTTAACATATTTTGCGTCTCGCTCATCTATTTCAAGCCAACTTATTATTATTATTATTTCCATGACAACGGGCGCACTTTAAGCGCCCTACTTAAAAGTGGGATGTGAGAAATGCGTTCGTTGTCATAGAAATAATGTAAACAAAAGACGTTTTGAAATACATGGACCGAGGTAAGAAAAGAAAAAGAAAGCAAGGACATAAAATAAAAAAAAAAGACGATTGACCAAGAAAAAGTAGCAATTTTTTGTGGCAAAGTTTGAAAAGAATCGTACCGTGGGAAGTGTGTGAAAAAAGTTGAACTTGAATGGCGGCCTGTGATTGGCCGGGCGGGTCGCTTGTTCTGAGAACTGCGAACGGCACATGATGCAGCGTGGTTATGTGTTTGCGTGTTACAACTTATGCTTCAAACTAAAGAATTAACATAAAACATGCGAAAGAATGAAAAAACATTCGCGATTGCGCTTAAAGTCGCGGATTACGTGTTGGCAACGCAGTCCAAAACTAATCGGATCGCTTGCATGCATCGTTTATGTGTAGATATATTTTTTTTAAACCGAATTAAAAAAAGTGTTACCCGACATGTTTAATCTTACACGAACCGAGGTCTAAATACATCAGCTATTTTAAGAGCCAATTCGCAGCACACGGACCGACATCGAAATAAATCAGTCCACAACTGATTGAGTCGTTTTCATTCTTTACGAGATATTTTTTCCAAACCGAATTTTAAAAAATGTTGCTCGGCAAACAATAGTTTTTTAAAAGCATATTTTTCACAATTTTTTTAAATTTACTGTGGATTACGCAGTAGTTGAAATCGTACACGAACCGAGGTCCAAATAAATCAGTTCGAAGCCAGACTATTTAAAGAGCCAATTAGTGAGTTTTTCTCAACACACAGACCGACGTCGAAATAAATCAGTCCATAAAGTCCATAAGTAATCGGATCGATCGTATGTAAACGAATGTAAACGAATTTGAAAGTCTACAACCTTGGACGCGTTAGAAAACGCACAATTCTGCGAAGTTTATAATTAACTGAGCAACTTTTTTTTTTAATTTCAGGTGGTATTAAAGAGAGATGTAAGACGCCGGATTCTCCGGAGGGCGCGCGCGTCATGCCGCCGCTGTCGCCGACGCAGTCGTCGTCGCCGTCCCGCAACCCGGCGAACGGGACTGCGTCGCCCGTCAACAACGGTTCGGCCGACAGCCTGACGCCGCCGCTGCCGGCCTCCGCGGCCCTCTCCGTCAACCTAGACGCCAACCAAACGCAGCAGTACAACAACCACGGCAGCTACGCGTCCTGCATCACGAGGCCCCTCGTCAAGGTGAAGAGGTTCCTCAGCACCCTGGTGCAGTTCGGGAACGACATCAGCCCCGACATCGGCGAGAGAGTGCGGAGCCTCGTCCTAAATTTAGTTGTGAGCGTCCGTTTTGTTTCAAACTAGCTGGGCCCACGACCCGTTAAGCAAATCACGCCTTAATAGGTTGAGGGCCCAAATTTTTATGACATTTCTATTATGTTTTCGCAGAGTTCCAATTTAAGTATAGAAGAATTCCACCATTCGCTGCAGGACGTCACGAATTTTCCTCTGAGGCCGTTCGTGCTGCCTTTCCTGCGGGCGCACCTGCCGCTGCTCCAGAGGGAAATCCACGCCCTGGCCAGGTCCAACAAGCAGGTAATTAAAGGTTTTCTACGTTGGAAGGAAAAATTTCGTAAAACGCACGTGTTACCACGGGGCGGGCGGGCGGGCGAGAGCAGATGCCGGCGAGTCGTAAAATCTTAAGAGTCGGAGAACGTAAAAAACTTTCACAATTATTGCATGATTTGTATTCAAGTGTACTGATTGCATTATTGAACTTCTTTGATTTATTTCGGCTCGCCGGGCGCGTTCCTCCCCCCGATTTGCATGCCGGATGTTGCTTGTTTCCTTCGCGCGCCCTCATGTTTTATGTACGCTAAACGGCGAAGACGCCGCGCGCTTGAGCCTCCGCCTGTTTATTTTTAATTCCGTTCTCCGTTTATGAAGAAGGACACGCGAAGTATTATTGTTTTGTGGAATTACGGAGCATTTACATTCCTGATGGGGCTGAATATTTGAATACCGAAACGCCCCGCGCCGTTATTTCTTCTTATAATTAAAGTTGAATCAAAGCGAATCCATTAGAAATTACGCGCCCGAGGACTTCTGTTTTTCTAGGCAATTCGGCGGTTTATTCTCGCCGTCTTGCGTCAACAGGAATAAATTTTAAGAAAACTTTAGCGTCGCGCTAATGAATCGTATCGGTGGGCAGTCGGAATTTTTATAATTCCAATGTGTTCCCCAGCATGCCGAACTCATCTAATTGTTAATCTGTTTGTTCCTCCTCGAAACCAAAGACTACACGTACGTAGGTACCATCATACGCGCAGTGTAGCCGTCGATGTGTCGTTACTACCGTGTCTTTGTCCTTGATTGCCGATGGTCGTCCGTTCACCGATCATATTATACTTTTCTAGTCTCTTCAAGCTAAGACGACGTAGCATGTTACTTACTTACCTGTCGTAAGACGAATTGCAATTCTAGCTGTGCACATTTCCGAAGTGTTATTTAGTGTTTACTGCTCGTTTTGTTGAAAGGAAATCTAATTCTGATTATTTATTTACGTGTAGAGTCTTTTATTGTACATGTACTGTAATTTTCTCGACACGAATAAACCACCGAACTCGATTCTATTTATTCAAATATTTCACAGTGCTCACGAAATTGTATTTCCACTTAAAAGAGGAATTCGTCCGAAAGTAATAAGTTTCTGGCCATTTGACGGGCTCACTTGTTATTTTCTAATAATTGTTTGCCGTTGATTCGAGGTTAGATAAATTAGAGGCTTGCTAAGGTTAAAGGGTCGTTCCTTGCGACGGTGCTGCGGTATTGTAAGTCGTCTGTTACACCCACGGTTTATTTCCATAAGAGTGACAGTGATCTCTACCTGATCACCTTCGCAACTGTCTTAATCAACAAATGAAGCTAGTCAAGAAATAATAAATTTTTGGCCATTTGACGCTCTCGCTTCTTGTTATTTTCTAATAATCGCTTGGTGTTGATTTGAGATTGGAATGATAATTAGAGGGCTTCCTGGGGTTAAAGGTTCGACCCTGAGCCGGTGATGCGGTATTGTACCTCGACTGTTTACACCCATGGATTTTTTCCATAAGAGTGACAGTGATCACTACGATTTCGGCCCACATCTCACTCAAAACTTACAGTCAGTCACTCAATGATTCTAACGCAAAGAGAATTTCAGTGTCTGGGAATAACGAAACGGTGAATGATGAAACTACGCAAAATAATTACACGCAGCCAAATCAACATGTTAATGCGAGAAAATTGCTTCTCGAAGACCGGATGAATATAGTTCCTTCAAAATATCAGTTTCTGAAGTGCTGAGTTGCTGAAATCACCCACTCTATGGCCAGTTGGTGTAAAGTTCAACCGTTTTTTATTCCAGCTTCAGTTGAAAGAACGTCAAAGAAGAAATTAAATCTCGTGCACGAAACAATTATTGTCCTTTTTCATCAAAATGTACAATGCTTGACCATGAGCGTCAACGAATTAAACCTACTTCTCAATTCCCAAAAAACTCGTAAAATATTATGCGTTAGTGAGCGCTGGCAATCTAAGGATTGTCTACCTCTGCTTACCATTCAAAATTTTAAATTAATCTCAACCTTTTGTAGAGAAAAACAAATACGTACCTCAAAGCTTGAAGAGCAGTCCCCATGTATCTATAAACAACGTTTCTATCTCCAGCGAAATTGGAATTTGCGGTGCCAACATCGATCTCTCAAGAAAATTTCGCGCCGTGCGGTTGTTTCGGAGATGAAACACCAGCCGGAAGCGTGTGGATCCTGATCGTGAGCCGGCGCATTAAGAATTTTGCACGATTCGCGGCGTGGCAGTGAGTTGAGCGACATTTTTGTTACACGTTGATCCCTGGAGTATTTCTGCGGTCTAGGTTTGGAAATTTTGGCTTTACCTCTCCCAGTTGGGATATTGTTGAATTTACTCAAGACGCCGCGGAATTTGGAAGGTTCTACGACCAGTCGAACTGTGTAAAGGAGAGCCCCCACCCCTTCAAAAGAAATTAAATTTTGTACATTTTGTAATTTTGTAATTTTGTAATTTCAAAACGCTTTTGTTACGTTTTCGTTCTTCTTCGCTTCTTTCCATTGGAAATTTTGCCTCTCAATTTTATTTGGAAATTGCGTGTCGTCTTTTCTTTTTCTTAACGGAAATGTCTTTTGTTCCGCTTGTCACCAAGGTTTGAATTTAATTTACTTGCCTCTACTTACCGCGGTTCAAGATGACAAGTTTCTGCCGATCCTACGATCAGCTGTGCCCCAGCTAGCAACAGTGGAAAAGGGACTGGTCAATTAAAGGTAAAGGGCGCCAGAAGACAATTGAATCAACTGAACGTAATTCGACCGGCCGACGTCTCCAATCGACCAGATCGTGCAGAAAGTGAAGCTCTAATAATCAGAGGCGAGACTTTACCCACTGGTGTGCGTGAGAGTAGAAATTAAAATCGTAGTTAAAGTTAACACAATTTATTACACGATTAAATTGCAATTGATTTACTTCTCCAAACGACATTTAACACACACGAAAAACATGTCACACCGGCACAAGGCACGTGACCAGGTCGAGGATGAAGCAGGTCGCTTCGACGCACGGGGATTACCGACGATAACCAATGACAGACGGCCTGAGAGTCACATGGGGCCTTCATAGCCTATGAAAGTTCAGCGATCACCGCACGCAGGTTTCCCCCCATAGCGACGTAGACGAGGGGCAACAGGGTTGCCAACGGTGTTAAAATGAAATTGAATGTTGTTATATCGCCACGATAAGTTAGCGCGAAATTTGAACGTAACACGCTATTAAGAAACAAAAAATTCACTTTTTGTATTCTAAATTCAGTGTGAAAGTCGTGTGGCGCCATCTGTCGGAGAGAGAGAGGGGGATTGAAAGAGCAGCTACGAACCGAATTTATTTTATTATATTTTTATGTTTTTAATTAAATTTTTTTTTCTCAATTTTGAGGAGAATTTAAAGAAATAGAAATAAGAAAAAATAAATAAATGAATTATTGACGTATTTTGAAAAGCATTTAAATTACCAAAATAAGTCAATTTAAATCAAGGCAAAATTTGATGACTTTTAAAGCGATTCGTACAGCGACATCTATCGCCGTAATTCAAAAGATGTACATAAGTACCAGGTGGCCACCGAGCGCCCTCTGGCACATCTCTGGAACCTCTGAGAACATCGTGGTACGAAGTAAAGCATATTTAAGAAACAAATTCACTTTGCATAAATTTAGACTTTTAAAGTCGCCATCTGGCGGAGAGCGGGCAATTAAAAGTGCAGCGACATTTTCATTTTTTTATTTTATTTATTTTCCCTCTCTCTCAAATTTGAAGGTGCGTCAAAAAAGGAATACGTTCAAACAATAAACGAATAAACTGGGAATCTTTTTTGAGAACGATTGAATCCCCAAGATGAACCAAATTTAAGTCGGTGCAAAACTGAAATATTTTAACCGACTCTTAAATTTATTCCTGCAGCGACATCTATCGACGTAATTCGAAAGTAGCAAAAGTACAGCGGGGCAGTAGAAAATGTGCCTTAGCTGGTAAACCCAATCCACCCTGAGAACACCGCGATGTCAAGTAAAGCAAATTTAGGAAGAAAAGATTCAGAAAAACGTGCAGCGCCCACTGGAGGAGGGGGAGAGAGAGAGGAATTAAAAGTTAACCAATGAATTTGGCGCGTAAATTGAATTTTTGGCAACCAATAAAAAAAAATGAGGACAGAAGTAAAGTTTTTATTTTTTAAAATTTATTTTTTCAAATTTGAACGTCTACAAATAAAATAAACAAATTACGGCGAAACAATCAAAATCCCCGAAGTAAACCGACACCACCAGATTTTTAAACCGATTCGTACAGCGCCATCTGTAGGTGTAATTCAGAACGGTATCCCTTTGACAAGTTACGCAGTTCTTATTTTTATCTTATTCGCTTTCTCTCTCTCTCTCCCCCCGAGAACACCGCGACATCAAGTAGAGCAGATTTAGAAAAATAAAAGAGAAATTCGCAAACGTAAAGTTGAGAGAAACGTGCAACGCCATCTGGAGGGGTGAGACAGAGGGAGAGAGAGAGAGAGGAATTAAAAGTTAAGCGACGAATTTGGCGCGTAAATTGAATTTTTGATAACTTACGTCCCTCTAATAAAAAAAAAATTAAAACGAAAGTAATTTTTTTTCATAAATCATGTTCCAAATTTGTTTACGAATAAAGTAAATGAAAAAATTAAATCCCCGAAATAAACCGAATTTAAAGCGACGCCATTATGCTCGATACATTATTAAGAAAATATTTAAATTTGAAATAATTTTTCTCTCATCAATTTAGAAGTGCGCCATCTGACGATTTTAGTTGATTTATCGAACAACAGATGCCACTGTCGCGTCGTTGCTATTGCTCGGCAGGTACTTCAGAAAAATGATTAGATTTCAAACGAATTTTCTTTTTCAATTTTAGATGCGCCATCTATTTTTTCGTTGCCGCGGCTTTAGTTGAATCAAACGACGACAGGTGCCACTGGTTTTATTTTTATTCACATTATTATTGGGCGACACATTATTCAGACAAAAAATTTATTTCAAATAAAGTTTCAGCTTCTTTCAGCATTAGCTTTTGAGAGCGCCATCTAGTGAAATTTTTAGTATTCGTTGCTTTAGTTGATTCAAACGTCAATAAATTTTCTCCTCTCATTATTATTGATCGACACGTTGTCGAGGGAAAAGTTAAGTTAACTTCAAAGAAATTTTCTTTTTTCAACGTTAATTCTTGAGAGCACCATCTATTGAAAATTTTCATAGTCATTGCTTATGAATGTTCTTGACAATGGCCTTACAAGAGGCTTGTAGATGCCCTTGACGGTGCCTGCGCAAGAGGCTCGTGGATGCTCTTGACAATGGCTGCACAAGAGGCCTGTGAGTGTTCTTGACAATGGCTGCACAAGAATCACTGAACCGGAACGGCTAGCGTCTTCGTTTTTATAGGGAAGTCTTTTTATGTTTACTCCCGGGAGTATTGTTACGTTTTGGCGACCAAATTGAGGATGTAATCCGATCATGAACGAATGCGATTTCGCTTTAATTCGTCAAGGGGCGACGATCGTCATCGTTGCTTTGTTACGTAGACGTCAAAAGGTTCCGAAAGATAATAGAGAGAAAAAGGGAAAAGATTCATCTCGTCGCGTCGGGACGTTTCATATCATGTGCGACAACACGACGTAAGGAGTGTAGCTGGTAGGATCCTGGGACACTTCGACTATCCGAAGGGACCACAGATGAAGGTCATCCTCATGTTTAGGGGTTGCCTTTCTTGTGCTGAAGAAGTAAGAAAAGGAAGAAAATAAATATAATGGTCTCGAATTCCGTTCGCGGAAAAACAATCGAGCATCGCATTATCACGATGCGATTGAATTTGCGTTTTTTTTTGTTTCATGGAACGCCCCAAATATTATTGCACTTTTGAATTCGTGAGTAAATTTTAGCCTGAATTCATGGGTCGCAACATGGGTCTAGGACGAGCGGTTCTCGAGTTTCTTCTTTTGTTTTTAATACAAATCTCGAGAACCAATCGTAACAGACCCATGACGCGACACATGAATTCAGGCTAGAATTTACTCGCGAATTCAAAAATGCAGTGATATACAGGGCCTTAAAAAAATAAAAATTTATCTATTGATTTGCATCTGTTTTTCAGTGGAACGATGCAAATATTATTGCATTTTTTAATTCGCCAGTAAATTTTAGCCTGAATTCATGGGTCGCAACATGGGTCTAGGACGAGCGATTCTCGAGTTTTTTCTTTTGTTTTTAATACTAAAATCGAGAACCAATCGTAAGAGACCCATGATGCGACACATGAATTCAGGCTAAAATTTACTCGCGAATTCAAAAATGTGACGATATATAGGGCCCTAAAAAATTAAAAATTAATCTATTGATTTGCATTTGTTTTTCAGTGGAACGACACAAATATTATTGCATTTTTGAATTCGCCAGTAAATTCTAGCCTGAATTCATGGGTCGCAACATGAGTCTAGGACGAGCGGTTCTCGAGTTTTTTCTTTTGTTTTTAATACTAAATTCGAGAACCAATCGTAAGAGACCCATGATGCGACACATGAATTCAGGCTAGAATTTACTCGCGAATTCAAAAATGCGATGATATACAGGGCCCTAAAAAATTAAAAATTAATCTATTGATTTGCATTTGTTTTCAGTGGAACGACACAAATATTATTGCATTTTTGAATTCGCAAGTAAATTCTAGCCTGAACTCATGGGTCGCAACATGGGTCTAGGACGAGCGGTTCTCGAGTTTTTCTTTTGTTTTTAAAACTAACCTCGAGAATCAATCGTAACAGATACATGATGCGGCTAGAATTTACTCGCGAATTCAAAAATGCAATGATATACAGGGCCTTAAAAATATTAAAAATTTATCCATTGATTTGCATTTGTTTTTAAGTGGAACGACCAACATATTATTGCATTTTTGAATTCGCGAGTAAATTCTAGCCTGAACTCATGGGTCGCAACATGTGTCTAGGACGAGCGGTTCTCGAGTTTTTCTTTTGTTTTTAATACTAAATTCGAGAACCAATCGTAAGAGACCCATGATGCGACACATGAATTCAGGCTAGAATTTACTCGCGAATTCAAAAATGCGATGATATACAGGGCCCTAAAAAATTAAAAATTAATCTATTGATTTGCATTTGTTTTCAGTGGAACGACACAAATATTATTGCATTTTTGAATTCGCGAGTAAATTTTAGCCTGAGTTCATGGGTCGCAACATGAGTCTAGGACGAGCGGTTCTCGAGTTTTTTCTTTTGTTTTTAATACTAAATTCGAGAACCAATCGTAATAGACCCATGATGCGACACATGAATTCAGGCTAGAATTTACTCGCGAATTCAAAAATACAATGATATACAGGGCCCTAAAAAATTAAAAATTTATCCATTGATTTGCATTTGTTTTTCAGTGGAACGACACAAATATTATTGCATTTTTGAATTCGCCAGTAAATTCTAGCCTGAACTCATGGGTCGCAACATGTGTCTGGGACGAGCGGTTCTCGAGTTTTTTCTTTTGTTTTTAATACTAAATTCGAGAACCAATCGTAAGAGACCCATGATGCGACACATGAATTCAGGCTAGAATTTACTCGCGAATTCAAAAATGTAATGATATACAGGGCCCTAAAAAATTAAAAATTAATCTATTGATTTGCATTTGTTTTTCAGTGGAACGACACAAATATTATTGCATTTTTGAATTCGCGAGTAAATTTTAGCCTGAGTTCATGGGTCGCAACATGGGTCTAGGACGAGCGGTTCTCGAGTTTTTTCTTTTGTTTTTAATACTAAACTCGAGAACCAATCGTAAGAGACCCATGATGCGACACATGAATTCAGGCTAGAATTTACTCGCGAGTTCAAAAATGCAATGACATACAGGGCGTCTCGTTAAAAACTTTTGAAATTGCGAAAATATCTTCAGTGACGTCATACAAAATCATTTACTGAATTCATACTGACCACTAAAATGTGGACAAGGGTGGTTTTTCGTGGCACCTCTGGTAAAATCACGTCGTCGTCGACAATTCTTCAGATACAAGAACCAAAGGGGTTACTTTGTCTGCAACGGTGGACGGGCCATCAAAGTGTCCCAGGATCCCTCCAGCTATACTACTGACGTACTTATCTTAAAAACGCGGGCATTTTCGATCATAACGCCGCCGCCAACTTTGATTTCAAGATGGCGTATGGTATGACTTCGATGTCACGTCGTATTGGAATCAAGGTTGGTCGCTTTTTATGGTCGAAAATGTTCGTTTCACCAGATTAAATCGCTTCGCTGGTAGAGATTGAATAACGTATTTTAGTCGAGATTCTATCTGCCGCGAGCCCTTCTGGCGAGCGACTCTCATAGCGTGCTTCAAATTCTTAACAAATATTTACAAATCGAGTCGAGACCTCTGGTCATGATGGATGAAGTCGTCGAAATACATACGTATATTATTCGGTTCGCCGATGATGTTTATTAAAAAAAAATTGTGAAACTTTGGTGTTGAGTTCTGTTTAAAAAAACGGAAGTGTGGCTGTTTCAGTCTCCGCTCCAGTACGTGAGGTCGCACGATCACGTGATCTTAGATCCGGCCCATTCTCCGTCGGAGGCGGCGGAGATATTCCTGTCGAGCGAGACTCAGGTGACCGCGGGGATTAAGAGAAGAGCTTCGGATAGGTAAGTCTGCGTTCACTTAACACTTTTATTTGTTTTTTTTTTTTTAATACCCATTGCGACTGTCAACTTAAAGAAACCATATGACAGAAGATTCCAAAAAAGAAGATTTCTTGTCATAGTACTGTACTCGCGAATCAAACTGAAGGGGGTGCGTGCGGACACGTGGCGTGTGTCAGTTAAAAATTATGCGGCGTAATTTGGGCGTTCCGTAAACAAATTAACGTCGATAATTGAATTTGTAAAGCGTATAACCAATTTCTGGAATTCGAGAGGGTGTGATCTACTACATTCAATAGTCTGCATGCGACCGTTTTATTAAAATGAATAATGGTTTCTTTCTGGTCGCCTGGCGCACGCGGCGCCTCTGGTGCCATCTGGCGGGAACAGCGCGCTTTTTACTTAACCTCCTTCTCCTCCCCCCCTCCTCCGCCCCACCCCTCTCTCCCCCACGGCCGTCACTTACACGGCACTCTTGCGTTTTAATTACAAGCGCTGACGTGAACTTTTGAAATTTTAGGTCGAAAATGTTAATTTATGCTTGTTTATGTCATGTTAATCAATTTCGTTCCGGCGCCGCACGCCCCCGTCCCCCTCCCCCCCCTCATCGCCCGACAGACGAGAAGCCGCGCGCTCAAATTGCCTCTTATTCAATAATAATCCGTTCCGCGTCGATAAACTGCGGCTGGTAATTTCGTATTTACAAGCCAACTTTATTAAACTATTTATCGGCCGCGCGCAAAAAAAGGAACGAAATAAAGAGAAATTAATTTCGCTTGCTCGCGACCCCCCTCATTCATCCCCGGGGGGCGACCGGGGACCTTCAAACGAATCGATGACTTTTTTTGCTTCGCCCGAATTTAAAGATATCGTCTTAGACCTTAAACACGACAAGAAAAAAAGAACGTCTCTTTTGTGTAACACGAAAAAAAAATTCCGAGTTCGCCCCCCTTGTAACACGATGTATTGAAATATTCGATTGGACGCCTTTTCGATTTTTTCTTTAATCGTGAATTTCATCGACACTGATTTTAAGACATTTTAAGACAGTCATGAAATTTTCTACGGGAAATAAAACAAAAGACGATCGGACACACTTACGTACGCACTCATAAATAAAGAAAATTTTTCAAAGTGTTAAAGAAAGTAAAAAAAAACGAGAGGCTTTTATTGGGTTCCCTCCTGTTAATTCTTTCCTCGTCGGTTCATTCCAACGAGGAAAGAATAACAGGAGGAAGTGACATAATACACACACACACACACACACACACACACAAGCTGAGTTCGGCAATATGATCTTTTTCATCGATCACCTCTGAATCGTTCTATAATGAAAAGCCGAGCTTACTTTGACCAGATCTGGAGCGTTCGACAATTAGACAGATCAGATGAAAAAGATCGCGCTCGCTCAGCTCGGAATATTTTGGAGGAGCTCTTAGATTTAGAACTTGTCAAGTAGGTTATGTTTATATATTTTCATGAATTAGGAATAATCGTCGTCTTTAATTTAAACGATTTAGTCTTGTACTGCGTAAAATAACGAGAGTAAGACGAATCTCAACACTATAATGAGCATAATTAATTTCAAGAAATAGTGTTTGATGATGAGGAACACAACCAATTTCTAAAAGTGAAGCATAAAAGTGACTGTTGGAAGAAAATAGAGTATTTCAAATATTAAGATGGTCTTCAAGACAAGAATTAATAAAATTCTGTTTATTTGCAAACTCAACTGTCAGAATCTATACTCCAATTGCTCGAAATCGTTCGCCATTAAGTTTGCTCATGTGGAGCGCTCTGAGATCGGCTGATTAAAATCTCACTAGCTCTGCTCGAATCGCCGAGCGCATTGCCGAGCTCGCCTACAGTAGTTTCTTGTCCAATGTGGTCACTTAAAATGGCTACAGTATATCATTGGCGCACACAACCACATAGTTCACCATTGTTCACATTTATTACACTAAATTTAACAAAATGAAATCTTCAAAATATAAATTGTATTCTAAGCACTGGGGTTCTATCAGTAAAAGTGCTTGGTAGTTGGAAGGAACGTACAATAGAGGACGAAAAAATCCGGGCAAGAGTTTGACTTGTTCGTATTTAGACAAGCTTGGTAAATCAGGCTATTATTGGATTCCCTCCTGTTAATTCTTTCCTCGTCGGTTCATTCCAACGAGGAAAGAATAACAGGAGGGAGCGACATAATACACACACAGACACAGTAGTTTCTTGTCCAATGTGGTCACTTAAAATGGCTACAGTATATCATTGGCACACACAACCACATGGTTCACCATTGTTCACATTTATTACACTAAATTTAACAAAATGAAATCTTAAAAATATAAATTGTATTCTAGACACTGGGGTTCTTGTACAACATTTAAATTTAAATGAAGCCTTGTTCACAATGGACGTTAAGATTAAACATACGTAATTATTCACAATGTACCAGTACGTAAATTTTATTACGCATTTCAAAAGACGACGTAAGAAAGCTTTTAATTTTATACCGCATGTTACTGAACTTATGTCATTAATTGAAGGCATAAATAGAAAAGAAAAGATTTGTTTTATATCATTAGACACAGGTCAATAATAACCTGGATAGAAATTATTTTTCTTTTTCATGGAAATCGTTTGAGGGGTTTGTCGTCTACGAAGCCATAAACTGATAAATGCCCGATGATTTTAAAAACCACGACCTAGCACACAGGTGATTATGCTTAAGGTAGGTTAGGATTACGTGTTTAATTTGAAAGTAGATAACTTTTGTAAATACTTAGAAGTTTTTAATATCATTAGGTATTGCAATTAATTGTTATCTGTTTTGTAATTTAATACATTACGAAATAGAACATTGAAATTCGGGGAATCAATCACTTATATGATGAGAAACTTCCAGTTTTAATTAATGACATACGTTTAATACCACCCCGTATAGTTTACGTAGTGCATGCAAAAATGTAACCGCCAGTTGCCAAATTATTTAAGTTTACCGCATTCTCTTCACAAAATCAAAGTAACAGTTAATAATTCAGACACAAAATAGGAATTCATTCTTATAGTCACTTATTAGGCTGCTTTAATACTATTATATTTTTTTAAATATACATAACAATTAGAACGATCACTGCACGCAGTGACTTAATTGTCAAATATACCAAAAGTTTACGTTTTACTATTTACTATGTTTATGTACTCCTTATACTTGTGTCCATTGTGAATACAGAGCAATAAAAAAATATTACACTTACAGTTTGTTGCTGTCTTATTTTTAATTTTCTTCGTTTAAATCATATCGACAATTATTTTATTTAAAATAAAGGAGAGTTGATAGAGTAAATCTAGTTTTAAAGGCCGCTTTACACGGTGCAATTTCAGCGTGCAAGGCCCAATTTCTATTGTGCGCATGCTCGAGCTGATGATTTATTGCATTGCATCATCCCTTGCATTCTGCTGTAATTTTAATTGCTTTTTAAGTGCGCAGTATCAGACTGCAATATTTAAGTTTTGTTATGTTGACAATACACGTGCAATGCAATATAACTTGTATCATGTAAAGTGATAAACAATATGCAATTTTTTCTTGCCGTTTATTGCAAATACATTGCCTCCGTGTAAAGCCTGCTTCAGGACGCTTTACAGTTCGCAATTTTCATTGCCAGCAGTAAATAATTGCAGCGATTTGTATTATCCGCACACCAGGTGGCAGTTGTGGCAATTTTCATTGCACTTACAGAAAATAGCTCCCAAACCTATATTTCTAGCACTGCAACGGTGATTCTGGGGAATTCCAACTATAAAAATAAATAAATAACGTATGCGACAATGATGTTGATTCGTCTTGTTGTTTACGAGAAAATTACGATTGAATACGTGCCTATTTATTTGGCAACAATGACAAGGAGTTTAATACACTCGACATTAAAGTGATTCTTTTAGCAAGTTGTAAACTTGATGCTTGATTCATCAGCAATCATTATTACCATCTGTAAAATTGCTCAGTTTTTATTGCTGCAATTATTTATTGTTGGCAACGAAAATTGCGAAGTATAAATTTGCCTTAAGCCAGTCCCATATTTTGCTAAATACAAATGCAACCAGATTCTTTTTTCTTGAACTCTGCCCTATTTGAAAACATACAATACAAGTACTGAGTCAATTGAATCATGAACTATACAGTCTGTGGCATTTAACCGGGTTTCTTCATTAACGCCGTTCCTAGTTTCTTAAAAGCATATTTTTCACAATTTTTTTTTTAAATTTACTGTGGATTACGCAGTAGTTGAAATCGTACACGAACCAAGGTCTAAGTAAATCAGCTCGAAGCTAGACTATTTTAAGAGTTAATTAATGAGTTTTTCTCAACACACGGACCGAGGTTGAAATAAATCAATCCATAACTAATCGGATCGCTTGCATTTTTATGTGTAGATATTTTTTTAATCCGAATTTTAAAAAATGTTAACCGGCAAACAATAGTTATTTAAAATCATATTTTTCACAATTTTTTAAAATTTACTGTGGATTACGCAGTAGTTTAGTTGAAATCGTACACGAACCGAGGTCTAAATGAATCAGCTTCAAGCTAGACTATTTTAAGGCTGCGCTCACACTGATGAAGCAAAAACGTTTTCGGACAAAACGTTTTGGTTAGAAAGCGTTTTTTCAATGCTTTAAATAGGATCAGGCACACACTGATATATCAAAACAGAAATCTGTTTAAAACACGCTAAAACAGTTACTCTAAAGTTTAAAGCACGCTAAACAGTTTTTATCCTATAGCTTTTTTTCTGCACCCTAAGAGCCAATGAATGAGTGTTTCTCGACATACGGACCGAGGTCGAAATAAATCAGTCCATAACTAATCGGATCGTTTTCATTTTTTATGTGTAGATATTTTTTCAAACCTAATTTAAAAAATTTCCATATTTATTACATTTTATAAATGAGCAGTTTGCATTCAGATATCTTTTCCTATTTTAGATTGTTCTATTTATCGAATATTCAATTGCACCTTCACTTTTTTTTCATTCCAATTGTTTGCCAAGTTTTTTTCCTCACTGTTTTCAATTTCAATACTTTTTTGCATCTTTTAAATGTTTTGCAACATTCAACGGTTTTTTTTGAGATCTCGCATCATTTATTTAATCTTTTTAGTTCCACTCCATTTTCCATTTTGACATCAGTATTTCTCTTTTGCATTTTTACAATTTTACTTTTGTATTTTCAGTTGTCTTTCAACTTCTCATTTGTTTTCTGTGTTGTACATTAAATTACTTTTTTTTATTTTTGAATTTTCTTTTGTTTTGATGTTTCTGCATTATAAACAAACAATCGGCTATTTTAGCAACAAATCTTAAAGTAGGGCTTCAGTTGAAGCTAATGTTGAAGCAAGAGCACATCGAGAAAACTCGTCAATTCATCGAGAGACGACGACACATATTGCGGTGTTCATGAACAGTACGTATTTTGAAAATTTCATAAGAAATAATTTTGAAAATGATAAAATAAATTAAGTGTAGTGCACCGAGTGTATTTTAGCAGATTTGTTTAAGAAATAATTTAATTCGAGTGTTTTTCCGAATTTCTTAATATTCTTAAATATTTTTAGAAATAATCAAATTAAAATTAACTATTTATTATAAATAAATTATTTAGATTTTTTAAGGTGTAAATACGTAGGAATTAAGTTAGAATTTTAAATATTAGGATAATTAAAATAATCATGTGTAAAGGAAACTGTAGGTTATAGTAAGAAGTTCGGAGAATAAACGAAAGAGGGCGCTGTGTTAATGATTGCGTGAACCTACGACCCGACACGCTATGATACCGCCGTATAATACCGTATGATACCGCATCGTATAAACCAGTAAGTAAATTTTGGAAAGGTTTTGTGAAAAACCTGACCTAAATATTAAATTATCCGAACTTCTTCTTGCGGAATAATAATTAACTTTAAATGGTTAATGATTTAAAGTGCTGCAATAAACTGTGTTGTACGCTTTTGTTCTAAGACAATTTTTTTATTATACACCCACACACACACACACTGACATTAGATAATTTGGAATGCCTCCGAGCTGAGCCTCCGAGAGAAAAAACAACAAAGTAAAATAATATTTAAAAAAATAAAAAAAAATTGTCACCCAAACTAAGCGCATAATACAGAAATATGTCTCTCTGGATATTTTTTTATATTATTAAGAATGACGTTGCGGTTCACAGTGTTAATTATTTAAATTTGTTAGAAGACGACGATTTCTAATTTTTCACGCCACAGGATTGGTTAAATCTGTTTCCATTAGATGCATATACCGTCTCACTCATTGAGGCAAAGTTGTATTTTAGACGAAAATGAGAAAAACATTGGAGATAAACTTAGAAACCTTTGAAAATATGGAAAAATGTTTTATACTAAAGTTTCATCCTTTCAAGCTCCGCATAATTTAAAACGTTAAAATGTAGAAATTAGGAAATAATATTAAATATCTCCTGAATCGTCAGTAATTGGTATAGGGAAGTGTGTAGCTAATCGAAAGATATTTTTACGGAGCATCTAACGACGATATAAAAATAACACCGTTCCATTTAAAAAACCAAAGTTATTGCCCTTCAATTGTTGTCGAAATGGAAATAGTTTTACTGGATCCCTGTTTAATGAAGAGTAAATTTTGTTACTGCGATAGATACCTTCCACTTAGCTTGTAACAGCACCACAATATCTGCTTTCTAACTTTCTTTATTAATGAGATATTAATTGTAAAAGTTATATCCGTATTTTCCAAGAACCATAAACAAAGCCTAATATCTTAAAAACCATAGGACTTAGGTATAGGGAACTCTTAACAAACTTACCCTAAAATAACCTGATGAGCTCAAATTCATTATAAAATATAGGGTGTTGCATTTAAAATAACGAAGTTGTACATCGTACAGACAAACTGGGACATCCTGTATATTCGAAAATAATTTTAAATTGTGCGGAGCTCGAAAGGATGATACTTTCGTATAAAACATTTTCCCATATTTTCAATAGGAACGGCGTTAATGAAGAAACCCGGTTAAATGCCACACCCTGTACATATCATCACTTCGAAATTTACTAAATCGTAAAATTGAATTAAAAAAATTCCAATGAATTCGAATTTTTTTAATTCAATTTTAATCAATCTTAATTAACGGCAATTTCAATTTTTATTTTCATTCTTTTTTTTTAATATTCATCAGTAAAAGTGCTTGGTAGTTGGAAGGAACGTACAGTAGAGGACAAAAAAATCCGGGCAAGAGTTTGACTTGTCGTTCGTATTTAGACAAGCTTGGTAAATCAGGCCCTTCTGTTAATTGTTTCCTCGTCGGTTCATTCCAAAGAGGAAAGAATAACAGGAGGGAGCGACATAATACACACACAGACACAGTCGTTTCTTGTCCAATGTGGTCACTTAAAATGGTTACCGTGTATCATGTGTGGCGCACACAACCACATATAAGCGTTTTACAAAATCCTGGAACGACCACAAACCGCATAGTTCACCATTGTTTATAATACATTTATTACACTGAATTTAACAAAATAAAATCTTAAAAATATAAATTGTATTTGGTAAATCAGGTTTTTATTGAAGTTATGTTTCTGTCAAAATTTCTGTAATAACAAGTAAAGAACTTGCATGGTCCACACTGCACTACATTAGGAGGAAACTTTCCTTTGTTTAGGATGACACTCGAACGCATTACAAATGCGTTTCCCGAGTATTAATAGGGTTCTTTTCTAGAAGGTTTTTCTAGGAGAGTTTAGGCAATCCTGTCTTGACACGCGAGTCATCGGAAAAGTAGGTGTGGGTTCAATTTAAGGGTTCAAATTCCTATCATAGCGATTAGACTCGGCGAATCGAAGCAACCACAGTAACTCAGTCGCAGCAGCAGCGGAGAATAAATAATAACCAGTCGAGTCCACCTCGTCGATTTCGATTCATTTGTTAATTAAGAATTCTAAGAAGGCCACTCGGCGCTGGGGGCTCGCGACACCTTGTCGCGCACACTCGCACCGAACAAACCGAAACCCTAAACTAAAACAAAATAATACGAAACAGAACCAGGACTACTCGCATACTAGTCCCACAATCGAGTGTGTATGTCAGGTTGCCTGATAGCGAATAAAAAAGAAATGTCGAAACGATACAAGCGAACCTACTTGGATCACCCGATGTTTGGGGCGGACGTTACGACCAAAATCCCGAGTCAGTGGAGAAGGCCGTGGGCAAACAGTTTCGCACTGTGATTCTAAAGGGGGCGCAACCTATTGACGATCGCAACGACTTGCAACCAAAGGAGTTCCCCCAACAGAAGAAGTAATCCTTTCCGAAAAGAGAAGCGGGATAATACCCAGTTAAATGCGGAACGCAAAAGTGAAATCCAGGAATAGATAACCAAACAAAACAGAACAAAAAAAATAAACTCGTCAAGAACGTCTCGCCAAACCACACTAGTGAACGGTGGGCTGAACACGGCGGCGAAATATGACAAAAGGGGCGGAAAACCGCGTGATTCTTTTCTTTCTTAAGAAAAGAAATTATAGCACAATACATTAACATCCCCACGAAACGCGCCGAAGACAAATTCCATCCTCTAGGGATCCCACACGTTCGTTTACAGGACGGACTGAGAAGTAATCTCGTACAAGTAAAGGTGAAAGTAAAACTGCAGAGCAAAAAGTAAGACAAAATATAAACGTAACATCCCCGCGAAACGCGCCAAAGACAAATTCCATCCTCTAGGGATCCCACACGTTCGTTTACAGGACGGACTGAGAAGCAATCTCGTACAAGTAAAGGTGAAAGTAAAACTGCAGAGCAAAAAGTAAGACAAAATATAAACGTAACATCCCCGCGAAACGCGCCAAAGACAAATTCCATCCTCTAGGGATCCCACACGTTCGTTTACAGGACGGACTGAGAAGCAATCTCGTACAAGTAAAGGTGAAAGTAAAACTGCAGAGCAAAAAGTAAGACAAAATATAAACGTAACATCCCCGCGAAACGCGCCAAAGACAAATTCCATCCTCTAGGGATCCCACACGTTCGTTTACAGGACGGACTGAGAAGCAATCTCGTACAAGTAAAGGTGAAAGTAAAACTGCAGAGCAAAAGGTAAGACAAAATATAAACGTCGGGATAAGTCCGAGATTATTGCTCAACAAAACCAAGCGACAACGTAGGTGTGGCGTGCGCGTAACTAAAAATATCTCAGCACGCGTAAATTAAAGCACGGAAGGTGCGAGAACAAACAGGAAAAAGAACGTCCGACAATAATACGAATTGGATTAAACACACAAAATGTGACAGCGTAGATGGCAAAAGAAATTCAAGAGGTACAGTACCGTGAACCATACGAGCACGTCGGCTCTACTCCGACCTCCACGTTCTGGGGGGGGGGGGGGTTGCAGGCTCGCCCGGCACTCAGGTGACGCTGCAGGTTTTTTTTTTCCGCCGGGGAATCAGCGAGATGCCTGCGAAGTCAAGCGATGAAAGCTTCCAAAAATTTCTTCACGATAACGTAACCGGAAGGGGGTAACTACCCGCTCGGCATAATCACGCCGAGCGCCTCGGAGTGATAAAGAAGCAAGGAGTGACCGTCGAAGACCCTCTCGAATTCCGCGGCGTCTTGAGTAAATCCAACAAAAAAGCCCAACTGGGCGCGGTACCACCGAAGTTTCCAAACCAAAGCCCGCGGAAATACTCAAGGATCAAAATGTCGCTCGGCTCACTCCACGTTACCAAAAGTGCAAAAATCTTAATGCGCCGGCCCAAGATTGAAAAACAACACGCTTTCGCATACGACTAAAGGAGGAAACAACTGCACGGCGCGGAATTCAAATCCACCGAGCTGGTCAACAGATGACACGCAACGACAGGGGCCGTTTTTAAACGATAGTCCAAAAACGCGCTAAGGACGGCAAGATAATTGCGAGACTTCAGCCAAGTGAGCAAACGGCGAATGAGTCAAAACAACCGTAACAACATAGAATCTCGACTAAAGCGACGCGATATCATTTGATTGGTCACACGACGTGTGACGAACATTTTCGATCACAAAGGGCTGCCATCTGTGATTCCAAAATGGCGTCGAAGTGAAGGAGTCAAGTTCGTCTCGGCGTCGGGACGTTTCATTTCACGTGCGACAACACGACGTGCTTATCTCTTACGCGGACATTTTCGACCACAACGCCGCCAGCTTTGATTTCAAGATGGCTTCGACGCCATATTTAAATCAAGGTTGGTCGCTTTTTATGATCGAAAATGTTCGTTTAAGAGATACACGCGCCGTGTGACCACTCAAATGAAATCGCTTCGCGAGTAGAGAACGAATGACACACTTTAGTCGAGACTCTAGCTGCCGCGAGCCCTCCCAGCGGCGAGCGATCCCCATTCGAATTCTTAACAAATGTTTACAAATCGAGTTCGTCTCGTCGAGATCTTTCATTTGATGTTCTACACGCATGACAATTTCGACCAAAAGCACCGCCCGGTTTGACTTCAAGATGGCGCCGATATGACAATCGAGTTCGTCGCTCTTCGACTCAAATAAAGCCTAGGCGTTAAAAAACAAACAAAATTAATTGAACTTAGATGTATTCCTTGTTGTCATCTAAAAGTAAGTGGGTCGCAACCGCAACAATTGTTGGCTATTGTTTGCAACTGTGTGTATCATTGGTCACATGATGTCTCCTTTGTTTCTAAAGGGAAAAAAGAATCGTACTTCAATTTAAAACCGAAACTAGCGTGAAGTAATAAGTTTTTTGGCCAATTGACGCTTTCACTTGTTATTTTCTTACTTACAAGTGTCTGCTGCTGATTCGAGATTAGTAAAATGACTAGGGGCTGCCTGGGGTTGCGGTATTGTAACTCGGCTGTTACACTTGCAGATTATTTCCATAAAAGTGACAGTGATCACTATCACCAAGCTTACGATTTCGGCCCATGTGTCGTATATTTCGAAAATTTACTGCTTCGACTGTATAGGCCCGTCGGAGTGTCCCCTCACTACCTGCCTGCCGCATTTGAACGTGCGAAGCCGGGGAATGTACGTACAACCCGGTACAGCCCAGCTACCTTCGAAGAGGGCCGAAATCGTAAACCTGATGATCACTTTCGCAGCTATACCAGTTCTCAAATGACGTTACCTTTGCTTTTAAAGCAAAAAAAATATTATATATTTCAATTTAAAACGTAAATTAGTCGGAAAATAATAAGATTTTGGCAATTCGACGTTCTCACTCGTTATTTTCTAATAATTGTTTGCTGTTGATTCGAGATTAGATATGAGGCTAAAGGGTCGACCTTGCGCCGGTGATGCGGTCTTGTAACTCACCAGTTACACCCGCCGATTATTTCCATAGGAGTGACAGTGATCTCTATCTGATCACCTTCGCAACTACCTTAATCATCAAATGAAGCTAGTCAAAAAATAAAAGGCTTTTGACCACTTGACAGTTTTACTTGTTAATTTTTAACAATCGTTTACTGTTGAATCGAGATTGGAAAGATAATTAGAGGCTTCCTGGGGTTAAGGGTCGACCCTGCGTCGGTGCTGCGGTCTTGTAACTCGTCAGTTACACCCGCCGATTATTTCCATAGGAGTGACAGTGATCTCTATCTGATCACCTTCGCAACTATCTTAATCATTAAATGATCAAATGAAGCTAGTCGAGAAATGATACGTTTTTGGTCACTTGACACTCACTCGTTAATTTCTAACAATCGTTTGCTGTTGATTCGAGATTGGAAAGATAATTGAAAGCCTCCTGGGGTTAAATGGTCAACTCGCGTCGGTGATGTGGTCTTGCAACTCGTCAGTTACACCCGCCGATTATTTCCATAAGAGTGACAGTGATCTCTATTACCAAGCTTACAATTTCGCCCCACGTCGCATTTAAATGTTTCGAGTGTACAGGCCACGTCGACGTAGTGTGGGAGTACCAGATGTTACCCCACTACCCGCCGCGTTTGAACATGCGAAAGCACAAGTTTTCTGCGAAGTGGACCGAAGTCGTAAACCTTCACCTTTATTTTTAAGTATCAAGTCCAAATTATGTTGATTTATTAATCGTCTTTCGTCACTCAACAGCATCTACGAGAATGGCGTCAACGGCCAGATGCACCAAGACGCCCCGGATTACACGCCCGTGAAACGCCCCCTCACCTCCCAGAACACTTTCCTCTTCTCCCATCAGAGCCTGCTGCTCCCGAACATGACCTCGGCGGTGCCGAACTCGCACTTCTTCGACTACGCCCAGCACGGACACAACTACGCGGCCCAGCACCGGGGCCCCGACGAGGCCCCCGACAAGACCTTCAACCGCGGCGACGAGGAATGGCGGAACATACACGTGATGCTGAACTGCATCCTGTCGATGGTGGAGAAGACGAAGAGGGCGCTGACGATACTCCAGCAGCGGAATAGCCAGGACGTGACGAACGACTGGTTCAGGAAGCAGGACGTCAGCGTGGACCTGAAGAAGGCGGCCAACGAAATCATGGTGCAAGCCGTAAGACAGACGGAGGACCGCGTGGCCGAGGTGAAGAGGAGGGCGGAGGAGGCGGTGAACGACGTCAAGAGGCAGGCGGTTATCGAGTTGCAGAAGGCGGTCGCTGCCGCCGAGACCAAAGCCAACGAACTGGTGGCAGCGGAAAGGGCCAAGATGGAAAAGATACTTTTAGGTAAGATAGATGTCGCTGCTATGATATATAAATCGACACCACTAGATCCCTCTAGACCTTTATGGGCATGAAATGAACTCGATTCCCCAATCGAGTTCATTTTATGCCCATAGAGGTTTTAAACGCTTAGACTCAGGGTTTACTTGAAATGGCCTCGTTGGTTATGAGGTTATGATTCGTATTGCCGATTTTCACTTGTTTAGCGGGATTTCTAGATGGGCGAAGGTGACCGATCAACACGCCAGCCTCATTTCATGACCCTAAAGGTTTTTGGTAGAGGTCGAACGTTGACTTAGGATTTAATCGAAATGGTTACGTTGATTCGTCAGTCATGGTCCAAGTTTTGGCGATTTTCATTTGTTTAAAACAATTTTTGAGTAGTTGGAGGTGACCAATCAACACGCCAGTGACATTACGACATTTGGGCGGATGTGATAACCAATCAACACCACAGCCTCATTTCACGACCATAAAGGTTTCTAGTAGAGGTCGAATCTGCCGGTTATCTTTTAGCGAGTCTCATTCGAGCGTGTCGTCTATTTCAACGTTTCGAGCATCGTTTGATGCCACATCGCAACCTTGAACAGATCCGGATTAATTTAATTTTGACTTTCAGATGGGCGAAAGCACACTGACGAAAATATTCCCGCCAATCACGCCGAAGCCACGGAGAACAGTATATCGCCCCCGAATTCGGCGCAGCCGGCCCCCTCTCAGCAAAACGTGAGTTTCAAGACGGTCAAGAAATTACGCAATTAAAAAAAATCCTCTGTTTTAGTCCTGTTGGAATTGTGGAAGGAAAGCGCACGAAACCTGCTCCGGGTGCAGCTTGGCCCGCTATTGCAGCCCCTTTTGCCAGCACAAGGATTGGGAAAACCACCACCAGATCTGCAGCAAGGAGAAGCCGCGCCCCCTCCGATCGTCCACGCCGAGCACGACGCTTCCGGGCGGCCAGAGCGACGCCGGCAAGTTCAAAAAGTGACCCGCGAGGAAGTTCCGCAAGAACAAGAAGCAGCAATGAAGAAGAAGAAGAAGAAGAAAAAGCGCAAATTTCCACACAGCATGCCGAACTCATCTAATTGTTAATCTGTTTATTCCTCCTCGAAACCAAAGACTACACGTACGTAGGTACCATCATACGCGCAGTGTAGCCGTCGATGTGTCGTTACTACCGTGTCTTTGTCCTTGATTGCCGATGGTCGTCCGTTCACCGATCATATTATACTTTTCTAGTCTCTTCAAGCTAAGACGACGTAGCATGTTACTTACTTACCTGTCGTAAGACGAATTGCAATTCTAGCTGTGTACATTTCCGAAGTGTTATTTAGTGTTTACTGCTCGTTTTGTTGAAAGGAAATCTAATTCTGACTATTTATTTATGTGTAGAGTCTTTTATTGTACATTTACTGTAATTTTCTCAACACGAATAAACCACTGAACTTGATTCTATTTATTCAAATATTTCACAGCGCTCACGAAATTGTATTTGCGACGGTGATGCGTTCTTGTAACCCGTCTGTTACACCAGCGGATTGTTTCCATAAGAGTGACAGTGATCTCTACCTGATCACCTTCGCAACTATCTTAATCAACAAATGAAGCTAGTCAAGAAATAACAAATTTTTGGCTATTTGACGCTCTCGCTTGTTATTTTCTAATAATCGTTTGCTGTTGATTTGAGATTGGAAAGATAATTAGGGGCTTCCTGGGGTTAAAGCGTCGACCCTGTGTCGGTGATGCGTTCTTGTAACCCGTCTGTTACACCGGCGGATTGTTTCCATAAAAGTGACAGTGATCTCTACCTGATCGCCTTCGCAACTATCTTAATCAACAAATGAAGTTAGTCAAGAAATAATAAATTTTCGGCCATTTGACGCTCTCGCTTCTTGGTATTTTCTAATAATCGTTTGCTGTTGATTTAAGATTGGAATGTTAGAGGGCTTCCTGGGGTTAAAGGTTCGACCCTGAGCCGGTGATGCGGTATTGTAACTCGACTGTTTACACCCACGGATTTTTTCCATAAGAGTGACGGTGATCACTACAATTTCGGCCCACATCTCACTCAAAACATAGTCAGTCACTCAATGATTCTAACGCAAAGAGAATTTCAGTGTCTGGGAATAACGAAACGGTGAATGATGAAACTACACAAAATAATTACATGCGGCCAAATCAACATGTTAATGCGAAAAAAATTGCCTCTCGAAGACAGGATGAATATAGTTCCTTCAAAGTATCAGTTCCTGAAGTGCTGAGTTGCTGAAATCACCCACTCTATGGCCAGTTGGTTGTAAAGTTCAACCGTTTTTTATTCCAGCTTCAGTTGAAAGAACGTCAAAGAAGAAATTAAATCTCGTGCACGAAACATTTATTGTCCTTCTTCATCAAAATGTACAATGCTTACCATAAGCGTCAACGAATTAAACGTACTTCTCAATTCCCAAAAAACTCGTAAAATATTATGCGTTAGTGAGCGCTGGCAATCTAAGGATTGTCTACCTCTGCTTACCATTCAAAATTTTAAATTGATCTCAACCTTTTGTAGAGAAAAACAAAGACAAATACGTACATCAAAGCTTGAAGAGCAGTCCCCATGTATCTATAAACAACGTTTCTATCTCCAGCGAAATTGGAATTTGCGGTGCCAACATCGATCTCTCAAGAAAATTTCGCGCCCTGCGGTTGTTTCGGAGATGAGACACCAGTCGGAAGCGTGTGGATCCTGATCGTGAGCCGGCGCATTAAGATTTTTGCACGATTCGCGGCGTGGCAGTGAGTTGAGCGACATTTTTGTTACACGTTGATCCCTTGAGTATTTCTGCGGTCTAGGTTTGGAAATTTTGGCTTTACCTCTACCAGTTGGGATATTGTTGAGTTTACTCAAGACGCCGCGGAATTTGGAAGGTTCTACGACCTTATTTTCCGACGCCTTTTTTTTTTGGTGGATCTGTTTGGTTCAACGGTCGCTGCACGTTACATTAGCACCCCGAGATGCTCGGTGCGTTTATGCTGTTCATACGTGTTTCTGTTTTGTTAACGTAGCGGGTAGTTACCCCCATCCCCCCTCGTTTCGAGCCTCGGAACACGATTTTTACGACCTTCATCGTCTTACTTTGGACGTACCTTGCCGTTTCGTCGGTGGAAAACCCCTACAACGTCGCGACAGTACTGGGCAAGCCTACCATCTTCCCCCAGGACGCTGAGATCGGAGCGAGGCCGACGTGCTCGAAAGGTTCACGGTATTGTACCTCTGAAATTTCATCAACTTCGGAGTGTTAATCTTTACGCTCTTGGCCACATGTTTGGCGATACTACTCCGTTTCTCGTCGGAGTTTTTCTGTTTGGTCTCGCATCTGTTCGGCCGCGCTCACGCGGGTTTTCCCGGCGCTTAACTTTTCATTCTGTTATTGTAGTTTTACTTTTATTGCACGAGACTGCTTTTCAGTCCTGTTCGTAAACGGACGTGTGGGATCCCTAGCAGCGGACGGAAATTCTATTTGCGCGGATGTTAATTTTTTTGTTGTTTAATTCTAAGAAAGAAAAGCGTCTCGCTGCCTTTCGTCTTTCGTGGTATTTCGTCGCCGTGTTCTTCCGATTATTTTCACTTTTCTGACTTGGCGGGACGTCTTTAATGTCCACTGCCTTTTTTTACTACCATTAAAGTTTATTGAAATTGGCGGACGTTTATTTTTGGATTTCTCTCTTTGCGGACCGTATTTAATTGTGGATTACCCCTCCTCCCTTCGGAACGGATTACTTCGCCACTGAACCGACTGGTAAGTGGGAATTTCTCTCCTGTTGGGGAGATTCCTTTGGTTGGCGATCGCCAACAGGTGGCGCCCTTTTAGATCTACAGTTGCTTGTGCGAAACTGTTTGCCCACTGGCTCGGGATTTTGGTCGCAACATCAGCCCCAGACATCGGACGATCCAGGTAGGTTCGTTTGCTTCCGTTTCGACATTTCTCTTTTTTTATTTTAGATTTCGTTTGTTTATTAGTTAGATTATTTTGTCGGCTTCCGAAATTATACCGAATTTCTTACAACAAAAAAAAAGACAAATATAAAGAAAGAAATAAAAGTTTGATTTGATTTTGGAAGGCTTCGCTTCGCGCCGCAAATCGTCGGTTATTCGTTCGCTGTCAGCGTATCTCTTGTTTACAAAAAGAATAAAAAAAAAATAATGAAACGTAAAGAAACAAGTGAAAGCCGAACGAAAAAAAAACTGATGAAATACAAACGAACTCAAAGAAATCCTCGATTATTCATTTATCCACCCGCTTCTTTCTTACTTACAAAACGAAGCAAAATAATAATAATAATAATAATAATAATGAAATATGAATAAAGAAACTAACAACTTCAAAGCTTGATTGTTTTCGTATAAATCGCACTTTAATTCGAGTGAACCCACCTTATTCTTCGCCATGCAAACTTTAAGTAAACTAAAAAAAAGACTCTTCAAAGTTTGATTGGTTTCTGTTTAAATCGCATTTTACTCAGAGTGAGCCCACCTTTTCAGTATCTTCAAAGTTTCATTGATTTCCGTTTAAATCGCGCCTCAATCAGAGTGAGCCCTGCAAACAAATTAAAGAAAAGTAATAAATTGCGCTCATAGAACAAGGAAAACATACGGTCACTCTGATGAGTCACATGCCACCACGATATACAGATTCGGTAAACGTTCAACTTGATATCCTGTTACAATGCGTGCAACAGGGAACGCACTACAAAAGTAAAGAGATAAATTTGTTTTCGATGCCGGCTTCCGCCCGACTTGGCGGGCCGTTAGAAATTAGTCCTCCGCCAACCGAATCTAAGTAAACTTGCCATGTCCAGTACCCAAATTTCCGATTCTGTATTTTACTTAGAGTTTTAAATTAATTAAATCCGCTGACCTTTCTCGTTCACCTCTTGGCGCAGCTCGGGATAAGTTGTTTCTTTTTTTTTTTAATCGAGTAAACCCGCCTTTCTTCTACCCTTGGCATTCGAAACATAGTTTCATTTAACGAAGTTCATTGAGAAACTCATACCGTCGGTTTTAATCTAAACACAAATAAATAAATTGCATTCACAAGGTTAAAAAAAAAGGTGAGCTCACTCTTGAATATTTAATTGCTCTAGTGAAATTCTATTTTACGCTGAAAACGTACACCCCTGGCACACTAAATTTTACTGGGAATTTTCATTAAATCAACTTAAGCCTACCTTTTTCTTTATCCTCTTGAAATTTTCTGAATTTTTCCGACAGTACTGAACAAAAGAAAGAAAATTTAAAAAAATACGATGATGAGATGGCGTTAAGTGGAAGGCTGCATCTTCGCTTAATCTATCGATAATAATTTGGCGTTGTGATTGATTAACACCAGATGGCGCTGAGTGGACGAGTTGAAACGGCTGGATGATGGACGTTAGCAATCTAGACTTGGCGCCCAACGATTTCCACCTCTTTTTCTTCGCCGAAAGTAACTAGCTAAACGCTATTCGGAATTTATTATCAAGTGACAAACAAAATCGGAAACAACGGCAGTCGACTGTCAGTCCGTCAATCAAATTCCGTTTTCTTTGACAAGCGACGTTTCGAAATGTCGGTGACAAAAATTCCCGTCGTTTTTACCGCTCGAAATTTCGATTAAAATAGCTTCCAGTTTTGACCGAGAGTTGGCGCTCCGAATAATTCGATGCGACAGGACTCGTTGGTTTTATATTTTCGATTTGATTAGAGAAAAAAAAATCGTTTACATCATGGAATGGAAATCGCGTTGTTGTTTGTCATTTGAACAAAGCAACTTCCATTTTCGGGCAAGAGATGGCGCTCTGAATATTTCGTTTTTAAAGTCCCCAAATTGATGATAAAGTACCACTCTAAGTATTAGCGTTTTGGGGTAATGTAACATCTTGACGTTTCGTTTTCGGGCAAGAGATGGCGCTCTAAATAACGCATCGTGTGGCGTTTACATTTCATTTTCGATTGTATTGAAGCAATTGCAAGGTCAGAAGGCGAGAGGTTTTCGCCGAGAAAACGAAACTTGAATACTTGAAATTAGATTAAAGTGGCGCCAACAGATGGCACGCGCGCTCTGAATGATTCCCGCGGCGAGTTAGTTTTGTATTTTCGATTTGATTGAGAAAAAAATTGTTTTTACTGAGAATACAAAGATGAAACCGAAGCGTACGGAGTGGCTTTCGTTTTCGGGCAAGAGATGGCGCTCTAATAATAATTCATCGCGCCGCGTTCATTTTCTATTTGCGATTGCGCTCAAGTAATCGCTCAAGAGGCGCAACGAAATTTGACGCCCGAAAATTCGATCAAAACAGCTTTCAGTTTCGGCCGAGAGATGGCGTCCCGGATAATTCATTACGTCGCGCGCGACGCGTTCATTTTGTATTTTCGATTTTAATTAGAAAAACGCATAGTTTTTATCCTAGAGTTGAAACCGTGTTGTTATCGACTTCGAACTTTCATTTTCGGACAAGAGATGGCGATGGCGCCCTAAATGATTCACCAAGACGCGTTTGTTTTTTTTACTTTTGATTTACTTAAAACGATTGCGAAGCGGAAGGCGAAGTTATTGCTGAGAACATACTGCCATTTGAAATTAGAATGATAGTTTTCATTTCGGACAAGAGATGGCGCTGTAAATGATTCGACAAGATGCTTTTTAATGTTTGCTTTCGATTTCCTTAAGACAATTGCGAAGCAGAAGGCGAAGTTATTGCTGAGAACATCCTGCCATCTGAAATTGGAATGAAACGGCTTCCATCTTTGGTCAAGAGATGGCGCTCCAAATAATTCAATTCGATTTAATTTCGAAATTAAAAAACGTATCGAAGTTACATAATAGAAGGCGAGCTTTTGCTGAGAACTCTATTAAAACGGTCTTTCATTTTTCGGCCAAAAGATGGCGCTTTAAGAGCGATTCCCGTCGCAGCTAGATTTTACATTTTCGATTTAATTTCGAACTTAAAATCGTTTCGACGTTAGACGGTTGAAGACGTCGGTCGTCGGCGAGAAAATTAAACGCCGCCGTTATAAGAAATTCGATTCAAAATTGTGTTTGTTCACTTTTGGACAAGAGATGGCGCCCTAAATGATTCGCCAAGACGATTTATCTTTTACTTTCGATTTCCTCTCGAAACAATTGCATCGCAGAGGGCGAAGTTATTGCTGCCATTTGACATTAGAAAAAAGGGTTTTCATCTTTGGTCAAGAGATGGCGCTCCGGACAATTAACATTACGCCTCCGTTTATTGATTTTCAATTCAATTTCGAAATTAATAAAAAACGTGTCGAAGTTAATAGAAGGCGAGGTTTTGCCAAGAACTCAATTGAAACAGTTCTTTTTTTCCTTTTTGGCCAAAAGATGGCGCTCCTATCCTATCCCAATCGCGCCTAGACTTTATATTTTCAATTAAATTTCGAAATTAAAATCGTTTCGACGGTTGAAGACGTCGCTCGTCGGCGAGAAAACGAAACCCGCCGTTATAAGAAATTCGATTCAAAATTATCTTCACTTTTGGACAAGAGATGGCGCCCTAAATGATTCGACAAGACGATTTATCTTTCACTTTCGATTTCCTCTCGAAACAATTGCAACGCAGAGGGCGAAGTTATCGCTGCCATTTGACATTAGAATAAGACGGCTTTCATCTTTGGTCAAGAGATGGCGCTCCGAACAATTCACATCGTGATTTATTGATCAGCGTCAATTTCACAATTACGAAATTAAAATCGTATCGAAGTTAATAGAAAGTGAGGTTTCGCCGAGAACTCGATTTCCTTTTTTGGCCGAGAGATGGTGCTCGGAACGATTTCTTTTCTGGGCCGCCTAAATTTTACATTTTCGATTTAATTTCGAAATCAAAATCGTTTCGACGTTAGTAGAAGGAGGTTGAGAGCGTCGCCCGTCAGCGAAAAAATGAAACGCCGCCATGTGTGTTCACTTTTGGATAAGAGATGGCGCTCTGAATTACTCTTATTATTTCGACGCGTAGACTTTGTATTTTCGATTTAATTTACCGGGGACGTAAAGGCGAGGCCGTATTAGTCACACTCGATTAAATTAGTTTTCATTTTGAGGCAAAAGATGGCGCTCGCTCCGAACAGTTCCAATAAGACGCGTCAATTTCCATAATCTGGCGCGGAAAAACTATTTTCTGTTGTTAAGATGTTCATATCAACTCTATAGATAGGGAAATGTAGATACTGTGTAATACTAGGGATTTTTCTATACTTTTGTAGCATATGAAGATATAGAACATCAATAATACATATAAGGCTTTCAATAATACACAAGAAATAATATGCTAGAAATGAGTAATTTAACTACATAATATATACAATTAGATGCCTATGTAAGTACAAACATAATACGTACATAAGTAAGAAATACAGTGTACAGGTTGAGTCATAATTAGGTGTAAACATTTTTACCAAAGTTTCCTTAGGCCAAAACAAAGCAATTAATCAAATACTTCTTATCGTTAGTACCAAAATGCTTCCTTAAAAAGATACAGGGTATTAATGGAAACATTCTTATTTCTGTTTGAGACTCTATATAAAGCCCGTGTCACATCATTAATCGGTTAAAATTAAAGTTGACTTTCAAAATCAGGCTGCTTGATTTTAAAAATTCAAGTGATCAATAAGTCCCGTCACCCTAGTTGGCTTTGGCAGTGTAAACGCATGTTTTTTCTTGATTTCTAGTGTAATGTATGCCAATTTACATATCCAAGAAAGACATGTCTTCATACTGCCAAAGCCAACTAGGGGACGGGACTTATTGATCACATGATAGAATAAAATATTTTCATTAATACCCTGTATCTTTTTAAGGATGCATTTTGGTACTAATATGTATTCGATTAACTGCTTTGGTTTGGCCTAAAGAAGCTTTCTTAAAAATTTTTACACCTAATTATGACTCACCCTGTATAGGGTATTTCGATACCCGCGCATTCACTGAGACTTCTTAATTTTTTAAAAATAACCACATATAGCGTGGAACAAAAGTATCAAATAATGGACTTTTTTATTTAAAAAGTTATGAAAAAATGTTTAATATAATGTTGTTTGGTTTATTGATTTGCTGTGCCTTTTTTTAACTTCTTTTAAAAATGCTATGGAAATTTGACAGTGAAAGTTATAGAACACAAACAAGCAGTAATGTTTACTGGTTTTATAAGTTATGTATATCTTTTTAAATAATAAAAAATTTAAATCCATTATTTGATACTTTTGTTCCACACTATAATGTATTTGAATGAAAACATTTATTTAGTCCAAAATTAATTTCTAAAATAAAAACATTCAAGGAAAAAATATCTTTTTCTCTGTGTACGGATGGTTGATATTTACAATAAAAACCGCATAAGAAATTCTTTTGTAATACTTTAATTATTTGCCCATAAAGTCATCAGCATATTATCATATTCTCCATTAGAAAAATTATCAGCCATTCTAGACAATTTGGATTGCTTTTAAAATACACAAAATGTGTTAATTTTGACAAAAACTTTTTTGTTTTTAAATATTTATCATTGATTTCTTTTAAATATGCCGACAGGAGTAAACATTATAAATCGTTGTAACTAAAAATATCTTAGTCCATTCAAAAAATTACAAAGAAACTTCCTGTGTAGTTTCTATTATAAAATGTCATCCTACTGTCCGTATGCGTGAATCAAAACTCTCTATACATATGTGGAAATGTATGATTTGTAATTGTGCCTAATAATAAGTGCTTTTTAATCACTGTCGATATTGCTGACGCTATCATCGCTGGACTCGCTTTGAGTTTGCGATTTTTGAGGTTCTTGGGGTGTTTTTAACATTAGAATTACTTCTTGGGGCAAAGATTCGGTCCTCTTTTTTGTGACTTTTCGTAAACTGGTGATGTAGGGATCTGAAGAGATCAGTAGCATGTTCATCATGTCCTCTATGGTTTGTTGCCTGCTAAATTTACGGGAATGATGCTCCCGGAAGTGCTTAGAGTCCTTGTTGCGCGCTTCTTGGGCCTCTTCGGACATCTGTCCAATTGGTAGCACAGCACTGTTTACCAATATTCCTCCGTGAATAAGTATTTTATGTAAGCTCTGAGGCATGTAGTACCAGGGATACAATGACACGTACAGCTCAGCAGCGACCAGACAGAATTTTTGGAATTTTTCGACATCAATCTCATGCCCGCATGCTATGGTGGCGAGTATGACATACAATTTTTTTATTAGGGTTTCATCGATTCCGGTTATCGTCGAAGAAGTTGCGGAATTTTTAAAGAATTCTCTAGCCGAATTCCCGTCGTTGGTTGTACCAAATCCAGTCGATCAAAAGACCCATTTGACGGCGAAATTTTTCTTGGATTATTTTTTTTCGCATATCAACAGCTGGCTTATTTAATTTCCTCACAGACCACTTCTTGACTTCCAACCTGTAAGAAATGTGAAGTAGGCACTCGAAGCATTTGATCCATGCGTGTAAGGTGGTTCATTAACATGATTTAGGACTTTGGCCTGAGCAGTTGCCAACCTGTCTATGGTGTGGTCTACAATCGCTTGAACTGGAACCTCTGCTGATATTTCATCTATGAGGATGCCTACAGGATAGCACCTTTCTTTTTTGCCTCCAGTACTCTATTGTAATTCGGGTAAATATCAGCATTTTGCTGTTTGCTATTTTCTTTCACGCGGTTGTACTGTTTCTTTGGCATTTTGGTGTCGACACAGAGCGCGAGCGCCTGATCCGAAGACATTTTCTTCGGTATAATTTTGCACTGAGAAAGCTCCTCATAATCATCAATGCCACTCGTTTCACGTAAATAATTCAAAACAGTTTGAATTTTTCGACCCGCAACTCTTTCTCCTTTCCAAATGTCAAATATGGCATGCCGAGTGATACCAGCCGACAACGCTGAAAAATGGTCATAACTATGTAGATTGCAGGTTATTGCACATTATTTCAGTGTATATTGAAAAGACAATACATACTTAGGATAATAGTCATAATGATTTTTAATACGCGACAATATATATTATTTCTAGTCCATCAAATACAAGAAACATGGTTATACATTGTTCACGACCTATTTAGATTCTAGAGGGCCATGCTTTTTTTTCGTCAAGTTACGTACATGGATTTTGATAGAACTCAAAAACAAAATATTTGTGTGTACGTGAGAGCACGTGTAGTGTCCTGCTGTGATTCTCGTTCTAAATCTAGTAAATTTACATAACTTTAACTTACAAACGGACGCATATCTATGCTTAATAATGCCCCTGCACTGTGTGATGTGTAAATCAGCGATAACTCCTACTGTTCCCGGTATAAAATGTTTTTCCTGCCTCTCTGCGCACCACATCAAATGTGTGAACATTTCCAAGGCCCTTTATGAGATGTTCAGGACAACTGAAGGTATGGATTGGAATTGCTTGAATTGTCGTCAATCTCCGAGTAATGCAACGAACTCTAATTCTAATGCAAACCCGAATTGTGACTGCTGCAAAATAATACCGCATCTGCAAGGTATAATTGATGAGCTAAAGTCTGCGGTCGATGTATTGAAAAACCAGCTCAAGCAACTTAACAAAACATCTCAGGATAATGATTCCGAGGAAATAATTCAAGAGGTCACTGACAGAATAAATCGTAAACAAAATATTATGTTTTACGGTATACCTGAGCAGGCTTCAGAATTATCTGGTGTTGAACGTGCTACTGGTGATAAGAATTACATTGTGAGATTTTTGCGCTTTTTAACTCCTAACGATGATACTTCTGCCTCAGCTATTGTAAAATGCTACCGTGTCGGTAAATTTGCGGCGCATGCTGCTAGGCCCCGTCCCGTCAAAATCAAGTTCAATGATGATGAAATGGTAGCTAGCATAATAAGGAGAATTAAAATGTGTCGTCCTGCTGTTCAACAAAGCCCGGAGTTTAAAGGTGTGTCAGCCTCGTTCGATCAGACCCCCAAGCAAATCGCACATCTTCGCAAGTTAAAATTGGAATTAGCTCAGAGATTGGATAGTGGTGAAGCTGGTCTTACAATAAAATTTTTTCAAGGTGTTCCTCGCATTGTTACTACTGCTCCTGATAATTTAAACTAGCAACGCCCGACAGTTTTCATTTAGATTTAAGGATTTATTACCAAAATACTCGCAGTATACGTAACAGAACTGTTGATTTCTTTAATGCTGCAAGCGCTTTTCACTATGACATTATTTGTGTTACTGAAACTTGGCTCTCTCCAACTATACACAATGCTGAAATTTTGCCGCCTCATCTGTATACGATATTCCGTTGTGATCGACGTTATAATGAAACAAATGTTAGTCGTGGTGGCGGAGTTTTGCTTGCCTTTAAATGTCACTTTTTAGTTGAGCCTATTGATTTGTCGCACTTGTTGGATCTCTTACGCATTGAATGCATAGCTTGTAAGTGTCATTTAGATAAAAAGACCTTATTCATTGTAGTAGTATACTTTTCTCATACACCCACATTACAGGAGTTGACAATTTTTTGTAATTTCTTAGAAGAGTTATTAGCATACTCTGATGATGTCCTACTTGTTGGTGACTTTAACTTACCTGAGTACACTTCAAATGATGAGAATAATCTCGTATGTACCCTTAATAACTGTTCTCAATTTCTAAATTTAAAACAACATAACTCAGTTAAAAACTCCTCTGGCAGATTGCTTGATCTTGTGTTTTCTAGTAATCTTTGTGATGTCATGCATGACCTTGTCCCCTTAATTATCGAAGATCCTTATCATCCGGCTCTGTCTATTTCTCTAACGATACATAATTCCTTTGTTAAATTTAAAAAAAACAACAATGTTGAAATTTACAATTTTAAGAAAGCCAATTATATAGATCTTTACCATCATATATCTCTAGTTGATTGGTCAGGTCTGCATAACTACTCTAATGTGGATGATTTGGTTCAACATTTTTACGACATCTTGAACAACTTATTTAATAAATTTGTTCCCTGTTACACTCATACACGCGGTCGTCATTTTCCACCCTGGTTTACTCCAGAAATCATCAACAATATTCGCTTAAAATCTTTATACCATAAGAAGTTTTCTTCTACTAGAATAATGTTATATCACCATAACTTTGTAATTTATCGAAAACTCATTAAGAAACAAATATCTGTGGAATTCAAAAAATACATGAACAATATTCAATGTAACATAATCAGCAATCCTAAGAAGTTTTGGTCATATGTCAGATCAAAAAAAGAGAGTACGAGGATTCCCGGCCGCATGTCCTACAATAATAATTCTCTTGATAGTCCTCAGGTGATTCTTGACAGTTTCGCTTCTTTTTTTGAATCGGCGTTTACTCCATCTTCCGCCCTCCCTACTCCAACTTTTGATGACTTTAGCACCCACACTTGCTTTCTTAACATTAGTGAAATCACTGAAGCCGACATTCTCAGTGCCTTGTCCAAAATAAAAAAACTCTATGACTGCTGGACATGATCAAGTTCCTGGTTTTCTTTTAAAAGACTGTAGATATGCTTTTGTGAAACCATTATACATTATTTTTAATGCAGCTCTCAAGAGTGGTACTTTTCCTTCTCTCTGGAAACTTTCTAAAGTTACTCCTGCGTTTAAAAGTGGTGATGCTACAGACATATCAAATTACCGTCCTATTTCGCTGCTATGTAACTTCTCTAAAGTTTTTGAAATCGTACTATATTCTTATATTTATCCTCATTGTAAGCAATATTTATGTCCTGAGCAGCACGGCTTCATTGATAAACGCTCAACTGTGACTAACCTTGCGTGTTTCTCCCAATATCTGTGTGAATCCCTTGACAATGGCTTTCAAGTTGATGTCATCTATACGGATTTCGCCAAAGCTTTTGATCGTATTGATCACAAACTACTAACTTCAAAGTTAAATACTTATGGTCTCAGTAATTCATTAGTACTCCTACTGGAATCGTATCTTGCAAATAGGCGTCAACGGGTCTGTTATAATGGTTTCTCTTCTGACATCTATACTGCTTCTTCCGGTGTTCCACAAGGTTCCAATTTAGGACCACTTCTCTTTATACTATTCATAAACGACCTTCCTGTCTCTCTCACTAAACATAGCAAGATCTTATTGTATGCCGATGACGCAAAGCTATTTCGAGTCGTAAGTGGCCTCGATGACGCTTCGCTTCTTCAAATGGACCTAAATTGTCTTTCTGACTGGTGCGTCTCAAACGGACTTACTTTAAATATTGATAAATGCAAAGTTGTTTCATTTTCTCGTAAGAAATCCAAATTTTTGTTTCAGTACCAACTAGATGGTCATTATTTAGAATATTTTACGATGGTTAAAGATCTAGGTGTTATTTTTGATGATCGGTTGTTGTTTACTCACCATGTCAATGACATTGTTGCAAAGTCCATGTCGCTATTAGGCTTTATTGTTCGAAATGCTCGTGACTTTACAGATTCTACTGTCTTAAATGCTCTTTTCAATTCTTTCATCCTGTCACGACTTCAATATGCGTCATTAATATGGTACCCCATTTATAACTGCCACGTTGATGTCCTAGAACAAATACAACGCAGATTTCTTAAGTATAGATGGTTTAAGGAATATGGCGTTTATCCTCCTAGAGGTTTTCCTCATGTAGTCTTGCTGATGGAATTTGACGCTTTACCCCTTGTTCACAGGAGATGTGTCTCAAGCTTACTTTTCTTATATAAGTTGATTCATAACAAGGTTGATGCTGCAGATCTGTTGGTAAAAATTTACTTTCATATTCCACGTTTGACTGGCAGAAACTCCCTTTCACTATACTTGCCTGTCCCAAGAACCAACGCTTTAGCGCGTTCCCCAATACATATTACTTCCACACTCTATAACCAACTTTGTAGCAGTATAGACATCTTTCATTTAAACTATTCTAGTTTCAAAAAGATTGTAATGAACTTCTACACGTCCAGTCTTACTTAACAGTCTTACTTAACTTTCTTCTAAAACTTCATTGCTGATTACACTTCCCGCTCTCACTGTGTTATCTTTCACTAAGTTATCTTTCACTGTTATCTTTCTTCAGTTTTCTTTTGTTTGCATTTCGATTTAGTTTTAGTTTTAGATTTAGTTTCTGATTTAGTTCTAGGTTTTGTTAAACTTAATTGTTTTCATATTTTTTTCATATTTCCTGTTTGCTCTATTATTGGTTTTTGTAAACTGTTGGGCAAATAAACACATATTATTATTATTATTATTATTATTATTAAAATGTGACAAATGTAAAATTCTGACACTTTAACGTCAGTCCCATCGACTATATTGCTTCTTATACTCTACGCTGGCATGAAGAAAGTAAAATAATAGCATTAAAACAAATAAATTACTTGTGACTTTGTAATACTAAGTCAAAATGCTCAAAATCATAAATGTTTTTTGGTGTCAGTTTTCAAAAATATAACCATCAAATTAAAATGGAACATATTCACTTGGAGGTACCAACAAAAGTGTCACCCTAACATGGCCTACTCTGAGTCTAAAAAGATCGTGAATGGATTATAGGTATAATTTCTTTGTAATTACGTGTCACCGAAATACTTTTTTAACTACTGTAATTTACAGTTACATCAAATTTTAAACTAAATACAAATTTTACTTACTCATGTTACGATTTTCGAAAAGAAACAACGGACAATTCAATAAAACGTCAACTGACGACCGCCTATTTATAAAATCCGATAAGATTTAAATCATTATAATCCTTAATAAGATTTCTTTGTTTTTTTTTCTACAAAATGCTGGAGAGTTTATAAGCTTACTTTTTCCAAGGATTCAATTTTTTAAATATAAAATTATATTTAGGGGTTTTTTTCCACGCCAGACTATGGAAATTGACCACTGTGCGTCGTCGCGTTTATTCAACAAGAAATCGGCTGATTTCGTAACTAGCTAAACGCTATTCGGAATTTATTATCAAGTGATAAACAAAATCGGAAACAACGGCAGTCGACTGTCAGTCCGTCAATCAATTTGACAAGCAACGTTTTGAAATGTCAGTCATAAAGTCATAAAAATTCCCGTCATTTTTACCACTCGAAACACCATCTAAAAAATAAAAAAAAACCATGCCCAGTTTTGTCTGCCCCGACGATGAACAGAAGAAAAATGCCCCCAACTAACGTGGTAAGTTCGTTTTTATTAAAAAAAATAAAAATAATGCATCTACATTGTTCACGCTTTTAACAAGTCGGTAAACGCCTTGGCTTTCGTCTGCTTATTCAGCGAGTTCTTCCACTCTTCTCTGCTTCGCTTGTAGAGCGCGACGTCGATCTTCGAGGCCACGATCTTCCCGTACAGCGTGTTCGACCAGATCCCGTCCTTGTGCGCCAATTCCTCCATGATGCTCAGCTTGAGCTTCAAGTTGGCGACGTTCCAGAGCGCCTCGAAGCTCCTCGAGCCGTACTTCGAAGACGCCAACTCTTGATAGTTACCCTTTAAAAAAAAAAAAAGCTTCGAAGCTCACTAACGAGTAATGAGGGGAAGAATTATATACTGCTCGCTTTGCAAACAGACCACGTGGAGAGTAGGAGAGCCGTGCGGTCTGTTTGCCAAGCGAGCGATCACAAGACTGGCGAAATCTCAATCGGGTCGGCGTGCAAGGTGAACGATTCGCGAGTGAAGGCCGTAACAGAAGCGCATACCATTTCGATTACCTACAAATTAGTTGCGTCTTATTCGCACGCTAACAACTAGCGACAGACTCGTTGCGTTGCGCTTTGCAAGCAACCTCGGAGGATATAATTCTCCCCCGCTCATTCAAGTTAACTACCTGCAGCTTCCTGACTAGCTTCTCCCTGCTTTTCTCGCCGATGAATTGGCTTTTCGCGTACGAATCGACTACGTGGCTGCCCATGGCGTTGGAAAATAATTTCGCGAGCACGTCGGCGTCCAAGGCCAGTATCCCCAGGACGAGTTTGATCGGCTTGTTGAACTGCAAGAGCGTCTGCAGGACGAGGGTGCCCTGCAGGCTCAGTTTTTCCCTGTCCAGGTTTTCGGTGGTCGATTCGCACGCGTCCTCGAACGTCTTGAACCTGCACAGGCAGATTATGAACGCGTCCTGTCTGTCCTCAGGTTCGGAACAGTGCAAGGTCTTCATCAGAGTCTGCGAAAAAAATGGTGAGTGAGTGCTTTTCTTAGTATCGATTGATTCAGACCGAATTTATTTATTTGCATGACACAATCGGTAAGTACCGTTGTGATCAAATATGTTTCACACGTTTTGGTGCCTTTTACTGTTCTTGGTTGGTAATTACTTTTAAAGTGAGGAAGAAATTAGCGATATTATGATCTGGCCGCCGAACAAATAGAAAAAATTTAGTAAGCTGGCATGTATGTCACTCGCTTAGCTTTGTTTTTTTTTTCGCGCACTTGACTTCACACCTACATGACTGTTCTTAATCACTACCACCTTAACTAATACCTTCACCAATCTCAACTAATACCTGCGGGTTGGTTTCTTATCTTTTATACATTTCTAAATCTACGTCACAATTGGTTCTTTCGGTCTGGTGGCTGGGGGTTCGGTCCAAAGTACAAACTTCTAAAGGTGTCAGCATCAATAATTAACCCTTGCCAAATTTGTTTTCTTAAAACGTTCTGATTGCCTTAATCTTAACTGGCACATGTGAACAACACGCTTACATTCCGCAGAGCTTGCATTTCTACGTAAGTGAAATGCGAGCATGTGTAACGCGGCTGTCCTACTAATTGTCAATGGGTGCTGATCCTGCATCATTTTGAAATGCACATAATTGCAATAATTACGAAACGAATTTAAATTTACTTATTTTCCGAGACAGACATCGTGACATTATTATTTTGATGAAGAAAAAGTCGCCATACGAAATTATTTCGTACTTTTTAAAAAATTCTACTATTTCATTATTTTTTTTTTGTAATCTCGGTGAGTTGCTCCATTCGATGGTAGTTGCCAAAATTAACTGGAGATTTGTCAAGGTCACTAAGAAATTTCATAGTGATTTGTCAAACATAAGAAATTTCCTTGACCTTGACGAATCTCCAATCTTTTACGAGTACATTTCTTTGCTTTCTCGGCGTTCTTTTATTATTATTTTTTTAAAATTAAATTATTAATCTATTAAATTGTGTTGGAAAATCGATCGTCTTTTGTTTTTATTACTATTTATTTATTTTTTGAATTTTATTATTAATTTTTTGAATTGTTACTGTTTTGCTTTCTTTGTTTCGCCGCCTTTCCCTAGTTTTTTTTTTTTTTTTTTTATTCTACTGAATTTTGCTGACAAATTCACTCTTTTGTTTTTATTATTTCGTATTTTTTACAAATTCTTTTTTTTTGTTTTCTAACCGTTCTTTTATTATTTTATTATTATTATTATTATTATTAATCTATTAAACTGTGTTGTAAAATCGAAGGTCTTCTTTAATTTCTTGTTTTAATTTTAATGTTTATGTTTTAACTTTTTATTATTGATCGTTTGATTTTTGATCATTATAATACGATCTTTGTGACAAATAAATTATTATTATTATTAATTTTGTTGCAAAATCGACTGTCTTTTGTTTTTATTATTTTTTATATTATTCTACATATTTAATTTCGTTATCTTTTCGTAATTTTATAAATTGTCTTTGTTCCTCGATTGTCAAATCTTAATTTTAGAAGTTTATTTAATGAGAATCTTTTAAATTTCTATGTGTAATATTTTGTAATTTTATTTAACGAGTTTTTTATTTTTGTAATTTTTCTAATTTTATTCAAGGATATAAATTCGTCGATCGTCTTTTGTTTAATTTTACGCCAAAATTTGCCTAAAGTTCAAATCTTAATTTTAGACAGTTTTGTTTATTTAATGAGAATTTTTTAATTTTTCTGTAATTTTAATTAATGATTTTTTTATTTTTATTTTTTTTTTTTAATTTAATTGAATGAGATTTTTATATTTATTTTTTTGAATTTTATAAATTTGTCGATCGTCTTTTGTTTTATTTTACCTAAAAAATTGCACAAATGTCAAATCTTAATTTTAGAAAGTTTTGTTTATTTAATAAAAATGTTTTCATTTTTATTTTTTTAATTTTTATGATTTTGTAATTTTTATAATTTTTTGTAATTTTGTAATTTTAGCAAGTTTTGTTTATTTAATAAAAATGTTTTAATTTTTATTTTTTTAAATTTTTATGATTTTTGTAATTTTTATAATTTTTTGTAATTTTATAGAAAGTAGAAAGTATTGTTTATTTAATGAGAACTTTTTAATTTTTATTTAATGATTTTTTTATTTTTATTTTTTTCTAATTTAATTGAATGAGATTTTTATATTTATTTTTTTGAATTTTATAAATTTGTCGATCGTCTTTTGTTTTATTTTACCTAAAAAATTGCACAAATGTCAAATCTTAATTTTAGAAAGTTTTGTTTATTTAATAAAAATGTTTTAATTTTTATTTTTTTGAATTTTTATGATTTTTGTAATTTTTATAATTTTTTGTAATTTTATAGAAAGTAGAAATCTTAATTTTAGAAAGTTTTGTTTATTTAATAAAAATGTTTTAATTTTTATTTTTGTAATTTTTATGATTTTTGTAATTTTTATAATTTTTTGTAATTTTATAGAAAGTAGAAAGTATTGTTTATTTAATGAGAATTTTTTAATTTTTATTTTTCTGTAATTTTATTTAATGATTTTTTTTATTTTTATTTTTTTCTAATTTAACTGAATGAGATTTTTTTTATATTTATTTTTTTGAATTTTATAAATTTGTCGATCGTCTTTTGTTTTATTTTACCTAAAAAATTGCATAAATAAATCTTAATTTTAGAAAGTTTTGTTTATTTAATTTTTATCGTTTTCTTTACTTTCCATCAACTTCTTCGAAATGTATATTTTCATTTACTTCTATATAAAAATGTTTTAATTTTTATTTTTTTAAATTTTTATAATTTTTGTAATTTTTATAATTTTTTGTAATTTTATAGAAAGTAGAAAGTATTGTTTATTTAACGAGAATTTTTTAATTTTAATTTTTCTGTAATTTTATTTAATGATTTATTTATTTATTTTTATTTTTTTCTAATTTAATTGAATGAGATTTTTTAAATATTTTTTTGAATTTTATAAGTTTGTCGATCATCTTTTGTTTTATTTTATCTAAAAATTGTACAAATGTCAAATCTTAATTTTAGAAAATTTTGGTTATTTAATAAAAATTTTATATTATTATTATTATTTTATTTTTTATGTCCGGTTAAAAGATTTTGTGATACAAATTTCATCGGACAAGAACCAACTTTAAAAAATTTTATAATTTTTTTTTAATGATTTTTTGTAATTTTTATAATTTTTTGTAATTTTATAGAAAGTATTGTTTATTTAATGAAAATTTTTATTTTTTTGTAATTTAGTTAATGAGATTTCTTTTATTTTTACTATTTTTTTCTAATTCTATTCAATGAATTTTTTCTTATTTTTATTTTTTTTTATTTTATAATAATAATAATTTTATAAATTTTCTGTATTTCTCGATCGTCTTTTGTTTTATTTTACGTCAAGAATTGCACAAATGCCAAATCTTAATTTTAGAAATTTTTGTTTATTTACCAAGAATTTTTTAATTTTATAAATTTTCTTTATTTTTCGATCGTCTTTTGTTTTGTTTAGCGTCAAAAATTGCACAATAACTGTCAAATGTCTTAATTTTAAAAATTTGGACCCAGTTTTGTTTATTTCATTACAATTTTTTTAATTTCTTGATGATTTTCAAAATGGATTCAAGTGGATTGGCAACACTGAGAGAGTCTGGAGAGATCTATTATCGGTGGCCATAGTCACGTGTGCCATAATAATTTTAGTACAATTAAAATGGTTTCAATCGCAACCCTGGTTGTGATTTAAGAGCTAAATGCCCCCCCCCCCCCTTTGCATTTTTTTTGTTTAATTTTCGACAGACAGTTCCAAAAGAAGTTTTAATTCGATACCTGAGTGAAGCTTCCTTGTTTGGTGGCCAACCTCCTACACGCTTCGGCCAAGGCCAAAACAACCCCGGCGTTGCCAACTTGAATAACATCCCCGAAAGAACCGCCAACTTCCTCGAACATGGCCTCAAACTAAAACAACCCCCACAAATAACCACACACAAGAGAATGTCGGCGTCATACCTCGGTCTTATCCGTGCAATGCGTCAGCAGCTTCTGCACGACGAAGCCGGTGCTTCGCGTCGTCGCCAACCCGACGAGCTTCCCCCTGAAGCACCCCGCGTTTATTTTCGCGAACAATTTCGGGGTGGCCGTCTGCAGCGCAGTTTCCAGCAGCATCACCGCCGGCTTCGACGCGAACACCCTCGCCGCGTCCTTGCAGAAGCACTCGTCGATCAACTTCTTCAGGCACTTCCTCAGCAGCTTCGAGTCCGCCTTGGCCAACACCCTCAGGATGACTTGCATCAACCCCGAGGTCAATTCGGCGTAAGCCAACTCGCCGAATTGGGGCCAACACATCAAACGCTCCGCGTAATCCTTAATCACCTCCAAATATTCATCGGGTATACTACTGCCGCCCCCTGGATTCGTCTCGTCCTTCTTGGGCAGCTGCGATAGATTTAGCAGCGCGCTCCTTATTACGTGATTGCCGTAAACGTCCCAGACGTAATCCTCGAGGTTGTTCAGCAGGAACTTGCCGACCTTGAGGGCGAAGTCCTTGCACTTGGTTTCGTGGGGATCGCCCGAGTCCCTCACAGATTTCAGGCACGACTGGGTGAGGAGGGCTTCGGTTACGTGGCTGGCGAAGCGGTCGCTGCACAGGGGGCGCAAGCCCGAGCCGAAGGCGTCCATGTAGCGCTCGAGGACGGCCTCGTTTGCGAAGGGCAGCAGCATCTCGATGACCCGGCATCCCACCTGGTTGCAGGAGTAGCTCACCTCGTTGGCTTCGGTCTGTTCGAAGACGTTGTTGACGAAAATCGCTGCAATTTAAAAACCTAACATCAGGTTAACAAGCGATCGAAAGATGTCGCTACTTAAATGTTAAAAACCTAACCTATAAAAAAATTTCGGTGTGCTTGCTCAATTGCGTCGTAACTTTTCCCTTAAGGCATATTTAATGAATTTTTTTTTAAATCTGTTCCTGAATCTAGTAACAAATTGGGGAATTTCTATGTCGAAGTGGAATCTTTTGGCAACTCTGCTTTTTCACGTTGGGGATTTTTGGTGATACCGCACGTCATTGTTTTGAGGTTAGGTTGTTCCTCATGCGTTCACAGAAGTTAATTCGATTTGGAATTTGTCGAAAATCTCTTGGAACGTGCGGGGACGTACTTACTTTTATCTTCCTCGCTGTCGAATCCCTCCCTGTACGCTTCCACGACCCGGACGAAGTACTGGTAGGTGTCGGCGTCCATTTCGGCGCCTCTGCCGTAGCGCCCCTTTTTCGCGTACTTCCTCGCGTTCGACAGGAAAGTCTTGCGCTTTCTCCATTTTCGTTTTTCTTGCACTTGCTGCGGCTTCACGTTCACATCTTCGGATGACATGTCAACGTTCACAAGTTGAGAAGTTCACGTCAGCTTCACATGTATTCGCATGTTTCGTGGGGTGCGTTCAGAATAAACGTCGGGCGTGCAACTTTTTACACCTCGCGTTCATAATAACCTCAAGGTAAGAAGTTGTTCCGTTCATAATAAACACACCATTTCGTCCGGTAAACATTTTACCTATGATACTAATACTATACATATAATACTAACAATGTAATCCATTGTTCTGATTTCAGGACGCTTTCAGTATTTCAATCTTCACTATTTGACCGTTTTGACAGCTCGTTTCAAAGCGTTCATAATGTCCGGGCAATCGTCCTGCCAGGGTAAACACACTTTGAGTGCGTTTCATTTGTGCCCTTACGTGCTTTGAGCGCTCATAAGCAGTGCTTAAACCATTCCCTTTGGCTTTGCTAACGCTCACAAAGCTCCAGCTGACGAAATGGTAACGTCATTATGACGTCATAGTCTTCGCTCACAATCGCTTATTCCATCGAGGTAGCGCAGCAAAAGCGTAAGCGCTTATGTTCCAAACGAAATGTATGAGATGCGTACAAGGAGATCAGCTGATCATAGTCAGGTTACAAACAAAGATTACACTTTAAAAAGAGCTGCAGCAGCTATGCTTGGATTAATTTTACTATTGAAGTTATATTCTTAAGGTTATGATTCGTCGTGCAAATAATAGTCAAAAGAAACACCTCTGCGTATAATGACTTAAGCGACTGAACGCCAAATGAAACAACAGAAAACAGCGCTTGTAAGCTTGAGTGCTTAAAGCGTGTGAGCGCGCAAACGAAACGCACCCTTTGTCGGGCGTTTATTCTGAACGCACCCCTGCATGTTTCCAGTGTTGCCAATCCATTCTATGCCGATTACCCTTCTCAAATTTTAAATAACCCGCTCTTACTCACATGGAGTAACGAAATTACTCACTTAATTACCCGCACTCCCAAAACAGAAAATAAATGGTACAAAATTTATTTTGTTGCACGACAGATTTTTTTAGGTTAAAATAATCTTATGTGGGACTGTGAGCGGCAATCAATCGGCAACAGTACTGCCAACCGACCAAGCGAAGCATTTCGGAAGATAGTTGTGAAAAATTCCGACACATATCCCTGAATTTGGGTTGAGCTAATTTAAATCACTGATTTTATTCAAGCGATTTTTATTTTTGAAAATCATTAAAAAAATTTAAAAAAATTGTCATGAAATAAACAAAACTGGGTGCAAATTTTTAAAATTTTTAAAATTAAGAAAGTTATTGTGCAATTTTTGACGCTAAACAAAACAGAAGACGATCGAAAAATAAAGAAAATTTATAAAATTATTATTATAAAACTCAAAAAAATAAATTAAAAAAAAATCATTTAATAAAATTAGAGAAAATGATAAAAATAAAAGAAATCTCATTAACTAAATTACAAAAAAATAAACAATACTTTCTACTTTCTATAAAATTACAAAAAATTATGAAAAATTACACGAAATCATAATTAAAAAAAATATAAAAATTAAAAATTAAAATTTTCTTATTAAATAAATAAAACTTTCTAAAATTAAGATTTGACATTTGTGCAATTTTTTACGTAAAATAAAATAAAAGACGATCGACAAATTTATAAAATTCAAAAAAATAAATATGAAAAAATCTCATTGAATAAAATTAGAATAAAATAAAAATAAAAAAAAAATCTCATTAAATAAAATTACAAAAATCATAAAAATTAAAAAAATAAAAATTAAAACATTTTTATTAAATAAACAAAACTTTCTAAAATTAAGATTTGACACTTGTGCAATTTTGACGTAAAATAAAACAGAAGACGATCAACAAATTTATAAAATTCAAAAAAGAATAAATATAAAAAAATCTCGTTGAATAAAATTAGAAAAAAATTAAAATAAAAAATTTCATTAGATAAAATTATTAAAAAAATAAAAACTAAAAAATTCTCATTAAATAAACAATACTTTCTACTTTCTATAAAGTTACAAAAAATTATAAAAATTAAAAAATTCTCATTAAATAAACAAAACTGTTTAAAATTAAGATTTGAACTTTAGGCAATTTTTGGCGTAAAATAAAACAAAAGACGATCGACGAATTTATAAAATTCAAAAAAGAATAAATATAAAAAAATCTCGTTGAATAAAATTAGAAAAAAATTAAAATAAAAAATTTCATTAGATAAAATTATTAAAAAAATAAAAACTAAAAAATTCTCATTAAATAAACAATACTTTCTACTTTCTATAAAGTTACAAAAAATTATAAAAATTAAAAAATTCTCATTAAATAAACAAAACTGTTTAAAATTAAGATTTGAACTTTAGGCAATTTTTGGCGTAAAATAAAACAAAAGACGATCGACGAATTTATAAAATTCAAAAAAATAAATATAAAAAAAATCTCGTTGAATAAAATTAGGATAAAATAAAAATAAAAAAAATCTCATTAAATAAAATTACAAAACAATCGGCAACAGTGCTGCCAAACGGCCAAGCGACAAGCATACGTTTCGGTAGTTGTAAACAATTTCGGTAGATGTCTCTGAATTTAGGTAGATTTATTAAAATGGTTTAAATGGGGGTTGAGCTAATCTAAATCACTTGATTAAAATTATGTTTAAAACCACTGATTTTATTCAAATGATTTTTATTTTTGAAAATCATGATTAAAAACAATAATAAAAAATATCAAAACTGGGTCTAAATTATTTTAAGACGTTTGACAGTTATTGTGCAATTTTTGACTCAAAGTAAAACAAAAGACGATCGACGAATAAATAAAGAAAATTTATAAATTTAACAAATACGACATAAAAATGAAAACAAATAATTCTTGTAAAATAAAACAAGAGGCGATCGACAAATTTATAAAATTTAAAAGAATAACGAAAATAAAAAAATTCTCATTAAATAAACAAAACTAATTCGACTAAAATTCAGAATTAACAATTAAAATAAAACAAAAGACGATCGACAAATTTATAAAATTTAAAAAAATTAACGAAAATTTAAAAAAATTCTCATGAAATAAACAAAACTGGGTCCAAATTATTTTATACGTTTGACAGTTATTGTGCAATTATTGACGCAAAATAAAACAAAAGACGATCGATAAATAAATTAAGAAAATTTATAAATTTAACAAAAGTAACATAAAAATAAAAACAAATGACAAAGATTTAAAAAATCTCATTAAATAAACGAAACTTTCTAAAATTAAGAATTGACAGTTGCGCAATTCTTGGCGCGAAATGAAACAAAAGACGATCGACAAATTTATAAAATTTAAAAAAAAGCAGAAATGAAAAAAATTCTCATTAAATAAACAAAACTTGTCGCTGTTCAGGATACGTCAAATAAACCAAAAAAAAAGATATATCCGGTTGCAGTGTTGCAAATAGCCGAACAAAAAAATGCTCTTCATTGCATTGCCAACTCAAACAGTTATTCTTGACCACTTTGTAGTTAGCAGTGGTGTAACTCTGCACCGTTAGATGTCGCTAATATTGGCTAGTTGCAATTATTATTCTTCATAGGTACAGTCTCGAGCACCTTAAATGCACCGCCCGCACGCAAACCTCGCTCTTAAAACCTTGTGACACAAGGGTCACAGGACTGTCAAATTGTAGCACTTAAGCTGCGCACGATTATACCTATAAATAACAAAAGGAAATTTAAAAATTATTAAATTTTTGACCAACCAAGGTAAGTCAATGGTAGTGTTTGTAATATAAAAATCATCGTGTTGACATAATTTGATGATATTTGATGTTATAAATTTAAAATAAATTATTAATATGTACAGTAGCGGACAATAAAATCCGGGCATACCATTTGTATAATGTAAACCTCACTCCAACTTTTTTGACGTTTAACACATATAATACAAAATGTCGCTAGTAATTCTGACGTTTAATATAAATTTTGACAGAGATATAACCTCAATGAAAGCCTGATTTACCAAATTTGTCTAAATACAAACGGCTTGTCAAATTATTGCCAGGAATTTATTGTCCGCTACTGTACTAATTATATATTATTTATTGCATTAGTTTTATGAATGAATGAACGTGTTAAATTTAGTGCAGTAAGTGTGCCATAAACAATGGTGAACTACTGGTTTGTGGACGCTCCAGCATTTTGTAAAACACTTGTGACATACGGCTGCCATATTTAGTTACCACTTCGGACGAGAAGCTACTGTTAGTATGACTCTCTCCTGTTGATTCGTAACTCGTTGCTTATGTTGATAACTCTGATCCGTAAGATGTCACCAATGTCGTCCGTTGTTGATTGATAAGGATCTTTCTAAGTAATTTTATGATAGAACATAAATGTGTTGAGTCCGTTTGACCTTTCTGGGATCACAATCTTTTACATTTAGTGAGTAGGTGTGTTTTAAGCAATGATGAACTGTTGGTTTGTGGACGTTCCGGAATTTCGTAAAATGCTTATATGCGGCTATGACATATCTAGTAACCACTTTGGACAAGAAACTACTGTTAGTATGACTCTCTCCTGTTGATTCGTAACTCGTTGCTTATGTTGATAACTTTGATCGGTAAGATGTCGCTAATGTCGTCCGTTGTTGATTGATAAGGATCTTTCCAAGTAATTTTATGATAGAACATAAGTGTTTTGAGTACGATTGACCTTTCTGGGATCACATTCTGTTATATTTAGTGAGTAGGTGTGTTTTAACACTTTCATCGCCAAGCTCAAAATTGTATTTTTTCACTGCAGGCCCTGTCAGACATTTTTGACTGTCACGGCATAAGTCTTTTGAGGCCTCGTCAGTCGCAAAGGACTGACAGACATTTTTTATTTTGAAGCCTTGTCACAGTCAGTCTTTCTTGACAAACCAAACCTGTATTTCAAATGCACAATTCGAATGACGCTTCTCTCTTTACAGATTCCTACTATTAAACTTAGTGTGAGTAGAATCCTGTAAATAATATTATTTTCCTTCCGTAAATAGCGGAGGAACGGTTTTACCATAGCGGGGCATTTGAAAGTTTTAGAAGCACCGTTTTTCTAGAAAGTTCTTCAACTGCTTCTTGAAGGAGGGTAAGGGTTGCTCTCTCCAGCTGATTGGAATTTTATTGTAGAGTTTCAAATCAAATGGACATGTTGCGCCTCTGTGGTTGCTCTATTCTACGATATGGGATGTTGATGTTTTGGTTTCCTCTCTCAGGTTGTAGTTGACTTCCTCTCCTCTTGGTTAGAATGTATGCACTTGGGAGAGTTAGGATTTGGAACTTTTTGAAGTAAGGTTTTCAGTGAATGTCTCAGTTATGTGAAAATGATTTTCGCATGAGCGGATCTTCCCCATACCTGAAGTCCGTAAATCATTCTTGAATTGATAATAAAAGTTAATTGAAATGCTACCTATAATTATGTGCACATATAGGCAACACATTTTACACATCTGCTTAATGCGTTTATTATCAAAAAGGAGTAAATTAATTAGCAGTGGGTAACTCCGCACCGTTAGATGTCGCTAATTTGGCTACTTATGATTATTCCTCATACCTAAATAACAAAACAAAATATTTAAAAGTTATTATTAACTTTTTGATTAATCATCACAAGTGTTTGCTATGTAAATGAGATAAGAATAACAGGAAGGAAGCTAAGACAGTGGGTACCACTTTGTGGTAGGTAGAGTTACGTACTTTTACTTGCATTGTAATCTTAACGTGTCCAAAGCATTTTTTTTTTCTTGTAAATGTTGGACGAAATAATATTATAAAGGCGCCAGGGTGAACAAATAGGTACCCAGCTGAGAAAGTTGACGAGAAATACTGTTCTGCCCTTCACACTTCTAGATTGTGTCTGTGTGTTATTTCTAATGATTACAACATTCGCAGAAGCTTCCTGAAAAGCTTGTTTAGTTTAGTTTGTGATTGAAATCTACAACCGAATCTCAAAAATAGAAAGTACTCTTTCGAATGGAAATGAAATGGCCGGCTCTAATTTAATCAGTGAATTAAAAATCAAAAGCTTAGAGATTTATAAAATTTAAGGAATCATGGCGTTTTGTTTCTTTACGATTTTGTTCTTGGTTCTATAATAATTTTGTCTGTTAATTAACAGAGATGAGAAACAAAAGCCTGAAGCTATAAAAAACTAATATTTTTATTATGTACTACATATACAGGGTGTCCCGTGACGTAATGTCACCACTTCACCTACGTGAAAATCGATTCAAACTAAGTGAAAAACTCTAAAGTAAACCGTTTCAAAAATACTGGGTGTTTAATGTTTAATTTTTCATTTTTTTTTAAATTTTAAAGTTCATCTAATCATCTAATCATTTATCCGTTCACCTAATAATCAATTCAAACTAAAAAAAATTTTTTTTTTCAGGAATAATTCTCAGAATTTTTAAACTTTATATCAAAAGGTGTTCAAAATTTACTGTGGATTACGCAGTAGTTGAAATCGTACACGAACCGAGGTCTAAATAAATCGACTCGAAGCTAGACTATTTTAAGAGCCAATGAATGAGTTTTTCTCAACACACGGACCGAAGTCGAATTAAATCACTCTCTAACTAATGGGATAGTTTGTATTTTTTATGTGTAGGTACTTTTTCAAAGCGAGTTTTAAAAAAATATTGCCCGGCAAACAATAGTTTTCTAAAAGTATATTTTTTCACATTTTTTTTAAATGGATTACGGATTACATAATAGTTGAAATCGTACACGCACCGAGGTCTAAATAAATTAGCTCGATGCTAGATAATTTTAAAAGCCAATGAATGAGTGTTTCTCAACACACGGACCGTGGTCGAAATAAGTCAGTCTATTACTAATCAGATCGTTTGCATTCTTTGTGTGTAGGCAACTAGATCTCTTTTGAGGCGCGCTAGAATGTGTTTAGCAATCAACGGGAGTCATTTTGAACACCTTTTGAGACAAAGTTTAAAAATTCTGAAAATTACATAACACGTTGTATTCCTGAAAGACGGTTTGCTTTATTAGAGTTTTTTTTTTTAGTTTGAATTGATTATTAAGTGTACGGATAAATGATTAGATGAACTTTAAAATTTTAAGAAATAAAAAATTAAACATTAAACACCCAGTATTTTTGAAACGGTTTATTTTAGAACAAAATTTCATTAGAGTTTTTTACTTAGTTTGAATTGATAATTGCGCAGGTGAAGTGGTGACATTACGTCACGGGACACCCTGTATTACTTTGAATGACTTTAAAACGATTTCTTGAAATTTTTTCTATCCACAAATAACGAAGGTATAAGGGGTGAAAGCCTTGAGCTGGGACACCCAGTAAATTTTTATTGTAATGATTGTTAATGATGCTGAATGAATGTTTATTTTTTAACAATCAGGTATCTGCCAAATTTTTGCAAAAATTCATCAATAAATAACAAAAGGATATTAGCGGTGAAAGTCTTGGCTGGGACAGCTTGTATACGGATATTTATGTAAATGAAAAAAAAAATTACATTAAAAGCAGCTCTTAGCTTAAATCAAATGAGATGTTTTCTTCACAGTTACGTTGAAATTACGTTGATCTTTCTTCTGGTATAGTGACGTTTCGTCTTCGATCACATGAGGCATCATCGATGAATCGATGAATCGATGATGCCTCATATGATCGAAGATCGATGAATCGATGATGCCTCATATGATCGAAGACGAAACGTCACTATAAGAAACACGGTTTCAGCCAACCTCTATGGAAAGAAGTCTGCAGGAGTTTCCTACAATTTCGTCAAAAATTAATTTGTACATTTTGATTTCTTTGTCATAACAATATTAAATTACTTATTCTAAATCAGACTCATATCAGGGGATCTTCCTGTCCTTAAAACGTGCGGAATACGCTTTTGTTCAAGAAAGAATAAAACCAACTTTTAATTATTTCCCGCGTAAACTTTCCTGATTACATTTGAAACTCTCTGGTATATCTCTTCTATCTGGCTGGGAATTATTCTTGACCAACCATCGTATAAGTCAATGATAGTGTTTGTATTGTAAAAATCATTACGGCGGCATAATTTGATTATTTATTTACTTATAATATTTGATGTTATGAATTTCAAATAAATTATTAAATTATTATTATTATTTAACGCGATGCGTTTTTATGAATGAATAAACGTGGTAAATTTAGTGTAGTAAGTGTGTCATGAACTGTGACGTGAATTGTTAGTTTTTGTACGTTCCGGAATTTTGTAAAACACTTGCGACATACAGCGCCCAATATTTAGTTACCACTTTGGACAAGAAACTATAATTAGTATGACTCTCTCCTGACATTCTTAACTCGTTGGTTCGTTGGTCATTCTTCATTCCTCACTCATTCATTTATCGTGTTGACGTAATTTGACTATTTATTTATGATATTTGATGTTATAAATTTAAAATAAACTATTATTAATATTGTTATTATTTAACGCAATGCATTAGTTTTATGAGCGCCCATATTTAGTTACCACTTTGGACAAGAAACTACCGTTACTATGACTCTCTCCTGGCATTCTTAACTCGTTGGTCATTTTTCATTCCTCACTCATTCATTTATCGTGTTGACATAATTTGACTATTTATTTATGATATTTGATGTTATAAATTTAAAATAAACTATTATTAATATCGTTATTATTTAACGCAATGCATTAGTTTTATGAGTGAATGAATGAGCGCCCATATTTAGTTACCACTTTGGACAAGAAACTACCGTTACTATGACTCCTTCCTGCCGTTCTTAACTCGTTGGTCATTTTTCATTCCTCACTCATTCATTCATCGTGCTGACATAATTTGACTATTTATTTATGGTATTTGATGTTATAAATTTGAAATAAACTATTATTAATATTGTTATTATTTAACGCAATGCATTAATTTTACGAGTGAATGAATGAGCGCCCATATTTAGTTACCACTTTGGACAAGAAACTACCGTTACTATGACTCTCTCCTGGCATTCTTAACTCGTTGGTCATTTTTCATTCCTCACTCATTCATTTATCGTGTTGACATAATTTGACTATTTATTTATGGTATTTGATGTTATAAATTTGAAATAAACTATTATTAATATCGTTATTATTTAACGCAATGCATTAGTTTTATGAGTGAATGAATGAGCGCCCATATTTAGTTACCACTTTGGACAAGAAACTACCGTTACTATGACTCCTTCCTGCCGTTCTTAACTCGTTGGTCATTTTTCATTCCTCACTCATTCATTCATCGTGCTGACATAATTTGACTATTTATTTATGGTATTTGATGTTATAAATTTGAAATAAACTATTATTAATATTGTTATTATTTAACGCAATGCATTAATTTTACGAGTGAATGAATGAGCGCCCATATTTAGTTACCACTTTGGACAAGAAACTACCGTTACTATGACTCTCTCCTGGCATTCTTAACTCGTTGGTCATTTTTCATTCCTCACTCATTCATTTATCGTGTTGACATAATTTGACTATTTATTTATGATATTTGATGTTATAAATTTAAAATAAACTATTATTAATATCGTTATTATTTAACGCAATGCATTAGTTTTATGAGTGAATGAATGAGCGCCCATATTTAGTTACCACTTTGGACAAGAAACTACCGTTACTATGACTCCTTCCTGCCGTTCTTAACTCGTTGGTCATTTTTCATTCCTCACTCATTCATTCATCGTGCTGACATAATTTGACTATTTATTTATGGTATTTGATGTTATAAATTTGAAATAAACTATTATTAATATTGTTATTATTTAACGCAATGCATTAGTTTTACGAGTGAATGAATGAGCGCCCATATTTAGTTACCACTTTGGACAAGAAACTACCGTTACTATGACTCCCTCCTGACGTTCTTAACTCGTTGGTCATTCTTCATTCCTCACTCATTCATTTATCGCGTTGACATAATTTGACTATTTATTTATAATATTTGACGTTATAAATTTAAAATAAACTATTATTAATATTGTTATTATTTAACGCAATGCATTAGTTTTATGAGTGAATTAATGAGCGCCCATATTTAGTTACCACTTTGGACAAGAAACTACAGTTAGTATGACTCTCTCCTGGCATTCTTAACTTGTTGGTCATTTTTCATTCTTCATTCATTCATTTATCGCGTTGACATAATTTGACTATTTATTTATGATATTTGATGTTATAAATTTATCATTAATATTGTTATTATTTAACGCAGTGCATTAGTTTTATGAATGAATGAATGAGCGCCCATATGTAGTTACCACTTTGGACAAGAAACTACAGTTAGTATGACTCTCTCCTGGCATTCTTAACTCGTTGGTCATTTTTCCATTCCTCACTCATTCATTTATCGTTTTGACATAATTTGACTATTTATTTATGATATTTGATGTTATAAATTTAAATTAAACTATTATTAATATTGTTATTATTTAACGCAGTGCATTAGTTTTATGAATGAATGAATGAGCGCCCATATATAGTTACCACTTTGGACAAGAAACTACAGTTAGTATGACTCCCTTCTGACGTTCTTAACTCGTTGGTCATTTTTCATTCCTCACTCATTCATTTATCGTGCTGACATAATTTGATTATTTATTTATGATGTTAGATGTTATAAATTTAAAATAAATTATTATTAATATTGTTGTTATTTAACGCAATGCATTAGTTTTATGAATGAAAGAATGCGTTGGTATTTTGGGCCGCCCTTACGTAGTACTAATAAATAAACTAATAAATAAATAAATGTAAATAATAATTGATTCTAACGATTTTACTCGCGGAGTTTGTATCAAGTCGCCATAGGAATAGGGAAAGTACCTGCACGTACATTATTAATAATTATAATCAGAGTCGCCCCCATATCATTAAATTGTAATTATGTCGAGTTTATGTGGCCTTTATTACTTGGGCAGTAAAGGTAATAGGCAAAAAATGAATGCTTCGTGAAGGACGACGCGACGCATTAAAAAAGAATTAAATTTCCACGGGGTATTTATTCCTGTACATAAACATGTACAAAACAAAGCGGGCGTTTTTGCAGTGCGCCTTTGTTTATTAACATAACACAACAAAATAAAAATATCCGGCAACGGAGAAAATCAACGGAAAATTTCTTCCAAATTGCTAACACATTTATTTAAGCGCTGACTACACACTAAAGACGCACCAAAAAAACAAAGTATCCTCTTACGAATTGCTACAAAACAGTAGCAGAATTTTCCGTTATTATTACGAATACCGCCGTTTATTTATAACCCTGGCAGCTTATCAATGGTGGCCACAAAAAATAATGCATCGCTTATTAAGTAATTTTGGCGCCGCGGATTATGCGGACGTTCCATCTGTATTTTTACGACACTCGTGTTTTTCAGAGCGAGAGATAAATATTTCGGGGGGGGGAAAACAACTCCCCTTATAAAAATAAATACACAAGAAGGTCAATCGCGTTAAATGATAACTCTTCAAAAGAAGATAAAGCGCACTTTATTAAACAAATGAAACAGAAAGAATAGACAACACAGGACGTGGGGGAAAAGTTTTCCAGAATGCTACCAAAATATTGTCGAAACACACAACTACATTCGATCGATGATAAAAATGCGGTCACATTTGAAAACAACAGCGATCGACGCGCCGCCAGCGCGTCTGACCTTCAAGCAAGCGAAGACGCCTGCGTTAATGAAAAATTATCCCCAAAACGACGATACCTCCCTGGTTAAAGAAGAGCAGCAGATGGACGAAATAAATGTAGTCATGAAAGTGCTTTATAGTTTTATGATTGTCACAGCGCGGCGTCGGCCGTGAACTTGACCTTTAAACGGAACTGACGTGATCAGCAAACTCCAAAATATTCGCTTGACAAACGCATGCAAACCTTTCCATGTCCAAATCGTGCAAAATGAGGACAACAACGGCCCCACTTTGAAAAACACATGCTTTGACGGGTGAACAAATAAATCACTTCAACACGAAAACAATTTAAATTCCGTATCATTGATTCTTGGCGTTTTGTTTTAATTTTAATTAACCTCCCCTTGCGTTTTAATCATTTCAATGTCGCCCATACGGTTTATCGCAAATTGTTCCAAATCGTTGGTTAATTGAGCGCAAGATCAGTCGAAATTCGCTCTTTGATAAAATGCAGCCGCTTTGTTTTAATTTTAATTAATGATTTAATAATTGTATTGTAAGCCGCCTAGGTGGTCCACAGGCCTGCACGTTTGCCTTCGGAGCCGGAGGTCGTGGGTTCAATTCCCAACCCGGCGGTCGGTTTTTCAATTGCAGATGAAAAGCGTAAACATGCTGCCTTCTTCTCGGATAGAAAGTGAAACCTTAGGTCCCGTGTCAAGACGATCCCTTACGCCCCCCTCCCCACTCGTAAGGGATCGTCCCCTAGGTTCGGCTAAATTCTAGTGGGGTTGGCCATGTAACCTTAGTAGTTGGAGACTAAAGTTGCGAGGAGTATTCCGCAAGCCCATACCTTGCCCATTAAAGAAAGAGAGAGGGAACAATGTGTCGTAAATAAAGTTTATTTCCGCAAGCAACGTGTCCGTCATAAACGGATGTTTTTACGGCCCAATATTAAGCGTTACCCGCCCCTTGCGTTTTAATCATTTCAATGTCGCCCATACGGTTTATCGCAAATTATTCCAAATCGTCGGTTAATTGAGCACAAGGTCAGTCGAAATTCGCTCTTTGATAAAATGCAGCGCGTCGAAGACGATACCTACTCACGGCATCCAAAGTGTGTTCAGTCGATATTAGTACCTACATAATCCTGTATTCAGCGTCGTTCCAAGCAGGAAGTTTTTGTGTACTAGGCTGGCAGCTCCGTGGGTACCAGATTTAAATATTCAGTGTCAAAAATCTTAAGCAACTTTTAATTTAAAAACCACCGGTGAAAATACAATGAAATACAATACAAAATAACTACATAAACAATAACCACAAATACCACATACAAAAAAAAACACGAAGAAAGTAAAAAGTAGTAGAAAAGTGACGCCGTGCAACAAAACAAGGCAGGTTGACGCGAAGTAATCGCAAATGATACCACATACAAAAAAAAAAACATAAAGAAAGTAAAAAGTAGTAGAAAAGTGACGCCGTGCAACAAAACAAGGCAGGTTGACGCGAAGTAATCGCAAATGATACCACATAAAAAAAACATAAAGAAAGTAAAAAGTAGTAGAAAAGTGACGCCGTGCAACAAAACAAGGCAGGTTGACGCGAAATAATCGCAAATGATACCACATACAAAAAAAAAACATAAAGAAAGTAAAAAGTAGTAGAAAAGTGACGCCGTGCAACAAAACAAGGCAGGTTGACGCGAAGTAATCGCAAATGGTACCACATACAAAAAAAAAACATAAAGAAAGTAAAAAGTAGTAGAAAAGTGACGCCGTGCAACAAAACAAGGCAGGTTGACGCGAAGTAATCGCAAATGATACCAAATACAAAAAAAAACATAAAGAAAGTAAAAAGTACTAGAAGTGACGCCGTGCAACAAAACAAGGCAGGTTGACGCGAAGTAACCGCAAATGAAGTCAGCGACAACCAATCAGAACACACAGTTATCGAGTTGGCAGTGCTCGGGGGGGGGGGGGGGGACAGAACAGAAAATGAAGACGTTAAAACGAAAGAAAACTAACAGAAAACAAAAACGGCAGCTGCAGCGAACGAAATTAGGAGCGCCGAATTGAACCGTGTAAATCAAAAGCGTTCAAACAAGCCGACGCTCGTAAAAGATGACGCGCAATCTAATCTACGTTTTCGGCTTACGTAACAGTAACCGACACATGGTTTAATAATTTAATTACATCGGTGTAGATACCCCGCAATAAAATTGATTTACGACGTCACTTAACTCGTCGACGCTCAAGCAAGTAATAAAGATATATTTTTTTCTTACTCCGGGATTTGAACGAGTTTAAAGCGCATGACCCCGAACGACGTTTCGTTTACGAGTTCAAACGACTCCGCAAACGTTTCTTCAATCTATTCTGTGTGTGATATCTATATTAAAAAAAAAGAGATTTAATAAAGATATATTTTTTTCTAACTCCGGGATTTGAACGAGTTCAAAGCGCATGACCCCGAACGACGTTTCGTTTACGAGTTCAAACGAATCCGCAAGCGTTTCTTCAATCTATTCTGTGTGTGGTGATATCTATAAAAAAAAAAGAGATTTAATAAAGATATATTTTTTTCTTACTCCGGGATTTGAACGAGTTCAAAGCGCATGACCCCGAACGACGTTTCGTTTACGAGTTCAAACGAATCCGCAAGCGTTTCTTCAATCTATTCTGTGTGTGGTGATATCTATAAAAAAAAAGAGATTTAATAAAGATATATTTTTTTCTTACTCCGGGATTTGAACGAGTTCAAAGCGCATGACCCCGAACGACGTTTCGTTTACGAGTTCAAACGAATCCGCAAGCGTTTCTTCAATCTATTCTGTGTGTGGTGATATCTATAAAAAAAAAGAGATTTAATAAAGATATATTTTTTTCTTACTCCGGGATTTGAACGAGTTCAAAGCGCATGACCCCGAACGACGTTTCGTTTACGAGTTCAAACGAATCCGCAAGCGTTTCTTCAATCTATTATGTGTGTGATATCTATTTAAAAAAAAAGAGATTTAATTAAAGATATATTTTTTTCTTACTCCGGGATTTGAACGAGTTCAAAGCGCATGAACCCGAACGACGTTTCGTTTACGAGTTCAAACGAATCCGCAAGCGTTTCTTCAATCTATTCTGTGTGTGATATCTATAAAAAAAAAGAGAGATTTAATAAAGATATATTTTTTTCTTACTTCGGGATTTGAACGAGTTCAAAGCGCATGACCCCGAACGACGTTTCGTTTGCGAGTTCAAACGAATCCGCAAGCGTTTCTTCAATCTATTTTGTGTGTGATATCTACAAAAAAAAGAGATTTAATAAAGATATATTTTTTTCTTACTCCGGGATTTGAACGAGTTCAAAGCGCATGACCCCGAACGACGTTTCGTTTACGAGTTCAAACGAATCCGCAAGCGTTTCTTCAATCTATTCTGTGTGTGATATCTATGAAAAAAAAAAGAGATTTTTGTAATGCAAGGGAGTGCACCGTTGGTTTCCGGTTTGAGTCTCGGAGAGTGCAAATAATTTGAAGTCGGTACTTCCCGGTGCAGGTGCCTTCGCTTGATTGAAGGTCAGGCGCGCCGGCGCCGCGTCGATCCCTGTTACTGTCAAATCTGACCTCATACTGTAATTGCAAACGTTTTTATCATCGATGGGGTTTACTTAATTGCCGCTTGCACAATATTTACAAATTACATGGAATGTTGTAATAAAGCGTTACATCGAAGCCTTCCGAAAACGCGCGGGTATATTTAGAACATCTAGACCGAACTCGCACCATCTCAGTTCAAGGTGTTTAGGTTGCTGCAAGTCTTGATGCTGGCTAAGGATGCCGATTGCATCGAGCATAATTCGTTAAAAAATAAAATAAAATAAAAAAATTTGTGCATAATTAATTAATTTGATGTGAATGCGTTACTTGGCGTTACGATGCGCCAGAAACGCGCGTGGGTTTAACAGCGACGTGCAATTTATTGCAGGTCTTTACTCAAGACGACCAGAACCAGTCGCACCTTACGCGAGGTGGGGGAGGGGGGGAATAAACAAAAAGCAAACGGGCTTTCTTTTGGCTCGAAGGCGAGTGTGGGTTTCGCTCTCGAGTTTCGGTCATTTAAATGAGCCGCGAGTCATTTTCATTGTTCCTTTTAATTTAGGCAGTTTACATCAATTAATTACGTAGTACAAAGTTCGCGTGTCGTTTCGACTAATAATAACAATCAGCAATGAGAATGCGCAATTTTTAAACTTACGTAGGCCATAGGAAATAATATAATCGAATTTAGAATTTTTCCAGCGGTCGGAATTATTTTTGTTCACATACAGTGCCTTCAGAAATGGTAGAGAGAGGGCACGTGACCTTTGACAAATTGGCTTTTAGTGGTTCTGTATTATTTCGCGTTGCTGGCCCACTAAGTGTCCGTCAACTACACCGTACATGTGTGTACAGAGGCGTTCGTCTGCGTACCGCACGTCAATTAACGAAAAAGTTTCTGCGTCGTTTCGGCCAATCCCTGATGAAGACGCTCAATACGCCTTATAAACGTCCAGATCCTCAGTAATTGAGGAATAACACAAAAACTAAAAAACCAATTACACGATATTTATATATGTTTGTTATCAGGATGACTCAATAATTAAAAATTTGTAAAAATATACAGGGTGTTCCATTTAAAAAAATTGTATTTTTTTGTTCACCCGGTATATATAAAACGCTACTGTAAAACTGATAATATAAGTGAAATTTACATAAAAATCCATATAAGAGCAATTTTTAATATTTTTGAAATGGTTAATAATTAAAAAAATAAAGGGGGGTTAACATTAATAAAACTAACCCTGTACATATTTACAATTCAATCAAATTTTGACAGTTTTTAAAATCAATCCAGCTTTGACATTTTAAAGTTTATTCAAATTTTGACGTAATTGAAATTCAATTACATAAATTTGGATGCATTTAAAATTCAGTTAAGTTTTTAAGTATGTTGATTAAAATTCAAATAAACTTTGAATGTCAAAACTTGATTGAATTTTAAATGCGTCAAAATTTAATTGAATTTCAATTTCGTCAAAATTTGAATAAATCTTAAACTGTCAAAACTGGGTTTAACTTTTAAAAATGTCGAAAATTCTTTGAAATTTTTTAAAAATACATACGACTGATATTCTTGAAATTTCAATAAAATTTTGACATTTTTGAAAATTCAATAAAATTTTGATATTTTTGAAAATTCATTAAAATTTTATTTTTTTTAAATAAAATTTTGAATATTTTGTTAATTCAATAAAATTTTGATATTTTTGAAAATTCACTAAAATTTCGTTTTTTTTAATGAAATTTTGAATACATACTTTGTTAATTCAATAAAATTTTGATATTTTTTTTAGATTCCATTAATTCAGTAAAATTTTTATAATTTTTAGAATTCAAAATTTTGATATTTTTGAAAATTCAATGAAATTTTGTTATTTTTGAAAATTCAATAAAACGTTGATACTTATCTGTGAAAATTCAATAAAATATTGATATTTTTGAAAATTCAATAAAACGTTGATACTTATTTATGAAAATTCAATAAAATTTTGATATTTTAGAAAATTCAATGAAATTTTGATATTTTTGAAAATTCAATAAAACGTTGATACTTATTTATGAAAATTCAATAAAATTTTTATATTTTTGAAAATTTAATAAAATATTGATAGATATTTTTGAAAATTCAATAAAATTTTGATATTTTTGAAAATTCAATGAAACGTTGATACTTATTTATGAAAATTCAATAAAATTTTGATATTTTTGAAAATTTAATGGTTTTGAAAATTCAATAAAATTTTGATATTTTTTAAAATTCAATAAAACGTTATTTTTGAAAATTCATTAAAATTTTGATGTTTTTGAAAATTCATTAAAATTTTCTTAATTTAATAAAATTTTGAATATTTTGTTAATTCAATAAAATTTTGATATTTTTTAGATTGCATTCCAATTTCTTTTTTTAATTCAGTAAAATTTTGATATTTTTGAAAATTTATTAAAATTTTGATATTTTTGAAAATTTATTAAAATTTTGATTTTTTAATTTAATAAAATTTTAAATATTTTGTTAATTCAATAAAGTTTTGATATTTTTTTTAGATTCCATTCCATTTTCTTTTTTTAATTCAGCAAAATTTTTATATTTTTGAAAATTCAATATTTTGATATTTTTGAAAATTCAATGAAATTTTGATATTTTTGAAAATTCAATAAAACGTTGATACTTATTTATGAAAATTCAATAAAATTTTTATATTTTTGAAAATTTAATAAAATATTGATAGATATTTTTGAATATTCAATAAAATTTTGATATTTTTGAAAATTTAATACAATATTGATAGTTTTGAAAATTCAATAAAATTTTGATATTTTTGAAAATTCAATAAAATTTTGATATTTTTGAAAATTCAATGAAACGTTGATACTTATTTATGAAAATTCAATAAAATTTTGATATTTTTGAAAATTTAATGGTTTTGAAAATTCAATAAAATTTTGATATTTTTGAAAATTCAATAAAACGTTATTTTTGAAAATTCATTAAAATTTTGATGTTTTTGAAAATTCATTAAAATTTTGTTAATTTAATAAAATTTTGAATATTTTGTTAATTCAATAAAATTTTGATATTTTTTAGATTGCATTCCAATTTCTTTTGTTAATTCAGTAAAATTTTGATATTTTTGAAAATTTATTAAAATTTTGATTTTTTAATTTAATAAAATTTTAAATATTTTGTTAATTCAATAAAGTTTTGATATTTTTTTTAGATTCCATTCCAGTTTCTTTTTTTAATTCAGCAAAATTTTTATATTTTTGAAAATTCAATGAAATTTTGATATTTTTGAAAATTCAATAAAATTTTGATATTTTTGAAAATTCAATAAAATTTTGATATATTTGAAAATTCATTAAAATTTTGTTAATTTAATAAAATTTTGAATATTTTGTTAATTCAATAAAATTTTGATATTTTTTTAGATTCCATTCCAATTTCTTTTTTTAATTCAGTAAAATTTTGATATTTTTGAAAATTCATTAAAATTTTGATTTTTTAATTTAATAAAATTTTAAATATTTTGTTAATTCAATAAAGTTTTGATATTTTTTTTAGATTCCATTCCAATTTCTTTTTTTAATTCAGCAAAATTTTTATATTTATGAAAATACAATAAAATTTTGATATTTTTGAAAATTTAATAAAATATTGATAGATATTTTTGAAAATTCAATGTTAATAAAATGAATCGAATTTAGAACGATTTCCGACGCTCAAAATTATTTTTTGTTCGCGTACAGTGCCTTCAGGAATAGTTGAGAGAGAGACCACGTGACTTTTGGCAAATGTACTTAATGATTGAATTTTTTGTTGTCCACATGGTGTTGTTTAGAAATAATTATTGATATCCTCAGTAAACAGCTGTTGCGTTCGTGCTGTTGTCAACTGGTTGACAACTGACAGTCTGGGTGAGTTCGCGTTTACGCTCGCCGAGCGCTCTGATCAAAAGTGTGAGGGAGAGCGACTGCGTTTCATTGCATGTAAGGGTGAGAATAAGAAACACTCCGATCGATCTGAGCGTAAACGCGAACTCACCCTATATTGAGTTGACAGAACTAGCTGATTCGAAAAGAGTAGAGCGGCACACAAAAAATTACACATGTAAAAATGCCAAAGTTAACTATATAGATGAAACACGCGTGTATTTTTCAACCGTTTTTCAAGAGCAAGCTCAAAATAGAACCGAATGTTACAAGTTTCGACGTTTACCTTCGGGGCATAACCTCAAGGACTCTCAACTAAAAACAAAAAGGTAAAGCGAACCACAAGTACCGCAATTATTTACGTAATTATCGGTTGTAAAAGCGTTCCGTGCTTCGAGGACGACATTGCGTTCGATGCTGACCTACATTGCTTCTGAAACTGCGCAGTCTGTTCATTTTTGTCAGAAATTCTTGGGAACAGTTAGAATCCGCGTTGTACAGGGTGATTCTTATTAAAAATTTACCCCGAAATGCACGTTACGCCCACGCGTAAGACGACAATATTTTTCAAAGCATGCAATAAACGTTTATGGTGTTACGCAGAGAATCGTCAAGTTGTAAAACTTGACCGTGAACTAATAATAGACAGTTACACAGTTGATGATGAATGCGTCGTATTAACTGCTGCAAGCTTAATTAAAAGCAGCTACGTTTTCAGTGGCGAAGTACATAGAAGCGACAGGTAATTCCGTCGCATTAAAAAATAACACACCGAACGCGCACAGTATTGAATTTTGTTAAATTTTGTACGAATTTAATTGTTTAATAATAAATAATTCGTCTTTTATAATAATCGAATTTGTTTCTCATCGAACGAGGCACACTAAACGAAATTATAATATGTAATTAGCAAACCAAACATGTTATATATTTACTCCAGGGGAGTCATAAACATTTGTAACGTTAGGCCGCACTCAGGGTTCTCTGCCATCATAAACAAGTCAGCGTAACCTTTCAGCTTTGTGTTGGCTCAGATTTTTGTACGAATTGGTCACACTAAATTTTAGAACATGTCAGTTATAATTAGAAAAGAGATCGATTACCTTGAAAGTGGCTCGCTTTGTCTGCTTTGTTTCAAGCAAGTACCGGATGCATCAATAAACATTTGTAACGTTAGGCCGTACTCAAATTGCACTCAGAGTTCTCTGCCATCATAAACAAGTCAGCGTAACCTTTCAGCTTCGTGTTGGCTCAGATTCTTGTACGAATTGGTCACACTAAATTTTAGAACATGTCAGTTATGACTAGAAAAGGGAACGATACGTTGAAAGTGGCTCGCTTTGTCTGCTTAGTTTCAAGCAAGTACCGGATGCATCAAAATGTCAGCCTAGACACTTGTGTAAGTTGAATGATGGAGAAAAAGTCGGGAAGGTTTCAGATTGCGACACACCACCGCCGAATCTATCTGATAAGCTAATTGGGGTTTCTTAATTTATGAATGTGTACAGGAAAAATGGGCAGGGGGCGTGATTTTAGGAGGCTAGGGCCGGGGTTGTTTCGAAGTTTGCTTGCGGAGTCCGAGGGAGGAGATTAGTTCCTACTTGACAAGACAAAAGCTACGTAAACAGACGCACAGAATTCGATCTCTCGAGCGAACGGTTGAATTCTCTTTTAATTTTGACTTAGCGAGGTTTCTTTTAGTGCTTGCAGTCATTCTCTCATCCTCTCATATTTCTAGCCGAATCATTTTATTTCGGCACGGTTGAAATACAGTGTGTTAAGAGAAAGGGCAATTAAACAAAACCACGAATATACGTAAGGATTCGCGCCGCGAGTGTTCGTTAACGCTCTTTGTAACTTTTCACGTCATCCATCTCGCCTCGTCTCAAGGCCTTGCCTATTCATTAATTTAGTTTTTGCTTTCGTGTCTTTTGATTTTTCTTTCCACAGTCTTTTTGACCTAGTTTCGATTTTGATATTTCGTCCCCTTGCATCGGTGCTTTCCTTTTCCCATTTTTTTTTCCTTTGATGTCTTTATTTTTTTGTATTGTTTTCTACTTTTTTTCGTCTTTCTTTTCATGAATGCCTTCTTACTCCATTTTAAGTTAACTTCGTCTTTCTTATTTACATTTTTTTTGCGTTGTGCGTCTTTATAATTTTTGTGTTACTTTCTCGCCTTTGTTAGTATTTTCTTTTTTTTTTGCTTTGAGTTTTCTTTTTCTATTTTAAAATCACCCTGTAGAGTTTTACACGTCGGCGTCGTTTGTTATCGTTGCCATTTTTTTTTCAGTTTTGTTTGGTAGAGTTATTCTTTTTTTCTTTTTATGTTTCGGGTCTTTTCCTTTAGTGTCTCTATTCTCAACCTATCCCGTAGCTTTTTCACGTCGTCCTTCTTGTTTCTTGTTGTCATGTATGTATTTTACATTCACTTCTCATTTTTGTATTTTATTTTTTTTCTTGCCTTGTATTTATTTGTTTATTTTTTGTTTTGATGTCTTAATTTTTTGTCGATTGTCGTTTTACTTTATTCTGGTTTTAATATTTTCTTCTCTTTGCTTTGCTGAATTCCTCTTTCTCGAGTCAATTGTTCCTGTGTTCTCTTTTCATTTGCTATTGCTTGGGTGTTATTAATGTTTTTTTTTCCTTTTTGTTTTAATATTTTCTTTTACCGTTCTGAGTCAACTTCGTGACGTATTAACACGGTCGCTGTCTTTCTTATTTTCATTTTGAATTGTTTCTTACTGACTTCCAGTTTCTGTTGTTTCCCTAAATTTCTTTTGTATTTGCATCTTTTTGTTGTTTAGAATTATTTTGCTTTGGTGTCTCCTTTTTCTTTCTGAATCCACTTCATAATTTTTTTGTTTAAAACTTTCCGCCTGCCGTTGTTTTTTATTAATTTTTCGTTTGTTCTTACTTGCCGAATTATTTTTTGGAATACATTTTTGGTTCGCGTCCGTTTTCAAAATTTTCGTGCTTTTTTTGGCTTTTATTTCTTTTAATATTTTCGTCTTTGTTTTCACGTCTTCTTCTGTTTCAATTTTGAATCCACATTGTAACATCTTCGTTGTTTTATTCAATTTGCGTCCTATTTCTACCAACAGATGGCGACACTTTATGTACATTCGTCGGCACTAAAATTAAATTTAATTATTTATTGAAAAAGAAAAAGAAAAAGAAAAAGAAAAAAAATGGGAAAAACTCCTGAACGTGAGCGTAAAACCCTTGCGTTTGAAATCAATACAACGAAACAAAGAAAAATTTACAGCGCAATTTCGCAGATTGATAATAAATTTAAAAGAGAAACAAAAATAATGGTGACAAAACAACAATAATAATAATAATAATAATATTAAAAACAAAAGGCAATCGATTTTACAACACAATTTAATAGATTCATATCTTTTTAAGGTAAAGGAACGATGAGAAAGCAAAGGAAATGAAATAATATAATTAAAAAAAAAAAATACGAAATAATAAAATTTTAAAAAGCAATAAAACAAAAGACAAATTTTTACTTTGTTGTTTTTTAATTTCTCTTTCTTTCTTGCCTTTGTTTTTGTTTTTCCTTGCTCTGATGTTTTTCGTTTCCTTTGTTTTGTCGCCTTTCCTTCCAGTTTTCTTTTAATTTATTGCTTCGTTGAATTGTGGAGTAAAATCGATTGTCTTTTGTTTTTATTGTTTTTAAAATGTTATTATTTCGTACTTTTTTCAAATTTTATTACGTACACGTATGTCATTTTCCTTTTCTTTCTCATCGTCCTTTTTATTTTATTTATTTATTTATTTGTTTAATTATTAATCTATGAAATTGTGTTGTAAAATCGTTTGTCTTTTGTTTTTATTATTATTATTTTTTAATTCGATTACTTTTGATTAAAGTCATATTTAAAATCACTGATTTCATTCAGGCGAATTTTATTTTTAAAAATCATTTTAAAAAAAATTTTTTAATTCTCGTAAAATAAACAAAACTGGGTTTAAATTTCTACAATTAAGACATTGACTTATTGTGCAATTTTTGACGTAAAATAAAACAAGAGACGACCAAGAAATAAAGAAAATTTATGAAATTATTATTATTATAAAATTTAAAAAAATAAAAATAAAAAATCTCACTGAATAAAATTTTAAAAAATAATAAAAATTTTTAAAAATCTAAATAAAATTACAAAAAAATAAAAATTAAAAAAATTTCATTAAATAAACGATACTTTCTACTTTCTATAAAATTACAAAAAATTATAAAAATTAAATTTTTTTTATTAAACAAGCAAAACAAAATCTAAAATTAAGATTTGAAATCTGTGCAATTTTTGACGTAAAAATAAAACAAAAGACGATCGACAAATTTATAAAATTAGAAAAAAGTAAACATAAAAGAAATCTCGTTGAACAAAATTAGAAAAAAATAAAAATTAAAAAATTCTCATTAAATAAACAATACTTTCTACTTTCCATAAAATTACAAAAAATTATAAAAATTACAAAAGTCAAAAAAATTCTCATTAAATAAACAAAACTTTCTAAAATTAAGATTCGAACTTCAGGCAACTTTTGGCGTAAAATAAAACAAAAGACGATCGACAAATTTATAAAAAAAAATTATAATAAATATAGAAAAAATTTCATTGAATAAATTACAAAGAAATAAAAATTAAAAAATTCTCATTAAATAAAGAAAACTACAACAATTGTGCATTTTCTGATGAAAAGCAAAACAAGAGACGATCGAGAAATAAAGAAAATTCATAAAATTACGAAAAATAACGAAAATCGAAAAATTCTCATTAAATAAACAAAACTTTCTAAAATTAAGATTTGAAATTTGTGCAATTTTTGACGTAAAATAAAACAAAAGACGATCGACAGAACTTATGAAATTAAAAAAAAATAACAAAAATAAAACGATTTTCATTAAATAAACAAAACTAGTTCGACTTTCTAAAATTAAGATGTGACACTTGTGCAATTTTTGACGTAAAATAAAACAAAAGACGATCTAGAAATAAAGAAAATTGATAAAATTGCAAAAAAATAAAAATTAAATAAAAGTTGAGTTCAAAATCGGTATATCGCCGACTCTGCGGCTATCACTAGTGACCTACTTCTTTGTCTTTCGGTCCGGCTATTTAAACTGACAGTAAATTTGAGTTGTGTTTGTTTGGACAATTTTATAAGTAGTTAGTTGTACGTAAAAGTAAACAAACAAGGATTTTTAACTGGGCGCGTTACAATACATTTAAAGATTTAAATATTTTCAGCACGTATAAAGACGATTGCAACGCTGCTCCTATTACTTTGAGAGCTTCGCCGTGTGGGAATAAATTACGAATCATCAGCAGTGACAACAACCATAACCATGAAATTAACAAAGTAAATAGACTAAAAATTTGGGTTTTTATCTTTAATTCTTAAGTTTATCTATTAGAGAAACTTTATGACCATTTACCCCCAACAACGACGACTTCCAGAAGTCATTCAATCTGAAATTATTCACCTTGCAAAGTTAAAAACGAACAGAAAAGTAATAAAATCTTACATAGAAGAAAAATGTAATGAAATAATTATTTTAAAAGATATTCGTAATGTTGCTTCAAAAGTGAAAAAGACTGAAACACAAGAAAATACATTACGTCAAAGACTTGTCAGGACCTCAGGGGCGGGAGTGTATTTGAGTGTGCGTAAAGTGTTTGTTACTTCCAACCTCCTCGCCGTTTAAGGGGGAGCAGTGTCGAATTTTATCCCCAACACTGAAGGGTGCCCGAAGTCGATACCGACCACCCCCGAGAAAAATTCCGAGTGCGCTTCGAACCGACGACCATGCGATTGCACTGGACCGTTCAGGCGTTGATAACAACAAAACAGCAAAATTTAAAAAAAAAAGTTAAACACGTTTCGCATTTTGCGTTGTTTTCGAACCGCTTTCGAACGTTGTGTTTTTTCTACGATTTTATCTGCGCACACTTAATGATGGTGCACCGCGGAGAATGTTTACGTTTGATAAGGCCCCATGTAAATAAGTTATAATTAGCGGGGGATTAAAAAAAACATTAGATATGACACACACACACACACACACGCGGACACACGTAAGTATTTCTAGAGGCTTCGCTTTGCGTGACTCTGCGTCATCATTTTTTTAATTCGCCCTTGTATGGTACTTCTAAGTACCTACCTACTGAAAATTGACTTGCACTTTGTTTATCTCATTCTCAAGTGCTTAATTTTATCTTAAGCTGCAAATTAATGTACAGGGCGTCCCACGAGGAACCGCGTTCCGAAACTGCCCTTGGAACAAACCTAAAAGTTACGCTGATTATGTTGCGTTTACATAACTCCACCCCACCCCCATCTCTACCTGTAAGTTGTAACAAGATTCTTTTCGGGGTTAAGTCGTGCATGCACATTAGCTTTTTGGGGTGCACCCCTTTCACCTGGTGATAATTCTTTTTAAATCGGTTTAACCCCCAAGCTTACTGGGAGCATGTCGGGGGGACTGTTGACTATTCACGCAGTGCGGCTGTGACCGCCTTACAAATTTGTTTCCCTTGGTTGTATCACCTCTCCTATAATAAAATTCGATTGTTATTCCTTCAACTCTTTCCTTTTTTAAACAGCACCGTCATCACTTGAACGCCGTCGGACGCTTGATGACTTTGCGAATTCTGCGCGCGTGGAGAAACCGCAATCCGATGCCGCCGGCCCGCATGGGGGGCATCCTTATGGTCATACCCCATCGAGCACGTTGCCGGCTGCGCGCGCCGTCGATCCATTCTCACCGAGCGACGCTAAAGTATGCGTGCGGTATCACTGTATCAGTAGTATCAAAGTAGGCGTTGCGGGTGAGTGTTCGCGCGTTCATCGGCGAAACGTTTCGGAAAAACCGACGAGATTCTCTGAGAGAGGTGCGACCCCCCCGGCCGGTGAAACGTTCGGAAATCCAGCGAGTAGCTAGTGAACCGCAAGGCGACTTTCGAATTATTTTTTTTTCTTCTTTACCTGCTCGCGTTTTCACTCGTCGTGGAGGTGAGTGCTTGTTTTGATTCATTTTTTTTTCTTGCGTCCGCCGTTCGTGATAAGACGATCGATGGCCTGCGGGTGCTTTGGGGGGCTTACGTGAAAATAAAAAAAAAAAAACGGCGCATTCACACGTGTAAATAAATAATGTAACGCAATGTACTTCAATGTAAAGGGTTTATAAATCGCAATCGCCGGTAGTTGGGGCGCTGCGGTTTTCTGCGTTGCTTTCGCATTTTCGCAAACGCGACAGCATGTTTGAACCTGCGATGTTATGTCATTCACATTTACATTTTTTGTTTTGTTTCAATGATAAACTTCGTACTTGAAACTTTGCGTGACTGGCATTTTGTTTGCGATGTAAGCTTCGCGGTAAAAGCATGTTAGAACTTGTCATGACACAATGTTGTGAAATCGCTGTGGGTTTTTGCAGTGTAAAGCCGACTGTTACTTTCACATTCCCGCAAGCGCAGCGGCACCTTTGAACCTGCGATGTTACCTTATTTACATTTTTTTTGTGTCGGGTTCCCAAAGAAAGCACATTCGTACAATTAAATAAACAATGTAATGCAATGTAACGTAATGTATTGCAATGTACGGGTTAATAAATCGAAACCGCCGGTAGTCAAAAGCGGCTTTTGCTTTCACATTTTTGCAAACGCAACAGCTGGTTTGAACCAGATTACATTGATTATTACTTTAGTAATTTCGCAATTGAATCTTCATGTGATTGGCACTTTTTGTTTGTGATGTGAGCTTCGCGGCAAGAGCATGTTAGAACTTGTCCTGACGCAATGCTGTGAAACCGCCGAATTTATGAATCGTAATTGCTAGTCGTTGGTTTTTTTTTACAGTGTAAAGCAGACTGTTACTTTTACATTCCCGCAAGCGCAGCGGCATGTTTGAACCCGCGATGTTACGGCGTTTACATTTTTTTGTTTCGCGTTCCCATAAAAAGCACATTCGTACGTGTACAAAAAAATAATGTAATGCGATGTACCGCAATGTAATGTGCGCGCATTTCCGTATTTTTATGGCATCCGGTGATGAGGGGCAAAATAATTATTCTGGTTCCCAGAAAATCGAAAAATGTATCACATTCGCACGTGTACCAAAGTAATGTAATGCGATGTTTCGCAATGTAATGTACGCGCATTTATGTTTTCTTATGGCATCCAGTGCCGAGGGACTGGTTCCCATAAAAATAAAACGAAAATGTATCACATTGGCACGTGTACAAAAATAATGTAAAGCGATGTATCGCAATGTAATGTGCGCGCATTTATGTTTTCTTATGGCATCCAGTGCCGAGGGGCTGGTTCCCATAAAAATAAAACGAAAATATATCACATTCGGACGTGTACGAAAATAATGTAATACGATGTATTGCAATGTAATGTGCGTGCATTTACTTTTTTTAATGACATTCACTGTAGAGGGGTAAAATAATTCTGGCTCCCATAAAAATAAAAAAAAAGATTACATTCGCACGTGTACAATAATGTAATGCAATGTAAAATGCTTGGATTTACTTTTTTATGGCATCCAGTGCTGAGAGACACTTATGGTTCCTATAAAAATGAAAAAAAGTATCGCATTCGCACGTGTGCAAAAATAATGTAATGCAATGTATTGAAATGTAATGTGCGTGCATCTACGTTTTTTATGGCATCCAGTGATGAGGGGCAAAATAACTCTTGTTCTCATAAAAATCCAAAAAAGCTATCATATTCGCACGTGTACAAAAATAATGTAATGCAATGTAAAGTACATGCATTTACGTTTTTATGGGATCCAATGCTGCTTCCCATAAAAATCGAAAGTATTACATTCGCCCGTGTACTAAATTAAAGTAATGCAATGTATCGCATTGTAATGTTCGTGCATTTACGTTTTCTTATGGCATCCAGTGCCGAGGGGCTAAGTAATTCAGGTAATAAAACGAAAATGTATCACATTCACACGTGTATAAAAATAATGTAATGCAATGTAACGTTAATGCAACGTTTTTTTTTTTATGGCATTCAGTGCTAAGGGGCAAAATAATTCTGGTTCCCACAAAAATAAAAAAAAGTATCACATTTGCACATGTACAAAAATAATGTAATGCGATGTACCGCAATGTAAAGTGCGCGCATTTACGTTTTCTTATGTCATGCAACGCTGAGGGGTAAAATAATTCTGGTTCCGATAAACCTCGGAAAAAGTGTCACATTCGCACGTGTACAAAAATAATGTAATGCAATGTAAAGTGCGTGCATTTACGTTTTTTTATGACATCCAGTGCCGAGGGCCAAAATAATTCTAGTTGCCATAAAAATCGAAAAAAGTATCACATTCTCAGGTATACAAAAATAATGTAATGCAATGTAACGCGCGCGTATCGTATTTATAAAGCGAAATTCCGATAGTCGAGGTTCTTTGCGGTGTATTCCCGCAATCCTGAAACTGTGATGTTACCACTTTTACATTTTTTGTCGTTACATTGATTTTAATAATTTAGTAATTAATTTTTTTTGGCATTTTATGATGCGATGTTTATTTGATTGGCGTTTTATTTTTAATAGCATTCAATGCTGAGGGCCAAAATAATCCGAGTTTCCATAAAAAAATTAAAAAAAACTATCGCAATCGCTCGTGTAAATAAATAACGTAATGCAATGTATTGCAATGTAATGTATGCCTATCGAATTTATAATTCGAAATTGCTGCGGGGTTTTTCAGTGTAAAACCGGCAGTTACTTTCACATTTCCGTAAGCGTAACAGCATGTTGACACATTTACATTTTTGTTTGTTACATTGATTATTAATTTAGTGCTATTGGACAGCAAAATAACTCAATAATTCGGGTTTCAAAAAAAAATAATAAAAAGAGTAGCACACGCGCACGTGGAAATAAATAATGTAATGCAATGTACTGTAATGTATCGCAATGTAATGTGCGCGTATCGGATTTATAAATCGAAATCATTGGTTGTTGTAACACGGTGATCTTTCTAGTGTAAAACCGGCAGTTACTTTCACGTTTCCGCATGTTATAACCTGCGACGTTGCCACGTTTACATTGTTTTTAGTTTAGTTGATTATTAATTTAGCGCTGACGGACAGCAAAATAATTTAATTGGGGTTTCCATAAAAAATAAAAAAAGTTTCCAAAAAAAATAAAAAATGTAGCACATTCGCACGCGTAAATAAATAATGTAATGCAATGTACTGTAATGTATCGCAATGTAACGTGCGCGTGTCGGCTTTAGAAATCGAAATTGCTAGTTGTTGTAACACCAAGGCCTTGTCAGTGTAAAACCGGCAGTTACGTTCACTTTTCCGTAAGCGTAACGGTTTGTTAGAACCTGCGACGTTGCCACGTTTACATTTTTTCTTTGTTTAGTTGATTATAAATTTAGAGGCTGACGGACAGCAAAATAATTTAATAATTCAGGTTTCCATAAAAAATCGAAGAAGTAGCTAGCGCATTCGCATGTGTAAATAAATAAATAACGTAATTTAATGCACTGCAATGTATTGCAATGTAAATGTGCACGTATCCGATTTTATAAACTGAAATTGAATAAATTCGTCCCAGCGGAGCATACCTGACTCACGTGTTTATCTTGATGATATGCAAGTGTGCATTTATCTGGGCGATTGTGCTTTGCAAAAGTGTTCCGCACTCAAAAATCATTAACGGAATGAAGTCACAAAAATCCAAGTGATTGATTAACATCGCTCGCTCATCCTTTCGCTTTAATTAACGAGCTCGGATAGATAACACCGTTCATAATAGATTCTGCACGATCACGCTCGCGTTATGTTATATGTATTTTGAAATGGCGCCGGGCGTTCCGCGAAACACGGTTGAACACACACAGGATGAACGCACCGATAAAATAAGTCGAGCGGTACTCCTTCAGATAAGACACGCGCTTTTCTGCGAAAAACAAAACGCACACTTCACTTCCGCTTGGCAAAAAAAAAGAAAAAAGCCGCGCCCGTTGACCTCAACATTATTAAATTCGCGTTCGGTTCAATCGTGTATTTCACGTGGAAGGAAGTGACACCTTGAAGCTGGCGGCTGCCTGGCGCGAAACTGCAGGAAGAGGAAGCAGCTGCGGTCGGGAAAAAAAGTTAGTTGCAAATTTTCTGGAAGAAATCGCGTTTTAACAGAGATACGAAACGAAAGCAAGAGTGAGTGAGTGCCCTAAAGGATATAGGAAAAAACATCGAGGGCATTTGTTTTCTACACCGAAGTCTCAATCTGCCTACTCTCTTCCTAATGTGGCTGTTTGTATTGTTTTAAGGGAGGTCGTAGGTCCTTTCTCTTTCGACTCCAATAACAAGAAATTTTTTTTTAAAATACATGTTCCTTGGTCGATTCGATAATTCTTTTTCGACGTTATCGCCGAGAGTATCGAGTATTCCCGGAGGGGGGCCAACGACTTCGTCGTTTCTTTTTCGACTGTAGTCAAAAAAATCGCTCACGTACGAAGTATCGAATGGTTATGATTTTTTTTTTCTATGTATGTTCATAGCTCGATTTGATAATTTTTTTTCGACGTTATTGCCGAGAGTATCGAAAATTCCCGGAAAGGGTCTAACGATTTCATCCTTTCTCTTTCGAATCCGATCAAAAAAATCGCCCTTACACACAGTATCGAACGGTTATGAATTTTTTTAATATGCGTGTCCATAGGTCGAATTGATAATTTTTTTTTTCAAGTTATTGTCAAGAGTATCGAAAATTCCATGTAGGGGTCTAACGACTTTGTCCTCACTCTTTCGATTCCAGTCAAGAAAATCGCTGGCAAACGGAGTATCGAATGATTATGATTTTTTATGAAATGCTTGTTCATAGGTCGATTTGAAATTTTTTCTTTCGAAGTTATTGCTAAGAGTATCGAAAATTCCCGGGAGGGGTCTAATGATATTGTCCTTTCTCGCTCTTACACGTAGTATCGAACGACCATGATTTTTTTTCCTAAATGCTTGTTCATAGGTCGATTTGATAATTTTGTTTCGAAGTTATTATCAAGAGTATCGTAAATTCCCGGAAGGAGTCTAACGATTTCGTCCTTTCTCTTTCGACTCCAATAAAAAAAATCGCTCTTACACATAGTATCGAACGACTATGAATTTTTTTTATATGCATGTCCATAGGTCGATTTGATAATTTTTCTTCAAGTTATTCCAAGAGTATCGAAAATTCACGAAAGGGGTCTAACGACTTTGTCCTTACTCTTTCGATTCCAGTCAAGAAAATCGCTGGCTAACGGAGTATCGAATGGTTATGATTTTTTTATTAAATGCGTGTTTATAGGTCGATTTGATAATTTTTTTTTCGAAGTTATTGCCAAGAGTATTGAAAATTCCCGATAGGGGTCTAACGATCTCGTCCCTTTCCTTTCGGTTCCAGTCAAGAAAATCGCTCATATACGGAGTGTCGAATGGTATTGAATTTTTTTTTAATCAACGTTCATGGGTCTATTTGATAATTTTTTTCGAAGTTATTGTCAGGAAGATCGAAAATTCCCAGAAGGGGTCTAACGATTTCATCCTTACTCTTTCGAGTCCAGTCAAGAAAATCGTTCATATACAGAGTATCGAACGGTCACGAATTTTTTCTAAATGCTTGTTCACAGGTCGATTTGAAATTTTTTCTTTCGAAGTTATTGCTAAGAGTATCGAAAATTCCCGGGAGGGGTCTAACGATTTTGTCCCTTCGCTTTCGATCTCAGTCAAGAAAACCGCTCTTACACGCAGTATCGAACAGCTATGAATTTTTTTTATATACGTGTCCATAGGTTGATTTGATAATTATTTTTCCGAAGTTATTGTGAAGAGTATCGAAAATTCCCGGAAGGGGTCTAACGATTTGATCCTTTCTCTTTCGACTCCAACCCAGAAAATCGCTCTTATACGGAGTATCGAACGGTTATGAATTTTTATAAAATCCACGTTCATGGGTCGAATTAATAATTTTTTTTCGAAGTTATTGTGAAGAGTATCGAAAATTCCCGAAAGGGGTCTAACGACTTCGTCTTTTGTCTTTCAACCCCAGCCAAGAAAATTGCTCTTATTCGGAGTATAAAATGGTAATGAATTTTTTTTAGTGCATGTTCGTAGATCGTTATCATAATTTTTTTTTAAAGTTACTGTCAGGAGTATCGAAAATTCCCGGAAGGGGTCTAACGATTTCATCCTCTCTCTTTCGACTCCAATCCAGAAAATCGCTCTTATACGGAGTATCGAACGGTTATGAATTTTTTTTAAATCGACGTTCATGGGTCGAGTTGATATTTTTTTTCCGAAGTTATTGTGAAGAGTATCGAAAATTCCCGGAAGGGGTCTAACGACTTCGTCTTTTATCTTTCGACCCCAGCCAAGTAAATTGCTCTTATTCGGAGTATAAAATGGTAATGAATTTTTCTTAGTGCACGTTCGTAGATCGTTATCATAATTTTTTTTTAAGTTACTGTCAGGAGTATCGAAAATTCCCGGAAGGGGTCTAACGATTTGATCCTTTCTCTTTCGACTCCAACCCAGAAAATCGCTCTTATACGGAGTATCGAACGGTTATGAATTTTTTTATAATCCACGTTCATTGGTCGAATTGATAATTTTTTTCCGAAATTATTGTGAAGAGTATCGAAAATTCCCGGAAGTGGTCTAATGAGTTCGTCTTTTATCTTTCGACCCCAGCCAAGAAAATTGCTCTTATTCGGAGTATAAAATGGTAATGAATTTTTTTTAGTGCATGTTCGTAGATCGTTATCATAATTTTTTTTTAAAGTTACTGTCAGGAGTATCGAAAATTCCCGGAAGGGGTCTAACGATTTCATCCTCTCTCTTTCGACTCCAATCCAGAAAATCGCTCTTATACGGAGTATCGAACGGTTATGAATTTTTTTTAAATCGACGTTCATGGGTCGAGTTGATAATTTTTTTCCGAAGTTATTGTGAAGAGTATCGAAAATTCCCGGAAGTGGTCTAATGAGTTCGTCTTTTATCTTTCGACCCCAGCCAAGAAAATTGCTCTTATTCGGAGTATAAAATGGTAATGAATTTTTTTTAGTGCATGTTCGTAGATCGTTATCATAATTTTTTTTTAAAGTTACTGTCAGGAGTATCGAAAATTCCCGGAAGGGGTCTAACGATTTCATCCTTTCTCTTTCGACTCCAACCCGGAAAATCGCTCTTATACGGAGTATCGAACGGTTAAGAATTTTTTTTAAATCCACGTTTATATCTACGAAGTTATTGCCAAGAGTATCGAAAATTCCCGTAAGGGGTCTAACGATTTCCTCCTTTCTTTTTCAGCGCCAGTCAAGGAAATCGCCCTCATGCGGAGTACGGAACGGTTATGAATTTTTTTTTAAATACACGTTCATAGGTCGATTTGATAATTTTTTTCGAAGTCATTGCCAAGAGTATCTAGGAGTCTAACGATTTAGTATTGCCTATGTTCTCACTTTCAAGCAACGACCGGTACGTCCACGCTTTTTTTTACATCAAAAAGAAAACACCGAACGTCGAGTGCGTGTTTTAATTGTTTTATCACCGGACCGATCAACGATTACATTTTATCAACCAACATTGAACGTCATATCAGAGTTTACATCGTGATTCCGCACAATTTCGATAACAAACACTGTTATCTGCAAACGCGCGCTGATTTTAGTAAGTGGATCAGCAGTGCAACGCGAGGGATGATGAGTAATATTGTTGATCGAGAGATTTTTCCGGGACGTTTACGATTTGATCCAGCGTTTCTTTTCATTCACCCTGTACATATAAAGACGAGTAGGTACTTTTTATTTTTTTTATGGTGTAAACAAAAAGTTGATTTAAAAAAAAGGCACACTGGTGTCCAAAAATTTAAAACCGAGTTCTATTTAATCCGTGTGACCTTTAAGGATTTTTTTTTTAAGTTTTCCCGTACCGAGCGCTTCTCGGAATGCTTCTAGACGCGGCTTACGTACGCGATACCGCGAATTTACATCGTTAGGTAAATCAAGGTCAGCGCGATTTCTTTTTTTGTAATTTTAATAATCGCCCGATCTAATCGGTGCACGTCGAATCATCAATCTTCTTCCTCTTGACGTCGCGTCGGTTGCGTCGTCGACAAACGTCCGAAAGACGAAAGAAGGAAGGTCATACGGGACGGGACGGGACGGGTTTCCATGCGACCCAGAACCCGCCGATGTACACAAACGATAAACTATTATTATCGTTAATAATAACCGAAGAGTTGGTTTACGTAACGAACGCGCTAATAAATAGGCGGCGGTTATTATTCATTATTCAAAATAATAATTGCCCGGCTTTCTTTGGGGTGGGAGGGAGGGGGGGGGGAATGCGTTAATAAGAAATAGGCCCCGGCCTTGAACTTGGCCGTACGTCTTTCATAAGTCCGCAAGCCAAGGCAGAATCGTTTTAGAATAATCAATAGTAATCAAGGTTTGTAGTATTCAAAGGCGATGCGCTCGAAAGGATACGAAGGAGTTAATCGAGACGCCCTGTATATTTCCGGAAACGTCGCACTGTAAATAAAATAGGATTTGTTTTAAATTAAGTCAGCGTCCTTCGCCGTTTCCGTGAAAAAGAGAAAAACTGTACGTTTTTTTTTTTTTTTAATTATAGCTCAAAGCGAGGTTGCCAGTTTTTGAAAGTCTTTTCCGGGGGCGACCTGTCATACGTTTTTTTTCGTTTTGTTGATAATATTTGGGTAACGTTGTTGATTCCTAAAATAGTCGGCCGGCTTACTCTCGTTCGTATTTTCGTCGCGGCTTAATCTTTTGCTTTTTTTTTTTCTTTTTTAAACTGACCTTCGCGCCCTGCGCAGAATTTCGGACGTCGCAGTGTACACGTTCTTATCACGTTACTAGCGTAGTTTTGATAACGCGAAAATTTCCACTCGCTCATTCATGGCGAGAGGTGAATCGGTCGATCCCTGACAAAGAAATGATTAATGAAAAAAATCACCCTGTAGTTTATATGTGCGTGCAGAGTTGCGGTGTTGTTGTTAAGGCAGGATTCCACTGAGGCAGCGTTTGGCATGTACGCCTAAGCGATTTGTATGTACTTGAAATAAATAAATCTCAAATGCGTTCAGCTCGGATTACATAGATGTCACGAATTTGAATTGGTTCGTCCCCCTTGCCCCCCCTTGCCGTTGAATCGAACCCTCTGGCGCGCTCGTTTTAGAAGGAGAAAGAAGCCTTTTATCATCGTTGATAATGACATAGTTAAATTCACACCATTTCTTATCTGGCGTTGTTAAACTATTCGCTAAATACTTAGAAGCAATACTAGATGTGATTAGATAATTTTTTTTCTAACTGGAATGTTGCAATAACTTTGCGTAACTCAACGAGAAAAGGCGTAGTTAATCTAATCTGGTCTAGAGCTTTAGAGTGTATCCGATGCCAAGAAAGAAATGTCAGAAAAATTTTAAGGGCGGGATTCCACTGAGGCGACGCGTGGCACGCGATCGAACGACGTTTCCGAAAGCAGTTTCGGTTAGTTCACCAAACGGTGATTCTATTTGGGACGCGAGGAATATGTTATGGTGAAAGGATTTCCTTTTTTTTTATTCACTTTACAAATCCCACCTCTGATCAAAGCTTGCCATCTCTAATTAACGGCTCGATTTTCACAAAAACGAACGCGCCTATTTACCCCTTTTCACGCGCACATCGATGCCACCAAGAAGTTTCAAAAAACTCACCCAAACGTCCTACCAACATTAATAATCCAAAATGACTGCTTTTGTGAGGCTACAATAGTTTGGGAATTTAGTGTTGCCCCAAAAAATCTAGGGAGTTTACTTCGACAAGCAATCGTCTGAGGCTACCTACTGCCTTAATGTCATTCAGAAATGAATGAACGATATTAGATCTCGTAAAGCACGAAGTTCTGAAGTTATCTGAGGCTATTCGCTGACTCAATGATATTCGGGAATGAAACTTTCTGAGATTTTTTTGATTAAAGGCAAGACTACTACTAAGGATCACTTTGCCAACAATTCAGAAACATTCAGAAAGTAAACGTTCAGACATTTTTTTTTCTTAAATGTTTTCGTTTGAAGTAAGACACTAAGAATCTGAGGCCAAGCAGCCAGCAATTCCGTAATTATCTGAGGCTAGTTGCTGACTTCCTGACTTTCAGAAACAAAACGTAGAAACGATATTCTTTCTCAAAAGGTTTGCGTTTGAAGTAAGACAGTAAGGATCTAAGGCCAACCAGCCAGCAATTTTGAAATTATCTGAGGCTACTTGCTGACTTCTTGACATTCAGAAACAAAGCGTTCAGACAATATTATTTCTTAATTGTTTTTGTTTGAAGTAAGTCACTAAGGATCTGAGGCCAACCAGCCAGCAATTCCGAAATTATCTGAGGCTACTTGCTGACTTCCTGACATTCAGAAACAAACCGTGTAGGCGATATTCTTTCTTAAATGTTTTTGTTTGAAGTGAAACACTAATGATCTGAGGCCAACCAGCCAGCAATTCTGAAATTATCTGAGGCTACTTGATAAGTTTCTGACATTCAGAAACAAAACTTCAGACAATTTTTTTAAATGTTTTTGTTTGAAATAAGACGCTAAGGATCTGAGGCCAACCAGCCAGCAATTCTGAAATTATCTGAGGCTACTTGCTGATTTCCTAACGTTCAGAAGCAAAACGTTCAGATAATGTTTTTTCTTAAATGTTTTTGTTTGAAGTAAGATACTAAGTGAAGTAAGATACTAAGCATCTGAGGCAAGCCAAAATTCTGAAATTATCTGAGGCTACTTGGTGATTTCATAACGTTCAGAAACGAAACATTCAGACGATAATTTTCTCTTAGATTATCTATTGAAGACAGGACTATTAAGAATCTGAAGTCTTCTAGCCAGTAATTCTAAAATTATCTGGGGTTACTTGTTGACTTTATAACATTCAGAAACGGGAGTTCTTGATTCATTTTTAAATATTTTGTTGATTGAAGGCAAGACTATTAAGTATCTGAGGTAATCACTCGCGATCTAAGGTCATCATCTCACGTCAAATTCGCAGTTGTAAAATTATCTGAGGCCACTTACTGATTTTCACAACATTCAGAAATGAGAACTAAGACTTTCCTATGTTTTGTTGATCGAAAATAAGACTAATAAAGATCAGGGGCAAATCTCAGGTCGCTTCATGCAAATAATTTAGAAATTATCTGAGGCAACTTGGTGATTTTCATGACATTCAGAAATGAGATCTACCTTTCCTACGTTTTCTCGATTGAGAATAAAAATAATGAAGATCTGGGGCAAATCTTAGGTCACTTCAAGCAAACAATTTTGAAATTATCTGAGGCCACTTGCTACAATACAATACAAGTAGAAATGAGAATAATACTCCCATGTCTTTCCCTTGTTTTGTTTATCGAAAACAAGACTATTAAATATCTGGGGCAATCTCAGATCAGTTCAAGCAACCGATTTGGAAATTATCTGAGGCCACTTGCTGACTTGATGACATTCAGAAACGAGAGTTTTACATCTTCCTTAGATTTTGTTGATTGAAAGCAAGATCTGGGTCAACCTTGCACGATCTTAAGTTGTCTACTTCTGAAGCTAGCTGAGGCTACCGAGGGTCGTTTCAAAGTGAATTAAAATATGGTCGACTAGATTCAACCAGATTAATTCACTAACCAATTCCACGGTTATCTGAGGCGATTTGCTGGGAAACGAGATATTTACATTCTCATGGGAGTTGATCTATTGAAGAAGAGACTGAGGCTATTTCACACGATTCTAAAGTCAATTCTGAAGTTATCTGAGGCCATTTCCTGAGTACAGGTCGCTTGAAAACGTCATATTGTTATTCATATTCAGACTAGGCGGGTTGGAGAAAGGGCTAAAGCAGCATACTTGAGGCAATCCTTCACGATTCGAGTCACTTATCTGAGGCTAACGCCACTTGGAAACGAGATCTAAGGAATCACATATTTTACTCATCTTCATCAATATTACTTTTGTTTCTAGTTGTCTTCTCTTTACTTATTTCTTCTTAACACATTGGAATGTATCTACACATCGACTGCATTTGACAGGTCACTTATTAGTAGTTAGTTACGACCACGAGCTGAAATCCTAGATGTATTTGTTTGGGGCGAGAATTAATGTGACTGTCAGCATTTGTTTCGAACTCTTAACCTATACTGAGCGCTATCCAAGATTTTATTGTTCGACTAACTAGCTAGGTACGTAAATAAATGCTGCCACTCACCTCTTCTTTCCTTTCCACTTCTCTTGATTGTGTACCGAAGTTTACTTGAATACTGCGCGCGGGTTTAATTAAAGACTCAAGTTCAGTAACACCCTGTATTTACACCTAATTATAATTTTTTTTAACTAATGCATAAATATATTTCCGTCCTTTCTTAATCATCTAAGGTTCTATCGTCAGCCCAGTTAAGCGCCTTGATCGTCTACCGAATTTTTTTTGTTAGTTTCTTGAATAAACTCCGTGCGTTTAATTAATGACTCAAGTATAGTAGGACCCTATACATTATATCACATCAAAAAAAAAAATTCAGTTGGATTTGGTTGGATTTCTGCATTACAGTTTAGATTGATGCCGCCTCTTCAAATATGTCATCGAACAAGTCACTCGGACTCGAACAAGACACTTTTGCAATAATTGAGGTTAAGATCTCAGACGGCTCATAATTTGACGTCGCTCGTGAGAATGACGTTTCTTAGATTCTTCGATCTTCGTCTTTCGTTCAGAATGCCGCCAGGTCAACGTCGACTGCTTGTGTTAGCAGATGAGGTTGATCTTTGAAAGTGGTCCGTGTATTCAGACCGTACTTAATACGCTGCTTGTGACGTCACTTGTGACAATAAAACCAGTTACGTTTTCTCTCTCTGTCTGTTCGTGTAGAATGTCATCAAGTCACCGTCGCTCACTTTCAGCTGTTGAAAGTAGTCCGTGTATTCGAACCCTAATTTTTTCACGCCGCTTCTGATCCAGTCCGTGACAACAAAACCAGTTACATTTTTTGGGCCCCTTCATTCTCTCTTTGTTTTGTGTAAAATGTCATCAAGCCACTGTCGCCCACTTTCAGCTGTTGAAAGTAGTCCGTGTATTCGAAGCCTAATTTTTTCACGCCGCTTCTGACCCAGTCTGTGACAACAAAACCATGTGTTATCAAATGTTATAATGTTATCAAATGACGTCATCAACAGTTTACTACAAAAATACATTAAAACTTTGATATCTGTCATAATTGCAAAAAAAATCAATTGTCAGTCTGTTTAACAATAGAATTTTTATTAATTAAAATGACGTCATGAACAGTCTACTACAAAAATTTATTAAAACTTTGACATCTGTCATAATTGCAAAGAAAAATCAATCAGCTGCCAGTCTGTTTAACAATAAAAATTTTATTATTATTATTAATTAAAATGACATCATCAACCGTTTACTATAAAATATTATAAAACTTTGACATCTGTCATAATTGCAAAAAGAAATCAGCTGCAAGTTGTTTAACAATAAAAAAATGTATTAATGTTATCAATTAAAATGACGTCATTAACAGTTTTCTACGAAAATATATTAAAACTTTGACATCTGTCATAATTGCAAAAAAAAATCAAGTGTCAGTCTGTTTAACAATAAAAATTTCATTAATGTTATTAATTAAAATAACGTCATCGACAGTCTACTATAAAAATAATTTAAAACTTTGACATTTTAATTAGGAATAAAAATGACGTCATCAACCGTCTACTACAAAAATATATTAAAACTTTGACATCTGTCATAATTGCAAAGAAAAAATCAACTGCTAGTCTGTTTAACAATAATTTTTTTATTAATGTTATTACTACTTAAAATGACGTCATCAACCGTCTCCTACAAAAATATAATAAAACTTTGACATCTGTCATAATTGCAAAGAAAAATCAATCAGCTGCCAGTCTGTTTAACAATAAAAATTTTATTATTATTATTAATTAAAATGACATCATCAACCGTTTACTATAAAATATTATAAAACTTTGACATCTGTCATAATTGCAAAAAGAAATCAGCTGCCAGTTGTTTAACAATAAAAATGTTATTAATGTTATCAATTAAAATGACGTCATCAACAGTTTTCTACGAAAATATATTAAAACTTTGACATCTGTCATAATTGCAAAAAAAATCAAGTGTCAGTCTGTTTACCAATAAAAATTTCATTAATGTTATTAATTAAAATAACGTCATCGACGGTCTACTACAAAAATAATTTAAAACTGACATTTTAATTAGGAATAAAAATGACGTCATCAACCGTCTACTACAAAAATATATTAAAACACTGACATCTGTCATAATTGCAGAAGGAAATCAGCTGCCAGTCTGTTTAACAATAAAACAATGTTATTAAATATATTAAAACTTTGACATCTGTCATAATTGCAAAGAAAAAATCAACTGCTAGTCTGTTTAACAATAAATTTTTTATTAATGTTATTACTGATTCAAATGACGTCATCAACCGTCTCCTACAAAAATATATTAAAACTTTGACATCTGTCATAATTGCAGTGAAAAAATCAACTGTCAGTCTGTTTAACAATAGAATTTTTTATTAATGTTATTAATTAAAATGACATCATCAGGAATATAGGTACTATAAAAACATATTAAAACTTTGACATCTGTCATAATTGCAAAAAAATCAACTGTCAGTCTGTTCAACAATAAAATGTTCATTAATGTTTTTAATTAAAGTGACGTCATCAACAGTCTACTACAAAAATACATCAAAACTTTGACATCTGTCACATTTGCAAAAAATTCGGTTGTCAACGAAGATTTATTCAGTTTAATGACGTCACCAACAGTTTACTAGAAAAGTTTATTAAAACTTTCACAGTCATCGTAACTGTCAAAAATAAAATCAAGTGTCGTTTTTTTTGACAATTAAAATATCATTTTTACAATGTGCGATTAATTAGAATGACGTCATCAATGGACTATAAATAGAATACTTTATCAAAACTTTGACAGCTGTGGTAATCGTCAAGAAAATCAACTGTCAGACAGCTTGACAAAGTTTTCTTTTTAATAATGCGGTCAATTGGAATTACGTCATTAAAGATGTGCAAAAAAACTTTGACAGTTATAGTATTTATCAGAACTAGCTGTCAATTAATTCGACTATTAAAATATAAATGTTGTTTTTCATTAATGTAATAAATCACAGAGAGACGTCGTCAGCAGCCTAATAGAAAATTTCATTATAACTTTGACAAGCGTCATAATTGTCAAGAAAACATTGTCAGTCAGTTTGACAATTAAAATATCTGTAAGTATTTTTATTAACGCGATTAATTAGAATGACATATTCAATAGTCTATACAGAACTTTGACAGTTGTCATGACTGTCAAGAAAATCAGATGTCAGTCAGTTTGACAATTAAAATATAAGATTTTTTTATTAATTCGATTAATTAGAATGACGTTATGAATAGCCTATATATAGAATACTTTATTAAAACTTTGACAGCTGTGATAATCGTCAAGAAAACCAACTGTCAGGCAGTTTGACAATGTGATCAACTTGGATCATATCATTAATGATGTACAAGAAAACTTTGACAGTTATCGTAATTGTCAAAACTAGCCGTCAGTCAGCTCGACTATTAAAATCTAAATTTTTTTTTTATTAACGTGATTAGATGAGACGTCTTCAGCGGTCTAATAGAAAATTTCACTAAAACTTTGACAACTGTCTTAATTGCCAGGGAAACATTGTTTGTTTAGTCAGTTTGACACTTAAAATGTAAGTATTCTTTTTAATAATGCGATTAATTAGAATCATGTCAGAAATTAATGTTTTGTGTAAAATGTCATCAAGCCACTGTCGCCCACTTTCAGCTGTTTGAAAGTAGTCCGTGTATTCGAACCCTAATTTTTTCACGTCGCTTCTGACGCAGTCCGTGACAACAAAACCAATTACTTACACTTTTTTCGAGCTTCCTCATTCCACTTTCTTTTCTCTCCAAGTTTCAACAGCCCAAGGTCGCCCCGGATTACGCAGCAATTTCGGCGACCCTTCGGGACGGTCGTGAAAGGGAGAGGGGGGGGGGGGGAGACGACGACGCCGGCGGCGGCTCGCCCCTAAATTACGCACACAATTACGGCGGCGCCTGCGATCGATGCCTAGGCGCGCGTAAGCGCGTAACAAGGGCGACCTTTGTCGTCGGATGCTCACACACTTTTCAAGGTCACCTCGCACATTGTTATTATAATGTACTTTTCGAAGCGGGCCCAATCGTCCATTCGTCCGCGGACGCCGCGGTAATTTTCGATGAAACGCATCGCGCCGCCCCAAATTTTTTATCGTAAGCGACGAAACGGGGGCGCGCGTGCGTTGGGGCAATAAAAAGCTCCGTCGGAAAGGTCAGGTACTTAAAAAAAAAAGTTAGGCGCTCGCCGATTTACACGATCGTTAATTAATAATAATTAATTTCGCGCCTCGTTCGTTCGGATAATCGGCGGCGCTAAGCGCCGCCCACTGAATAAACTTGAACGGACGGCGGCGGGCGGATTATGGATTTTTACGTGCGTAACAGATTAAATAATTGAAAGCGAACCGGCGGGGGGGGGGGGAGACTCACGTCTCATGTGATGTGACACCGTGCCGTGCTATATTTAGGAGACCGGTGTGCATACAAAAGTGTTATGCAAAGAAGGCGGCGATTGTAAAGTAATTATCGCGGTTCTTAATTTATTATTGTTATTGTTTAATCCGTCGCGTCACCTAGAATTATCACGTGTGAGAAAAACACCTTTGCAAAAACAAATTAACTTCATGTGTATACAGGGTGACTGAGAAACACTTGTACAGGTCTTGAGGGGGAAGTGTACGTAAGCATCGAAAACATTGCCGCTTGTATGTAACATAAGGTGTGTTTGTTATCCTGCACTAGTGCAAACCAGTGTACACTTTTTTCTTAATACCTGTTTGGTATTATTCATTGCAGTTACACTACCTTGTTTGTTATGTTAGTGTAGTGTATTTCGTGTTACACAAACTACACCAGCACGGGAGAAAGAGTAACGAGTGCAGATAGGGTAGACATGCGCAATAGATTGTTAAACGTCATTTGTGCGATCGATTGCACGTGGATATGTTTTGCTAAATCTCACAAGGAAATGCAAAATGAATTATTCAAAACGTAAAATACTCGTTTACAAACTTTTTTTTCGCCAGATGCGTTTACAACTAAAATAGACTGCCATGTGCCATGTATGCATTTTTAATTCTATTTTGAAATAACATGTAAGATTTGAGGTTATAGTTGATGTTTACAAAGTTCAACGATTATAACACGTGGAAAAATAAACCGCACTAACTACACTCAAGCAGTTTGGTAGCACCAACTTCACCGCTGTACACTTCCTACACTCACGTTACTGCACTCGTTACACGAATGCTATCTCGTGTAATATTACCAAACAGACCTATAAGATGATACATACAAATACCCAACCATATACATACAGGGTGATACTCAAACTTTGGCAAATTTCGAAATGAGTTCTCCGTATGTCAACAAGCAAAGCATTGTCGTAGACAAGTACGACTGGAGTTGCGAGTTATAATCAACCGAGTGATGTGCGTTAGGGATTTCATACTTAAACAAGAAACAAGCGTCATATACCAAGACGGTACGTACTTACGCAAAAGTTAGAGATTTCACAGGTAAACAAGGAAGAAGCGTCGTATACAATACGTATTTATGCAAGAGGTAGAGATTTCACGCCTAAACAAGAAACAAGTGTCATATACAACGTGTGCTTATGCAAACGTTAGGGTTTTCTTACCCAAACAAGAAACTAATGTCATGCACAATACGTACTTACGCAAGCGGCAGAGATGTCACATCTAAACAAGACACAAATGTCACGTACAACGTGCGCTTATGCGAACGTTGGAGATTTCACACCTAAACAACACGTAAATGTCATATACAATATGTATTTATGCAAGAGGTAGATATTTCACGTCATACAAACGTAATACGCAACATGTACGTCAGATATTTCGTACCTGCACAACACACAAGTGGCATATACAATGTGTATTCACGCGAGAGGTAGAAATTTCACATGTAAACAAGAGACAATTGTCGTATACAAGCATGTATTTATGGAAACGTTAGAGTTCTCTTACCTAAACAAGGAACAAACATCATATACAATACCTACTTATGCAAGCGGTAGAGATTTCATACCTAAACAACACATAAATGACATATACAATGTGTATTCATGCAAGAGGTAGATATTTCACGTATAAACAAGAAACAAACGTCATACGCAACATGTACTTATGGCAAACGCACCTAAGCAAGGAACATATGTCAAATACAATAAGTATTTATGCATTTCACACCAGTACAAGTCAAACCAATACGTATTTATGCAAGTATTAGAGATTTCACAGCTGAACGAGAAACAAACGTCATATACAACATGTACTTATGCAAACGTTGGAGATTTCACACCTAAACAACACACAAATGGCTTATACAGTGTGTACTCACGCAAGAGATAGAGATTTCACGTCTAAACAAGCAACAAATGTCATGTATATACCGCACACTTATTTCAAAAGTGACACGACTCAAAAAACATGATCAGTCAAGGAAAGTGTACGAACTCAATCTGTCTCCCACATTTCGAAGAGGTCGTCAGACCTTAAAAGTGTCTCATGTGTCACGTGTGTTATGTTGCAGATAAGTTTATTTTCAATTATGTCATTTTTGACGCAAGGGCGCGATGTGTATGAGATGTACCTCTGCGATCAACCAGTTTCATAGTCTGCTTGTTTACTAGCAGCTGGGCGGGCATATATTAAAAGTGCAACTGACAACGACAGCTTGCTTGGATCGACGGATGTATTCGCTTTTGAAGAATCTCAAAATGTGCAGTCACTGTCAATGTGACGTGTCAGGATTTGAATACGTGTTACTCTTTCCAACGTCGACGCCTTGAAGTCGTTGAATTTCGAGGATCACTCTCTTGTTTATGCGCGAGGAACTCGTTTGCAACATATTTTTTAATCACCCTCTGTATTTTGAATCGAGGGGGTAAGCGAGAAATTTCGTGAAATTCTCGTACACACACACACACATTTCAGTATTACCCCTGTATATACCTAGAGCCGTAAATTTAATTTAATTAACTCTCAGTCACCCTGTACATAGAAGCGAGAAATTAAGCGTCGACGCAAAAAATTCAAAAATTAATAAAAAACAAAATTTAGATTTTAATAGTCGAGCTGACTGACGGCTAGTTTTGACAATTACGATAACTGTCAAAGTTTTTTTTGTACATCATTAATGACGTAATTCTAGTTGATCACATTGTCAAACTGCCTGACAGTTGGTTTTCTTGACGATTATCACAGCTGTCAAAGTTTTAATAAAGTATTCTATATATAGGCTATTCATAACGTCATTCTAATTAATCGAATTAATAAAAAAATCTCATATTTTAATTGTCAAACTGACTGACGCCTGATTTTTTTGACAGTCATGACAACTGTCAAAGTTCTGTATAGACTATTGAATATGTCATTCTAATTAATCGCGTTAATAAAAATACTTACAGATATTTTAATTGTCAAACTGACTGACAATGTTTTCTTGACAATTATGACGCTTGTCAAAGTTATAATGAAATTTTCTATTAGGCTGCTGACGACGTCTCTCTGTGATTAATTACATTAATGAAAAACAACATTTATGTTTTAATAGTCGAATTAATTGACAGCTAGTTCTGATAAATACTATAACTGTCAAATTTTTTTTTGCACATCATTAATGACGTAATTCCATTTGACCGCATTATTAAAAAGAAAACTTTGTCAAGCTGTCTGACAGTTGATTTTCTTGACGATTACCACAGCTGTCAAAGTTTTGATAAAGTATTCTATTGATAGTCCATTGATGACGTCATTCTAATTAATCGCACATTGTAAAAATGATATTTTAATTGTCAAAAAAACCGACACTTGATTTTATTTTTGACAGTTACGATGACTGTGAAAGTTTTAATAAACTTTTCTAGTAAACTATTGGTGACGTCATTAAACTGAATAAATCTTCATTGACAACCGAATTTTTTGCAAATGTGATAGATGTCAAAGTTTTGATGTATTTTTGTAGTAGACTGTTGATGACGTCACTTTAATTAAAAACATTAATGAACATTTTATTGTTGAACAGACTGACAGTTGATTTTTTTGCAATTATGACAGATGTCAAAGTTTTAATATGGTTTTATAGTACCTGTATTCCTGATGACGTCATTTTAATTAATAACATTAATAAAAATTCTATTGTTAAACAGACTGACAGTTGATTTTTTCTTTGCAATTATGACAGATGTCAAAGTTTTATTATATTTTTGTAGGAGACGGTTGATGACGTCATTTTAATTAGTAATAACATTAATAAAAAATTTATTGTTAAACAGACTAGCAGTTGACTTTTTCTTTGCAATTATGACAGATGTCAAAGTTTTAATATATTTAATAACATTGTTTTATTGTTAAACAGACTGGCAGCTGATTTCCTTCTGCAATTATGACAGATGTCAGTGTTTTAATATATTTTTGTAGTAGACGGTTGATGACGTCATTTTAATTCCTAATTAAAATGTCAAAGTTTTAAATTATTTTCATAGTAGACTGTCGATGACGTTATTTTAATTAATAACATTAATGAGATTTTTATTGTTAGACTGACAGTTGATTTTTTTGCAATTATGACAGATGTCAAGATTTTAATATATTTTCGTAGAAAACTGTTGATGACGTAATTTTAATTGATAACATTTTTTTATTGTTAACAACTGGCAGCTGATTTCTTTTTGCAATTATGACAGATGTCAAAGTTTTATAATATTTTATAGTAAACGGTTGATGACGTCATTTTTATTAATAATAATAATAAAAAAATTTTTGTTAAACAGACTGGCAGCTAATTGATATTTTTCTTTGCAATTATGACAGATGTCAACGTTTTAATAAATTTTTCTAGTAGACTGTTCATGACGTCATTTTAATTAATAAAAATTCTATTGTTAAACAGACTGACAATTGATTTTTCTTTGCAATTATGACAGATGTCAAAGTTTTAATGTATTTTTGTAGTAAACTGCTGATGATGTCATTTGATAACATTAAAATAAGTTTTATTGTTAAACAGACTGGCAGCTGATTGTTTTTGCCATTGTGACAGATGTCAAAATTTTATTATATTTCTGTAGTAGACGATTGATGACGTCATTTTAATTACTAACATTAATAACTTTTTTATAGTTAAACAGTTGTTTTTCTTTCTTAAAAAGTTTAATAAAATTTTTATTGTTAAGCTGACTGACTTTTTCTTAATTTTTTTTGTATTTATGACAGATGTAAAAATTTTAATGTTTTTTTTTGTAGTAGACAGTCGATGACGTCACTTTAATTAATGACATTATTAAAATTTTTATTGTTAAATAGATTGACAACTTTTTTTTTGCAATTATGACAGATGTCAAACTTTTAAAGTATTTTTATAGTAAACCGCATTATTAAAAAGAAAACTTTGTCAAGCTGTCTGACAGTTGATTTTCTTGACGATTACCACAGCTGTCAAAGTTTTGATAAAGTATTCTATTTATAGTCTATTGATGACGTCATTCTAATTAATCGCACATTGTAAATGTACCACCCTGTATATTGAATCGAGGGGGTAAGCGAGAAACTTCGTGAAATTCTCGTACACACGCACGCACATTTCAGTATTACCCCTGTATATACCTAGAGCCGTAAATTTAATTAAATTAACTCTCAGTCACCTTGTACATAGAAGCGAGAAATTAAGCGTCGACGCAGAAAATTCAAAAATTGGTTAGTCCTTATGAAAGTGGTTCCTTGGTTACTCGTAAATTACTCATCGCAAATATAACATACATACGGGGTACGCACGAAAAGTTTGGGCCTCTTTAATATTGTTGCTACGTCACCATGCAAACTATTAACTATTCATTGTGGAATCGTCCACTGCTTTGCAAACCACTGTCGGCCAATGAACTTCATTATCTTTTCATAATTTAAAACAATCGCTATATTACGTGAATTAATTGAAGAATTGTCAACGTTTCGATTATTTTTGTGTCGTTCGATGTACGCTCTTCGATGTTCGATGTACGCGTCAGTCTTTTTTTTATTATCTTATTTGCCGTTACATCTGTTTTCTACGAGGTGTATCTAAAAAGTTATACTGATTTCGAGCGGTATTAGTTTTTTTTTTTAAGAACAGCAAAAAGAAGACAGGCCGGCGAGCTCTCTGCTCAAATCAATGCAATCAAATCCGACTTGCAATACGTTTTTAAATCTCCAATTTCATTTGTTCCCGTTCAGATCGGCGCAGCACTTGAACCTTGACGTTTGCGTAAATGTTGTGCCGTTTAAGGTCGCTCATTTCTATTTTATTGTTCCAGTGACACCACCAAGCGTTCGCCATGAAAGGAAACAATAACACCGTCGCACACAAGGACGTCATTATAATCGGTAATTATAATTGAACATTTTTTTGAGCATCACCACGCCGCGCCGCGCCGCACTCATCACAACGCAACTTACGAGAGCATCGCCACGCCCCATATGAATTCACGACAACATCGCCACGCGCCGTATAAATTAAACTAACGACGGCATCGCCACACCATATAAATTGGACCAACGACAACATCGCCACACCATATACATTGAACTCACGATAGCATAGTCACGCCATGCGAGCGAACTCACGAAAACATCGCCATGCCATATAAATTGAGCTCACGACAACATTGCCACGCCATATAAATTGAGCTCACGACAACGTTGCCACGCCATATAAACTGAACTCACGACAACATCGCCACGCCGTATAAATTGAACTCGCGACAGCATCGACGGCATCTTAAATGTTTTCCTTTTTTTTAGGAAACGGCCCGAGTGGCATAGCCCTCTCGTATATGTTATCAGGAAACATTCCCTACGTCATCTCTAACAACCACCCGGACGAGATGCTCTCGGCCAGACTATCCGAGTCGGTGGGGGAGAGCCTGGTCGAACAGGACCTGGAGTACCTGGCCAGTGGCCTGGAAGGGCGATCGACCAATCCCGTTTCCCTCCTTCTGGACTCGCTGACGCACCCCTGCGCCGACATCGGCCTGGAGATGGAGCCCCTCATCGAATGGAGGAAGAACGGCTTCGAGGTGAGTAACCCGCCCCAATTGATCGTACCTCCTATTCACGTCTTGCTTCCAGATTGACCACGTCGTTTTCGGAAAAGGCCCACCAGGTGGTTCCTGGCACACGATGGACCCGCACATACTGACCTTGAGCTTGGGGGCGTGGATGGCGCTGCCCGGCATGAAATACCAGGGCAGAGACAGCACGGAGAAGAGGGCTTTCGCCTGCAACGTGGCGCGATACTACGAGCAGTACGTGAAGGAGATGGATCTGGGCAAGTACTTCCAAAGCGGCACGATCGTCACGGGGGTCAGGCCGATCAACGGCGAGGAGGCCCCGACGGTGCAGGAAGATAGGATCAAGCCGCCGGAAGCCGACGAAAGCATGGAGACGGAAACGAATTGCTCGTCGAGGCAGGCGGCTGCCACCTGTAAACTGGCGAACGCCCTCAACTTCATCCTCTCCCGGGGGCACAGGAAATGGAAGACGGATCGGTGTTGTAAGCGGAAGTACGAGTCGGCGGTGGAGGTAAACCTGAAGGTCCTCTTCTCGAAGTACAACAAGGCGCAGGAGGTCGAGAACCTGCTGGCGAACAGGGACACCGTCTCGGACGTGTTCGTGCACAGGAACGACTACTTCAGGTTGAACCTTAACAATTGTGATAAAAACAGATCTGTGAGTGATCACGACAACTCTAGTGATAACGGGAGCGGCAGCGGCCCCCTGAGGTACTCGCGCAGCCTGGACTTGCGAAAAGTGCCTAGGCCGTCGTCGGACTTGCGAAAGTCCTTAAGCCTTAAGACGAGCGCCGCCGATCTTAAGATCGGCGGCGGGCCGAAATGGACCGTCGACGTGTACGACGTTAGGTCGAGGAGCGTTGTGAGTTACTCTTGTAATTATTTAGTTTTGGCGAATGGCTCAAGTGATTTACCGAACAGGTTGCTCGTTTCGAACGGTAAACGCGATCCCGCTTGGCTCCTGCACGACGTCAGGAGTCTCGAGATCGAGTTGGATCTCTATATACAGTGCGATCGCACGAATCCGGAGCCGGTCCTGGTCGTCGGCGCCGGGCTTAGTGCGGCGGACGCCATTATTGCCGCCAGGGGGAAAAACGTGCACGTCCTGCACGTCTTCAGGAATAAGTCCGCCGATTTGGGGAAACAGCTGCCCGAAAATATGTACCCGGAATACCACAAGGTATCAATTTTTTTTGAAAAGTACACCTTAAGTCGTAGTTAGGGAAGATTTCGCCGAGATTTGGCGCAGGCGCGCGTTGGGCGCCAACTTTTTATCTGGTGTAAAGCGCCAATCATTTACATAACCTAAAAAACTTCTATAACTTATTCCACTCGGAGAACACAAATCATGTGACTTCTTTGGGCATGGGCGCGTCAGGTTTGGTGCAGAAATTCGTTGGGCGCCACTGTATAAAACGCCCCTTTAAAGAAGAGAGAAAAGAAACGGCGCCCATCATTCTCCTGCGCCGAACTTAGTTGCGTCATTGCATTCACATAACCTAAAAAGATTCTGCGTCTCATTCCACTCGGAAAACATGAACCTTGTGTCTTTCTTGGGGATGGACGCGCCGTTGGGCGCCAACTTTTTGCACTGCATAAAGCGCCCCTTTAAAGAAGTAAGAAAAGAAATGGTGCCCATTATTCTCATGCGCCAAACTTGGCTACGTCATTGCATTCACATAATCTAAAAAAAATTCTGTTGGGCTCCAATTTCTTACGTAGTCTGGGGTGCCCCTTGGAAGAAGGGCAAAGCAAAAAGGGGGTGACACCGAACGTCTCCCTGCGTCACTCTGTGTTGAAACGAATCCTACTTGGAGAGGTAGACGTGTCAGGTTGGCACTGGTGTGCGTGGGGCGCCATTTTTTTACAGTGTATGAAATTGTTAAATTGACTGGCATCTGATTTTATGTGACAGTTGTGACAGTTCTCAAAGTCTTAATGATGTTTTCTAATCGTGATTAATCAAATTAACTGAAAAAAATCTTTTATTTTAGTACTGTAACGATAAATTGACACCGACAGCTATTTTTGACAATTATGATAACCGTCAAAATTTTTTTGTTAATTAATTTATGACGTGAGTCTAATTAATCGTATTGTTAAAATGAAATTGTTAAACTGACAGTTCTATGTAGACTATGGATTGTCATTCTAATTAATCGCGTTTATGAAAAAATTATTATAATTGTCAAACGATGATTTCTTGACAATTATGACGGTTGTCAAGTTTTAATGAAATTTTCTTTTAGACCGCTAGTGACGTCTCATTGTGATTAATAATTACATTAATTTATATTTTAATAGTCGAACTGACCGGCAGCTACTTTTGACAGTTACGAAAACTGTCAAAGTTTTTTTTGTGCATTGTGGTTAATTACGTTAATAAAAAACAAAATTTATATTTTAATAGTCGAACTGACTGACGGCTATTTTTGGCAATTACTGTAACTGTCAAAGTTTTTTTTTGTACATCATTAATGACGTAATTCTAGTTGGTCAAATTATTAAAAAGAAAACTTTGTCAAACTGTCTGACAGTTGATTTTCTTGACGATTATCACAGCTGTCAAGTATTCTATATATCTGTAGACTATTGATGACTTTATTCGGAATAATTGCGTTAATAAAAATAATCATTTATTTTAATTGTCAAGCTGACTGACGCCTGATTTGTTTTGACAATCATGGCAACTGTCAAAGTTCTGTATAGACTATTAATTATGTCGTTCTAATTGATTGCGTTAATTAAAAAGAAACTTATATTTTAATTGTCAAAGTGACTAACAATGTTTTCTTGACAATTGTATTTTCTATTAGATCGCTGATGGCGTTTCATTAATTACGTTAATGGAAAATAAAGTTTACATTTTAAAATTCGAACAGACTTGACAGCTGGTTTTGACAGTTAACGATAACTGTCAAAGTTTTTTTGTACATTATTATTGACGTAATTCTAATTAACCACATTTCATTCTCAAACTGTCTCACGGTTCATTTTCTTGACAATTCTCACAGCTGTCAAAGTTTTAATAAATGATGACGTTATTCTAATTAATCACTTTAATAAAAAAAATCTTATGTTTTAATTGTCAAAATGAATGACGTCTATTTTTTTGAAAATGACTGTGAAAGTTTTAATAACCTTTTCTAGTAAACTATTGGTGACGTCATTAAACTGAATAAATCTTCATTGACAACCGAATTTTTGGGACAGATGTCAGATGTCAAAGATGTGACAGATGTCAAAGTTTTGTTGTATTTTGGTAGTAGACTGTTGATGACGTCACTTTAATTAAAAACATTAATGAACATTTTATTGTTGAACAGACTGACAGTTGATTTTTTTTGCAATTATGACAGATGTCAAAGTTTTAATATGTTTTTATGGTACCTATATTCCTGATGATGTCATTTTAATTAATAACATTAACAAAAATTCTATTGTTAAACAGACTGACAGTTGATTTTTTCTTTGCAATTATGATAGATGTTAAAGTTTTATTATATTTTTGTAGGAGGCGGTTGATGACGTCATTTTAATTAGTAATAACATTAATAAAAAATTTATTGTTAAACAGACTAGTAGTTGATTTTTTTCTTTGCAATTATGACAGATGTCAAAGTTTTAATATATTTAATAACACTGTTTTATTGTTAAACATACTAGTTTTGACAGTTACGATAACTGTCAAAGTTTTTTTGTACATTATTAATGACGTAATTCTAATTAACCACATTTCATTCTCAAACTATGTGACGGTTTATTTTCTTGACAATTCTCACAGCTGTCAAAGTTTTAATAAAATATTAAAGTGATTAATTAGAATGACGTCATCACTAGAATATTTTATTAAAACTTTGACAGCTGTGAGAATTGTCAAGAAAATGAACCGTCAGATAGTTTGAGAATGAAATGTGGTTAATTAGAATTACGTCATTAATAATCTACAAAAAAACTTTGACAGTTATCGTAAAAAAAATCTTATGTTTTAATCGTCAAAATGACTGACGTCTATTTTTTGAAAATCATACCAACTGTCAAAGTTTCAATAAAGTATTCCTTAAAAGTCAAACTGACTGTCGCTTGTTTTTTTTTTGACAATCTAACAACTGTCAAAGTTTCAATAAAGTATTCAGATAACCTATCAATGACGTCATTCTACATAATCGCATTAAAAAAAATTATATTTTAATTGTCAAAATGACTAACAATGTTTCCCTGGCAATTATGACAGTTGTCAAAGTTTTAGTGAAATTTTCTATTAAACCGCTGAAGACGTCTCATTGTGATGAATTACGTTAATAAAAAACAAAATTTAGATTTTAATAGTCGAGCTGACTGACGGCTAGTTTTGACAATTACGATAACTGTCAAAGTTTTCTTGTACATCATTAATGATATAATCCTAGTTGATCACTTTGTCAAACTGCCTGACAGTTGGTTTTCTTGACGATTATCATAGCTGTCAAAGTTTTAATAAAGTATTCTATATATAGGCTATTCATAACGTCATTCTAATTAATCGAATTAATAAAAAAGTCTTATATTTTAATTGTCAAACTGACTGACGCCTGATTTTTTTGACAGTCATGACAACTGTCAAAGTTCTGTATAGACTATTGAATATGTCGTTCTAGTTAATCGCGTTAATAAAAATACTTACAGATATTTTAATTGTCAAACTGACTGACAATGTTTTCTTGACAATTATGACGCTTGTCAAAGTTATAATGAAATTTTCTATTAGGCTGCTGACGACGTCTCTCTGTGATTAATTACATTAATGAAAAACAACATTTATATTTTAATAGTCGAATTAATTGACAGCTAGTTCTGATAAATGCTATAACTGTCAAAGTTTTTTTGCACATCTTTAATGACGTAATTCCAATTGACCGCATTATTAAAAAGAAAACTTTGTCAAGCTGTGTAACAGTTGATTTTCTTGACGATTACCACAGCTGTCAAAGTTTTGATAAAGTATTCTATTTATAGTCTATTGATGACGTCATTCTAATTAATCCCACATTGTAAAAATGATATTTTAATTGTCAAAAAAACCGACACTTGATTTTATTTTTGACAGTTACGATGACTGTGAAAGTTTTAATAAACTTTTCTAGTAAACTATTGGTGGCGTCATTAAACTGAATAAATCTTCATTGACAACCGAATTTTTTGCAAATGTGACAGATGTCAAAGTTTTGATGTATTTTTGTAGTAGACTGTTGATGACGTCACTTTAATTAAAAACATTAATGAACATTTTATTGTTGAACAGACTGACAAGTTGATTTTTTTTGCAATTATGACAGATGTCAAAGTTTTAATATGTTTTTATAGTACCTATATTCCTGATGATGTGATTTTAATCAATAACGTTAATAAAAAATTCTATTGTTAAACAGACTGACAGTTGATTTTTTCTTGGCAATTATGACAGATGTCAAAGTTTTATTGTATTTTTGTAGGAGACGGTTGATGACGTCATTTTAATTAGTAATAACATTAATAAAAAATTTATTGTTAAACAGACTAGCAGTTGATTTTTTCTTTGCAATTATGACAGATGTCAAAGTTTTAATATATTTAATAACATTGTATTATTGTTAAACAGACTGGCAGCTGATTTCCTTCTGCAATTATGACAGATGTCAGTGTTTTAATATATTTTTGTAGTAGACGGTTGATGACGTCATTTTTATTCCTAATTAAAATGTCAAAGTTTTAAATTAGTTTTATAGTAGACTGTCGATGACGTTATTATAATTAATGACATTAATGAAATTTTTATTGTTAAACTGACTGACACTTGTTTTTTTTTGCAATTATGACAGATGTCAAAGTTTTAATATATTTTCGTAGAAAACTGTTGATGACGTCATTTTAATTGATAACATTAATACATTTTTTTATTGTTAAACAACTGGCAGCTGATTTTTTTTTTTGCAATTATGACAGATGTCAAAGTTTTATAATATTTTATAGTAAACGGTTGATGACGTCATTTTAATTAATAATAATAATAGTAAAATTTTTATTGTTAAACAGACTGGCAGCTGATTGATTTTTCTTTGCAATTATGACAGATGTCAAAGTTTTAATAAATTTTTGTGATAGACTGTTCATGACGTCATTTTAATTAATAGAAATTCTATTGTTAAACAGACTGACAATTGATTTTTTCTTTGCAATTATGACAGATGTCAAAGTTTTAATGTATTTTTGTAGTAAACTGTTGATGATGTCATTTGATAACATTAAAAAAAGTTTTATTGTTAAACAGACTGGCAGCTGATTTTTTTTGCCATTGTGACAGATGTCAAAATTTTATTATGTTTCTGTGGTAGACGATTGATGCCGTCATTTTAATTAGTAATATTAATAACATTTTTATTGTTAAACAGTTGCTTTTCTTTCTTAAAAAGTTTAATAAAATTTTTATTGTTAAGCTGACTGGCTTTTTCTTGTATTTATGACAGATGTCAAAATTTTAATGTTTTTTTTTGTAGTAGACTGTCGATGACGTCATTTTAATTAATGACATTATTTAAATTTTTATTGTTAAACAGATTGACAACTGTTTTTTTTTGCAATTATGACAGATGTCAAACTTTTAAAGTATTTTTATAGTAAACTGTCGATGACGTCATCTTAATTAATAACTTTAATAAAATTTTAATTGTTAAACAGACTGACACTTGATTTTTATTTCTTTGCAATTATGACAGACGTCAAAGTTTTAATATATTTTTGTGGTAGACTGTCGATGACGTCATTTTAATTAATAAAGAGATGGTTCCCTTCACATACTTTGCATTTACATGACCTAAGCAATCTTATCGTTGGGTGCCAAACAGAGAGATGGCGCCCAACATAGAGTTGGCGCCCAACATAGACTTGGCGCCCAACATAAAGTTGGCGTCTTGAATTTTAAAACCACGCCAACGTCCCCAAACAACTCTTTCATCGAGAACGAATTGCTTCCAGGTTCACCAGATGATGAAAGACGGCGGCTCGACCTACCCCCTGTACACAGCCCTGCCGGAGTACACCCTCACGGACTACTGCGAGGACACGCGAACCGTCACGCTGAGGTCGAAGGACGGCAAAGACGAACCGTACAGGGTGTCCTTCGCCGTCGTCCTCATCGGCTCGAGGCCCGACCTGAGTTTCCTGCCGGGCTCGTGCAAGCTCGGCGTGAACAGAAGCGCCGAAGTCGACTCGAAGACCAACCCGATCGCCATCAGCAAGCTGAACCATTCCGTGCCGAACCAGGACGGCCTGTACGCGGTCGGGCCGATAGCGGGGGACAATTTCGTCAGGTTCCTGCCCGGGGGTGCGCTCGCCGTCGTTTCCGATTTGTACAAGAGGTGTCGCACTTAAATAATAGTTGGGCGCCAAATTATGTCAAAAAGAAAAAATAATAATGATGAATTGGCGCCCAACGACGTTTCTGCTCGGCGGAGTTGAAGGTGCAGAAGGAGATGGTCGTTTTGCATTATCTTTTTTTCTTTAAATAAATATTTATTTTAATTCATCGTTTTTAAAATTGGGAAAGCCATTTTTTTTTTTGGAACTTAAAGCTGTGAAGTTGATGAAATCGAACAAAAAAATAAATGAATGAGCCGGCTTGTTTTTAAAGAAGATGAAGAAGAAAAAAATGGCTTTCCCCCCCACTAGGCCTTTTGCTATACTTAAGTATTTCCAAAGTCTGGACAATTTTAGGGTTTTAAGTGTTGTGAAAAATTCGCATTCTCCAGGCACACGAATTTTTAGGGGGGGTGCGAGTAAGGCTACGACATGAAGATTCTAGAAATGTCCTGAATGAACTGTTTTAAATTAAAAAAATAAATAAAATAAGATAATCAAGCTTAGCACTTTTAGTATAGTTATACACTTTGTGTATTGTCAAAACTTAAAAAGAAAAAAAAATCTAAGGGACTGAAGAAGTGAAAAGGTGCATTATTTAAATTATTCTTTTTTGAGCTGTGATAAAACGACAACATTCAATAATTGTTTATTGTTAAAAACCACTTTTCGTTATTAATTAAGTCGGTCGTCGCGCTTGAGATGAATAATTAATTCCTTTAGGTCTCAAGTGCGCTTGAATTTCAAAAAGCTATCGAAACGTATGTGATTTTTAAGTCTAGGGAAGTAGCGAGAGTGCGCAGTCTTACGTAGGGTAGGTCTAATTAATTAAGGGATCGTCGGGGTGCAAACTCGCGAGCCCGATAAGTCTGTGAGATTTAATTAGCTGAATGAATAAAGTTTTTTAATTAATCGGTGGTGCTGCACCATGGCGTTTTATATTTTTCATAATTAACTTGTTGTAATATATTTTTGTCGTAATGAATAAATTATTATTCTGCTGTGTTTCTTTCTTCTACTTCTACTTTCAGCGATCGAGCGCGAGCGGTGTGGACTGCTGTGGAAAGCTGAGAATTACTCTTACGTACACATGTTATTAGTAAACAAGATCAGTGATGCAGCGGTTTCACAGAAAGCCGCAAGGCATTGGTCGGTTCAGGCTAATCAATCCGGCAGAAAAAGAAGACTCGTCTACCTTGATGATGGCCGAAGAGTAGGCCTAAGGGCGTCTCAAATTGCAGACGTTAAGGTTATGCTTCTTTCAAAAAGGAAGAAGCATAACAAAATAAAGACATTCGTTTTAATGTAACAGAATAGAAAATAATTCATTGAAGAAGAAGAATAAGAAGACGACAACTCAATCTATCAAAGTCAAAAAAGGCAACTGCACCTATCGGAATACAAAAGAACTCATCGGAATAAAGACAACGCCATCTATCAAGAATTCATTGAAGAAGTAGAAGAAGACAATCCAATCTATGAAAATAAAAAAAGTCAGCTCGATCTATCGCATTACAAAAGAATCTTTTGATATAAAGAAACTTCCACTAACAGAATTCGAAAGAATTCATTGAGAAAAAAAGGAAAGAGAGAAATTATTTCATTGTTATGATAATTTCTTCTATTAGTATAAAAAAACCATCAAAGAAGGCAACTCCATCTATCAGAATAGAAAAAAATCCAGCGAAATAAACCATCTTTTAGAATACAACGAATTCATAGAAAAAAAAGGCACAAGAAGTAAGGAATTCATACTAGAAAAGAGGAATTCATTAATAAAGACGTAAGTTCTAATGTAATGGAAAACAAAAGAATCTGTTGAAGAAGGAAAAGGACAATTTCATCTATCGGGATTAAAAAATAATTCAAGAAGAGGCACTCCATCTATTAGATTAGAAAAGAACCTGTTGAAAAAGGAGGAAGACAATTTCATCAAGAAGAATAAAAAAGTCTTTAAAAAAGACAACTCCATCTATCGGAATACCAAAGAATATATTGAAGAAGGAGGAAGACAAATCCATTAAACAGAATTTAAAAAACTCACCTAAAAAGCCAACTTCACCTAACTGGTATACAAATGAATTCCATCAATCAGAACTTTAAAAAAATCCACTTAAAAAAGGCAACTCCATCTATTGGAAAATGTATACACATGTATACCTCTCGCACTCGAAGCATGTGACAAATGTAAACAAAACTTTCAATCCACGTGCTGCAAACTACTGCGCATTCCACAAGGAGTGACGACGAAAAAAATATTTTTTAGAACGCGAAACCAGCGCCAGTGAAACGACTGTACAGACTGTGGTTCGGTGAGGTTTTACAGAAAACCGAACGCTCCGTTAACCGCAAGGCATTGGCCGGTTCAATCCGGGAGAAAAAAAAGACTCGTCTACCTTGATGATGGCCGAAGAGTAGGCCTAAGGGCGTCTCAAATTGCAGACGTTAAGGTGGAAGATACTTCTGGAGGCAGAGTTCTGCGAGGTGATGCAGCGGTTTCACAGAAAGCCGAACGCTTCATTAACAGCAAAGGCATTGGCCGGTTCAGGCTAATCAATCCGGGAGAAAAAAAAGACTCGTCTACCTTGGTGTTGGCCGAAGGGTACGCCTGAGGGCCTCACAAATTGCAGATGTTAAAGTGGAAGTGACTTCTGGAGGCAGCCCGCGTAGAGTTTTGCGAGGTGAAGACGAACGCTACGTTAACTGCAAGGTATTGCCAATCTTCCCTGCGAAACAAGCCATCATCGACGAGGGACTTGATTTTGGAACTTGAACTGGATGTTGGAGCGAGATATTGTTGGCCTGTTCAGGCTAATCAATCCGGGAGAAAAGAAAAAGACTCGTCTACCTTGATGATGGCCGAAGGGTACGCCTAAAGGCGTCTCAATTTCAGACGTTAAGGTGGAAGATACTTTGATGCATTAAGACCTCGTAAGTTGCCGTGTAGAGACCGTAGGTGGGGACGTCTCTGTGCAAGACAAAAACAGAAATTAAAGATGTATCAACAATAAAGTTAACGTTTTAAATAAAAGCCCGCGTTATTACGGTCGCTAAATAAATACAGTGCCGTAATCCATATGCTTAATGTGTAAGATAAAGAAACCACGTTTTTGCACTGAAATGGCCGACTTTCCACTTTCGTCAATTTCAGTGACCACTTTCGTCAACTTCAGTGACCACTTTGGTCAACTTCAGTGACCACTTTGGTCAACTTCAGTGACCACTTTGGTCAACTTCAATGACCACTTTGGTCAACTTTAGTGACCATTTTCCTCGCGTTATTTATCATCAGCGTCATCTCTGTTTTGTATTAGGTACTGACATTAAAGAAAAGAAAACGGCGTGAAAGACGTAGCAATCCTCCTCGTTGTCTTTTCTAACAATAAGATAAATCTGTTGTCATTACATTTTTAATTGAGTCGACTAACCTCGCGCTGAGCAAATCTAATATGTTCTGGTGCGCACGAGCGCCATCTATACTTGACTTTAGAACTATTTTTTTTCTTAATTTCATTAAGGAAAGTGGCCCGTACTCTGATCTTATGATTAGAGTTTTGTTTAGCTAAAATAAACAAGAAACGATATAGCTTTATGTCGGTTTAACGTGCAAGAGAGTGACGGACGAGCGTTGCCATGGGAAATAAAACACGATAGTAAATTGATCATAAGATGAGAATCCGGCCCAATGTGTTTGTTTATCAATCAAATGATGATGACGTCACAAATTATGCAATTAATAATGAAAATTATAAAAATTTAAAAAATATAAAAATTAAATTTTTTTTATTAAATAAACAAAACTTTCTAAAATTAAGATTTGACATTCGTTCAATTTTCGACATAGAATAAAATAAAAAGATCGAGAAATAAAGAAAGTTTATAAAATTGTTATTATTATAAAATTTAAAAAAAATAAAAATAAAAAAAATCCTATTGAATAAAATTAGAAAAAATAATAAAAATAAAAGAAATCTCATTAAATAAAATTATAAAAAAATAACAATTAAAAAAATTCTTACTAAATAAACAATATGTACTTTCTACTTTCTATAAAATTACAAAAAATTATAAAAATTACAAAAAATCATAAAAATTAAAAAAATATAAAAATTAATTTTTTTTATTAAATAAACAAAACTTTCTAAAATTAAGATTTGACATTCGTTCAATTTTCGACATAAAATAAAATAAAAAGATCGAGAAATAAAGAAAATTTATAAAATTATTATTATCATTATAAAATTAAAAGAAAAATAAAAATAAAAAAAATCTTATTGAAATATAATAATATATATATAATATATATATAATATAAAATAATAAAAATAAAAGAAATCTCATTAAATAAAATTATAAAAAAATAAAAATTAAAAAAATTCTTACTAAATAAACAATATGTACTTTCTATAAAATTACAAAAAATTATAAAAATTACAAAAAATCATAAAAATTAAAAAAATTATCAAAATTAAATTTTTTTTATTAAATAAACAAAACTTTCTAAAATTTAGATTTGACATTGTTCAATTTTTGACGTAAAATAAAACAAAAGACGATCGAAAAGTTTATAAAATTAAAAAAAAGAAAATTTAAAAAAATCCCATTAAATAAAATTACAAAAAAAATAAAAATTAAAAAATTCTCATTAAATAAACAATACTTTCTACTTTCTATAAAATTACAAAAAATTATAAAAATTACAAATAATTATAAATAAAAATTCTCATTAAACAAAACTTTCTAAAATTAAGATTTGACATTTGTGCAATTTTTGACGTAAAATAAAACAAAAGACGATCGATAAGTTTATAAAATTGAAAAAAATTAAAATAAAACAATTTCCATTAAATAAACAAAACTAGTTCGACTTTCTAAAATTAAGATTTGACGTTTGTGCAATTTTTCACGTATAATAAAAGGATCGAGAAATAAAGAAAATTTATAAAATTATTATTATTATAAAATTTAAAAAGAAAATAAAAATAAAAAATCTTATTGAAGAAAATTAGAAAAAATAATAAAAATAAAAGAGATCTCATTAAATAAAATTATAAAAAAATTAAAATGAAAAAAAATCTTACTAACTAAACAATATGTACTTTCTACTTTCTATAAAATTACAAAAAATTATAAAAATTACAAAAAATTATAAAAATTACAAAAAATCATAAAAATTTAAAAAATATAAAAATAAATTTTGTTTTATTAAATAAACAAAACTTTCTAAAATTAAGATTTGACATTCGTTCAATTTTCGACCTAAAATAAAATAAAAAGATCGAGAAATAAAGAAAATTTATAAAATTATTATTATCATTATAAAATTTAAAACAGAAATAAAAATAGAAAAAATCTTATTGAATGAAATTAGAAAAAATAATAAAAATAAAAGAAATTCTTACTAAATAAACAATATGTACTTTCTACTTTCTATAAAATTACAAAAAATTATAAAAATTACAAAAAATAAAAATTAAAAAAATTATAGAAATTAATTTTTTTTATTAAATAAACAAAACTTTTTAAAATTAAGATTTGACATTCGTTCAATTTTCGACCTAAAATAAAATAAAAAGATCGACAAATAAAGAAAATTTATAAAATTATTATTATCATTATAATAAAATTAAAAGAAAAATAAAAATGAAAAAGATCTTATTGAAGAGAATTAGAAAAAATAATAAAAACAAAAGAAATCTCATTAAATAAAATTATAAAAAAATTAAAAAAATTCTTACTAACTAAACAATATGTACTTTCTACCTGGAGGCAGCCTGGATAGAGTTCGGTGAGGTGACGCAGCGGTTTCACGGAAAGCCGAATGCTCCGTTAACCGCAAGGCATTGGCCGGTTCGGGCTAAACAATCCGGCAGAAAAAGAAGACTCGTCTACCTTGCTGATGGCCGAAGGGTACGCCTGAGGGCGTCTCAAATTGCAGACGTTAAAGTGGAACGTTAATTTTAAGTTTTCATTGAAATGTGAGCATTGAAATGTAAACAAAAGATTGCGCTTGTCATGATACAGAAACCTTTACCGAGGTAAAGAGGCGCTTCTGTTAGTACACTACTTACATTTCAGTTCAAGGTAATATTTGATTGAAAAAAAAAGCTCAGCGGCACTTGTCCGTGTCTGACGTTTTCAATGCACATGCCTGCCAACTTAAAATTTTGTAAAGCGGATTGTAACCTGCAACGTTTTAGAAAAATGTAACTGGATCATTGCATTACCGGCGATCCTCGTTTGCGATCGCTGAATTGAGCGCGCCGCAAAGAACAAAAATCCTAAATTTCAGAAAAACGATTGAAAATAAATAAAAGACGGTCGTCAGTTGTCAGAAAAGTAGGGCAACAACCACAAAAGGGAAAGGGTGAGGCCGGATCGGGAGAATCTCGTCTTCGAAAATCTATGGTGGCTTCTAGCGACGCTTCAAGTTCGACGGATATTTATAAATAATAAAATTTTGTTGCATATCGGTTTTGATTGCAGTGAATCCTCTGCACAGCTGTTTCGACCCTATTTGAGGCCTCGTCGTCAGCAGAAGCGTAGCTCGAGAATTCCACCGCAAATCAAACCGACCTGTCCTAGGTTATTCGCACTTGCGATGTAAAAGTAATGAAAAGTTTAAGTAGAGATCGCAGGATGTCGCTACTTAAACTTTTCAAAAAAAATTAAACTTTAACAATCAAGGCCGGCTCGAGTGCAAGGTTATTTAAACAAAAGCCTACAGTTCAGGATAAACAATAAAAAAATTAAATCAACGGGAAAGCAAGCGCGTCTTTCTCATAAAAAAAATATGTTGGCTTGTGTCAAGCAAGCAAATAATTATTTGAATATGACCGCATTCGAAACAAAGAAAAAAGCGTCCTTGATAAAACAAAATGAAGAAATAATTTAGTTTGCTCCGACCTTCAAATGCCGTGATTGCGATGCCTGCCAGGCGCGAAGCCCTCTTAGGCCGGTGAAGTTACTTTTGCCCGTCCTTCGCTGCGTTCAGCGGCGAGTGCGATGGGGCCGCGTGGAACAAGGCAGTCGCACCCAGAAGTGTAATCAGCGTAATAACGGAGAAGGTCCAACCAAACCAAAAGAAGAAACCCCGACGAAAGCTGGTTTTCTTGACGAAATGCGATGAAGTCGTTACAAAAGTATAAGTTAGAAAATCCGGCTTCAGCCGATTCAATTCTTGTTTCGAAGAAATAAAACCCCGAAGGGTGGCCTGTAGTTACACCGCAAATTCAGGTAACACGAAATTCAGAAAGCATCGAAAATGGCCACAAAACTTGCAAGTACGGTTCGACGAACAACCAGTCGATCAATGATGGATCAAGCGTCTCTTCACCGCAAGGGACGCTGGGAAATGTTTCCAACCGCGCAACGTATTGTAACTAGGACGGGAAGACCATCAAAGAATGTGCAGTTGAAAATCAGTCGAGCGAAACATAAACATAAGAATGACTCATTTGCAATTATGTAACGTATGACTCACATTTGTAGCCCTAAGAGGTTGCCAAAATATGAACTAGAAAGGGTAAGGTTGTTAAGATTAACAACAAATGGGAGACATGTTTTTCGTCTATCATGAAACCTAACGAGCTTCGTCTTATCACCGTTCAGCTGAAGAGAGCAGTCCAAGAACCGCTCATTCGATTCATTCAGAATGTGTCCAACTCTAAAGATTGAGGAATCACTGTTTTTATGAGAAACAATTAAAGACGTTTCATCCGCATAGAGAATCAAGTGAGCGTCTGATAGAGAGAGATCGTTCATATAGAGTAATCGAGCCTTGGGGTACACCAAAGTGGACATGATCGGTGCTACTGAAGATATTGTAAACGGCCGGAAATTTGAATCCAAATTTATGAAACCGAAGTCAGTTTACTTCGACCTTATCCGCTGAAGAATTTCAAAGTTAATCTTAACATAAACTTTCCCAGGCCTTGGAGGCAAGTTAGTCTCAACATAAGAGGCCCTCCTAGATAAAACCCATTGAAATTACCGTAAAATAAACATCCCTAACATCGCGTGAGACCAAAGAGCTGAGACGCCTACGTGGGCCGATAAACGCTGGTTGAAAAGCGGACCAAAGACCACCTTAACTTTAGGCAACCCGAGTCCCTTCGGTGACCAAAATTTGCGTTTTAAACAAAAGTTGAGCGATTGGCCGCGGGAGTCCAGCACTCCCTAGAGGGGATTTGTTTATATTTGAAATGAGATAGGGACCGCGCGGAGGGAAGGAATTGAAAGTTCACCAAGTCATCTATCCGAACAGTCGCGTTCCCCTTTGTTACATTCCAAAAATATCATTAAAATGTTTTAAGTTATTAATAATTTCATCATAATTAATATTTTTATGTTTGTCGTCTAAGAGTTTTATTTAAATTAATGTTCGCTTTTTTCTTTTCAAAAATCCGAAATATTCTTTGTTCTACGGTCGTTATTGTGCTTTTATTAACTTAACCAAAATTTTAATTGCTTTAAACTTGGTGTAGGAATACAAGGACACTCCTTATTAGACTAGATTTCTCCATTCTTCTGAAACTACTTACATTATCATTTCCTTCTAATATTTTCCTTGATCTGTCCTTTTCTTGCTGCCCGCTTCCTCCCTTGGTTTCTTGTTCTTCTTTGTTCGTGCCCCAGCCATTGTCAATACTTTGCTTTTATCATTTCTATAAATTTCCTCATTTCTTCTTTTTTCTTAACCCTAATTAGTTTTCCCCAAAAAATTCTCAATTTTTTTATCCGTCGCAGCCGTCTCTCTTGTGATGTTTCATACAGTGCCAATCAATGCCTTGCTACCAAAAAGACTGTAGGCACTAACTTTGTCTTAAGGCTGTTCTAGACTAGCCTACTTCTTGTACAAGATTTGTTTCAATTTCTTAAACAACTTGACTTGTGCAGTAAATTACAGCAACATTTAAATTGGATTAAAAACTATCTGGAAAAATAGAACATGTTCTATCTGCAAATCATATCTGCACCCAGAAATTTCTTGTTCTAAATTTTTATTGTAGAAATTGAAATAAATCTTGGTCAAGAAATAGGCTAGTCTAAAACGGTCTTTATAGAGATTTATGTTCTACAGCGTGTCGCTAAATTCCGTGGACATGGCTTAACCTGGGCCAATATAAGATGATTTAACTCAACTTATCTATATCCAAAAATGCTTCGCTAAGTCAGTATTCTGCTTCAAAGTTGTTAAAAAAAAAGTTAAGTTTTCTTGTAACAAAAGAACGCTTGAATTAATTTGGATGATATTTGGTAAGACGATCACTAGTAAGGTAAGTCAGATTTTCAGATGATTTGATTAGTTTACATTCGATCCCTAGAGTGAAAAACAGGGTTGCCACCGTGCAAATATTGCAATAACTTTTTTGAAGTTAGGAAGGTAACATTAATTAGTTAATTTTTAGAAAGAAGCATTCATTAGGAAACATTTTTTAATCTTTGTAATTTTTGATATTTCTTACGATTTAGTCACAAACTAGAAAAATCTAAGAGGCTGCAGTGTTTCTTATTAATAACAGGTACACCATAATAGGCCGTGTAGAAAAACAAATACCTGCTACATACATTTTTTTTTTCAGATAGAGGCATTCATTAGGGAATTTTTTGTTGTTGTTTTGTGTTACAATTTTGGTCACCAAATAGATATATCTTTTTCGAGAAAAAAAATAACTTAGTATAATTGTACACGACACGCAGATGCTTGCTACATGCGCAACTAACTTATTTTCTGAAAGAGATATTCTTTAAAAACCTTTTTTATATCTTTGCCACTTTTGATATTTGTTACAGTTTAGTTAGGTACAAAATAGAAAAACCTAAGACGCAACAGCGCACTTTTTCAAAAAAGTTTATCAAAGCAATACCTGATACGCAAATGTCTATATTCGTATAAACATTTTTTTCGAATGATCTCTTGTTGTTTGTGTTAATTTTAATGTGTTGGTGTTCGTGAATGAGTGTAAGGATTTTTTAAGTTGCACCACCCTACACTGTATTTCTGCATGTTATTATTATTATCATGAAGTACTGTATTGACACATCCTATATAATGACTGTATTCATTGTCTATGGAAATAAAATATTGATTGATTAAATTTTTCCGAATATAAAGATTCAACGTAAAGATTTGAACTGCATTCAGTCAGTCTCTTCAACTTTTCTGCATTGTTCCTAATTTATTTGAGCAGTACCTTATTTCCTGATCCAAAGAACTGCTGCCGTGTTTAAAACTCTAGAATACAGTTTGCACTTTAGTATGCATTGTAACAGCATTTGCTTTCCTGTGTAGAGCCGAGTAAATTAAAATTCTAAGTTAAAACTTAAAAATTAAAAAGACACGAAAAAGTTTCCTAATAAATGGCTTCCTTCTAAAAATTTATTAATTAAAGTTGTCTTCTTAACTTCAGAAAAGTTATTGCTACTGTGTTGTTGAAGCAGAATACTGACTTAACGTAGCAATTCTGGATACAGATAAGTTTGATTAAATCATCTTATTTTGCGAGTCTGTAGTTAAACCATGTCCACGGAATTTAGCGACACGCCGTATATAATTCTTTTATCTTGTTTAATGCTCCCTACAAAAGCTTTCCTTTACTGAGCTACGTATCTATTTCTTCTTCCTCTTCACACTTTTTCCTTATTGGTGCTTCTATACGTACAAATCTTCGCGCGGGTGTGGTCCGAGTTTAAACCAAGTGCGAGTGCAAGGAACAAGAACTCATTCGAACCGAGTCCACCCCAAAAGAGCTACAGCGAACCCTCCACCTTCTGCAAGGGAAATAAATCTAAAACCTCTCTGCTGCTCGGATCTACCTCGAACCCCTATCCGGTAGGTGGATTTGTTAATTGTAACTGATTTGATGTGCATATCGTGTAATACCGCCCTCCAGGGTAATTCACTACTTCTTTAATGTAACCTGCCTTTAAGCTAGCACACGTCTTTTATTTGCAGTAGAATAGATTATGGTTTTAAGGTACACTTGCACAGTTCGAGCCTGGAAGCATACCATAATATCTAAACAGCTTGTTTAACAGGATTTGGTGATTGGCCCTGTCAAAGGCTTTGGAAAGGTTACATAGAATTCCCACCGGACTCTCACCCTCATCAAGAGCCTTAATTAAACGGTCATCAAAGGAGTGGTGGTCGAAGGACCAATGCCTATCCTGAAAACAATACTTAAAAAGGCCTTGGACAAGGAAAAGTTAACTGTTATAGGTCTATATAATTAGTAACATCTTTACAGGCACGTTTTTTTTAAATATGAGAACCACTTTGCCAAATTTGAAAGAATCAGGAAATAGGCTGGAACAGAGAGAGATTTATGAGATAAGTCAAAGGTTCAGCTATAAAATCAATTTGCAGCAGATTTGAAGATGTAGACAGGAAGCTCGTCCGGGCTCGCTATTTTTTTTTTTATAAATATTTATTTTTAACTTATCTTTTTAATAGGGCAGTAACTTCATTGGTGGTAGTAAAGGGTAATTCGATAAATTAGAGAGATTCTCCGACGAATTGCTGAGATTAGTTATGAGTTAATTGGATTATTCACAACATTAGAAGACCTCCACATTAAAAAATCTTTGCAACATCACGTGGGTCATCAAACAACACGTCTTTCCAAAATGAGGAGATATTATTCTCCCGTTTATGTTTATTATGTAGTAAGTTCAGCAACGACCTTCCAAACAGCTTTGGAAGGATTGTCAGATTGTCTCTGTTAATAATAATCACCTTTAAGGCCCAGTTTTACAATCGTGGAATAAGGAGGGAATAACTGTTCGCCGAATATCCTTTAATGTTCCTCCAAATCTATGTCACACATACGTCACGTTATTCGAAGAACAATGCTTATCCGACGATTGTAAAATCGGGCCTAAGTCTCTTCAGAAGCTTGGCATGGTTTTTTTTTTGCAAGATTGTAAAACGGAAGTAAGTCTTTCAGATTAACACTGGATTTCCTCACCTCGTCGTCAACCCAACAATGTTTATTGTAGCCTATTATTGGCAGGGTATTTACGTGGGGGGAAAAGTAATTAAAATGAGAATTTTAATTCAAATCTGAATTTATTTTCTTTTTCGGATTTTATATTGCGACGTTGCTGTAAACTGAAGGAAATCAAATCGCCTTTTATTTTTTTAAATGCAGACATTCCTCCGCTTTCGCTCGACAGCTATTTCGAAACAGTCACCCTGTTTGAGAATTTTTTAAATTCAAAAATGAATTCTTTTTTTTTTCCTTTTTATGTTGCGACGCGACGTTGCAATAAAATGATTATTGTGTTCTGTCAAGTAAGGGCGTTCCCAAATCAACAAAATTATTCTTCATTTAATTTCTAAAACGTCACCCCCCCCCCCGGGTTCACGATCAATTTAATTTTAGACAAAGTTAACAAGAACTTCGTTAGCTCAAAGATATCATCTGTTGTTCAATAGCAACATCGTCCATTCGCTTATCGATATGGGTACGCAAAGCAAGACAGAAATCTCCGTGTTATTTTTTAAAACGTCCAAAAGATGTCGCCGTACATCGCGCGATATTACCCCCGCGATAGCGCAGCAGATCAATAAATTTTTAAACAAACCTTCAAACCTCCCCGAAACTCAATTAACGGCTGCGCTGTGAAAAAGACAAAAAAGCGAAAAGGAGAAGAATAATTTCTATGGTAAATTCTAGCCTGAAATGATGGGTCGCATCGTGGGTCTACGACGAGCGGTTTTCGAGTTGTAACTTTTTGTGAAGTTACGCAGCTCGAAAACCGCTCGCCTTAGACCTATCATGCGACCCATCGTTTCAAGCTAGAATTTACCGCAGAATCCAAAAATGTACTAAAATTTGGGGCATTCCGTCGAAATTCCGGTGTGTAACTCGAAGGCGCGACACTCGATTGTTTTTCCGGTAGGCGATGTTAGGGAAAACATCTACAGGTTCCGGCCCACATCTCGTTTTGTTGTAAAAATAAATGAGTTGCCGTCCTTCACAAAAAACGTTGGAATGATTAAATTTATCCCGTTTTCTCTTTTGTTTTAGGAATCAGCGGAGACGCCACGGTGTGAAAATTGCGTACAATCTTCCGTACTTTCGAACGCAGATTACGAAAAAGACAAACGAGCGACGCATTCGCGAGTTTCGGATCGAAATTACCATTTTTTAATGGAGCACCCGGTATATTATTACATTTTCGGATTCTACGGTAAATTCTAGCCTGAAATGATGGGTCGCATTGTGGGTCTACGACGAGCGGTTTTCTAGTTGTATTTTTTTGTGACGTCACGCAGCTCGAAAACCGCTCGTCCTAGACCCATCATGCGACCCATCACTTCAGGCTAGAATTTACCGTAGAATTCAAAAATGTTATAAAATTGGGTGCATTCCGTTGAAATTCCGTTGCGTAACTCGAGGACGCGACGTTCGATTGTTTTCTTGGTAGGCGATGTTCGGGAAAACAACTACAGGTTCCGGCCCACATCTTTTTTTGGTTGTAAAAGTAAATGAGTTACCGTCCTTCACAAGAAACACCTGGAGTGATTAAACGTACCCCGTTTTCTCTTTTGTTTTTGGAAGCAGAGGAAACGCCACGATGTGAAAGTTGCGCATAATTTTCCGTACTTTCGAACGCAGTTTACGAAAGTGACAATAGAGCGACGCATTCGCGAGTTTCTGATCGAAATTACCATTTTTTAATGGAACACCCGGTATATTATTACATTTTCGGATTCTACGGTAAATTCTAGCCTGAAATGATGTGTCGCATCGTGGGTCTACGACGAGCGGTTTTCGAGCTGAGTGACGTCACAAAAAAATTGCAACTCGAAAACCGCTCGTCGTAGACCCATGATGCGACCCATCATTTCAGGCTAGAATTTACCGTAGAATTCAAAAATGTAATAAAATTCAGGGCATTCCGTTGAAAAAGTTTAACCTCACACTAATGACAGCGCCATTGGTTAATAATTAACAAAAGAAAAGTGACGTGACTCTTACCGGCTACGGTCATCGGTGCAGATTTCATCTCGGTGTGAAAAAGAGGGGCATCCGCCGACACTTCGCACTGAAACAGTCCGGAGAGGGCTCGTCCCACCGACAGAAGCGTCACCTTGCGGGCGTTCGACACTGACACCTGAAAGCAAGCACACTCGTGAGTACCACCGGCAAGCCAGCAATCTTAGGGTACATCCTGTACATTTGTTTAATACATCCTGTATTGTTTACATTGTTTAACACTTCCACCATATGAATTGAAGAAGAACAGGTTATGGGCCTAGGATACCACAGTTCTTTCTGATTCGTGAATTTCGATTTTCCACTTATTGGATTGGCAATTTTGATACATTTCAAAAAATAACAATAACAAATCAAGCCATCACTTCACTTCGCTTTCTTTTTTAAATAGTTGCCTCGTTGCAAAAAATAAAATAAACAAGACCGTGACAGATAAAATTCCAATTCGAATCCGAATTCGAAAATGTGCGCCGCCCAAAAAAACAAGCTCGTAAGTTGCTCGGATTGCTCAACAGGTTCGCTTCCGCCATTCCTTCCAGTTCGCCAAGTACGGCCACGACTGCGAGATAACGTCGTCATGGGAGGACCTGCCCATGTTCCAGAGCAGCGGGAACATCCTCTCTCAAATCCGGAAGATCCTGATACGATCCAGGATGGCCTCCGAACTGAACGTCCGGGGCAACAGGTTCTTGCAGAGCCAGAAGGCGCTGGAGGAACAACACCGGTTGCAGATAAAACACCTTCACATTATACACCCCTTCAGTGTAGCAAGGTAAATCGGCTCTTAATTAATATTGTTACGCACCCTTTTGGGATTCGAATTGGGGAGGACTCGTATCCCTCAACCAACTCAGCCTACTTGGTACCTCTTTACCGTATTGATCATGACCTTCATTTTAAAACAATGCATTTATTCATTCAATAGAAAATGGTGACGCGTTAGCCTACCTGGTACCTTACCACCTTATTGATCAACGATCACCATTTCATTTTGAAACATTGCTTCATTCAACAGTTTTCAAAGCGACTCGTTACGTTAGCCTACTTGGTACCTCTCTACCTTATCGAGCAGTGATCACCAATAGGTGGCACTGCTTCATTTTTCGAAATATTGTATTCGTCCATTGAATAGAAAATGGTGGGAAGCTTGGATGGTCTTCGTCCTAGCAACCGTTTTCATAGCCATCCCCCTGGACCTTGCCTCCTTCAAGTGCCACCTTGAACCCCACCTGAACGACTTCATGACCTGGAAGTGCTTCCGCCTAGTGCTCGACCTGATCTGCTGCTGCGACGTCCTCATGAACTTCTTCACCGGCTACTGCGATCACAAGAAGCACGAGGTGGTGATGAAGCCCAAGAAGATCTTCATGTGAGCGCGCGGCGGCGACTTTCCTCTTTTCTTTGCTCTTTTAAATATCGCGTTTCAGGAGCTACTTCTTCACGTACTTCATCTTCGACCTGCTCTCCTCGATTCCGACGCACATGGACCTCATCGTGCCGTTCATCCACAGGAACAGCGTGGCGCTGGAGTTCCTGCAGTTCGCCGGGTTGGGAAAGGCGCTGAGGTTCATCTCGTTCCAGGTTTATTGCAGACGGTTGGCCGAGGTAAGGATTGCCAAGTCAAGTCTTAACCTTCATTGGGTTGGGAAAGGCTCTTTTTATTTTGTGTTTATTAACTGCTACCTGTTATTTGAAAAGTGCAGCCTGTGCCTCCGGCATTTACTACTCACGCCTCTGGAGTTGGCGGATAAGGTCAAATGCCGTCCGCACGTGGAGTGATTCCCTACTCTCTCCGACAATGGGCGAATACAGAGCGGTCATATTAACAAACCATCGACAAAATAAACAAACCTGCTCGTTATTTACGGATGCATGAGAATGCGTAAACTTTCCTAAATTCTAAACTTGATGAAATATACAACGACAACAATTGAGTTTAAAAATCACGGCGACATCTATCAGCCAACGGGAAAAGTAAATTAAAAAAACGATCAAGCGTCGTCACGTTTCGGAGATGCGAGCCGAAGTTGTGTTTTTTTTTAATAGAACGCCCTGTATATCATCTCGTATTTCGATTGCAAATCAAATTCTACCCCGAAGTGATGGGTCGCAACATGGGTCTAGGGTGAACGGTTTCCGAGTTACTAGCAAATGATGACGTGGCGGTTTCCGTTCGTCTGTTGTTTGCCTTGCGCTTGGAGTTACAAAAAAAAGTTCCAATATAGAAAGCGTAGATGTTTTCGGTTGCCGCTTACAAAAAAAAACGATCACGCATCGTCACGTTTCGGAGATGCGAGCCGAAGTTGTGTTTTTTTTTAATGAAACGCCCTGTATATTATCTCGTATTTCGATTGCAAATTAAATTCTACCCCGAAGTGATGGGTCGCAACGTGGGTCTAGGATGAACGGTTTCCGAGTTACTAGCAATAATTGATGACGTGGCGGTTTCCGTTCGTCTGTTGTTTGCCTTGCGCTCGGAGTTACAGAAAAAAGTTCAATATAAAAAGCGTAGATGTTTTCGGTTGCCGCTTACAAAAAAAAACGATCAAGCGTCGTCACGTATCGGAGATGCGAGCCGAAGTTGTGTTTTTTTTTTAATGGAACGTCCTGTATATTATCTCGTATTTCGATTGCAAATCAAATTCTACCCCGAAGTGATGGGTCGCAACGTGGGTCTAGGGTGAACGGTTTCCGAGTTACTAGCAAATGATATCTACTACAATACAGGGTGTATTAAAAAAAAATTGTGCCGTCACTGTCCGGTCGTGTTGAATTTGTTTTAAGGCCGAGTTCTCATCTTCATGTCGTCCGAACAGTACGTCATACGTTTGTCGGCTGTTTTAAAAACGATCTCGCATTGCAAAACATTTGATTCAGAAATTATTTTTATTGCAAATGATACAGGGTGTTCCGAGAATTTCTTGCTGTCGATTTTCTTAAGGGTTTCTCACGCCAGGTCCAAACGTTGCGTCGTACCTTCATGCGTGTTCGTTAATTTTTTACTGGACATTAGATTTGGTTGTTGTATTTTATACAGGGAGTCCAAAATCCTCGTACTGACAGTCTTGTTAACGTAGCTGATCGGGCTAGATTTAGTTTTAAGGCCGGATTCTCATTCTTATGTCAGTATTGCATTGACATAATGACGTTCTCATTCTTAGGTCAATGCAATACGTCATACATTGACCAAGTGCCCTTTTTTTTACGAAAGAAACAAAAAATGAGTAGCAGGATTCATTTTCGACCTTATGAATCGCCAGTGATTCGATTTAGGCAAAAAAAAACTATTTTTAAATTTTGACCTTATATAGGGTGTTCGAAAAACATGTTCGGATTTTGTACCCAGTTGTAGATCTCGTCGATGCAAACACAAGAATCTTAATAAACGGATTCGAAAATCAACCGTTTTCGAGATACAGCTGATTATGTAAAAATTACAAGCTGGTTGTTAACGCTTCAGTAACTTTTCAATTTGAACTAATTGGTATTAAAAAAAAATTTAAACTTATTATTTTATGTCTATCTGACAGCGCACGTTATTACTACCGATATTCAACGCCCACTGCGCGAAAATAAATGTCCATTTCAAAAACTTTATTATTAAAAAATCTCGGAAACGGTTGATTTGCGGACCTACATTACCACCTACATTAAGACTTTTGTGTTGGTACTGATGTGATCTATAACCGGGTGTAATTTTCGAATATGTTTTTAAAACACCCTGTATAAGGTTTTCCAGAAAAAATCGTACTTGGTGCGGCTAGTCCTGTTAAATTACTGTCAACCCATAAGATTACAAACGTTAATTTATTCTTCTCTCAAACAACAAGAGAAAGAGAGAGACAGTGCGGAAGTAATTAAAGCGCCATCTCTCGGCGGACAATGAAAGCTAACATTCTTAACCCGTCAAATTTAAAAATAATTGCGTTATTCGACTTCCGCGGGCCAACGGAGAAAGTAAATTACTGTCAAGCCGTAAAATTACAAGCGTGGATTTTTCTCTCGAACAGCAGAAAGAAAGTGCGGGAGGAATTAAAGCGCCACCTCTCGGCGGACAACGAAAGTTAATGTTCCTAACACGTAAAACACTGCCGTTCTTTGCCCTTTCGTTGTATAATTTTCGCCATCGGTTCGTTTTATTTTTCAAATTTCCCTGTCACAGTTTCGTTTACCACCAAATGCTCATTCTTATACAGGGTGTAACTTAATGATGGCAAAAAATTTGAAGGGGGGATTCCCGGGCTGATTTTAAGTAAAGACATATGACCGTTTTCGATGTACAGGGTAATAAAGTTGTTCATAGTTGCAGCATGTATTTACTTGCGCCCCAAAATTATAAATCAAAATATTTCCCCGTACATATCACCTGTCTCTATCGAGTTTCATTGAACTATTGCAATACAATCTACGAGATAAATTTAAAACACAAAAACAAAAATTAAATCCTTCTATCACTCTGTATATCGAAAACGAAGCATTTTAGCCCACATGTTTATATGAACTTTTTTGCCTAAGATCGACTGAGGAATGACCCCGTCAAATTTTTGGCAATCATTAAGTTGCACCCTGTATATGTGTGTAGGACGTTCTAAAAATATTGAATCAGTAATGTTCGGACGAAACTAAATAAAATGGATGACTTTTTAATATTTTACTGAATAACTTCCTTCCGCGATTTTTCGAATTTTTGTTTAGAGAAAAAAAAGGGTTGCCGTTCGTTTTTCACTTTTTTTTGTTTTTTGAAAATCAAGCGAATCGCGAAATTTGCTTGATTTGTGAATCCGTTTACTTTTAATTCAAGTCTCGGTGACGTCATCTGCGCGGCGGAAATTCATAAATGACACTTTGGTTAAAAGAAATTTTCATAGCTGGCGCCACCGAGGATCTTCAAAGCCGCGCGTTCCATCTGCCGACGATTGTTAAATTACACGAAACTTCAACCCAGTAAATTCTTATACAATGAATTTTTTTATTTTATTAATGACTCGAATTTAAAATTGCATGAGCCCCAGCCCCCCTTCATTTCCTTTCGATTTAAGTCTCGGTGATGTCATCTGTGCGACGGAAATTCATAAATTGTGACAGACGTCAAGTTTTTATATATTTTTGTAGTAGACTGTTAGTGACGTCACTTTTATTAATAACATTAATAAAGTTATTATAGTTAAACAGACTGACAGTTGATTTTTTTGCAATTATGACAGATGTCAAAGTTTTAATACATATATATTTGTAGTAGACTGTCGACGTCATTTTAATTATTGACATTAATAAAATTTTTATTGTTAAGCAGACTTGCAGTATTGACACTCTAGTTAAAAGAAACTTTCATAGATGGCGCCAGCGAGGTACTACTTTAGTGCCGCGCGTTCCATCCGTGAACGCGCACATTTCTTAAATTAAATAAGTTTTCAATTCAAAGCTCGGTGGCGTCATCTGCGCGCAGAAATTCATAAAAACCATAAAATTTTCTGGCAAACTCGTTGTTTTCATTTGTTTTTAATTCACATGTCGGAGACGTCGTTAAACGATAAATTAAAAAAAAAAAAAAGTAAAATAGGAATAGATTATTTCGGTCGTCCTGCGGTTTTCTTTAGTAAACATTAGTGGCGCCATCTGTGGACTTTTATCCTTAACTAAGACTTCATCCAGCGTTTCAAGCGTCAATCTTTATGAATTACTGTTGTTGCTCAACTAACGTCTTCGCTTTCAATTAATACCGTAGTTTATCTGTTTGTTTTCATTTCGAGACTTCAGTTTTCGTCGTGGTGCCACCTGTGGAAATCCCTAAGAACGAGAGCAATTATTTTAAAATTTCTTCTTCTACGTTTCGTGCAACGTTCACTTTTAAAATTGCACATCGTGTGATCGATGGTGGCGCCGTCCGTGACATTTCATAAAAACTAAATTAAAACTAAATTTTTATTTTTCTTACAACCGACGCCGACGCGACGTCGCGTCGTCAGGATAGGTTTTGTATTTATTCCCCCGTTAGCGGTGAACGTGAAACAGAAATTGAAAAAAAATAAAAGGTGGGCAGCGACATCTATCAGCCACCGGGAAAAGTAAATTACTCTCGATCCATGAAATTACAAACGTTAATTTATTTTTCTCTCAAACGACAAGAGAGAGAGAGAGAGTGCGGAAGGAATTACAGCGTCATTTCTCGGCGGACAACGAAAGTTAATATTCTTAACGCGTCAAATTTAAAAACGATCGCCTTGTTTGGAATTACAGCGACATCTATGAGCCAACAGAGGAAACAAATAACCATCAACCCATTAAAATTACAAACGTAACAGAGAGAGAGAGAAAGAGCGCGCGGGAGGGATTAGAGCGCCATCTCTCGGTGGAGAACGAAAGTTGATATTCTTAACCCGCCAAATTTAAAAATAATCACGTGAAGCGGAATTACGGCGACATCTATCAGCCAACGGAGAAAGTAAATTACTGTCAACCCATGAAATTACAAACGTTAATTTATTCTTCTCTCAAACAACAAGAGAGAGAGAAAGACAGTGTGGAAGGAATTAAAGCGCCATCTCTCGGCGGACAACGAAAGTTAACATTTTCGACTCTACAAAGTTTATTTACATTCTTGCAGGATTTTTTTTAGTTGCGTTTTATAACAACAGACATTTTTGTATGTAGGTTAGTTTTCAACTAACGTCTAGGGTTAACCTTGAAGGGGTTGGCAAACTGTACTGCACTTTCAAAAATCGTGCCACGTATTAATACAATTGTACAAAAAAAAAAGAAACACACACACACACACACATAATTAGTCAAAAAGCCACGCCATCTCTTGGAGGACAACGAAAGTTAATGTTCACATCAAATTTAAAATCAGTCATTCTATTCGAAATACAGCGACATCTGTGAGCCAACGGAGCAAACAAACAACCGTCAACCCATTAAACATTAATTTTTCTCTCAAACAATACAGAGATAAAAAGTGCGGGAGGAAGTAGAGCGCCATCTCTCGGTGGAGAACGAAAGTTCATATTCTTAACCGGTCAAATTTAAAAATGATCACGACAATCGAAAATACAGCGACATCTGCGAACCAACGGAGAAAGTAAATCACTGTCAACCTATAAAGTTACGAACGTTAATTTTTCTCTCGAACCTCAGGAGAGAGAAAGCGTGGAAGGAATTAAAGCGCCACCTCTCGGCGGACAACGAAAGTTAATATTTTTGCAGAATTTTTTTAAATTGCATTTTATAACAACAGACTTTTTTGTAAGTAGTTAGTTTTCAACTAACGTCCTTGAAGGGTTGGCACTTTCAAAAATCGTGCCACGTAATACAATTCTACCAAAAATTACCAAAAAAAAAAAGAAAACACACAAATAATATAATTAGTCAAAGAGTCACGCCATCTCTTGGCGGACACCGAATGTTCACGTCAAATTTAAAATTAATCGTGTTATTCGAAATTACAGCGACATCTGTGAGCCAACGGAGGAAACAAATAACCGTCAGCCCATTAAAATTACAAACATTAATTTTTCTCTCGAACAACAGAGAGAAAGCGCGCGAGCGCCATCTCTCGGTGGAGAACGAGAGTTGATATTGTTAACCCGTCAAATTTAAATCGGAATTACAGCGACATCTACGAACCAACGGAGAAAGTCAACCCATAAAGTTACGAACATTAAATTTTCTCTTAACCCTCAAGGGAGAGAGAGAGGTGAAAGGAATTAAAGCGCCATCTCTCGGCGGACAACGAAAGTTAACATTTTCGACCCTACAAAGTTTATTTACACTTTTGCAGGATTTTTTTAAATTGCGTTTTATAACAACGAACCCTTTTGTACGCACAAATAATTTTGCTTTTTTTTAAATATTTTTCAACTAGCGTCCAGGGGTTGAAGAGTTGGCGACTTGCATCGCACTTCCGAAAATAATTGTGCCACGTAACACAATTCTACCAACACAAAAAAAAATAATATTAGTCGAAAAATTTAAAGCACTTTTTTTATGGAACACCCCGTATATTAACGAAGTTTTGAATTCGCGGGTAAATTCTAGCCTGAAGTCATGTGTCGCATGATGGGTCTAGCGTGAGTCGTTTTCGGGCCCCTTGTTCAAGGTCACCGTAGGAACTCGAGAACCGCTTGTCGTAGACCCACGTTGCGACACATGATTTCAGGCTAAAATTTACTCGTTAATTCAAAAATTCAGTAATATACAGGGTGTTCCTTTGAAAAACTGTAACTTCAGGTTTTATTTCGATAAAACGAGGTTCAATTGTTTTTTTCTTATTGCGAATGTCATCCGTGATTCCTGTAAGCCGCTGCTTTTGTACTTTATCCTTGCATTTTTTTGAGACAAGTCCTGCAACAACACGCGGATGTTTTTCTCATCTCTTTTTTTTACTTACGTTCTTATTTGAGGATCTATAAAAATAGTTGGAAGTGTTTATCCAAAGTATCGAGTGCCGCTCATTCGAAAAAACAATCGAACGCCGTCTTATCAAGACATAATCCGAACTTACAACTTTTTTTAGTGGAATACTCCGTATATTCATGCATTTCTGAATTCGCGAGTAAATTCTAGTCTGAAGTCATGTGTCGCATGATGGGACTAGCGCGAGTAGTTTTCGGGCCCTTTGTTCAAGGTCACTGATGGAACTCGAGAACCGCTTATCGTAGACCCAGGTTGCGACACATGATTTCAGGCTAGAATTTACTCGCGAATTCGAAAATGCAGTAATATACAGGGTATCCCGTTGAAAAAATACAAGTTCGGATTTTATTTTGATGAAACGATGTTTGATTGTATTTTTTTTTTAAAAGGCCATCCGAAATTCCAATAAGCCTCAGCTTTTGTACTTTTATTTCAATTATAGATCAAAACGTGTTTCAAGGACACGTAGGTGTTTCCGTCGTCTTTCTTCTTTATTCACGCTCTCTTATTTGAAGGTTTTGGAGAAAAAAGTTGAACGCGAAAGTTGCAGGTGTTTTCCCAAGGAATCGAACACCGCTCGCCGAGAAACAAATGAACATCGCCTTAACGCGATACAATTCGAACTTCTACTTTTTTTTAATGGAACAGCCCGTTTTAAATTCGCGGGTAAATTCCAGCCCGAATTTGTGTGTCGCATGATGGGTCTAGCGCGAGTAGTTTTCGGGCCCTTTATTCAAGGTCACTGATGGCGCTCCAGAACCGCTTGTCGTAGACCTGTGTTGCGACACATGGTTTCCGGCTACAATTTACCCGCGAACTCAAAAACTTAATAATATACAGAGTGTTTCGATAAAAACTCGCGACTTCAAGGTCGCCGACGGCGCTCGAGAACCGCTTGTCGTAGACCCATGTTGCGACACATGGTTTCAGGCTAGAATTTACCCACGAACTCAAAAATTCAATAATATACAGGGTGTTCCGGTAAAGAATCGCGAGTCCAAGGTCACCGACGGCGCTCGAGAACCGCTTGTCGTAGACCCATGTTGCGACACATGATTTCAGGCTAGAATTTACCCGCGAACTCAAAAATTTGATAATATACAGGGTGTTCCGGTAAAGAATCGCGAGTCCAAGGTCACCGACGGCGCTCGAGAACCGCTTGTCGTAGACCCATGTTGCGACACATGATTTTGTGATTTAGGAACAGTTTTACAATCGTGGAATAAGGACGGAATGACTGTTCGCTGAATACCCTGTTAATGTTCGCTTGTTTTGTTTTACTGCCTCATCCAACGCCTTTCACTGACCGGGTGCGTATTTCGGTTACAACGCAACCACCCTCAAGGAAAACAAACGTCACGAAAACGTTGTTTGTGGCGCATTTTCAGGCCTTCAACGTCAACTACGCAGTGTACAAGGTGCTGCAAACCATGTTCTGTTACCTGCTGTACACCCACGTGATCACCTGCGTCAACATGATCATATTCGGGGGCTACATCAAGGTGAAGGACTACAGCGTTCAAGACCACATGGACGAACTTTTCTTTTCTTTCAAGTAAGCACACTTCACTTCCTTGTTTTTTTTTTTTTAATTTCGTTCGAAATCATTCCATTTCGTTGGGTGCGCATTTCGATTTTTTTCCTGCTAAATGCAATGCGTTTAATTTTCTCTTTTTTTTTAATCAAAGGAATAAAGATAACACCCCCGTGGACGCAGGCACCGCTTACTTGGGTTCCCTGTTCAGGACCATCCACATGGTGACCAATTCCGCGCGAGGCATCGCCATGGTCAACACCGCCCTCACGGTGTACGTCGTGGTGCTTTGGTTCATGTCCAGGGTCATGTTCTTCTTTCTCATATGTAAGCTTCGAACTTTTTCTTTGTTTTTATCTTGTTGTCGTTGTTGGGGATGAAATGGGCGTGTCGTTTTAGCCCAACTGCTGGACGTCGTGGCCAGCACCGGCTCTTCAACGCACAAATACAGGGAGATGGTGCGCCAGCTGAGGGAGTACATGAGGCACAAGCAGTTGCCCGAAATGCTGCAAAGACGACTCATTGGGTACTACGAGTTTCGGTTCCAGAAGAGCTACTTCAGGGAGTCGGAGATCTTGAACGCCATTTCGGGACAGCTACGACAGGTATAGAGTCAAAATGACTTTAGATGTAAAAAGAAGAAGAAGTAAAAGAAATAGTAGTAGAAGAAGTAGAAGAAATAGTAGTAGAAGGAGAAGAAATATTTAATAGTTACTATGCAGCTCGCGCCTAACTATTTTCTTCATGCTTCATGCTTCGTGCTTTTGGAATATAAGATTCTTTTTGTTTTCATTGCTAGCCCATTAATTTGTTTAGCCAATGACAGCTTTTGGGTGGCTCCTTGTGGTACACACACTTGATGGTCACCCATCCGAGTCCGAAACAGGCGTAACTTTTGTTACTGGTAGCGTCGTAGATCGTCTAAGGAGCAGCCGACCTTCAAAATTAAAAAAAAAATGTTTTGCAGGAGATCGTGATGCACAGCTGCCGGAAGCTGGTGGAGAACGTGGAGTTCTTCAAGAACCTACCCCTGCCGCTGATAATACGCATCGTGTCCTCCCTCGCCACCGACATCTACCTGGTCAACGACGTCATCATAAAAGCGAGCACCGTGGGCAACAGCATGTACTTCATCGCGAGTGGATGTGTCGCCATCTACACCAAGCATGGAACAGAGGTTCAGTTTTTGGTTTTCTTTAATATCCTCTTTGAAATATTCTAAGCACTATCCTCGTCTTCTTCCTGTTGGTCTTCTTCTTTCTTCTATACTTTCGATGTTAGCCGAAACGGCGCACGTACTTCATCGCGTGTGGATGTGTCGCCATCTATACCAAACATGGGACCGAGGTTCAGTTTTTGTTTCTCTTTAATTTCCTCTTTGAAATATTCTAACCGCCACCCTCCTCTTCTTCCTGGTGGTCTTCTTCTTTCTTCTATACTTTCGATGTTAGCCGAAACAGCGCATGTACTTCATCGCGTGTGGATGCGTCGCCATCTATACCCAACAAGGCACCGAGGTTCAGTTTTTGTTTTTCTTTAATTTGGACCACCTTCCAATTTCCTTCTCGTTTTTCTCCAATCGCCATCTTCATTTTCTTTCCTATTGGTCTTCCTCTTTCCTCTTTATTTTCAATGTTGGTCCGATTAACGTCTTTGCTGCCGCTCTTTATTTTGTAGTTCACTCCGAGTGCATGCGTCGCCATCTATAATACCAAACCCGAAACCAAAATTGATCTTTCCTTTTTTGGGAAAGGGACGTTGGGGGAAACGACCCCTCAGTGGGCTTCCAGTTTGAGTTAAGTGGCAGCGGTCTCTTGTCCGTCTTTCCGAATTTAGTCCTTCCTCTTCCTCTTAGGCAAACAGCTGTTTTTTGCTCCCCAAACATCGAGACAAATAGTTCTTCCCGTAATACAAAGTAGGTACCCTTTTTATTATGGACCATTTTGGAACCACATTGGCAAAGCTCATCATATAACTCTCATCGACTATCGTACTTATTTCCATCAATCATTATTTCCATTTTGGCCTTAAAGGTCTGATGTACCCTTCTTATTGATGATCAAAATGATTTCGTTTTTAATTTTGGGACATTGCGTGACCGTTAAGTGTCTCTGTCACCATCAAACACCTCACTTATTTATTTTCCCTGCATTCCCGGCTTCGTACGTTTAGTGTACCCTTTTTATTTTCGACCCACAATAGTTTTTTTTTTGTTAATTTTGGAGAAGCATTGTACTCATCAGTGTAGATATACGTAACCCCCCGCCTTGTCTTCATCGACCGTCGCACTTATTTCATTACTTCCATTCGGCCTTGAAGGCCTAATGTACCCTTTTTTAATTTGAAACGTTACGTGGCCATAAGTTTCCGTCAGTGTTCTGCTCTGTCTCTGTCACTTTCGAAAACTTTACTTATTTATTTTCCCTGCATTCCCGGCTTCATACGTTTAGTGTACCCTTTTTATTATCGACCCAGAATTATTTTCTTTTAAATTTGGAGCAGCATTGCATATTCATTGATTCTCATCGTCTTTGTCTTCATCGATTCTCTCACTTATTTCATTATTTCCACTCTGGGGTCTAATGTACCCATCTTATTGATAATCAAAATTATATATTTTTTTAAAACTTGAAACATTGCGTGGCCATAAGTTTCCGCCAGTGTTCTTCTCTATCTCTGTCACCTTCGAAAACTTCACTTATTGATTTTCCCTACATTCTAGGCTTCATACGTTTAGTGTACCCTTTTTATTATCGACCCAGAATGGAGCAGCATTGCATATTCATTGATTCTCATCGTCTTTGTTTCATCGATCCTCTCACTTATTTCATTATTTCCATTTTGGGATTAAAGGTCTAATGTACCCTTCTCATTGATAATTAAAATTAACTTGGAACATTGCGTGGCCATCAGTTTCCGCCAGTGTTCTTCTCTGTCTCCGTCACCTTCGAAACGTCACTTATTTATTTTTTCTGCATTCCCGCCGGCTTCATACGTATAGTGTACCCTTTTTAACATGGATCCAGATCTTTCTTTTTTAGATTGGAGCAGCCATTGTTTTCATCAGTCTATCTCTGTCTTCATCAAATATTTAACTTATTTCTCTATTCCTGTTTTGGCCTTACAGGTTTAGTGTGCACCCTTGTTATGGTCGGCCAAATTATTATTATTATTACATTTTTAAAATTTTGTAGCAATACGTAACCATAAGTTTCGCCAATTTTCTTCTCTGTCTCTGTTTCAATCACCTATTGCCCTTACACTGGCCTTATACGTGTTTAGTGTACCCTTTTTATTATTGATCCGAGTAGTTTCTTTTTTTAATTTTTGGATATTACGCAGCCTAGTTACGGATAACTCTCTGTTTATCATCGTGAAATATCTCACTTGTTTCTGTTCTGGTCTTAAAAGTTCAGTGTACCCTTTTTATGTTAGGCTAAAATATATTTTTATTTAATTTTGCAACATTTCGTAACCATTAGTTTTCTCCGTCGCCAACAAATATTTCACTTATTTATTTGCCATACATTACTGTACCCTTTTTATCATCGACCAAGAATAGTTTTTTAAAGCTTTTAAATTTTCGCCAATCCAGACACGTATCATGTCGTCATCAAATACTTTACTTATTCGTTGAGCCATGCTGTTTAGTGTACCCTTTTTATTATTTATCCGGAATAGTTTTTTTTTTAATTTTAGGACATTGCATAGCCATTGCTTTGCACCAGTCTAGTTGCATGTAGCTCTCTGTCTATCTCAGTCAAATATTTCACTTATTTCTTAAAAGCTCAGTGTACCCTTTTTACTTTACACCAACATATGGGCACATATTTTTTTAAGTTTTCGTCTGAGGCCTCCGACGCCTTCAAGTATTTCATTTATTTATTTTCCTTACATTAGTGTACCCTTTTTATTATTGACTCGGAATAGTTTTTTTTTTTAATTTTCGCCAAACCGGACTGTTTCATGTCATCATCAAATATTTTACTTTTTCGTTGACTAATGCTGTTTAGTCGTTATTGATCCAGAATATATCTTTTTAAACTTTATTATATTCCATAGCAGTTGCTTTTCACCAGTCTAGTTGCATCTGCCCATCTTCGTCAACATTTCAGTATTTGTGAGTTGAGGGTACCCTTTTCAATTCAGACTGAAATATATTTTTGTTTAATTTTGGAACATTTCGTAACCATTACTTTTTGCCAGTTTTCTTCTCCGTCTCCGTCGCCATCAAACATTTCACTTATTTATTTGCCTTACATTAGTGTACCCTTTTTATTATTGACCCAGAATGGTATTTTTTTAAGTTTTTAAATTCTCGCCAATCCAGACACGTATCGTGTCATCATCTAATACTTTACTTATTCGTTGTCACGTACTGTTTAGTGTACCCTTTTTATTATTGATCCGGAATAATTGTTTTTTAATTTTGCAGTTATTGTTTTTCACCAGTCTAAATGCATATCTTCTATTTTTATTGTAACCTTAAAAGTTCAGTGTACCCATTTGGTTTAAACCAATATATTTTTTAATTGCAGAATATTTGATAGCCATTAGCTTTCGTCAGTTTTCCTCTCCGTCAGCATCAACTACATTTCACTCATTTGTTCGTCTTACCTTAGTGTACCCTTTTTACTAGTGAGCCACAATAGTATTTTTAAGTTCTTTAAGTTTTCGCCAATCCAGACCCATACGTCATCATCAAATATTTTACTTATTCGTTGTCCCTTGTTGTTTAGTGTACCCTTTTCGTTATTGATCCAGAATAGCTTTTTCTTTTTATTTCGGGACATAACAAAGTCAATGTTTTTCACCAATCTAAATGCGTTTTCATCTTCATCGAATATTTCACTATTTCCGTTGTAGCCTTAAAAACTGAGGTACCCTTTTTATTTTAAACCAAAATGTACATATTTTTTTTTAAATTTTGGAGCATTAGTTTTTGCCAATTGTCTTCTCCGTGTCCGTCGCCGCCATCAAATATTTCGCTTATTTAATTTAGTTGCCTTACATTAATGTACCCTTTTTATTATTGACCCGCAGTTTTAAATTCTTTTAAATTTTTGCTAATCCAAACTGTATCATTTTAAAGTCGGTTCTTGCCCGATGAAATTTGTATCACAAAATCTTTTAACCGGACACTAAATCTCGCACTATACACTTAACGTTTCACCGTCGTTCGACAGCTTCGTGAGAAGTATCATTTTACTTATTCGTCGTCCCATGCTGTGTTTAGTGTACCCTTTTTATGATTGTATTAAGTGGCACTTAACTCACTGTCTGTCTTCATCATATATTTAACTATTTTGTGACCTTAAAAGTTCAATGTACCCTTTAGATCAAAATCTACATATTTTTTAATTTTGGAACCATTAGTTTTTGCCAGTTTTCTTCTCCGTCTCCGTCGCCATCAAATATTTCACTTATTTATTTGCCTTACATTAGTGTACCCTCTTTGTTATTGACCCAGGATAGTTTCTTTTAAAGTTTTCTTTAAATTTCGCCGATCCAGTTCATCTCGTGTCAATATTTTACTTATTCGTTGTCCCTAATTGTTTAGTGTACCCTTTTTATTATTGATCCAGAATAGTTCTTTTTTTAATTTTTCACTAACTAGTTGCATATAACTCCCTGTCTATCTTCATCAAATATTTCACTGTTTCTGTTGTGGCCTTAAAAGCTGAGGGTACCCTTTTTACTTTGGACCGAAACATACATATTTAATTTTTCACTAACTAGTTGCATATAACTCCCTGTCTATCTTCATCAAATATTTCACTGTTTCTGTTGTGGCCTTAAAAGCTGAGGGTACCCTTTTTATTTTGGACCGAAACATACATATTTTTTAATTTTGGAACATTCCGGAACCATTACTTTTTGTCTATCTTCGACGCCGTCTAATATTTCACTTATTTGTTTGCCTTTTATTAGTGTACCCTTTTTATTATTGACCCAGGATAGATCTTTTTTTTAGTTTTCGCCAATCCAGACCATATAATTATCTCCCTCTGTCATCATCATATATGTGTTTTATTATTCGTTGTGCCATGTTGACCTTACGGGTATAGTGTGTACCCTTTCTAATTGCTTTCGACAACTTGATGGCGGCCGAAATTTAGTCGGTAAGTCGAGGACTACTGCTACTCAAATACATGTTTCACTTATTTGTTGTTTATGTCAGTGTACCCTTTTTATTACTGAGCCAGAATAATTTCTTTTTTAGGTTTTTGGCCAATCCAGACCATCATAGCTTACTCGTTATCCCATGTTGATCTTACGGGTATAGAGTGTGTACCCTTTTTAATTGTTTTCGACAACTTGTTGGCTGCCGAAATTTCGCAGTAACTTATTTGCCCTACATTAGTGTACCCTTTTTATTATTGATCCAGAATAGTTCTTTTTTTAATATATTTTATTTAACATATTTCACTTATTTGTATTAGTGTACCCTTTTTATTATTGATCCAGAATAGTTCTTTTTTTATATATTTTATTTAACATATTTCACTTATTTGTATTAGTGTATCCTTTTTATTATTGATCCAGAATAGTTCTTTTTTTTATATATTTTATTTAACATATTTCACTTATTTGTATTAGTGTACCCTTTTTATTACTAAGCCAGAATAGTTTCTTTTTTTAAGTTTTCGCCAATCCAGACCATATAATCATCTGCCTCCGTCATCATCATATATTTTACTTGTTCGTTGTCCCATGTTGGCCTTACAGGTACAGAGTGTGTATGTACCCTTTCGTTATCCATGACCAAAATTGTTTTCGACAACTTGACGGCGGCCGAAATCCCTCTGAGAGAAAAAAGATTACAGCAAACTTTATAGTACCGGTTTTAAAATAGCACTACATTCAGTCTGACGAGCGACATAGTTATTTCGGCGCTAATCGGTGCTTCATCAGCGGAAGAGTGTATGCGATGATATGCACGATTGTCCGCACTGGCCATCTAGTGTGTGATAGCTTATGAGGCAGCAATTTCGCTGCGAATTTGCTACGCCCTGCGCAGTTATAGGTCAAAACCAAGTCGTGCGATGTCGCGACTATTCTTTAGATAACTGACGTTAACATTTTAGTCCCTCAGATATGTCACTTGGAAGATGGCGACTATTTCGGCGACATCGATTGTCCGCACTGGCCACCTAGTGTGTGATAGCTTACGAGGCAGCAATTTCGCTGCGAATTTGCTACGCCCTGCGCAGTTATAGGTCAAAACCCAGTCGTGCGATGTCGCGATTATTCTTTAGATAACTGACGTTAACGTTTTTGCCCCTCAGATATGTCACTTGGAAGACGGCGACTACTTCGGCGAGATCGCGCTGGTCAAGGAGGACAACCTGAGGGAAGCCTCCGTGGTCGCGGTCGAAATGTGCGAACTCTACCGCCTCGACCGCAAGGAGTTCACCAGGGCCATCCTGCCCTATCCGGACCTGATGGAGAAGATCAAGAAGATCGCCTTCTTCCGCCAGGAACGCACCCAGTACGTGGACGAGCGCGCCCAGAGAGATTTCATCCCATCACACCAGCAGTGAAGTTCGCCTCTAGCCCTTTCTTCAATTATCTTCTTGCGTTGTTATATTTACTAATAACAATTTTCCCCCAATTTATTTTGTTTTTTTTTAATTAATTGTTATATGACGCAGAGAAACTTAAAACTTGACCGTGAACTAATGACACACAGTTGCACGGCTGATGATGAATGCGTCGCGTTAACTACTTACCATGAGATTAATTTATATTTTCAAAGCTGTACAAGAGCGAAGTACTTTGACGTCTATTCAAGGATCACCCTGTATACGTACTAATTAATGACATAGATGTGTTGGCCCCTTTTTTACATAATTGTCCTTTTGCGAGATCCGAACGGGGGAAGAGAATAAGGGCGTCAGCTCGCCGGCCGGTCTCGCCATATTTGGGCAGTTGAAAGTGTTTTCGATACTCTCGAATGTGGGTTGAACAGCATATGGTCAGACGGAGGTGGCCGCATATGGTCTTGCCTTCGAAGAATGCACACGCACGCACGATCGCGAACAAATAACGCGAATACACGTATCGAAAGAAATCGTATTTTACGCCGGCTTGCGTAAGAAAAAAAAGATATTCGCCAGAAAATGTACGTAACATTGAATGCGGCGGCGGCAACTCGAAATGACAAGAGAGAAAAATAAAAATTAAAAAATGTATGAATCACCAAAATTAAGGCCTCGGCGCTACACTTCATTTCGGGACGCGACTGTACCTATTTAAATTAGGCAAGTTTGTTCCTTTTTCTTTTTTTAATTAGAAAGAATTTGCACCTTGTTCCATGAACTAAATTGCTGCAAATAAATAAATAAATACATTGTGAAACAGTTGCTGACGTAATTTTACGCTCGGCATTCACTTGTTTGCAACTTGTTTACTTGTCATTAGTGGCAGCGGCCTGGCACAATTTTAATTTTTTTAAAATTTCTTTCGTTCTAGCCCTCGCCTCTTACCATCGCAGGTAAATGACGACGCGACGTCACAAATATTAAATTAAAAAATACTTTGCGTTGAAGAAGTAAAAAAACGAGCTTTGACAATTGGCAACACTGCACGTCGGCCCAAGGAAGCGAGCGGTTGCGCATTCACGCGTTTTTGCTAATTGAGACGTGTTGAAGTCACGACACGGCGCAGCCGGTAGGATTCAAGCCTAGATTCAACAAGAAGTGAATTACTGCGGATTTCCAAACAAAAAAAAAAAAACAAAACAGAAAATCGTGAATAAACAAGAAACCTATTGACGCAGCCAGACAAAATAAATGTACTACAGCGAACTTAAACAAATGAAAACATAAATTAACAAATCATGTCAATGAGATATTAAAGAATCAAAACAAGACAAGACAAGACAACAAATAAAAAAACAAAAGACAATAAAAGTCAATAAAATTTAAAACCAAAAAAAAAAACAGTTTAGCTAACGAAGGAGAACGTTTTTATAATTAAAGTTACAATAAAAACAATCTAGATTCGACACAGCTTCAGAAAATAAATGAATTACTACGTACCTCAAAACAAAAGAAAATATAAAAGAAACAAATCATATCAATGAAATTTTAAAGAGTCATGAAACAAGGAAAAAAATATCTACCCATTGAAGATCGTTTTAATAAATAAATAAATAAAGAATCACAACATGGCGCAGCCGGTAGGATTCAAACCTAGATTCAAGAAGAAGTGAATTACTGCGGATCTCCAAACAAAAAAAAAACAAAACAGAAAATCGTGAATGAACAAGAAACCTATTGACGCCGCCAGACAAAATAAATGTACTACTGCGAACTTAAAACAAATGAAAACATAAAATAATAAATCATGTCAATGAGATATTAAAGAATCAAAACAAGACAAGAAACAACAAATTTTTCAAACGTTTTAATTAAAAAAAAAGTCACAACGTGGCGCAGTCGGTAGGATTCGAACCTTGATTCGTCAGCCTGAGAAAACATATGAATCAGTGCGGACCTCAAAACGAAACAATAAATCATACCAACAAAATTTTAAGGAGTCATAAAAAAACGAAAAAGAAACAAAAGACAATCCAGCTAATAAAGAAGTAAGTTTTTAGAAATAAAGATTAAAAACACAACATGGCGCAGTCGGTAGGATTCGAATCTAGATTTGACGCAGCCAGAGAAAACAAATGAACTACTGCGAACCTCAAAACAAATGCAAACGTAAAAAAATCTCATCGATAAAATTTTGAAGAATCATGAAATAAAAGAAAAAACTAACAATCTACCTATTGAAGAACGTTTCAATAAATAATGAATCACAACATGGCGCAGTCGGTAGGATTCGAACCTAGATTCACCACACAGCCGGAGAAAACAAACGAATTACGAGTAGTACGGACCGGACCTCTCAAAACAAAAAGAAAACGAAACAATAAATCATATCAATAAAATTTTAAGGAGCCATAAAAAAAACAAAAAACAATCCGGCTAATAAAGAAATCTTTTACGAATAAAAATACAATAAAAACACAACATGGCGCAGTCGATAGGATCCGAACCTAGATTCGCCACACAGCCTGAGAAAACAAACGAATTACTGCGGACCTCAAAACAAAAGAAAGAATGAAACAATAAATCATGTCAATAAAATTTAAAACAAAAAAAAAAAAACAAAAAACAGTTTAGCCAACGAACGAGAACGTTTTTATAATTATAGTTACAATAAAAACAATCTAGAATCGACACAGCTTGAAAAAACAAATGAATTACTACGTACCTCAAAACAAAAGAAAATATAAAAGAAACAAATCATATCAATGAAATTTTAAAGTGTCATGAAACAAGGAAAAAAAATAATATCTACCCATTGAAGATCGTTTTAATAAATAAATAAATAAAGAATCACAACATGGTGCAGTCGGTAGGATTCGAACCTAGATTCACCGTAAAGGCTGAGAAAAATAAAACAAAAGGAAAAATAATGTCATAATCGTGTCAATAAAATTTTATTGTCATCAAACAAAAAAGAAACAAAAACAATCTAGTGAATCTAATGAAGAAGAAAGTTTTTACAAATAGAGATATAGTGAAAACTCAATATGGCGCAGTTGGTAGGATTCGCAGCTAAATTCGACACCTCGTAGTATGAGAGAAGAAATGAATTACTGCGAATCTCAAAACAAACAAAAAAAAAACGATAAAGTTTTCACGAATAAAAGATACATTGAAAACTCAACATGACGCAGTTAGTAAGAGTCGAGCCTAGAAAACAAATTAATTACTACGGACTTGAAAACAAAAGAAAAAATAAAACAATAAATCACGTCAATAAAAGTCATAAAACAAAACAAAAAAAAAACAATCTACCTAATGAAGGAAAAAATGTTCATAAATAAAGATATGTATATTAAAAACACAACATAGCGCAATCAGTAGGATTCAAGCCTTGAAAACAAATGAATTCCTACGGAATTGAAAACAAAATAAAAAATAAATCATATCAATAAAATTTTAAGGAGTTATAAAACAAAACAATCTACCTAGCGACGGAGAAAGTTTTTTATAAATAAGGATACAGTAAAAACACAACGTGGCGCCGTCGGTAGGATTCGAGCTTAGAAATCAAATAAATTACTACGAACTTGAGAACAAAAGAAAGAATAAATCATGCCATAAAACAAAACAAATAACAAGAACAGTCTACCTAATAATGTAGGAGAAAGTTTTTATAAATACAGGTATTTATGTATACTAAAAACAGATCGTGGCGCAGTGAGTAGGATTCGAGCCTAGAAAACAAAAGAATTCTTGAAATTAGTAAGAGAGAGCAGAAAACTTAGAGCAGACGAAATACAAAAAAAAGGAAAGTAGATGAAAACGATAAACGACAAGAAAAAATTAAGTAACTAATAAACAAGAGAAGAATACAATGTTAAAAATGCATTCCAATAAAATTTACAAAATACGTTAAGATCACCTGGCGCAGTCAGTAGGATTCGGGTCTAGTTTCATCGCTTACATGGCCGGAGAAAACGAAGGAATTCTTTAAATTAGTAAAAGAGGGCGCAATTACTAAAACTTAACGAGAAAAAATTCAAAAGAAGAAAACGAGAAACGAAGAAGAAATACGATAAATAAAAGACGAATACAAAATTAAAAATATTTAACAAAATGTACCTACACAAAATGCATTAAGAACACGTGGCGCAGTCAGTAGGATTCGAACCTCTAGTTTCATCGCTACACAGCCTGAGAAAACAAATGAATTAATGCCGAGGTATCAGTTACTAATTAATAAAAAAAGAGGCATAGCAGTATTAAAACCTAACGAACGAGAAGGAAAAATAAAGAAGAAAATCATGAATAAGAAGAAGAAGTACAAGTTAATGTTGATAAACAAATGAATAATGCAATCGAGCCGAAAAAATTCGGGTTTCCATGAAAATTTAAAAAAAAACTGGCGCATTCGCACGTGTAAATAAATAATGTAACGTAATGTAATGCAATGTATTGCAATGTAAGGGTTTATAAATCGAAATCGAAATGTCTTTTTTTTACAGTGTAAAGCAGACTGTTACTTTTACATTCCCGTAAGCGCAGCGGCATGTTTGAACCCGCGATGTTACCGCGTTTACATTTTTTTGTTTCGCGTTCCCATAAGAAGCACATTCGTACGTGTACAAAAAAATAATGTAATACAATGTACCGCAATGTAATGTGCGTGCATTTTCGTATTTTTATGGCATCCGGTGATGAGGGGCAAAATAATTATTCTGATTCCCAAAAAATCGAAAAATGTATCACATTCGCACGTGTACCAAAGTAATGTAATGCGATGTATCGCAATGTAATGTGCGCGCATTTATGTTTTCTTATGGCATCCAGTGCCGAGGGGCACATAAAAATAAAACGAAAATGCATCACATTCGCACGTGTACAAAAATAATGTAATGCTATGTATTGCAATGTAATGTGCGTGCATTTACTTTTTTTAATGACATTCACTGTAGAGGGGTAAAATAATTCTGGCTCCCATAAAAATAAAAAAAAAGGATTACATTCGCACGTGTACAAAAATAATGTAATGCAATGTGAAATGCGTGGATTTACTTTTTTATGACATCCAGTGCTGAGAGACACTTATGGTTCCTATAAAAATGAAAAAAAGTATCACATTCGCACGTGTACAAAAATAATGTAATGCAATGTATTGCAATGTAATGTAAGTGCATCTACGTTTTTATGGCATCCAGTGATGAGGGGCAAAATAACTCTGGTTCTCATAAAAATTCAAAAAGCTATCATATTCGCACGTGTACAAAAATAATGTAATGCAATGTAAAGTACATGCATTTACGTTTTTATGGCATCCAATGCTGCTTCCCATAAAAATCGAAAGTATTACATTCGCCCGTGTACTAAATTAAAGTAATGCAATGTATCGCAATGTAATGTTCGTTCATTTACGTTTACTTATGGCATCCAGTACCGAGGGGCTAAGTAATTCTGGTTCCCATAAAATAAAACTAAAATGTATCACATTCACACGTGTATAAAAATAATGTAATGCAATGTAACGTTAATGCAACGTTTTTTTATGGCATTCAGTGCTAAGGGGCAAAATAACTCTGGTTTCCACAAAAATAAAAAAAAGTATCACATTCGCACATGTACAAAAATAATGTAATGCGATGTACCGCAATGTAAAGTGCGCGCATTTACGTTTTCTTATGTCATTCAACGCTGAGAGGCAAAATAATTCTGGTTCCGATAAACCTCAAAAAAATGTCACATTCGCACGTGTACAAAAATAATGTAATGCAATGTATCGCAATGTAAAGTGCGTGCATTTACGTTTTTTTTATGGCATCCAGTGCCGAGGGGCAAAATAATTCTAGTTCCCATAAAATCGAAAAAAGTATCACATTCTCAGGTATACAAAAATAATGTAATGCAATGTAACGCGCGCGTATCGGATTTATAAAGCGAAATTCCGATAGTCGACGTTCTTTGCGGTGTATTCTCGCAATCCTGATTCTGTGATGTTACCACTTTTACATTTTTTTGTCGTTACATTGATTTTAATAATTTAGTAATTAATTTTTTTGGCATTTTATGATGCGATGTTTATTTGATTGGCGTTTTATTTTTAATAGCATTCAATGCTGAGGGCCAAAATAATCCGAGTTTCCATAAAAAAATTAAAAAACTATCGCAATCGCTCGTGTAAATAAATAATGTAATGCAATGTATTGTAATGTATTTCAATGTAATGTATGCCTATCGAATTTATAATTCGAAATTGCTGCGAGGTTTTTCAGTGTAAGACCTGCGGTTACTTTCACAATTCCGTAAACTTAACAGCATGTTGACATATTTACATTTGTTTTTGTTACATTGATTATTAATTTAGCGATAATGCACAGCAGAATAACTCAATAATACGGGTTTCAAAAAAAAATAAAATAAAAAGAGTAGCACACGCGCACGTAGAAATAAATAATGTAATGCAATGTACTGTAATGTATCGCAATGTAATGTGCGCGTATCGGATTTATAAATCGAGATCGTTGGTTGTTATAACACCGTGATCTTTTCAGTGAAAAACCGGCAGCACACTCGCACGTATAAATAAAAAATGTAATGCAGTGTACTGTAATGTATCGCAATGTAATTTGCGGGTATCAGATTTATAAATCGGTTGTTGGTTGTTGTAACACCGCGATCTTCTCAGTGTAAAACTCGCAGTTACTTTCACGTTTCAATAGAAAATTGATTAAATCTCGCGCTCGGTTCTGTTTCTAAAGAGGTTTCCTCTTTCGAAAACATTCATGTACAAGTAAAGAAATTTCCCAGTAAGATTCCAGCGACATCTAGAGCGCGCGTCGTCATCGGCAAAACTAGGTGGCGTACGAATTTATGAAAATCGATCAGCCGACTGCATACAGGGCGTAACAATATGAAAGGTACTTGAAAACTGGACACCACGTATAACGGAAAACAGTTAAATGAAGAATGAGAAATCTATTACTTTTTTTTACAATTTAATTCGCTATTTTTGGGTCTCTCAATTAGCCCCACCCGAAGTACAACAATCGAGGCGCCACCCTGTAATTATTCTTCTTAATTCAATTTACTCCTAATTCGATGACTGGCGCACGTAATTGTGCATTATTGCGTGACCCGGCAACGACGTAGAGCGTTGACCTCGCGCTGACGGGGCGCAATCAATACTCCAGCTGCAACCGCGTAACCTGTAACAGAGACCACCCTCCCCGGCCCCAGCACGTGCACACAAACATTTGTGTCTGGACGCCCTAATCCACTCACCCCTTGCACCTGCGGCATTGATTAGTCAGGTCGATTTAAAAAAAGGGACCCCCCCAAAAACCGTTTAAAATAAATAATTGTCAGACGAACTCGAAAAGAAAGAAGGTGTTAAGAGAGGAAGGTTCGGGTCGAACCTTCTAGAAGATGTCAAATTTATTTAATTAAAAAAAGCAAAAAACATGCAGGTAAGATTAGTCGAAGATGCTTTTACACGATTGAAGACGCGAAGAGTTACTTAGGCAAAGTTGTTGCGTAAGTTATGGAATGCCCTGTATTAGGGGAACGGCTAAGAAGCGGATTTCATCACACCTTGAAAACAGAACGCAAGTTGTCTGCACAGATGGGCACACATCATCGGTAAAGGCTACAAGAACGGGAATTCCCCAAGGAACCATATTAGGTCCGATATTATTCAGCGTTATGATAGAACACAAATATTTATCCGTATGCAGACGACACAAGCGTTGCAATAACATCTGACGACAACTTCCGCATTTTTATTTAAACGTATTTAAGTTCCTTTAATCTCTCAAGTTTATTCGCCGACGCACCAAGAAAACTGAGTTACAACAACGTAAGGCCAGGGTTTACAGTGACTGGTACTAATATGTAGCTATTTATTTAAACATTTGTACACATCCGTAGATCAATATATTATTACTATTGTTAGTAATACATAGTTTTATAATCAGCGAGTTCGAGGCCCCTGTCAAAATTAAGTCTCTCCCTATCGTGTGTCATTTGTTCATAAAAACGAATGAAATGTCATAGGCGTGTCTTAGAATAATCTTGGCGCCCTTTCGAATGGAGTTTGCGCGGGAACGATCGGGCGTCGCATTGGCGAGGTATAAGCTGAAGCTCGCACTTTATTTTCGGAACGCCCTGTACATCAACGTATTTTCGAATTCTACGTCGAATTTCGGCCTGATTTCACGTGTCACTTTGTAGATTTCGCCTTACGATCGACTATTAAGGAGGCCCCCGTCATTCAGTGTGAAGTCTCTCCCTTTCCTTTTACTAATTTGAATCCGAATTCATTAATACTTACCTTAAATATACAGTATGATTCAAAAGGACCACGCCATCACTTGGGCAATCTTTACAAGCTTTTCTTTGTTTCCAAAAATGTTTCGAGCTTTCTTTATGAACATGTAGAAAGTCTCCGTTTAAAAAAAAACAATCCTGAGGTTGATTTTGAAGCGCCATCTGTTGAACGATGGGGAAAGTCTCCATTAATACAAACTACAAACAATTCATTAAAAAAACGAGAATTTTTAGAAAACAATAATCAGGTTGATTTTGGAGCGCCATCTATTGATCGATGGGGAAAGTTTCCATTAATTAAACTTAACCAAAAAAACGAACAATTTATTACTAAAACGAGAAATAAAAAATAATCCTCGGATTGATTTTGAAGCGCCATCTTACATTAATACAAACGAACAATGAAAAAAGAGAATTAAAAAAATAGTCCTCAAGTTAATTTTGAAGCGCCATCTGTTGAGCGATGTGGAGTCTGAAAAAATTTAAAAAAAAATACAAACAACAAAAAAACCAACGATTTATAAAAGAACGAGAATTTTAGAAAAAAAAAACAAACCTCACGTTGATTTTGAAGCGCCGTCTATCGAGCGAAAGTCTCCGTTTAAAAAAGAAAACAATCCTGAGGTTGATTTTGAAGCGCCATCTGTTGAGCGATGGGGAAAGTCTCCATTAATACAAACTACAAACAATTCATTAAAAAAACGAGAATTTTTAGAAAACTACAATCAGGTTGATTTTGGAGCGCCATCTATTGATCGATGGGGAAAGTTTCCATTAATTAAACTTAAAAACTAGCAATTTATAAAAAAGCGAGAAATAAAAAATAGTCCTCAGATTTATTTTGAAGCACCATCTTACATTAATACAAACTTAACCAAAAAAAAAAAAAAACGAACAAAGAATTAAAAAAATAGTCCTCAAGTTCATTTTGAAGCGCCATCTGTTGAGCGATGTGGAAAGTCTCCAATAATAAAAAAAAAAAACAAAAAAAAACCAACGATTTATAAAAAAACGAGAATTTTTAGAACAAAAAGCCCCATCTATCGAGCGAACCTTTCCATTTAAAAAAAATAATCCTCAGGTTGATTTTGAAGTACCATCTATCGAGCGATGGAGATAGTCTCCATTAATACAAACTTAACAAAAAAAGAACGAACTATTTATAAAAAACGAGAATTTTTTGATTTTTTGTTTGGTTTTGAAGCGACATCTGTTGAGCGATGGGGAAAGTCTCCATTAATACAAACTTAACAAAAAAAAAACCAATGATTTATAAAAAAAAACGAGAATTTTTAGAAAAAAAAAAACAAACCTCAGGTTGATTTTGAAGCGCCATCTATCGAGCGAACCTTTCCATTAAAAAAAAAATAATCCTCAGGTTGATTTTGAAGTGCCATCTATCGAGCGATGGAGATAGTCTCCACTAATACAAACTTAACAAAAGAGGAAAAGCAACGATTTATAAAAAAATATTTTTTATATTACATTAATACAAACTTAACCAAAAAAAAAAAAACGAGCAATTTATAAGAAAGCGAGAATTTTTAGAGAAAAATAAAACAAATCTCAGGTAGATTTTGAAGCGCCATCTGTTGAGCAATTGGGAAAATTTCCATTAATACAAAATTAACCAAAAAAAAACGAGCAATTTATAAAAAAGCGAGAATTTTTAGAGAAAAAAAAAACAAATCTCAAATAGATTTTGAAGCGCCATCTGTTGAGCAATTGGGAAAATTTCCATTAATACAAAATTAACCAAAAGAAAAAAACGAGCAATTTATAAAAAAGCGAGGATTTTTAGAGAAAAAAAAACAAATCTCAGGTAGATTTTGAAGCGCCATCTGTTGAGCAATTGGGAAAATTTCCATTAATACAAAATTAACCAAAAGAAAAAAACGAGCAATTTATAAAAAAACGAGAATTTTTAGAGAGAAGAAAAAACAAATCTCACGTAGACTTTGAAGCGCCATCTGTTGAGCAATTGGGAAAACTTCCAGAAACTGAACCATTATTAAATATCGAATTACCAGCAAAACCTTGGGAAACAATTGGAGCTGACCTAGCGAATACAAGGGGCAAAATTATTTGGTGATACAATTATATATTATATAATTATATATATCATATATATAAATACAAGATTATTGCAGTAGGTACCCGGAAGTGAAAGGTATGAATAGAACAAGAAGCAATGACATGATAAACATATTCAAGGACGTATTTTCACATCGTTGACCACCAAAAACTCTTCGAACTGATAATGGAGAAAAAGTTCCAATGACCGAAGGTAAACTCAAATCAAAAATGCCGAATCACAGAGAAGTTTATAAGAAAATGCAAGAGGAGAAAGATACGATAAGAAAACACTATAACAAGGGACATCGAGTATGATAGTTACCACCCATAAATGATAATGCGAAAGTGTCGATAAGGCGGAGAGGAGACGAAGGTATAGTAATAGAGAAATGCAACGAACAAAGGTCGCGTAAAGTACAAACTGAAGACGGAGATGTGCTAAGAAGGAACCGAAGAGATTTAGTACCGTTGCCAAAAGAAAGGGAACAAAACCGAAGAGAAGAAAGAGTACCATTGCTAAAAGAAAGGGGCCAAAACCAAAGAGAGGAAAGACGAGACCAGCAATAAAGGAACGCCTTTCTTCGAGTTTCTACGAAACATTCGATATATCCTCGCGTCGAAACGAATAGTTTCGGTTTTTTCTCGTAAACAATTCGGAATAATCTCGAATTCGATCGGATTAGGTTTTATTTCGGTTTCGTTTAAGTAGATCCTATACGCATTCCGCACACGCTCACCGGCGATTCGTTCCTAGGTTATTTTCAGCGGTTTATGGGCCGCGAGTTTATCGCCGAGGGGCCCAGGCACGGATAAGAGATGGCGGAAAATTACATGATTACTTGATTTATTAAATCGGCGCTGAGCGCCGAAGGCCAGGCAGGAATTCTCTTCTAACAACCGGAGACAATTTAATTTAAGTACGCAAGTGAGACGCTTCAAGTTCAAGAAACGCATTCGCTTACTTTACTTACTTATGAAGCTTAACCGAGGCCAATTATGAAATATTTTTCACATCATCACAACAAGAATGTAATGAAACCAACTCGACGAGCTCTATTTGCAGCTGGACTGAGAACGTTGCGGTGCAATTATATTACGAGGATCCCGTTCAAGTTTGATTAAAATGCATTCAAAGAAAACTATCTCATCGGGTCTTATCGAATTAAACGAGTTCGATTGACTTCGAAGGTTGTTAACCAACCAAATCCAATTACGGAATGTTTTCTCCCGTTACGACGACGACGACGACAAGAATGCAGGCGCGATTAAAACGCTCTGTTTGCTGGAAATTAACACACGTGCTTCTAATCTGATCCGTTTTTTTTTAAAGACGGGCATTTGCTGACACAATACTTTGTGTGCATTTCTAAAAACCGTAAAGCAAAACATTGAAGAAACTATCAACGATAGATACAGGCGACTCCATCTCACTGAAAAAAGAATTAAACCGCACATCTATACAGGGTGTAGAGCATTGTTAGAAATCGACGTGAGCTCGAAACCGTTTTGTTTTTCTTTTTTTACTTTACGTTGAATTTTGCGTCTTCTCCTAATATGGTCATACTCGATGGCTAGATAAATACATAATCGAGGAGCTCGTTAAAAATGTCAACCAGTCTGTGAGTCACTGTCACGACGACGGCGATGCGATGACGTAACTTCGGGAGGCTCCCTTCCTTCTTCGGAGAAAATAGCCGACACGGTTCGCCCGCAGCGCCGCACTGCGGCGGCCGGTCAATAAATCCGCCGGAGTCGCACCGGCTGGAGGCCGAAACCTGAATCCGCTCCCGGATTGCTTATTACTCGTCTCGGAGTAACGGGTCGTTACTGATTCGTGTCGCAGCATTTCGATAAACAAAAACAGGCAAACATGTAGTACGTCGGTCGCAGTATTGACTGCGCAGGCGAAAGAAAAAGCAACGTTTTTGTGAGTTTATGTTTTCCCCCTGGAACTTCCGGGGCGCTCGCGTGCCCCGCGCCCTTAAAATCCAGTCACAACACGTGAATTAAACAAGGGCGCAGACTGATATGGGGGTGAAGCCGCTTCCCTCCTCCTCCTCCTCCTCGTCGTCGTTGCGAGGGCTTCCCGGCTCGCCCGGATCGATGCGATCGGCCCCTGCGGCGCCCGCGCGCACGTTTTGGGGAAGCCGACCCTCCGTGTCATCGTAATCTCGATACCATCTAATGGGGGCGCCTAAAAATAAACGTTGGTGATTGATGGATGGATGGATGGATGAATAATAGACCTACATTTTTTCCACGAAAGAAAAAAAAATTACTCCCTGTATGTATGTAAATAGGGAATTGTTGTTGGCGCCCTACGTGGGGCCACTGTGCTAGAGGTACTTCCACTGCCCTAGCATGACGCATAACATTAATAAATGTGCCACGTTGTCAATGAACTCACGTATGTACGTGGATGATAAATTGGTGTGACGGAACCGTGAGCGATGACGAGCCCATGCAATTTAGGTGAGATTACATTAAGATAGGGCAGATCGCTGGGACGGTCGTGGAACAAATAATGGATTATGGAACCTCGCCCTCGCTCGTCTACTTGTAGTCTGCGTTCTTAATTGAGAAAAGGCGCAGCTCTAAGAAGAAGACCTTCGGAAAATGACGCTCGTACTCACATACAAGAATGATGGTAATATGAGTAATAAGTGATTACGTTAACTGTATTGTAAAGTATTTATTGACTGTTAGTCTTCAATACATAATAATAATAATTATTATTGTTTTTCATTAACAACGTGACGAACTTCGTTATATTTCTCGGCCGAACACAACATTAGAAGCAGTTCTTTTCTTTTCCTTTTGTTGCTGTGACGTTAGACGAGTACCTCTCGAAAAGACTGGAGCAAAAATGGCGGCGAATTCAACAAAAATCCAGTGGCTTAAGATGATGGCAGGCGATCACCTCGTCCTTCGAACCGGAACTATAAAAAAAAAATCATGATTTAAGCACGGAATTGAAGGCGACGGTGTTTTGGTCGAAGTGAAATGTAAAACTGAAGATGAATTTCCAAAACAACGTCAGAAGCAGTTCTTTTGTTTTGCTTCCGTTACTGTATCAATTATATCAATGATATATCAATTACTCCTGTTATCTCAAAGCCAATCGAAGTCGCTTTTAAAAATAGGATCTACAAATTTCTAGAAGACAATCACTTATTATATTCAAATCGATAAGGTTTTCGTAAACACATGGGTTTCTACCAAACAAGCTGTTATCCAACTTTTACAAACAATAACGGAATCCTTCGAGAGCGGTGTTGTTCAATCTGGCGCGTTTCGTGATCTCTCGAAAGCTTTCGTTGTGTTGCGCCAGAGCCGAACGTAAAAGCCCGAATAGAAAGAAATAGTAGACCCGTTAGCGTTCAAAATGGCGTCAGACAATTCGCACAATTTTCACCTGAGATTTGTGGTTTTCTCAAGCTCGGAACGGAGCTAAAATACCGCCCCCCCCCCTCCCAAAACTCGATCGGTGGTGCACTAAGGGAATTCCGGGTTTTGAAAAAAAAAAAAAACAAACAAACAACCAAATAAGTTGAACGTTTGAAAAATTTGACATTTCGAAGACGTACAAAATAAAAGACGAAAAAAAAAGACAATCGGCAAATTAATGTAAAACTTGCTGCTTTTACATGACACTTGAATCGAAATTGAACTGCAATATTTTCCGAAAAGAAAAAAGATAAAGGAAGACGAAAAAAAAAACAAAAGACTATCGGAAATTAAATGCACAAACACATTATACAGAAAGCAAAACGTCTTGAGTGGTTGAGAGAGAACGAAAAAACGAAGACACATACACAAAACAAAAGACGTACAGTTAAATAAACAACGCATACGAAATAAGTACAATAACTGCAGAAAACGGCAAGTCGAATGAAAACAATCACAAAACGTAACAGAAGATAGACGAATTAGAAGGAAGTAAGGAAAATTTCTTTAGAAAAAAAAATGGAAATTGAAAAGAAGTTGAAAATAAATAAAAAACAAAAACTTCTTAATTACAAAAAAAAAAAATGTTTTCTGTACAGTGTGTGGTGCATTCGATTTCCGATAGTCTTTTACATTCTTCGTTTTCATTTTTTTATAGTTTAGCGATCGTCTTGTTTTTTTTTTGTCTTCAATTTTTTTTAAATGTTCTTCCATTTTTTAACCACCATTTCACCACTCATTGATTTCAGTCTCCCTCAATTAAATCTATGGCTTTCGTGAAAGACATTTCCATGCACATTTCTTATTCACCCCTCCCCTCTCTATAAATTGTGGACGTTCGAGTTTGGTACCAAATTTGCATGTAATCAGTCCTGGGCCCGTGACGCAAATTACTCAATCAACTTCTCCCCCTTGGGTGCCGCCGAATCTGATAAGTGATGGGCCCAGGATATGAGGATTGTCTCCACTACTTCCCAGAAGTCAGGTGGACATTAAATATAACTACTTTTTTTATGCAAATATAATCTAATTGAGTTTTGTTTTCTTCTTTTGTTTTCTTTTTTATCTATAGGGTCTATGATCGAAGTTATATTATTCAGGACCATATTGTCTATTATGGTTCTACCACGCGTGCTCTTTATTTAAAGTCCATTGTCTATGGTTCTATTATCTATAATCTTCTATCTGTCTGTCTTTTATATGTCTGTTATCTATAGTCTAGAGTGTCTATATTAGCTATGGTTCTAGTAATATTATTCAGGACCCGTATCTATAGTATATTGTCTATGGTTGCATGGTTCTACTACGCGTGGTTTTTATTCATAGTCGATTGTCTATTGTCTACAGTCTGTTGTCTTAGTTTATTATCCGCAGCGTAAGGTCTGTTGTCTATAGTCAACAGTATGTTGCCAGTAATCGTGTAAATATTTTTATGAAACTATTTCCTTCCTATACGTTATCTATTGTATCTATGGGCGTAGTTATATATTGACGGCCTGTATCTACAGTAGCATATCGTCTGTAGTCTATATTCTACGGTACGTTGTCTGTAATCGAGTAAATGTTTTTTTTTTAATAAAACCGTTTCCTGTAAGTTATCTATAGTATGTTGTCTATAGTTCTCCTATGGGTTGTCTTTATTTATAGTTGGAGTCCATTGTCTACAGTCTGTCACCTTACAATTATTTATTATCTGTAGCGGATGGTCTGTTGTGTATAGCCTACAGTATATTGTCTGTAATCGTGTGTAAATGTTTTATGTGAAACTACTTCCTTGCTATAGTACCTATGGTTTCACTTATGTTATTCAGGGCCTATATCTGTAGTATGTTGTTTGTGGTTCTGCCGTGCTCTCTATATTCATAGTTGATCGTCTACGGTTCTATTGTCTACAGCCTGTTACCTTAGCTTATTACCTGTAGCATTTGGTCTATTGTCTGTAGTCTACAGTGTTTTGTCTGTAATAGTGTAAATGTTTTTTCTTTAATAAAACTATTTCCTTCCTATACATTATCTGCAGTATCTATGGTTGTAGTTATATTATACAGGGTGTGTCACAAGAGCGTGTTCACGGGCCATATCTCCATAACTACTGAAGATACAAAACAATTTTCAACACAATTTCCTTTTTAATTTAAAAGACCTGCAACACGAAGTTATTTTCATCTATACAGAGTGAATTAAAACGGTGGTACCGGACACCACTGCCACCGCCGGATTAAAAATAAATTTCTTTTTGTGTCTTCAGTAGTTATGAAGATATGGCCCGAGAACACACTGTTGGGACACCCTGTATATGCGTTGTTTTTGTTTTTATAGTTGATCGTCTGTGGTTCTATTGTCTACGGTCTATTATCTTAGTTTATTGTCTGTAGCACATCGTCTATAACCTGTAGTCTACGCTATATTGTCTGTAATCGAGTAATTCTTTTTTAAATAATTTATTTTCCTGTACGTTATCTATAGGTAGTATGTTGTCTACGGTCCTCCTCTGCATTGTCTTTATCTATAGTTGTTTTTGTATGGCTCCATTGTCTATAGTCTTTTACCTTACAATTAGTTTATTATCTGTGGCCTATAGTCTACAGTATATTGTCTGTATTCGTGATGTAAATTTTGTTTTCTAAAAAAGTATTTCCTTCCTTACAATATCTAGAGTATCTATGGTTGCAGTTGTGTTATAGATAGCCTGTATCTATAGTATGTTGTTTGTGGTCTCTATATTCATAGTCGATTGTCTACGGTTCTATTGTCTACAGTCTGTTACTTTAGCTTATTATCTGCAGCGTTTCTTTACATTCTATTGTCGTTCGTTTGCCAAGTGTAAGGTAATCAAGTTCAAAACAACAAAAGTTTCTTTTTTTTTCCGTAAATTGCCTGCGTCTTTTCTTAGTCCAAATCTGAAACGTGACTTTTTGAACAACTATCGTTTACTGGCTTGCATTTTTCGTCCGTTTTCTGTTCTCTTGTCTATGATCTACTTCTTACAAATGTTGTTTATGGTTTGTTGTTGGATAGTTAGTCTATTTCTACAGTACTGCCGTTTATCTATTGTATCTATTATAGTATGTGGCTTTAATTTGTTAGCCGTGGTCTAACTGAGTAGTATATTCTCTACAGTCTATTGTTTATAGTCTACATTAGCTAGATATTGTTTACAGACTTTCGCTTTCCATCCATTTCCTGTCGTTTTTCGTCTCTCTTGTTTTTTTTTTTTTTTAATTAACTCTCGTGTCGTCTCGTTGGCTTACGTGAAAGACATTTTTATGCGCATTTTTATTTAACCCCCCCTCCGCCCCTATAAGTTGTGGACGTTCTAGTTAGCTGTAAAATTTGCATGTAGTTGATTCTGGGCGCAGGAAGCGTATTACATCAACCTCGAACCCTTCGGCGCCGCGAAATCTGATTAGCGATGGGCCCAGGATGTGACCAACTAGTTCGCACAATCACGTCGACTTATTACATTAAATGATTAAATGTAACTTTTTATGCAAAAGTAATCCAATTGAGTTTCGAAACGACTTGAAACCGATTGAATTTTATACGCGGCGATTTCCTGCCGCGACTAGCGCCAAAACGAGGTCAAATTTCCTTCTTTCTTTCTTCGGTAGCAGCGCGCTCTTCCCTTCCTTTCCATTTTACGGTACATCGACTTTCACTCGAAGGCACGACCGTCCAGATGAGCTATTGAACTTGAAAACGAAAGAGCGACAGCTCATCAGCAAAAAAGTCCCTCCGCAACAACAAATCACGAGCGTCCATTGTATGGATAAATAAATCTATGTAGCTGAGCACGCGAACTCAACTATTTTCGTAGGAACGAACGGCGAGATCGTCACGATTAAGTTTTCTTTTTCTTTTTTGGGGCGGAGGGGCGGGGGGGTTTAATTTATTCATAAAAGCCACGTCTGCGGACGTGCGTGGGAAAACGCCGAACGGAGTCGCCTACCGTTCTTCGGTGAAATGACAAGGTCAGAAACTTTTTTGAGCTCGTGAAAAGTTTATATCCGATTAACTAACGACTTTGGTTCAATAACACGAGATCCCCCCCCCCTTCCCTCCCCTTGTCGATTGTCTTTTCTTTTTCTTATCTTTCTCGACGACCTGTCGATTGTCTTATTTTTGTTTCTCTCGCCGATCCATCGATTGTATTTTGCTTTTGCTCATCGGACATCGAAAAATCGTTGTTTTTTCAATAATTTGTCAAATATTTTTTTTCCTTTAAATTTAAACTAATCAATCGCCGTTTCGCATTCTTTTGATTTTTTAATAATTCGTCGATCTCTTTTGTTTTTATTTTATTTTTTTAATTTCTCTCTCTTTTAATTTCTCCTGGCGACTTAATTGCCGAATTGTAAACAGAGAAAAATTCAAATTTCGCGCCGAAAAAAATAATGGTCTGATAAAATTTACGTAGATGGCGCCACACGATTTGTTTTTTTTTTTAATAGTCGAGTTTTCTTAGTTTAAATTTAGAAAATTGTCTCGTCCACAAGATAAAAAATTAGAGTTTCAATCAACAATAACGATGAAATACAGAAATAGAAGGCGCCGCACAATTTCGATTTTATTTTTTAATTTCATCCGAAAAAAACTAAAAATTTCGCATCGGAAAAACAACGTAGTCCGATAAAATTTACATAGATGGCGCCACACAACTTTGATTTTTTTTTTTTTAATTAACTTCAACTTGCGGAAGTCTTGCGACTAAATTCCACTTAATTCCGTAAAATAAAACAAGAGACGATCGAGAAATAAAGAAAATTTATAAAATTATTATTATTATTATAAAATTAAAAAAAAATAAAAATTTAATTAAATAAAATTAGAAAAAAATAAAAATAAAAGAAATCTCATTAAATAAAATGACAAAAAATAAAAATTAAAAAATTCTCAGTCAATAAACAGTACTTTCTACTTTCTATAAAATTACAAAAAAATATAAAACTTACAAAAAAAATCATAAAATCAAATAAAATAAAAATTAAATTTTTTTTATTAAATAAATAAAACTTTCTAAAATGAAGATTTGACAATAGTGCAATTTTTGGCGTGAAATAAAACAAAAGACGAAATATAAAAAAATCTCGTCGAATAAAATTAAAAAAAATAAAAATAAAAGAAATCTCATTAAATAAAATGACAAAAAAATAAAAATTAAAAAATTCTCATTAAATAAACAATTAACAATACTTTTTACTTTGTATAAAATTATAACAATTACAAAAGATTATAAAAATTTAAAAATTCTCATTAAATAAACAAAACTTTCTAGAATTAAGATTTGAACTTTAGGCAATTTTTGGCGTAAACAAAAGGCGATCGACGAATTTATAAAATAAAAAAATCCCTTTGAATAATATTAGACAAAAATAAAAAAAACTAAATAAAATTACAAAAATTCATTAAATAAAGAAAACTTTCTCAAATTAAGATTTGATATTTGTGCAATTTTTGACGCAAAATAAAACAAAAGACGATCGAGAAACAAAGAAAATTTATAAAATTACGAAAAAATAAGGAAAATTAGTAATTTTTTTCTCAATTTTTTCGATTTATTTATCGATTCTCGATTGCATAGCTGTCAAATGCTTGTTACAAAAAAAAAACAGTTTTTTTAAGTGAATGAGAATTGAACCGTTTCAAATTTTGTTAACAGATGGCAGCACATGACAAAACGTTTAGGCGATAAAAAATGAAAATTTTTTTTTGACTCGGAAGAGTTTAATTGTCTTTAATAGAAACAAAACAAAATTCATAGAAGGAAGAGCAAAAAAGGCGAGTAGGGTTCCTCAACCCCCTCCCCCCTTTCAGTTTCATCGGTGTTAAAAAAATTACAATTTTTTAAAATTAATTTTATAAATTTTCTTTATTTCTCGAACGTCTTTTGTTTTATTTTACGTCAAAAATTGCATAATTGTCAAATTCATACTATATATTTTTTTTTTCAATTTTACTAATTTTCTAGATTTATTTATCGATCGTCTTTTGTTTTACTTTACGTCAAAAATTGCACGATAGTAAAACGCCTTAAAAAGTACATATTTTAATTTTAAAAAATCGACCCAGTTTTGTTTATTCGAAGAGAATTTTTTATTATCGTAATTTTTTTGGTTTTATAAATTTTCTTTGTTTCTCGATCGTCTATTTTTTTAAAATTTTATTAATTTTCTTTGATAGAAAGAGAAAGGTTTTCTTTTCTTTGTAATGTCAACCTGCGGAAGATGACTGAAATATGCTTAATTATAAATAGAAAAAAATTGTAATTTCGCATTGAAGATACGCAGTTCGACAAGATTTACGTAGATGGCGCCACACGATCTCGATTATTATTATTATTATTATTTTAATTAATTTCAACTTTCGGAAGATGACTAAAGTACATTTAATAGATTGTCTTTTGTTTTTCGCATTTCACTTTTTTTTGTGTTTGAATTTGAATTTCAACAAATGTTTGGGACAATTTGCCGAAAGCATTTCTTTACCGATTTAAATCATGATTACGGAAAAACAACTGATCATCGCCTTTTCGAGATTTACCCCAAAGTTATGATTTTTTTTATGATGGAATGCCTTAAATATTATTGCATATTCGATTTCGCCGGTCAATTCTAGTCTGAAATGATGGGTCGCATCATGGATCTAGGATGAGCGGTTCTCGAGTTGTGTGACGTCATGAGAAAATCTCAACTCGAAAACGGCTCATCCTAGATCCATGATGCGACCCATCATTTCAGACTAAAATTGACTCACAAATTCAAATCTGCAATAATATACAGGGTGTGCCGTTAAAAAAATGCAATTTTGCTTCGAATCGCGAAAACGACTTGTTCAATTGTTTTTTTTTTTTGGCGCGCTCGAAGCTCCTGAATATTGTGTCCAACTTTCGTATCGTATGTTTTTCTTGTAATCCCATAAAAAAAATGAGGAGGACGTTTTTTTTTTTAATTAACTTCAACTTGCGGAAGGTGACTGATTTCAGTCTTGCGACTAAATTCCACTTAATTCCAAACAGAAAAAAATTAAAATTTCGCGCCGGAAAAAGTAGTCCGATAAAATTTACATAGAGAGCGCCACACGATCTGGTTTTCTTTTCTTTGTAATGTCAACCTGCGGAAGATGACTGAAATATGCTTAATTATAAATAGAAAAAAATTGTAATTTCGCATTGAAGAAACGCAGTTCGACAAGATTTACATAGATGGCGCCACACGATCTCGATTATTATTATTATTATTATTATTATTATTTTAATTAATTTCAACTTTCGGAAGATGCCTAAAGTACACTTAATAGATTGTCTTTTGTTTTTCGCATTCCACTTTTTTTTGTGTTTGAATTTGAATTTCAACACAAATTTTTGGGACAATTTGCCGAAAGCATTTCTTTACCGATTTAAATCATGATTACGGAAAAAAACAACTGATCATCGCCTTTTCGAGATTTACCCCGAAGTTATGATTTTTTTATAATGGAATGCCTTAAATATTATTGCATATTCGATTTCGCCGGTCAATTCTAGCCTGAAATGATGGGTCGCATCATGGGTCTAGGACGAGCGGTTCTCGACTTGTGTGACGTCATGAGAAAATCTCAACTCGAAAACGGCTCATCCTAGATCCATGGTGCGACCCATCATTTCAGACTAAAATTGACTCACAAATTCAAATTTGCAATAATATACAGGGTGTGCCGTTAAAAAATTGCGATTTTGCTTCGAATCGCGGAAACGACTTGTTCAATTGTTTTTTTTTTTGGCGCGCTCGAAGCACCTGAAAATTGTGTCCAACTTTAGTATTGTATGTTTTTCTTGTAATCCCATAAAGAAAATGAGGAGGACGTGTTTTTTTTAGTTTTAATCAACGTCGGATGACACGCTAGAATTTTCACGCTTTTCTTCAAGGCCCTTGAAGACTATGACCTTTCAGATATGTACTATCGTGGCCTTATAATTTCGCACGATTTTAATTTCCGCTGTAAATATGACGACTTGTCAAAAATAATCATTTTAAATGTCAGATTTCAAATGCAATGCTGAAGTTGTAGCATCACAATGCTAAGTCACGTGCTTTATGAAGGAGAGAAGGGCTTGCAATGGCAAAATTAGAAGATGGTTGGTCGCTACTTTTATTCTGTTATGTCAGTTCTAATACTTTATTATCCTGCTGTTCTTAAAATATAACCAAACAATCTGACTTTTGGTTAAACGTCTTTAGTGTCAAAATTGAGGGAAGAGCCTGTTCTACAAAACTATATTTTAGAGAAATTCCGGCTACTTGATAGAAAATCGTGCGAAATTTTAAGGCCTCTCATTCTAACTTTCCTATTTTGTTAATTTTCCATGCACCTTACCTTCTATAGATTTTTTATACAGCTCATAACGTGCAAAAAAAAAACTGTACTAAGTCAATCATGGACGTACGGAATAATTCTTTTTATTTTCGAAAATAAAAGTGCAAGCGAGAGACGATGGGGGAAAAAAGATTTTCCTCTAATATACATCTACCCCTTAATTGGGATTAATTTAATTTTTTTTTCTTAACCGGAGAACGTGTGATAAAAATAGGAAATCAACTCATTTTTACACGCCGACTCGTATTCATATTAATCAATTAAAAGCCGACGGACTTGGATTGGGAGTGGGTTCGCGCTAGATACGCTGAAAGAGAGAAACGTGGGCCTTCTTCCTATGTATTTGTAAAACAAACGAGAAGTCGCTTAGGGCCTTGGCCCCGTTTGCCACGTCATTATTGGTGGAATGGCACGCTCAAACTAGGTATCAAAAAATAAAAATAAAACATGTAAGTCAAGATATTTTTAATCCGTTTGAATCAGGCTTTATTTTCACAGTGAACAGTGATTAATAGATTTCACCCAATTTTATTTTGCTAAAAAAGGTAAAAAATTGAAATAAACTAAAGAAAAAACAATTTATCAATGAGTATCATGCAACAAGCAAGTGGAGATCATACGATTTATGAGAACTACAGAGCAATTAGCTTAATTCCCATTTTTGCAAACGTACCTACTTGAAAGCATAAGAAACAAAAGATTTCTTAAATAAATACAATGTGCTCAGGCCATCTCAATATGGTTTCAATAAACATTCCTACAAAAAATTGGTTGATAAACGTCAAACTGAACCAGTTTTAATTTGTAGGTTATGACAATCAGATCGCTGTCATTTCAGTAGAAAATCATCAGGTGATCAATTGAAAAGTTCATTTGATTTTTCTTTTTTTTAATTAGACGTCACGCTAAGTTACAAGCAAAACATTTCGACAACTGTCTTTCATTCAAACGTCAATCGGTTTAAGAAGTCGTCTATCTTCTTTCATCAAAAAAAAAAAAAATCAAAATCAATTTGAGATTTTCAATTGAACACTCGTTATATGTAAGAGTTTGATGCGACTACGTTCATGTGCGTGTCTAGCCTTGCCACAACCTGTATACAAGTACAATTATTTGGCAGATAAATTACGAAACTGAATTTTCATTTTAATTCTAAATGAATTGAGCTTTCAAGTAGGCCACGAAAATTATGGGCGTGTCGTAACTTGAACGTCACGTCGATAATAATGCAATAAAATATATTTTACGTCATTCTCTTATTCGAGTGAGATGAGCGCGCACGTGAAACCGTGAAAGAGAAAAAAAAATGAACTGTCACGCTCCTGGGTCGAAGACACGACGGAAGTCACCGTAACATAACCTCACCTTTAGTGTATGAAATTCTGCCTCGATAAGAAGTAAGAAGTAAAATTTCAGCAAAAGTTAAACAACTGTGCAGTCAACTGCTTCAGTGCGTTTTATAAAGTTTTTAAAAGTTGTTTTTATTAACCTGTATGAATTAATCACAGACGCGCCCGCAAATATTAAGGGTTGCCTTGACGCTTTCTTTCCAATCATGCATTTGTTATTACAGTGGGTTCAGATGGAGTTACAGTTCGAGTATTGTCATAGCCTGTATGTGAATACTGTTGTTTCAAAGAAAAAGAAAAGCAGAATTGTACGATCAGGCCCCAAAGGTTGCTTTGACGTTTTTTTTCCATTTAGAGACACTCGTTGTAATAGTGAAATCAGACGCAATTACAGTTCTAGTCTTGTCGCACCCTGTAGATGATCAATGTTCTTTTTTTAAAGCAAAACTGAACCAACATATTTTTTTTCCTCCAATAGATCGTTGCGGGCGCAACGTCCTCATACCCCCCCCTCCCGATTCATCCCTCAAAGCTTTCTCCAAATCTATCTGATTTTACCGTTCTATATTGTAGTCGTACGCAATTATGTCACACCTTGTATGTGAACGGTATTACTTTGAAAAATGAAAAGTGCAAAACCGAAGTAAGAGATTTTTTTCTTAAGACGTAAATAGTTGAAGCCATTCATTTCCGTTTCAATTAATAATAATAATAATTTCTGCTGATTCACTATTTCACTGCTGCATAGATACAGGGTAAGTTGAAGTCTTCGACATCTTGATGACTCACTCCTCGTTTGTCTTTATGTTATTTGTTTAGAAAGTGTGGAATATCATGATGTAATTATTGTCGAAAATGTAATTAAACAGATGGTCGAATTGTGTTGCAGGCGACTTTGACCCAGTGACCGTGACATTCGTTGAATTTATCGTTTTACGATGTGTTTATAAAAACCCCAGACGCACTCACGAAGGAGCAGAACTTTTCAAACAAAAGGCAGTTTTTTTACTCTTGAACTATAGACCATTGATATTTGCAGAAATAATTTCTTACGCGATGAAGAACTTACAGCCTCAATAAGTGAAACTTATTCGATTACATCCTGTATGTTTTTACGATTAATTTGGCTCACTATGGTATGCGAGGCAATGTTTTAAGATGGTTCCAATCCTATCTGGTCGGCCGTAGTCACAGAACCCGTACTGCTGCAAACGGTGTTGAAACTTTTTCCAACTACGCTAAGGTGAAGGCGGCAGTTCCACAAGGTAGTCTACTTGACCCAGCACTCTTTGTTTTACATAAAAACGACCTTTCTGAATATTGCCAGCACAAGCATGTGAAAATAATAAACTATGCGGATGACACTAATATACTTGTATGGTTGTATGGGAGAAGGATTTCATGCAGCTGTCGATTCATGCAACTGTAAATTTGATTTTACCAATTTTCAAAGAATGGTTCGGAATGAATAACCTAAATATTAAATAATGTATCGACAGTATCGACTTCAGTATTATATTGTAATGATTCGTCGACACCAGTCGGCGCCAGTCTGTCTCTTGCGTCACAGTCGACGCGTCTTAGACTAGAAGCTTCCGCAGACAGCCTGGAGAATTCCGGCGGCGCAATAAAACCAACATTCTGGAACCCTTCGGGAAAGTTCACGTACAAAACAGCCCCGACTTATAAAAGCGGCAGCCGGTGAACGGGAAACAGTTCCGCATTAAAGTTCGCGTTAGATTTTTGGTCGGCTGTTAAAAAATAAATTAGATATAAGCTTGTAAATAAATTAGTGTTGTGTAAGTTTATAAATAATTTATTAAGTATAACGTGTTTTGTGTAACAATATGTACCAAATTAAGTAACTTAGGTCTTAGAGGCAACATGTTAAGCTGTATTAACTCCTTTTTTGGAGCACAGAAAGGCGATTGTCTCCGCAAATCGCTCCTTCTCACGGGAATTAATCTGTTGAGTGGAGTACCTCAAGGTTCGGTGCTGGGGCCACTCGTTTTTATTTTGTATCTTCCAGAGCCTGTTAGAAATGGTTACATCATTATACATGTTGACGACATTTCTATAGGGGATGCGGCCTCGTGCACTTTATCAGAACTATCGACTTGGTGCCGTCAAAACAAATTAATGTCAGGCCCGTGTGACACCATGCAATGATATAAAATCTTGCACAAACTTTACATATTTGGAAATGAGCATCAAACACCATAACGAAACTTGTTGCAAGATTTGAGAAAATTTAGAAAAACTTCTAAATATTTTTAATACAATTACAAGAACTGACAACAAATCTGCACACAACCAAAAACTTTATTGACCATCATTAGATTTAGAATTAGTTGCTGATTAGATTTGTAAATCGGGTAGTTATGCGCACGTTTAACATAAAACTATATTGAGATAGTAGCAAACACAGTAAAGATTTAATATTATTTCTTACACAAGAAATAAGTATTAGTCCGCTTCCTGTTGTTTCGCGAGGTTCTAGTTCGCGTCGCGTCAGTTTGAAACGAATAGAATTCAAACTTAGCGCGCTTTCAGAATTCAAATTTCGCGCCAGTTTAAAAACGAGCGGGAACTTCAAAGATTTGCTCGTTATAAAGAAATGGCGATGTGCTTTCGTTTGTGTGTTCGCTTGTTAGTCTGCTGTCTGTTGTTTCGCAAGGTTCTAGATTGCATCGCGTGAGTTTGAAACGAATGGAATTCGAAGTTAGCGCGCTTCCAAAATTCAAATTTCGCGCAAGTTTAACAACGGCGGGAAATTCAAACTTTCGCTCATTATAAACAAAAGTCTAAATAACGGCGATGTGCTTTTGTTCGTGTGTCTGTTGTTTTAAAAGGTTCTAGTATGCGTCGCGTCAGTTTGAAACGAATGGAATTCGAATTTCGCGCCAATTTAAAAACGACCGGGAAATTCAAACTGATTTGAAACGTTTAAAATTTAAATCAAAGATTTTTTTTCTCTCAGCAATGACGGCTGCGCTTTTTGTTTGCTCGAAACGTTCGGTTGTTTAAACAAAATAATTTCTTCCTCGATAACGGTGACATTCAGCTCATTCGGTTCTTCATTTGCTTCAAATTAATTTGATATTTACTAAAGACAAGTTCGCGTTGCGTCAGTCGAAACGAATAGAGTTCAAACTTCGCGCGCTTTTAAAATTTAAAAACTGACTTGAATGTTCGGTTGTGTAAATGAAAGAATTTTTTTCCTTAACAATTACGACTGCGCTTCTCGTTATTAATTGTTTGTCAATTCGATAGAATTCGGTAGGACAAAATTCAAGAGGGCGGCGCCGCGTCAATCGAAACGATAGAACTCAAAATTCGCCCGCTTTCGAAATTCAAATTTCGCGCCATTCGAAACCGGCGGGAAATTCAAAGATTCGGTCGTTGTGAACAAATGGCGATGTGCTTTGGTTATTTGTTCGTTTGTTAGTTCGCTGTCTCTTGTTTTATAACGTTCTAGTTGGAGTTGCGTCGGTTTCAAACGGATAGAATTCAAATTTCGCGCCAATTTAAAAACGGCGGGAAATTCAAGTATTTGCTCATTATGAATGAAAGTCTAAATAATGGCGATGCGCTTTTGTTAATTGTACGTTTATTAGTCAGCTGTCTGTTGTTTCAAGAGGTTTTAGTTCGCGTCGCGTCGGTTTGAAACGAACAGAGTTCAAAATGTGCGCGCTTTCAAAATTGATATTTCGCGTCGTTCAAAAACGGCGGGGAAATTAAAACATTCGGTTATTGGAACAAAAGAGTATCTCGTCTGCGTGCATGGTGGCGATGTGCGTTTGTTTGTTCGTTAGTTTGCAGTTTAGTAAAACAAGATTCGAAGCAAAATGTTTCACATTTTTATTTATTTTTATTTTGTCTTAAAAAAAATCAATATCGAGGACAGCAGAAGAAAAGCGAATGGAATTCAAAATTGGCGCGCTTTTAAAACTCAAATTTCGCGCCAATTTTGAAACGGCCGGGAAATTCAAACAGGTTCGAAACGTTCGGTCGTTTAAACGGAAGAACTCGTTACCTCAATGATTGCGACGGCGCTTTTCGTTTCTTTTTGTTTTTTATTCATTTGTTAATTGTTGATGAGTGTAACGAGTTTCGAGTTTGCGTTGCGTCGGTTGAAACGAATAGAATTCGAAATTAGCGCGCCCTTAAAACAATTTAAAAGCGACTGGGAAATTCAAAATTCGCACGCGCTTTTGAAATTCGAATTTTGCGCCAATTTGTTGTAAGCGGCCGGGAAATTCAAACTAGTTCGGAACTAGTTATGTATGGTCGGTAGATTTTCTAAACATGTAAAACTTGTGCATGTTTAAACAATTCATCTTTAAACAATTTTTTTGAATTATTTATTTTTGTTGGGAGAGGACAGCTGGTTTTGTTTTAAAATTAAACGCTTGAAATAAAATACAAAATAAAAATCAAATTCTCAATGAGGAGGCAAACCCTCAGACCTTGCGTCAAAAGTCGACAACATTACTTGCCCCCCTTAATTTTCGTATTTTTAATTTTTTTATTTGTTAGGCGCATACGTATGCAACTGATATTTAAAACAAACATCTTTTTTTGTTACGAAAAGAAGAATTAAGTAAAATACTAAATGTTCCCTTCGAAAAAAAAAAGCATGGGGGTTATATTTAATATTATTTTTTAATGCGTCCAGATTTTTTTAAAATACTATTAGGCAAGTAGTTTTGTGACCCCAGTTGAAAATTATCAAGTTTAATGGCCCCCAGTTTTTTAAATTTTCGTTAACATTTAAAGAAAAAGATTAACTTACGTCTTTTTCTTTTATCATTCAATTTTACTGCCCCCTCACTCCTCTTTTACAACTCTAGCATAATTGAGAAATAATTACCCAATTCAGGAGCTTCACTACTAAATTAATTTTTTTTTCGGCTACTTGACTTGCCCCCCCCCCCCCCTCAGTACAATCTCTCGCCGAAAAGGGCGCAAACTTTTACTTTTACGGTGGATTAGGATGCATTACATACAGAGTGCCATAATTTCGTGAAAAATTATTTGGGAGGACGGGGGGGGGGCATTTAAATACCTTCAGATGTTATTTTCTTTTTTTTTAATTGGGTTTATTGTTTTCATTTTTACATCTCTCAGATAACTGGGAAAAAAGTTAGAAAATTAACTGGCCTCCTCCTCGTATTTTTTTTAATTACATTTTCTTATTTCATTGCGCCCCTTTACATTTCGTAAACAATTGAAAAAATAATAAATAATAAATAATTAAAATTGCAAAAAATTATGAAGAATGTTTTTAAAAAAGTCGTAGTTAAGTTTGAACTTATTTGATATTTATAATGTACCTAATTATTATTTCACATTGACGTCTCTGTCTGATAAATAATAAACGTACACCTTTAACCGTGTTTGGTTATGCATTATATAATAATTTATTCGTGGTAGTAACTGTTTGCTTATTTACGGGCAGGACTAATCAATATTGAATCATTCATGCATCTGGATATAATACTGAGAGTGTGAGTGTGTATGTGTGTGTGTGTGTGTGTGTGTGTCACCTTGTAAGGCAAAAGAAGCCTGCAATTTACTTGGTCACACACGTACAGCATGCTCAAGCCGAAGGAAATCGTAAGAATGCTAAAATGAGCAACAAACGGCTGGAGTTTCAAGACTTTTTTAAAATATTGTTTCTTTTTTAATTTTTTTATTTTCATTTGTACCTATCCAATAAAAATGTATTAAAGTTTATTTAATTTTACTTTGAGAAAAAAAAATCAGTTGCTAGTTTTTTCTTTATTGGAGGTGTTATTCAAACCCTGTTCCCCCTCCATCCCCACAACTATTTCATACTTGTATCATTTAAATTATTTATCAACCGAAGATTAATATTTTTTTATAACAGTTTAATTAAGTCACAGCAATTATTTTTTTAACGGGGGCTTATCCGTAGTTTAAAAATTATGTGCGTTATTTATCCCCCCTCCCCGCCCCCCGGTTACGTAGTATTACTTTTATTAAGTTTATTTAATTTCACTTTGAGAAAAAAAAATTAATATCAGTTGCTAGTTTTTTTTTTATTGGTGGTATTGTTTGAGCCCGTTCCCCCGCCGCCCCCTCCCCCACCCAACCATTTCATACTTGTATCATTTTTATTATTTATTAATTTTTTTTTTTGTGTTTAGGTTTTTTTTTATTTCGTATTTTTCTGTTCTGTTTCATATGATTACCTTTCCATTGAAATTTAAATCATTTCTATTTTTGTAATCTTTTAAACATAGGCTAAGCGCCCCCCCCCCCCCCCGATACAAAAAAAAACAATGTAAAAATGCCATTAGGATTACAAATTATTAGAAATATAAAAGTCAAGGCCCCAGCCTCTCTCCCCCTCGGACAAGTAGTTTGTGTTTTGTTTTGTTTATTTCGTTTATATTTTTTAGACATGGGCTAAGCCTTCCCCCATTCGAAAAATAAAATGTAAAAATGCCAATAATATCATAATTAGAAATATAAAACTCAAGCCCCCCCCCCACTTCTCCCCTCAGACAACTCGGCTGTGTTCCGTTTTGTTTGTCGTTTATTTTTTTTATATCGTTAGTTATTAGAAATATAAAACTCATGCCCCCCCCCCTCCCCCCCACCTCAGACAGGAAGGGCCTAACCGCGCTTATGCCTATAAGTGATCCGTTTTATTTTTATTTTGTGAATTTTGAATTGAATTAACAAAATATTCAAAATTTTATTAAATTAAAAAATCTAAATTTTAATGAATTTCAAAAATATCAAAATTCTATTGAATTTTCAAAAATATCAACGTTTTATTGAATTTTCAAAAATATCAAAATTTTATTGAATTTTCAATAATATAAAAATTTTACTGAATTAAAAAAAGAAATTGGAATGGAATCTAAAAAAAATATCAAAACTTTATTGAATTAACAAAATATTCAAAATTTTATTAAATTAAAAAATCAAAATTTTAATGAATTTTCAAAAATATCAAAATTTTACTGAATTAAAAAAGAAATTGGAATGGAATCTAAAGAAATATCAAAATTTTATTGAATTAACAAAATATTCAAAATTTCATTAAATTAAGAAATCAAAATTTTAATGAATTTTCAAAAATATCAAAATTTTATTTAATTTTCAAAAATATTAAAATTCTATTGAATTTTCTAAAATATCAAAATTCTATTGAATTTTCAAAAATATCAACGTTTTATTGAATTTTCAAAAATATCAAAATCTTTTTGAATTTTCAAAAATATCAAAATCTTTTTGAATTTTCAAAAATATCAAAATCTTTTTGAATTTTCAAAAATATTAAAATTTTATTGAATTTTCTAAAGTAGCAACGTTTTATTGAATTCTCAAAAATATCAATATTTTATTGAGTTTTCATAGATAACTATCAACGTTTTATTGAATTTTCAAAAATAACAAAATTTCATTGAATTTTCAAAAATAACAAAATTTTAAATTCTAAAAATTATAAAAATTTTACTGAATTAATGGAATCTAAAAAGAATATCAAAATTTTATTGAATTAACAAAATATGTATTCAAAATTTCATTTAACCCTTCAGCACTCGCGTAACAAAATCTAACGCCGTTACTCGCATGGATTACAACTGTAGTCCAGATTAATTATTATTAGTATCATTGCATTTTCAATTTATTCAGTGAATCAAACAGATGTGGTTATTAACTATCTTCTAAGAAAATGATTAGAAAAAATTCTTAGTAATTTTTTGTGTAAACAAAGTTAAATAATAATGATTTGTGAGAAATAAACCGTTACTAGAGATCATATGGCAATTTATTTCATTGAATATAAACTAAGTAATTATTTTTCTTTTTTTGTTATTATAAGGTAGGAAAATTATAAATGTGTTGAAAATAATATAAATAAATAGCAAGAACAACTACAATAACTCGTGAAGATATGATAAAATGATTTATGTGAATACTCGCGTGGCACACACTCACACTTGACAGTGTTTTATAGAAAAAGTATTAATCTAATAATCACAAAACCTTACTTTATTGAACATATAATAGACAGCTACTTAAAGCGCTACCTCTGTATATAAAAGTGAATTTGACTTATGCGCGAAATATAAACCCTGGATTACAATTGTAATCCACGCGAGCAATGAAGGGTTAAAAAAACGAAATTTTAATGAATTTTCAAAAATATCAAAATTTTATTGAAATTTCAAAAATATCAGTCGTATGTATTTTTTAAAATTTTCAAAGAATTTTCGACATTTTTAAAAATTAAATCCAGTTTTGACAGTTTAAGATTTATTCAAATTTTGACGAAATTGAAATTCAATTAAATTTTGACGCATTTAAAATTCAATCAAGCTTTGACATTCAAAGTTTATTTGAATTTTAATCAACATACTTAAAAACTTAACTGAATTTTAAATGCATCCAAATTTATGCAAGTGAATTTCAATTACGTCAAAATTTGAATAAACTTTAAAATGTCAAAACTGGATTGAATTTAAAAACTGTCAAAATTTGATTGAATTGTAAATATATACAGGGTTAGTTTTATTAATGTTAAACCCCTTTAATTTTTTTAATTATTAACCGATTCAAAAAAAATTAAAAATTGCTCTTATATGGATTTTTATGTCTATTTCACTTATATTATCAGTTTTGCAGTAGCGTTTTATATATACCGGGTGAACAAAAAAATATAATTTTTTTAAATGGAACACCCTGTATATTTTTTTTTGTAAAATGCCGACCTCAGCTTTTTTGCTGTCGCACTTTGAAAATAGTCGCAATTTTCTTTTTTCTGAAAAAAGTCGGCCTTAATTTCTTGATTTTGCTTTAAAAATTGCAAATTTATCTCCCCCCCTCCCCCCCGCCCCAAAAATGGACCATAAATTTTCAGTTTCGCCTTGAAAATTGCAAGTTTCGATTTTGCTTTGAAAATTGCAAATTTTGATTATCTTCCCCCCTCCCAAAAAAAAAAACGGACCATAAATTTTCTGTTTCGGCTTGAAAATTGCAAGTTTCGACGTTCAATTGTTTTTTTTTTGTTTCTTGAAAAAAATTGGCCTTTTGGTTTTGCTTTGAAAATTGCAAGTTTCGATGTTCAATTGTTTTTTTTTTTTTTTTCTGAAAAAAGTTGGCAGTTATTTTTGGATTCGGTTTTGTATTTTTCTACGTAGTCTCCTTGTAGGCTTATACACTTAGTCCAACGCTGTTCCAGTTTGCCAGTAGCGCCATCTCTCTGACTTTACACAGACTTTTCAAATCACCTTCGTAGATAAAGCATGGATTTAGGTGCATTTTTAGATCAGGAGTTAATAGCGAGCGTTTTTATTTTTAATTTGGCGTTGAATTGGCCGTGACAAAGTGCTCATTGTGAACGCACCACAACTTCGATTATTTGCTGTAAATCTTATTTTTTTTTTAATTATTTGTTGCAGATCTCATTCTTTGGTTTGTTACTATTCTTGCGTTGTCCAATCGTACTGTTGAATTCGAAACCTCGAAGGCAAGGTTAGGAACCGCAAGTTGAAACGTCATATTAACAACTGTCACGACGATGATGGTTCACAATGAAATTTTCGAGGGCAACTTCGAGGGCCAGATTAAAAAACACAACGCGTACGCCCGACCAAAAAGATCCGTGCCTTAATCATACCTATGTATTTTTATTATTTAGTAATTTTTTTTGTGTTTAGGTTTTTTTTATTTCGTATTTTCCTGTTCTGTTTCATATGATTACCTTTCCATCGAAATTTAAATCATTTCTATTTTTGTAATCTTTTAAACATAGGCTAACCCCCCCGATACGAAAAAAAAACAACGTAAAAATGCCATTAGGATTATAAATTATTAGAAATATAAAAGTACAAGGCCCCCGCCTCTCTCCCCCTCAGACAAGTAGTTTGTGTTTTGTTTTGTTTATTTCGTTTATATTTTTTACACACGGGCTAAGCCTTCCCCCATTCCAAAAATAAAATGTAAAAATGCCAATAACATCATAATTAGAAATATAAAACTCAAGCCCCCCCCCCCTTCTCCCCTCAGACAAGTCGGCTGTGTTTGTTCCGTTTTGTTTATGTCGTTTATTTTTTTTATATCGTTAGTTATTAGAAATATAAAACTCAAGCCCCCCTTCCCCCACACCTCAGACAGGAAGGGCCTAACCGCGCTTACGCCTATAAGTGATCTATTTTATTTTTATTTTGTGAATTTTGAATTGAATTAACAAAATATTCAAAATTTTATTAAATTAAAAAATTAAATTTTAATGAATTTTCAAAAATTGAATTGAATTGAATTAAAAAAATAAATTGGAATGGAATCTAAAGAAATATCAAAATTTTATTGAATTAACAAAATATTCAAAATTTTATTAAATTAAGAAATCAAAATTTTTATGAATTTTCAAAAATATCAAAATTTTAATGAATTTTCAAAAATATCAAAATTTTATTGAATTTTCAAAAAAATCAAAATTTTTTGAATTTTCAAAAATATTAAAATTTTATTGAATTTTCTAAAGTATCAACGTTTTATTGAATTTTCAAAAATATCAATATTTTATTGAATTTTCATAGATAAATATCAACGTTTTATTGAATTTTCAAAAATAACAAAATTTCATTGAATTTTCAAAAATAACAAAATTTCATTGAATTTTCAAAAATATCAAAATTTTGAATTCTAAAAATTATAAAAATTTTACTGAATTAATGGAATCTAAAAAGAATATCAAAATTTTATTGAATTAATAAAATATGTATTCAAAATTTCATTAAAAAAAAACGAAATTTTAATGAATTTTCAAAAATATCAAAATTTTATTGAATTTTCAAAAATCAAAATTTTATTGAATTTTCAAAAATATCAAAATTTTATTGAATTTTCAAAAATGTTAAAATTTTATTGAAATTTCAAAAATATCAGTCGTATGTATTTTTAAAAATTTTCAAAGAATTTTCGACATTTTTAAAAGTTTTGACAGTTGACAGTTTTGACAGTTTAAGATTTTGACGAAAATTTTGACGAAATTGAAATTCAATTAAATTTTGACGCATTTAAAATTCAATCAAGTTTTGACATTCAAAGTTTATTTGAATTTTAATCAATATACTTAAAACTGAATTTTAAATGCATCCAAATTTATGTAATTGAATTTCAATTACGTCAAAATTTGAATAAACTTTAAAATGTCAAAACTGGATTGAATTTAAAAACTGTCAAAATTTGATTGAATTGTAAATATGTACAGGGTTAGTTTTATTAATGTTAACCCCCCTTTATTTTTTTAATTATTAACCGATTCAAAAAAATTAAAAATTGCTCTTATATGGATTTTTATGTCCATTTCACTTATATTATCAGTTGTGCAGTAGCGTTTTATATATACCGAGTGAACAAAAGAGTATAATTTTTTTAAATGGAACCCCCTGTAGGAAGGGTCTAACGGCGCTTACGCCCATAAGTAATTTGCTTTATTTTTATTTTGTAATTTTTTTTACGTCAATTCTTTCGGCCGTTGTGTTTCGTTTCGTTTCTCTCGTTTATTTCGCCATTTTATTGAATTTTTTAGACGTATTTTATAAATTGAAGCAGGCGTGGTGGTTTTTTATTACCGTTTGCGAATAGTGTTTTTTTTTGTTTTTTAATAGAGTGCGTTGTCGATCTTGTTTATTAGAGGTGAAGCACGGATTTAGGTGCATTTTTAGGTCATGAGTCATCACTCCACAACGCGTACGCCCGACCAAAAAGATCCGTGCCTTAATCATACCTATTGCAAGCTTTAAAAACCTTGCAACCACCGGCCCTGTTTTATAATATGTATAATAAGTGATTATTTTGATTGAGATGATTACGTAGGCGTGAATAAATACGTAGCCCATTTGTTTTCGTCCTTGAAACACCTCCGGGCAAAAATGCACGAGGAAGAAGGCAGGCAGAGAGAAGGCGAAGGCCTTAAGAAGAGAAGAAGAAAAAATCATTACTCATAGACACACACACACACACGCACACGCCTATTAAATGCCATCCGTCCCATTCTCGATCAGGCGTTACTTCCATAATTCGATTCAAATACCGTATTTACTGGCTGGGGGGATTCGCCTCGGCCTCTAGGTTGGCAGCAGCGCGCCGCGCCGCGGAGAAAGAAGAAGGTGGAGGGGATCGCTTTAAATAGCGGCCGACCGCGGCGCCATTGCATTTCAGAATTGAGAGCGGCGCAGAGAACGTCAGTGTTTTCTATAAATATAAAAACCGAACAGTTCTTGTATTTTTTTTAAAGTAAAGTTCCACCGAATACAATCAAACATGAGGGAAATCGTACACATCCAGGCCGGCCAATGCGGTAACCAGATTGGAGCCAAGGTGAGTGCAGTTCTTTTGTTTTTCCGTTATGCATAATAGACGCGTCCGTTGCGGCCCTGCCCGGCTCGGCCCCGGCCATCTTGATCATACTCGCCGGCTTTCAATTCATTATTCACCCATCGCCCCCCATCCACGACCAATTATTTTGAGACGATCGCTTTCAATAAAATAGTTGTAAAAATCGCGTAGCGCCGTGGCCAAGAAATAATCGGAAGATTTAAAAAAAAAGCCGGGCGGTATGCGCACTTGCATTGTACTGGTCGTCCTGAAAACATCGGTCTCGACCGTTGACGAATTTTCACGCTCCGGTTTCGTTCGTTTTAAAACGCGGCTGCACCCTCGCGTTTATTTTTTATTTTTATTATTCGTAATTTGCTTTTGCTAAATATTTTGGTGGGCGGTAGTAGTTGCAAAATTGCGATTTTATTAGCCCCCCCCCCCGTCCGCCCGCCTAACTTTTTCGGAACGGTTAGTAAGCGCAGCCAAGAAAACCGTTAAACCCCGACGCAGCTGGCAACAACCGATGGGGCTTCTCCTTGCATAAAAAAAGTTAAGCGCAATTCAAAAATCGATTTGTCACCCCCTGGGGGCTGGGGGGGGGGCGGACCTCGCCCAAATCAGATTTTCCTCCAAATCATCGCATCGCATCACATCACAAGGCACCTTGAGATAGCGATTATTTTTCAAGCGGTATCTAATCAAATAATTAATTGGCGGATCAGCACCAAAAAAAAAATAAAAGAAGAAGCACGTTTCCACGCCCCTCGCCCATCCGAGCGCGTCCAAGCGCGAATTCTTCCAAGTTCATTACTCCTGCGTTTTTCATTCGTTGGCCGGAGAGTTCGCGCCGTTAGATATTCAACATATTCTAATTAGCGGACGGGAAAACAAAAGACCGGCGAGCGAAAAGTAGGTGGCCCCCCCGCATTCCGCCTATTGTCGGGTCGCGCTTTTCTTTTCTTCATGGACCGGCGAGCGTCCGTTCTTCGTTTGTTCTCGAATGTCGACTTGATTGGCCCGCGGGGAAGAAAAATTGGGTGGAGGTTACGTCACCCCGTGCTGCGGCAAAGTCTATATTTAGAAGTGATTGAATCACACACGTACGCTCGCACACACACACACTACCGGCGATTAACATAATTAGTGGACGTGTTGGCCTTGCTTGCTTGCATTTGTTTTTTTTTGTCCCAGATTCGCATTTTATTGGCGAAAGTGTGAATGTGAAGCGAAACTTTCTTCTTCTTCTACTACTCCAATTGGTTGCGCTTAATTTTTTTTTTATTCAAGCGCGACCCTAATCGGTCATTTCTGATTGTGATTGTGAGTCATTCACAAAACAGCAGAAATGATTTTACTAAAGCCATCCCAGACGAACGGGCATGTTCGTTGACATGCAAGTACGACTGTCTCTTTACGCGCATTAGTTGATCGGAGGTTTCGAGTTTTATATCATCTTCAATTACTGTCGCCGTCTGGTCGTATTGAATTTGTTTCAAGGCCGAGTTATCATCTTCATGTCCGAACAATACGTCACACTTATTTTTATTCCAAAAAAAAAGAAACACGGTAATTTTAAAAACGATTTCGATCTGATTCAGAAACAAAAAAATACGGCGGGTTGTTTTAATATTTTCCTGCAATATAGGGCGTCTCAAAAAAGTGTGACATAAAAAGTGCGTTTTTTTTACCGGAACGCCCTGTATATTATTGCGTATTTCGATTCCAAATCAAATTCTAGCCCGAAATGATGGGTCGCAACATGGGTCTGGGGTGAACGGTTACCGAGTTACTAGCAAATGACGACGTGGCGGTTTCCGTTCGTCTGTTGTTTACCTAGCGCTTGGAGTTGTAAAAAAAAGTTCCAATATAAAAAGCGTAGATGTTTTCGGTTGCCGCTTACAAAGAAAAAACAATCGGGCGTCGTTTTCGAGATGCGAGCCAAAGTTGTTTTTTTTTTTTTTAATGGAACGCCCTGTATGTTATTGCGTATTTCGATTCCAAATCAAATTCTACCCCGAAGTGATGGGTCGCAACATGGGTCTAGGGTGAACGGTTTCCGAGTTACTAACAAATGACGACGTGGCGGTTTCCGTTCGTTTGTTTGCCTAGCGCTTGGAGTTGCAAAAAAAAGTTCCAATATAAAAAGCGTAGATGTTTTCGGTTGCCGCTTACAAAAAAAAACAATCGGGCGTCGTTTTCGAGATGCGAGACAAAGTTGTTTTTTTTTTTTTAATGGAACGCCCTGTATATTATCTCGTATTTCGATTGCAAATCAAATTCTATCCCGAAGTGATGGGTCGCAACATGGGTCTAGGGTGAACGGTTTCCGAGTTACCAGCAAATGACGACGTGGCGGTTTCCGTTCGTCTATTGTTTGCCTTGCGCTCGGAGTTACAGAAAAAAGTTCAATATAAAAGGTGTAGGTGTTTTCGGTTGCCGCTTACAAAAAAGAACGATCAAGCGTCGTCACGTTTCGAAGATACGAGCCGAAGTTGTGTTCTTTTTTTTAATGGAACGCCCTGTATATTATCTCGTATTTCGATTGCAAATCAAATTCTACCCCGAAGTGATGGGTCGCAACGTGGGTCTAGGGTGAACGGTTTCCGAGTTACTAGCAATAATTGATGACGTGCGGTTTCCGTTCGTCTGTTGTTTGCCTTGCGCTTGGAGTTAAAAAAAAAGTTCAATATAAAAAGCGTAGATGTTTTCGGTTGCCGCTTACAAAAAAAAAACTATCGCAACGTGGGTCTAGGGTGAACGGTTTCCGAGTTACTAGCAATAATTGATGACGTGGCTGTTTCCGTTCGTCTGTTGTTTGCCTTGCGCTCGGAGTTACAGAAAAAAGTTCAATATAAAAAGCGTAGGTGTTTTCGGTTGCCGCTTATAAAAAAAACGATCAAGCGTCGTCACGTTTCGGAGATGCGAGCCGAAGTTGTGTTTTTTTTTTTTAAAGGAACACCCTGTATATTATTGCGTATTTCGATTCCAAATTAAATTCTACCCCGAAGTGATGGGTCGCAACGTGGGTCTAGGATGAACGGTTTCCGAGTTACTATAGCAAATGATATCTACTATAATACAGGGTGTCTTAAAAAAAAATTGTGCCGTCACTCTCCGGTGGTGATGAATTTGTTTTAAGGCCGAGTTCTCATCTTCATATCGTCCGAACAGTACGTCATACGTTTGTCGGCTGTTTTAAAAACGAGCAAAACATTTGATTCAGAAATTATTTTTATTGCAAATGATACAGGGTGTTCCGAGAATTTCTTGCTGTCGATTTTCTTAAGGGTTTTTCAACGCCAGGTCCAAACGTTACGTCGTACCTTCATGCGTGTTCGTTTATTTTTTACTGGACATTAGATTTGAATGTTGTATTTTATACAGGGAGTTCCAAAAACCTCGTACTGACAGTTTTGTTAACGTAGCTGATCGGGCTAGATTTAGTTTTAGGGCCGGATTCTCATTCTTATGTCAGTATTGCATTGACATAATGACGTTCTCATTCTTAGGTCAATGCAATACGTCATACATTGACCAAGTGTCCTCTTTTTTTACGAAAGAAACAAAAAATGAGTAGCAGGATTCATTTTCGACCTTATGAATCGCCAGTGATTCGATTTAGGCAAAAAAACTATTTTTTTTTTTAATTTTGACCTTATACAGGGTGTCCGAAAAACATGTTCGGATTTTGTACCCAGTTGTAGATCTCGTCGATGCAAACACAAAAATCTTAACGAACGGATCCGAAAATCAACCGTTTTCGAGATACAGCTGATTATGTAAAAATTACAAGCTGGTTGTTAACGCTTCAGTAACTTTTCAATTTGAACTAATTGGTATTAAAAAAAATTTAAAACTTATTATTTTATGTCTGTCTGACAGCGCACGTTATTACTACCGATATTCAACGCCCACTGCGCGAAAATAAATGTCCATTTCAAAAACTTTATTAAAAAATCTCGGAAACGGTTGATTTGCGGACCTACATTTATTAAGACTTTTGTGTTGGTATTGATGTGATCTATAACCGGGTGTAATTTCCGAACATGTTTTTAAAACACCCTGTATAAGGTTTTCTAGAAAAAATCGTACTTGGTGCGGTTAGTCCTGTTAAATTTACTTCTAAGGCCAGAATGGTGTTTGTTTGAAGCAAAACGAAGACCTTTTTTTTTGGAACACCCTGTATAAGAGCATAGTTGGCATTCTTTTGTAATCACAACATGCCAATTGTGCTCTTAATACAGAGTGTTCCCAAAAGAAATTCGTTTATAATAAAGGCCGTTTTTAACGTGTTTGCGGACCGTTCGCATAAACGTTGCTTTAAGGCCGGTTACACACACACTGCGGCTTTCAATACCCAAATCGTTTTCTTATGACGAAGAGCTGCGCGTTTTAGTGCTTACACAGTTAACTACAATTGACGTAATTCTAAATTTTTTGTGCAACAATAATTTTCTTCGAAAAAATTTAAATAATTTTAAAGGTACGGGATGAGATCACTTTTCTAACTGTTCCCGCTTTATCAAGAGTTACGTCTAATGTCTAATGCAATAACGCGGTCGTACGAGATGCAATTATAGTGTCACGCCGAGGTTAACCGCATACTAGAACATCGCAGTTTATTTATAACAATTACACGCTCGTTTTAGAATGTGAACCGTGGACCGGTGATGACGCGCTTGGATGAACATTTCTTAATTTTTCAACGACCTCTCTCTCTTTCTTTGTTTTTTTTAATTAAACACGTTTGGTTTGGGTCTTTTGCTAAAAAAAGATTAATAATAAGGCCGGTGTCACATCAAGGCGCTAACGCGTGGATTTTATTCCAGTCCATTCATCACGCAGCAGCTGTCAATGAAACGTGAGTTACTTCGCTCTTATTTCACCGGCCCTAAGATAATTTAATTTTTTTTTTGTTAAAATGTCAACTGAAAAATTAAGGCCGGTTCGATCCATTCGCATAGAACTTGAAACCATTCGTTTTTATTTCACCGTTCATTATTTTTTTGTTCTGTTTCAAGTTGAATTCAACAAACTTTTTTTTTTGTAAATGTTAAGGCCCGCTACACATTGAAACGTTTACATTAGATTTTATGTTTAAGTTTCGCGATCTTGTTTGTTTGTTTGTTTCGATAATTTTGTTGATCGCAGAGTCTAGTTTCAAATTTGACATTTTACACATCGCAAACTTCTCTTGCAAACGGCCAATCGGCGAGCGATTTTTTTTTTAATTTTAATTTATTCCTACCACTAAGGAACGCGATGCGGTCTTACACAGGGTGTTACGCGCGCTTGCTAGTTGTGACCGGTGACATTTAACACCATAGGATTGCTCATTACCCGATCCCGTAATGTCAGTTTGCGTTGTGACGTCACCAACGGACCGCATTTAATTTTAACGATTAATTATTTCTTCGAAATATTGAAATTAAAATATGTAATTCGTTTCTTTAATTTAACTTGAAGGTTTCCTCGACCGTCATCCATGCTTGAAACAATTTCAAACAATTCGTTTCTTTGTTTAAAAATATATATATATATATAAAATATTTGTATATTACAGAAAGTCTGTCACGTATTTGCAAAACATTTGCTAGTTCTGACGAACGATATTTAACGCTATAGGATTGCTCATTCCCCGTTCCGTAGTGTTAGTTTGTGTTGTGACGTCACCAACGGACCGCACTTAAATTTAATGTCGTGACGTTTAATTTATTTTTAAATTAAATTAAAGAGATTCATTTCTGTATTTAAAGGTATAAAACTTAAAATAGATATTTCTTGTACAAAATGTCCAAAAAAATACGCGTCCTTAATAATTTCACTTATACAGAGTGTCGGGTGTTTGCAAAACATGTACTAGTTCTGCCCAAGAATATTTAACGCCGTACGATTGCTCGTTCCGCAATGTTAGTTTGTGTTGTGACGTCACCAACGGACCGCATTTTTTTTTTTAATGAAATTAAAACGAATTCATTGCTTTATTTAAAATTATAAAACTTTCAAAGTAAATATTACGCAAAATACCCTAAAAACTGTGCACCGTTATTAATATCATTTATACGGAGTGTCGCGTATTTCCAAAACATTGCTTGTTGTGACCCAAGGATATTTGACGCTATTGGATTGCTCATTCCTCATTCCGTAATGTTATTACGTGCTGTGACGTCACCAACGGACCGCTTTTAATCTCGATTTAAATTTCATCCTAAGTAAAATAAAACAAAACATTTCTTTTACTTTAAAATATAAGGTTGAAGTAAATGGTTTCATATTATATTTATATTTATTTAAATATATATTTAATATAATGTATTTATATTTATTTAAAAATTTTAAAACAAATCTTTATTGAACAAAATGTTCTAAAAAGTGTGCGCCCTTATTAATTTCACTTACACAGAGTGTCGCGTATTTCCAAAACATTTGCTTGTTGTGACCAATGACATTTAACTCTACAGGATTGCTCATTCCCCGTCTCGTAATGTTTTAGCTTGTGTTGTGACGTCACTAACGGACCGCATTTAAATATAACGTCTAACGCTTAATTTTATTTAATTGAAATTAAGATAAGTCGTTCATTTATTTAAAAATATAAAACAAAACACTCTAAAAGCTGTCTGCGCTTATTACTTTTACTTACAAGGAGTGTCGCGTATTTCCAAAACATTTGCTCGTTGTGATGCAAGGATATTTAAGCACTGCAGGATTGCTCATTCCCCGTCTCGTAATGTTTTAGTAGGCGCTGTGACGTCAGCGACGGACCACATTTAAATTTAACGTCCAGCGTTTATTTTACTTTTTTTTAAATTATATTAAAATATAATTTTCAAAGTAAATGTTTATCGCAAAAAGTTAGCCTGAAGTGTGCGCGCCATTCTTAATTTCATTTCATGTTTTTGACGGTCCGTTGCTTACGTAGTACCGGCGATTGAGCAAGTGTGTTGTGACGTCAGTGACGGACTACATTTAAACTTGACGTCAAGCGTTTACAAATTAAATTAAAATGAAATTTTTAAAGTAAATATTTATCGCAGGAAGTTAGCCTGAAGTGCGCGCGCGCCATTCTTAATTTCATTTTTGACGGTCCGTTGCTTACGTAGTACCGGCGATTGAGCAAGCGTGGTGACGTCAATGACGGACCACATTTAAATTTAACGTCTACCGTTTCTTTTTCATTTTTTTTTTTCAAATGAAATACCGGCGATTGGGCAATCCTATGGTTAGTATTAGGGCCGTAAAGAATATAAAGTTGAGTTACACAGAGCGTTACGTATTTCTAAACCCCTCGCTAGTTGTGACCGCTTCGTGTTATGGCAATTAATAGTTACAACCGAGGATGTTTAGCATGAGGATTGCTCATTCCATATTCCGTTTTGTTAGAATGTGTTGTTTGTTACGTATTATGGCACCTTAAGTTATACAGGGTGTCTGTGACTTTCGCTTGTAATCGCCTGCTCGAAATGTTGAACGAATCTGATTTGTGTTTTCTGTTTGTTTCAGTTCTGGGAAATCATCTCCGACGAGCATGGAATTGACCCAACTGGAGCCTACCACGGAGACTCCGACCTCCAGCTAGAAAGAATAAACGTATACTACAATGAGGCATCCGGCGGCAAATACGTGCCGCGTGCCATCCTCGTCGACCTGGAGCCGGGCACCATGGACTCCGTGCGCTCGGGCCCCTTCGGCCAGATCTTCAGACCGGACAATTTCGTGTTCGGGCAGTCGGGGGCCGGCAACAACTGGGCGAAAGGTCACTACACAGAGGGCGCCGAGCTCGTCGATTCGGTGCTCGACGTGGTAAGGAAAGAGGCCGAGTCTTGCGACTGCCTGCAGGGATTTCAACTCACACATTCCCTTGGGGGCGGCACCGGATCGGGCATGGGCACCCTTCTGATTTCGAAGATCCGCGAGGAGTACCCCGACAGGATTATGAACACGTACTCGGTAGTCCCCTCACCCAAAGTATCAGACACCGTCGTAGAACCGTACAACGCCACGCTTTCGGTCCACCAGCTGGTAGAAAACACAGATGAGACTTACTGTATCGACAACGAGGCCCTCTACGACATCTGCTTCAGGACCTTGAAACTCACCACCCCCACCTACGGAGACCTCAACCACTTAGTTTCGCTCACGATGTCCGGCGTCACGACGTGTCTTAGGTTCCCGGGTCAATTAAACGCCGACTTGCGCAAACTAGCCGTGAACATGGTACCCTTCCCGCGTCTTCACTTCTTCATGCCCGGATTCGCCCCCTTGACGTCGCGCGGTAGCCAGCAATACAGAGCCCTGACGGTGCCCGAGCTCACCCAACAGATGTTCGACGCCAAGAACATGATGGCCGCGTGCGATCCGAGGCACGGACGTTACCTGACGGTCGCAGCCGTCTTCAGAGGCAGGATGTCGATGAAAGAGGTGGACGAACAGATGCTCAACATCCAGAACAAGAACAGCAGCTACTTCGTCGAGTGGATCCCCAACAACGTCAAGACCGCCGTCTGCGACATTCCACCTCGAGGCCTGAAGATGTCCGCCACGTTCATAGGAAACTCCACCGCCATCCAGGAGCTCTTCAAGAGGATCTCCGAGCAGTTCACCGCCATGTTCCGTCGCAAGGCCTTCTTGCATTGGTACACCGGCGAGGGCATGGACGAGATGGAATTCACCGAAGCCGAATCCAACATGAACGACCTGGTCTCCGAGTACCAGCAGTACCAGGAGGCGACCGCCGACGAGGACGCCGAATTCGACGAGGAACAGGAAGCGGAAGTCGACGAAAACTAAGCGAGAAGGAAGAAATTCGAAATTGATCTGAAATCACACTTCTTAATATTTTTGCTATGTATTATTATTCGCTTGTTTTTTTTGTACAGTCTACATTCCCGTTTCTAATCGAATACATTATTTAACTTATTCAAGACTGACTTTGTTTCTTTTTCTTGAAATCTTTTAAATTGAATTGTTCCGAAGTTTCCGTTGAGAGAAAATATTAAACGCATTTGAAAGTTTGCTGCTGCCGTTTTCTTGCTTGTGCGCTAGCTAAGTGGGGGGACAGTTCTATTTTTAACGACCTGCCTCCGCCCCCCGCCCCTTGGAGTGGCGAGTGCCAAAAAGAGAACGTTCGAATTACTTCCGCCGGTGTTTTCCGTGCGCGCGTTCTATTTTTAGGCGCAATGCACGTCCGATTTTTCCATGCGATCATGAAGCTCGAATTAAATCAAGGTGAAGGTCGAACGCGACTAAGCGGAAGAGCCTGGAAAAAGAAATGTTAAGTAATGTTAATGTAGGCGCCAAGTCGGGGTAAGTTAGCATAGATAACATTGCGAAATATAATAAAGATACAAACGATGCAATCGAAATTAACTCGAGGAAAGAAGAAACGATATTCTGTACGTTCAAAGGTTTTGTTAGTTTCTGACGTTTCGTTACAAATACAAACAATGCAGTTGAAATTAATTCGAGGAGAGAAGCACCTGTACCTACATTCAAAATGTTTGTTAGTTTCTGATATTTCGTCGCAGATACCAACAACACAGTCAAAATTAATTCGAGGGGAGAAGCAACGGTATTCTGTACATTCAAAGTTTTTGTTAGTTTCTGATATTACGTCACGGATGCAAACAATACGGTCAATTCGAGGAGAGAAGAAACGGTATTCTGTACGCAGTGGCCTTGCGGCTTTCGTCATCTCGTGTAATTTCGTCGTGTATTTTCTCAACTCGGATTTACACGATCGACGTGACGTACAAATAAAAAATGTACTTTAGGTTTTATCGAACGTTCTTCCGACGCGACGGTCTAAAATTTACGACCTACTTAAATTTATTATTAAAACGAAAGCACATCATCTTTCCTGCCGAATACAAATAAAATTAAGGAGAAAACGAATTGATTTGTCAAGAGACAACTGTGGAATAATGAAAGTATAAACAAAAGACGATTGACGTAAAAAGTAAGGAAAAAAAAAAGATGAAGCGAAACGAAATCGCTTGACACCCGATGCAGCAGAACCTTTAACGACGAAACCAAAAGACGATCGGGTACTTAACTAAAACAAGAAAGAAATTATCAATAATCGACAAATGCGAAGTGAAACGATTATTATAAAACACGATCGATTGAAAATAGAAACAATGAATGATGGCCACAGGTAAATTGATCGATTGTCACTCGAAGTAGCAGAATAATGATGATAGGATTGCTCATTCCCCATTCCGTAAGGTTAGTTTGCGTTGTGACGTCATCAACGGACCGCGTTTAAATTTAACGTCTAACGTTTAATTTCTTAAATCGAAATTGATTTAATTCGTTTATTTATTTAAGCAAGAACTTATTAAAGAAAATACCTTAAAAAGTGTGCGCCCTAATTAATTTCACTTGTACGGAGCGTCGCGTATTTCCAAAACATTGCTTGTTGTGACGCTATAGGATTGCTCATTCCCCATTTCGTAATGTTATTATGTGCTGTGACGTCAGTAACGGACCGCTTTTCTACTCGATGTAAATTTCATTAAATGAAACTAAAACAGAACTATAAATGATCCCGGTAAACCCGCTGAACTTTTTAACAATTTTTTTTTAAATGATCCATTGACTCCACTACCTAACTTGCACGATAAAAATGTAATTGAAAGTATTTCGCAAAGCATATATTTCTTCCCAACCAACGAAACCGAAATTTGTAAAGTAATTAAACAGGTCCACCCAAAAAAGTCTTGCGGGTTAGACGAGATACCAGGTTTTATTGTCTCTAAATGTTCAGAATTTATTGCTAAACCACTTACAGATATAATTAATTTAATGTTTAATTGTGCAAAATTTCCATCTCGTTTGAAGGAGGCAAAAATTATCCCTATTCTTAAAGGTGGCTCTAAACTCGATATTCAGAACTACAGGCCAATTTCGCTTTTATCATCATTCTCCAAAATTTTTGAGAAAATAATATATATTAGATTATTTGACTTGTTTAGCAAACATAATGTTATAAATAAATGTCAGTATGGCTTCTTGCCTGGAAAATCCTGCGAGCAAGCAATATTTTGTTCCATAACATGTATTTTGGAAAACATTGACAAAGGTAACAAAGTAGCGGGAATTTACTTTGACTTATCGAAAGCATTCGATACTATTAATCATCAAATTTTAATCGATAAACTATACAGTTATGGAATAAGAGGCAATGCATTATTACTTATTAAGTCATACATAACATCTAGAACACAACGAGTATGCGTTAGTAGTGTAATTGACGGTCATACTAGAAGTATGTACTCATCGGAAAATAAAGTTGTTCAAGGCGTACCACAGGGTTCAACCACGGGGCCTTTACTTTTCTTGGTTTATGTCAATGACTTATACCTTCACTTAAATGCGCAGTCGATATACCAATTTGCCGATGACACATCGTGTATTGTTACAAAAAATAATTTCCCTGACCTTTCATTTGCAGCTACCAGAACAATTAATGAAATGGCAGCCTGGTGCGACATAAATTCCTTGGTTTTAAACCGGATGAAAACTAAAATGGTTCTATTCACCAACAAACCCAAACTTGAATCCCTATATGTAAATTTTTGTGGTAAGTCACTCTACCAACAAAATCTTATAAAATTTCTGGGTGTAAATATTGATAATATTTTTAAATTTGATGACCAAATCAACAATCTTTGTAACCAGTTAAATAAAGCATTTTATATGATATGTAATTTAAGAGATGTTGTTAACATCGAGACTCTATTAACAATTTATTATTCCCATGTGCAATCTCATATCTTGTACAGTATTCTGTTCTGGTCTGCAAGTCCTTCGGCAAACAGGGTGTTTGTCTGTCAAAAAAGAATGATAAGATGTTTAATGCATGTACCAGCTAAAACGCCATGTAAATATTACTTTCAGAATCTTAAAATTCTAACTGTTCCAAGCCTTTATATTTATCGGCTTCTATTATTTCAAAGAAATAATAAATCTATATTCACTAAAAACTCTGATATATCACATAGTATGACAACACGACATTGCAACAATCTGGCTATCCCGCAGCATAATTCGACACTTTTCGAACGTGGCCCTTATTATCGAGCAATACTAGCATATAATGCACAGCCCCATTACCTGAAAAATATAAATAATAATGTACTATATAAGAAAGAATTAAAGGATTACTTAATACATAACTGTTTTTACAGCTTTAATGAAGTTCTAACTAAAGAACAGCGGTGAGGCATATAAATGCGGTTGCGACTCACCACCTTTTATTACTTGTTCATTCTTTTCGCTTTTTATGTTTTAAATGTGTGTTTTTTTTTTGTTGTATTGACGATATATCTATTATGTAAAATTTGTATACTATACATTTACTTGTTGACTCTGTCGTTCTTTCAACTGAGAGAAAATAATGACAATAAACCATTATTATTATTATTATTATTATTATTATTAAAACGTTTCTTTGCTTTGAAATATATTTAAGATGAAGTAAATATTTTGTTACATGTATTTATAAATATTACTTATATCGACTTATAATTATTTAGTGACGGTAATTTGTTAACGGTCGTGGCGCCATCTGTTGACGGAAATATTCATTTCTAAATTCCTAAGTGATTAAAAATTATTTGATGATTTAAAACAAAAAACAAAACAATCTTATGGTTGAACATAACATGATAGATCATAATTTAATTTCTTACACAAGGTAACGCCATCTATTGTCGAAAAGTAATGAATCACTGTGTCTGTGAAAATAAAACAAAAAAATCTATTTATAAATTGACAGGAATCAATACCAGACGAATGTGGCGCTATCTGTCGTTGAGAAAATAAATTTCAACTTACGTTTGAATTTGGCGCCGAAATTAAAGTATTATTTTGTTAACGGTCGTGGCGCCATCTGTTGACGGAAGTATTCATTTCTGATTCATAATTGACTAAAAATGATTTGATGATTTAAAACGAAAACAAAACAACAGCGTTCTTCGACTTTACGCCTGAACTTGAACTAATGAATCACTTAAATTAATAAAAAATTAATTAACTTAAAATTAATTTACCCGATGTGCATTAAAATTTATTTAAAATGACTTGGAAAATATTTCAAACAAATAGCATTTCTAATCAAAGTTAAATTTTAATAAATTCAAATTCTTATCTGTTTTAAAACTCAGATCGCTACTTTTAGAAACTTGTTTGTTGTTCTGATGGAGCTCAACGTAGACTGTTCATTACCCTTGAAATTTTTCCCTTTTATATGCTGCCTTTGAAGCAAGAAAAAAAATGTGTAACCTTAATTAAAAAATGAACGAAAATCAAAATTCTAACACAAATAAATTAAACCCTTCGTTACAGATGCTATTTATGTTTTGAAAAGGCCTTCAATCTTCGAAAGGCGAATCCTGTCTTGGTTCTTCAACTTTATGAGAATACGGCGCGGCGTCTTCCACCATTCTGTTTGAAGAAGTTTTCTCGAGGCTTGTTCCGGATTGCCTCTTCTAGTGCAATTGAAGAATGTGAACAGCTTTCCAACGTGAAAGGATCGACTTGAAGTCGGGGGACTGTTTTTCAAAGAAGAAGGTTTCAGAAATTAACCCTGGCTGTTTGAAATTGCAGCCCCAGAATTTCTCTGCATCGTTGAGTACCTCCTGAAACTTTTGATTGAACCAAATCTCTGTCGTGGGTGAAAACGTTCCGTCTATGACATCGTCTGGCGTTTTCTAAGTTAAACAGAAACATGGATTAAATATTTGTGCAAATAACACAGCAGTCGTACCTGCGCCTTGCACATTGCAATTGGGCGTCGCGTTCGCGAATTATAACCGAAAGTCTCGCATTTTTGACAGAACACCCTGTATATTATTGCATTTTTGAATTCTGCATTGAAATCTAGCCCGAATTGATGGGTCGCATCGGGGGTCTACTGTGAGCGGTTCTCGAGATATTTGATGTTGCTTAATAATTACTAAGAAACTTCGTATTTCCTTTGTTTTTGAATTTAGAAGGAGATGTTTTATATAAAAGTTGTACTCATTTTTTTAGAGTATAAAACGCCGATTACGAAAAAACAATTGAACATTGCGTTGTCGAGTTATAACCCAAAGTTACGCATTTTGTGAGAAAACACCCTGTATATTATTGCATTTTTGAATTCTGCATTGAAATCTAGCTCGAATTGATGGGTCGCATCGGGGGTCTAGTGCGAACGGTTTCCGAGATATTTGATGTTGCTTAATAATTACTAAGAAACTTCGTATTTCCTTTGTTTTTGAATTTAGAAGGAAGTGTTTTATATAAAAGTTGTACTCATTTTTCTGGAGTATAAAACGCCGATTACGAAGAGACAATTGAACGTTGCGTTCTCGAGTTATAACGCAAAGTTACGCATTTTGTAAGGAAACACCCTATATATTATTGCATTTTTGAATTCTGCATTGAAATCTAGCCCGAATTGATGGGTCGCATCAGGGGTCTAGTGCGAACGGTTTCCGAGATATTTGATGTTGCTTAATAATTACTAAGAGACTTCGTATTTCCTTTGTTTTTGAATTTAGAAGGAAGTGTTTTATATAAAAGTTGTACTCATTTTTCTGGAGTATAAAACGCCGATTACGAAGAGACAATTGAACGTTGCGTTCTCGAGTTATAACGCAAAGTTACGCATTTTGTAAGGAAACACCCTATATATTATTGCATTTTTGAATTCTGCATTGAAATCTAGCCCGAATTGAAGGGGTCGCATCGGGGGTCTACTGTGAGCGGTTCTCGAGATATTTGATGTTGCTTAATAATTATTAAGAAACTTCGTATTTCCTTTGTTTTTGAATTTAGAAGGAAGTGTTTTATATAAAAGTTGTACTCATTTTTCTGGAGTATAAAACGCCGATTACGAAGAGACAATTGAACGTTGCGTTCTCGAGTTATAACCCAAAGTTACGCATTTTGTAAGGAAACACCCTGTATATTATTGCATTTTTGAAATCTTCATCGAAATCTAGTCCGAATTGGTGGGTCGCATCAGGGGTCTAGTGCAAGCGGTTTCCGAGATATAGGCACACTTCGACGCGGACCTTACGAAGAAGCGCCTAGCAAAGTGATGACGGTAGGCAACCACACGTGCAATTTTGATTCATCAATGTAAAATCTCCATAAAGGAGCCTATGGCTACTCTACTCTTGTATTATAAGTTTCCATGAAAGGGAAAAAAATTTAATTCAAATGAAAAATGTAATGGGGCGCCAAAGTTTCTAGAGCCGGCACTGGACAACCAGCTCACGTTTGTTGCGCATCGTAGAAGAATTTTGGGTGAATTATTTTTGTCAACTGCAAATGTTTAATCCAATAAGTAAATAAATAAATGATCGGCATTAATTCGAGGAGTTCCAGGAAGCGTCAGCGTTTATTTTTAGAAAATTGAGTGAGTGCAACCGTCGCCTGAAGCTTATGCGAACTTGATCGAAGGATGAAAATGTTTGTTATCAATCGGCGTCGGTGCTCATCGCGAAAAACAAAAAGATTATTTGTTTCGAATGTTGATAACGTCGGATTAAATCAGTTGCTATCGTTAAGGAACGTCATTGTTTATTTTAGAATTCTTTTTTTGCATAATTTTCGCCAGGTACTTCAGATTTTGTAAACAAATTCGTAATCGTTATTCTCGCACAACTTTTCTTTTTTTAGCACGATTAAAAAAAGTGACGTTGCGCTTCTTTTAATAATAATAAAAGAAAAATTTATTGAAAACATTAATCCTTCGGATAGCTTTCTACATAAAATAATACGGGGGATATTGGGATTCTAGGGGATTCTAGGTCGCACTTGCACAAAGGTTGACGCAATTTTTTGAAAAATACCTATCGGTTTGTTGATTAGTTGAGATTACAAAAATGAATGCAGATGACAGGAGAATGGAAAGAACGGAACGGGAATCGAAGCGTCGTTAGTCGGAGAATAATTGAAATTCCGGCGCACTGCCGGCGGGCGTCGAGACGCGCCGCGCCGCATCGATCGCCGTCGCTCGTCATCCCCTAATTTCCCACGCGCGAAACTAGGACGGGGCATTTAAATTTAAACATTCTACGGCGCAATAAATAAATAAAGTCCGATGATACATCGCGACGTAATCCGTAATGAGTTCGCACGCGACGCCATCGATTAACAGGACTGTGACTCAAACGTACTCTCACCTTTTCGATTTTACGTTCGGCGAACACGAATGAATCAAAGCTCGCTTTGCCAATGCGATAAAATTTAAAGATACCTTAAATTAAAAAAAAATTAAAAATAAAAAGATAGTCCACATAGTCGCGACATCGCACGACTGACTACTTACGGTTTTCAAGCTACGAACTCGTTGGAGAATCGAATATTCGCGAATTATGAAAATACAGGGTGATTCACGACTGGCCACTTACGACGCGCGAGTTTCAAGCTACAAAATCGCTTAGGAGCCGAATACTTGCAATTTATGAAATACAGGGTGATTCACGATTGACTACTTACCATTTTACAAGCCATAAATTCGTTGAAGAATCGAATGTTTCCGAATTATGAAAATACAGGGTGATTCACGACTGACTACTTACGACGTGGATCACATTGCGTCGATTTCTCGCTTCAGCTTGACAGAAATAGCGCCACGTAAGATGTAATGCTGTCAAGTAGCAATTGTTACAGTACTGTACAATTTTTCTCGAAGAGAAAAAAAAGAAAGAAAACAAGAAAGTGACAGGTGACAGTTGTGACAATAACTTAGCTCGGCTAAACTTGGAACCGATTCACGAATTCTACTGAGGAGGCGGGCGGGGGTGAAAGTTCAAGCTTCCGAAATCACACACACGGCCTTTCAAGAAACATTGCCTGAAAAATCAACAGAAAAAAGATGACTTTACATTTTTTAAACCTAAATCCGTACGCTAAATATAAATGTAAGTATCAAGCGAGCAAGCATTTAATAATAGTCCAGTCCGATTTTACGCAAAATGAATTATTGGTCCTTCGAGCAGGATACGACGACGCTCTCTTTGCTGAGTACGTACGTACGAGCGAGGAATTGAACTACAAGCGTCAGCATCACGCAAGCGAGAGGCGTGAATTGAACAAATTCATACTCTGGAACTCTTAAATCGTCCGAAAATCCAAATCGCTCAAAACTCGAGTCGTCAAAGTAAAAAGAAATAAAGCGAGTGCATAATATGATTACATAAGGTCTTAAGACTCGAAAAAATCGTCATTTTACTTAACGAACAATTGGTCCTTCGAGCCGGATATGAATGTGAATTGGACAACAAGCGTCCGCTTGATCAGAAAAGTGGATTGAGCGTCTCTGTAGAAATTTTTAAATCATCTGGAAATTCGCGTCGCCCAATCTCAAGACAAGCAAATCAAGGAAAATACAAGACAAAGTATAAATCCTTAAAATAAAAAAAAATGGCCAGAATTTTACGTTTGCGCAATAAGAAAAGATGAATTCATAAATGAACGTTTTAACTTGACATGATATGTCGCCGATTGGTCCTTCGAGCCGGATGTAGGACGCATTCATTGGCAAGTGTATACGGACAGTGACAGTTGGAACAATAAAGCAATAAACGCTTGCGCCAAGCTAAGACGTGCCGTCCAAATTTCATGGCAAAAGTTGATTAAAAAAAAAATCAATCGGTAGAATTTCAGGACAGAAAACAAGAGACGGCGGCTATTTTGAAAATACTGAAATTATTAAATGCAAGGTGTGATCGTTTGCTATACATTTTGCTACTAAAATCAACTGTTTCCAAACTATTGTGAGAAACACAATAATTAGGATGTACAGGCTGTTATCGGGCTTTGCACGACAAAGACAGAACTAAAATAACTTGACATGATATGTCGCCGATTGGTCCTTCGAGCCGGATGTAACGACGCTTTCTTTGGGGAGTATATACGGAAAGTGACAGTTGGGACATTAAAACAATAAATGCTCGTACGAAGCTAAGACGTGCCGTCCAAATTTCACAAGAAGAGATAAAAAAGAAAAAAGAAAAATCAGTCGATATAGTTTCAGGACAGAAAACAAGAGACGGTAGCCGTTTTGAAAATACTGAAATTTTATTAAATGCAAGGTGATCGTTTGGTACACGTTTTGTTTCTAAATTCACTTGTTTCAAACTTTTGTGAGAAGTACAATAATTAGGATGTACAGGGTGTTACCGAGCTTTACACTTTAAAGAAAGATGAATTCATAAATGAATGATTCAACTTGACATGACGCGTCGCCGATTGGTCCTTCGAGCCGGATATAATGACGCTTTCTTTGGAGAGTGTATACAGACAGTGACAATTGGGACAATAAATCAATAAACGCTCGTACTAAGCTAAGACGTGCCGTCCAAATTTCAAGGCAGAAGTTCCTAAAAAAACGTTTAAAAAAGCAGTCGGTGTAACTTCAGGACGGGAAACAAGAGACGGTAGACATTTTGAAAATACTAAAATTATTAAATGCAAATTTGTTTCAAACTTTTGTGAGAAATACAATAATTAGGATGTACAGGGTGTTACCGAGCTTTACGCTTTAAAGAAAGATAAATTCATAAGTGAATGATTTAACTTGACGTGATGTGTCACCGATTGGTCCTTCGAGTCGGATGAAATGACGCTTTCTTTGGAGAGTGCATACAGACAGTGACAATTGGGACATTAAATCAATAAACGCTCGTACTAAGCTAAGACGTGCCGTCTAAATTTCAAGGCAGAAGTTCTTAGAAAAAAGTTAGGTGCAACTTCAGGACAGGAGACAAGAGACGGTAGCCATTTTGAAAATACCAAAATTATTATATGCAAATTTGTTTCCAACTTTTGCGAGCAAAAACAATAATTAGGATGTGTACAGGGTGCTACCGGACTCGAGTCGTTCGCCTTTCGATATTTTGACGGCGCTCGTCTTAATCGGTTTCACAAATGATGACGTCACTTCGACGTAACTTCAAGGTCAGCGTGCGGGAAGTTTCGATAATTTACCACGCGAAAACAAAAAAGAAGAATAAACTCTTGGAATCTCGTTTCTAAAAATTAAGTCGAGGTGTGAGAAATAAGACGGTTAGGGTATACAGGGTGCTATTGGGCTTGAATCATTTATGTGCATGCGTTTTTCTTTTGACGACAACCGCGTGTCTCAAACTTTAGTACTGATGCTTCGAGTGATGTCATTGGGGGTCTAAGCCGCACGTCATACGCCATACGTCACCTTAAATTGTGTCTGTCAGTTCACGTTTAATTTCTTTGGCAGCTTCTTGCCTTTCGGTTTCCTTGACAACTGCGTGTGTCTTGACAAAACGTCTAACCTCAACCAAACAAGTAGGCTTGCCGATGGGTTTAAGTGACGTAATCGAGACGTCTAAAAAAGTCTAAAAATTTCTCTCTCGTGTGTAAGCAGCGCTTTTTATTTACAGGACGAATTTTCGGTTAATTCTTCCTGTTTTCACATAGGTTTTAATTTACGACCCAAGTCAAGTATCACCCTGTATATGATAGCCGCTAGGATGTCTGAAGAATTCTGACGTAATTCAATGGTTTTTCTTTGTTTGCAGGTGACACTCGTGATTTGCCAATTTAGTTCAGAGGACAAATGCAGGATCACCCTGTAGGGTGCTAGAAAAAATCTTACTAAAACTAAGGCGACATTAAATAAAGAAATTAATGCTTTCCAGTTAAAAAGAAATCTTGTCTCTTTACGTTTGCTAGCGGAATTATTCAACGATTCAAGTTTTGGTAATGCCTTGGGGGTATTTAAAAAAGAATCCGACTCAAGTTTGGTATTACCCTGTATATGAAATAACCTTTGGGGTGTTTAAAATTCGATTAGAAAAATCTTGAAGCCTTTACACCATTGATTTTTGTTTCCGAGTGACGCTTCTGATTGGCTCGAATATAAAAAATGGTCTCCTAGTCTTATCAACGCAAATTTAGTGGCAAGAAGCTTTTTGTCGTTAATTTTGTTTTCGAGTGACGCTTCTGATTGGCCATCTTCGCTTGCGCGACAAATCCACAATTAAATGATTCAAGTTTGGTGTTACCCTGTACGTAGGGTGACTGAAACTTTTTTATTATTGATTTCTCAGAAGAAAATATTCTTTATGAAAGTTCCCGCACCTTCTCACGCTCAAAATGCGCTCGTCAAAATTTGAATACCTCCCGTCATATGCAGGGGGGAGGTCAAAATATTTGAATTCGACGTATTTTTGAAGATACGCAGAAAAGTCATTCAGAATTGCAACGGAATCTCAAATAAATATAGAAACTTGGCCTGGTCTATCGATGTAACTTCGTTCACGCAACACATTTATATTTAAACGACTCGAGTTTGGTATTACCCGTATTGACGGCGGAAACTAGTGCTGGCAACCGAAACCGGTTTTTTGGATAATTCGTTAACCGGTTTTGGATATTCGCGGTTTTGAAGAAAACCGAAAACCGGTTATCCGGACAACCCGATTATCCGGATAACCGGTTATTCGAATATCCAGTTATTCGAATATTATCGGATATTCAATAACCGGTTATTCGGATGACGGATATTCAGATATCCGAATAACTAGAAATTCGGAAAAAGGTATTAGAATAAGATACTTTTGGATTTAATAATCTTCAGTACCTATTAGAGAATAAGTTATGTATTTATTTAGATTAATTGGTTTTATTATTTATAATGTATTTGCGAATGCGTATATCTTCGCGAATTATAATTGGCCCTCTAGAGCAAGTTCGTAAATTCATCGGTTGGTAGTTCGATGTAATCATATCTTCATGAAACCGTTCGTAGTCATCATAAAGAAAAGGAGCAGCTCTGAAAGTAAAGATAATATGATAATGATAATAATAATTTATGTAACAAGGCAGTAAAGTGGCACTTTATCGAACGAGTTTGCAAATTGCAAGGCAAGGCGAAGCCGCGGCGACCAAGCAAACGAGTTCGATAAAGACACTTCACTGCCGTGTTGCATACAACATTTTTTCGACTACCACTTAGAACACTTTTCACTCTAAGAAGTACATGACGTCTCATCGAAATCTGACCGGCTGACTGCGAACGTCTGATGATCAGTGACAGTAGGGGAGACAGTTAGCAAATAAGCGCCAGTAAAGAGTGGTGAGATTACTAATAAAGTTGTTCGGTGAACTTCGCGTGGCTGTTAGGCCACTGTACTCCAACCTCCCCTATAATTTTAAATATGGATTCGTCTGACGAAAACTCGTTTCTGCGCATTGTGTACTTCTTACGGTAACAAGTCTCTACTAAAGCAAATCACTTGAAGTGTTCAGAACTTGTAGATTTATATTTAAATTTTATAGCTTCATAAATTTTTGAAGAATGTATTTCATTTACCTTATAGTACGTTATAAACGACGTTGGCGTTTCGATGAAACCAAAATTTGCGATGCCAGCGCAAAAATAAAAATGTTATTATTTTTTGAGTAGATTTTTGAATGACAAATTAATTTGACATTTAATTGGATTCGACGATAATGCAGGCCATGATGCGGGCAATGCTTTTTACAAATTACCAAAAAGGAATTGAAAATTGATCAAAAATTAAAAAAAACTTCAACAGCATTATTGAAAAATAACCAAATATAAAACAATTAATTAGTCATCATTTATAGATAAACAATCATCTTAATTAGAACCGATTAATGTCACAGAATAGGCCGAAGTAGGCTTCTCACAGTCAGGTAAAATATTTTACCTGCCTAGGCAGGTAAAGTACCGCTTTCTCTCCTTAAATGAGTATGATAAAATTGTACTTTCGAATGTGATAGTCGAAAAATTTAATTGTTAGTGACTGTATAAAGTATAAGCTAAGCATAAGATTTTCTTTATTATCTTTTATCACATAACCTCAAATGATGCATATTTATTACAGCAAAGGCCTTCATTGATTAGTTTTCTGTTTAATTTACGAGCTTGCTCTATTTTTCTATTTTCTGGATCTAACGCACGTATTACATTACACTAATTTTTGTTACGAAAGCATAGTACGGTAGCGGACAATAAAATCCAGTCACGTCATTTGTACATTGTAAACCTTACTTTCATATTTTTGACGTTTAATACATATTACAAAATTGTCAGTAGTAATTCTGACATTTAATACAAATTTTATTTATTTATCTTGACAGAAATATAACGTCAATAAAAGCCTGATTTACCAAATTTGTCTAAATATGCACAAGATGTCAAATTCTTGTCCGGATTTTGGTGTCCGGTGCTGTACAACAAAATGTCTATATTTTTTATAACATTAGCCGTCCTCTATTTACATCAACTTCACTCAGTATTAAATCGATTTGACTTAGAACTGAACTGATTTTAAAGTGAACAGAGAGACTCTTGAAGGAATGATGTTTTAGAACTAAAATTAACATTAATTTAATGTTACATTTTATTATTATGTATTTCTTTACATTGAAGGTGTTAAGTACTGATGTTGCCGTATAAGCGAAACTAGTTTGCAATAAAAAAATAAAGAAAAAATTGTAGAAAAGAATATCCCTTTTTTAAATATTTAATAAAACTTTATTTTTCATTCAACGTAACCGCCAGTGCCGTACCCTGATTTTGGGTACATTTTTACTACTTGCAATTTCTCCCGTACATAAAATTCTGGTTTCAATTGCACTGTCAGATTTTCAATCATAGACGGGGTGATCACATGTTACTTTCATTCAAGCGGGCATTATTCATTTGTTTCTGAAATTCGAAGAAAATATTAAGTTAAGTATAAAAATTGCGAACATTTTTGAAAGTTTGTTTAAACACAGTACGCGAAGAAACAATTGGGCGTCGTTTAATTCAAAATCAGATTCGACTTTGGATCGTTGATGAAGAAAGAAAATGACTAAAGCACAACTCACAATGAAGAGAAACAATTGACAATCGCTCATGAAGAAAATTAACAGAAAGAAGAAAAACAATTGACAATTATTCGCGAAAAGGAACAATTGAAATCGTTCGTAAAAAAATAACATGTAGATCAAAGGAGAGTTGTAAAACGATATTGAAATAAAACATTAGAAAAATGAAGGAAGAAAAAATGACAATGAAGGGAAACAATTGACAATCGCTCATGAAGAAAATTAATAGAAAGAAGGAGAACAAATGATAATTATTCGCGAAAAGGAACATAACAATTAAAATGTAGATCAAAGGAGAGTTGTGAAATGATATTGAAATAAAACAGTAAAAAATGATTGAAGAACTCACAGTGAAGAGAAACAATTGACAATCGGTAATAAAGAAAATTAACAGAAGGAAACAATTGACAATCATCCGCTAAGAAATCAATTAAAAGCGTTCATAAAAAAATAACATGTAAAACAAAAGAATTAGTTGTAAGATGATACTGAAATAAAACAATAAAAAATGATTGAAGAACAACTCACAATGAAAAGAAACAATTGACATTCGCTGATAAAAAAATTAATAAACATTGTTGAAGCAGAATCATTCACGTGACAATCATTCACGTGACAATCATTCACGAAAAGAAACAATTGAAATCTTTCATAAAAAAAATAACATGCACAACAAGAGAGAGATGTGAAATGATACTGAAATAAAACAGTAAAAAAAACGACTGAAGAATAACTTACAATTAAGAGAAGCAATTGACAATCGCTCATGAAGAAAGTTGATAGAAAATTGTTTATGAAAAAAGAATTGACAATCATTGGCGAAAAGAAACAAATGAAATCGTTCATGAAAGATGAAACGGTCGCGAATTTGTATATAAAACAAATAAGCATGTTATTGATGTAACTAAAATTGTTACGCATACTTGCAATTAAGGTTATTGTCACGGTAGTCGAAAATTGTTTTGAAAATGATAAATCACAAACAAATGTACATCTATTTGAAACTGAAGGCAAGTTGCCGGCCGGAAAGAAGGCGTAGGATCATTCAATGACCATTTAACAAGCACGAAAGGCCATAAATCCTATCGCACTTGAGATCGTTCATTGGACTTTGAAAGGATTGTCACATAAATTTTGGGCCACGAAAGTTTCGGGTACGAGTCTGCTATTCTTTAAAAGTTGCAATTCGATACGCATAAGTAAACGTAAGATAATACAACATTGAAAGGGACACTTGCAAAAGGCAGGAAATAATAAAAACGTCAACTATGTCGAAATTTAGTAGAAGCAGACGTTAAAGACGCGGAGCCCTTCAGGGGGGCATGTTTTGGAAAGTTAGAAAAACACTTCGTGAAACGCGGAGGCGTGTTTCTTCTAAACACAGGACGCGATCCGATTGGTCAAAGTATGTTTTGCATTTGTTTTCGGGTCAAAGGAAGGGGCAGTAATTAGGGGCAGTTGGAAGATGAATTTGAAAATGAGAAGGAGATAGCCACGCGCTTTCAAGACGGTCAGTCGTATCTATTTTGCGGGGCAACTTGCTTTGAGTTACTTACTGATTTCTTTAATTATTTTCACTAGAGGGTATAAATTAATTAATCCGTCCGGTTAAAATTACCAGTGATTTTTGAGAGGCAATTAAAATAAAATTAAAATATCACGGTTTTGGCGCGAAATCTAATCCGCGAAGTGAATCTAAAATAAGGTGTTGTGCGTGAATCTGGATTGTTATTCCGCGGCACGGAGCTAGGTAATTTGCTCTAATTTGTATCTTATTCGTTACATAATTGGTGGTATTAGATGATTAAATTTTCATAATCTATAAATTTCAGTACTTACTTGGTTTGGGAAATTTATTCTTAGTCTTAATTTGCATCCGAACCAAAGTCAAAGTAAATCAGTGGCATCCACTGTAGTGGCATTGCTTGACCATTGTTATATAAATTATTAACTAGTTTGTTGGCGTTTCTGTAATTTAAATCGACCAGGGCAGTCAGCCGACGTTTCCAATTTATCGTGCAATTCATATACAGGGTACTTTGTAAAATTAGTGAATCCTTTTCGGTATTCTCTGGCAAATTGGAAACACGCAAGCAACGTGTTTTTCGATTTGCGCAGTGAAATCGATTGTTTCATACCACTGGTCTAAGGCAAGTTCAGATCTGCCACTAAAACCCAGTGTGACCAGCACAGATTAATTACCTAAATCAAGGCCAATCAGTTGTATTACTAGGGCAGTAAAATTAAGAGGTCAAACCAATTCTGAATCACGTAATCAGAGCCACCTTCTCAGCCGAGTTTCCATCACACTCTGTGTGTGGACCAAGGTGTAGTCTTTGTCGGGAGATCTGTAGTTAATTAGAAGGAATCTGCTGCGAGACCGTAAGGCCATAACTACACATAGTAGAGTGTCATAAAAAAACGGTCAAAATATTCCATCGCGTACAGGTTAGATCTTCGTCGAACAACGCAATCAGAGGTTAATTAATAAAGCCAGAGGCATTGACCCTGCACCTCAAAATAGCGAAAGTAGCGGTTGAGCTAGTCTCCCCACTTCGTAGCGTTAGTAGGTTATCAAAATCGGGTTCCCGCCTCCAAGGGAGGCTCCCCTGAAAAACGAGCGATTGCTATTTATTTTCTCACAGATCGATCGCCTGGGTTGCATTTTGTATCACATACTTCCCCAGTATCTGATTAATTAATCCCCTACATTCATTAAGTAAGTACACTGTAGGCACAACGCCGCTGTACACTGGTTGATATACAGAGCGGGTCTTAGAGTACGATTAAAGTGTTAAACACGAGTACCAAGATAACGTAATTTTGGAAACAAATTAATTATTCATTTAAATTGAATAGTCAGTACACAAATATTGTTTGGGACAAGCATAAAAACAACCCACCAGTTGTGTAATGGGAATTAGGTAGTTCGTCACGATATCCGAACGAGAAAACCGTTAAACGAATTCTACTGTATTTCTTATACGAGTGTAAATTTTTTGGTGTTTCCTTGGATGTTAATATAAAAAACGGGGTTTTTTATACTCAGATTTTCAGGCTGCATAGCGCCTGAAAAACGGAGTTTTTCCCTTTAATTTGCAATAAATAAATTAATTAAAGTTAAGTCCGCATTTTTATTTTTATGTTAAGTATCCAATTCCTGCTATCTCATATTTATATCCGCTGCACCGGGACCAAAGAACGGGGCACAAGTGGGTCCGTTCAAATTAGAGATCACGAGCCATTTTTAATTCTTGAAAATAGTTCAGAAATATCAACAAAAGTAACCCGGAAGATTTCCTTGAAGGCTGGCGCCTGGCATAAATTTATTGTAGTTATTATTGCATGGTATAGGGGCCCCGTAATCGCAGGTAGCAATTCGTCTGGCCAGAGTGTCTGGAACAATAGAACTAACCTTCTTTGCCTTCCTGGAAATTTGCCGGAGTTACCCCGAGAATAAATACGCGTTAAATTCTTGCAGACGATAATCTTTCAGTTGCCTGTAAATTAACTTGCTAATAAATTAAATTTGTTTATCTGTTTGGATTCATTTTATTACTTATTTAGTTGTCCATAAAGACAACAAACAATAGTAGCACCTCGGCGTGTTACATAATAAGTAAAATTTTGTTGCCGACGACCAGGATTCCGGTTTTGATTTAAAGTAGACGGAGTAATAACTTTGAGATAGTGGGAAATGACGGGACGCGGAAAAAAGATATACAGTAGAGGAAGTCGCGCGCGGGCGGTCGCGGAAAAGACCGGTACGGATCGCGAAACCGCGAAGCAAACGAGTAGTGCCGGCGCCGAAATCGATGCACCGGGGACGAGCGTCGCGACGCCTGACACTATGCAGCGTTACGAAGGGACAACGGAACAGATGCCACGATGGTTCACCAGTTGGACGGAACAACAACAGGAACTAATGTCGGGAGTTTTGGCGGCCTTGCAGAGCATCGTCAGCGAGCGGCAGCCAGGAGAGACGACATCATCAGCGGCGAGCAGCTCCACGTCCGAAGTCTCGACGGTTCAAGAGCGCGGTTCTTCAGCGTCAAGTCGGGTAAGAAATGTACCTGTGGGCTGTCGGGATACGATCGAAGCCGTGTCGAACTCGTCGGGGCCATGCGCAATTTCAGGGGTACAATCAAGGTCGTTGCTTCAATTAACTATTAGGAAGCCGATTTTCAAAGGGGAAGCGAATGCGGATCCATACAGATTTTTACGGCAATTAGAGGGCTATTTTCGAAGAGTAGGAATCCCCGAGGGAGAAAAACTAATAACCGCAGAAGAAAGTTTACTAGGATCGGCTTATTACTGGAGCCAAATTTACAAAGGGAAGTGGCAAAATTACGCGGATTTTAAAACGGACTTCCTAAAAACGTATTGGTCCGAACAGAAGCAACTCGAGGTCCTACGCGAAATAATCAGCGCCCAATGGGAACCTCGCGGGATATATACGATGTTAGAACATTTCTCGTATTACGTAAGCCAGGCAAAACTTTTAACGACACAGCGAGCGGAGACAGTATTGGTGAACGATTTAATGCGCCACTTTCCCCACACACTGCAATCTCTTTGGCAGATGAGCGGCAGGAACACCATACAGGAAGCAGCCGAGTTCCTGAGAAGACAGGATGATTTACTGGCACAATTAGGATCAACAGGGGGGCCTGCAAGAGAGGAGAGAAGATATCGAGGACGAGGAGCGCGAGCGAATTGGCGTTACACGCCGTACGGAGACGATGAACCCGATCAGGAAAACTGAGCAAGGCGAGTCGAAAGGCCGATCGCTTCGCCGTAGATGACGCAAGGAAGGCCGCTGTTGTGGAAGTGAATCACGTGACAAGGAAAGGCGAGTCAAACGGGATTAACAAGGGCTTTGAATTACTCGTGAAATTAGGCTGGAAACCGTTCCAAGGACTAGGGAAATATCATCAGGGAATCATAGCACCAATTATACAAGCAGGGCAAACACATTTACAGGGTGTTGGTTTTTCAGGCGATTCGGGTTGCGAATTATTGCGTTACAGTGAATTAATTAGGTCAGGTGAACCGTTGGAAGCCACGGGCGCAGATTGTTTCCAGATTTTGTCGTTACAGCGTGGGCCACGGTTTATTTCTAGCGGAGAGGAAGAAAATCATAGGGTCATCCCAGCGATCACTATCAAGGCCAACGGAGGAGTCGAAATCGTGGCGCTAATTGACACCGGAAGCGAGGTCACCTGTGTCTCTGAAGAAACCTACGATAAACTCATCAAGGCAGGGGTTACCGTCCCAATACTACCTGTAAAAGCAACACAATTAAAGGGGGCAGTTGGACAGAGAAGTATTCGCGTCAACGTGCAAGCGCTTATCTCCTTGGATATTAGTGGAACCGAAATACGAACGGCTTGTTTGGTTGTTAAGAATTTGATCAAACAGATGATCATCGGCGATGATTGGCTGAACCGCCACAAAGCGAAGGTTGATTTCGAAGAAGGCGTATTTGAATTTACATACGAAGAACGCCGACATCAAGTACAGCTCACTGAGCGTATAGAGGTGGTTGAAAGAGCGGGGGCGTGTGGCGACCCCTGCGAACCGGAGGGAGAACGTATTGACGCGAATGTAATGCTGGTTGCAGAGGAACACTACGAAGGCAACGAGGTTATACAGGACAAGATAAAGGATTGTATTCTAGCGGAAACCGAGAAAAATCAGTTAAGCTGCTTGCTTTTAGAATTTAATTCGGTCTTTGCAAAAATACCAGGGCTGACGCACTTGTATACGCACGAGATCTTAATGCAGGACGAGACGCCCTTCATGAAGCGCTCGTATCCCGTACCATACGCGTTAAGGCCAGCTGTAGACGATGAAATTAAGAAGATGTTAGAGCTACAAATTATACAACGTGAAGCATCACCTTATTCGAGTCCGATTGTTGTCGTAAAGAAAAAGGACTCCACGGTGCGACTTTGTCTAGATGCAAGACAGTTAAATGAGAAGATGGTGGCAGATCGCGAAAGTCCTACTCCAAGTGAAGAGTTAATACGCCGTTTTAACAATGTGAGATGTTTTTCGTCATTAGATTTGCGCTCGTCTTATTGGCAGATACCGTTGCATGCAAACAGTAGGAAGTACACGGCTTTCCTCTATAACGGAAGGAGCTACACGTTCAGGGTATTGCCATTCGGATTAAAGACAGCGGTCGCCAGTTTCAGTCGCTGCATGGATTTGGTTTTAGGGCCGGAAGTAAGGGAGTTCACGGTGAATTACGTGGATGATTTATTGATAGCGTCACCGGACTTTAGAACACATTTAGAACACTTGCGGGCAGTCTTGACAAAGCTGCGAGATGCTAATTTAACCGTGAACTTAGGAAAGTCGTGTTTTATACAAAAAGAGATCAAGTTTCTAGGGCACAATTTATCAACAAACGGAATACGGCCGGATCCAGAGAAAATCGAAGCAATTCTGAAATTCCCAGCGCCGACACGTGTTAAGCAGCTACGAGCGTTCCTAGGATTATGCAATTACTATCGACAATTCCAGCGAGATTATAGCGAGCATACGCGGCCTATAAGACAGCTATTGAAGACAGGAGTCAGATGGAAGTGGGGAAGCGAAGAAGAGTCTAATTTTCAACACATCAAGGAGTTGTTTTTACATTGCGTAATGTTGCGGCACCCGAGATGGGATCAACCGTTTATTTTACAGACGGATAGTTCCGGATTTGGAATAGGTAGCGCATTATGCCAGGAAAAGGACGGAGGAGAGCTGGGGGTCATCGCTTTCGCCAGCCGATCCCTGAATACAGCGGAAGTGAACTATACCACGACAGAGAAGGAACTGCTAGCGATAATTTTTTCTTTACAGAAGTTCCGCACGTACTTAATGAACGCGAGGGTGATTATTTATAGTGACCATCACGCATTACAGTTTCTAAAACAGTGCCGTTTGTTGAGTGAGCGTTTGACAAGATGGGTACTGATGCTGCAAGCTTTTGATTTCGAAGTGCGCCACATCAAAGGACAAGAAAATGTTGTAGCGGATACCTTGTCGCGGTTTCCGATTGGGCCCTCAACAGCAGGTGAACAAGGACATCCGGCGCCAATAATTGCGACACTGGCGACTACTGAAAAGCCAGAGCTACGGAGAAGATTAATGAATATCGGAGAGTTACAGGCGAACGATGAATATCTCGGGGAAATTTATGTACAAGATGACGAAGAAAGAAAGGCAGGATATGAAATGTACGACGGGGTTCTACTGTACAACTGTCGGTTTACGCAGGCGAAATTAGTGGCGGTGCCGCGAAGTTTGATTGTCGAGTTAGTACAACACTTTCATGAAGCGTATGGGCATTTCGGACCCGGGAAAGTATTTCATGCAATGCGTACATTGTTTTTCTGGAGGAAAATGCGGCACTCAATCAGGAAAGTTCTGCGAAGCTGTGACAACTGCCAGCGGAATAAACACCTGAATAAAAATTTTGCGGGGGAATTCCAGCCAATAATTGCAGAACGAGTCGGTGAATTGATGTCAGTCGATTTCTACGGGCCATTGCCACGAGCGCGTGCCGGGGCGGTGTATCTGTTGGTGACGATTGACGTATTCTCCAAATTTGTCCAATTATATGCTATGAAGAGGGCGAATGCAAGCACGGCTGCACGTAAAATCTTAGAGGAATCCCGAATTAGGCCAGAACGTATTCTTAGTGATAATGGTACTCAATTTACTTCGCGGCTGTGGAAACAAAGGATGGCCGCAGCTGGAATTCGAGTACAATATACATCCGTCAGACATCCAGCTTCAAATCCAGTCGAGCGTGTTATGAGGGAGATTGGACGGTTTTTCCGGGCATTTTGCTCAAGAAGACATACAGGTTGGATTGATCACTTAGAAAAATTACAAACGTGTTTGAATTCGCTACCACACGATTCCACGGGATTTGCACCTGTAACAATTGCATTCGGGGAAGAACCAGAGTTACCCTATAGAGCGGTAATCCGCCGGATTAACCCATTTGTTTTAAATCAGGATATACATCGCGTGCGTGAGATAGTTAAACAAAACACACGGCATATGGCGCAACTGCGGGGGCGGCAGCAAACGAGTTTCCAACAGCCATTCGACGAAGGCGACTTTGTGCTAATTCGAACTAACCCCATTTCCGTGCTCGCCGACCGGATAAGTCAAAAGTTCTGTAACCTCTATGAGGGTCCATATGTTATCCGACGGAAAATACATATCAACGCCTATCTGCTCGAGAACCACGCCGGCGTCCGACGGGGAATTTTTAACGCGTCTAGCCTCCGACCATACTACACATATACCGGACTAGATTAAAGGGTTAATGAGCAAACACCACTGTTACGGATGGGGACCCTAAAATTTCGTAACAACAAGTGAAAGTGTTTATATGGGATTGCAGGAAGTCATCGACCCACGGATAATTACGGTCAGTGGCACAGACTGCTATTGACACACTGTCTGGGGTTTCTGGGAAGGTTTATGGCGGGGTAACTGGCCCAGCCGTCTGGTATTTATGAGGGTACGGATAATACGTCATTATCATCTGATTATTATGAAACGGCAAACAGCGAACTCGAGTATTAAGTGAGTGGAAATATTTGTACGTGATTAAAGAGTGTTGCATTAACAGGTATCGGATTAGTCGGGGGTGTTGTTGCGAAATTACTTCAATGGATACCGGGGTAATTTATGAGCTAATTAGTGATGGGAGATTTTACAAGCGTTCCCGAATGGTGCATATATATTTAGTTTAACGGTGAATTATGGTGTGATATTAAATGAATTATTGTGTGAGATTAATTAATTAAGGAAAATTTTAGTGGTAGTGATGGATTAATTTAGTTAACGGTGTCCATGGGTTTTCTCGGGGCGCTTCAATTTGACGGTGTCAAGGTCAGGTGCGTGCGGAATTATTAATGCGACAATGTTATTAAGGATGTAATTCCGGGAAGTTAAGGTGGCTTTACCGTGGCATGCTAATGCGCTAGCGGGAATTAGTGTCATGAGATATTACACGTGATTAGTGGCGGTGAGTTATCAACTCAAGGTGTTGGGGTGGAATAATTAAAACTTAGGGAATCTTAGTGGAAGTTTAGTGAGTGACATCGACACGAAGGTTTTTTTAGGCCGTATACGGAATTAGCAAACTAAATAGTGAGTGCGGAAGTGAGTGAGCAAATTAGCCAGGTATTGAAGGGATAGTTAGCGATTAAGGTGTGATTAAAGAGTCCGTGGGTGTTGAATTAATTAGGATTTAGCGTAGGTGCGAGTTGGTGATTAATAAGAAGTGATTATCAAGGTAGTTATTAATCAGTAGGTGACAGTGGAATGTCAAGTGGCTTCGTTTAAGTAAGAGCAGTATATATGTTCCGTTAGAGTGTCCACCGGTCTAGCTGGTTCAACAACTGGGGGCGTCTGGAACACGGAAGTGTTGGGATTGCATAAGCTCGGGATTTTTCTTGTTCTTTTCCTCTCTTTTCCTTTAGAGTGTTGAAGTGGGGTGGTCCTTAGTGGTTTGGAGGAAATTGTTAGTTGAGGTTGGTTTTCATTGGCCAAGACGAGTTCGATCGGTTAGCGTTCCGCGGTACGCCGGTGTATTTCTGCCCTGGCGAGGGGGTGCCAAGTGTTCGTGGGCGCTCCCATATCAAGGGAAAGCTGGAAAATGCTCATTTCGACGGAGCAATTGCGCTAATTTCCAGCGGGGGCGAGTGAAACGGTCGCGAATTTGTATATAAAACAAATAAGCATGTTATTGATGTAACTAAAATTGTTACGCATACTTGCAATTAAGGTTATTGTCACGGTAGTCGAAAATTGTTTTGAAAATGATAAATCACAAACAAATGTACATCTATTTGAAACTGAAGGCAAGTTGCCGGCCGGAAAGAAGGCGTAGGATCATTCAATGACCATTTAACAAGCACGAAAGGCCATAAATCCTATCGCACTTGAGATCGTTCATTGGACTTTGAAAGGATTGTCACATAAATTTTGGGCCACGAAAGTTTCGGGTACGAGTCTGCTATTCTTTAAAAGTTGCAATTCGATACGCATAAGTAAACGTAAGATAATACAACATTGAAAGGGACACTTGCAAAAGGCAGGAAATAATAAAAACGTCAACTATGTCGAAATTTAGTAGAAGCAGACGTTAAAGACGCGGAGCCCTTCAGGGGGGCATGTTTTGGAAAGTTAGAAAAACACTTCGTGAAACGCGGAGGCGTGTTTCTTCTAAACACAGGACGCGATCCGATTGGTCAAAGTATGTTTTGCATTTGTTTTCGGGTCAAAGGAAGGGGCAGTAATTAGGGGCAGTTGGAAGATGAATTTGAAAATGAGAAGGAGATAGCCACGCGCTTTCAAGACGGTCAGTCGTATCTATTTTGCGGGGCAACTTGCTTTGAGTTACTTACTGATTTCTTTAATTATTTTCACTAGAGGGTATAAATTAATTAATCCGTCCGGTTAAAATTACCAGTGATTTTTGAGAGGCAATTAAAATAAAATTAAAATATCACGGTTTTGGCGCGAAATCTAATCCGCGAAGTGAATCTAAAATAAGGTGTTGTGCGTGAATCTGGATTGTTATTCCGCGGCACGGAGCTAGGTAATTTGCTCTAATTTGTATCTTATTCGTTACATAATTGGTGGTATTAGATGATTAAATTTTCATAATCTATAAATTTCAGTACTTACTTGGTTTGGGAAATTTATTCTTAGTCTTAATTTGCATCCGAACCAAAGTCAAAGTAAATCAGTGGCATCCACTGTAGTGGCATTGCTTGACCATTGTTATATAAATTATTAACTAGTTTGTTGGCGTTTCTGTAATTTAAATCGACCAGGGCAGTCAGCCGACGTTTCCAATTTATCGTGCAATTCATATACAGGGTACTTTGTAAAATTAGTGAATCCTTTTCGGTATTCTCTGGCAAATTGGAAACACGCAAGCAACGTGTTTTTCGATTTGCGCAGTGAAATCGATTGTTTCATACCACTGGTCTAAGGCAAGTTCAGATCTGCCACTAAAACCCAGTGTGACCAGCACAGATTAATTACCTAAATCAAGGCCAATCAGTTGTATTACTAGGGCAGTAAAATTAAGAGGTCAAACCAATTCTGAATCACGTAATCAGAGCCACCTTCTCAGCCGAGTTTCCATCACACTCTGTGTGTGGACCAAGGTGTAGTCTTTGTCGGGAGATCTGTAGTTAATTAGAAGGAATCTGCTGCGAGACCGTAAGGCCATAACTACACATAGTAGAGTGTCATAAAAAAACGGTCAAAATATTCCATCGCGTACAGGTTAGATCTTCGTCGAACAACGCAATCAGAGGTTAATTAATAAAGCCAGAGGCATTGACCCTGCACCTCAAAATAGCGAAAGTAGCGGTTGAGCTAGTCTCCCCACTTCGTAGCGTTAGTAGGTTATCAAAATCGGGTTCCCGCCTCCAAGGGAGGCTCCCCTGAAAAACGAGCGATTGCTATTTATTTTCTCACAGATCGATCGCCTGGGTTGCATTTTGTATCACATACTTCCCCAGTATCTGATTAATTAATCCCCTACATTCATTAAGTAAGTACACTGTAGGCACAACGCCGCTGTACACTGGTTGATATACAGAGCGGGTCTTAGAGTACGATTAAAGTGTTAAACACGAGTACCAAGATAACGTAATTTTGGAAACAAATTAATTATTCATTTAAATTGAATAGTCAGTACACAAATATTGTTTGGGACAAGCATAAAAACAACCCACCAGTTGTGTAATGGGAATTAGGTAGTTCGTCACGATATCCGAACGAGAAAACCGTTAAACGAATTCTACTGTATTTCTTATACGAGTGTAAATTTTTTGGTGTTTCCTTGGATGTTAATATAAAAAACGGGGTTTTTTATACTCAGATTTTCAGGCTGCATAGCGCCTGAAAAACGGAGTTTTTCCCTTTAATTTGCAATAAATAAATTAATTAAAGTTAAGTCCGCATTTTTATTTTTATGTTAAGTATCCAATTCCTGCTATCTCATATTTATATCCGCTGCACCGGGACCAAAGAACGGGGCACAAGTGGGTCCGTTCAAATTAGAGATCACGAGCCATTTTTAATTCTTGAAAATAGTTCAGAAATATCAACAAAAGTAACCCGGAAGATTTCCTTGAAGGCTGGCGCCTGGCATAAATTTATTGTAGTTATTATTGCATGGTATAGGGGCCCCGTAATCGCAGGTAGCAATTCGTCTGGCCAGAGTGTCTGGAACAATAGAACTAACCTTCTTTGCCTTCCTGGAAATTTGCCGGAGTTACCCCGAGAATAAATACGCGTTAAATTCTTGCAGACGATAATCTTTCAGTTGCCTGTAAATTAACTTGCTAATAAATTAAATTTGTTTATCTGTTTGGATTCATTTTATTACTTATTTAGTTGTCCATAAAGACAACAAACAATAGTAGCACCTCGGCGTGTTACAAAGAGTATCATACAGAACAAAAGAGAGTTGTGAAATGATGCTGAAATAAAACAGTAAAAAAATGACTGAAGAAATAATAAGCAGAACAAACGAGTTGCGAAATGTTACAATAAAAACAAATGACTGAAGAACAACTTGCAAAGAGGAGAAACAATTGACAATCATTCGCTAAAACAAACAATGGACCACTTGGAATTTCCAATACGTCATGGGAGTTTGAGTCTCGCTTTCACTGTGCGAGTTTTCAGCAACAAGCAGTAAAATGACATGTTTTGACATAATTATAACCGTCAAAACGTCAAGTACCAGAAAGATACACTTCTGTATGTATTCGTAGAAAAAATTTCTTTCGTGTTTATGTTTTAACCTTTTTTTACTGTTCTCATTGTCAGAATATTCAAGACGACCAACGGTTTAATTTTGATAAACTTAAAATTGTCAATACGTCAACTGTCAAATTGTAACACTTTTGAATGCGTCGTACCTATCAATTTTTTTCCTTCTTTCTTTTTTTTTAGTTTATCTTTGTTATTATTGTTGCTGTTAGAATGTTCAGTAACTGTTTTTGAGATACTTGAAACTGCCATCACGTCATGTGTCAAAAAGTGAAACATTTGACGCGTAATATAAAAGATTTTTTTCGTCCGATTTTGAGTTTAAATCTAACCTCAAAATACGTATGAAATCACATAAAACTGACAACTGATTTAGGCCTAGTTTTACAATGCTAGTTTAAATTTAAGCCGAAGCTTAAACCCTTAACGACAATTATTAATTAATTAATCGTTGTCATGGGTTTAAGTTACACCTTAATTGTAAAACTGGGCCTTAGAAAACTAGCTTGATCAATACGGAGTGCAGGAGGGGAAACTCAATTACTTCCTCATCACTCATCAGTGATGAGTCATCACTGATCGCCAATTGAATAACTGCAAATGAAATGCGATTAATGATTTTCAAGTGAATCTGAATCAATTCACGAACAAATATATTGTAAATGGAGGACGGTTATAATTTTTCTGTTTTACACCGGAAGCTTGGAATTTAAAAAAGTCTTCAGGTCGTACTTTGCAATATTAGAATAGTAAATCGATCTCTGTCTGATTAACAAAAACGTTGACACTTAAGAAATTAAATCATGTAAAAATAAATGACATAATGCGGAAATATACTTTCATTTTTAGAAGTCAAGAAGGCTACCCTTCTTCAATTAATATACAATTACTTGCGTTTTTTTTTAACTAATTGGGATAACCTAAAACTCAATTTGTCCAATATCCGAGTGTCGGTTTTTGGATATTTGAATAGTCGGTTTTTGGATATTCGAATAGTCGGTTTTAACCATTATTTGGATAACCGGTTATATCCGAAACCGGTTCTTAAAGAAATCGATTAACCGGTTTCAATTTTTTCCGGTTTTTGCCAGCACTAACGGAAACCAAGGCGACGCTAATAAAACGAATGCAGTTTCGATAAAATGAAACTCAAATGAGTCATTATCTTTTGTTTTCGGGCGACGCCGATTTCGCTTGCACGACCGATTTTTTTCGCCTCAAGAGAGGCGATCGTGTTACTCAACAAAAAAAAAAAAGGCAAAAAGGCGAATTCGTGTCAAGGAGCAGCGGCGCAGGCAAAGGACTGAGAGTGCTTTGACGAAAAAGAAGCAACCAAGTGGCTTGTGGAAGTCGACTGAAGTGCATTCACATTCACATTCAGCTCAAGACGAAATGCGGAAGTGATGCGCGCGCGCTGAGGTCAACGACCGAATAACATGCAAACCGATGGAATTTTTATTTACGCTCCCCCTCCCCCCCCCCCCCCGCCGCGCCGCCTCCCTCAAGAAATATGCATTCCGCAAATTAGAAAAAATAAAAAATAAATTAGACTGCACTTTGTAAATTAGGAAAAAATATAAAATGAAATAAACTGATTGAAAATACTGCGAGGTGCGCCATCTCTTAACGAGCGGAGCAACTTTTTCCGATTTCTTGTTGCCCTTGTTTGCAGATAACTTGCCCCGGCGCGTCAGCTTTTATTATAAATATAACCGGCGTTCGCGTTCGCAGACGGTCGCCTCTTTCTTTTGTAAATATCTGTAATTGCTCGGCCGCAAATAGAAATAGTTTATTTCCTGGTTTCGTTTTTTGCCGCGCGCAGAACTGCGGATTTCTTTTCTTGTTGTTTTTTTTTTTTTGCGCGTCCTTTCAAACCCGCAAATATTTTCTCTTGGCCACTTTTTTATTTAAAGTCTCGTTCGTTTGGTATTTCGCAGTTGTTTCGTTCCGCATGAGTAGCGGCGAAGTTATTGAATAAAACAAAAAAATAAATAAAACGGGAAGTCCTTTTTATATAGAGTGTTTCTAAGATGTGTGGCCTAACCCCAAATTTTTGGGTTCAAGTTATTTTTTACCCGAAAGTTTTCGCTTCCAAAGGATTTTGCTTGTACAGGGTGATTCTTGAAGAATGACGTTTCGTTCGGTAATGTCCGAAATCTAATTCGGACAAAAACGACGAATAACGAAGAGCAGCTTAATTATCTTTCTAACGACACAGTCGTTTTAGATTTATTTCGCCAATTTATAATTTAACTTTTCTTGTTTCTTGTTGTTTCTTCTGATACAGAAGAGGAAGATGTTACACTAATTGGGGCAATGCAAGAGTTGAAATCCATAATATTGAAAGTCGAGAGTAGTCAAGAAGACTTAAGAAAACAGCTAAAAGTATACGAAAATCAAATTGAGCTTTTGAAAAAACAGGGGGAAGAAAAAAATAATAAAATAAAATCACTTCAAAAGAGAATTACAGAACTCGAATTTGTTAATATTAAAAACAACTTGGAAATCTTTGGAGTTGAAGAATCTAACAACGAGAACACCGAAGAAATTGTAAAACAGATTTTTAAAGAAATTAATATTAATCTACAGGAAGATGATATAGCTCAGGCTATTCGCTCTCCTATCAGACAAAAACAATCTAACAAACCAAGATCGATTATAGTTGAACTTACTTCGAATAAAGTTAAAAAAGAAATTCTTAACAATAAAAAATCCAAAATTATCTACAATCAAGACATTCTTAAGAACAACAGCACAAATAAAATATTTATTCATGAGCAAATTCCCAATTTCTTAAAACATCTACTTTGGCAAGTTCGTCTTAGGGCTAAGACTTACAATTGGAGGCTTTCGTGGGTACAAGAGGGTAAGCTACTAGCAAGAAAAACTGAAGAATCAAGAATCATACAAATACATACTGAAGAAGATTTACAACTCATAAATTAATCAATTTAAACATTTGTCAACAGCATGGCTCTTGACAGTGCAATTTGGCCCCCTGATGATTTAACACTAACATTGCAAGACATGATTCAATTTAATAATTTCATAAGAAAAGATCATCACATAAGTCTAAACGTTCTTTATTTAAATATAAGATCAATAACATCACATTTTGAAGAGTTCTACGCATATGTAAAAAATCACTTAGACATTTTACATATTATTATACTAACCGAAATAAACATAAGACATGATACCATGACAAACTGTCATAATCTTTACAAAATCAAAGGCTATGAATTATTTTATAAATGCAGACATGATAAAAATGGAGGAGGTTTACTAATTTACACAAAATCTTCTCTAAAAGCAAACATTATCTGCGACAGCTTCCGGTTTTGGGAAGGTGTTCTTTTTAACGTGCAAACGAATACTGATGCTTTATTAAACATTCTTGCAATTTATAGGCCGCCTAATAGAGATCAGGCTCCATTTTTAAATGAATTGGAGAATCTACTGAATAATGTGAATTACAACAAATTTATGATCATTGGTGTCACTAATATTAACTTGTTACACTGGTATGAAGCGTCACGCTATGAAGATCTCCTGGCAACGCATGGATTTCTGAAAAAAATTAACGAAAATACAAGAGCACAATTCAGAAATCAGGAACTGATTACCTCCTGCATCGATCACATTTTCATTAGAGGCTTAATTAACCAGTCCTCTGGGACTATTATAGAATCGACTATCTCAGATCACTATACAATAGTTGCCACAATAGATATAACCTCCTCAACACCAGACGACCAATCTAGATTTCCCTGTAGAGAGAAAATTGATTATGACAAGCTAGAACAAATTCTACAAAATCTTCTTCATCCCAGTACCTATAAAAATTTAAACACTGCAGATGATATGTATGAACACATCGGTCAAGCTTATCAGAAGGATGTTAATAATGCAACTGTAAGAAATTATTCCAAGAATAGATCAAACAGAAACCAAGATGGAAAACACTGGCTTTCAGCAGATATAATAAAAGAAATTCATTTTCGTGACCGTCTCTTTAAACTTTGGAAAAACAGCCCTGTAAATGATAAAAACTTTTACAGGAACCTGTACAATAGACAACGAAATAAGGCCATAGCAGCCATCTTAAAAGCAAAAAAGCAACATTTCCATAAGCTCTTTGCTAATTGCAAAGGAGACATTAGAAAAACATGGGCTGGTATTAATTCCGTTCTCGGGAAAAAACAAAAAACTGATCCGGATAATTCTATACTAAGCCATTTCAATTTATCCGCTACTGATATTGCCACTAATTTTGTCAATACATTTAAAAATCAGGTTGACAACATTATCCATTCCTGTAACAGAAAACTGATTACTGATAATCAAAGTAATGATCTGCAATTACAATCTATTGTTATTCAAGGCATTTCACTTATAGATTTGCAACGCCTTATTACAGGAATGAATCATCGGAAAGCACCAGGGATGGACCAAATGCATATGAGCCGCGTTATAACTTACATGAACATCTTTCTTGGACCTATTCGCAAGTTAATTTCACTCATTCTCGATGACAGACACGTTCCCATTAAATTAAAGCAATCAATTGTAATGCCAATTTACCAAAAAAGGGCTCCCATAACTGTTTTAATAATTATCATCCCATCTCAATTTTGCCAGCAATTGACAAAATAATGGAAAGATATATAAGTGATAATCTCTTGGCCTACCTGTAAAAATTCAAAATCATTAACAAATGGCAATACGGTTTCCAAAAATCTAAAAGTACCATCAGTCTACTAAACGACTTTGCAGACCTGATAAATCAGAAATTAAACAACAATATGCACGTACTGGTACTTTTTATAGATTTTAGTAAAGCTTTTGATTGTATCAAACATAAACTCTTGTTGAACTACCTGGAAAAAATAGGTATCAGAGGGCCGATTCTTGACTGGTTCTCCGACTATTTAAAGGATAGAAAATTCTGTGTGAAAATCTCTGATACCTTTAGTAGCAATACCAACACCTCGCGTGGAGTCCCTCAGGGGAGCATACTTGGCCCCATTCTCTATCTTCTGTATGTGAATGACCAAAATGCTACCATTTACTTTACGCTGATGATACAGCAATCATTTCTACTCACAGAGACCTGGAAATCGCCAAAGAGGTTCTTCAGAGGGAGTTTAATCAATTTCAAAGAGGGGCTCACGATAAAGAACTAGTCATCAATCCTACCAAGTCGAAGCTCATGTATACAGCATCTCCTCACCTAAAAAAGGAAATAAGCATCAAAATCAAACATCATCCTGCATCGTGCTTACCAAACTGATTGCAAATGCTTGCAATTTATTGAAAAAGTTAATACATACTCATACCTGGGAATTATAATAAATGATCGTTTTCTGTGGAAAGAACACATTGACCAACTATGTAAAAGATTAAGAATAATTGCATCCCGCCTGTACTACTTGAAAACGTTTCTACCTCAACAAACACTCTTTACAATTTATTTCTCATTGGTAGAATCTGTTAAAGCAGATCAAAATTACATGTACTAGCGACATCTATGTATGAGAGATGAGATAATAAAGAACATGGCCGAAGTGCGTGTGTTATTTATCAGGTTATGGACTCAGTTTTTTCACAAATAATTCTGTTTTATTCACGTTTCATTGCAAAAGTATGGCTGGAAATTATTTAGTGAACGTACCTAAACTGAAAGGTCGAGAAAATTATAATGATTGGACGTTTGCAGCAGAAAATTTTTTGATACTTGAGGGGCTAAACAAGTACATCAAGGAAGTGGCAAGCGGGGAATTAACGGAAACGGCTGCGGTAGAAGACGCCAAAGCAAAAGCGAAATTAATCCTGACAATAGATCCATCACTCTACGTTCACATAAAAGAAGCTAAAACAGCAAAAGATTTGTGGGACAAATTAAAATCACTCTTTGATGATTCAGGTTTCACAAGAAAAATCGGCTTGCTAAGAAACTTGATTGCAATAAAACTGGAGAACTGCGACTCAATGGTGAGTTACGTGAATCAAATGGTTGATACTAGTCAGAAATTAAGAGGCACGGGATTCAAAATCGATGATGAATGGATTGGTTCGTTGCTACTCGCTGGACTGCCTGAGAAATTTTCTCCAATGATTATGGCAATTGAACATTCAGGTATTACCATTACAACAGACACTATAAAAACAAAATTGCTAGACACGGAAGGTGATGTCGGAAAAGCAGGAAGTGCATTTACAAGTCTGCAACGTTACAAACACAGGTGCAGTGCTACCAACTTGACAAATCAGGTTGGATACACCGGCACTCTATCACAAGCGACAAATGTCAAGAAGAATGTGAAGTGTTACAAATGTAAACAGACAGGGCATTATAAAAACAAGTGTCCAAATTTGTTATCAGAAAGAAGCAGTGATGCAAAACCGAAAACATCAAATGCTTTTAGTGCTGTATTTTTAAATGGTGATTTTAATAAAACGGACTGGTATGTAGATTCTGGGGCGAGCATGCATCTGACAGTGAATTCAAATTGGATCATGAATGCAACACAGGCCAATTTACAAGAAATTATGGTTGCAAATAAAACGAAGATTCCAGTGTCATGTTCAGGTGATGTAAAGATTACAACAATTGCAGGTAAACACAAGTATGACATTACAGCAAAAAATGTGTTATGTGTGCCAGAATTAACAACAAATTTGTTGTCAGTAAGCCAGTTAATAAAACATGGCAATACTGTGAGTTTTGAAAGAAATTGTTGTAACATTTACAATAACGAAGGAAAATTTGTGGCTACTGCGGACTTAGTTGATGGAGTCTACAGATTAAACATTGAAAAGTCAGAAGATTGTTTGTTAGCAGCATCAGCCACGGTAACAGGTAGCACGTGGCATCGCAGACTTGGACACATCAATTGTAAGGATCTAAACAAGATGAAAAATGGAATTGTAAATGGACTTACATTTAATGGTGATCTTAAAGCTGGAAAACAAAACTGTACAATTTGCTGTGAAGGTAAGCAGTCTAGATTACCTTTTTCACACAAAGGGACACGAGCTAAAATTGCACTGGAAGTTATACATGCAGACGTATGTGGTCCGATGGAGGTGCGGTCTATTGGAGGGTCCAAGTATTTCCTAGTTCTGGAAGATGATTTTACTCGAATGGCTTTTGTATACTTCTTAAAAAGAAAAGAGGAGGTATTTGAAAAGTTTAAAGCATTTAAATGTCTAGTTGAGAACCAGAGAAGTGATAAAATCAAGATTCTTAGGACAGATAATGGAGGAGAGTTTTGTAGTAATGAATTTGAAAATTTCCTAGAGAAAAATGGAATTATTCATCAAAGGACAAACCCCTATACTCCGGAGCAAAACGGTATGTCAGAAAGATTAAATCGTACTGTAGTTGAGAAAGCTAAATGTCTATTATTTGATGCTAATTTGGAAACAAAATTCTGGGCAGAAGCAGTAAATACTGCTGTATACTTACGAAATCGTTTGATAGCTTCAGGTTTACAAGACAGCACACCACATGAACTCTGGACTGGCCATAAACCCAATTTAAGTCATCTTAGATTATTTGGAAGCACAGTTATGGTACATATACCAAAAGAAAAAAGATTGAAGTGGGATAAAAAGGCTGAAAAGAGGATTTTGATGGGCTATAGTGAAACTATTAAAGGATACAGAGTATACAATCCCGACAATAACACTGTAACAACTAGCAGAGATGTCATAGTAATGGAAAAGACAAGTGATACTGTTGATATAATGATAAACGATAAAACAGACAAGAGCAGAATAGCAGTTTCAGTGGGGGACAAAAAGAAAAATGATGAAGAGAATCAAGATGAATCTAGTTTTGAAAGAATTGAAGAGATTGAAAATGATGAAGTCAATGATGAAGCTAAAGAAGTTCAAAATACACTGAGAAGGTCACAAAGACAACCTCAACCAAAAAGAATGAATGATTATGTGATGTACATGTGCACTAAAAATTTCAATTTAGAAAACGACCCTATCACATTGGAAGAAGCTTTATCAAGACCGGATAGCCAGAAATGGAGGCAGGCCATGATGGATGAGCTGCAATCTTTCAAGGAAAATGAAGCATGGGAAGTGGTTGATTCTTCAGAAGGTGATACTGTGGTGCAGTGTAAGTGGGTATTCAAAAGAAAAATTGATAGTGAGAATAGTGTGCGGTATAGAGCAAGACTGGTAGCTAAAGGTTTTACGCAAGTTCAAGGTATAGACTATGATCAAACTTTTTCACCAGTGGTTAGATCCTCAACATTAAGACTGTTAATTGCTCTGTCAGTAAAATTAGACTTAGATATAACGCATCTAGATGTAACAACGGCCTTTTTGAACGGTTTTTTAAACGAAAATGTATTTATGCAACAACCTGAAGGTTTTGTTATACCGGGTAATGAAAACAAAATACTAAAATTAAAAAGGGCGATTTACGGACTAAAACAGTCATCTAGAGCTTGGTATGAAAGAGTAGAATGTTTGCTAACAGGTTTAGGTTATAAAAAATCTAAATTAGAACCATGCATGTTTATAAAAAATTTAGATGAATCTATGACTATTATTGCGTTATATGTAGACGATTTTTTCATTTTCTCGAATGATAAAGTAGAAACAGATAATTTGAAATATGAATTAAATTTAAAATTTAAGACAAAAGATTTAGGACAAGTTAAGAATTGTCTAGGAATGAGGGTAAACATTGATAAGGATAATGGCATAATAACGTTAGATCAGGAACATTATGTAAACCAATTACTTAAAAAATTTAGTATGCTAGAATGTAAGGCTGCTGGTACACCTATGGAGATGAATTTAAACTTGAACAAAGATGATAAGTGTAATGTTAAAATTCCATACCAACAACTAATAGGTAATCTAATGTATCTTGCAGTTTTAACTAGGCCCGACATTGCTTTCAGTGTTAGTTTCTTAAGTCAATTTAACAACTGTTACAATGAAAAGCATTGGAATTGTGCAAAAAGAATTTTAAGGTACTTACATGGAACTAAGAATTGTGGCTTACGATTTGTAAAGGATAATGCGGAACTAGAAGGTTTTGTAGATGCCGATTGGGCGGGTAACTCGTATGATAGAAAATCCTATACTGGTTTTTGTTTTATTAAAGATTTAATATCCCCTTGACGTAAACAAATCAAAGAAACAAAAAATCCGTTAAACTGTCCAGTTCTGTAATTTCCTGGGAAAGTAACAAGCAGAAGACTGTAGCTTTATCTAGTACTGAAGCTGAATATATGGCTGTTTCTGAAGCTTCAAAGGAAGCAATATACTTGCGAAATTTACTTTCTGAATTGATAGGAGTGACAAATTGTATTACATTATTTAATGATAATCAAAGTGCACAAAAGTTGTCTGTAAACCCTATGTTCCATAAAAGGTCTAAACATATCGATGTTCGTCATCATTTTATTAGGGAGAGCATTGCTAATGGATTAGTTAAATTACAATATTTACAGACGGCTAATATGCCCGCTGATATTCTGACTAAAGGCTTATCTTCAGTCAAACATTGTAAGTTTTTAGGACAATTAGGAGTTAAAGCAGTATTGTAATATTTTGATCTAGTGGGGGTGTTAAAGCAGATCAAAATTACATGTACTAGCGACATCTATGTATGAGAGATAATATAATAAAGAAGATGGCCGAAGTGCGTGTGTTATTTATCAGAATCAATAATATCTTATTAGATATGGTATCACTGTCTGGCGTTGGGCTTCCGATTATCACATAAACCGTCTTCAAGCTCTGCAGAATCGTATAGTTAAACAACTATTCCCATACTCTACAAACGTATTAAACCCATACGAAACAGGAAACATACTACAAATCAAAAAGTTACTAATCTACATAACTGTAGTAAACAACTATTACTCACCAAATTATAAAAACATTAATGAACATAGTTATTACACTAGTGCTGGATTTCACAAACGTCACTTAAATTTAATCATCGATTAAGAATAATCATTCCTATACCTTCAACACATGTAACCATAGCAACGTTTACTCTTAACGGATGATTAAATTTAAGTAACGTTTGTGAAATCCGCCATTAGTGTCGCAGTGCAGGATCGTTAACTATTCCTCATACATGTAATAAATATGGTATTCGAACTCCTGCTGTGACAATCCCTCGAATTTTCAATATGTTACCTGGAACTCTGCAATACCTAAAAACTATTAGTGAAGTGAAGAAGAAAGTTAAAATGTGGTTACTGGGTGCGTGAGAGTGAACTTTCCTTTAAAAATATCTAGTGGCAAGTTTTTTTTTTCTTTTCATCATAGCTGCGTTCGTTTATTCAACTCTGTTCACTCTATTTACTCTTTTCGCACTTTTGTCTCACTCTTACTTGTATTAAAACTTATTCCCTTTCACTCTTTAGAGTGCGAAAGGAGTAAATAGAGTGAATGGAGTTGAATAAACGAACGCAGCTCATATGTCATTCCAGGTTATTAAATTTACAAATAATACGTAGGCACTATGAATACTAATCTTAACAGCGTAAATTCTAGGTGACTTTTATATTATTCCTAGATTAATGCTAACACAAATGTTACATACTTACCTTAGGTAGTGTTGCCTCTTGATCTCTTACACAGTTTAATCAACTAATTAATGGTCACTCACTAATGTCGCCACTGAAAAGTCCTAGGACTTAGTGGCGTGTATTCTTTGTAATCTGCTATATTATTATTTTCTACTTGTATACCGTTTTTTTTAAAAGCCGTACGTAGTTACGAATTTTTCTTATTGTCATGTTACAACCTTATATGTATTATGCACATACCTTTAAGTTCTTTGAAGAAATTTTGTTAGTTTAAGGCTGTTCAATCTTAATAATTTTTAATTAAAATTTTTTTTTTGTTTTACTTTGGCATGTCTCAATTGAAACTTCATACTTAGATTTTAAATGAACGTACTGTTTAGTTCATTTGTTTCTCTTTATATAATTTTCATAGGATACCAATGGTTTACTTTGTCAATTTCACTAAGATAGAATATTGATTAAGTGCGTATGTATTGTAACTTGATGGTTTGGTTGAATAAAATTAATTAATTAAATTAAAATAAAAAAAAAAAAATTTCACAGTGATTCATTAGTTCAAGTTCAGCCATAACAACATGTTTGTTGCTATTGAAACACAACCCTGTTGTTTTGTTTCTTGTTTGAAATCATCGAACAATTTTTAGTCACTTATGGAATTTAGAAATTAATATTTGCGTCAACAGATGGCGCCACGACCGATAACAAAATGATTTCGGGGCCAAATTCAAACGTAAGCTGAGAATCGGTATTTTTTAAACAATTTACACTTTATTCGTTTTACTATCGACTACTGATAAGTGACGGTGAATAAATAAATAAAAAAAAACGAAATAAAAACATAATGCGGGAAAAGCGAAAACGATATCGCTCCTGCGAATTCTGCAAACGAGCGCCATCTATCGCCGTTTGTAACAGTTGAATTTGCTGTTGAGAAAATGAAGATGTATTTTTTTGTCGCTTTCAAAATCTTATATACGCAAGCATTTAATAGTCCGATTTTACGCAAAATGAATTATTGGTCCTTCGAGCAGGATACGACGACGCTCTCTTTGCTGAGTACGTGCGTACGAGTGAGGAATTGAACTACAAGCGTCAGCATCACGCAAGCGAGAGGCGTGAATTAAACAAATTTTTACTCTGGAACTCTTAAATCGTCCGAAAATCCAAATCGCTCAAAACTCGAGTCGTCAAAGTAAAAAGAAATAAAGCGAGTGCATAATATGATTACATAAGGTCTTAAGACTCGAAAAAATCGTCATTTTACTTAACGAACAATTGGTCCTTCGAGCCGGATATGAATGTGAATTGGACAACAAGCTTCCGCTTGATCAGAAAAGTGGATTGAGCGTCTGTGTGGAAATTTTTAAATCATCTGGAAATTCGCGTCACCCAATCTCAAGACAAACAAATCAAGAAAAATACAAGACAAAGTATAAATCCTTAAAATTTAAAAAAAAAATGGCCAGAATTTTACGTTTGCGCAATAAGAAAAGATGAATTCATAAATGAACGTTTTAACTTGACATGATATGTCGCCGATTGGTCCTTCGAGCCGGATGTAAGACGCATTCTTTGGCAAGTGTATACGGACAGTGACAGTTGGACCAATAAAGCAATAAACGCTTGCGCCAAGCTAAGACGTACCGTCCAAATTTCATGGCAAAAGTTGATTAAAAAAATCAATCGGTAGAATTTCAGGACAGAAAACAAGAGACGGCGGCTATTTTGAAAATACTGAAATTATTAAATGCAAGGTGTGATCGTTTGCTATACATTTTGTTTCTAAATTCAACTGTTTCCAAACTTTTGTGAGAAACACAATAATTAGGATGTACAGGCTGTTACCGGGCTTTGCACGACAAAGAAAGAACTAAATAACTTGACATGATATGTCGCCGATTGGTCCTTCGAGCCGGATGTAACGACGCTTTCTTTGAGGAGTATATACGGAAAGTGACAGTTGGGACAATAAAACAATAAATGTTCGTACGAAGCTAAGACGTGCCGTCCAGATTTCACAAGAAGAGATAAAAAAGAAATAAAAAAAATCAGTCGATATAGTTTCAGGACAGAAAACAAGAGACGATAGCCGTTTTGAAAATACTGAAATTTTATTAAATGCAAGGTGTGATCGTTTGGTATACGTAAATTTACACTTTATTTGTTTTACTATCGACTACTGATAAGTGACGGTGAATAAATAAATAAAAAAAAAACGAAATAAAAACATAATGCGGGAAAAGCGAAAACGAGATCGCTCCTGCGAATTCTGCAAACGAGCGCCATCTATCGCCGTTTGTAACAGTTGAATTTGCTGTTGAGAAAATGAAGATGTAATTTTTTGCCGCTTTCAAAATCTTATACTTTGAAATTGGTGCCAGTCAGCGCCATCCATCCGTAGATGTAGTGACTACGTTTGCGAAGTGAAAGTTCACAAAACATTCCTCAAAGAATAGTTTTTCTTAAACAATTTACATTTTCTTATCTATTAGCAAGTGATTCTGAATAAATATTTATATAAATAAATAAATAAATAAAATAATAACATAATAAACGAAAAGTGCGATTTCTGTAAGCGAGCGCATTCTATCGGAGTATTTTCTACCAGCCGAATTCGCTCGCGAGAAAATCAAGATGTAATTTTTATTGTTTTTGTATCAGCGCATTTGAATATTTTACTCTTACCTCAAAGTGATTTTTTTCTAAGTATCTTAAAAAAAAATCTATTTTTTTTGCGCCATCTAGTGTCTAGTGGAAATAATATAATTGATGCTTTGCTGCGTAGAATAGGTAGTTCTTTGCATAGAGATTACTTACAGCGTTATCGATTGACCACACTAATGCGCACTCAGAGTATCTTCATCTTGTGTTATTACATGAGGTTAAAAGAAGATGCAAATACACTGAGTGCAACCGGTGCTGGTGAATCGAAAATGCTATTACTGTCTAAATTAAATAATAAGAAGTAAATGTTAAATTTTTGATTTAGAAACTGGCAAAATGAAAAGGTTTTTAATCTTATTTTTATTCAGGTTAGTTTTAATTATTCAATTAGTTATTGTTAATTTTTTGATGCTACATCATTGTAATAAACAGTTTTCATTTACTTCATAATAAATTGCTCAAATTTCTTTTTTCTGTATAGTTGATTTTTGATTTTATCGCGCGCGTGCACGATCGAATCGTCTGGTGAAAAACTGGCAACTTTTTTGCCATGAATCTGGTGAATTTAAAATTTTTCATGTGGCAACACTGCTGCTCGTTCCCTTTACCATCACTACTGGCGAACTCCATGGCCTTTCTGAAGGTTCTATCACTCCTTCGGCTAAATGTGGTTCCAAGCAGAAATGGTGGTGTTGCATCGAGCTCGTTGAATTTGGTGAGATGAAATGCATAATTAATAATTAATTAGTTTATTGAACAAAATGCTTGCCTGAGCTAAGTACAGCTGCACAACACACTGTTAATAAACATACTTATTATCTGTTTACTCCGTTTCTTCGTTAGAATAGGCGAGTTAGGGGTGACATTTTGTTGATAACTCAACAAAACAAAATAAAAATAAACTGTTTGCATTCGTAATTTAGATTAGGACACTAATAATTAACAATTAAAGAGTAAAATATGGAGTAATAAAATGAATTTTTGCACCGTTTATACAGACAATTAAAGGGTGCGTTTAGGGAATCCAACCTGCTTCTGTTCTGATGTGGTCCTGACAACGTGCTGATAACTACCAACAGCTGTTAATTCCCTGAACGCTATTTATGCTACCGTACGAATTTCAAGGATGTTACATTTGTTATTTATTTATAAATTTTATAAGCAACAACAGGTTCTCCTTTATCTCCTGCTTTAGCTGAAGTTGTTGTGCAGGAACTAGTTAGAAAAAACTGTCATTAACTCTTTACTTTTCAATTTAATTTTGTATTTTCGTTGCGTGGATGATATTTTATTGATTCTACCTTCAGATATAGTAGATTTTGTTTTAGGTACAATTAACTCTTTCCGTACCGTAGAAAAAGAAATTAAAATGAGCCGGTCCAAGAAACGGAATTTACATTACGTGTCAAAATCTAATTATTTAATAATTATGATGCTGTTATTATTTACTGTATGAATGCTTGCTACTAAAATTCTACTGCTTCATACTTAACGTGTAATTTTGTTAGAGATTTTTGTTTAACAAAATATGCACAGTAAGTCTAGGGTTTATACAACGTTTCTATAAATGATTCTAACATCAAAGTAGGCATTGAATATTGCGTTGGATATTCCACCTCCTTTTGAATGTGTATTCTACTATCTGAGAAATGTCAGTGTGAACGCTGTCATAAACTTGAAACTTTTAAATACAGTAAAATTCGGATATAACGGGGGCTCAAGGGACCACGCTTATTGCTCGTTATATGCAAGTGCTCGTTATAAATGAAAAAATTAAATGCATATGTGATATGTATTATGAACAGCAAAAGAATCTGGGACAACTATACTCCTGCATTTTTTTGTTTATTTAATAAACCAATAAGTTTGAATACAATTTTAAACAATTTATTTTGCTTGTTTTATGGTAACGTAAAAAATACGCAAAAGAACAAACGAACAGTTTTTTTTTAACAATTAATTCGTCGTATTTAGATTTTTTGTCGGGCATACTACGTACTTCTACATCTAACAAAAAAATATTTTCAAATTTTTTGAAATTAAGCTCGCTATATGCAAGGTAAAAGCTATAAGCAAGTTCTCGTAATAAACGAGCTCGTTTTAAACAAATATTTTTATATGTAATTGACCATATCGAGAAACGGGACTTTTCAATTTCCTCGTTATAACCGAGTTCTCGTTATAACCAGTGCTCGTTATAAGCAAGTTTCACTGTAAACCATTATTGCTAAAACACAATACCAGTATCAAATGTTTCAATTTGAGTTTACAATTTATTCCTTAAATTGATGATGTTGCACCAAATAAGCTTCTGAAAAAGATGTTTGATTATTTAAGGCACCCGACTTCCTTCCCGATATACGCCTAAAACATACTCAATAAAGAATCAATATAACAGAATTAATATTCATTCTATTAATTCAGATTTTTTTATACGTATAGTAAACATCATATTCTACACGGGGCTGCAGCTGAAATATTGAAAATAATAGTTTAAAAGCTAATAATTTTAAAATGTATATTTGTAGCAAAATTTGACAGGAATTCAATTTTTTTTTTCTAAATAAATTGGATCTTTTCATAAATAATGACGACAGCCCCGTGTCACATAATCCTTTTACAAAAGGTTTACGTTTTCTCCTAAAAGAAAAACTATAAAACATTTCCTACAAACGTATTATCTGCAAGCTATGATTTTCATTTAACTTGATTCTCAAACCGAAACATAGATGTCCTCTGAAACTCACATTTCTAGCAAAATATCTGATTGGTGGTTACGACAAAGACCAACCCCTTACATTTTATGCGTGATTTATTAAAGCAGACCTAAATAAAGGAATGCGATCCATCAAATATTCGCGGGAATTTTAAATTTGGTAGGTGGGTTGTGACAACGCGCTAAGCGTTGATGAGCACTATGTTCTATGTTTAAAGTGATCTTAATTTTGAAATAATTACGGTACTGTTTTATATGCGAGGAAACAACTTAAACAAACATAATAAAGCAATTTACGATACTGCTAAATCTCAAATTATACAGTGTGTCCCAGATTGAGTAGGCTACCATGGGTAACTTTCTTATTAGTGAAGATAGAGATTTGGTTAAATGGGCAATATTTTGCAGTTTTATGTGCTGATTCAGATTCCGTTGAGAAAATTTGAAAATTCCGAATAGTTCAGATATTATCGCAGAAAAACTGAAAATCGCTATTTTCTTTAATGTCCAATAACTTCGCAATTATAAAAATATGAAAAAATGTTTCATATAAAAGTTACTATGTTTGATAAAATACAGCTGAAAATACAGTCAAAATAAAATTCAAGATGGCGGCTATCAAGATATTGATAGCAACTTTCTTATTTTAAATGGACGCCATATTGAATTTTTGTACGATTAAATAGCATTTTTTTTTCTCGTTTCAACCGTGTATATCTAAAAAAAAAATTATTTAAAAAATTTGCGAAGTCACATCGTAACCGTACGATTATTATAAACATATAGGCTGGGTTTCTCAGTCCTAGTTTAACTTTAAACTCCTGTCTATTCCCATGGTAGCAATTATAAAAACAATCGTTCCCATGGAAATAAACAGGAGTTTAAAGTTAAACTAGGACCGAGAAACCCAGCCATAGGGATGCACGATTTAAATCGATACTTTTGGAAGATCGATATTTTCCTTTAAAATATCGATTTTTTGAATCGACATTAAACTTCCGATTTTCGGTACTTATCGATACGCGTATCTACGAATCGATTCACTAAATAATTTCGGCGATTTAATTGACATTAAACATACCCAAGAAATTTGCAACTTTTTTTCAAGAATTATTTTTGTCATGAAATAAAATCTGTACTTTACAAGGTGGCCCAATAAATTATTATTATTATTATTATATTTTAAATCGATCTTTTTTAATATCGATATTTTTTAATAAGTATCAGAGTCAAATCGATTTGGACTCGATTCGAAAATTCGATGTTTTTAAATTTTGGTGCATCCCTAAACATAACCTAACTTTTTATATCCATTTTACGACGCTTTTCTACAAAATGGATAATAAAAGGCAATTAATGAATTAAAACATTTATTTTATAACATAAATTATTTGGTACTAGAGACCATAAGCGAATCGAAAAGTTATAGTTTCAACGGGCATATGCGTAAGCCGTAAGATATACTTTGACGGATCGCATTCCTTTATTTAAGGCATACTGTTTATTTATAAACTCTTTAAAAGTATGTATGTAAGTGCCAGCCTATGTCAAAAGGCAAATCTTGACAATTTTAGGGAAAAAACGTAAAAGAGAATTTTTGTCTCAAAAAAGACGTACTTTTCACATCCCACTTGTAAGTAGAGTGTGAAAAATGCACCCGTCGTCATAGAAATAATGTAAACACAAGACTTCTTGAAACAAATGAGAGAGACACAAAATATATAAAAAATCGTGAGAAATCTGAGAAAAATATGTAGTGAAAAGTAACACAATTGTAGCTGAAATGAAGCCAGTAACAAATTGACACAATTATTTAACATGATAATATCTTGTTTGTAATTTTACTAAAATTGTGATAATATTTCATACAATTTGTTACTGGCTTCATTTCAGCTACAATTGTGTTACTCTTCACTACCTATTTTTCTCTGTGTAAGAAGTGTAATTTGCGAAGGTGACAACACAGGAATACAATTGACATTTCTCGAATGTGAAACGACTGTGTGCGCCTATGGGCCAATTGTATAAAACGAGTTAATCAGTCGATCAAGTTAATTGTGTGGTTAAGCAATATCATTGAAGGGAAGTTTAACTTTGATGGAGTGGTTAACTTGTTTTATACAACTGGCCCTATGACATACAGCGACCATATTGAGTAACCAATTTGGACGAGAAACTACTGTTAGTGTAGCTCTCCTGTTATTCTTAACTCGTTAGTCAACGCTGAATGCAAAACTTCAACGGCGACAGATACATGCGTTTTTTGTCTCCGTAAAAATTTTTGGTGAGGGTTCGTCAGCGACACGCCTACTGACTGTTCCTTCCCTTCACCCTTTAACCCCTCAGAAACTTTGGGATTGCAAGTCGTCAGCCTTAAGAATTAAAAATGATGACTGTGTTCAGTATCGGTGGTTAGTGGCACATGATCATTTATTTATCAGAGGTAATGCGATGTTAGAATCATTTATAGAAACCTTGTACATACAGTTCTTTCGCTCGATCTTTGCAGTCACGTCACACTTTACCGATTCGAGAAACGATATCAACATATTCTTTCATCCTTATCTAATACGTATGTTAAAACAATGATGGAATTTATAAATTTGTCATTTTGAGTCGATAATTTTCTGACGTAACTGCAAAGATCGAGCGAAAGAACTGTAGTTATTTTGTTGCATTTGTTATAGATTATGAGCAGCCCAGTCACAAAACGACTAAAAATGGAAGGAGAAAGTGAAAGTGCTGCCCTAAGAGAAGTAAGTTTAGCCTTAATATAGGGATCATGCACATGCGAAGCCAGCGCCACCAATGACCATATTCTGCATTAGTGGTATGAAAATACGAGTTGTTTCAAATTATTAGTGTACATTTGAACTTGAATATTGTAATGTATTTCAATACCAGGAAGCTCAAGTATTGTGTACTACAATCGTAAATTGTCATAAGAGTGATATTATTCCCATGCAAGAAATATTTTCATATTACTAATTCACAAATCACCACGCCAGACGGCGCTGAATGCAGAGATGTGCATGGCGCCTATAATATTCATATAAATGTATATTTATGTGATGTCCTTTTTTTCTTTTGTAGGGCACATCCTCAAAACCGAAAACATTTTATATGACTTGTACGTCCGAGTTTGAAGAGGTCATCAAAAATCCCGGATTTGTCGACAAGACGTTATACATTAAGGATTTTCTTGAGATGGGAGAACGTGTGATAATTGTAACGGCACCCAGAAGGTTTTTTAAATCGACTAATCTAGACATGGTTAAACAATTCTTATCAGGAAACAAAACACCTTTTAAAGAAAACAATTTAAAAATATATAGAGAGGAAAGGCAATTTTTCGAAGAAAATTGTAAAGTAAATCCTGTGCTCTTTGTAGACATGAAGTCGGTTAGTGGCTACACTCGTGAAGGCGTTCTTAAATCTCTACAGAGTGTGATTCAAAGTGTATACCGTTTTCATAGTCAGGTTCTAATAAAATGTAACGGAGAAAAAGATGCTTGGTCAAGTGACAAATTAAAATATATGGATATCACAAAATTTGTAATGTATTGGAAAGGTACTGAAAGGTTTGATGAAGATGATGTAATAGATGCACTTCAGTACTTATGTGAATGTTTGCGTGTGCACCATAACAAACTTGTCTATGTACTCATAGACGAGTATGATGCGCCAATAATGAAGATGTTACTGAGGGAGCCAAACGTAAATGAAGATGTTGCAAATTATACCATTAGTCTAATAAGTAGAATTATGTGTAATTTGTTGAAATCTAATGAGCATCTGCAGAGTGGGTTAATTCATGCGTGTACCCAATTAGGATCAGTGTTATCTCCAAACAATATTATATCGTATGAATTCCTGAAAACATCGACATTTGTGCCATATTTTGGATTAACTGCTGCTGAAGTGGAAGATCTGTTTGCCCGAGATGACTGTGCAGTTTATAGAGATGATGAACAAATACGAGAATGGTATAACGGGTTTCAAGTTCCAAACGCAAATGAGCCCACTCGCATTTATTCTGGCTGGTCTATTCTACGTTACTTGGAAGCAAGCTCTGTAAACTGTAAAAAAGTGTTCGAAAGTTACTGGATTCAATCGGGAAACATAACAAATTTGCAAAATCTCTTTGCATCATCTGAAATTCGACAACGAATTGAAGAACTTATAAATGGTGAAGAGGTTGAAATATGGACGTTCGAAGAAATGTCGATAAAGAATGTGAAGACATTAAAATCATTACTTAAAAATGATTTTAATTTTATATCAACTGGAGGCGTTTATCTGTTTCTCCAGTTTTTAGAAGAAAACGGGTATTTAAATGTGATCAAGTACGAGTTAGGAAAAAGCACTCTAAAGGTACCGAATTTAGAATTGAGAACATGTTTGATATCCAACTGTTATAATGCATCTTTTTTTACAAAAAAATATCATCTCCAAAATATTGAACAATATTTACAAGCATTAGAAGATGTACTAATTCAGCTAAATAAGGATGCATTTATTAAGTTTGCAAAAAGTGTGTCTAATTTGTTCGGAGCGAAAATGCCTACTAATGAAGCTGAACTTGATGCCATTTTATTCACTTTGGCATATAACGTCAAAGATTATTCTGTGTACAGTTGCCGACGAATAAAACATCTTGGAAGGTCACCTCATCTTGACATGTTTGTGATGTTCAAGAATGTGGGTATGATTCTTGAGTTGAAATTTAAATCAGAATCTGCACAGCAGGCCCATACTGAAATTAATACGCATGGATATTACACTGTCTTTGATGAAACGGAATACAGGGCCATCACGAAGAAAATCTATGTGGGCATACACATGGATGAACAGAAGAAAGTTAGTCTATGTTACACAGTAAATAATTCAGGTAATTGAGAAATTGTTGAGAGTAAAAATATATCACACTTATTACTATTATTGTAGGTCTGGAAAGTGTCACCAGCGATGATTCACAAACAGACCACTAAGCCTAAATGTTACAGTTGGGATATTTCTTTTCATCCGAGAGAAATCTAATGTAATGATTGTTATTATTTTGTAAAGAATAAATAATTAATTTTTTCTAAGTCGTACTACTTATTGTTCGTTTACTTGACATCCGGACTGTCAAACTAAGGGCCAAATTCAGAAACCTCACTCGTACTCAACTCACACTCAAATTTGACGTTTGACATTATTTTAAATTCAGAAATGCTTTTACATTTACTCGTATAATCAAGTTTATGGCCGGTATAGGTATTTCGATCATCTGTGATTTATGATAGAAAGTCATTAAAATGAAAATGAAAGCGTTTCTGAGTTTCAAAACTGTGAGTTGAGTATGAGTAACATTTGTGAATTTGGCCCTTAAGGCCGTTTTCCATAAGAGCTGCATAGCGGTAAAGTTGTAAAGCGGTGCGACGTACAGGGGGGATCAATTTCGATCTCTCTTATGGGCATCTCTGTAACCATAAAGCTGGATTTACATGGAGCGTTGAGCACGGCACAGGCGACGAAATGACGAAAACGTCAGTCGCGGAACTCAATCATTAAGAGATAGATGGCGCCACCTTCGATAGCTAATTAACATCTAATTTACAATAATAATTAAATACCTAATAAATGCTGAAAGATGTTTACACGAACGTAACTTTAAAATAGATTTTCGGCGGCAAGTTTAACGCTACGCTGTTTACCGACTTTGTGAAATCTGTGAGGACGCAAAGAAATGAAACAAACGCAATCTAAAAATCAACTTTTTTATACCGACAGATGGCGCTACTTTCGAGAACCAAATTTTCCACGGCAGATTTAAAAGTCAATCAAACGCTGTCGTTTTATTTCTTGTATTAATAATGGTTAGCGACAATTGAAAGTTAAGAATGCCAATCACAGTTACACGTATGCATCGAAAGATGGCGCAGTAAAACAAAATGAATTTTGAAACTTTTTTTATTGAATTTTCTGCTTAGAAAAAATGCACTCAACGATCGGATGGATACATCGAGTGGATTTGTTGGTGCATTTAAATTTACTCGCCTATTAATAGTGCCTTACAAAAAAACGCGAGATGTCACAGACGCACTTAACACGCGCCTACCGAAATAAACACGGCGGCGGCGGCGAGCAACGCGCTCCAGAGACGACCAAAATGACGGGCGAAATTAAATCGTCGGATGCAAGCGGCCGGTTTATTTATAAACGAGATGTCACCGGGAACGCCCTGTATCCACCCGAGCACCCTTCTTTCGAGCCATTCCGTTCCGAAAACATTCTCTCCGGAAATCGGTCGAGCGACGCCGCCCGCAAAAGAGTTTACGACTCGCGGTCTCGCGAACCAAGTAAGCAATTCGGCTTCATTTGTTTAGGATGCCATTAAGCTCGCATCCGTTCAGCTGAATCGCGTCATTGTGATGATTGCTAGGACTTTTTTTTTCCTCCTCGGTACCGTTACGCGCCGCCAATTGGTACTCTTGTAAAAGAATCGCGGAACTAATCCCTCTTTGATTAAGTTTCCATCGCGTTGCGTCGTCTATCTGTGGGAATCTTTTATACCTAATCTACTCATAAATAAATAATTTGCAGATTCTTAAAACCTGATTAAAAAGTCGCCGTAAATACCATCCGTTCGCAGAAGTCGTCTTAAGTAACTTGAAGGGCCGTCGCCTGGGCCCAGCACGTAGGTATTTGATTTGACAGCAAACATCCGCAACCTCTATGACTTTTGGGGCGCCCCTCAAACGCTGTAATAATTTGCGTACGAGGGGCCTGGACCCAGAACGTGATATTTACTTTTGGCGTGAAACTGTGGGGCCTGCATGATGACAGGTGACGGTAAAATGTCAAAGTGATAGATGCCAGAAACGTCAAGTCGAGAAACGTCAAAATGACAGTTGTTAGAAAGCTTGCGTTAAATGACCCAAGCATTGTAGCACCCTGTACATACATATATATTTTTGTGAAATGTACCTAATTATGATTTCTTTATATCACAAATTCTTTAAAACGGCGCACGACCACTTAACGTTTCGCTATCGTTTGACAGCTTCGTCAAAAGTGACAAAATATAAATGAGGTTGTCAGAATAAACAAGGTATTTTTTTTTTGTTTAACTCGTGTGTCACAGTAAGCTTACGTTAAATGACTCGAGCATTGTAGCACTCTGTATATGGATATATTTTTTGTGAAAAGTGATTTTTGTCTTGTTTTATCATTTGCGTGTCTTAGGTTAAATGTCCCAAGCATTGTAGCACCCTGTATATAGGAATATTTTTGTGTAAACTGACTACGTATTTTTTTTTGTTTTAACTCTTGTTTGTCACAGCCTAAGTTAAATGACTCGAGCATTATGGCACACTGTATATAGGTGTATTATCGTGAAATGGGATCATCACAACCTTTGTGTATCATAGCAAGCGTACGTTAAATGACTCAAGCATTGTAGCACCCTGTATATGTATAGGTATATTTTTGTGAAATGTTTTTATGTATTTTTTTTTTATTTCAACCTTTGTGTACCAAAGCAAGCTTATGTTAAATGACTCAAGCATTGTAGCGCCCTTGTTTAACCCTTGCGTATCGTGGCAAGCTTACGTTGAATGAGTCAAGCATAGTAGCACCCTGTATATAGATATATTTTTGTGTAAAGTGATTATGTATTTTTTTTTGTTTTAACATTTGCGTATCATAGCAAACTTACGTTAAATGACTCAAGCATTGTAGCACCCTGTATATAGGTATATTTTTGCGAGATTCGGTTGAGTATTTTTTTTTGTTTTTTATTATTAATTTCTGAATATTTTTATTAAAATAAAATTTAATAATTCGATATTGAGGTCCCTCCTCTGCATTAATTGTCAGGAGCAGTACACAGCCTCCCGTGCATTAGTTGTCAGGAGCAACTCACGTACTCCTCCGTGCAACTTATTGACGGAATTTGCTTACGGCTGACCAACCGAATGAGACGCCTGGCCCAACACTTGAGAACTTGTGAACTCTCCGGACTATTTACCTTTACATTGACCTAATGCGTCTCAGGTTATCTATTTTTAGCGCAGCAGTAGTAGTATTTTGTTTTCAGTTGTGAGATGTCAAGTCTTGTCGAGAATGTTAACGGATGACGTAATTACGAGGCGCAGTGAAAACATTGTTTGTCGAAGGAGACGCCTGGGCCCAGCACTCGTTAGATTTGCCACCGAACTTAACAACCGTAAGACAAAAAAAAATCGAATGCCATAATTACGATTTTTTTGTCGCCGCAGGTTACTGTTTTTCCCGATGAATTTCGATCGGAACTATTCAATTGTTTTTTTTTCAAACGGAAGATGTTTTCAAACACGAAGACCAGGAAGTTAATTCTCTGTGGTGGTCAAAGAATGGTTGCTTCCCCTCGCTCTGGATTATTCTGTTCGTTTTCCTGGACGCGGTGCCTGGGCCCAGCACATGTCAAACTCTGGTTTGTGTCTTTTCTGCTGCTTCGCGATGTGTGGTGGATTCTGACAAAAGTTGCACGGGAGGCTTGCATGCGCTTCCGACAATGATGCGCACGGAAGAGTTGTGTGTATTGCTCCTGAGAAATAATGCACGGGAGGCTTTGGATGAGCGTTACCGACAATGGTTTGCACAGAAGAGTGTGTGCATTGCTCCTGAGAAGTAATGCACGGGAAGCTTTGAATGTGCTTCCGACAATGATTTGCATGGAAGGGTTGTCTGCATGGCTACTGACAATTAATGCACGGGAGGCTTTGGATGAGTGTTACCGACACTTGAGTGCACAGGATCGACCGTGCTGGTGGTGAGTATCAATAAATAACAATATGTGCGACGCTCTGCTCGCTTGGCCGGTTATCGTCTGGGCTACTAGAGGGCGAACACGGGCTTGACGTAGGAACGTATCTTGCTTCTACTTGAGATCCACTTCTTCTCTTGTTCAAGAGCTGGCTTTGATCACGCCGATAGATGTGTGGTGGCTTCCAACAAATGAGTTGCACGAAAGAGTATGTGTACTGCTCCTGACAAGTAATGCACGCGAGGCTTTGGATGTGCTTCCGACAATGGTTTGCACGGAAGAGAGTGTGTATTGCTCCGGACATGCAACGCATGGGAGGCTTTGGATGTGCTTCCGACAATGATTTGCACGGAAGGCTTGCCCGTATTGCTCCTGACAATTAATGCACGGGAGGCTTTGCTTCATTGGTCTAAGGGTGTAAACGGATGCGGTCCAATCGTGATCGAATGCTGTTTTGGTTCAATTAATCAATTTGCTTTATTTCGGAAATAGGTTTTTTTTTGGACACATTCTAGATTGTTTTCGGCTTTTATTTTTTAACTAATCGGAAGCTCCCGAGCCTCACGAAGTAATTCTTTCTCCCGACGAAAATAAATAAAACGGGCGCGCTTAATGAAACGGCAAAAGAGAGCTGCCGGGTTGTTAGTCTCGCACTGAATATCGCCGCTTAACAGTACACGCAGAAGAAGCGAGTCCACGGGCACTTTGTTGCAATAACCGAAGAAGAAGAAGAAGAAGAAGAAAAAAGGACCGGCAGTTGCGCACGGCTTGCCGCCTGATATTTCTAGTTTTTGGACGACGACGTCGCGGTCGTCTCGCTTTGTCTAGGCATCCGCATTGTTCTTTTGCTTTCACGCCGTGCGCCGCTCAATAAAAAAACTTGTTTGCACTTGCAACGAGCGAGTCTCATTTGTTTCGTCCGGACGCAAAAACTGTACCGGGGTTTTCCTTGAACGTTCGAAACGGTTCTTGATGATTGCGCTTGAGTAAATAACACTATCATGTATTTAGTAGGGCGATTAAAAAAAAATCTTATTTTAGGAACTAAGGCGTAAACAGTCTCGGCGAGCTAAAGCAGTGACTCTCCTTAAGACAAGCGACCATTAAGATACAATAAAGTAAATAAATAATCGCGTAGCGATGGAGAGCCCTTAACGCGTGAGAACGGTTCCGGAAACTTCCCCCGTCCACCGAGAGATGGCGCGTAATGTACTTACTAATAATAATTTAATTTACACTTTTCGAAGACCATCGACAAGTCAAATTGTTTCACCCCCCTCACCCGTGTTGCTTGAAAATGAAGACGAAGTACAGTTCGTCATTTATCGGCCATTTAAATTTACCCTTTCCGAAGTTAAACTGGCGCAGCGCCCTCTGTGAATGAGCAGCTTGAGCAAGAATTGCAGGTTTCTGTAAAGAGCTAAACTTGCGTGTCTGGGTGGATTTTAGTACCTAATTACATTAAATAGAAGAGGTTCTAAAAGCTTCCTCCGTTCACCAAGAGAAGGCGCTGTTTATCGCTGTCATTTTTGATTTTTCGAAGACCACTGACAGGCCAGACAGATGCGTTCCATCCCCGAGTTGCTGGAGAATGAAGAGGATTCGTCATTTTGTGACTTTGACAGGCCTAATGAACGAACGTCTTTCCAATGACCATATTTGAGAATCAGTAAGTTCAGTTGACTCACTGTCATGTGACTTTGACACCGAATGAACGAACGTCTTTCCGATGACCTTATTTGAGGATCGCCCTGTATTTACGTAGGTTTCGACCCTCTGAACGAATATGGCGTCGCGTCGCCGCCGACGACAATGGTCGAAAAACGTGGCCAGAAGTCGTAATTGAATTGAAATAAATAAATAATCATCGAACGCGCGCGTGCCATTGTCTACGATGCGCCTACTTAACAAATCTGGAGGCATTATTCACGCGCTCCTGATAAGCGATAGCGTTTGTTTTTTCCTTGGGGTTCTCAGAATGTGACGCTGCATCGTTATTCATTGTTGACATTCCGTCACAGGTTCTATAATTAAAACGAAGGATGCGATTGACTGAAATTAATTTTTATTTTGGGGAACTGTCGCCTGTCGACTTTTTTCTTTTTATTTTGTAAGATACGTGAAAGAAAAAGAAAACGAGAAATGAAACGTTGAAAATAAAAGAAGGTGGCTTGCTAATTGACGACGTATTAATTGCAACAAAGCCGTGAACCGCCGTGAACCGATTAAAAAAAGAGGAAACAATGCGCTTGGGTGTAAATCCGTCGTCGTGCGTTCGCCGAGGAAGTTGCGGCCTCGGACTTTTTTCTTGTCAATCAAAACATACAGTTCCGTTGCACGCGCACACATGGGGGAAATTAACTAACTGCATTAACAGGTTACGCAAACAGATATCCATTATCGTACGCGCTACGCCGAGATTGTGGCGAATTCAGTACCGCAATAATTCACTCGTTCCTTTGCAATTGTTTGTATTCTTAGTTGCACTAAAATAACAACACCCACTTAACGTTATAGAATTTTTTATTTTTTTGTTGATCGAAATCTGAGATAACGACGTAAGAACTTGACATGTTTTAGTAACTCGAAAACTAGTAACATTAGATGCATGGTGCGACCTATCAAATTGCACTAAACTTCGACGTAGAATTCAAAAATGCAATAATATACAGGATGTTCCATAAGAAAAAACGTAAGTTTGGTTTGTAACTCGGAAACGCGATGCCCCACTGTTTCTCCCTAATCGGCAGCCGAAAGTACATTAAAAATCCTACAATTTTTGTTTTTAAAATTTTCCATTAACTTCAGAAACAAAAGAGATAATGACGCAAGAACTCTTAAGTTGACGTGCTTTAATAACTCGAAAACTAGTAACGTTAAATACATCGTGCGACCTATCAAATTGCACTAACATTCGACGTAGAATTAAAAAATGCAATAATATACAGGGTGTTCCGTAAGAGAAAACGTAAGTTTGGCTTGCAACTCGGAAACGCGATGCCCTACTGTTTCTCCCTAATCGGCAGTCGAAAGTACATTAAAAAACCTACAACTTTTGTTTTTAAAATTTTCCATTAACTTCAGAAATAAAAGAGACAACGACGCAAGAACTCTTAAGTTGACGTGCTTTAGTAACTCAAAAACTAGTATCATTAAACACATGGTGCGACCTATCGATTTACACTAAATTTCGACGTAGAATTCAAAAATGCAATAATATACAGGGTGTTCCGTAAGAAAAAACGTAAGTTTGGCTTGTAACTCTGAAACGCGATGCCCTATCGTTTTGCCCTAATTGGCAATCGAAAGTACGTTAAAAAACCTGTAACTTTTGTTTCAAAAATTTTCCATTAACTTCAGAAACAAAAGAGATAACGACGTAAGAACTCTCAAGTTGACGTGCTTTAGTAACTCGAAAACTAGTAACATTAAATACATGGTACGACCTATCAAATAACACTGAAATTCGACGTATAATTCAAAAATGCAATAATATACAGGGTGTTCCATAAGAAAAAACGTAAGTTTGGTTTATAACTCGGAAACGCGATGCTCTATCGTTCTTCCCTAATTGTCAATCGAAAGCACGTTAAAAAACCTATAACTTTTGATTTTAAAATTTTCCATTAACTTCAGAAACAAAAGAGATAACGACGCAAGAACTCTTAAGTTGACGTGCTTTAGTAACTCGAAAACTAGTAACATTAAATACATTGTGAGACCTATCAAATAACACTGAAATTCGACGTAGAATTCAAAAATGCAATAATATACAGGGCGTTTCATAAGAAAAAACGTAAGTTTAGTCTATAACTCGGAAACGCGATGCTCTATCGTTTTTCCCTAATTGGCAATCGAAAGCACGTTAAAAAACCTATAACTTTTGTTTTTAAAATGTTTCATTAACTTCAGAAACAAAAGAGATAACGACGTAAGAACTCTCAAGTTGACGTGCTTTAGTAACTCGAAAACTAGTTACAGTAAACACATGGTGCGACCTATCAAATTGCACTAAAATTCGACGTAGAATTCATAAATGCAATAATATACAGGATGTTCCGTAAGAAAAAACGTAAGTTTGGTTTGTAACTCGGAAACGCGATGCTCTATCGTTTTTCCCTAATTGGCAAACGAAAGTACATTAAAAAACCTATAACCTATTTTTTTTAATTTTTCCATTAACTTCAGAAACAAAAGAGACAACGACGTAAGAACTCTTAAGTTGACTTGCTTTAGTAACTCGAAAACTAGTAACATTAAATACATGGTGCGACCTATCAAATTGCACTAAAATTCGACGTAGAATTCAAAAATGCAATAATATACAGGGTGTTCCGTAAGAAAAAACGTAAGTTTGGTTTATAACTCGGAAACGCGATGCTCTATTGTTTCTCTCTAATCGGCAATCGAAAGTACATAAAAAAATCTACAACTTTTGTTTTTAAAATTTTCCATTAACTTCAGAAACAAAAGAGATAACGACGTAAGAACTCTTAAGTTGACGTGCTTTAGTAACTCGAAAACTAGTAACATTAAATACATGGTACGACCTATCAAATAACACTGAAATTCGACGTAGAATTCAAAAATGCAATAATATATAGGGTGTTCCGTAAGAAAAAACGTAAGTTTGGCTTGTAACTCGAAAACGCGATGCCCTACTGTTTCTCCCTAATCGGCAATCGAAAGTACATTAAAAAACCTATAACTTTTGTTTTTAAATTTTTCCATTAACTTCAGAAACAAAAGGGATAACGACGCAAGAACTCTTAAGTTGACGTGCTTTAGTAACACGAAAACTAGTAACGTTAAATACATGGTGCGACCTATCAAACAACACTGAAATTCGACGTAGAATTCAAAAATGCAATAATATACAGGGTGTTTCATAAGAAAAAACGTAAGTCTGGTTTATAACTCGGAAACGCGATGCTCTATCGTTTTTCCCTAATTGTCAATCGAAAGCACGTTAAAAAACCTATAACTTTTGATTTTAAAATTTTCCATTAACTTCAGAAACAAAAGAGATAACGACGCAAGAACTCTTAAGTTGACGTGCTTTAGTAACACGAAAACTAGTAACATTAAATACATGGTGCGACCTATCAAACAACACTGAAATTCGACGTAGAATTCAAAAATGCAATAATATACAGGGTGTTTCATAAGAAAAAACGTAAGTCTGGTTTATAACTCGGAAACGCGATGCTCTATCGTTTTTCCCTAATTGTCAATCGAAAGCACGTTAAAAAACCTATAACTTTTGTTTTTGAAATTTTCCATTAACTTCAGAAACAAAAGAGATAACGACGCAAGAACTCTTAAGTTGACGTGCTTTAGTAACACGAAAACTAGTAACGTTAAATACATGGTGCGACCTATCAAACAACACTGAAATTCGACGTAGAATTCAAAAATGCAATAATATACAGGGTGTTTCATAAGAAAAAACGTAAGTCTGGTTTATAACTCGGAAACGCGATGCTCTATCGTTTTTCCCTAATTGTCAATCGAAAGCACGTTAAAAAACCTATAACTTTTGATTTTAAAATTTTCCATTAACTTCAGAAACAAAAGAGATAACGACGCAAGAACTCTTAAGTTGACGTGCTTTAGTAACACGAAAACTAGTAACATTAAATACATGGTGCGACCTATCAAACAACACTGAAATTCGACGTAGAATTCAAAAATGCAATAATATACAGGGTGTTTCATAAGAAAAAAACGTAAGTCTGGTTTATAACTCGGAAACGCGATGCTCTATCGTTTTTCCCTAATTGTCAATCGAAAGCACGTTAAAAAACCTATAACTTTTGTTTTTAAAATTTTCCATTAACTTCAGAAACAAAAGAGATAACGACGCAAGAACTCTTAAGTTGACGTGGTTCAGTAACTCGAAAACTAGTAACGTTAAATACATGGTGCGACCTATCAAACAACACTGAAATTCGACATAGAATTCAAAAATGCAATAATATACAGGGTGTTTCATAAGAAAAAACGTAAGTTTGGTTTATAACTCGGAAACGCGATGCTCTATCGTTTTTCCCTAATTGGCAATCGAAAGTACATTAAAAAATCTATAACTTTTGTTTTTAAAATTTTCCATTAACTTCAGAAACAAAAGAGATGACGACGTAGGAACTTTCAAGTTGACGTGCTTTAGTAACTCGAAAACTAGTAACGTTAAATACATGGTGCGACTTATCAAACAACACTGAAATTCGACGTAGAATTCAAAAATGCAATAATATACAGGGTGTTCCGTAAGAAAAAACGTAAGTTTGGTTTGTAACTCGGAAACGCGATGCTCTATCGTTTTTCCCTAATCGGCAGTCGAAAGTACATTAAAAAACCTATAACTTTTGTTTTTAGATTTTTCCAACAACTTCAGAAACAAAAGAGCTAACGACGTAAGAACTCTTAAGTTGGCATGCTTTAGTAAATCGAAAACTAGTTATAGTAAACACATGATGCGACCTATCAATTAACACTAAAATTCGACGTAGAATTCAAAAATGCAATAATGTACAGGGTATTTCATAAGAAAAAACGTAAGTTTAGCTTGTAACTCAGAAATGCGATGCTTTACTGTTTCTCCCTAATCGGCAATCGAAAGTACATTAAAAAACCTACAACTTTTGTTTTTAAAATTTTCCATTAACTTCAGAAACAAAAGAGATAACGACGTAAGAACTCTTAAGTTGACGTGCTTTAGTAACTCGAAAACTAGTGACGTTAAATACATGGTGTGACCTATCAAACAACACTGAAATTCGACGTATAATTCAAAAATGCAATAATATACAGGGTGTTCCATAAGAAAAAACGTAAATTTAGCTTGTAACTCGGAAACGCGATGCCCTACTGTTTCTCCCTAATCGGCAATCGAAAGTACATTAAAAAATCTAAAATTTAAGTTTTTAAATTTTTCTATTAGCTTCAGAAACAAAAAAGATAACGTCATACGAAATGTACAGGAGTTAACATGTTTTAGTAACTCGAGAACCAATAACATTAAGCATAAGGTGCGACCTATCATTTCACACTAGAATTTAATGTGGAGCGCAAAAATGCAATAATATACGGGGTGTTCCGTAAGAGAAAACGTAAGTTTGGTTTGTAGCTCGGAAACGCGTCGCTCTATGGTTTCTCCCTAATTGACATGAGAAAGTATATTAAAAAGTTTCCTATTCAGTAGATGAATATTTATGTTAAGGGCGTGGGGGCGCGTTTAAAAATATTAATGCCGGACCTGTAATGAACAGGATGTAATAACATAAAAATCAGATCCCTAGTTATAACGAACGTCTCCGGTGAACGGTGACTTGGAAGGATCTACGTGACAATATTATTTTTTGATGATTCGCTTTGAATTGGTGTTCCAGGGGGTAAGCGCACCACAGTCGGAGACGGCGGCGCGCGTTATTTTTATAACGGCGACGATTTCTTTTCCGCGCTTGATTTTTTTTCTGCCCCATCTGAAATCTGTTTAAATTTAGTCCGGGGAATGCGAGAAAGCGCAGCGCAACGTATTTTTAGAAATCCATTCAACGGGAAAAGCGGATCGATCGACGACGACGGCGAAGCGAACGTTTTGAAATACGGGCGGCAGGTGGTCTGCAGGACAACTATTAATTAGCGGTAATACCACCACAATGCATTAAATCAGACATCTTGGTGGTTACCAGCAGTACTAATGTCCGATTTCTTCACCGCCTTATCCTAAGGTTAAACTTATCTGTCAGTTAGAATGTAACACGTAGTTTGTGTACGTCACATTCCAACTGACAGATAAATTAACCTTAAGATAAACACAGTGAAGAAATCGGCCATAAGACGGATTTCAATTGTTTTCATTACACGTTAGAGTTTGAGGACTACCACAATTATAATTACGGACCTTTTTTTTTTCTGTGTGCAATTGCCCTTGCTGCATCGCCAGGTCTAAAATAAGATCGAAATTTTCTTTCTTAGCTCGGATTAGATTTATGAGACAAGGCACGCTTGGATGAATCCGTTTATATTTAGAAAATTATGCACGCGTCGCGTCGTCGTCGGCGCTTACAATTAGGAAAATGCATTGCGTGCTCACTTCAATTTACGTGCGATTCTTATCCATGGTATGTGCACATGGAAAGCTATTTGGCAAAATAAGCAATTTTACGAAAAGGGGATAACGCAGGAACAATATGAAAAGGTTAGCATTAATTTTAGTCAGTCATACGGCTCGGCGATGCTGATAAATGCGCCAGAAAGCGACGGTTAGTTATTACTTGAGCCAATCATATTCATGTCGATTATAGAACGTACTAGCCTCTACATGTCTTCTTGCGCAATACTTTATCCAATCATACGGTGCGGTTATGAAATTAAATGGACGGGGAAAAAAGAAAAACGAAGTTACTGACTAGTAGGCTCAAGCATGTTTCCTCGTAAGTGGTTGTAATTATTTCTGTCAATCATACGGCGCGGCGCGGCGATGCAGATAACCAACAACGCGACAATTATCATTTTGAGCCAATCATATTCATGCTGGGTAGAGTGCTGGGCATTAAATCGACGGCGCGCATATTTTTCACAACTAATCACATAAAATCAACTTTTGATGCAACCATATGGCGCAGTTATGCAAATTAACTGGTGGAAATTTCTTTCTGAAGGGTAAGTCTAATTAAGAGGCACAGAAACGCAGGTAAATGAAGCGCAATGCGAATAGCAACATCACTTGAGCCAATCATATTCATGCGTTGGCATTAAATTGTCAATTTCCGCATAAAATCGATTTTTAACGCAACCATATGGGGTGGTTACGCAGAACTGAAAGAAAAACGACTTTCTGTACGGTGAGTCTAATTATGCGGGGCGAGAATGTAGCTAAATGAAGCGCAATGAGAATAGTAACATCATTTGAGCCAACCATATTAATGCGTTGGCATTAAGTTGACGATTTCCCCACAAAATCAATTTTTTATGCAGGTATATGGTGAGGTAATGCAAATAAATTGGTGGAAATTAAAGAAGAACGACTTTCTGGACTTTCTGGACGATGGGTCCAATTATGCGGCTCGGAAACGTAGGTAAATGAAGCGCAATGCGAATAACAATATCACTTGAGCCAATCATATTCCTGCGGTGGCATTAAATTGACGACTTCCATACAAAATCGACTTTCTATGCAACCATGTGGCGCGGTTATGCATATAAATTGGCGGAAATTAAAGAAAAACGACTTTCTGGATATTGAGTACAATTATGAGGAGCGGCAATGTGGGTAAATGAAGCGCAAAGCAAACAACAATATCATTTGAGGCAATCTTATTCATGCCATGGCATTAAATTGACGATTTCCACACAGAATCGATTTTTCATCCATATGGCTCGGTTATGCAAATAAATTAGTGGACACTAAAGATAAACGATTTTCTGGACGGTGAGCCAATTGTGAGGCGCGACAATGTAGGTAAATGAAGCGTTACGCGAAAGCAATATCATTGGAGCCAATCATATTCATGCGTTGGCATTAAATTAACTGTTTATGCAACCATATGGCGCGGTTATGTAAATAAATTGGTTGAAATCAAAGAGAAACGATTTTCTGGACGGCGAGCCAATCGTGAGGCGCGACAATGTGGGTAAATGAAGCGCAATGCGAATGACAATAACAAAAAATAGTTTCTTGAGCGAAGCGACAAGATTCATAAGATCATGCGCGTCGGCATACCGATTAACTCCGTAAGCTTTTTATCTAATCATACGGCGCGGGAATGCAGATTAATGGTTGAAAAAAAAGAAGGAGCGATGAGGTTCCAATCATTCACGTCGGCATTTCAATGAACTCTGCAATTTTTTATCCAATCATGTGGGGCGGTTATGGCAATAAATGGACGGGAAGAAGGAAAATGCATTTTCAAGCGGAGAGATAGTCTTAAACGGAGCTAAGGAGTTAGCGTACCGATGACCTTGACTTTCTAATGGTGTTCAATTTTAATTTCGTTTCCAAAGCGAAGTGTTGATTTATTTAATTAATCGCGAAACGGGCGCTGCAAAAAGCGGCGAGAGGTCGGTCGTCATAAATAATTTAAGGCAACGGTTAATCCGCTGAGCGTTGAAGGAAGAACATCAAATTCAGCAGCGCCTCACCTCGACTAATTACTAATTACCCCGACGAAACACGCCAGAGCATGCACTGATAAATAATTTATTCCGTTAGAGCTGCGCCGGTCTACTTTCGTCGTCCTGGCGATCCGCTCGACACTCACAAATTCCGGCGACCAATTCGGTCGAACTCTTTTTTTTTTGTTATTACTGAGAGTGTGCGTAGTGGGAAAATGAAAAACGAAATTACATGTTCGCTCCTCGTAATTAATATTCATGGAATAAACTCACGCTTTGCGACCGAACTGGTTATTACTGATGGCCGAGAGCGATTTCAATGAAAGAACTTGCCAGAGGAAATGATAGTATATTTACGTACATATTCACAATTTATCTGCATAGCCGCGCCGTATGATTAGCTTGAAGGACATTACTAATCGTCATTCCTCACCCCCCTCGCGTTTAGAAAGTTTAGGGGCGCATTTGCGATTGTTGTCTTACATTAAACACCACCGACTCATCCAGCGTAAGCAGAACTGGTTGGTCATTTATCTGCATGGCCGCGCCGTGTGATTAGGTATAGGAATTGTAACGCGAGAGTTTCCGAGGTCCTTTAAATTCATTGCTATTTTATTCTTCGGTAAGATAGTAAATTGTGTAGTATCTACTTCATCTGCACAGTCACGCCGCATGGTTAGTTTTTTATGACTGTGAGTGAAGTATAGGAGAGTTTTATTGAAACTAATGCAGTCGCCCCGCCTAGCGCACACGCGTTATGTCAATTTAGCAACATTACCGCGCCGTATGATTGACTAAAACCGGTAGTACTTTTCAATTTTCCGTGTACCGAGGTATACGTTGCGGTAAATTGCTATAAATAGTTATTTATCTGCATTACTGCGCAATATGATTGATCAGGAATACACACGTGATTTAACCATATTTTTATTAGTAGCCCACCTTGGCTAATTCTACTGTTGCCACTCTAATAGGCTGCCATTTTGCTTTTGTCAGTCTGATAATTCTAATCAAACGGCGCGGCCATGCAGATAAATAAAAGAGAAAGAGGCCTAAATGAATATTTGGATTTGCGTTGAGGATGCGACACACTTGACGAACAAATTCGTAGAAGGAACAGACGAAACGCCGCTAGTTATCGAAGGGTTGGGATGGAATTGACGTTTCGTCCTGTTCCTTCGATGATTGGCGTCTCGTCCGTTTTTAATCCTCGTTCTTCTACGAATTCGTTCGTCGTGTGTCACATCCTGAACGTAGATATAAAAAAAAACATCGAAAATTTTCATCTAGGCTTCTTTTTTCCCTCATTTATCTGCATGGCCGCGCCGTGTGATTATTATCATTACATCCTTTAGTAACTCGAGAACTAATAACATTAAACATACGGTGCGACCTATCATTTCATACTAGAATTTAATGTAGAGCTCAAGAATGCAATAATATACAGGGTGTTCCTTAAGAAAAAACGTAAGTTTGGTTTGTAACTCGGTAACGCGATGCCCTACTGTTTCTCTCTAGTTGGCAATCGAAAGTACATTAAAAAACCTATAACTTTCGTTTTTAAAATTTTCCATTAACTTCAGAAACAAAAGAGATAACGACGTAAGAACTCTCAAGTTGACATTCTTTAGTAACTCGAAAACTAGTAACATTAAATACATGGTGCGACCTATCAAATAACACTGAAATTCGACGTAGAATTCAAAAATGCAATAATATACAGGGTGTTCCGTAAGAAAAAACGTAAGTTTGGTTTGTAACTGGGAAACGCGATGCTCTATCGTTTTCCCCTAATTGGCAATCGAAAGTACATTAAAAACCTGTAACTTTTGTTTTTAAAAATTTCCATTAACTTCAGAAACAAAAGAGATAACGACGCAAGAACTCTTAAGTTGACGTGCTCCAGTAACTCGAAAACTAGTAACATTAAACACATGGTGCGACCTATCAAATTGCACTAAAATTCGACATAGAATTAAAAAATGCAATAATATACAGGGTGTTCCATAAGAAAAAACGTAAGTTTGGTTTATAACTCGGAAACGCGATGCTCTATCGTTCTTCCCTAATTGGCAATCGAAAGTACATTAAAAAACCTGTAACTTTTGTTTTTAAAATTTTCCATTAACTTCAGAAACAAACGAGATAACGACGTAAGAACTCTTAAGTTGACTTGCTTTAGTAACTCGAAAACTAGTAACATTAAATACATGGTGCGACCTATCAAATTACACTAAAATTCGACGTAGAATTCAAAAATGTAATAACATACAGGATGTTCCATAAGAAAAAATGTAAGTTTGGTTTGTAACTCGGAAATGCGATGCCCTACTGTTTCTTCCTAACTGGCAATCGAAAGTACATTAAAAAAACGTATAACTTTTGTTTTCGAAATTTTCCATTGACTTCAGAAACAAAAGAGATAACGACGCAAGAAGTTGACGTGCTTTAGTAACTCGAAAACTAGTTACGTTAAATACGTGGTGCGACCTATCAAATTACACTAAAATTCGACGTAGAATTCAAAAATGCAATAACATACAGGATGTGCCGTAAGAAAAAAACGTAAGTTTGGTTCGTAATTCGGAAACGCGATGCAAAATTTTTAGACTTGTTTCGACTGCATTGCACATTGAATTTCATTTCGTTTATCTGCATGACCGCGCCGTATGATTAATGTTGTTGGAGTGACCAGGCGTTCATTAGAGTGACAAGAACGTAGCAAAATTTTAAGACTATTTCTGATTGCACCGTCAATTTAATTTAATTTATTTTATCTGCATTACCGAGCCGTGTGATTAGATTACAATTATTACAATGAGAGGAGCGTTCATTAGAATGACGAGAGCGTAGCAACGTTTTTGACTGGATTGTCAATTTAATGCCATCGCTCCGCCTCCTATAAAATATAATTGTCTCGGTCGACGTTATTTACAGTCGTTGGGCGTTGCTCATTTGTCGCCGTAGTCCTTCCATGGCGTCATATGAGAAAGTCTGCAAGGTTAATAAAATCTGAAAGAAAAAAAAATCGGCCCTACCAGAGCAAACTTATTTATCTGCATGGTCGCTCCGTACGATTAGATTCGCAACTTAATTCCATCGTTTCGATGTGGCCATTCGGTTAACATCATCGCTTCTTCCGCCGCGTCGTACACATACATAGGTACGTACTTTCAGCTTCGTTTTGTTCCATTTATCTGCACGGCCGCGCCCTGTGATTAGTACAAAAAATTGTACTGTCTCTTAGATTTTATCATTTACAAAAGTGTTTGAACGTACACGTGATTGTCACAGACTACTTTTTGCCTTGTTTGTCTGCACGACCGCGCCGCATGATTAGGTGATCACCAACGAGAGTATGGGTGTCGTCTTAATCTATTGCGTCGTCGTTTAGCGCCGTTTGATATTTAACCCCATCGCTTCCTTCGGCGTAGACTGTTTTCATGTTCCATTTATCTGCATAGCCGCGCCTTACGATTACCGCAAAAAAAACTGTATGGTCCATTAGATTATTATTTACAAGAGTGTTCGAGTGCTTGAACGTGCACGTACTTACCACAAACTTCTTTTTTTTTTGTTTGTCTGCATGGCTGCGCCGTATGATCAGGTGATGACTTAAAACAAGAGTATTGGAGTCTGCGTAAGATTATCGTTTACTGTATCGTAGAAGATTTAATTCCAATCCAGCTTAAGTATGATTATACTATATATTTTTCGACTTCGCCACGCCATACATTAGCAAATTAGAAAAATACTGACATGACGGCTGTCGTACTTTGAAAGCTTAATCCTCTATTGTCAGATTATTCACGGGTTAATCTCATGTCCGCGATAAAACTTAATCACGTTGCTTTTCGACCAATAAAAGAAAAAAAAAAATCATGTTCTGACAGAAGAACAATTTAATCCCTTTCACGTCGTCTGGTCGCCCACGAAATATCGGGCGCGCACGACGAAAACAAAAGCAAAAGCAAAGACGTGGTGACTCATCCTCATCATCCCGAGTGAACGGAAGAGCAAGCAAAAAAATAAAATAAAAAAAAATCGTAATAATCCACCGAAATAGACGAAATTGTGAACGTGGAAAAAGTCAGCGGACAAAGTGCCTTAAGCAGCAATCTCTAAAGTTTATATTGGAATAAGTGAGCGTAACTGGATACGGGGGGGAGTTCCAACTCCATGGTGGCTTCGGGCGCATTGTGTACTTCGCTCGGAGCGTCTGTACTCGAGTCGACACAGTAGCCTTCTTGACTCCTCGAAGAGAGCACTTCAGATAGATCACCGCCAACCATGAGGGAAATCGTTCACCTGCAGGCCGGCCAGTGCGGAAATCAAGTGGGCGCTAAGGTCAGTAACTTTGGAGCTTTTGTTTTTCCCCCCCCCGCACGTGAAGATTTTTTCCCGGATCTTTTTCCCAGTTTTTTCCCCGCTTTTAGCCTTTAGAATTTAAATACCTCACGTACGCAATTTTTTTTTGCCAAAACGAGTTCTCTCGCCGCTTGACTAATTTTTTGGGGGACGATTTTTCTTCTCCTAAATTTTCTGAAGTTATTAATTTAAAGACTTGCCTATTGTCTGCGCAAGTGACGTGCTTGCCAAGTACTTCTCTTTGATTAAGTTTGTTTTTTTTTTGAATTGTGGTGTTAAAAAATTTTCGTTCTATTGTTTTTGTTGAAATAGAAATTTATGTCGTGGAGAAAATAGTATCTGCAAATGTTTTTTTTTTTAAATAATCAGTATTGTTTAAGAAATTTTTTCCCCCGAAATTTATATTTTACTGATTTAAACCTAATTGAATTTAAAATTTATTTATTCGTAATTTAATGCCAACCGGGTACGCATTTATTTATATATTTTTTTATTACAAATAGGGGGTCTCTAAATCTCTTTCCGTTTTGGTCTTGTTTTCCCCAAAAAAATTACGTTTTACTAAATACGTAATATGAAGAATTCTTTCCTTTTTTGTTTTTCTCAAAAATTTGTAATTCATTGATAGCTCAAATTAAATAAAAAAAATATTTTACCCCAGCAGGATATTTTTTTTTATTAAAAATGATTTTTTTACATTTTTTATTTTCGAATTTTCTAATAATAATTATTATTGGATGAAGAGTTTATTTATTTTTATTACATACTTACTTTCGAATTCTCATTTTTAAATTTCCTGTTATCCTTCAATTTTTTATTTTTGTTTTATTTTGTTTCCTATTAATTTTGAATTTTTTTTTGAATTATTATTGAATGAGGAGTAACTCTCAAATTATATTCGTAAAATTATTCTCTCTATATTTATTTGCTTTAATTATTTTTGAATTTTCTGTTATTTTTTAAGTAAGAATAAATTCTCAAAGTTAAGTTAGTAGTTCGCTTAATTCTCTTAATTTTCTGTTATTTTCAAATTCTCTGTCACTTTAAAATTTTCTATTATTTATGAATTCTCCGTTCCTTTTTATAAATTTTCTGTTATTCTTCAATTTTTTATTGTTTTCGACTTGATTTAATAATTTTTGAATTTTCTTGAATTAATCTTGAATTTTCTATTATTTTTGAAAATCTGGATCTTCTTTATTTGCAAATCTTTGTTAATATTAGATTTTCAATTGTTTTTTTTTATTATTATTTTATTCTCCGACACTTAAATTTTCAATTATTTTTGAGTTTTCTATAATTTTTTTTTAATTTTCTGTTATTCTTGAATTTTTTTCTTATTTTTGCACTCTCTGTTACTCTTAATTAAAATTATCCCCAAAATGATGATACCTCCCTGATTAAGAAAGAACAGCAGAAGAACGAAATAAAATGTTTTATAGTTTTATGACCGTCACATCGATTCTCATCCTCGTTTTTTTTTGCGAAATAATTGTCAGTCACCCTGTATTTTTTTTTGGTGAAATAATTGTCAGTCACCCTGTATTTTTTTTTGGTGAAATAATTGTCAGTCACCCTGTATTTTTTTACATCAGTTATTTTTTTAAATTTATTTATTTTCTATGTTTTAAATAAATATCACAAAATCTTTTAACCGGACACTAAATCACGCACAATACCCTTAACGTTTCACCGTCGTTCGACAGCTTCGTCAGTGTGAAACAAAAGCGCGCTCGACTTTTGTACTCATTTGTTTGTTTGCTTTTTTTTTTCGATTGTTCGAGAAACTTGAAAACTTTTTAAAAGTGCAGATGCACCGCTGATCGTCTTTTGTTTTCTCTGTTGTTCTAGTGACGTCAGTACATTTCAATAGAAACGATCCTCCCGTTTCGAGGTTGTGGGGAAAAATGTTAAAAAAATTTAGATTATTTTTTGAATTTTCTATAATTTTTGAATTTCTGTGTTATTTTTAAATGAAGACGGATTCATTCGAATATCGAAGAGCTGAAGAAAGAGCGCCAAAACGGAGGGGGGCGGTTCACCCCGTTATTTTAAAACTATTTTATAATTGTTAATATTGTTACTAGACAGGGTGATTTTTTAAGCGTCTCTTCTTCCATAGCTCATTTACAGAACGAGATAGGATTTTTTTTCTTTCACAACAACATTCTTCCTTTTTATAAATTTTCTGTTATTCTTAAATTTTTTATTGTTTTCGACTTGATTTAATAATTTTTGAATTTTCTTGAATTAATCTTGAATTTTCTATTATTTTTGAAAATCTGGATCTTCTTTATTTGCAAATCTTTGTTAATATTAGATTTTCAATTGTTTTTTTTATTATTATTTTATTCTCCGACACTTAAATTTTCAATTATTTTTGAGTTTTCTATTATTATTTTTTTAATTTTCTGTTATTCTTGAATTTTTTTCTTATTTTTGCACTCTCTGTTACTCTTAATTTGTTTTAATTACATATTTTTGAATTTTCTATTATTATTGACTAACGAGTAATTCTCAAAAATAGTCGGCCACACAATTTTCTTTAATTTTTTATTTAATTCTCTGTCACTTTTAAGTTTTCTATTATTTCTGAGTTTTCGATTACTTTTTATTTCTGTTATTCTTAAACTTTTTATTATTTTTGGCTATGTATTCGTTTTAATTATTTTTGAGTTTTCTATTTTAATCTTGAATTTGCTATTATTTTTTAAAAAGAATTAATTCTCAAAAATATCCACACAATTTTCTTAAAATTTATTATCATTCACATAATTTTCTTTTATTTTCAAATTTTCTGTTACTTTCAGAATCTCCTGTATTATTATTATTATTTTTTTTTAATAATAATAATTTATTTGTCAATTCGCCACAGTTCTCTGTCACTTTTAAAGTTTCTATTACTTTTGAGTTCTATATTACTTTTTTAAAATTTTTTCTGTTCTTGAATTTTTAATTATTTTTACAGTCTCCATCTATTAGTTTTAATTTATTTTAATAATTTTTGAATTTTCTATGAATACTCGTTGAATTTTCTTTTACGTTTGTTGAATTTTTTATTATTCGTATTTTTTATTCTTTTTATTATGTTTGAATTTTTTTTTAAATTAATTTTAAATTCTCTATTAATTCTGGATTTTCTCTTACTACTGAAAAAATACTATATATCTAAATGTCCTATTACGCACTTTCGATTCTCTTTTATTTTTAAACCTTCTGTATTCTTCAATTTACGATTATTTTTGGCTTCTTTTTGTTGGTTATTTCAAATAATGAATCTATTAAATTGCGTTGCGAAATCGATTGTCTTTTGTTTGTATTACTTTTTTATAACTTGATTATTTTTGAATTTTTGTTTCGTGACCATTCTTTTCAAATTGTTTTCGTTTTGAAATTTATCGTTAACCTACCGAATTGCTCTCGAGAATTGTTTCTGTCTTTAATGATTTTTGTACGTTTTTTTCTTTTAAGATAAAAATTTTGTCTTTTTTTATATCGCAAATTCTTTAATTAGTTTTTTTTTTTAATTTAATCTTGAACGTAGTAATAAATTGTAGGGATTTTCTATGTTGAAAAGGGATTTGTTTGGCAACCTTTAAGCGATTTCTGCTTTTTACATGTTGGTGACACTGGTTGAGAGTCTTTGCCAAAAACACAAGCAAAAGACGATCGATTGTTTGGCAAGTGCACGAAACAAAAAAAAGTGGCCGCGGTCTTGAATAAAAGAAAACCTTTCGTTTTAACTTTTGTTTCATGATCATGACAGATGTCATCATGAAATGAAGTAGGACAGTAGGAGTATTTATTTTACGCGGATTATTATTAAATGGTGAGTGATTGGGTTTCAATTTCAAATGAAATCACTAGATTTGTCACTAAACCGATCACGATGTAACTAAATTTTCGACATGTCTGAACTCGTTAGAAATTGCCTGAAATTTCAACAGAGCGTCACCAGATCTTAGCGTGAAAATCACTAAATTGGCAAGTGGCAACATGAGTAATAATTAAAAACTGATAGTGTGATGTCACTATTTCGCCCTACAGCTATTCCATACAGTGATGGGCAAAAATTCGATTCTCATTCTCGTTTTTTTTTTTTGCGAAATAATTGTCAGTCACCCTGTATTTTTTTTTGGCGAAATAATTGTCAGTCACCCTGTATTTTTTTTTGGCGAAATTATTGTCAGTCACCCTGTATTTTTTTTTGGGCCAAATAATTGTCAGTCACCCTGTATCTTTTTACATCAGTTATTTTTTTTTAAATTTATTTATTTTCTATGTTTTAAATAAAGGCGTGAAACAAAAGCGCGCTCGACTTTTGTACTTATTTGTTTTTGTTTTTTTTTTTGTTCAAGAAATTCGAATTTTTTTTTAAAGTGCAGATGCACCGTTGATCGTCTTTTGTTTCCTCTGTTGTTCTAGTGACGTCGGCGCATTTCAACAGAAACGATTCTCTCCCGTTTCGAGATTACGGGGAAAAATGTTAAAAAAAATTCTGTTTACTTTTGCTTTCGAAAAATATTTAATAGAAAATTACCCCCAAATTGACGATACCTCCCTGATTAAGAAGGAACAGCAGAAGAACGAAATAAAATGTTTTATAGTTTTATGACTGTCACATCGATTCTCATCCTCGTTTTTTTTGCGAAATAATTGTCAGTCACCCTGTATTTTTTTTGGCGAAATAAGTGTCAGTCACCCTGTATTTTTTTTTTGGCTAAATAATTGTCAGTCACCCTGTATTTTTAATTTTTTGGCCAAATAATTGCCAGTCACCCTGTATTTTTTTACATCAGTTATTTTTTTAAATTATTTATTTTCTATGTTTTAAATAAATATCACAAAATCTTTTAACCGGACACTAAATCGCGCACGGTACCCTTAACGTTTCACCGTCGTTCGACAGCTTCGTCAGTGTGAAACAAAAGCGCGCTCGACTTTTGTACTCATTTGTTTGTTTGTTTTTGTTTTTTTTTCGATTGTTCGAGAAACTTGAAAACTTTTTAAAAGTGCAGATGCACCGCTGATCGTCTTTTGTTTACTCTGTTGTTCTAGTGACGTCAGTACATTTCAATAGAAACGATCCTCCCGTTTCGAGGTTGTGGGGAAAAATGTTTAGGAAAAATTTAGATTATTTTTTGAATTTTTGTGTTATTTTTAAATGAAGACGGATTCATTCAAATATCGAAAAGCTGAAGAAAGAGCGCCAGGGAGAGCCGGAGGGGGGTGGTTCACCCCGTTATTTTAAAATTATTATGTAATTGTTAATATTGTTACTAGACAGGGTGATTTTTTAAGCGTCCCTTCTTCCATAGCTCATTTACAGAACGAGATAGGATTTTTTTTCTTTCACAACAACATTCTTTCAATTGAGCACTATAACCTAAAATTATTTTGATACACACTACGTAAAATAATGGCAGCATACAGCAGGGTTTTTTTTAAATGAAACATCCTGTGCATTTTCTTAAAACACGTAACACTTGATCCTTTAAACAGTAGCACATAAAATATTTATATTTATTTAACCAACTAAGAGTAAATTAATATTTTGTTGGAAAAGGTCTCCTGAAATATTTACTGTAAACGTACTGTTTGTCGTACAGCAATAAAAATCGGTAGTGTTATAAACTAAAGTATAAGGAATAACCCAGATATAAATTATTTTAGTTTTTTTAAAAAGCAAAGTTGGCGTTTGCTAAGAATTATGTAAACGTGAATTTTAAGTAGGTGTGAAAGTTCTGAGTTATGACATTTTTTTGGAGGTTTCCATACTTTTGTTCCACAGTGTATAAGTCAACTTAAGTAAATAAAGGAAGCACTTTATATCAATCTTTCCAATTCATTGACTATGCACGTGCCTAATCGAGAATGTGATTACCATTATTCAAACGAATTGCAAAGCTACTTTTAATTTTGCTTCTAAAAATCGATAGTTAAATTTTCATCTTTCTTTATACAGGGTCTAATCGAATCGAGTGCAACAATTTCACAGGGTGGTAGCCTTGGATCAAGAAGACGATCAACAATTGTTACATAATGTAACCGTTTTCGAGTTATGAAGAAATAAAGGAAGGATTTTGGGGTGGGGTGTTGTCAGGAGCGTTCATTTCTTCGTTCGTTCGAAATTTAAAGCGACAAGCAAATTTATTTTTGGCGACGAAACTGACGTAAAAAGACATCGTAAACCGAACATTATTTTGGACTCTTACTGTCGCGTTTCGATGTGATAAACTTTTTTGAAATTCGATATTTTTTTTTCTCGAAAACGATTGCATCTAGGACCCCATGCTGCATCACATTTCTTGATCGTCTCGACCCAAGCTACCACCCCGTGAAATTATCGCACTCGATTCGAATACACCCTGTATATTGTTTTCGTAACAAAACCGTATTTCATCATTAATTTCGATTTAAAAATCGATTAAAAATCGTGCATGGTATTTTTCACCGTGCCTAGCTGGTGTTTTGATCGTGACCCCCCTCCCCCCGTCATTCTTAAGTGCGAGGCACAGCTCACCATTTTTTTGAGAGACTCGTCTTCACTGAGCTTGGTTGGGGGGAGGCTCCTGGTACTCAAGGTTTCGCCAAAAATTTGCACCAATCTAAACACGAAAAAAAGAACGGGGTTGGGGGGCGGGGGGGGCGACGACTTCTTGGCCCCCAAACGCGCGCGGCTGTTTTCCGAATTTAATCGAAACAAGGCGGAATCTTTCGAGCAATTTCCAACAGCTCGCCGAACGTGCGCCAGCTCGCACCCGGAGATTCCGTCCGTCGAAAAAGAGAAAAAAAAAAACAAAAGAAGTCGAAACAAAAAAAAAGTGAGACACGCCGACGTCGCAGTAAAAATAACTCGCTCGTCTCGCTTATCTAAGTAGACGTGAACTTTTGACTTCTTAGTTGGATTCCACAAGAAAAAAATAACGTTTTATTATCTTGCGGGGGGGGGGGCGGAAACATCGAAGGAAGAAAGAAAGGCACTCGCGTTTTTTTTCTCTCGTCTGTTTAATTGGGTCGCACTTTTGATTCGTCTTGACCCTTCGCTCAAAAAAAGAAAGTTCTTTGTTTCGGAGACGATTGATTTTAATTTTTTTTTTTTTTAATTATTAAATGGCAGATTCGATCTGGGGCAATCACTTCTTCTGAGCCGAACTTATCTTGCATTGCGCCTAGGTTTGATCTAATTATGCGACGCGAACGGACGCCACTGTAAAGCTTCTCGTTACTTGGAGTAATCGAGACGTTATCGCTTAGCCGTTAGGAAACCGTTAATTTAATAAACTCTGATAAGCCCCGACGACTACCAGGGGCCTTATAGATTGTGTTTTGCGATTTTAATGCCCGCAGTATATTCTCAAGGGGGGCGGGGGGGCGTACTGCGGTGCCATTAGTCATCGGAAATTCTAAGTGAGCGGTTACATGCGCTCGAACTTGTTGTAAAAATCGATGAATTCCCTAGAATACCTACACCTTTACGTACGACAATTCGTTAACGAATTTTCAAATAGATTTGTTAAAATGAGAATTCAAAGTAGCACAATTCATTAATAAAAAAAAAAAAAATCTGTTCAATCATATCACTGTGCCATGCGATGCAGATTGCTCCCCCCCTTAAACGAAGCGACGGAATTAAGTGAATTGTAAACTCTAGTGCATTCTAATTATTATGCGTTACGGTTGCGAATCCAATAATAAAGAAAAAACGTCACTGATCGCATTTAGTGAAACATTTAAAAAAATTCCATCCAATCATATCGCTCTGCCATGCAGATAAATGCGTAGCAAAGAACTCGACTGCCATCTATACGAAGTGACGAAGAACAATAGATTGCCCCTAGCGAAACATTATGGTTTTACATTTTATTTCGTTTAACACATTTATTTAGTTTTTATTTTACTTATTTTTATTTAATTGTTGCGGCAATTATTTTTTTTTTCTGTCACGTTCCGTAATTGGAGATCAGATTTGGCATTTTGTTTAATTCATTTTTTATTTTTTTAACAAGATTGTTAGAATTAACATCCCCGTCCTTTCGCGTCATTGCTATAAATCAGAATCTCACATTTTGAAGACGGAACTAATAATGTCGCTTGAAACTTGGGAACGGGGCAAACAAACAAACAAAGAAAAATAAATTGAAAAGGGATTATTTTCTCACAACGTTTTGGGCATTTGGTCCATGTTCGCCTTCCCACCAGACCGTGTTCCTCTGCTTAATTAAAAGCGACTCAAAAAGAGAAAGAAAGGGGAAAGGTTTTAGTTCAAAATTAATCCTAAACAAGATGATTCGTTTTTACGATACTGGGTCCTCTTCCTCACGGGGCCTCCTCCTAAATCTTCCTCTGTTCCTTACACCTGTTAGACGTTGTATATTTTTGGCCATCTCCATTGAGATCGCCATCCAAGAAATGTCCTTCTTCTTTCAAAATTAGTGCAACAAATCAGAATCTGCTATTTTAAGGACGACGTGATCAAAGACGTCGTGGGGTGTGACGTGTACGAACCGGAAACAACTTAGAGGAAAGAAAAGGCCGTCGGAGTTTGGCAATTTTGGGCAATAGTAATTTCTTGAAGTTCATTCGTCTTCTTCCATCATTTCGGCATTTGGTCAATTTTCGCCTTCACACCAGACCAAGTTGTATCGAGGACGATTCAAAACCAAAGACAGGAATATGCAAAGCTGAAGTTTCTGCCCCAAGATTAAAGAAAAAAAAGATGATTTGTGAAAGAGATGAATTCCGGTGCTGTTGGGTTCTGCTTCTCTGTTCCTCTTATACAACAATCATTATTGCAGCGAATCAGAATATCCGATCTTCACGCAACTTAGAGAAAAGAAAAGACCAGTGGAGTTTAGATTTAACCGTTTTGGATTCTGAACAAGGAAATAGTCGGCGAGGAAAGATGGACTTGAAAGAAGTTTTTGCACCAAACTCTTCCTCGTTGAGTTTCTTACGTCTTGCTTCTAAGTCTCTCTCTGCTCCTTACTGGACGGACGAACCTATTTTTGACCATTCTCATTAACATCCCCGTCCAAGAAATGGCCCTTCTCCTTTCACATTACTGCTACAAATCAGAATCCCCCATTTTGTAGACGAAACCAAAATTGTCGCTCGGAACTTGGAAACGGGGGAAGAGAAAAAGGAAGTTCGTCGAAGTTTAAGAAGAGACTCGAGTAACGTTTTTGATCAATTTGTTTTCGTCTTGGTTGTGTTTTTATTTACTTATTGTTTTTTTTTTAAATTAATTGAATTAAACGATTAATTCGTAAAGCATCTGTCAGTCAAGTGAACTGTTTCTGAAAGTACGTAAAATGAGATGAACAGGAAGCAAAAGATCGGCGGAGAACTAAACCGAACAAAAAGCCAAAAAGTAAAAAATTTGGACAAGAAGAAACAAAAGAGTGCCGAAACAAACGACGACGAAATACGAAACGAAATGGACGGAAGACACGAGAGGCTCGACGGTTCTGACCTGGGCGGAGAAAGTTTGAAACTGAACTGAAGCAAATGCAAAAAAATTCGCGTCAAAAATCGGTAGTCCAACGAAACCTACATAGATGGCGCTGCCGCAACACACAGACGAAAAAAAAATGCCTAGAATGAGATGAGCGAAAACGAAACTAAAATAAAAAAAGCAAAAGTAAGTAGGAAACATTTTGATAAGAAGAAACAAAAGAGTGCGTAAACAAACGACGATGAGATACAAAACGAAAACACTCGAAAAGACTCGATGACTTGATCTGGCGGAGAAAGTTTGAACTAAAAGCGAAGTAAGATACAAAAGGAAAGAATTTAAAATTTTGCGCCAGAAATTGTAGTCCAACGAAACTTACGTAGATGGCGCTGGCGAAACACAGACAGCAAAATACGTAGAATGAGATGAACAAGAAATAAAAGGTCGACTGATGCAGTGACGTGACCGATGTGACGCAGATAGTTTGTAATAAAAGTGAAGTGGACACGAAAAAAATAATTTTAAATTTCCCGCCCACATAGATGGCGCTGACGCAGCATAATCTTGGTTTTTTTTTCTAATACACGTAGATTGATGAACAGCAAATAAACTAACTAAAAAAAAGCGAAAGTGAAACCGTAACAAACATTTCAATAGGAAGAAACGAAAGGGTGCGCTGAAACAAACGACGATGAAACGCAAGAAAAAAAATGAAAAACGTAAAATACGCGCACGTCAGAAATGAGATAAATAAGAAATAAAAGTTCGACGCTTACTAATAATTAAAAGTCTAACAAAACCTAAAATAAACTGTAAAACAAGGACAGTGCACATGCGGAGGGAGGAAAACAAAACACCATCAGCTACTTTTATTCTCGAGGAAAGTTTGAAAAAACAAATAAAATAAAGCGAATACGAAAAGTTAATTTTAAATTTCGCGCCGAAAAAAATCGCACTTCGACAAAACTTACATAGATGGCGCTGGTATAACACAATTTCGCTCGTTTTTTTTTTGGTTAATATCTAATTAACAAATGATTGTGTCTGCCGCTCTACAGTAAGTTTTTACTGTCCGCATACATTATCGATATCCTTAATTAATGTAGATAGTAAATAGCTGTTGCGGAACGAAAGGTTGATAAGGCAAACAAAAGAAGGAAACAAAACACCATCGGCGGTTCTTATTCGGCGAGGAAAGATCGAGAAAAAATAATCCTGATCGGGCGCAGAAAGTTTGAAATAAAAGTGAAGCAAATACAAAAAAAATAACTTCAAATTTCGCGCCGAAAAACTCGTAATACGACAAAATTTACATAGATGGCGCTGGCTCAACACATTGTCAATTTTTTTTTAAATATCTAGTTAAATTTATACACTGTGATTAAACAATGATTTGAATTTGCCGCTCTGTGGTAATTTTTTAATAAAAACTAAATTTGCGCGACGCTTCAACGTTTTATTTATTTTATTTCGATCAATTAACACTTCAATTGTTTATCGTTCTGCGAATGGCCATTAACTGCACATTGCAGAACTTTCCAGCACAAATCCAGCACTATCCTGTAACTGTGGGAATCATCGAGAGGATAGATCACGTGACGAGGTACATACTGGGTGTTAACAGAAAAGAAAAGCCCTATACACGTTGACAGGTGACAGTAGAGACCAATACAAGAAAAGAAATCTAATAAACCCAGATCCAATTCTCAATGGTTGTCGACGAGATATGGGACTTTGAACCTTTGAATTTGAAAATACAAAAAAAATACAAAAAAGAAAAAATTAAAAACGAGAAATACGCGAATGATGGAAACGCAGAACGACTTAATTTCAAATTTCGCGCCGAAATCGCAGTCCGACAAAATTTACACAGATGGCGCTGGTGTAACACAATTCCGCTTGTTTTCTTTTTAATACCTGATTAAAATTGCACACAGTGATCGACTGCTGCTGTTATGTGGCGTTTTTTTTTTAAATAAAGAGTGCAACTTTGACGCGCTTAAAAATCAAACACATTAACAAAAATCAAAACAAAATGTAAAAAAAAACGACAGCGTAAAAGCGAATTCGACAGGAAGAAAACAAAACACTATCGCCGATTTTTATCGGTCGATCAAAGTTTGAAAAAAAAAAAATAAAATAGAGCGAATACGAAAAGTTAATTTCAAATTTCGCGGCCGAAATCGTAATCCGATAAAATTTATAGAGATGGCGCTGGTGTAACACAATTCCGCTTGTTTTCTTTTTAATACCTAATTAAAATTATACACAGCGATCAACAATGATCGAATGTACCGCTCTGTAGTAATTTTTTACTGTTCGCATAACGTCGTGCAGAAATTATTATTGATGTCCTTATAGATAGTAAATATGTAGCTGTTGCGGAATGAAAGGTTGATGAGGTAAAGAAAAGAAGAAAACAAAACACTATCGGTGATTCAATCGAAAAAATACAGCGAATACAAAAAATTAATTTCAAATTTCGCGCCGAAAAAATCGCAGTCCGACGAGATTTACCTAGATGGCGCTGGTATAACACAATTTCGCTTATTTCGCAATTTCGCTTGCATATTATCCCTGTTATTTCTTTCCCCTTGAGAGGTATACACACTACCAACATAATTTTCAAGAACTGACAAAATAAATCCAGAAGTTAATGTCATCAGTCAAAAGATGGCGCATTAATTTTTTTTTAATAATCTCCAAATATTGTTTTGGTTCTTGCTTCTAAAGTTAAAAGATGGCAATCCAATCTTATTAGCATATGTTTTAACATTGAGTTTGAATTTCCTTTTTTTTTGTAATATTTTACAGAAAATTTTACAATATTAAACCACTTTCAACAAAAAAAAAAAAAAAAATCTGGTTGAATCAACCGAAGAGTAGCCTCAGAATGTTATTCCTTGAAGTATTTGAATGTTATTCCCGTGGATTTGTTTCCTACTAAAAGGTGTATACATTAGCAGCACAATTTCAAGAACTGTCAAGGTAACACCAAGAAGTTTGTACAATCAGCCAAAAGATGGTGCTCTAATCTCAATAGATATTTTTGGTGTCTGGTCTGACACGAAAGCCAAAAGATTTTTTTATTTTTCGTAATATTTTGCAGAAAACTTTACAATATCAAAACCACATTCAACAAAAAAAAACCGAAACGTAATCTCAGAATGTTTCTTGATATTTATTGACGTCTTTAAAGTTTGACCTTGAATGTTAATCTCGTTATTTCTTTCGTATTATGAGGTGTACCCATACATTAGCAACACAATTTCAAGAACTGTCAAGGTAACACCAAGACGTTTGTACAATCGGCCAAGAGATGGCGCTTTAATCTCAATAGATAGTTTTGGTGTTCGATAATAAAGCCAAAAGATGGCAATCCAATCTTATTAGCAAATGTTTTAAACATTGAATTTCGTAATATTTTGCAGCAAACTTTACAATATCAAAACCACTTTCAACTTTCAACTCGTTGAATCAACCAAAACGTAACCTCAAGATGTTACTTGATATTTCTTGACGTTTTTGAAGTTTCACCTCGAATGTTATTTTCGTTATTTCTCTCCTATTAAGACGTGTCCAACAAATTAACAACACAATTTTTCAGAACTGTCAAAATAACACCAAGTAGTTTGTGCAATGACTTAAGAGATGGCGCTCTAATCTCAACAGATTGTCTTCGCCTTTGATACTAAAGCCAAAAGATGGCAGCATTTCAATCCTATCATCAAATCAATTTTCGTAATGTTTCGCAGAAAACTTATCAGTATCAAACAAATTTCAACCAAAGATTTGTTAAATCAACCGGCAGGTAGCCTCAGAATATGATTGGATATAGAGTCCTTTATAGAAAGAGTAAAGACATGGGAGATTAATGCTAGAATAAACAGCTGGCCAAGCAAAGTAACTGGATCCATTTATAAAGAAATCAATTCGCTTTTAATTGGACAGCTGTTTATTCCACCATTAATCTTCTTCAAAACTGCCACTTCATGTCTTTACTCTCTCCACAAAGGACTCTAATTTGACTTTGATGATGTCTTGCACACCTTTGAAGTTTTGCCTCGAATATCATTCTCGTCACTTCTTTTCTGAATACAATTTTCAAGAATTGACAAAATAATATCAAGAAGCTCTTGCCTTCGGTTAAAAATATTTTACTTTTTTTACTTGCCTCTCTTTGAAGGTGACTATTAGGTTATAAGGGATCCTGGGATCTAATTTCTAGTACCAGACTCATTTTGTATTTAATGCTGGATTTGATTTGGGTTTACTTGGATTATCAGCTAGTGATAGATCTACATCTACAATTGTTAAAGGGGCTCCTTTTTAACCGCTGACTATAATAGGGCAAGGATTTGGAATCTCAAAAGGGGGTTCCTTTTCAATATCTAATTAAAATTGTACATGGTGATCAACGATGATCGATTGTGCCGCTCTACAGTAATTCTTTACTGTCCGCACAGCGTTGTGCAGAAATTAAAAGCGACTATCAAATTTCATGCTGAAGAAATTATAGTCCGACAAAATGTACATAGATGGCGAAGGTGTAACACAATCTCTCTTTGTTTTTTTTTTTTTTTAAGTATATAATTAATATTGTACACAGGTAATCGATAATAATTGGACTTGCTGCCACTTTGTGGCAATTTTTTTTTAAATAAAAACTGAATTTGCGCTGCACTGTGATCAACTACGATCGAGTGTGCCGCTCTCTACATTTCTCACTGTCCGCACACGTCAAGTAGAAATTATTATTGGTATACTGAATGAGAGATTGATCATATTTCAGAAGCAATCCTTCAGTCATTGTTGATGCACAGTTCACAGTGTAGGTTTCAACTGGAGTCTAGCACCGGGCTAGCTATCAACTTAATTGAGACTTAATGAAATGCCTTTATGTTATTACCTCTCCCTCTCCATACGCATACTTCACTCACACTAGGTTTTATTTATTTTATTTTATTGTAGATTTTTTTTTTCGATGTTTACCGATTCTGCCTACTTGAACATGCGTCCCTGTTCTCTTTTAATTCTAGAAAGAACTAACAACTGAAAGGGGTCCATTTACAAGGCCCAGTCGGTACGAAATTCGTTTGGTAAGAAAACTGGGAGGGAGGGGGTCTAGCGTCAGGTGGGCTACTCGACCTTTACACGTGCTTCGCTCACAGTTAGATTTTATTTATTTTATCTTTTTCGATGTACATAGATCTGCTCATTGTACTTGATTATTATCTTTCAGTTTGAACTTAAAGGTGTAAATTTGATTATTTTCTTTTTGTTTTTATATTAAAAAAATAGCCCTAAGTGGTGTGTACACTTATAAGGCCGATCGAGTACGAAATTCGTTTGGTGAGGAAACTGGGGGAGTCTAGCGTCGGGTTGGCTACTCGACCTAGACCTACGCGTTATTGTTTCCACGCACTTCGCTCTTCACTTAAGCACTTTCTTGCCACCTTGATGACCTTGGTAATTTTTTCCTCTTCTTTTTATTTCCACGTTTGATTCTACTTTCCCATTTAGTAATTTTGGTTTTGGTTGGTTTCTGTCACTTCCTGTTTACCTTTAATTTTTTTATATGCATCTTATACAGGGAGACTGAAACAAAGCGGATTTTTTTATCTTTAATTTTTTTACACCTTATACAGGGTGACTGAAGTAAAGAGTTTCTTAAGGGAGTTACTTTAAAAGATTCGTTTTTTCTTCGGCGGTTTAATTACGTAATAACTTACTTAATCTTTAATTTCTTTTTACCTTATACAGGGTGACTGAAATAAAAGTGCATTTTATTAAACGTACCGCTACGTCATTCGTTATTGAGAAATTAATTTGCTTATTTTTCAATTACGTACACGTTAGTCTATAAACATGAAATTCTTTCAGGTTCAGGGCGTAACTTTTTTCTTTCGTTTCAATTTAATAAAATCTACGAACGCTTTCGGATCGTTTGCACGCTCGTAGATAATATCTTATGCTCGTAAGTCAATTAAAAATAACTCTGCTCAAGTTAATCGATTTCTTTAATTGCAACAAAAGTGATTGTTTGTTTGTTTTATGAATTTAATATAAACTAAGTTTCTGTAGTGGCTGTGTTAAAAAATCTCAAGCGCATCATACAGTGATGAATTCATCCTCGCGAGTTTTATTAGACTCCTCCCCAATTTAACGTTGCTCATATTTATAAGCTGCGTTGAAAAAGAAACTCAAACGCGTCATACAGTGATGAATATGGAACAACAATTTTTTTGTGAAAACGCGTATTGAAATCTATCCCAAAAATAACTTTGCAATTCTTAATCCCACATATTCGTGCTACGTCTTAAATGAACCGCCAGATTTTAGTTGTCTCAAACCGTACGTGTTATTAAATCGGCTAAATCGGACTTGCTCCTGGTTTCATGAGAATGACTTGTAATTGTAACTAACGGCTTAGTTATCGATCTTTTTCCACTTCGCCGTCCAACACAATCGTAAATAACCTCGCGGCGAACGTGCCGGACGCTTAATGGAATCAAAATCGATTCATTACGTTTTTCCGAAATACATAATACATCACGGAGTTGTCTCGGTGATTATTTCTGAATACGCCGATGTTTCATTTTAATTGAATCGAATTCTTCGCGTGATTAATTAGGCCTAAACGCGTACAGCAAGTTATGTACAGTAACAGTAAGTACAGTAAACTATGCGTAGTATCAGAGAGATGTTACGTTGTTAACGAGGGGGCACTTGAGACACTATAATTTTTTTTTTGTTGTTGTGCTTGTTAAGAGCTCTTCTGAACGACCTGGAATTCTCGAGAGCACTCGAAACGAACTCGAGGAATACTAACCACGTTGTACAAAACTAATAATAATAAAAGAATGAGTTAATCAAAGTAATTAGTAGTGTGCCGAGGCCCGAGATGGTTTTCTCCGGCCGCTGCTGGTTCGTTGTACTTAAGAAATCCTGGGCCTGGCACCGCGTTCCTTCGGTCGCCCCCAAATCGTCACTTCCGGTGACGGATTTGCTCCAGATGCGTCCGCTGAAAATATTTGGAGTTACTCGCGTTGACGTTTCCGCCCGTGCACGCAGATAAAATTCCATGCGCCTAGGCTTAATCATCACTTTAGATAAGAGCGGTCGCAGTCGCGGGAATGTATGAAAAAGAAAAAAAAAAGAAGCGAGCAGGTTGCGTGAATTCCGGGCAAAAAAGACATTTGCGATTTAAGCCAAGCAAATCGTCTATAATAGTGTGAGAATAATGTAAATGTAATTAATAACTAATTGCGCGGTTGGCCTTACTTTTTTTTTTTTAATAATCGTGAATGTGTTGTTTTGTTACCTTGGTGCAATTAATGATATAAAAATAGCAAACCGAAAATCCCAACGTTTTCTGATCGAATTAAGCCTGCACAGGACATAACATCCGACGAAATAAAACCAGTGAGAGGATCGATGTCGTAAAATCACATTGCAAATACAACGCGACATTTTTTTTTTAAATAAAGCAGTAAAACTGCGCAACCTCACCCACTGCCGGTTTTTGTTACGTGACGTAGGTATCGGTTGGTCCGGAAGAATAAATCGACATGTTTTACGTAAATTGGTTTTCGAACCGACGTGACACATTCACTGTAATCTATCTAAGACATGATGTGTTTCATAACTTTCACAATGACGGTGAAAATTTCGAAATTTCAAAAAGCCTCTTTTTTAAATTTCAAAAATATTTGAAATTTATGAAACCTTTAAAGTTTTATTTCCTACAAGGAAACTGAAAGCCCCTTGACCAGGCATGGCGAACCTATGCCACGGGTGGAAGAACTGTTGATTTTTTTCTGCTTGCGGACGTCTCCCGAGAACGTTACAGACCAAAATTGAAATTTCTTAACGGCGACCCACATATTTTATTGCATTTTTTAACTCGCGAGTCAAAAGTAGCGTGAAGTCATGTGTCGCACTATAGGTCTAACGCGATTGGTTCTCGACTTGTAATTCCTGTAACGCGCCGACAACTCCAGAACCAATCAAGCTAGACCCATGGTGCGGCACATGAATTCAGGCTAGAATCAGCTGGCGAATTCGAAAATGCAACGATATATAGGGTGTTCCATTTAAAAAAGCGCAACTTTGCTTCATATCTTGAAAATGTGACGTTCGATTGGGTTCTGGCGAGCACCGCGCGAAACTACAGGCGAGAATCTACATCTTTGATACGAAACATTCTCGTTTGATTTCAAAATTGCGCCAATCAAGGGCAACGAAAATATTCACGCTGTTTGTTTCACGTCAAACTTGATACTGACTCACGCTCGGTAAAAAACATTAGATGTGGTGATTTCCTCTCTGCATGCGGACGTCTCCCGTGAAGGTTACAGACCGAAATTGAGATTTCTTGTCGGTGACCCCCATATTTTATTGCATTTTTTAATTCGCGAGTCAAAACTAGCGTGAAGTCATGTGTCGCACTATCGGTCTAACGCGATTGGTTCTCGACTTGTAATTCCTGTAACGCGCCGACAACTCCAGAACCAATCAAGCTAGACCCATGGTGCGGCACATGAATTCAGGCTAGAATCAGCTGGCGAATTCGAAAATGCAACGATATATAGGGTGTTCCATTTAAAAAAGCGCAACTTTGCTTCATATCTTGAAAATGTGACGTTCGATTGGGTTCTGGCGAGCACCGCGCGAAACTACAGGCGAGAATCTACATCTTTGATACGAAACATTCTCGTTTGATTTCAAAATTGCGCCAATCAAGGGCAACGAAAATATTCACGCTGTTTGTTTCACGTCAAACTTGATACTGACTCACGCTCGGTAAAAAACATTAGATGTGGTGATTTCCTCTCTGCATGCGGACGTCTCCCGTGAAGGTTACAGACCGAAATTGAGATTTCTTGTCGGCGATCCCCATATTTGATTGCATTTTCTAATTCGCGAGTCAAAGCTAGCGTGAAGTCATGTGTCGCACTATAGGTCTAACGCGATTGGTTCTCGACTTGTAATTCCTGTAACGCGCCGACAACTCCAGAACCAATCAAGTTAGACCCATGGTGCGGCACATGAATTCAGGCTAGAATGAGCTGGCGAATTCGAAAACGCACCGATATACAGGGTGTTCCATTTAAAAAAGCGCAACTTTGCTTCATATCTTGAAAATGTGACGTTCGATTGGGTTCTCGCGAGCACCACGCAAAACTACAGGCGAAAATCTACATCTTTGATGCGAGACATTCTCATTTGATTTCAAAATTGCGCCAACCAAGGGCAACGAAAATATTCACGCAGTGTTTGTTTCACGTCAAACTTGATACTGACTCACGATCGGTAAAAGACATTAGATGTGGTGATTTCCTCTCTGCATGCGGACGTCTCCCGTGAAGGTTACAGACCGAAATTGAGATTTCTTGTCGGCGACCCCATATTTTATTGCATTTTTTAATTCGCGAGTCAAAACTAGTGTGAAGTCATGTGTCGCACTATAGGTCTAACGCGATTGGTTCTCGACTTGTAATTCCTGTAACGCGCCGACAACTCCAGAACCAATCAAGTTAGACCCATGGTGCGGCACATGAATTCATGCTAAAATGAGCTGGCGAATTCGAAAATGCAACAATATACAGGGTGTTCCATTTAAAAAAGCGCAACTTTGCTTCAAATCTTGAAAATGTGATGCTCGATTGGGTTCTGGCGAGCACTGCGCGAAACTACAGGCGAAAATCTACATCTTCGATACGAAACATTCTCGTTTGATTTCAAAATTGCGCCAACCAAGGGCAACGAAAATATTCACGCTGTGCTTGTTTCACGTCAAACTTGATACTGACTCACGATCGGTAAAAAAACATTAGATGTGGTGATTTCCTCTCTGCATGCGGACGTCTCCTGTGAAGGTTACAGACCGAAATTGAGATTTCTGGTCGGCGACCCCCATATTTTATTGCATTTTTTAATTCGCGAGTCAAAACTGGCGTGAGGTCATGTGTCACACTATAGGTCTAACGCGATTGGTTCTCGACTTGTAATTCCTGTAACGCGCCGACAACTCCAAAACCAATCAAGCTAGACCCATGGTGCGGCACATGAATTCAGGCTAGAATGAGCTGGCGAATTCGAAAATGCAACGATATATAGGGTGTTCCATTTAAAAAAGCGCAACTTTGCTTCATATCTTGAAAATGTGACGTTCGATTGGGTTCTCGCGAGCACCGCGCGAAACTACAGGCGAAAATCTACATCTTCGATACGAAACATTCTCGTTTGATTTCAAAATTGCGCCAACCAAGCGCAACGAAAATATTCAAGCTGTGTTTGTTTCACATCAAACTTGATACTGACTCACGATCGGTAAAAGACATTAGATGTGGTGATTTCCTCTCTGCATGCGGACGTCTCCCGTGAAGGTTACAGACCGAAATTGAGATTTCTGGTCGGCGACCCCCATATTTTATTGCATTTTTGAATTCGCGAGTCAAAACTAGCGTGAAGTCATGTGTCGCACTATAGGTCTAACGCGATTGGTTCTCGACTTGTAATTCCTGTAACGCGCCGACGACTCCAGAACCAATCAAGCTAGACCCATGGTGCGACACATGAATTCAGGCTAGAATAAGCTGGCGAATTCGAAAACGCACCGATATACAGGGCGTTCCATTTAAAGAAGCGCAACATTGCTTCATATCTTGAAAATGTGACGTTCGATTGGGTTCTCGCGAGCACCGCGCGAAACTACAGGCGAAAATCTACATCTTTGATTTCAAAATTGCGCCAACCAAGGGCAACGAAAATATTCACGCTGTGTTTGTTTCACGTCAAACTTGATACTGACTCACAATCGGTAAAAAACATTAGATGTGGTGATTTCCTCTCTGCATGCGGACGTCTCCCGTGAAGGTTACAGACCGAAATTGAGATTTCTTATCGGCGACCCCCATATTTTATTGCATTTTTGAATTCGCGAGTCAAAAGTAGCGTGAAGTCATGTGTCGCACTATAGGTCTAACGCGATTGGTTCTCGACTTGTAATTCCTGTAACGCGCCGACAAGTCCAGAACCAATCAAGCTAGACCCATGGTGCGGCACATGAATTCAGGCTAGAATGAGCTGGCGAATTCGAAAATGCAACGATATATAGGGTGTTCCATTTAAAAAAGCGCAACTTTGCTTCATATCTTGAAAATGTGACGTTCGATTGGGTCCTGGCGAGCACCACGCGAAACTACACGTGAAAATCTATAACTTCTATATGAAACAATTTCTTCCAATTTAAAAAATGAGCCAGCCAAGAGCAACGAGAATATTCGCGCTGTTTTATTTTATCTATTTCATTCGTTTTGGCTCTCAACGTATTTAATTTCGATTTTTCTTTCCCCCTAAAAAGATTTCCCCCCATTTAATAAAAATTTGGTTTACGCAACGCATAAAAAATGTGGGGCTTGACGCTAAGGTAATCATAAAAAAAACGTGTCGCATGCGAGCATGTCTGAACGTTAAGAGAAGGATGAAGAATTTGAGTGGCCGCGCGAGCGGGTTCTTTATCCTTGCATGAGATTGAAATTTAAAATAAGGCGCCAAATTTAGAACGACATGACATTTGATGAAAGTTTCGCTAGAATTTACGAGAAGGTCATGAATTGATGACGCCTTCGAAAATGTCTTAAATTCGCGATGAGATTACAAAAAAAAATCACGTAATTTTATTTACATCACCAGCCACACGTACTGGAGTGCGTTTGCTTCATCTTTGGCACTGGCCGTTTTGTACTGTTCCCTTTAGCGTTGTGCACTTGAGAGGGAAACGAACGGAGGTTGATTCCGTGATTTGAGAAGAAGCACTCTACGTGAAAGACGAGCACCTTTTTTTTGCTTTTCGAATTCTTTATTTGGTCGAGTGTTAATACAGTCACTCTGTACATCCGGTCGCATCGCAACACATTTAAAAGAACGGAGGAGGAATCTCTTAGAATTTAACAGTATCGAGTGTGTCCGACCTTGAGTTGTTACGTCACAGTTCAATGACATGCAAGGTCATTCACGATGAGAGTGGCCTACGAGAAGGTTTTAGGAATTGTAGGTGGCGAAGTAATGTTCCAAATTGCGCAGCACTTTAAATGAGACACCCTATATATTACTGCATACTGAATTTCATTTTTTCTTTAAGATTCAGAATTTGCTTGCCGCCTGTTTTTTGACGAAAAAAAGAGTGAAATTTCGATTGTACCGTACGAATTTTTTTCCGCGGCACGTTTCTGTTTTTGTTTTTTTTTTCTTTTTTGAAGCGAGAAATCCGAAGAAGTCGGAGCACGTGTTTCCTACAACATATCTCTAGAATTAAGTTAACAATGACCTCACATTAAAAAAAAAAAAAAGATGAGACACTCGCCGCATAATCAATGACCTCGCATTTTCTTGGTCGTGTTTCAGTTTTGGGAAGTAATCTCCGAGGAGCATGGTATTGACCCCAGCGGAATCTACTTGGGCCAGAGCGACTTGCAGCTCGAGAGGATCAACGTTTATTATAATGAAGCCACAGGTAACGATTTATTTTATTTGCAAATGATAACGACCCAGTTCCTGCCGAAAAAAAAACAACAATCGCAATCTTTCTCTCAACTCTCAAGTTTTATGTAATTCATTTTCCTCTTCGGTTACACTCTTGCGACCATCCTATTTCTTGTACATACTTAAAAAAGATTTAATTTAATTTCTACAATAATATTTTTGGCGCTGCAGATATTGTTTGGAAATATTTTTGCAGACGATAAAATTTTGATTCAATTTCATTTTTGATGCCCAGAGTTTAATCGTACAAAAAATAGGGGTGGTCTAAAACGGCTTCACGCTGAAATTTGTTAAAACGAATCAATCAACCGTATTTTATTTATAAAATCGTTTGCCTTTTGTTTTCCAATAAAGAAATCCCCCTCGACGTGGGAATGTTTGTTTCGTGTTTGTTGATTTTGTTTTGACGTTTGTTTTAAAAGCGATCGAGATAAACTTCAATGTTTTTTTGTATAATTCCTGCGTAAGACAACCTTTTGTTTAAAAATCGATCATCGTTTGTTTCGTCTGGTTATTATAAAATCGTCGCCCACTTGGAAGTCTACAGCAAGTCGACGCCGAAACAAAACCGTCTCGTCTGAAACGGATATTTTCCTTTGTTTCCCGTCCGATTTTGTTTTGGAGCGACCGTTTGACGTCTCTTGTTTAAAAATCGATTATCTCTTGTTTTCGGTTGTTAGAAACTGTTATTTACAAAACCGTCTGTTACGTTTCAAAAAGCCCGCTACGAAAACGAAAATTATGTTTAACTTAATGTAATTTGTTTCTTGCATTTCCTCGTTGACTTGTTATTAAATGAAACTTAAATTTGTCAACGTTGAGTGTATGTTTACGTACCCACCTTCACGTACCAGTGAGTCAAGTTTAGCCTCGAGTTTGTTTTGGCCTTCTGCACGACCAAGTCGCCGACGAGGTCTTTATCGATCGGCTGGATTTATCGTCCGTCCTGGCGCCCTTAATTTTGTAACATCGTAATTAACCCACCCCTTCTCACTGCTGCTAGCCGAGGGGAAAAGCTGGCGAAAGATAATTTGGCGACACGTCCCTCACTTAAACGTCTACGACAACTTGGCGCTGAAATAAAATCGTCTCGTTCTGTTTTGTTTCCCGTTCGATTTTGTTTCGGAGCAAACCGATAGGCCGTTGCTTTAAAATCGATTGTCTTTTGTTTTTGTTTTACAAAATCGTCCGTCACTCACTTAAACATCTGTGGCAACTCGGCGCTGAAATAAAATTGTTGTTCGATTTTGTCCTAGAGCAACCGATTGGCTGATTCTTTAAGATTGATTGTCTTTTGTTTTTGATTGTTGAAAACTGTCATTTTCAAAATCGTCACTCATTCAAATGTCTGTAGCAACTCGACGCTCGCTGAGACAAAATTGTCTCGTTTTGGTTTGTTTCCCATTCGATTTTGTATCGGAGCAACCGATTTGTTCTAAGCTTTAAAATCGATTGATTATCTTTTGTTTTTGGTTTTTAAAGAGTTTTTAAAGTCATTTGCAAAATCCTCACTTACTTCAAAATCTACGGCAACTTGGCACCGAAACGAAATTGTCTCATTTGAAACGTTTTGTTTCCTGTTCGATTTTGTTTCGGAGCAGTCGATTGGCCGTTGTTTTAAAATCGATTACCTTTTGTTTTTAGTTGCTAGGAACTGTCACTGACTTCAAAATTTATAGCAACTTGGCGCGGAAAACAAATATGTCTCGTTTGAAACGTTTGTCTCCTGTTCGATTTTGTTTCGGAGCGACCGATTACTTGTCGGTTCAAAATCGATTATCTTTTGTTTTCGATTGTTAGGAACTGTCATTTACAAAATCGCCACTCACTTAAACGTCTGTAGCAAGTCGACGCTGAGACAAAACTGTTTCCTTTTGACTTGTTTCTTATTCGATTTTGTTTCAGAGCAATCGATTGGCCGATGCTTTAAAATCGATTATCTTTTGTTTTTGGTTGCTAGGAACTGTCATTTACAGAATCGTCACTCACAACACACAAGTCTATAGTAACTTGACGCTGAGACAAAATTGTTTCGTTTTGACTTGTTTCCTATTCGATTTTGTTTCGGAGCAACCGATTAGTTGTCGGTTCAAAATCGATTATCTTTTGTTTTCGATTGTTAGGAACTGTCATTTACAAAATCGCAACTCACTTAAACGTCTGTAGCAAGTCGACGCTGAGACAAAACTGTTTCGTCTTGACTTGTTTCGTATTCGATTTTGTTTCGGAGCAATCGATTGGCCGATGCTTTAAAATCGATTATCTTTTGTTTTTGGTTGCTAGGAACTGTCATTTACGGAATCGTCACTCACAACATAAAAGTCTATAGCAACTTGACGCTGAGACAAAATTGTTTCGTTTTGACTGTTTCCTATTCGATTTTGTTTCGGAGCAATCGATTGGCCGTTGGTTCAAAATCGATTATCTTTTGTTTTTGGTTGCTAGGAACTGTCATTTACGGAATCGTCACTCACAACATAAAAGTCTATAGCAACTTGACGCTGAGACAAAATTGTTTCGTTTTGACTGTTTCCTATTCGATTTTGTTTCGGAGCAATCGATTGACCCATGGTTTAAAATCGATTATCTTTTGTTTTTGGTTGTTGGAAACCGTCATTCACAAAACCGTCGCTCTTTTAAACGTCAACTGTAGCAACTTGACACTAAGACAAAATCGTTTCGTTTTGGTTTGTTTTCTATTCGATTTTGTTTCGGAGCAATCGATTGACCCATAGTTTAAAATCGATTATCTTTTGTTTTTGGTTGTTGGAAACTGTCATTCACAAAACCGTCGCTCTTTTAAACGTCTACTGTAGCAACTTGACACTAAGACAAAATTGTTTCGTTTTGGTTTGTTTTCTATTCGATTTTGTTTCGGAGCAATCAATTGGCCGTTGATTCAAAATCGATTATCTTTTGTTTTTGGTTGTTGGAAACTGTCATTCACAAAACCGTCGCCTCATTTAAACGTCTGTAACAGCAACTTGGCGCCGAGACAAAACTGTTTCGTTTCGGTTTGTTTCCCTTTCCGTTTCGTTTCGAAGCGACCGATTGTTTGTAGCTTTAAGATCGATCGTCTTTTGTTTATGGACGCCTTTTAGAATTGCCTTTCATCTTCTGGAAATCCGTCCTCGTTTGATTGAAACTCTTGAAGTGATTTTGTTGGATTGTGACACCCGCTGTAAGCTTCAAATTTTCAAAGCACATTCGGTATTGCTTGCTGGTTGCGGCTACGGTCGACTTAATAGATGTTTTTCCCCCTTTCGACGTTCAACTCATAAACCCGAACACTCGGGAGGAAGGGAATCGTATCCACACTTGCCCAACCAAACATCAAATCTAGTGCCGACAGGTCCTGCTGTGCTAATACTTTAATGTACTTTGAAAATCGATGTTTTTTTTTGCTTCAAAATTGAAATAATTGATGAAAAATGAACTCCAAGACGACGATGGGTCCCGGTGAAGAAAGAGCGGCAGATGAACGAAATAAATACAGCCATGAAAGTGTTGTGTGGTTTTATGATTGTATCGTCGCGTGTACTTGACCTTTAAGCGGAATTGACGTTTTTAAACTGAAGTAAATTATTCCATTTAAATTGTATGTACCAGAAGCGATCGAAGGAAATTTCCCCTATGTGCGTTTACGACGCGAGCATGAAACTTGAAGGCCCCATTTAAGGAAGCGAAAGAAAATGCGGTTTTCACAGTTTCTACTACCGAGGAGGACAAGTAACAGTTTATAAACAAACAGGTGTTTGAGTAAAGCACGCGCGCGGAATTCTTCTTCTTCTTTCCTTATTAAACGACAGCCTAACGAGAAACTCGACTTGGGTGGTGTTCGCCGCCGCGACTTTCATATCTCGTGTTTGCTTTCTGAATTCTTCCCGACTTACACACGCTTCATTTCATTACGCATAGCAACATGCGGATTTGCATGTAGTTCTCGTTCGAGTCTCCTGAACCTGTTGCCACCTTCGTTATTAACGTGTGCAGGCGCTTGGAGAAGTGCAGCATTGCCTCTTGATTTGCCGTCATCGCACATCCGGTCGCGATCGGAGCATGAATACGTTATTAAATAACGATTTAAACTCGCAGCTCAAATCGAAATTTCACGCTCATATAATTTATTTAAATCGCGCATCTTGTGCGCACTTGAATCACCTCCAACTACCCTGCCACTGAGTCATCGTAACTTTGCCGATTTTCAACTCTCAAAAGAACAGTCAGAGAAATAATTTTGAAGAAATAAAATAAAACAGGGGCCCCCAAATCGACGACGTCCTTTGCTCTTGATTTGCGAACGGTGCAACGCAAAAGTGTAGCAAACCGCACTCATTTATTCACCTCTAAAAATAGCGCGCGTTTTCGCCGCAAACTCCTCAAGGGCGACAGCTTATCGCATGATGCAAATAATTATGTGCTTAATTAGCCGATGATAAGTTCGTTTAAATCGCGCGAGCAATAAAAAAATCTTGCACTTGCCTAACATCCCGTACGAAAAAAAAATTAGAGCGTGATGAACTAAATTAGTAGCCCTATTAAAGCCCAGTGGCGTAGGCAAGCGCTTTTGCTTTGATGAGTTCCTGTTAGTGCTAATTAAACAAATTCGGGCCGTCTCGTCCCAAGACGCAATTAATTGCCCGTTGGTGAATCAGCATCGCGTTACCTCGACGACAAAAAAAGAACGCGCGATAAAAACCGTTTCCGCCAGAAGCCACAATGTCAAGCTTTCGTTGCGCTGCGGTGAATACAAATGCTTCGGGTGTAGGCGGGACTTCACGATCACATCCGTCACTTTATTTTCTTTTAATTCGATTTAATGTTGTAACACGCCGATGTGCTACACTTGTTTGTTGACTTTTACGGACGACTAAATAAGTAATAAAAAATGGCCAAACAAATAAACGAATTTAATTTATTGACAAATTAATTGACTGGTGACTGGAGAATTGGCTGTCTGCAAGAATTTAACGCGTATTTACCTGAAAAAGGTCAGGTTTTATTACCTCATGCCCTACGTCTAGACGGCGCCACTACCTGCAGTTCTAAAGAGAAACCTACTGACCTACAATAATACTACGCTCTGCGTTGACTTATTCTCAGAAATTCTCAGAGATGCCGATGTTTCGAAACAACTTTCAATCATTATTTCCTCGTGATCGCTAATAAGTGAAGGACTCTACTTATGTCTGTGCACCCTGGTTCGAATCCTGGTGAGACGGTAATAACTTTGAGATAGCGGGAATTGGCTACGTATAAATAAAATACGGACTTAAATTTAATTAATTATCTATTGCAAAAAAGGTAAAAACTCCGATTTCTAGCCGCACTGCAGTCTAGAAAAATGAGCGGAAAAACCTTTGTCGTTTAAAAATCCAATACAGAGAGACACAAGAAAAAATTACGATTTTGTAAGAAATACAACGGCTTTCTCGTTCGAATATCGTGACGAACTGACTGTTTTCAATTACACAGCTGGTGGTTTTATGCTTGTCCCAAAACAATGGTGGTGGGCCTTGTTATTCAATTTACATCAACAACTAAGTTGCTTTCAAAATTAGATTGGTCTTGGTACTCGTGTTTACCACTTCAAGAGTACTCGAAGACGCGCTCTGTCTAATCAACCAGCGCACAGTGTGCCTACAGTGTACTTACTTAATGAACGTAATTGATTAATTAATCAGATATTTGGGGAAGTATGTGATACAAAATGCCGCCCAGGCGATCAATTTGCGAGAGAATCGCTAGTTTTTCACGGAAGCCCTCCTGGGGAGGCGCGTGAGCCGATTTGTTGCTAAACCTAATAACGCGGCGAAGGAGGAGATTCTCAACCGCTCCTATCGCCAAGAGGTGGAGGTGCAGTGACTCTCACTTTATTTGTTAACCTCTGATTGCGTTGTTTTCGACGATTATCTAACCCTATGCGCAATGGTAATAATTGACCGTTTTATTTGATGCTCTACAGTGGGTAGTTATGATCTTTCGGTCTCTCAGCGAATTACTTCTAATTAACCCGCAGATCTCCCGACACTTCGGTCCACACACAGGGTGTGAGGGAAACTCGGTTAAGAAGATGGCTATGAATATGTGATTCAAAATTGTTTGGCCTCGTAATTTTACGGCACTCGTAACGGGCAACTAATTGGCCTTGATTTGGGGAATTAACTTGTGCTGGTCACACTTGATTTTAGCGGCAGATCTAGACTTGCCTTAGACCAGTGGTACAAACCAGTCGACTTCACTGCGCAAATCGAAAAACCCTTTGTTTGAGTGTTTCCGACTTGCCAGAGAATATCGCCCAAGGGGATTAACTAATTTTACAAGAGTACACTGTATATGGATTGCACTATAGATTGAAAGCGTCGGTTGACCGCCTCCGGTCGATTTAAATTACAGAACGCCAACTAGTCTAATAATTTATACAACAAATGGTCAACGAACTCCACTAATGTGGATGCAACTTATTTACCTTTAAGCTCGGTTACAATGCAAATGAAAACACTTTAGACAAAAAAATTGCACAAGCCAAGCAAGTACTGAAATTTACAGATTATCTGGCCACAAATGGATGCGGGAATTAAAATTATTTTTAAACAATTTATACCACCAAGTATGTAATGAATAAAATACAAATTAAGTCAGATTACCTAAATCCGCGCCGCGAACTTAAAGTCCAATACACGCACTGCACTAAGTTTAAAACCACCCGCGATTAATTTACCGTGCGCGCGACCGACTTGTTTAATTTTATTTAATTGACTCTCAAACAATGGGATTTTAGGCGTACCGATATAAATGATTTAACTCTACCGTGAAAACTAAATCAGAGAAACAAGTAAGTACCCCAAAGCAATTCGCTAAGCCCAATTGATACGACTGATCGTTTTAAAAGTTGTCTGTAATTTTAATTTTCATTTTTCGGCTGAACAAAATTAATTCCCCTTCCTCCGATCAGAAAACCAAATTCAAACCCCTTGACCAATAGAGCTGTGTTTAGCATTCAGAAAATAAACGCCCCCCGGTTCCTGGAATGTGTTTTTCTAGTTTTCACAACGACCACCCCTGAAGACCACATGTGCGCCTTCACAGTCCGCAACATTTCTAAATTACAAGTACCCTCTTGACATGTTTATGTTTCCGCTTACTGTGAGAACACGGTGCTCGCCTGCAGATTTTTCTTTAGAAGCAAATAAAAATCAGCATGTTATCCCCGGTCACGCCCTGCAGTCGATAGTTTTCAATAGCAGCATTCTCTTACCGAACTTACGCGTGTCAAATTGCCCAATTTCTAACGAACAACAGACGGGCATTAGAAACTCGCGTGACAGATTTATGTGATAGTCATCTCAAGAATAATTGAAAATAGCTCAAGTGTGACAAGAATTTACGACCCCGCCCTCGTTATATTGACTATTGAAAAACCGTAACGGCCCCGGTCGGCCTGGCGATATTGCTTCCAGTTACAATGTCTTCAATATGTACATTTGTTTGTTATTTAAAATTAAAGTTACATGCAAGAACATGCTTCTTGTTTTATAAACAACTTCGCGACCGTTTCAAGCTTAACAGTACACGAAGATCGTAATCTCTAGGGGTGGCCTTGAAACAGTTGCGAACCTTGCCTACTTTTTCTTTTGTGTGCATTTCTTTGGGCAGTTTAAGATTTGAGCCGTTTGAGTTCGTCTGGAATTTTGGGTCGGCGGGAAAAGTAGGGCCACTTGAGTGTCGGTAACCAGAGTCGCTTGGGTTCGTATGAAATATCGGTGAACATAGAGAGAGAGGGGAAAAGTACAGCCACTTCAGTTTCTCTGAAATTTTCGGGATCGTAACCTGGGCCAGGGGAAGAGTAGGGTCGCTTGATTTCATATGAAATATCGCTAACCCGAGTGAGGGGAAGAGTAGGGCTACTACTTGAGTTTGTAAGGAATTTTGGATAAGTATCCCGAGCAAGGGGAAGACCAGGGCTGCTTGAGTTTGTATGAAATTTCACTCCTTAGGGGGAGAGGGATTGGTAACCCGAGTGAGGGGAAGAGTCGGGCCACTTCAGTTTGTAAGAAGTTTCTGGGAAGAGAGAGGAAGAGTAGGGCCACTTGATTTCGTATGAAATGTCGATAGCCCGAGTGAGGGGAAGAGTAGGTTCACTACTTGAGTTTCTAAGGAATTTTCGATAGGTAACCCGAGTAAGTTTGCATGAGATTTCACTTCTTACGCGGGAAGAATCGGGCCACTTCAGTTTATAAGAAGCGAGGGGTAGAGTTCTGATGTAATTCGACCGAGGGGAAACGTAGGGCCGCTTGTATTTCTATGAAGTATAGGTAACCCAAGTCAGGGAAAGAGTAGGACCAATTAGTTTCCATGAATTTTCACTCCTTAGGGGGAGGAATCGGCAACCAGAGCGAGAGGAAGAATAAGACCGCTTGGGTTTTAACAAAATATCGGTGACTTGAGCGAGTGGAAGTGTAGGCCGTTTGTTTTCTATGAAATATACGTAACCCGAGCCAGGACCACTTAGTCTGTATGAAATTTGACTCTCTAGGGGGCAGGGATTGATAACCCAAGCGAGGAGAAAAGTATGGCCGCTTGGGTAACCCGGGCGAGGGGATGTGTAGGGCCACTTGAGTTTCTATAAAACCCGAGCTAGGGGAAGAGTAGGACCACTTAGTTCATACAGAGATAAGTTGAGATGGGCAACTGAATAGTAAAAATTGTATCGGCAAAACTTATTTGGACTACTGTAATATAAGATGTGAGTAGATGGCAGCAACGACACAAACCGCGGTAAATTCAAATAACCATTTAATTTTTTAATACATATTTATGTAGACTTTGAAGAACTGTTTGGGTTGGATGTCAAATACAATATTATAACATTAACAAGCACTTACGCAATATGTAAAATATTATACGTATGTATATGCAGTGTTGTCAAATCAAACAGTTCTACAAATCTTTATAAATAAGATACTTCAATGTTAAAGTCATATTTTATATAAAAGTAAACACCAATGAAATAAATTACTACTAGTTATTTATACCTTTAAATCACTTTTATTATAAATGCAAAGATAACAGTTAGGATTTCGATCTTCATCTCGATTGAAATGTGAAGATTCTGATTTCAAATGTTTCCTATATTCTTATTATCTTAGAATTGGTATATTTAAGGATTATGTACTGTAAATTAAAGTTGCGTCATACATCTTCCGTATAGGTACAATAAAAATCAAACTGACAAATATAACTCATGAAGAGTAAAAGTTAAGTTAATCTAAATTAATCAGAGTGTATTTATCCCACTGTCTGATGGATTAGAATAAGAAAAAAACAACAAAAAATTATTACAGACAACTGAAATATGTACAAAACCTATAGAAAATTCATAAAGAGATTCAAGTAACAGTAAACGTAAATTATTCAGAAAATGTATTTAATTCGCTTTTTGCAGGATTAAAATAAGAAAAAAATTTAACAATAGTACGTTACATTACAAGTCATGAAAGTGGTACTTTGCAGACGAGGATGCTTGTTGAAGAATACGAGGACACATGCTTCTTCAAAGCATCCAAGTCAAGCAGCAACACTTTCATGGCAAGTGATGTACTAAATTTTTTCTGAAATCTGTTTAAAACTTTCAAAATTGACTTCTCCCACTTTTCAATCAAGTTTGCGTGTTTTGCACGTCGTCACCAAAGCGATTTTGCAAAGTAAAATCGACTAGTCTTGAAAAAATGTGAAATTTGACCAGTCAGGGAAGGGACACTTTCAAGATCAAACTGAGTCTTAAAAGGATCCGCTTTCTAGACGATTTCAGAAAAAAAAAATTATTATATTACCTACTACTTGAATATACAAACATAACTTATAAAGAGACTAACAGTAACAGTCAATGTAAATTATTGAGAATGTATTTTTCCCAAAATGAAATAAGAAAAAATGAACAGATTATTACTTTCTACTTAAATATGGGCAAAGGTTTGCATCTTTCTATTTATCTTGATGTTGTCTTTCTTCATTCCATTAATTCTTTTACAGTACCATGGAACACCAATTTTAATTATTGCCTTAATAATCGACGTTACTATTGCTGAATGATGAATGGCACACGTCACAAATGCGAAGGAGACTTGATTTTTAATTGCATCAGTAATAATAGGAGTTAATTCCTTCTTCTTACATTTTAAAACATTTTCCAAAATAGTAATTCCATGGCCAACAACCACAACCAGTTCTTCAGAAGGATAAAACAATTTGTTATTAGTATTCCATTCTTTAAAATTTATGAATAAATTGTGAGGTTCTATTTCTGAGGATGATGTTCACAAATCGGACAATTTTCTACATTTGTCAAAATCCTTTTTGCAATAAAACCACTCACATATGCAACAGAAAGTGTATATATGGAGCCTGATTTAACGGAACTTTCAATATCTGTGACTAAACACTCCGCACTAATCTGAGATCCTTCAGGTAGAATTGATGTAGTATTGGTGGAGTCTATGCATAGAGAATTTTCAGAAGAGTTTAGAAAGTCTATAAGATTGGTTAATATGAAATTATCGTCCTCTTCACAGTTAGACCCTACTGCCTTATTACTTAAATTATTCAAAATTTGAGTTTTGAGGCTTGCTATAAATTGGAAATATGTCGGATTATGTCCACTTCCACATCCTCCTCGTATTACACCACATAAATTTTCTAAAGGGTCCTGATTTAGGCTTCGGGCTCTAAGGAACTGGAAACCATGGACATTATGGAGTTGTTTCCAAACACTTTGTATGGCTGTAATGGACAGCAGCCATCCAAATTGAGATGGAGGTTTTGAAGTTCTTATGGTACCAGTTTTTGTAAGTCGTTTATATTGCCAATTATTTACCATAGTTAAAGCTCTTTTCCAATATTCATGATGGGCTGAAGTCGTTGTGATGGTATATTTCAATGGCTTCCCTCCATCCCCGGAATTATTATTTTTGGATTTGCTGCCATTAAAACTGTCAAAAAGTTCGTCTACTTGTTGCACAAATGTTGCAGTTACAACAGCCCTTTGTTCTAGCTCCCCTGTAAAAGTACATATAAAAGAGAACAAATTAATTGTAGTGTATTACATGTTTTTTCTTATGAACTGAACAGTCTTGACCTTGTTTTAAGTTTTAGAAGAAATTAATAATCAATATTTAGAATCATTCAAAGAAATGTATGTATGTCTTACAAAGAGATGAAAAGATCGGCTCTAAAGTTTCAAAATCATTAATGAGCTTTTGTTCGGTTTTTGTTGATAACACGTAATGTCAAAGAATTTCAGAAAACTATGATTTCCATACATGTTTTACTTAATAGCCTAAAAACAGAAATTCCAAAATTCTAATGGGAATAGCAAATTGCAGTTGTTGAATTTATTTTAAGGCAGAATATTGTTCATATTTTCATAAATACTAGGGGTGGGTTTACAGAAAGCAAATCAATTAATTTCGAATTAACACGTTCAACCCGGGTATAGCAAAAAACACTTTATTGCCATAAACGTGCATGCTGACCGAAAATTTTCATCCACTGGCGGATAACAATTTTCGCTCTGACTAACTATAAATGTATTACAGAAACCCTAGCAAGACTAATAGTGATTTCTTTTTCTATTTTTTGTTATAAAAAATTTAGCGACCCACCAGTGAGTCGCCCGTTATATAGTTATGATTCATAACTTTGTGCCGGTGCGACCCACAAGTGGCGCGCTCTGTTGAGTTAGTAGTAAAGCATGCACAATGTGCATAGTGCACTTGCAGTTTGGGTTGACTTTAGACTAAGAGAGGTATATACGTAACTTAACAAAATGGATCCGTCAAGTTTTTACGGAAAAAAGCGACGTGTAAAAAATGATCCTAAACCGTCAACTTCGGCGCAAGTTGTTAGTTGTAATGTTGATGATCGAAATGATAGTGAAATGGAAAACAGTGACATGGAAAATTTATCTGACGATTCAATAATGGACAAGGATTATCAGTTGCCTTCGGATGTCGATTCGGACAACGACGAGCCCTCATCCGCACAAGTAACAGATGATGAAATTGAAAACGAAGATTTTGTGAATTCCCTAAATGTATCAAATGTAATAAGTTATCAACAGTGGCATGACGTTGGGAAAGTGCAAAGAAACGTGCCAAAATATTCTAGCGATGTTCAGTTGTTAGATCAGAGATATGTGGACAATCCATTTTAACTTTATTGTTTGTTCGTGAATGATCAAGTCATAGATACTATAGTGCTGGAAACTAACAGATATGCTGGTATAAAATTACATGCTGTAAGTGGTACAAAACGGAAAGGTTTAACATGGAAGGATGTAGATAGAAATGAAATTAGAAAATTTTTCGGAATATTGTTTATTATGGGAGTTGTGAATGTACCAGAAATGCGCCTGTACTGGTCTAAAAATGAAATGTATCCAATTCAAGAATAAAAAAAATCATGTCCCGAGACCGTTTTTTACAAATTCTTCAATTTTTACATTTTTGTGATAACAAAACTGCCAATGCCGAAGACAGACTTTGCAAATGCCACAATATATTACACATGATGAATGCAGCCTTCCAAAATGTTATTAGTCCAGGAAAATAATTAGTTATCGACGAAAGCATGGTTCCATGGAGAGGACGTTTACTCTTCCGCCAGTATATTCCGAATAAAACCCACAAGTATGGGGTAAAGTTATACAAACTATGTCTACCGGAAGGCTACACATATAGGATTAGCATTTATTCTGGAAAAAGCGAAAAGGTACAGGGGAAAAGGCATGCTTCTTTGGTGACCATGAAAATGATGGAGGGGCTTTTAGATGAAGGGCGAGTCCTCTATGCCGATAATTTCTATACCAGTAGAGCTAGCAACCGATCTTCTGTCTAGAAAGACTTTTTTGTGTGGTACAATTAGAAATAACAGCAAATGCCTACCAGAAGCAGTAATGAAAAAGAAATTGAAAAAAGGTGAGATGGTAGCACGTGAGAATAATGACGGTATTAAAATTTTGAAGTGGTTAGACAAGAGACCAGTAAACATGATTACCACGGTAGAAGAGCACAGTTGTGTGATGCAAGAAACAGGTAGAAGAAATAAATTTGGAGATCAAATAAGAAAGCCAGATGTTGTGTTGAGTTATAATTCTGCCAAAAAAGGTGAAGACCTATCAGATCAAATGGCTTCCTATTATTCAAGTCTACGAAAATCCATAAAATGATATAAGAAAGTCGTATTCGAATTTCTGTTTGGAACGGTTTTGGTAAATGCTTGGGTGATCCATAAGAAGTTTAGTTCAAATAGTACCTTTACCTTGTTACAGTTTCGTGAGAATATAATAAACGGTTTACTTGGTGAAGATCATATTCCATCACAGCTGCCAAGGAAAACTTCAAAGCGGACGGACATTCATGTCCTACAGAAACTAGAAAGACAAGTTAGAAATACACGTAGACGATGCAGAGAATGTTACAGGAAAATTTCAGTAGTAAGTGGGGAAAAAGGAAGCTGATGCTAAGGCCAAGAAGGTTTCCACGTATTGTAGCACTTGCGAGGGTCAACCAACAATGTGCTTACAGTGCTTCAATTCAGTGCATCGTAAATAATTTTTATCTCTCCTTGTGCTTCTGTAGGTCGTAGAAATACATTTATTTTATGCTCGTGAATTTAATTTTAAGTTTTTACGTAAAACTTTTGAGTATAGTTTTAGTTATACACTAATAAACACTTTATAGTTTTAATTATAGTTATTTGCGCAATGTCTACTTTTCCAAACTAGCCTACCATATTTCCTGTGCGACCTACCAGTGTACCGCATCACCAGCACAGCAGCAGATGCCCAAACTTGTTTACAATGCGTATGCGCAATACTGGTTTCATTGCTGTGCACCCAAAAAAATCTGTCTAACTTTATATTTTCCCATACAAGCGACCCATAGGTGGTGCGCCACGTCACAAGCGCATTCAGCGTAGCGATCCACTGGTGGATCGCACAGGTGTATTTTGATGTATCTGGCGATCCACCGGTGGATCGCACCCGGGTTGAACGTGTTAAACTACATAATTACGACTAAGTTGTCATAAGAATTACATTGCGAACTGTCAAATTAACAACGTTATTATAATTTGATTGCAATTAAAGTTTCTGTAAACTGAGCCTAGATCTAAAAATTTAACATTAGCGGTAAATTACAATTGTTGCATGAGCTTGGCAAATGTTCAATGTTCCACTTAAAAAAAAACTCATGGTACCTATACTATTTATATAATGTAATACTGATACCTGAAGGCATGGAGAACTCGGAAACTACAGCAGATACATTTGATTCCCTTCTGCATGGATTTACTGTACGAACAGCATTAATACATAATTTCCAATTTATTAAATCTGAATAAGAATCAACAGTAAAGTGATTATTGCAGATTCTATAATTTTTAAGAGCCACTGGCGTGTAAACCATGCCAATTTTTTCCTGCCATAATTTGGACCTGAAACATTAATTAGCAATTACTCATTTAGTAACAAGAGCTTTCAATTATGCATGTCGGGATGCACTGTGATGATTGCCATTTTATCATGGCATCATCACAGTCAATTTCATGCACTTGAAACTAGGACTGTTTCAGTTATTCAAAACAAGAAAACCTCTACTTACTTGGCCGGATTCGATGGAAAACAATGTAATTTTTCGACATCAGTGTCCGAATTTCCACATATCAAACAAAACAAACGTGTAGTCATTGTTAATGCGTTAATTTTTACTCTACAACGGAACAAAAATTTTATTACATAAATATAATTACCTTCAGCTATTAGTTTATACTTACAAATTGCAAGTAATGTTATTGTTTTGTATTACTTTATTATTCCCAAAAGAATGGCGACACAATTCACGTGTGAATTCCCATTCCGCATCAAAATCACTTGCAACAGAGTCCTCTTTGAACAAAATCACAGATTACTGGTAAAAAGGAGTAGCGTCATCACAGATTACATGAAAAGAATCCTTTAATGACAGATACCTGTTTTAGCAATTTTAATAATTTTTATCACGACTTTTATAATTCATGAAGCGCCATCTTCCCTTATCTTACAGCTTGTGTGACAAAGCAAAACTAATACAGGTTCTCGACGTCAAACAAGGATGGATCGAAATAGAATCATATTTTGTATTAAGAGAGTCATCTCAACTTATCTCTGGTTCATACTAGATTTCACCCTCTAGGGGGAGGGATTGGTAACCTGGTCGCTTGAGATTGTACGAAATATCGGTAACGCGAGCGAGGAAATTAGTAGGGCCGCTTGAGTTTGTACGAAATGTAAGAGCAGGGATCGGTAATCCAACGAGCGAGCATAAGAGTAAGAAATTTTTGGACGGGTAATCCGAGGTAGGGGAAGAGTAGGGCCACTTCTGCTTGTAAGATATTTTTGGTTCCGAGGGGAAAACGAGGGCCACATGAGTCTCTAAGAAATTTTGGGTGCGTAGGGGAAGAGTAGGGTCACTTTTGTTGGGGTACCCCGAGCATAGGGATGCGCAACTATTCTATTACACCCCTTTTTTTTATTTTGCAGTTGCCTCGCATAGCAGTGGAGGCAAGTACGTCCCAAGGGCGATCCTCCTCGACTTGGAACCGGGCACGATGGACGCAGTCCGTTCCGGCATATACGGCCGACTCTTTCGCCCGGACAACTTCGTCTTCGGGCAATCGGGTGCCGGAAACAACTGGGCGAAAGGTCACTACACGGAGGGCGCCGAGCTGGTGGACGCCGTCCTGGACGTCGTCAGGAAAGAAGCGGAAAACTGCGACTGCCTCCAAGGTTTCCAGCTGACGCACTCGCTGGGGGGCGGGACGGGCTCCGGAATGGGCACCCTGTTGATCTCGAAGATCCGGGAGGAGTACCCCGACAGGATCATGAACACGTACTCGGTGATGCCGAGCCCTAAGGTGTCGGACACCGTCGTCGAGCCGTACAACGCCACGCTGTCGGTGCACCAGCTCGTCGAGAACACCGACGAGACGTACTGCATCGACAACGAGGCCCTCTACGACATATGTTTTAGGACTTTAAAGGTGCCGAATCCTAGTTACGGCGACTTGAACCACCTGGTGTCGCTGACGATGTCCGGGGTGACGACCTGCCTCCGCTTCCCCGGCCAGTTGAACGCCGATCTCCGGAAGCTGGCGGTCAACATGGTTCCGTTCCCCCGGCTTCACTTCTTCATGCCCGGATTCGCCCCCCTGACGTCGCGCGGTAGCCAACAGTACAGGGCCCTGACCGTGCCCGAGCTCACCCAGCAGATGTTCGACGCGAAGAACATGATGGCCGCGTGCGATCCGAGGCACGGGCGTTACCTGACGGTGGCCGCCGTCTTCAGGGGGAGGATGTCGATGAAAGAGGTGGACGAGCAGATGCTCGCCGTCCAGAACAAGAACAGCAGCTACTTCGTCGAGTGGATCCCCAACAACGTCAAGACCGCCGTCTGCGACATTCCCCCCGTCGGCCTGAAGATGTCCTCGACGTTCATAGGGAACACCACCGCGATCCAGGAGCTCTTCAAGAGGATCTCCGAGCAGTTCGCCGCGATGTTCCGCCGCAAGGCCTTCCTCCACTGGTACACCGGCGAGGGCATGGACGAGATGGAGTTCACCGAGGCCGAGTCGAACATGAACGACCTGGTGTCCGAATACCAGCAGTACCAGGAGGCCACCGCCGACGAGGAGTACGAGGCCGAGGAGGAGGCGGCCGCCGACGATTTTAACTGTTAGTAGGCTTCGCGAAAAGGACGGCGCATTTATTTATTGGAATTTTAAAGATTTTTAAAGTATTGTAATATTTTTTTTCCGTACGTTATTTAATTAATTGTTTATGAATTCTCTGATGCTGGAGGAAGACTGAATTTTCTACTTTTTCGTAAACGAACGTAAATAAAAACGTTTGCAAGTAAGAGGCGTTTCGTTTATTGACGCGACGTTTGCATTAAGCTCAGACTCGAACCCTTGCATGTAGAACTCCCGAACTTCAGCTACCGCAGCGCCGCCTATACGCCACTAGACAAAGTAGAGTAGCACGACGCCATTTATCAAACGAGCAAATTAAAGAAAAAAAGTTAGTGGCGCCATCTATGTAAATTTCGTTTAATTATTTAATTAATTCCGCAGATAATAATTTATGGTTGTAAAATTCAAGACAAAGCAAAGAAGAACGACTGTCGAACAAGTAAAAAAAAAAAAACAGTCAGTGGCGCCATCTATGTAAATTTCGCCTAATTATTTTTTGACCGTAAATCTAATAATAACCATAATAACTTATGGTTGAAAAGACCAAGGCACAGCAGAGAAGCAGGACGTCATTTATCAACGAGCAAATTAAAAAAAAAAGTTAGTGGCGCCATCTACGCAAATTTCGTCTAATTACTTTTTTGACCTCAAATTTAAAAGACCACTAATTTATGGTCGTAAAGTTTAAGACAAAGCAAAGAAGGACGGCGCCGACTGTGAAACGAACAAAAAAAAAGTTAGTGGCGCCATCTATGTAAATTTGGCCTAATTATTTTTTTACCGTAAATTTTAAAATCTAATAACTTACGGTTGAAAAAGCCAAGACAAAGCAGAGTAGCATTTATCGAACGAGCAAATTAAAAAAAAAAACAAAATAGTGGCGCCATCTACGTAAATTTCGCCTAATTACTTTTTTGACCTCAAATTTTAAAGACTACTAATTTATGGTCGTAAAGTTTAAGACAAAGCAAAGAAGGACGGCGCCGACTGTCAAACGCACAAAAAAAAAGTTAGTGGCGCCATCTATGTAAATTTGGCCTAATTATTTTTTTACCGTAAATTTTAAAATCTAATAACTTACGGTTGAAAGAGCCAGGACAAAGCAGAGTAGCATTTATGAAACGAGCAAATTAAAAAAAAATTAGTTAGTGGCGCCATCTACGTAAATTTCGTCTAATTACTTTTTTGACCTCAAATTTTAAAGACTACTAATTTATGGTCGTAAAGTTTAAGACAAAGCAAAGAAGAACGGCGCCGACTGTCAAACGAACAAAAAAAAGTTAGTGGCGCCATCTATGTAAATTTGGCCTAATTATTTTTTTACCGTAAATTTTAAAATCTAATAACTTACGGTTGAAAAAGCCAGGACAAAGCAGAGTAGCATTTATCAAACGAGCAAATTAAAAAAAAAATAAGTTAGTGGCGCCATCTACATAAATTTCGTCTAATTACTTTTTTGACCTCAAATTTTAAAGACTACTAATTTATGGTCGTAAAGTTCAAGACAAAGCAAAGAAGAACGGCGCCGACTATCAAACGAACAAAAAAAAAGTTAGTGGCGCCATCTATGTAAATTGGCCTAATTATTTTTTTACCGTAAATTTTAAAATCTAATAACTTAGGGTTGAAAAAGCCAGGACAAAGCAGAGTAGCATTTATCAAACGAGCAAATTAAAAAAAAAATAAGTTAGTGGCGCCATCTACGTAAATTTCGTCTAATTACTTTTTTGACCTCAAATTTTAAAGACTACTAATTTATGGTCGTAAAGTTCAAGACAAAGCAAAGAAGAACGGCGCCGACTATCAAACGAACAAAAAAAAAGTTAGTGGCGCCATCTATGTAAATTGGCCTAATTATTTTTTTACCGTAAATTTTAAAATCTAATAACTTACGGTTGAAAGAGCCAGGACAAAGCAGAGTAGCATTTATCAAACGAGCAAATTAAAAAAAATAATTAGTTAGTGGCGCCATCTACGTAAATTTCGTCTAATTACTTTTTTGACCTCAAATTTTAAAGACTACTAATTTATGGTCGTAAAGTTCAAGATAAAGCAAAGAAGAACGGCGCCGACTGTCAAACGAACAAAAAAAAAGTTAGTGGCGCCATCTATGTAAATTTGGCCTAATTATTTTTTTACCGTAAATTTTAAAATCTAATAACTTACGGTTGAAAGAGCCAGGACAAAGCAGAGTAGCATTTATCAAACGAGCAAATAAAAAAAAAATTAGTTAGTGGCGCCATCTACGTAAATTTCGTCTAATTACTTTTTTGACCTCAAATTTTAAAGACTACTAATTTATGGTCGCAAAGTTCAAGACAAAGCAAAGAAGAACGGCGCCGACTGTCAAACGAACAAAAAAAAAGTTAGTGGCGCCATCTATGTAAATTTGGCCTAATTATTTTTTTACCGTAAATTTTAAAATCTAATAACTTACGGTTGAAAAAGCCAGGACAAAGCAGAGTAGCATTTATCAAACGAGCAAATTAAAAAAAAAAATAAGTTAGTGGCGCCATCTACGTAAATTTCGCCTAATTATTTTTTGACCGTAAATCTAATAATAGTAATAACTTATGGTTGAAAAGACCAAGGCACAGCAGAGAAGCACGACGTCATTTATCAACGAGCAAATTAAAAAAAAAAAAAGTTAGTGGCGCCATCTACGCCAATTTAGTCCAATTACTTTTTTGGCCGCAAATTTTAAAGATTACTAATTTATGGTTGTAAAGTTCAAGATAAAGCAAAGAAGGACGGCGCCGACTGTGAAACGAGCAAAAAAAAGTTAGTGGCGCCATCTATGTAAATTTGGCCTAATTATTTTTTTTATCGTAAAATTTAAAATCTAATAACTTACGGTTGAAAGAGCCAGGACAAAGCAGAGTAGTATTTATCAAACGAGCAAATTAAAAAAAAAAATTAGTTAGTGGCGCCATCTACGTAAATTTCGTCTAATTACTTTTTTGACCTCATATTTTAAAGATTACTAATTTATGGTCGTAAAGTTTAAGATAAAGCAAAGAAGGACGGCGCCGACTGTGAAACGAGCAAAAAAAAGTTAGTGGCGCCATCTATGTAAATTTGGCCTAATTATTTTTTTACCGTAAATTTTAAAATCTAATAACTTACGGTTGAAAAAGCCAGGACAAAGCAGAGTAGCATTTATGAAACGAGCAAATTAAAAAAAAAATAAGCTAGTGGCGCCATCTACGTAAATTTCGTCTAATTACTTTTTTGACCTCAAATTTTAAAGACTACTAATTTATGGTCGTAAAGTTTAAGACAAAGCAAAGAAGGACGGCGCCGACTGTGAAACGAGCAAAAAAAATTAGTGGCGCCATCTATGTAAATTTGGCCTAATTATTTTTTTTACCGTAAATTTTAAAATCTAATAACTTACGGTTGAAAGAGCCAGGACAAAGCAGAGTAGCATTTATCAAACGAGCAAATTAAAAAAAAAATTAGTTAGTGGCGCCATCTACGTAAATTTCGTCTAATTACTTTTTTGACCTCAAATTTTAAAGACTACTAATTTATGGTCGTAAAGTTTAAGACAAAGCAAAGAAGAACGGCGCCGACTGTCAAACGAACAAAAAAAAAGTTAGTGGCGCCATCTATGTAAATTTGGCCTAATTATTTTTTTTACCGTAAATTTTAAAATCTAATAACTTACGGTTGAAAGAGCCAGGACAAAGCAGAGTAGCATTTATCAAACGAGCAAATTAAAAAAAAATAAGTTAGTGGCGCCATCTACGTAAATTTAGTCCAATTACTTTTTTGGCCGCAAATTTTAAAGACTACTAATTTATGGTCGTAAAGTTTAAGATAAAGCAAAGAAGAACGGCGCCGACTGTCAAACGAGCAAAAAAAAAAGTTAGTGGCGCCATCTATGTAAATTTGGCCTAATTATTTTTTTACCGTAAATTTTAAAATCTAATAACTTACGGTTGAAAAAGCCGGGACAAAGCAGAGTAGCATTTATCAAACGAGCAAATTAAAAAAAAAATAAGTTAGTGGCGCCATCTACGTAAATTTCGTCTAATTACTTTTTTGACCTCAAATTTTAAAGACTACTAATTTATGGTCGTAAAGTTCAAGATAAAGCAAAGAAGAACGGCGCCGACTGTCAAACGAACAAAAAAAAAGTTAGTGGCGCCATCTATGTAAATTTGGCCTAATTATTTTTTTACCGTAAATTTTAAAATCTAATAACTTACGGTTGAAAAAGCCAAGACAAAGCAGAGTAGCATTTATCGAACGAGCAAATTAAAAAAAAAATAAATTAGTGGCGCCACCTACGTAAATTTCGCCTAATTACTTTTTTGACCTCAAATTTTAAAGACTACTAATTTATGGTCGTAAAGTTTAAGACAAAGCAAAGAAGGACGGCGCCGACTGTCAAACGCACAAAAAAAAAGTTAGTGGCGCCATCTATGTAAATTTGGCCTAATTATTTTTTTACCGTAAATTTTAAAATCTAATAACTTACGGTTGAAAAAGCCAGGACAAAGCAGAGTAGCATTTATCAAACGAGCAAATTTAAAAAAAAAATAAGTTAGTGGCGCCATCTACGTAAATTTCGTCTAATTACTTTTTTGACCTCAAATTTTAAAGACTACTAATTTATGGTCGTAAAGTTCAAGATAAAGCAAAGAAGAACGGCGCCGACTGTCAAACGAACAAAAAAAAAGTTAGTGGCGCCATCTATGTAAATTTGGCCTAATTATTTTTTTACCGTAAATTTTAAAATCAAATAACTTATGGCTAAAAAGGCCAAGACAAAGCAAAGAACGACGCCGACTGTCAAACGAGCAACAAAAAAAGTGTCCGTGGCGCCATCTGTGTAAATTTCCTTTAGTTACTTTTTTTGAGCGCAAATTTTAATTACGCTCTAAGTAATTTCTAGTCGCAGAAAAAAGACGAATTAATTCCCGCAAAAGAACCTAAAACAAAACAAAGTAACACCGAAGATGAAGCGTTGCCAACCTCAAATTCTGACGTTTCTTGTCAATTTGACAGGCATCTATTATGACAACTGCTTGGTTGACAATCGACAACTGAAAACCTGTTTTACTCTACAAGCACTCACTAATAAGCTCCTTCATTTGTGTAAGTTGCTAAAAATAAATCGATTCAATTTAACAGATGCGTTATTTGACAAGTGAAAAACCAATTGTTTGACAGTTGACAATTGAAAGTTGTTATAACATACGAAAAACGATTAACAAGCTTTTTCATTGCGTAATCTGTAAAAAGAATCGATTAAATTTGACACGTGCTCTATTAGACAACTGAAAATTCTTCTCGTTTGACAGTTGACAACTGAAAGCTGTCATGACTTACAAACAACTTACAACTACTTTTTAATTAAAACATAAAATTTAAACTCAAAAATAAAATAAGAAAAATCTTGACTATTTAGCAGTCGTGCAAATAATATTTACTTGACATTCAATTTCGTCAGTTGTCTTGTATATATATGCGATATATATTTAAAGTTTATTTATTTACTTACTTTCTTGTCAAATTGCGCAAACGTCTCTGAACTGTCATTTCTGACACTTATCACCTAACCAGACGTTTCTGAATGAACAAAACATTCTCTTTCCATATACATATGTATACATATACATTTGTGAATTAAATACTTTGACAGCCATCATATTTATTCTTGATTTACACAAACGCCCTTGAACTGCTACCTTTAACTATTGGAAGTGTCAAATATTCTTGAATTTGTGAACATATAATTTCTGACAACTGAAATCATTTTGATAACTGACCAGCGCACACATGTTTATTTATTTAATTGCAAAATTGTACATAATTTTTTTGTGGAAAAAAAAACCTGAAACATGAAGGATTTTCTTGGCTCAAAGTGTACCTGCCCTTGAATGTTTCTTTTGTTTCTATTCATTATGTAAAAATTACTCGGAAAACCTGATAAAAATCAATAAAAATCGAAATTTCTAAAATTGTCCGTCAAAATTGCGATAAATCTCCAAAACTGGCAACACCGCATCCAGGCGGTTGGACGCCAACTTGCCAACTCATCAGTGTTGCCAATCTTGTTGTGATTTGTCACTAGATCTGGTGACTTTCTGTTGAAATGTCAGATAAATAGATTAGTAAATTCGGAAACGTTTTGAATTTAGTGGTTTTGTCGCCGCTTTAGTGACAAATCTAGTGATTTTTTTATTTGATAATTTAGTTTTTTTTTAGCTTTTGTCATCGCGCTCTTCTTTATCGACAATTCGTCCAAACGAGCGATTCTCTTACATTTGACACAACAACATGCAGGAGCGGAAAGAAGACGACGAAGGAACAAGTGAAAAATTTCTGCGAAAAAAAGAGACGATCGCCTTTGTTCGTCTCGCATTCGACGAAAGAATGAAGACTGAAAGTTGAACGATCTTCTTTCTTTTTTGTTTCATTGTCATGTTGTTTCATTGTCACAAGATTCTTCTGAAGGAGGGGAAGTTCAACGATAAAGGAAAGAATTTTCTTCTCGCTTTCGACAAATAAAAACAGAAAAACGGGGCGATCGGCTTTTGTTCGCTTCGTGTTCGACAAGAAGCGAAGACCGACAGCGGGGTGATATCTAAATACACTGAACAAACTCTGTATATTGAGATTATCTCACACTTAGTGTACACTCCGAACTTAATGAGTACATTGAACAGAATTGAAATTGCTTCAACACTAAGATCATTTCATTGCACTAATAAACAGAAATTATCATTTAGTGTACGCTAAACAGAAATGATAATAACCCACAAGCAGAATAGGACACTAACGGCACAAGATAATTGACATTACCCATTGTACTTCAAGGGCACTTCACAAAACAAAAATCAACACGTCTGTCCCTTGTACTCGACAAGTACAGGGAACAGAGTCTGTACTTTGATATCATCTCATACTTAGTGTACACTCCGCATTCAACGAGTACACCGAATAAAACTGAAATTGCTCCAACTCTAAGATCATTTCATTGCACTAATAAACAAAAATTATTATTTCGTGTACACTAAACAGAAATGATAATAACGCACAAGTAGAGCAGTACACTAAGGGCACAAGGTAACTGACATTACCAAGGGCACCTCACAAAGCAAAAATCAACATGTCTTTCTTTTGTACTCGACAAGTACACTGAACAGATCTGTACATTAAGATTATTTCACGCCTAATGTACACCCCGCACTTAATGAGTACACTGAACAGAATTGAAATTGCTCCAACACTAAAATTATTTCATTGTATTAATAAACAGAAATTATCATTTCGTGTACACTAAACAGAAATGATAATAACCGACAAGCAGAACAGTAAGAACACTAAGGTCACAAGATAATTGACAATACCCACTAAACACCAGGGGCACTTCGCAAAATAAAAATCAACACATCCTTCCCTTGCACTCGACATTTACATTAAGATTATCTTACGCTTCGTGTACACCCTCGCATTTAATAAGTACACTGGACAGAATTGAAATTACCTCCAATACTAAGATCATCAAACAGTGCTAAACAGAAACTATTACAGTCCATCCTAGTACACGCGTAGTACACTTGCAATAACTAGAAATTCTTAGAAAAAAAATTAACGAAATTCCATATTCGATGGAGGCGCTGTAATACCAACGGCAAAAAGCGAAAGAGAGTCGACTTTCTTGTGTTTCACATTTTGTGTACACTACACAAAAATGAGTGTACTTGATAAGTACACTAAACAAAACGAAACAAAAAAGAGCACCTCACATGTACTTAGCGCACTGAACAAACATGACAATGCCTCACCCTCGTACTTGCAGAATACAATGAACAGTTGTTGAAGTGCCATGTACAGTGAGATTGCCTCGCACTTGATGTACACTACATTGAAATGAAAGTAACTAATAAGTACACTAAGAAATCACTGAATACTCGACGCACACAGTACATTATCTCACATTTCATGTACACTGAACGAAAATTACGTGTACTTGAGGTGTACACTAATCAAGATTCATATTACGCCCCATACTTCGAAGACACTTCATTTGCACTGAGTACATGAAACAGAAATGAAGGTAACTCATGATTATATTCCGTAAGTACACTGACATTGTTCCTCGTACACTGAGTACATGTCGTGTTGGCTTAATTGCGACAAAAACAAATAAAAAGGCAGACTTTCGGATACAACAATTACACTGAAGAGGGTGTCTCATATTTCATGCATGTACACTGAACAGGAATGCCAATAGTCCACTCTTGTACACGACAGTACTTGTACAACTTGTACTTAACTACGCCGAACAAAAATGAACACGTTAGTACACTGAACAGAAATGAAATTGGCACAAATTTGTGAAAGTACAAACAATAGAACTGAACACCATGCACTACATCGAACAAAATAGTGAACATCTTGGTAGGTACACCGACCCGAAACGAAATTGCCCCTTCTTGATTTTTGGCACAAACTTGTGGAAGTACAAACAAAAGAACGCCGATTGCTTCGCGCGCCGGTGCAACAACGCCGATTACATGTCGGTGGCGTTGACCAATGAGGTCGAGTTTACACAGTACGACATGACGCTCCCATGCTGTTTTTTTGTTTTCGCTTTGTTTTCGACGAAGTGGAGCTTCACGTTTGCAGAAGAAAAAAAGTTCACCTTCGACGAAGAAAATCAAAAGCAAGAAAGACGATCGGCTTTTGTTTGATACGGGAGGATTTTTTTTTACTTTCGACGAAGAAAAACGAAAACTAAAAAAAAGACGATCCGGCCTTTGTTTGTTTCGTATGTTCGACGAAGAAATTAAAACGGAAAAAGTTTTTTCCTTTCTAGTTTTCGTTCGTCGTTGTTCTATTGACTTCTAGAAGAAAAAATGAATAGGAATGCGAAAAACTAAACAAAAGAAAGATTGAAAGTTGAACGACGTTTTTTTGTTCGTTTTGCGTTCGACGGATAAATGAAGGTTGCAAGTCGAACGAATTTTTTTTTGCGTTTTGTTCATTTTGCATTCGACGAAAAAACGTTTTTGTTGGTCGGGTTGTTTCAATGTAGAGGAAGGAATTTTTTTTTTTGCTTTCGACGAAGTGAACAAAAACGATCGCCTTTTGTTCTTCTCCTCCTTCTTCTATTTTTGCTTTGCGCAGGAATGCTGCTTGTCTTCCGGCCATTCCAGACAATTACGACGTATCTTCATAGCTGGGTCTAAATCATTAGGCTGCATAAACATCCATGGTTAATGGTGGGATTCGAACCCACAGCACCGAGCGACACGACTTTCCAAGTCGGCTAAGCCACTCGGCGACCCAAACGGCTAAGCCACTCGGCGACCCAAACGCCTTTTGTTCGTTTTGACAACTCACATGGCAAACAGTTGGCAGCATTAACTTCCTTCAGTTATTTAATCTCTCGCACTAGCGCCAGCGTCGGTAGAGGGCTCTCGAGTTGTGATTTGGTTGTTGGCTGCACATTTATTTTTTATTTTTATTTTCTTTTTAACAAGCACTTTATTTAAGACAAGGCTAATCCACATTTAAATCGAAGCTCTTTCGAAAACGTATCGTGCTTACAGAAAGAAAGCGCTGTGTTGGTTATGTACGTCATAAGTCATAGGTCACGTGACATGCGGAATATATGAAGACCCTGTATAAGTGTTTGGCAATAAATAGGTGGAAAAAATGTTTAAGAACTCTAAGGCCCGATTTTATAATTGACGGATAAGCATTATTCTTAGAATAACATGACGTAGATGTGACGTAGATTATTCTTGACACTTGACAGATTTGACATTAGACGTGATAACCTAAGTAGAATAAATTCTGCTAGTGCCGAATTAATGCAGCGCGCTTATGGGCCAGTTGTGTACAAAACGAGTTCAAGTTAATTGTGTGTGCGGTTTAAACAATATCATTGGAGGAAAGTTTAAGTTTGATCGAGTGGTTAATTCGTTTTTATACGACTGGCCCTATGACGCACAGCGACCATATTTAGTGACCAGTTTGGACGAGAAACTACCGTTAGTATAGCTCTCCTGTTATTCTTAACTCGTTAGTCAACTCTGAATTTTTGAATTCCTCGGATAATTTTAGCTTGACTTCAGGCTGGTTTATACAACAAGAATAAGAAATAAGGTTTAAGGCGTAACGCTTAAGATAAAAGTTAATCTTACGGGTCTGTGTGTTTGCGTTTATAAACCGAATAAGGAATAAGGTATACCGCGTAAGATAACAAAAGTTGGTTAACATTGAACTTTTAGGCGTTATTCTTAGACGATGTCATGCGCACATGCGTACAAAGCGTTGCACTTATTTTGTACGTTTATTTTTCACGAAATAACCGGTATACCCAACTCACGATTTTGACGATTGACAATAACAAACCTAACCACGCATGCGTGCTTTGGAAGAACACTAAATTTTATTGGTCAGTTTTAAAACGTATCTTATTCTTATTCTGTTGAATAAACACGTACATTCTTATTCCTTAAGCTTTATCTATTAGGCGTTGGTCCTTATTTCTTATTCTTGTTGTATAAACCAGCCTTTCATGTGTCGCATCTTTGGTCTAACTCGAGCTGTCGACGTGTTCTAATTTTAGAACCTCGAGACCAATCAAGTTAGGCCTGCAGTCCAATACGTAACTTCAAAGTAGAATTAAACGCACAATGATATACAGAGTGTGCAAATTAAAAGCACCGATTTCAATTTAAAACTCGACACAGGCTCGCAATATCGTAGATTTGATGGCTTTTTTGAATTCTCTGGGAAATTCTAGCCTGAAATCATGTGCCGCATCGTAGGTCTAGAGTGATAAGTAATCGAGTTGTCGTTGCTCTAATTTTAGAACTCGGAAATAAAACACGTCAGATCCGTGATGCGACACGCGAAATCAGGTTAGAATTGACTCGGAACTTCAGACATGCTATAATAAACGAAGAGTTCTAATCAACCAACGACATTTAGATTTAAAACTCGGTGGTACGTTGGGATATTCGGTATTTTATTGCACTGTTGAATTCCCGGGAAAATTTTAGTCTGAAATCATGTGTCACACCATGGGTCTAAAGCGATAAGTTTACGAGTTATCGTTGCTCTAATTTTAGAACTCGCAAATAAAACACGTCAGATCCGTGATGCGACACGTAAAGTCGGGTTATAATTGACTCGGAAATTCAAATATGTTAAAATAAACTAAGAGTTCTAATTAACCAACGACATTTAGATTTAAAAGTCGGTGATACGTTGGAATATTCGGTATTTTATTGCATTATTGAATTCCCGGGAAAATTTTAGTCTGAAATCATGTGTCACACCATGGGTTTAAAGCGATAAGTTTTCGAGTTATCGTTGCTCTAATTTTAGAACTCGGAAATAAAACACGTCAGATCCGTGATGCGACACGTGAAATCAGGTTAGAATTGACTCGGAACTTCAAGCATGCTATAATAAACGAAGAGTTCTAATCAACCAACGATATTTAGATTTAAAACTTGGTGGTACGTTGGAATATTCGGGATTTTATTGCTTAGTTGAATTCCCGGGAAAATTTTAGTCCGAAATCATGTGTCACATCATGGGTCTGTCACAAAAGATTCTCGGATGTTCTAAAATTAGAGCTTGCAAACCCTTTACGTTAGACCTGTGATGCGACACATGACATCAGGCTAAAATTGACTCGGAAATTTAAATATGCTGTAAAATATGGAAACTTCTATTAACAAATGACTTTTAGATTGAAAATTCTAATGATACATTGGAACTTTCTGTAGTTTATTCATTATTGAGTTATCGGGAAAATGTTAGTTCGAAATCATGTGTCACATCATGGATCTATCATAAACGACCCGCGGATGTTCTAAAATTAGAGCTTCGGACCCGTTTACGTTAGACCTACGATGCGACACATGAAATCAGGCTAAAATTGACTCAGAAATTCAAATCTGCAATAATATATGGGGTATTCCTTTGTGTTAAATTTTTATGATGTGATTTCATAAATTTCACGCCAGTGTGGTTTTAACGGGGACACAAGAGCTAAGATTCCGGTACAGTCTCTATATTAAACATGTCGTTTAGGGAACGTAAACGTTGTCGTTACGTTCTAGCGAAGTCCGTGCTGAAATATGTTAATCTGACTGCGACTGACCGAAACCCGACCGCGTATTTTGAGAATTATTCTTGACACTTGACAGATTTGACATTAGACGTGATAACCTAGGTAGAATAAATTCTGCTAGTGCCGAATTAATGCAGCGCGCTTATGGGCCAGTTGTGTATAAAACGAGTTAATCACTCGATCAAGTTAATTGTGTGTGCGGTTTAAGCAATAATATCATTGGAGGAAAGTTTAAGTTTGACCGAGTGGTTAATTCGTTAATTCGGCCCTATGACACACAGCGACCATATTTAGTGACCAGTTTGGACGAGAAACTACCGTCAGTATAGCTCTCCTGTTATTCTTAACTCGTTAGTCAACGCTGAATGCACATAACTAGAAAACTTCAACGGCGACAGTTACGTGCATTTGTCTCCGTAAAAATTTTTGGTGGGGGTTCATCAGCGACACCCCTTCTGACTGTTCCTTCCCCTCACCCTTTAGCTCCTCAGAAACTTTGGGACTGCAAGGCGTAAGCCTTAATTATTAAATATTTTCCAGCAGATTTAGATTTTTTTTAATTTCTAAATTTGAATTTAGGGGCAAACCGCAATGAATGCAAACACAATAAGAATGTTTACTTAAAAAATGAATTCACCGTTGGAAATGGTAACGCGTTGTTAAACGGAATAAAAACAGTTTCCTGTAATGACGGTAAAAAAAAATTACAGAGCGCTGTATGTGATTGACGCACAGAGCTTTTCAAACTTTCGCTTTTTCTCGTTACAGGAGCGCCACTGAACAACTTTCTGCATTTACTTTTCACCTCCTTCGTCTCTCGGTGAGTCTTTACGCATACGGTATGACGTTACAGTTGCACTCTGCTACTAGATGGCGGGCAGAGCGCCAAACAATCTTAAATTGTAAATAAATTGTGACAAACAATTGTTTCGCGTGTGATATTAAAATTGAAACATAATATTTGTTAAGGAATGAATATTCTATACCCAGAAGCAAATAACAAATTAAAAAGTGAACTTTAAATACGAGTAGGTTCGGTTTTTTGAACGACCGCTTCGTTTCTTCTTTTTCTCTTTTTCAAATTCTTTAACAACATGTGACAAAAAAAAGAGGAAAAACAGAAATTAAAAAAATATATATGAAAATGAAAATAAATTTTTGTTGTTGCTCGATTTTAAAAACAAATTTGCGTGCGTAATAAATGCGGATTCAAAATATTGTTCCTTTTGACGTGCGATTTTGATTGACGTCGGTTGGAAATCGTTTGGTGATAAGACTTGACGTTTTATCAAAAGACGGTGACGTCATCCAGTTCCGATAGTAAATATTATCAAATCGCCGCCATTTTCTTCTTCTTCTTTTTCTTCTTCAAAACAACAACCCTCACTCACTTTCTTTAAACGAAACTGAACAATTCAAGGAATAGTCGTAAGGATTTCCTCTAAACGAATAATTTTTTAAACTATTTATTTGTTTCTTCTGCTGGTGCTGGCCACAATAAAATTGTGCATTTTTCTCTCGTTAGTTCGCAGAACGGTCGACAGGTGGCGCCACTTTCTTATTCGAATGACTTTCTTCATGTTCGCTGATGCTTATAATCGAGCCGGTGGTATCGCGAATCATACAGATTGTAGAAAAATTAATGCCTATCGGCAACACTGCTTTTGACCGTCCATCATCTTCGAATTGCTTTTCGAATTTATTAATTCGTTAAACTTTCAACAGGTGGCGCCACCTTCTTGTCTGCGCCTGATCTAGATTTGTTCTTCATCTTCTTGGCAACTTTCTTTTTCTGATTTCATTAGATCATTGAAGTGCTAACTGATGTAACTCATGGCCAAAATGGGGGGGGGGGGTGGAGACTTGATCCTTATTTTTTAGACTTGTTCTTCATCTTTTTGGGGCATCATTTTTTAATTTCATTAAATAATTAAACTATCAACTGATAGCGCCACTTTCTTCTCTAAGCCATGGCCAAATTAGAGGGGAGGGGGGGCGGAGATTAATTTTTTAATTATTTATTTGTTTCTTCTGTTGGCCGCAATGAAACTGTCCATCGCATTTAATTTTGGCGCCAGTTACTTTTCGATTTCGTTAATTCGTAGAATCGTCAGTAGATGGTGTCACTTTCTTATTTGAATTATGACCAACCGCGTTCAGATTCGCCGATGCTTATAATCGGACTTATACCGATGACCGACGGTCATCTCTCGATTGTTTTTCGATTTTGTTAATTCGTTAAACCTTTCAACAGGTGGCGCCACGTTCTTGCTTGGACTTGATCTTCATTTTTTCAGACTTGGCCTTTCTCTCTTTCTTCTGCTGGCCATAATAGATCGTCCATCGGTTTTAATTTTGGCGCTATTTATTTTTAGTTAGTTTGCGAATTCGTCAATTCGTAGAATTGTCAACAGATGGCGCGCCACTTTCTCATCCAAGTGACGGCCAACGCCGTTTATAATCCAACTGGTATCGGGAGTTACGAGTCGCTGAAATTAGTGAATTATTAACCGTCGGTCTTTTTCCAATTTTATTAGTTCGTTGAACCTTCAACGGGTGGCGCCACGTTCCTTGGTCTGAACTTGGTCTTCTTTTTTTTAGACTTGTCTTCATCTTCTTGGCCTTGGCTTCGTAAATCATTGAACTCGTCGATTGATAGCGCCACTTTCTAAACTAAGTCACGGCTAAAATAGGATAGGAGGGGGGGAGGATTAATTTTTTAATTATTTATTTGGTTCGTCTGCTAGCCACAATAAATTGCCCATCGGTTTTAATTTCGGCGACAGTTATTTTTCTGTTTCGATAATTCGCAGAATTGTCAACAGATGGCGCCACTTTGCTACTTAAGTTATGGCCTACTTCGTTCACATTTGCTTGACACTCATAATCCCTTCGCAACGAAAATTTTTAAATTAATGAATTTTATTAACTGCCGGTCATTTTCCATTGTTTTTAAAAATGTTATTAGTTCGTTAAACCTTCAACAGATGGGGCGACGTTCTTGTCATCTTAATTTTTCTTGACAATTAAAAAGAAAATTTTGCTTAAATTTGTTAAGCTGTCGGTAGATGACATCACATTCTTGCTTAGACGTGTTCTTCATTTCTTGCCGAACTGCCTCTTTTGATTTTCTTAATTCGTTAGACATTCGATAGATGGCGTCACATTCATTCCTGCACCCCAACTTATATATTTTCATTGTTCTTTTTTTTTTAATTTGGTTGTTTCGAGAAACTTTCAACACATGACGTCAGCGTCTCGCCCAGGGCTAGCCTGGTGATTATTTTTTCTTGACGATTTTCTTGGCTGTGTTAAACTTTTAATGGATGGCGCCACATTCTAGTCGGCATCGAGAGTGATGCAAAACCATGATAATCAATAAATTATTTATTGACCATCGGTCATCTTACAATTGCTTTTCTCCATTTTATTAATTCGCCAAGCGTTCAATAGATGGCGCCAAGTTCTTGCCCCAGACATGAACTTCATTTTTCCTGACAATTCTTCTTCATTTTGTTAATTTGTTAAACTGTCAATAAATCACAGCAAGTTCTTTCTTTGATGTGCTCCTTTTCTCGCGAAAATTTCGCTTTTGGTTTTCGTTAATTCGTTAAACTTTCAATAGATGGCGCCACATTCTCGTCAGCACCACGACTACGTCCTTCCTATTGCTATTTTTTTTTAAATTTTATTAATTCGTGATATTTGCAACACATGACGCTACTTTCCCGCCTAGATAATAATTAGTATAATCTTGACAATTTTTTCCATTTTGTTAATTTCGTTAAACCGTCACGTGATCCTTTTTTCCTTGTTGTCAAAATTTCTTCTCGATTTTGTTAATTCGCTGAAGTTTCGATAGATGGCGCCAGATTCTTTCCCGGCTTCGATCTGTGTACTTTTAATGCCTTTTAATTTCATTAATTTGTCAAACTTTTAATAGACGGCGCCACGTTCTCATCTTTCAGATGGGATCCCCTTCATTTTTTTTTTGTAAAAAATCTCTAACTGGTCTCAAGCTTGGTAGCTTGACGGAAGGGGCGTTTTCGTTGCTGGTAATTTTTTGATTTTGTTAATTCGTTAAATTCTCGACAGATGGCGCCGTTCTTGTTTCAACATTGGCCAACTTCATTCATAACTGCTGACCCTTACATTCGTAAAATAAAAAACACAATGTCAAGATGGAATGTCAGAGCTTGAGAATCATTACCACTTTGGACATATTTAGTTACCACTTTGGACATATCTAGTAACCACTTTGGACATATCACATTTTCCAAAATTCCTAGAAACGTGATTTTAGAAATTTTTAAAACTCTCTCACATGCAAATAATATTTTTTCTATAAGAGTAGTTTATATCAGAGCTAATTTTATAACAGCATTTGTCATTTGAAATTGACCTTCATTACCACTTTGGACATAATTAGTTACCACTTTGGACATATCACATTTTCGAACATTTCTCGATCGCTTCTTATGTTACTGTCTTCGTCGTGATGTTGAACGCGATCTCTCTCCCAGTGGGACGCCGTCTAAGGGTGGCGCCATCTAATGGCAAACGAGAGAGCTTCTCCATGCAATGAAAAGATGAAAATGGAAAAATCTTGCGAGTTTACGAGGCAAGTTGCTCCTTATATTACTGTCCTCGTCGTGATGTTCGGCGCCTAATGTGACGCCATCTATCGGTTGACATACAAGGTTTCTTTGTTAAGTTTATTTGCAGCCGTTTCGATTCGCTTAAGTGGGTCCTCCAAGGGGTGGCGATGTGTCCACGGAATTTCTTTTCAATTCATTTAATTAAAATTTAAATTTTATAAATAGATGGCGCCACTTTCCTGCTTGACTACGTCTACATTTGTCACGGCCAAATGAATTTATAGCCGCCCACCTCAATTCTAATAAAATTATGTTTCTAGGTGGCGATGTGGCGCCATCTATGTTCGAGAAACCAACGATGCACTGAAAAATTACGGACGCCATCTAACGGCATGCGAAAGGACTTCTTCGTACGATAAAATAACGAAAATCGAAAATTTTTGGCAATTTACGAAGCGAACGCTTTTATAGTATCTCGCCTTTGTTTTCAACGCCACCTTCAGCCTGTTAGATAATTTGGTGCGACGCCATCTATCGGCTAACACTAAAGATTTCTTCGTTAAGTCTATTCACTGCCGTCTTAGACCGTTCCAGACGGCGGCGACGCATTCACAGAAGTTCCTGATGCTTCTAATTCACTTGGTTAAACTTTGAATAGATGGCGCCACTTTCTTGCTTCAATACAGCTGACATCTAAGTCATGGCCAACTTCGTTTATGTTCGCTCATCTCAGTCGTTTTAAAAATTAGGTTTTGAGAAAGTCTTTCTAGGTGGCGTCCGAGTGCGAAATTCAGAAACCAAGAGAGATTCCGGGCGCCGTCTAACGGCAAGCAAAAGAACTTCTTCACGCAGTAAAACGATGACAATCCGGAAATTTAGCGAATTTACAAAACAATTTACACGCTCTTTTTACCGTGATGTTCAGCGCCGTCTCTCGGCTAGTAATTAACTTGGTGCAGCGCCATCTACCGGTCAGCAATGAAGGTTTATTTGTTATGTTTATTAATGGCCATTTCAGTTTGTTTAAGTACTTACATAGGTCCTTCTAGGTGACGAGCGACGTGTTTTTAATTTCTCCTCAAATTCATTTGATAAAATTTTGAATAGATGGCGCCACTTTCTTGCTCCAATACGTTCGGCTGACATCTGAGTCATGGCCCGTCGCCCGTCTCAGTCCTTTTCAAATTAGGTTGCTAGGTGGCATCATCTATGTAATGTATGTCCAAGTGTAAGTCCAGAAAACAACAATGCATTGAGAAAATTTTGAGCGCCGCCACCTAACGGCAAGCGAAATAACTTCTGCATGAAATAAAACGTTGCAAATCCAGATATTTTGCGAATTTACAAGAAAAGGAAACAAGTCGCTCTTGAAGAAAACACAATTTCCTCATCCAAATCTAGAGCGCCACCTTTCGGGTACTAATTAATTTTGTTGTGACGCCATCTGTCGGTCAACAATGAAGGTTCATTTGTTATGGTTTATGGCCATGACGACGTGTTTTTTTTTATTTCTTTTTAAATTCGTTCAATTAAACTTTGAATAAAGGCCGGAATACGTTCGGTTGACATTATTAAAGTAGTGAGGTGGCGCCATCTATTGAAACATGTCCATAGATTATGCGTTGAGGTTTGTTTTTATGAAGGCAAAGCTTACTATTAAAAAAAAACTCATCTAACTTCTGCGGGAGAACCAAGATTTTTTTAAACCATTAGGTACATTTAGAGGGCGCCACTTCATACCTCTGTCAATTTTCTTTTTAACGAAAAAAAAATTGAGACGGTCGTATGTACGTCTAAGTTGGCCCTGTCATGTATTCGGCGAAAATAATTTTAAAATTGGGTTCCGATAAAGTAGTAGTAGTGCTTTTTCTAAGCGATGAGTGGCGCCACCTATTGAGAATTATATTACATTAACTTCTGCATGCAATAAAGCGATGAAAATTCAGAAGTTTCGCGAATTTACAAGAAAACACTATTCACTATTCCTTCATCCAGATCTACGGCGCCACCTTTCGGGTATTAATTAATTTTGACGTGACGCCATCTACCGGCCAACAACGAAGGTTCATTTGTTACGTTTATGGCTGTACATGACGATGTGTTTCTCAACTCGTTCAATTAAACTTTTTTGATTGAATAGTTGCCGGAGAATACGTTCGGTTGACGTTATTAAAGTAGCGAGGTGGCGCCATCTATTGAAACTTGCGTTGCATGTCCATAGGTTCTTTTTTATGAAGGCAAAGCTTACTATTAAAAAAAAACTCATCTAACTTCTGCGGGAGAACCAAGATTTTTTTAAACCATTGGGTTCTTTCAGAGGGCGCCACCTCATACCTCTGTCAATTTTTTTTTTTAATTAAATCGAGACGGACGTATGTACGCTTAACTTTGCCCTCTCGTGTATTCGACTCGTTTAGGCGAATAATTTTAAATAATTGAAAAATTGGGTTTCGAAAAAGTAGTGGTAGCACTTTTTTAAAAGTGATGAGTGGCGCCATCTATTGAGAGTCGTATTACTTGCTTATCATTATTAGTCTTGGACAGGCAGAGTTTCTTACGAAAGAATGTTTTTTGTCGACTGTGTTTTTGGTTTTTCTTTCAACTCGTTCGATTAAACTTCGAATAGTTGCTAGAATACGTTCAGTTGACACTATTAAAGTAGTAAGGTGGCGCCATCTATTGAAAGTTACGTTGTCTGTCCATAGATTATGCATCGAGATTCTTTTATGAAGGCGAAGCTTACCTACTATTAAAAGAAATTCACGTAACTTCTGCGGAAGAACCAAGTTTTGTTTTTTAAACCACTGGGTTCATTCAGAGGGCGCCACCTCATACCTCTGTCAAATTTTTTTTGAATGGAATTGAAACGGTCGCAATACGTTTAAAAGTTGGCCCTGACGTGCACTCGATGCGCTTAAGCGAATTGAAGGCCAAAATAATTTTAAAAGTGGGCTTCGAAAAAGTAGTGGTAGCACTTTTTTTTTTAAGTGATGAGTGGCGCCAGCTATTGAGAGTCGTATTACATGCTTATCATTATTAGTCTTGGACAGGCTGAGTCTCACAGTTTCTTACGAAAGAATGTTTTTTTGTCGACTGTGTTTTTGGTTTTTCTTTTAACTCGTTCGATTAAACTTTGAACAGTTGCTGGAATACGTTCAGTTGACACTATTAAAGTAGTAAGGTGGCGCCATCTATTGAAAGTTACGTTGTCTGTCCATAGATTATGCATCGAGATTCTTTTTTATGAAGGCGAAGCTTACCTACTATTAAAAGAAATTCATGTAACTTCTGCGGAAGAACCAAGTTTTTTTTAAACCATTGGGTTCGTTCAGAGGGCGCCACCTCATACCTCTGTCAATTTTTTTTTAATGGAATTGAAACCGTCGCAAGTTGGCCCTGACGTGCACTCGATCCGCTTAAGCGAATTGAAGGCCAAAATAATTTTAAAAGTGGGCTCCGAAAAAGTAGTGGTAGCACTTTTTTTTAAAGTGATGAGTGGCGCCATCTATCGAGAGTTGTATTACATGCTTATTATTATTAATCATGGATAGGCAGGGTTGCATAGTTTCTTACGAAAGAATTTAATTGTCAGCTTGGACAGTAACAGTAAAAAAAAAATTAAAGTGGACGAATTAAAAAAAAATAAATAAAATTTAGGACGCGCCACTGTTTGTATCCTGTAAGGATGGGAATTAGGTCAGCTTCTGAAAATAAATTCTTTTGTCGGCTCGAAGACCAATTATAAAACTGAAAAGAGATGGAAATCGTAAATACGGATCAGAAAGCGATAATGAATTTTAAAGCAAAACAATCAAAAAAGAAAATCACGCGTTCGCCAAATAAAAATTTTAGGTAAATTAGGTCATAGTAATTAATTATCTGCTGGAAGCTCTTTAATTAAGCCGCTGCTTAAGATAACTTGTTGACACGATCCGCGCGCATTACGGAGATAAGCCCGACGCAAAAAATCAGCGTCAAAATAAAGCCGCGCACTTCTCCCAGATCTCCGACGACCAAAAAAAAAAATATATACATATATATCGATGGCGAAATTGAAGAAATGCCCCCGAATGTTGCATCATACTCGATTTTGCATGCGCTCGCTTTTTTTTGCTTGTTTCTCGCTGCGTCCGTCTATCGGTGTCCCGTCTGCTTTTTCCAAAATAAGCGCGCAATCAATCGCCCGAGCACGCGATGGAATCGCTCCGGAGCAAAAAGTCAACGATTCGCCTAACCTTTGCTACCAGAGACGACGACGACGACGACGACTCAGGCGAGCCCGATGCGTGTTCGAGGTATTCGATAAGGACCCGGCTATCGCTCGCTTATTTTTTTTTTTAAGTCTGAGGCAAAGTTTAAAAATACACGTCATTCATTAAACGAGTGACCCGTACAGTACGCGAATTCCCCCAATCAGTGCCCGAAATAAAAAAAAAATTACTAAAGAAAACAGTAAAAAAAAAAACAAATGTTTAAAACACCCCCACGTGCATGAGTGCTTCTTATTCACGAGGATCGGGATTTGAGGGTGAAGAAGGAAGAACAGAAAAAAAATGTTGTCGTCGAATAATTAATTTATCAGGCTTAGAATTTAGGAAAGTTTACGCATTCTTAATGTGTCCGTAAGACACGAGCGCGTTTGTTTATTTTATCTTATGGTTTGGAATATGATACGGGGTGCGTCTCAGGCAGAGGGATGGAAGGAAAAAAAGATGCGGGCAGGTAGTCTCCGGGCGGGCTTTGGGTGGTAAACGCTTGGTAAGGTTGCGCTAATTACGCTTACCTCACACGGGCGTTTCGTGTACTCCGTCCTTGAGTGGGTGTCTCACTCATATTTACCTCACACGGGCGTTTCGTGTACTCCGTCCTTGAGTGGGCGTCTCACTCATATTTACCTGACACGTGTAGCCAGTCTCTGAGTGGGTGAAATAACGTTTCGATAGCTCAGTGTTGTGTGTTGTCGTTACTCAAACCGTCCGGAAGATAAACATTCAGTTACCGTTAGCAAAACTTAGTGGTTAGTAAAACTGTCCTGTTGCAAAGTGTTCGACGCCTGTTTGCGCATGTCTGTGACGGCCATTTATTAAAATGACTGTCATGTGTAATTCACAGGATCAGTTTTAATTGTGACGTAACCGTCATATTTATTATGACCACTGTCGTGACCGGCGTCATTTAACGAACTTACCTGTGAAATAATTAGTTAACAAGAAACAAATTAATAAATGTTTGCACGTTTTTGTAATTAATCCTAAATTTGCAAAACTGTCAGAAAAAAAACTTTTTCTTTTTTTCTTTTCCTTGCATACAATAAAGTTTTTATTCTAATGCGTCTTTCTAGCCTTTCTTTTTTCTCTTTTTCTTGACAATTTATCTTTGCTTTCTCTTGGGACACTGAAGAGTCATTTATCTTTAAAACTGAGTGAGTTTGTTTCTACATTATTTTCACCTCCGTCACCTCCCTTTCCCCTTTACTTAAAAAATTTAAAAAAAGAGTATAAGGGAGTTTATTGTCTCTATTAATTTCACCTTGCTTTCTTTCTTTCTTTTTTTCTTCCTTACTCTTTTTGATTTCAAACTTTTTCTGATTGTTTCTACCTTGCCTTCCTCTTTTCCGTTTTCTCATAATTTTGTCTTTGCTTTCTCTTAATACAATTTTAATTTCGTTGACTTTTGCTCGCACGTCTTCTTGTCTTTTTTATTCTGTTGGTAGGCACGCAGATAATTAATTTATTTTAACATCTGATGGATTTGCAGTCCACGTTTTTGGCTTTTTTTGGGTTTTCTGCAAACCCTTTCTTCATTTGCATCATGAGTCCTTTCTATTTTTTTTAAAATTCTTTTGGAAATCGTTTCTTTCTCCTTGGATTCGTCGAGGAGTTTGTTCACGTTTTGAATTGTGTTTCGTTTTCTCCTTTTTCGCGAATCTTTTCTTTCCTATCTTTCCTGTTTTTTTAAAAATTCTTTTAGAAATTTGAATTGCTTCTGCTCGTATTCGTTCATGTTTCTTTCTAGGTTTCCCCTTTCTTCTTTGTCGTCAACCTTTCCTTTTCCTCATCTGGATCACGAATCCTTCCCAGCTTTTTTGTTTTTAATTTAGAAATTGAGATTGTTGCTTTCCGATTGGACTTCTTTTTCGTCAACTTTTCCTTTTCCTCACCTATCCCTACGGTATTACTCCATTTCACTCTTTCGCTCGGTTAAAGCTGAGTTCATCTCGTAACAAGCCCCGTCCCAGCGTAGTTGGGTAGAACGCGTTCTCCCCGCGACGCTCTCATTGTTGTGAAAGATTTCTCGGCGTGCACATCTATTGTTTATGTGTGTTCATGCTTCTTTTCATGTGAATCTTTTGATTGAAGCCTGAAACGGAATTTATTTCGAGATTTGCTTAAGTGCACGCCAAGTAAAATTCAAGCTCTTCATAAGCTTGTCTCTCTTCTAAAGAACGTTTAGGTTTTATCGGCAAGTTTGTGCGTATTTTCAGTTTGTAACGCGTATCTCTTAGATTTCTAGTGGTAGTCATGCCCCCTTTCTGACAATTAACTACGACCTTTTTGAGTGGGAGAAACAGCCCTAATCAGAATCTTAGCTGCTAAAGGTCCTGGCACCCCTCGTTCGGTAAAAGTTGGACTTAACCTCAGACGTGACGTCGCAACAGGAGAGTTCGTGACGTAAAACTTCACAACGTTTTACGTTATTAGCAGCGTCAATCTCCGCTGGTTGGCGTTCACTCGGATTCTTCCATCCCACTATTGACAACTGATTGTCTAAACGTGGATTTTGGTTGTAAGGTCGGAAATATTTTATTTATTCGTTCGTTTGCGTCGTCTAAACGTTAATTCAATTCTAAAGAAGTGACTTTAGATATTTACGTTAAGCTTTTTCCTGTAAACGAAAAGCAGATCTGTTTCTCGGTCAAAGTTTGAATAATCATTAGAGTGATAACAAGTTTATTTATTTCTTGCTCAACTCGTTGTGACCCCTTTTGAGTCGTACTCGTTACAGTCTCCGGGCGGGCTTCTATCATAAGGGTGATCGCTCTGTGATCGCCGATAGTCGGAGAGAGTAGGGGATCACTCCACCTGCACACGGCATGTGACCTTATCCGCCAACTGCAGAGGCGTGAGTAGTAAATGCCGGAGACACAGCTAGTTGTATACCTGACCTAGTGAATTGCCTTGTGCTTTCCAGAATGGTCATGAATGGTCACATTGCTTGAGATTTAATTTTTTAAATATTTTGTTTCAATTTATTGCCTTCGGTTAAGTTGACCTTGACCTTTAATCTCTTGAAATTCTTATTTTTAAAGATTTTTTCCCACTTCATTTGACCTTAAGCTTTCACTTTTTTGTGTTTTTGTTTAAATTTGAAGATTTTTAAAAAGTTTCTGCTCAATTTCTTGCTCGGATTAGAGTTGACCTTGACTCTTAACGTACTCAAGCTTTATTTTTGAAATCTAATTTTCTTCCACTTTATTGTCTTGGTTTGGGTTGACCTTGACCCTCATCATTTTTTTGAATCTTGCCTCTTGAAACCCCAATTTTTTAAAGATTTTCCCCATTTCTCTTGCCTTGGGCTGGGTTGACCTTGAGCTTTAACTTTTGAACTTAGTTTCTTGTCTTGGGTTGGACTGACCTTGACTTTTATCATATTTTGAACGTCGTCTCTTGAAATTCTAATTTTTTAAAGATATTTTTCGTATTTCATTTGACCTTGAGCGTTTTTCTTATTAGGAAATTTTCAAAATTCTTCCTTAATTTCTTGTTTGAGTTTGGGTTGACCTTGATCCTTAAACTCAAGTTTTATTTTCGAAATCTAAATTAAAAATTTCTTTTTTCCGATTTTTCGTCTTGAGTCTTGTTGACCTTGGCCTTTCACCTTTCGGAACCTCATCTCTTGAAATTTTAATTTTTTGGAATTTTTTTAAAAATTTCTCTTGACCTTTAACACATCAGAACCTTGGAATGGATTAATCCTGACCTTAAACCTTTCCTAAAGCTTGTTTCTAGAAATTTTAATTTCTCAGATTTTTTTCTCAACGTTTTGTTTTGGGTCGGGTTGACCTTGACCCTTACCATTTCTTGAACCTCTTGAAATTCTCATTTGACCTTGAACTTTCGTTTTTCGAGTTTTGTTTTTTTAATTTGGAATTTTTTAAAAAGTTTTTTCTTAATTTCTTGCTTGGGTTGGGTTGACCTTGAGGCTTGACCCAATCAAGCTTTATTTTCGAAATCTAATTTTTTTTCTCCAATTTATTGCCTTGGGTCGGGTTGAGTTTTCATGATAGTAATAAAATAACCAAGCCAGAAGCAGGTATAGCTAATTTAAAAAAAAAATTATTGCCAGTGTTTTATAATCATCATTTGTAATCAGATTTGTGGAGACAGAAACGTGTTTGATCGTCTAAGAACTTTCTGACAAGCTTTCCAACAATCATGTTTGACGGTCTCCGAACCCCCAGCCAAACGTCGAACATCAACAAGCAAATAAACATTGCGTTAATAAAAAAAATCTTATGTTTTAATTGTCAAACTGACTGACGTCTATTTTTTTGAAAATCATACCAACTGTCAAAGTTTCAATAAAGTATTCCTTAAAAGTCAAATTGACTGACCCTTGTTTTTTTGACAATCTAACAACTGTCAAAGTTTCAATAAATCACATTAAGAAAACCTTCATTGATAACAGAGTTTTTTGCAATTGTGACAGACGTCAAGTTTTTATATATTTTTGTAGTAGACTGTTAATGACGTCATGTTAATTAATAACAATAATAAATTTTTTATTGTTAAACAGACCGACAGTTGATTTTTTATTGCAGTTATGTCAGATGTCAAAGTTTTAATAATCTTTTTTGACACTGACAACTATGAGAACTGTCAAAGTTTTTTGCAAATTATTTTCTCAGATGATTCTAATTAATCGCATTATTAAAAAGAATACTTATTTTTTAATTGTCAAAACTGACTAACAGTGTTTCCCTGGCAATTATGACAGTTGTCAAAGTTTTAGTGAAATTTTCTATTAGACCGCTGAAGACGTCTCATTGTGATTAATTACGTTAATAGAAACAAAATTTAGATTTTAATAGTCGAGCTGACTGACGGCTAGTTTTGACAATTACGATAACTGTCAAAGTTTTCTTGTACATAATTAGTGATATAATCCTAGTTGATCACATTGTCAAACTGCCTGACAGTTGGTTTTCTTGACGATTATCACAGCTGTCAAAGTTTTAATAAAGTATTCTATATATAGGCTATTCATAACGTCATTCTAATTAATCGAATTAATAAAAAAGTCTTATATTTTAATTGTCAAACTGACTGACGTCTGATTTTTTCGACAGTCATGACAACTGTCAAAGTCCTGTATAGACTATTGAATATGTCATTCTAATTAATCGCGTTAATAAAAATACTTACAGATATTTTAATTGTCAAACTGACTGACAATGTTTTCTTGACAATTACGACGCTTGTCAAAGTTATAATGAAATTTTCTATTAGGCTGCTGACGACGTCTCTCTGTGATTAATTACATTAATGAAAAACAACATTTATATTTAATAGTCGAATTAATTGACAGCTAGTTCTGATAAATACTATAACTGTCAAAGTTTTCTTGCACATCATTAATGACGTAATTCCAATTGACCGCATTGTTAAAAAGAAAACTTTATCGAGCTGTCTGACAGTTGATTTTCTTGACGATTACCACAGCTGTCAAAGTTTTGATAAAGTATTCTATTTATAGTCTATTGATGACGTCATTCTAATTAATCGCACATTGTAAAAATGATATTGTAATTGTCAAAAAAACCGACATTTGATTTTATTTTTGACAGTTATGATGACCGTGAAAGTTTTAATAAACTTTTCTAGTAAATTATTGGTGACGTCATTAAACTGAATAAATCTTCATTGACAACCGAATTTTTTGCAAATGTGACAGATGTCAAAGTTTTGATGTATTTTTGTAGTAGACTGTTGATGACGTCATTTTAATTAAAAACATTAATGAACATTTTATTGTTGAACAGACTGACAGTTGATTTTTCTTTGCAATTATGACAGATGTCAAAGTTTTAATAAATTTTTGTAGTAGACTGTTCATGACGTCATTTTAATTAATAAAAATTCTATTGTTAAACGGACTGACAATTGATTTTTTCTTTGCAATTATGACAGATGTCAAAGTTTTAATGTATTTTTGTAATGAACTGTTGATGATGTCATTTGATAACATTAAAAAAAGTTTTATTGTTAAACAGACTGGCAGCTGATTTTTTTGCCATTGTGACAGATGTCAAAATTTTATTATATTTCTGTAGTAGACGAATGATGACGTCATTTTAATTACTAACATTAATAACATTTTTATTGTTAAACAGTTGTTTTTCTTTCTTAAAAAGTTTAATAAAATTTTTATTGTTAAGCTGACTGGCTTTTTTAAAAATTTTTTTTTGTATTTATGACAGATGTCAAAATTTTAATGTTTTTTGTTGTAGTAGACTGTCGATGACGTCATTTTAATGAATGTCATTATTTAAATTTTTATTGTTAAACAGATTGACAACTGTTTTTTTTGCAATTATGACAGATGTCAAACTTTTAAAGTATTTTTGTAGTAAACTGTCGATGACGTCATCTTAATTAATAACTTTGATAAAATTTTAATTGTTAAACAGACTGACACTTGATTTTTATTTCTTTGCAATTATGACAGATGTCAAAGTTTTAATATATTTAATAACATTGTTTTATTGTTAAACAGACTGTCAGCTGATTTCCTTCTGCAATTATGACAGATGTCAGTGTTTTAATATATTTTGGTAGTAGACGGTTGATGACGTCATTTTAATTCCTAATTAAAATGTCAAAGTTTTAAATTATTTTTATCATATATGACCGTCTATGAATTCCTTTGTGCTAAGCATTCACTTGTACTTTTGAAATTTTTTAGTTTTCTCAGCAAAGCACTAAATTGGCAACCCTGGTTCGCATGCGCTATAGCTCCAGGATATTAATCGCCTACCCTCATCCTTTTGTTCTTCAGTCTTCAATTTTTTGTTTTTCTACCGTGGTTACTCAAAAAGTAATTTACCCCAATGAATTTTTTCTTTGTTTCGCTGTGAACTATTAAGCTAGTTCAATCGATTGCAGCCTTTCTATCTTGTTGCCTCTTCTTGGGGGCAAGGGGGGGGACACGGTGATTTATTGCGATGGACGTTCGCGGTAAAAAGCGGCATCTCACGTATGCGGAAATCGGTGCGGGCAACGCATGTGCGGCCGGAGCCGTTAGTATAGAGAGTGCACGCGAGCACAAGGCCAAGGTCGCCTCTTCTGCCTCCTTCACAACGCCATGCATTCCACTCGTCGTCGTCGTGCCATGTGTTCGATAATTATCGGCATTTACATGCTCGATCGGCCGCAGGCCGTCGAGGAAGATCAGCAAGGCGAAGTGTTTTTTCTTTTTGATTTTCAGCGATGATGATGATGATGCAGCAGCTGCGCTCGTGTCAAGCCAATTATCTATCTCCAAGCTACGCAAACACGTGCTTCCGAAGAGCGTTGAGGAAATCAAAACGTAATAAATGCGAGTGTAGTACTTAGTACTCCGAAGAAAACAGCTGTTACGAGAGGATTAAATTGGCCCTCTCCTTGGTTCTGTTTTCTTTTTAATAATACTGAATTATCAGATATTTCGAGCTGAACGGGTCTTTTCAGTTTCAATGCCTAATCAAAACGAATTGAATTAAAATAAGCTTACATCACCGGTCAACAGATGGCGCACTCTTTAGGAAACTACAAACTTTCAAAATTCGCTTCCGCTTAATTAAAAATGGCTTCTCAGCTACAGCTTCTATTCGAAATTATATTAAAAGTCGAAAAACAGTGCAGCCGATTAGCTTACATCACCAATCAATAGATGGCGCCAAGTTTTCCGAATTCATATCGCTTTAACTAAGAACGGCTTTTAAGCTTCAACGTTTATTCCAAATTATGTTCGACGTCAAGAAAGACTGCAGCCGATAAGCTTATGTCACCAGTAAACAGATGGCGCCACTTTCCAAATTCATTAGTCCCTTAGCTAAATACGGCCTAAACGCAAAGGGTCTTTTCAGTTTCAAATCGTAACCAAAATTATATTTACAACAGATGGCGACACTTTAGGGCGTTGCAAGTTCTTGCCCTTCGCTGAAAATGACTTTTAAACTTCAGCATCTATTCAAAGTCAAAAACTTGGTGCAACCAATAAGCAGTCAACAGATGGCGACGCAAATTTTATAAATTCGTTTGTTTTCCACTTGCCGAGAAACGATTCAAAGAAAACTCGATTTTTCTCGGTTTCAACGGCCAATCAAAATTACAATCAATGCCAAGAAAGAGTGCAGGAAACTGATGCAAACTTTCATTATCTGTCAATAGATGGCGGCGACACATATTAATGCCGCGGTAAGGTGAGTCAACACAAATAATTAAAGGTTCAAAAAATGATGAGGGCCAAGGTCAACCCAAACCAAGAAAATAAAGTGGAAGAAAATTAGATTTCAAAAATTAAGCTCGAGTACGTTAAGAGTCAAGGTCAACCCTAAAACAAGCAAATTTTTTTTAAAACGAATTCAAATTTAAACAACAACACAAAAAAGTGAAAGCCCAAGGTCAAATGAAGTGGAAAAAAATCTTTAAAAATAAGAATTTCAAGAGATTAAAAGTCAAGATCAACTTAACCGAAGGCAATAAATTGGAACAAAATAAATAAAAAATTAAATCTCAAGCAATGCGAATCAGACAACCCAGGCCAAGTCAAGAAAAATTGGAAGAAATCTTCAAAAAATTAAAATTTCAAGGTAACAGGTACCAAAAGTCAAAGGTCAAGGACAACCCGACCAAGGCGAAAAAACAAAACTCGAAAAAGTGAAAGCTCAAGGTCAAATGAAGTGGGAAAAAATATTTAAAAAATTAGAGCTTCAAGGCGCGTGGTTCAAAAAATAGTGAGGGTCAAGGTCAACCCATCACAAGGCAATAAATTGGGAAAAAACTAGATATAAAATATGAATGAAACTCGAGTAGGTTAAGCGTCAAACACAAGAAAGTGAAAGTACAAGGTCAAATGAAATGGGAAAAAATATTTTAAAAAATTGAAATTTCAAGAGGTACAAAACATGCAAAGGTCAAGGTCAACCCAACCAATAGTTTAAAAACTAAAATTTCAAGGTACAACAAGGTTCAGAAAAGGTTAAAGGTCAAGGTCAATCCAAAACTCTTTAAAAACTTAAATCTAAAGAAACGAGATGGAAATATGTTAAAGGTTAAAGTCAAACCAACCCAATTTTTGTCAAGGTGAACTCAACCCAAGGCAAGAGAAACGGAAAATAATTAAATTTCAAAGGGCGAGGTTCAAATATTGGTAAAGGTCAAGGTCAGCCCAACCCATGGGAGTAAATTGGAAAAAAATTAGGTTCAAAAATAAAGCTTGAGTAGGTTAAGCGTTAAAGTCAACCCAACCCAAACAAAAAAATTAAGAAAAAACTTTAAAAAACAAAAGCTCAAGGTCAAATGAAATGGGAAAAAATCTTAAAAAAATTAGAATTTCAGGAGGCGAGGTACAAAATATGATAACGGTCAAGGACAATCCAACCCAAGACAAGAAACTAAGTTCAAAAGTTAAAGGTCAAGGTCAACCCAACTCAAGGTAAAAGAAATGGGATTCTTTTAAAGAAATTGGAATTTCTCCAGGTTCAAAAAATGGTAAAGGTCAAGGTCAACACAACCCAAAGACGGAACATTGGAAAAAATTCTTTAAGAAAATTAGAATTTCAAAAAACGAGGTACAGAAAAGATTAAAGGTCAAGGTCAATCCATTTTTTAAGAAATTAGAATTTCGAGAGGTTCAAAAAATGGTAGAGGTCAAGGTCAACCCAACCCAAAGACAGAACATTGGAAAAAAATTTTAAAAAAATTAGAATTTCAAGAAACGAGGTTCAGACAAGATTAAAGGTCAAGGTCAATCCATTCTTTTAAGAAATTAGAATTTCGAGAGGTTCAAAAAATGGTAGAGGACAAGGTCAACACAACCCAAAGACAAAACACTGGAAAAAATTCTTAAAAAAATTAAAATTTCAAGAAACGAGGTTCAGAAGTGATCAAAGGTCAAGGTCAATCCAATCCAAGGCATCATTGAATCTGAAAGAACCTTTAGAAACTTAAATCTAAAGAAACGAGATGCGAATATGTTAAAGGTCAAGGTTAAACCGACCCAAGTAAAGAAAAATTCGAAAGATTTTTAACGAAATTTAAATTTCAAAGTCAAGGTCAACAAAACCCAAGGCAAAGAAATGATATAAAGAAAAATTAACCCAACCCAAACAGGGAATTAAGAAAAAACAATTTCAGATTCAAAAAAGCAAAAGTTCAAGGTCAATTGAAATGAGAAGAAATCTTTAAAAAAATTAGAATATCAGAAGACGAGGTTCAAAATATGATAAAGGTCAAGGTCAATTTGACCCAAGACAAGAAATTCTTCAAAGAAATAGAATTTGAAGAAACGAGGTTCGGAAAAGGTCAACGTAAACCAAGGTAATAAATTAGAAAGAAATCTTTAAAAAATTAAATATCAACTCAAGTCAAAAAGAAACTGGAAAAATCTTCGAGAAATCGAGAGGTTCCAAAAGGTGAAAGGTCAACGTCATCCCGACCCAAGGCAAAATTTTTTTAAGAATTTTAATTTCAAAAATAAAACTTGAGCAGGTCAACTCAACCCAAGCAATAAAAAAATTAAGAGGAAACTTGAAAGACAAAACTAAAATAAAAAAATTCAGATTAAAAAACCAAATTCAAGAGAGTGAAAGTTCAAGGTGGGGACGGGGAAACTTTTCAGAGTAATTTAGTTGACCGGTTGCATCATATTCATAAATCATGATCTGTTTGTATAAGTACGTCACGTCAGAGTGAGTCAAAATGTCAGGGGGGGGATAAAGAAAATACGCATATTACGTCACTGTACGTACAGTAAGTTTTTTGATCTGAGGCACTTGTCTGTTCATAAATAAATAATTCCGGAACGAAACTGAATAAAAAAACCACGCCCTTGTTAGTAGATACATGTGCACACTTCCTTGTCAACGCGGAATATTAAACAAAAAATAAATAAAAATAAATACATAAATGAAACAGGAACATTCGAGGATGTTTTTATTTGGTGCAAACAAACTCGCGTCCACTCTGATTATTTTGTTTGTCGACTGTGTTCGTGTTCCGCTTCGCTTATCGGGTGCACCGATGATGAATTTATGTTGTCGTTGGTCGCGACGGTTTTGTTAATTTTTTTGTTTTATACCTCAACCAATAATCGTAAAATCAATCGTAGGCTAGTTTTTTTTTTTTTTTGTTAAACTATTTCGACTAATAACAATGTCAGAGGACGGAATTACAATAAACATTCACTCACCCTTCTCTTTCCCTGCTTTCTTTCTCTCTTTCTCGCTTCCTCGCCCACTGCGGAGCTGAGCGAAAACGTCTTAATATTTGGGCTTCGCTTTCCGACGCGATAAGGATGTCATGCAAAATTACAAATAGCCATTTACGAGTATCTACTCGAGTATCTACTCACCGGGGCCCTCTCCCGGCCCCGCCCACTCCAGCGGCGAATCTAGATGTGGAAGCTCCCTGCTGGGATGCGAACTCACGGAGAAGGTGCCCTCGAATGTCCATCTACGTACTTCGCATGCATAAGGACGAACCCCACGTGGATATACGTAGGATTACTTCTAGGCCTTTCGAAGCCTGATTAATGCCTGATTTGCAGACAATCAGGTAGGATTTATACAAGCAACGAAGCGCGCAGCTCATGTTGTAACGCTGTTTTTCACTCTTTCATTTAGGCCTTTTGTTTTACCGGAATTCTTTAGAGGAAATACGATTCGGGAGTATTAAAAGTATAAAAACTGCTATTTAATACTATAATTCGGTAGCCTCAGTTGGCCTCATTTGGTTACCGTGATGACAAAACGTAAACAGAATCATCTTGATACAAATCGCCTTACCTGGTTACCATGACATCAAAACATAAACAGAATTTATCTTGAAGTACCACTGTCAACTGATGGAAGTCGTCTTTCCGTCAGCTGAAATCAAATTTCTGAAATTGTAGTTTAGTAGCATCCGTTGGCCTCACTTGGTTACCATGGCAACAAAACATAAGCAATTCAAATCGCCCTTTCATCAGTTGAAGTCAAATTTCTGAAACAACGAATCTAAGCTGGAATCTAGTGGCCTCAATTGGCCTCACCCGGTCCAAAACATCTTGCAATGCTACAATCAAACGACTGCTGTCTAACACTATAGCCTCAATTGGCCTCAATCGATTATTATCAAGAGAACGAAACATGAATAGAAGTCATCTTGTTGGCTACGCCCACCTGGTTCGAATCGCCTTTCCGCCAGCTGAAGTCAAATTTGTAAAACGACGATGGCCATTCAGTAGCCTCAGTTGGCCTCATTTGGTTGCCATGGCAACAAAACAGAAATAATCTTTTAATGCTACTCTCAGGTGAACGAATTGAAGTGGAGTCTTCTCAGCTAAAGTTTAATTGTTAAAACTGCCAGTTAACACTATCACTTGGTAGCCTCAATTGGCCTCAGTCGATTATATTAAGGCGACGAAACATGAATAGAAGTCATCCTGTTGGCTGCGCTCACCTGGTTCGAATCGCCTTTCCGCCACCCGAAGTCAAATTTGTTAAACGACGATGGCCATTCAGCAGCCTCAGTTGGCCTCATTTGGTTGCCATGGCAAGAAAACAGAAATCATCTTTTAATACTACTCTCAGGTGATTGAATCGAAATCGATTTGTTTTCGACGAAAGTTTAACTATTGTAACTCTACAATTTGCGAGCCTCAGTTGGCCTCGTTCGGTTACCAAGGTTACCAACGAAATCATCTCGTTGGCTACGGCCGATTGAAATGGTCCTGCGTGGTAGTTACAATAATTAAAGGTGATTGAACGAGGACCTCATAGCCTCAATTCGCCTCAGTCGGTTCCCATGGCGACCAAAAATTAACACAGCAGACACAGAATATCGTATTCCAGAAGGCGATGCAACTGTCGTTCTGTTTTTCAAAATGAGCTCATTTAGTTGTGCGCGGACTTGATAGCCTCAGTTGGCCTCACTTGGACAAGGAACACAAAGTAAAGGCAAGGAAATCGTTCGCCAAGTCTGCGGCGACTTGAACGAACGCGAACCATTACCTCTGAAGAAAAGCGGACGACGAAAAGAAGTTCGTTTATTTTTCAGGTACTGCGAGTGCGATTGCGGCTGCGATCGACTTACCAAATGGTTTTCTCCTTCAACATCATAACGTTAAGTTACGCGTTCAAACATTGAGTTGAACTGAGCCAAGTTAAGTTCCAGAAGTTTGCGTTTAACGTTTACATATCTGACTAAAGTTAACTCAGTTAAGTTTCTGAGCTGCATAGCCTTGAAACTTGTCTGAAGCCTCCCGAATTCGAGTTGAATTCATCTCAGCTAAACTTTTGGGCAGCTCGGAGCTTTGAAACTTAGCTAAGACCTTCGGAATTCGAGTATAATTCACCTCAGTTAAGTTTCTCAGCTTCATAGTCTCGAAACTTAGCCAAGAGGCTTGGCACTCGGGTAAGGTGTCTGAAATTTCAGTTTAATTGAACTCAGTTAAGTTTCTGAGCTTCATAGCCTTGAAACTTGGCTGAAGCCTCCTGAATTCGAGTTGAATTCATCTCAGCTAAACTTCTGGGCAGCTTGGAGCTTTGAAACTTAGCTAAGACCTTCGGAACTCGAGTATAATTCACCTCAGTTAAGTTTCTCAGCTTCATAGTCTCGAAACTTAGCTAAGAGGCTTGGCACTCGGGTAAAGTGTCTGAAATTTCAGTTTAATTGAACTCAGTAAAGTTTCTTAGCTTCGTAGCCTTGAAACTTGGCTGAAGCCTCCTGAATTCGAGTTGAATTCATCTCAGCTAAACTTCTGGGCAGCTTGGAGCTGTGAAACTTAGCCAAGACCTTCGGAATTCGAGTATAATTCACCTCAGTTGAGTTTCTCAGCTTCATAGTCTCGAAACTTAGCTAAGAGGCTTAGTACTCGGGCAAAGTGTCTGAAATTTCAGTTTAATTGAACTCAGTAAAGTTTCTGAGCTTCGTAGCCTTGAAGCTTGGCTGAAGCCTCCTGAATTCGAGTTGAATTCATCTCAGCTAAACTTCTGGGCAGCTTGGAGCTTTGAAACTTAGCCAAGACCTTCGGAACTCGAGTATAATTCACCTCAGTTAAGTTTCTCAGCTTCATAGTCTCGAAACTTAGCCAAGAGGCTTGGCACTCGGGTAAAGTGTTTGAAATTTCAGTTTGATTGAACTCAGTAAAGTTTCTGAGCTCCATAGCCTTGAAGCTTGGCTGAAGTCTTCGGAATTCGAGTTCGGTTTATCTCAGTTAAACTTTTGAGCGGCTTGGGGCTTTGAAACTTAGCTGAGACCTTCGGAATTTGAGTATAATTAACCTCAGTTAAGTTTCTCAGCTTCATAGTCTCGAAACTTAGCCAAGAGGCTTGGTACTCGGGCAAAGTGTTTGAAATTTCAGTTTAATTGAACTCAGTTAAGTTTCTGAGCTTCATAGCCTTGAAACTTGGCTGAAGCCTCTTGAATTCGAGTTGAATTCATCTCAGCTAAACTTCTGGGCAGCTTGGAGCTTTGAAACTTAGCTGAGACCTTCGGAATTCGAGTATAATTCACCTCAGTTAAGTTTCTCAGCTTCATAGTCTCGAAACTTAGCCAAGAGGCTTGGCACTCGGGTAAAGTGTCTGAAATTTCAGTTTAATTGAACTCAGTTAAGTTTCTGAGCTGCATAGCCTTGAAACTCGGCTGAAGCCTCCTGAATTCGAGTTGAATTCATCTCAGCTAAACTTCTGGGCAGCTTGGAGCTTTGAAACTTAGCTGAGACCTTCGGAATTTGAGTATAATTCACCTCAGTTAAGTTTCTGAGCTTCATAGTCTCGAAACTTAGCTAAGAGGCTTGGCACTCGGGTAAAGTGTCTGAAATTTCAGTTTAATTGAATTCAGTTAAGTTTCTGAGCTTCATGGCCTTGAAACTTGTCTGAAGCCTCCTGAATTCGAGTTGAATTCATCTCAGCTAAACTTCTGGGCAGCTTGGAGCTTTGAAACTTAGCTGAGACCTTCGGAATTCGAGTATAATTCACCTCAGTTAAGTTTCTCAGCTTCATAGTCTCGAAACTTAGCTAAGAGGCTTGGCACTCGGGCAAAGTGTTTGAAATTTCAGTTTGATTGAACTCAGTAAAGTTTCTGAGCTTCGTAGCCTTGAAGCTTGGCTGAAGTCTTCGGGATTCGAGTTCAGCTTATCTCAGTTAAACTTCTGAGCGGCTAAACGCCGAGACGTCATCGCCATGACATTTTACGCATGCGGTTTTGCCGGAGTCTAATGCGTGGGCGTAGTACAACATACCATGAGTGTTCTACACACGTTCTTTTTAATTAATAAAAAATCAGTGAGAATTCGAAAAGTAAACTGAAAGTAGCATAATATTATGCCATTAATTTTCACAAAACCAGATAGAAGCAGAAAACTGATCAGGTTTAACTCTCCGTTGTTTACGAGCGCATGTAAATGCAAAAGTAAATATTTTCGCGGTGGTTTCCGTACGGCTACGTGCTACGTGATCCTCCTCCTTCTCGCCCGTGTGTGTGTGCGCGTTTTTTGCTCCGGAGGCGATTAATTCGGGCGCAATTCCGAACACCTTGGGTGTTTATGCCGCTCGTGCACTTCTCCGCAAACGCGAACGGAGCGCGCGCTAAAAATAGTGGCGTTGTATAACGCGAGTCACTAGGTGAGGGAAAACGTGCTCGGCGAGGCGCGATTGCCAAGAAAATTTCCATGGCCGCCCGCCTCTGATGGGTACATAGGTGCATGGCGATCTAGCACGTATTTCGTCGTCTTCGCATTTCGGGAAACAAGGTCGGAATGTTTGCAGAGGGCGGACGATTAATTTGGGGGCCGATTTCCAAGGAGTCGTTCCTCGAGTGCGACTGCGAAAGTCTAATCATTCTAAACTAAATGCAAGGGTTTAGGGTCCACCCACACGCATGAACCGTCCGATAGCGAAGCTCGAAGAATCGAAAACCCAATGTTTTCAAACTTTAGAGTAGGCGGGAGATCATATGCAGAGCCGCCCTACTCTCCCTAAAGTGGATTTGAGGGTACATCACCGGCCCACGTGCGTAAAAAGTCTCCTGGCTAAGCTCGGAGAACAAAATCCCAATCGTTCCTGCCTTTTCAAACTTGAAAGTAGGGGGGAGATCGCCCTAGTCTTCCTAAAATGGATTTGGGGGTATATCACCGGCCCATGTGCCTAAAAGCAGTCTCGTGGCGAAGCTCGGAGACCACAATCCCAATCGTTTTTGCCTTTTCAAAGTTGAAAGTAGGCGGAAGATTGCATGCAGACTCACCCTACTCTTCCTAAAATGGATTTGGGGGTATATCACCAGCCCATGTGCCTAAGAACAGTCTCGTGGCGAAGCTGGATACCACAATCCCAATCGTCTTTGCCTTTTCAAACTTGAAAGTAGGCGGGAGATCGCACGCGGACTCGTCCTACTCTCCCTAAAATGTATTGGGGGGTTTATGACCAGCCCACATGCCTGACAGTCTCCTGGCGAAGTTTGGAGATCGTATACTTAGTCATCCTTGCCTTTACAAGCTTTAAAGTAGGAGGGAAAACCGCCCTCCTCTCCCTAAAACCGAATCGGGGGTTAATGACCAGCCCACATGAGTAAACAGTCTCATGACGATAAAAAAACCCAATCGCCTTGTTTTTGAAAGTCTAAAGTAGGAGGGAGATCGTATCCAGAGTCGCCCTACTCTCCCTAAAATAGATTTGGGGGTTTATGACCAAACCCACGCGCGTACGGAGATCAAAAACCCAATCGTCCTTGTCTTTTCAAACTTTAAAGTGGGAGGGAGAACCGCCATACTCTCCCTCAAACAGAATTGGGGGTTTACGATCAGCTCACGTGAGTAAACAGTCTCGTGACAATAAAGAACCCAATCGTTTCGTTTTTCAAACTCTAAAAGTCTAAGTCGGAGATCAAAAACCCAATCGTCTTTTGCCGTTTCAAGTTTTAAAGTAGGAGGTAGAGCCGCCCAAGTCTCCCTAAAACAGAATTGGGGGTTTATTACCAGCCCACGTGAGTAAACAGTCTCAAGGCAATAAAAAACCCAATCATCTTATTCTTCAAATTCTAAAGTAGGAGAGAGATCGTATGAAGTGTCGACGTACTCTTCCTAAGATAGATTTGGGGGTTTATAATCAGCCCACGCGCGTAAGCAGTCTCGCGTCGGAGCTCGGAGATCAAGAACCCAATCGTCTCTGCCTTTTCAAACTTCAAAGTAGGCGAGAGATAATGTGGAGAGTCGCCCTACTCCCTCTAAACTTGGGTCGAGGGTGTCTGACTGGCCTACACTCATAATGGCGAAACTCGGAGAGCTAATACCCAGTCATCCTTGTTTTTCTTCAACATTAAAATAGGAACGAGGTCGTATGGAGAACCCTACTCTGCCTAAACTAAGTTTGAGAGTTCAACTGCAGCCCACACGCGTAGTAATCAAAAACCGAATCGTCTTTATTTTGTTTTTAACTCTAAAGTAGGTGGGGGATTGTGTGGAGAGTCAGCTTGACCTCTCTGAAATAGATTTGAGGGTTTCAGACCAGTCTACATTCGTAAACAAGCTCGTGGTGATCAACAACCCAGTCGTCTTCATGTATTTAAACTCTAAGGTGGGAGGAGAGCCGCCCTACTCTCCCTAAAACAGATTTGAGACTACATACGGGGCGAAGCTGGGAGATCAAACTCTAAGGTAGGAGGTGGATTACATGGAGAGCCGCCCTACTCTCCCTAAAACAGATTTGAGGATTTAAGACTAGCCTACGTACGGGGCGAAGCTGGGAGATCAAAAACCCAATCGTCTTCGTCTTTTCAAACTTTAGAGTAGGCGGATAAAACACATGGAGAGTCGCTCTTCTTAAAACAGGCTTGGGGGTTTCTGACCAGTCCACACGTGTAAACAGTCGCACGGTGATCAAAAACCGAATTGCCTTTACATTCTTTTTAAAACTCTATAGAGGAGGGAGATTGTGTGGAGAACCACCCCACTCTCTCTGAAATAGGTTCGAGCGTTTAGGAGTACCCCACACGCGTTAATAGCCTCATGGTGATCAAAAACCCAGTAGTCTTTATTCTTTTAACTGTAAAGTTGTAGGGAGATTGTATGGAGAGCCACCCCACTCTCTCTGAAATAGGTTCGACTGTTTAGGAGTACCCCACACGCGTTAATAGCCTCATGGTGATCAAAAACCCAGTAGTCTTTATTCTTTTAACTGTAAAGTTGTAGGGAGATTGTATGGAGAGCCACCCCACTCTCTCTGAAATAGATTTGAGTGTTTAGGAGTACCCCACACGCGTTAATAGCCTCATGGTGATCAAAAACCCAGTAGTCTTTATTCTTTTAACTGTAAAGTTGTAGGGAGATTGTATGGAGAGCCACCCCACTCTCTCTAAAATAGATTTGAGTGTTTAGGAGTACCCCACACGCGTTAATAGCCTCATGGTGATCAAAAACCCAGTAGTCTTTATTCTTTTAACTGTAAAGTTGTAGGGAGATTGTATGGAGAGCCACCCCAATCTCTCTGAAATAGATTTGAGTGTTTAGGAGTACCCCACACGCGTTAATAGCCTCATGGTGATCAAAAACCCAGCAGTCTTTATTTTTCAATTCTAAAGTAAGCGGGAGATCATATGGAGAGCCGCCATACTCTCCTCAAAGTAGATTTAAGTAGATTTATGGCCAACCCAAAGCTGTAAGCATAAAACTCAATAGCCCCTACTTTTTCAAACTTGAAATTAGGAGGAGGGAGAGATGGTATGGAGAGCCGTCCCATTCGTCCTGGACTAGATTTGAGAGTGTAGATCTAGTGCGCGCACGCGTAGAAAGTCTCGGGGAAATCATCGAATCTAATCGTCCGGAGGAGGGAGACGCTTCTGCTTCAGGAATTGCTCCACTCCGAAAACTTCCAGGTCACGAGGTGTGCTGGGTTTACGTGGGAGGTTTTATCCCATTGTCTTAGAGTGTCCTCCCCATTTGGAGATTAGGAATCCAATGACTTTTCGTCCCCAAATTGTCGATTCAGAAGTAATACAATGGCAGATTCTTTCTTAAGTTAATTTGAAGGATTGATGCAGGGATCATTGATGTATGAAGGAGGTTAGGTTTTAGCTGCGATCTTTGCATACCCCGGGGTTGGTTCCCAACGATCTATTTTTTATTCCAGAAGGAAGAGAAACGCATTTTGGAGACGTTAGAAGTCTTACCGTATGTAGGGTCCACAAAACCACTTCCTGGTGCACCTAGTCCGTGGAAGAGATTATGGCTTTCAGCTACCGTCTTCCTAAGCTCCGAATTTGAGCTTGAACTATTTCTGAACGAAGAGGAAGTTGTAGATTGGAAGCTAATTCCACTTCTAGGTCATGAGGTGTGCTTGGTTTATGAGGGGGGTTTTATCACATTGTCTTGGAGCGCCGTCCCCATTTGGAGATTAGGAATCCGATGACTTTTCGTCCCCAAATTGTTCGTGATTCAGAAGTAATAGAGATGGCAGATCTAAAGCCCGTTCTTTAAAATCATTTCCTAAATTACTTTGAAGGATCGACGCAGGATGATTGATGTATGAAGAAGGTTAGGTTCTAGCTGCGATCTTTGCAAGCCCTGGAGGCAGGGTCGGCTCGAGCAAACTTGGCGCCCTAGGCGAATGATTAGAATGCCGCCCCTGTAGACCAACTTTCGTGGGAGTTTTGTAATACAGTAAAACAAACAAGTAAACAATCAAATTTTATTATTAAGTCTACATTTTCATTTTCCTTGCCTTGATTTTAGCAAAAGTAGAAACAATATCATTTAAATTAAGTTCTTGTGCTATCTGTCGTTCTATAGATAATGTAGCCAACCCAACAAGCCTATCTTGACTCATCGTAGAACGCAGATACGTTTTTATTAATTTTAATTTAGAAAAACTACGCTCACCACTGGCCACAGATACAGGAAGTGTTAGCAAAATCCTTAAAACTGTTACTAGATTCGGTACACTATCCACTAATTTATTTTTACAAATGTAATTTAGAACTTCCTGTGGCGTTGAATTTTTTGGCATTCTTCTTGCAACAGCTTGCAATTCACTACATAATTCAGTACCATCAATATCCTTAGAATTCCCGTGAGTCAGAAATTCTTCCATCTTTAAACAGTTTTCCAAAATAACTTTGTAAGTTTGATTCTACAACTCATAAATATTATAAAGATATCCAAAAACAAAATTAACTTGTTTTATCTGATTAAACCTCTCATCAATTGCATTTATTGCGGTATCAAGAACGGCAAAATAGAAATTAATTTTGTACTGCTCTTTGACATCACGAATTGGTTCATCTTCCGATTGATAACTAAATTGCTTTTTCTTTTTTCTTAAGCGGGTTGGTTCTACCTCTGGTGCAAATGATGTGGAAATGTTAATTTCTTCAGAAATGTCTTTTGCATCCACCAACATTTTCTCAAATCCCGAATCACTTCTGCAGCCTTCGAGAAAGGTTTTTGTTTTCAGGAGTGCATTTGTGGCAGCGGTTAAATCAATTTCCTTTGATTGGAGTAGTTTACTCGTCAAATTGATTTCAAATAAAATGTTACACCACACAACAAGAGATGTAACAAACTTAAAATCAGCTATCTTTTTTGCAGTCGCCTGCGCCTCAAATCGCGTTTGATTTCCAGATGGTCCAGTCAGAGTACTGCTTTCGTAAATATCCATGAGTGCATCATGTACATCACCTAGCTGATATCTTAATGGTTTCAAGGCATCAATTCGACTTTCCCATCTTGTGTCGCTCAGTGGCTTAAGAGTTAGAGTCGGGACGTGCTTCAGTAGAATTTCCCAACGTTGAGTTGAAGCAGAAAAATATACATATAAATTTTGTACCAAATTAAAAAAGGACGTAGCTGTTAGACAACATTTAGCTGCATCATTTACCACGAACTACAGGGTACGAAGAAAGCTCGTGGATTTATTTCTAAAATTCTTTTTTGAACACCACTGTTTTTACCTTTCATGTTACTCCCATTATCATAACCTTGACCACGTAAATTTTCTATTGGGAGTGACATCTCTTCTAATTTAGCAAGAATTGTTTCAGTTATACCAGCGCCAGTTGTATCGGTAACAGGAACAAATCCCAAAAAATGTTCTTTAATTTCGCACTTACATTCTCCAAAATCTGTTGTCATGTTTACAAATCGAACGATTATTGTCATTTGTTCAACATGACTAACATCTGGTGTGCAATCTAAGATTATTGAGAAATATTTAGCGGAGAGAACTGAAGCAATTATTTTTTCCTGAACAGCATTAGACAGCAGATTGATCATTTCGTTTTGAATATTTTTTCCGAGATAATGAACGTGAATCTCCGTATCACGAACTTTTCGAAGATGTTCATGCATAACAGGATCAAACAAAGCTAGATACTCAACAAATTTCAAAAAATTTCCATTGTCAAACGTGAATAATTTTTCATGTGACCCACGAAATGCTAAATTTTGATTTCCCAGAACTCTTACTAATGCAATCAGTCTTTCCAAAATCCGCTGCCAGTACCTTTCTTCATCCCTTATTAAACGCAAATTGTCTTCGTCGATAGTTTTATTATTTTTCAACCTAAGCTCTAACTCTTTCCATTCTTGATAGCATTTTAAGTGACTACTGCTTTTTTCATGATTTGATAGTATCACAGATATATTCTTCCAGTCATTTACACATTTATTATACAGAGCAGATTTACCGTCTGCGAGAAAAAGCTTACAACAAAAACAGAACACTGCATCTTTTGATGCTGAATATTGCAACCATGGACGGGACACACATTCTCCATTGATGAGTCGTCGTTTGTAGTGTACTATCGAAAACTTTCTACGATTAACGTCTAATGGAAAGTTGATATTTTGTACTTGATCCGGCCCATGTTCGACCAAAATTTGTCGCAGACGATCGGTACATTTTTCCCACATAGCAGGATCACTAAAGTTCAAAATATTTTTCACGTTCTGTGTTTCGATTTCTTGATCTTGACTTATACGGTGCTCTTCGGTATTCTCTATTTATGAATTTTCTGTTGCACTAGTTCTTGCTTCTGCTTGGTGATCATATAATTCTTCTGGTAAATCATCTACGTTCTTATCAGTTTCTTGAGGATGTGGACGAAGAAACTTTAAGAATGAGCCTGCTTGCTTCGCTAATGATAATTCTTTCTCTAATTTCCTTTTGCGAAACTGTGCTCCTGATAATTTTCTTCTATCATCCGCCATGTCTCAAGAATGATATAAACCTGAAGTAAATGAAGAACTTTAATATTTAAGTAAGTGCTTGTTTGTAACATTACCCCACAATATTAATTAATTAATGGCCAACCACAGTTGTGCCTCAACTAATTAACCAAAATTCCTACAATTTCACATTGGGTAATACCGAGATGCGTTCAATTTCAATAGGGATGAAATAAAGTGTCTTAAGCAGCAGGGGGTTGGTTTTACCGTGCCCGATGCGATATTGTATACATTGGGAAATTTCAAACTGCGTTACAATGAAGAATATTTAAGAAATTACCATTATGAAGCAAATAGTATATTGCATTTTAAAAGGGTTGGAAATTCCTGGCGTCAGGAAGACAAAAAGATAAAATTATATTAATTCAACTATGCGATACATGAATTTATAAGCTGTTATCCTAAAAAAAAACTAATATAAAATAATGCATTTATTTGCGATAGAGGTTTTGAAAGCATTCGCTAATTTTGGTTTCTTTGGTGCCTTACCTATTTTTCAATATTACGTACCTACACTTGAAAAAAATTTTCACCAAAATCTATAATTTCTATTTTTTCAGGTAGATATACGTAGTTATTTTTCGGCGTCTACTTGAATGCAATAAATCAAGTGGGCACTTCAGTTGGCATCATAAACCCTTACAAAATGCGTTTGTTCGAGATTTCGGAGGCACTTGCCTTGCAATTCAGAAATTAAAAGTTACAACAAAAACGATTTATGTGCCCGTCCGCCGCTCGCCGCCCCTTAAGCGAGGCGCCCTAGGCTATCGCCTAGTTCGCCTATATGAACGGGCCGGCCCTGCCTGGAGGTGGTTCCCAACGACCTACTTTTTATTCCGGAAGGAAGAGAAACGCGTTTTGGAGACATTGGAAGTCTTACTGTTGTAGGGTTGAAGCTAATTCCACAAAATCACTTTCTGGCGAAGCTGGTCCGTGGAAGAGGTTATGGGTTTCAGCCACCGTCTGCCTAAGCTCCGGATTTGACCGCGAACTACGTCTGAAAGAAGAGGAACGCATCTTGATGACATTAGAAGTCATAATGTAACCAGGATGAGATGACCTCCAACGAATGCGCAGCTGCGAAAATATGATTCACTTGGATTTATGTAATGTACGATTTACCCGCGTGCAAATCTAAATGTCAAGGCATATGACTCGTTCGTGTACACGTGAAGGTAAATGTCGTCGTAATATTTACGTAATACCCCGTAATATTTTTACGTAATACCCCGGGAACAAAACCCAAATAAAAGGGCGGCAAGCCGAATGTTAGAAGCATTAGGGTAACGTCTAGTCAGAGTGTCATGTAGTCTGAATTGTCTGTAAGTGACCAAAATAAGAGGTGTAAGTAATTGTAGTTGTAATTAGTTGCTAATAAATGTTTTGTTATACTGAGGTGCGACCCTTATTTCATGTTACTTGTAACATTTTGACGGCAGATTTGAAACCCATTCAACAAAACAATTTCCTCTACTTCGGAGCTGCCAAATATCGATCGACATTGGTCGGGATGTTCAGTAAATATTAATCCAGACAGACAAATATACCGAGTTAATCTAAAAAACCGTTTCTTTCTTTTCGTTTTGGAATATTAATTTTTTAAATGCTTCGGAACTGCAAGAAGAAAAAAGTGTTCATATCTTTTTGTATGTCCAAAAATCATACTACTAGATTAACCCTATGATTAAGCAGGAAGAATAAGACACTTTAAAATAAGTATAACTATTACGATTTAAACTGCACTATTCGGGATTATATCACAAAATTCTGATCTAATACTGCTAGGTGCGATCCTTCGAACGTTTTCAATATAAAGGGGCATGCTAGTATTCATTTACAATTGATAAGCAGATTCCATTTTTGGTAGAACTCATTCGATAACTCCTTAAGTATTCATTATAAAAAATATCTTTTATAGAAGTTGTTGTTCCTTTGAATAGAACGTACACTCAAATAAAAAGTATAAGCTTGACGTGTAACTCATTTATTGAACATTCTGTAGAGTGAAAATAATTTTCTGTTATAGAACTCATTGTAAACGAACGTTTCAAACATATATCTGATATTTTCTTTTATGATTGATGATTAGAAGTATCGCAAATTTTTTAATTAATAGCTAACGTAGACGTTCCTACCAATGGTGAACCTTGTGTAAAAAAGAAAATAAACATCATTTCTATAAAAAATAAATATTTTCTTAACTACCATTGTCTAAATGAGCACAAGAAAATTTTATTTTTAGAACAATCGTTGAGAATTCACTTTTTCTAATCTGCCATTTCTCTTCCCATTCTACTTCTGATGACCCATCTAATTATTTTTTCAAATGAACTTATAGCATTATCCCTCACGTAATTCTAGGAATTTTCTCTGGCTTAATATAACATTAAGTTTCTTTCATCGTACTTTAATCTTTTTAATTAATAGTTAAGCTAAGACTTCACGGGATTGACCTTCACTAATTCTACTGTTTTGGGACTGGAGTTATTTCGTATTTCATTCCAGCAGTTAACTTTTTTATTTCTTTTTCTGTATAGCTACCTTCTTTTTTATACTTTAGATTCGAGAATTCCATTTCATCTTCATTTTTTAATGTTATATTTTCTGCTTTGCCTTTTCTTTTAAGTTTTTCTTTCTTGCATGTTTGATGAGTTTATTTGATTTCAATACTGTTTTCAAAATTATAATAATGTCTTCGAATTAAAGATATGAATTTTATGAGATTTTTCACGGATGTTTTCAAAAACATGTACGCAAGTGAACACATTCCGAACGACTAGTCAAACTTCGTAACAATATTTGAGAAAATAAATGCGATAGTTGAACCATAAGTTTGAAATCTCACTTCAATAAGACATTTTAAGAGTAATTAATTGACTCTGGTATCAGTGACAAAAAAATATATTTTCAAGTTCAAATGATTAATCCAAAAATCCATATTATTATGCATCAGATTCGAAACACTATTTTCAAATATTTTCGGACATACGTTTATTTAAGGTTAAACGTAAAAACACAAGAAGAAGGCATCGCAGTATAAATAATTTGTAAAGTCCGGATAACATTCCAGCAGCCAAAGTAAGGAAATGAGGAAACGCTGTGTGGATTATTACAGGCAAAACATAATGCAGGATAAAATAACCCAAGTCGAGAAACATCGTGGTTGGTACGATACAAACGAAGGTATTTCCGCTAACAAAGGTGTTAACAAAGGTGCCAACAAATTCCAAATAGTAATAAGCTTGGGAAAAAAATTATATCATAACAAAGCCACAACGTAACAATATAATAAAAAAGAATGATGTGGGATAGAAGAGTGGGGCGAAATTCTAATTTTCATTAAAAAAAAAAAAAAACATATGGTACATATTTAACCAACCAGTATTCACGAGAGTATGAGAAATTCTCTGATATTTTTTTAATGCCATGAATAAATTTGAGGGATTAGTTCTGCACCAACTGAATTCAATTTGTATATGTATTGGCGTCAATGCAACCACCGTAAAGCCCCCCTCACACGGTCAATATTATTGCGTCAATATCAATATTGTTCAATATATTGATCGTCTGAGAGGTATATTGAAACAATAATATTGATGAAAAAATTATTGAAGAAAATTAAAACGATTTAATTTTTATTGAAGGCCTGGCAATATATTGAGGCGGTGTCGATATACAGGCTGTTTCATGACCTTTCCGTCAAATTGCAGGAGGTGATAGTTAAACGGGATAAAAAAAGTCCCCTACCAATTTTGTCTTGGAAGCTTTTTTTTCTTTCTAGCGAATTTGACCCAAACGGTTGGGAACTGCAGAGTGATACATATTTACATGTTATAAGCAAGTGTCAGAGCATATTCAGCACCGTCTCGCATCGAGTATACGGAGAATTAATGAAAACACAGCGGTTTTCAAACGGTGAGAGTCGCTTTTCAAAAATTCTTATCTCGGTAATTGAAACCGAAAAAAAAAAAATTATTACATGCCTTTCTTACTCTGTAGTGTCTCTAATATTATACCCCGAAGTTTGTCGGAAAGGTCGTGAAACACCCAGTATATTTCATGTGTGAGGGGTACATTGCGCAATATCACGTCAATCTTTGGCAAACCGTGGTCAGGAGTGGGTCATCACACAGTGATATCAAGTATTTTGAGATGGCTGGTGGTAAAAGTACAAATGAAAAAGGAAGAAAACGGAAGTTGAACTCGACGGATAAAGAAGAAGAAAGGAATTTTATATTAAGACCCACACTTTTCTCTGTCTTCTTACTTTCTTCTTCTTAAGTAAGGTTGGATTACCCATCACATAGGTATTGGCTGTTGGTTAGTGGGAAGTAGTCGAATAACTCCTTCGTCGGCGAAGATATTCGAACGCCGCGAGCTTATTTATTTACGCGGCTCGGTAGAAAAAACTCCGAGAATAGTTTTTATTCGCCAAAACAGATGCAGGCGAACGGAAATACATCTCGCGTGGCGAAGAAAAACGCCGCGCGTTAAAAATACGGAAGTAGGTCGCTCCAACTGGGAGGAGGAGATGCAGCCGAGCGAGGGCGGCCGTGGAGAGCGAGAGGCGAGCACAGCTGACTAGATGGACGCTGAAGATATTATTAGCGCTGCACGCGGCTATTTATAGCGGAACTCCTGCGGATCGCTAAGTGTGCGTTTAAGTATAGAGGAATTCGTTCCCTGTGCTGTTGTAAAGGACGCGCAAATGTTAAGGATAATGCAAGGACGTGGACGCTCTAATTTTTTTTTTGCTCTCTTTCTTTTTTGGTCGATCGTAACAACGCAGTAGATTCAAGTCACCTTTCGTAAGTACGTGATCCTCAAAGATACGCTGTTATACTCCGACGCCAAACATTTCTTACCGGGAAATGTTAAGGATAACGCAAGGACGTAGATGATACAAGCACTTCACGGTCACCCGTATACCCGCAGTTCTGAAAGGCACTCGATTTATTGTTCATCTCAAGTATCACCGCCTGGGCCCATGCCTCTCTAAACTACCTTTCAATAATACTTTTGGCGGTCAGTAAATAACGTACTTCCCGAAATAAAAAAAAAAAAAAATTGGAAGTTGCGCCCCCAACTACCCTACTTGCCTTCCTCGAGTGCGCTACAGTAACTTGTTGAATGAAACAATATACTATTCGCAATCTCCTCCGAAAATAGCTCGACAATAATAATTTATATAACGGCTGTTTCTATGGCAATTAATGTTATTGTTGTGGCAGAAGTTAATCAATCACACTGTTGACGCGCTCCTATCAACTTTTTTAAAACAAATCGGCCATCTTGATGACCGACGCTTTTTCCGGACGAGTTTATCTCCGCGCTCCGACAATATCAATATCGCGAACTTTTTCTTCTCCTGCGTATCTACCGCGGACCCCCCGGGGTCACCGCGCAGTTTTCAGCGAGATTTTGGCCGCTGACTCACGCGCACTCAAATCTAATCGCCGGGTGTTAACACCGGTCGCCAGAGAGCGGATAGTTAGGCCACAAAAAAATTATTTAAAAAAACACGTGTTTCATGAAAAGACGCAGAAATTATTTGGAGGTTAGGATGCGTCCGATCTGATCCGGTCGAAACTATCTTTTGTTCTTTGAATCAGCAGAGAGCGGACAGTTATGCGATAAAATTGTTTTAAGAAGACATAAAATAAGCTCTAGTTCTATGAAAAGACACAAAAATGATGGTACAAAATACGTGGTGTTCCACTTAAAAAACGTAACTTTGCTTCATATCTTGAAATGTGATGTTCGATCGGTTTTTCGCGAGCATCACGGGGAAGTACAGGCGAAAATCTACAACTTTTACGTGAAACATTTTCGTCCAAGTTCAAAAATGCACCAACCAAAGGCAACGAGAATATTCACGTCGTGTTTTTTGTGTCAAACTAGACGTGACTGACGAGTGACGATTCAGTGCAATCAGATGTGGTGATTTTTTCTAGTTACAGACGTCTCTTGCGAAGGTTAGAGACCAAAGTTGAGGATTTTGAACGGTGACCCCTATATTTTATTGCATTTCTGAATTCGCGAGTCAAAACTAGCCTGAAGTCATGTGTCGCATCGTGGGTCTAACGCGCTTGGTTCTCGACTTGTAATTCATGTAACGCGCCGACAACTTCGGAACCAATCAAGTTAGACCCATGGTGCGACACATGAATTCAGGCTAGAATGAGCTGGCGAATTCGAAAATGCAACGATATACAGGGTATCCCATTTAAAAAAGCGTAACATTGCTTCATATCTTGAAAATATGATATTCTATTAGGTTTGGGCGAGCACCACGTGAAACTACACTCGAAAATGTACAACTTTTACACGAAACATTTTCTTCTAATTTCAAAAATGCGCCGACCAAGGGCAACTAGAATATTCACGCCGTGTCTTTTTACGTCAAACTTGATATTGACTGACGACTCAGTGCAATCAGTAAAAAATATTAGATGCGGTGGTTTTTTTTCTAGTTGCAGACGTCCCATGTTAGGGTTCGAGATCAAACTTGAGGTTCTTGACCGATGACCCCCATATTTTATTGCATTTTTGAATTCGCGAGTCAAAACTAGCCTGAGGTCATGTGTCGCACTATAGGTCTAACGCGATTGGTTCTCGACTTGTAACTCATGTCACGCGCCGACAACTCCGGAACCAATCAAGTTAGACCCATGGTGCGACACATGAATTCAGGCTAGAATGAGCTGGCGAATTCGAAAATGCAACGATATACAGGGTATCCCATTTAAAAAAGCGTAACATTGCTTCATATCTTGAAAATATGATATTCTATTCGGTTTGGGCGAGCACCACGTGAAACTACACTCGAAAATGTACAACTTTTACACGAAACATTTTCTTCTAATTTCAAAAATGCGCCAACCAAGGGCAACTAGAATTTTCACGCCGTGTCTTTTTACGTCAAACTTGATATTGACTGACGACTCAGTGCAATCAGTAAAAAATATTAGATGCGGTGATTTTTTTTCTAGTTGCAGACGTCCCATGTTAGGGTTCGAGATCAAACTTGAGGTTCTTGACCGATGACCCCCATATTTTATTGCATTTTTGAATTCGCGAGTCAAAACTAGCCTGAGGTCATGTGTCGCACTATAGGTCTAACGCGATTGGTTCTCGACTTGTAATTCATGTAACGCGCCGACAACTCCGGAACCAATCAAGTTAGACCCATGGTGCGACACATGAATTCAGGCTAGAATGAGCTGGCGAATTCGAAAATGCAACGATATACAGGGTATCCCATTTAAAAAAGCGTAACATTGCTTCATATCTTGAAAATATGATATTCTATTAGGTTTGGGCGAGCACCACGCGAAACTACAGGCGAAAATGTACAACTTTTACACGAAACATTTTCTTCTAATTTCAAAAATGCGCCAACCAAGGGCAACTAGAATATTCACGCCGTGTCTTTTTACGTCAAACTTGATATTGACTGACGACTCAGTGCAATCAGTAAAAAATATTAGATGCGGTGGTTTTTTTTCTAGTTGCAGACGTCCCATGTTAGGGTTCGAGATCAAACTTGAGGTTCTTGACCGATGACCCCCATATTTTATTGCATTTTTGAATTCGCGAGTCAAAACTAGCCTGAGGTCATGTGTCGCACTATAGGTCTAACGCGATTGGTTCTCGACTTGTAACTCATGTCACGCGCCGACAACTCCGGAACCAATCAAGTTAGACCCATGGTGCGACACATGAATTCAGGCTAGAATGAGCTGGCGAATTCGAAAATGCAACGATATACAGGGTATCCCATTTAAAAAAGCGTAACATTGCTTCATATCTTGAAAATATGATATTCTATTCGGTTTGGGCGAGCACCACGTGAAACTACACTCGAAAATGTACAACTTTTACACGAAACATTTTCTTCTAATTTCAAAAATGCGCCAACCAAGGGCAACTAGAATTTTCACGCCGTGTCTTTTTACGTCAAACTTGATATTGACTGACGACTCAGTGCAATCAGTAAAAAATATTAGATGCGGTGATTTTTTTTCTAGTTGCAGACGTCCCATGTTAGGGTTCGAGATCAAACTTGAGGTTCTTGACCGATGACCCCCATATTTTATTGCATTTTTGAATTCGCGAGTCAAAACTAGCCTGAGGTCATGTGTCGCACTATAGGTCTAACGCGATTGGTTCTCGACTTGTAACTCATGTCACGCGCTGACAACTCCGGAACCAATCAAGTTAGACCCATGGTGCGACACATGAATTCAGGCTAGAATGAGCTGGCGAATTCGAAAATGCAACGACATACAGGGTGTTCCATTTAGAAAAGCGCACCTTTGCTTCGTATCTTGAAAATGTGATGTTCTACTGGGTTCTCGCGACCACCACGCAAAACTACAGGAAAATCTACAACTTTTATGTGAAACATTCCTGTTTGATTTCGAGAATATTCACGTTGTGTTCGTTTTACGTCAAACTTGATACCGACTCACGGTCCAGTGCAGTCGGTAAAAAATATTACACGTGGTGATTTTTTCGGCTTGCAGACGTCTCCCGTGAACGTTACAGGCCGAAGTTGAGATTTTTTAATGGCGACCCCCATTTTTTATTGCATTTTTGAATTCGCGAGTCAAAACTAGCCTGAAGTCATGTGTCGCATCGTGGGCCTAACGCGCTTGGTTTCTGACTTGTAACATCGCAAAGTGTAAATGCGGCCTAAATGAAATAATTATTAATTTTATTTCTCAATTTAATTGAAATTAAGGCCGTCTGCGCACCGTGCGCGGTTTTAAACTTTAATATAAACGAGGCCTTAATTTACTTACAAACAAGGCCTTAATTTACAAACAAGGCCTTACAAAACGCTATTAATTTTGTATTCGTTTTTTTTTTTTTAATATTCATAACGCCATCTCGTATTAACGACTTTAAAATTGTGCATCTATTATTCATCGGGCCGACGATAACAGCGAACTGATTAGTGCTTTCGTAAAGTTCGGCCCTAAAAGCTTAATGGCGGCAATTCCCGGCACTGAAATAAACGACTCCATTAATGTATTACATTTTTAAGTGCTTTCGTCGTTAAATAATAATTTTTGAATTATTTATTGACGAGCCAATCAAGAGGCGCGTTCGCGTGCACGCCGTTGTTAAGACGCGGGGGCGGTGGGTTCCCCAAGGGGAAGTTTCTTTTTGAGGCGACTTGATTTTGAACGGCTCGCTTAAGGGGGTGGTTTATAGTTTCGAACCTTTTCGTCGCTCGATTCGCAACCCCAACTCTTCCATCTCGCTTCAATTTTAAACGAGGCGAATTTTAATTTATTTGATTTTCACAGAATATAAATAATTGGACAGTAAAAACGTTTTTACTTTGGAAGTAAATATTTCACAATCTAAATTTGCAATCTGCTTTTAGGCAAAACCAAACAGTCCCTTCCTCTAGTGTCATAATGACGAACCTCTCTAACCCTCTCATGCGCAACTTTTTGAAATTTTGATTTTGGGCACAAAAAAAATATATAGTTAGTAGGCATGTGTACTTTTAATAATAAAAGAAGAAATTTGATTCTAATTTTACGCAAAATGTTTATTTTTTATTAAAACTTAAACGTACACATATGTGGACAATGTGCTGAAAATATTAAAACAGATACAATTTTTTTTTAACTGTGATATGATTCGAAACATTCAGGACATATGTATACTTCACATCTTCTGCAAATATACCTTGTTCGTTTTTCACAATTAAAGCTTTTACAACGGGCTGCGTTTTTCAAATCTATTTTTTTTTGGAAAATGTGGTCCTTTGTCCAATCTTTTTTCTGTTGGAACTACAATTCGTTTTCTTTTTTTTGTAGCAGGTGGTGTTACACTTTTAGGACGTCCTTTTGATCTTGTCGTTTGAGCATCACCTCGGAAAATTAGCGCTGTTGCAATTCTACTTTTGAAATGCAACAGATCTAATTTTTGATGTGATTGCTTACCATCCCATCGCCACAGGATCCATGCATTAACAATCGCTACATTTATCAAATGGTAAAATATTCTCATATACCATCGAGAATTTCTAGTATTATTTGTATACAAAGCAATCAGAAAATCCATGAGGTCCATACCTCCCATATGCTCATTATATATTTTATCTTTTCTTTTCTTTTCTGCAAAATCTTTCTGATTTGTCTATTGGAGATACACCTACATAATTTGATATTGTGTGAACCAAATTATTGTCGTGCCAACGGACAATCGTTATATTTTTTTCTGACGTTGCGAAAGAAAAACTTCCTCTCCCTTCTTTTTTCAGTTGTTTACTTGACTTGAGTACCTTATCTGCACCTTGTAATCTATTCTGTCTTATGGTACCCGTGTACCAAATATTTTTATGTGTCAAGTTTTCTATCAATGGAATGCTCGAGAATAAATTATCCGCATTAACATCATTTGAAAACTGCTACTAGATGGTGATATAAATTTCGAAACAACCTAAGCAAGTCCATCAGAGCGGACCTTTATGTTCAAATTGATCGAAATATGAATGAATGCACAGTTTAACCTAAAATAATATCGTGTCTACTGTAATGGACACCAGACCCGAAGGGGAAACTGAATTGAAACAGTAGATTTTGGAATCTGCTGAATAATAGAGTCAGCAGTTCCCACAAAATGTTTATTAAAATTATTAGAACTAATACTTTCTCCATGAGTCAACATTTTGAGAATTACGACCGATTTTAGTATTTTTTTGGGTATTTTGTGAAGCTACTTTCTACTGATTTTTATAAAATAAAAATTCCTTTTTAATTTTTTTTTCATTCTCAAGAGCTTGGGCTTCAATTTATCTAACTCTGGAGAAGTAAACAGTGTTAGCATTGACTTGTGTGAGGGGAAAGTATTTCTTAAAATGGTTTGCAAAGGTAGAGACATCTTTTTATCAGCATTACATTCAGCACACACTGATGATTCACCATCCAGTAGTGCACTAAATAAATTTAAATTTCTTTATCTCCAATCATTCTTGCACCAATAACCGGGTTTTGTTTGTGCTTCTTTTTCTTAAGCTGCATCCGTAACTGGAACCCATTCGTTATCCTTTCCATTGAACAACATGGTAACAATACTTGTATTGATTGTATTGGTGAATCTTTTTTAGTTCCTAGTCACTTATATTCCATTGCGTTTTCCTTTTTTTTTAATAATTAAAGCTGGTTCTTGTCCGATGAAAATTGTATCACAGCTGTCGAACGACTGCGAAACGTTAAGTGTTTATGCGCCATTTAGTGTCCGTTTAAAAGAGTTTGTGATACATTTTTTTTTAATATTATAAAATTAATCGTCGCGTTTTTCTTTCATCTTTTGTCAATAATTTATTTTGTTTTGTCGCTGCTTCTTCATTTCCTATCGTTCTTTTTCGTTTCTTTCGTCTTTTGTCACCATTTTCTTGCGTTTGTCTTTTGTCGTTCTATCTTCTGCTTGTTTTTGTTGCGTTTTGCTTTTTATTTTAATTTTTAATTTTTAATTATTTTTATCCAATCCAGAACTTCTTCGCAACTCTCTCGCATTACGAAGCGTTTTGAAAATGACGAATTTTGTTCTTGTTTTATTTAATTTTATTTATTAAATTTCTTATTTTCTAATCACTTGTTTTCGTTATTTTCTTTTGTTTGTTTTTCGTCGTTTTTGTTTGCTTTCATCATTCTTTTGAAAACTGAGATGTGTAGAATTTTATGGGCAATCCAAATTTGGTTTCATATATAGGGCATGCCATTTGAAATAAAAAAGTTATGTCCGGCACCACTGTTTTGATTCACTTTGTATAGATGAAAATAATTTTGTGCTGTAGATGTCTTAAATTAAAAAAGAAATTGTCCTGACAATTTTTTTGTATCTTCAATAGTTATGGAGATATGGCGCGAGAACACACTGTTGGGACAGCCTGTATATTACCGGATTAGGAATTTGGTTTTAGAATAGAATAGCCGCTTTATCTTCTTAAGATTTGCATGGAAATTAGCTTTGGAGTTAATTTTTAATAATTAATTAAAATTTTTCATTAGGTAATCTTTACAAGTAGAAAAGTTAAGAATTGTTTGATTTGATCTATTTCGATGCAGTGCCTAGATGTTGTAGACGTTGTAGTTCCGGTGCATGTTCAAATATTTAATTTAATTGCTCAAAAAAACAGTTAAAAGAGAAGAATACTTTCTAGGGCTGCAAATTAGACATAATAATCGATAGTACGAGCCCCGTCAACTATAGGTTCAGACATGCTTTTTTGTCACGTAACTGACCAAATTCTTAATTCAATGAAAATATGTATTAATATGCTATTGGAAGTATACATCATATAATTACGTTACAACAGAAAAATTATTAAAAAGGAAACTAAATTTGCTTTCAGTAGCTATAATACATTTTACCCAAGAAATAAATAAAACTGCAGTGTCCGAATCTACAGTTGACGGGGCTCCTAGGAATAATGATTTTTGGTTTTTAAAAACTATTTTGCCCTATTACCAACTATGTATGACATAAACGATGTTAAGCAAAGGATAGCCAAGATAACAAGGATATTAAAGAATGTTTTGCAAACAGTTCAAAGAAGAATAAAATTATACAGTGACCGCCAGATAAGTCGGGCCATATGTTTTTTTTTTAATGTTGTTTGTTAAAAATTTGACTACCATGTAAGACTTTTTCTAATAAATTTTTCCTGCATCTTTTAAAAGAAAGCAAGTAAAGCCACTTTACTCTTGTCCGAACTTCATTTTAAGACCTCCCCCGTATATCTTTGGACATTGTTCCAACTTTCACAGTGTAATTTTAGTTTGAAATGATGTCATATATTTACAGAATACCAAAATCTTTCTACTGCTACTAATTAAAAAAAAACCGACTTATCTGGCGGTTACTGTATAATTGAAAATTAAACCCAAAAAACATACCGCACTCTCGGTTATGTTGAATGAAAACTCATATATTGCTGTACGCAATTTAAGTTTTATTATTTCCCTTCTCAAATTACGACCTTCACATAGGTACGGAAGTTTTCCTTATCAGATGTAAAGTTATGCATGATTGACGAACTAGGTCCGATCGCCTAGTCCTTTAATTAACTGCAGATAAAATGAAGCATTTTACGTTTTTCAAACGTATGTTATATTTAAGCGACTCCTTGGAAATATGGTCGTTACGTCCTACGGCGATATACAAGGTGGTCTTTAAGTAATGTGACACAAAGCAACAAAATATTGCGATTTAGCTAAACTCACCTAGTGCATCGTGGTTAATAAGGGAAATACAGGGCGTTAAAATAAAAAAATTTATTTCAATTTTCTTCAATAATTTTCAATTTTTTACATATTGCTTTAAAAATTGGAAAGAAGTTTTTTGGAGCGAGAAATAATATAATGTGGTCTTAATTTTGATGTAGCGGATAGATGGCGCTACGTACGGTATCATTCTTGCATTTAAACTGCTTTGTGAGTAGACATAAATGGAACTTTTGACAAAATATTTTTATTTCCTCATCTTTTTTAAACCAATTCAATAGCGCAAAAGTTAACCGTTTTCAAGATATTTACTATTTTATGCTGAAAGCAACGTAGTTATTACGTTATTACGAAAGTATTTGTTCGATTTTGTCCTGTCCGAGAAATGGAGGTGTATTGTAAATTTTCAAGGCAATATGTCAAAAACTTTAAGAATTATTAAAGAAAATTGAAATTAAAATTTTTATTTTAACGCCCTCCATCTCTCTTATGATCCACTTTTGGACTAGATGAGTTCAGCTAAATCGCTGTTATGTCAATAACCCACTCTGTGTCCCATTACTTAAGGACCATCTTGTATATCCCCGGAAATTTAAAACTCTAATATGTAAAATTAGTAGTTTATCTTAATTTTAATAATTGTTTTTTTGTCACGAAATTAATCGTTAGTTTCTAAAAGACAGAGACCGCCTTAAATTTTTCTTTCACCTTTCGTCGTTTCCATCTTTTCTTTTATTGTTGTTTTTTGTCTTTGCTCCTTTTTGTCGCTTTCTATGTCGATTTATAAAAAATATTCAGTTACCTGTTTACATTGTATTCTCGACAATTGTTTATTTAGTTAATTTAGTTTGTAACCGTTGTCGTTTTTCGTTAAATTTTTTTTTTACATTTTAATTCTTTGTATTCTTTCGCTTGTAACACAGACATTCCGTAAATTTGAGAAAAACTTGGTTTCGTTAAAAATTCGTTGAAATACTAAAGAAAATCCAGAAGTGTTTTCTCTTTTTTTTTTTTGAAGACTCATATAAATAAAATGTTATTTATTATGAGCTTTCTAACTTGTTTAATATTTTGCTCGCGCCGCATGTGTGGAAATGATTGCAGCAAAAGGCAACAAATAATAAACGGTACGGCACAGCAAACAAACAATACATAGTTATTATTAGCCGTGGTCAACTTGACTTCTTCGTTGACCTTGGGAATTTTTGACGCGCCGAGTTGGTAACATGTATCGCGCCTAACAATATTTACAAACAATCTTTACAGCTTCTGCAAACACATGATCCTTAGCGGAATTACGCAATACCAGAAAATATGAATATTTTCCTGAGGCATGCAAATCGATGTTTATTAGATCTGGATGCAGTCGGTTCTTCTGACGTTTCCATTTAATTTCCTTTGCTTTCTCTCGACACTTGAATTGAAAATATTATGTGTTTGTGTTACATTGGCGACAAATAAGATGTTTGTTTTTCTTTAGTTTTGTTTTCAACTGTTACTTTTTTACTTCATTTCGTTGTTAATTGTTTTTTTGTATTTCCTTAACAACGTAGTACTTAAGTTTTTTTGCTGCGTTTTGTTTTTTATAACGCAACGTAACTGTAACATGCCGACGTGTCACCTTGTTTATTGAATTTTATGGACAACTAAATAACGAATTAAACTTATTGCCAAATTAAATAACTGGACCGAAACTGAATCGAAAGTTTACTTTCTGAGAATTCCCAAGGGTCATCCGAGTTTTATTATTGCAATTAGACATGCGCTATCCTATCCGTCTAGACGTCGACTACCGGACTACCTGACTACCTGACTAATTTACGGCCGGCGCTAACGAACTATCCTACTGCCCTACTTATTTGTTTACGTTTTGATGTGATCCTTGCGGGAATCCGCAGTAAACTTTACAATGTCATAATATTTCTCGTAATCGTCACTGCAACCCCTGGCCTTACCTTGTGGTAACCCAATTTTTTTGGTACGTCGGTGAATAATCTCGAGAGACTAAAGGAACTAAATACGTTTAAATAAAATGCGAAAGTTAGATTTAATTAATTATTTATTGGAAAAAAAAGGTAAAAACTCCACGGCCGGCGCTAACGAACTATCCTACTGCCCTACTTATTTGTTTACGTTTTGATGTGACCCTTGCGGGGATCCGCAGTAAACTTTACAATGTCATAATATTTCTCGTAATCGTCACTGCAACCCCTGGCCTTACCTTGTGGTAACCCAATTTTTTTGGTACGTCGGTGAATAATCTTGAGAGACTAAAGGAACTAAATACGTTTAAATAAAATGCGAAAGTTAGGTTTAATTAATTATTTATTGGAAAAAAAAGGTAAAAACTCCACGGCCGGCGCTAACGAACTATCCTACTGCCCTACTTATTTGTTTACGTTTTGATGTGACCCTTGCGGGAATCCGCGGTAAACTTTACAATGTCATAATATTTCTCGTAATCGTCACTGCAACCCCTGGCCTTACCTTGTGGTAACCCAATTTTTTTGGTACGTCGGTGAATAATCTTGAGAGACTAAAGGAACTAAATACGTTTAAATAAAATGCGAAAGTTAGATTTAATTAATTATTTATTGGAAAAAAAAGGTAAAAACTCCACGGCCGGCGCTAACGAACTATCCTACTGCCCTACTTATTTGTTTACGTTTTGATGTGACCCTTGCGGGGATCCGCAGTAAACTTTACAATGTCATAATATTTCTCGTAATCGTCACTGCAACCCCTGGCCTTACCTTGTGGTAACCCAATTTTTTTGGTACGTCGGTGAATAATCTTGAGGGACTAAAGGAACTAAATACGTTTAAGTAAAATGCGAAAGTTAGATTTAATTAATTATTTATTGGAAAAAAAAGGTAAAAACTCCACGGCCGGCGCTAACGAACTATCCTACTGCCCTACTTATTTGTTTACGTTTTGATGTGACCCTTGCGGGGATCCGCAGTAAACTTTACAATGTCATAATATTTCTCGTAATCGTCACTGCAACCCCTGGCCTTACCTTGTGGTAACCCAATTTTTTTGGTACGTCGGTGAATAATCTTGAGAGACTAAAGGAACTAAATACGTTTAAATAAAATGCGAAAGTTAGATTTAATTAATTATTTATTGGAAAAAAAAGGTAAAAACTCCACCGCCGGCGCTAACGAACTATCCTACTGCCCTACTTATTTGTTTACGTTTTGATGTGACCCTTGCGGGGATCCGCAGTAAACTTTACAATGTCATAATATTTCTCGTAATCGTCACTGCAACCCCTGGCCTTACCTTGTGGTAACCCAATTTTTTTGGTACGTCGGTGAATAATCTCGAGAGACTAAAGGAACTAAATACGTTTAAATAAAATGCGAAAGTTAGATTTAATTAATTATTTATTGGGAAAAAAAGGTAAAAACTCCTTGTACCAGCCACTGCGGGATCTGATATAGTGAGCGCAAAAACCCTTGCGTTAAACCAATACAAGAGAAACAAAATTACGAAGTATTCACAGTTGAATTCGCTTAACACTTTCGAATATCGCAGCGACCGAACTGACTTCGCAAGCGCTAAGTCAAAATTAAAACATTCAACCGCTCGCTAGGGAGATTCGGAACGTTTCTGTTTGTCTTCGGGCGTGTTTCTTCTCAAGTAAAATTAACCTGATCCCTCAGACCTTGCAAGTGAAATTTTTAACAACCCCGGCCAATGATCGTTGCTGTCGCCCCCAAAATCACGCCTACTCAACCCCAATTAGCGCGTCAGATGAGAATCGTGGTGGTTTGTCGCAATTTGGAACCATCCTGACCCTCTCCACCTATCGTTCAACTTTACAAGTGCCCCACTTGACAATTTTACGCATCCGGTGCTTAAGCGAACAAAGCGAGCCGCTTCAACTTGCAACGTAATTCGATCTCTTTTCTATAACTGACACGTCCGAAAATTTAGTGTGACCAATTCGTACGAAAATCCGAAAACGCAAAGCTCAAAAGGTTACGACGACTTGTTTACGACTCGGCCGGGTGGCCTCCGCTCTGAAAAGGACACGCGGCCCCAATTCTACCGCTTTTAACGCTAAAGAATTATTATAACACTAGTAGATTTTGTAAACTTTGGGAGCGGTTTGGAAGAGAATTAATTTGTGACCTCATCGGTTAATTCAGCGATGAGAATCAAGACGTTCAGAAAATATACTCATTCGAATACAATTAATATGGAATTCCTTGCATAAATAAATATATGATTAACTGGTTTGTGTGGCTACATCGATACGTTAATTAGCCGAGCGATGAAAATCGAAATAAATAGTTAAATGCAAGTGAGTGTTACAGTTTCCTGTAATTTCGCAGAACTTTCAAGCCATTATATTTTAATAATTTCCAATGTTATTAACAAGTTGTAGCGTCTGAATATGTTAACGCTAATGAATAATTTTAACACTACTAGATTCTGTAAACTTTTTTAACGGTTTGGAAGGGAATTAATTTGTGACGTCATCGGTTAATTCAGCGATGAGAATCAAAACGTTCAGAGAAAAATTATTCATTCAAATAAATACAATTAATATGGAATTAATTGAACAAATAAATATGTGATTAACTGGTTAGTGTGGCGACATCGATACGTTAATCAGCTGAGCGATAAAAATCGAAATATTTAGAAAAGAAATCATTTTTAATAATAAATAAAATCACAAAATAACTTACATCTTCTAGAATAAACAAAATTAAGCGTCGATAATGTTCTTCAACGAGAGAATAATAACAATATTTTTTATAAAGTGGCAAAATAAGTCACATTTTTTTAAAATAAATAAATAAATTTTTTAAATAAATAAAATTAAGCATTTGTCTCTTCAATAATGAGCTTCGACGAGAGATTCTTGCTTAATAATTTTATTGGTATTTTCAGTTCTTGCATCGTTGAATTTGGCGCCCAAAACCAAACAGCTCGTTACCAAAGGTGGCGCCATCTGCTGGCGGAAGTATTAATTTCTAACACATTTTCATCATCCTAAAAGCTATTATTAAAAACTATTTCAAAATTAAAAGATAAATAAGATTATACAGCGGTATTCCGTGAACTTTACTTTTCGTTGCCGAGGGTGGCGCCACCTGTTGACGGAGGTATTGATTTCTAAGACATCTTCATCATCCTAACTAAAGGCTATTATTAAAACCTACTTAATAATTAAAAGGAAAATAAGGTTATACAGTAGCATTCCGTGAATGTTAGTTTTCGATACCGAAGGTGGCGCCATCTGTTGGCGGAAATATTAATTTCTAAGGCATTTTCATCATCCTAAACGCTATTACATTACTACATATTCCATAATTTAAAAAAAATAAGACTATACAGCTGAAATCAAAAAAATCGGGAAATGTCAAAATAAATCGACACGTTTTTTTCAATATTTTCATAGTGTGAAAATGGATTTATTAGAAATAGGTTAGAATTATTTGACGGTATGTCAGTTTATAGGTAAATAGGTCAATTTTTTTGAAAGATATGTATGTATTGTCAAGTAGACGATTAACTGACAAATGGAACCAAATTTACAACTGAAAAAAAATCATTTCCCGTTTTTTCTAATTCAGCTGTACATACATTAGTGTTCCCTGAACCTTAATTAATTTTTTTATAGAATGTGACGCCATCTATTTGTTGAAAAATAACGAAATTCCTCAAAGCAAACTGATTTGTGCACCAAATCGAAATGGTACTCGTCAGATGTTTTATAAATCAAATTTAAATTTAGCGCCAAAGATTGGAAATTAGTTACGTTATTGTCGGCACCATCTGTTGGTGCGTACGCGAAGTAGCGATTGGGCGTTGTCAGGTTTCGCGTTGTTGAAGTTGGCGCCGAAAGTTAAACAGTTCGTCATCGAAGGTGGCGCCATCTGATGATGGAAGTATTTATTTTGAAGACATTTTCATAATCCTAAAGGCTATTATTAGAAACTGTTTAATAATTAAAATTATTTAGTATTCCCTGAACTTTAATTCATTTTTTTATACAACGTGGCGCCATCTATTTGTTGAAAAATGCACGAAATCGAAATGGTTTTCGTCAGATGTTTTATAAATCAAGTTTAAATTTGGCGCCGAAAATTTTGTCGTTGCCAACGCCATCTGTCGGCGATTAGGCAAATAGATTTTTAAGTAGTTCAATAACTGGCGTTTTCAGATTTCGCGTTGTTAGATACGGCGCCGAAAACTGAGCAGTTCGTCACCGAAGGCGGCGCCACCTGTTGATGGAAGTAATAATTTCTAAATTCCGCAAATGATACTTTGATCACCCTAAATGATATTATCAGAAACTAGGGGTATTCAATAACAATTAAAAGAAATAAGAGACAATACGGCAGTGTTCCCTGAACTCTAATTTATTTTTATACAATGTGGCGCCATCTATTTGTTGAAAAATAATGAAACACCCCAGCGCAGTAAATCGAAATGTTAGCCGCGAGTTAATTTAATTTGTTTGAATTTGGCGCCAAAAATTCGGAAATTGTTTTCTCATTGCAAGTGGTGCCATCTTTCGCTGTATAAGTGAAACATCGATATATTTTTTTAATTGGTTAATCGACTTTGTTTCTAGCGATTACATACATCCGATATTGTATAAGACAACATTTAAATCTACTATACCGGAAATTAAAAATTTCTTGCTCTCGATAAGTTCTCGAGAGTAGCATGCGCCATTTCTTTGCATAATTGTCATTTTTATTATTGTCCGAGAACCGAACACGTGTTTGTTATTTACAATTAGACAGCAATGACCGGTTTCGTTTTGAAAAACAAATCCGCGACCGTTTCATAATTGATTGTGTGTGATTGGCCCAGGCAACCCATTACGTCATTGAATAGTAACTCACAGGAAGGTCACGTGAGACTTGGATCTATGTGTATAAAACAGAAATTCATGTAAATATACTCTGCAAACTGCTACTCGTACGTAATGATTAATGACCGAGTTCTTCACCGCCTTATCTTAAGGTTAAATTTATCTGCCGGTTAGAATGTGACATAAAGTATGTATAGGGCCATTTCTATGTCACATTCTAAGTGACAGATAAATTTAACCTTAAAGTCGTTGTGTGATGGGCCCAGGCAACCCGTTACGTCATCGATGAACAGTAACAATCAGAAAAGTCACGTATATAAAACGGAACCTCATATAGTATACTCTGCAAACTGTCACGAGTTGATTAAATCGAAAATAATCTTCTGATTTGGGGCGGCAACTTTCCATATTTTTAGGCCGACATTCTTGGACGCAATGCGTGAACCGTGACAGTGAGCGAACGCCGCGCCGTGACAGAGTGCCAGAAAATACCTACCTACCTACCTGGCCGAGCACGCGTTCACTTCTTTTCTATTTTTAATAATAAATGTGCACTTCAAAACAAAGTTGGCCGTGCAACGTGACGACACCTCGCGCGCAAAAATAACGCTCGTTTCCACGTATATGCAAGTGATTCATTGAGGGCCCCATGCATCTTCGCTCGCGGAGTATTTTTACGGTTCGCCCGGTATTTTTACGCCGGCGGCCGAAAAGTGGCGGGCGGCGCGCGCGTTGCATAACCGAAATTTAGGTCGATCGCGATTTAAATAAAATATTTATATGAATTCGTTTAACGTGCGGGGTTTGCGAGCGCTAATTTTAGGCGCGCTGTCATAACAGATGTGACGCACGCGCGAGAAACGTACAGGGTGACCAAAATAAAACGTTCCAACCCTTCGTTTAGATCTCTCTGTCGCTGCTTTCTTTTTCTCTTTCTCACCTTCTCGACCACCGCGGAGTTGAGGGTAAACGTCTTAACATTTGGGCTTCGCTTTCCGACGCGATGAGGATGTCATGCAAAATTACAAATAGCCATTTACGAGTATCTACTCGAGCATCTACTCATCGGGGCCCTCTCCCGGCCCCGCCCACTCCAGCGGCGAATCTAGATGCTGAAGCTCCCTGCTGGGATGCGAACTCAAGTGTCCTCGAATGTCCATCTTCGTAGTTCGCATGCGTAAGGACGAACCCCAGGTGGATATCAGCATACCTTGCCTTCTGAGCGTACGTTCTCAGAATCATCGGTGCTACTGTCTCCTACAGTGTTAGCTACACCGGCCTAAGCCCAGTCAACACCAAGTCATGACCGTTCTTGAAAGCACTAGGTCAATCATACAGCTAGCTGTGCCTCCGGCATTTACTACTCACGCCTCTGCAGTTGGCGGATAAGGTCAAATGCCGTGCGCAGGTGGAGTGATCCCCTACTCTCTCCGGCTATCGGCGAGTACAGAGCGATCACCCTTACGATAGAATGCCCAATCTCTTGCTCTCTGTCCGAGCCATCAGCGGACGCCGCGAGATTGGCACCTTACTCTAGCTCAGAGTATCAAGCCTCAATTCTTGCACACCTCCTTCATCACTAGTCATTGCAATTCATTACAACACTCGCGAGCCCATCTGCGTAATTAGCGCAACTTGACCTTCACACATGCGTGTTTAGTTGCATCGCCAACTCTGATTCATTTTTCATTTGATCACGTCTTACATACAAACTTTTCAAACAGAAATGTTTCTTCTTCTGATTCTAGTGAAAGGCAGGATATTCACAAAACAGACTTATTGGAAATACTGGGAAAATAAAATATTTTTGAAACCACAACACAATTAAACAATTAAAAACGAAGAATTAATTAAGAATTAAGTAAAAAAAATAATTAATTAACAAATGACGATCGTAATATCGTAATAATAGTTTTTTTTTTCAAAATTTTCCGTTCCATTGAGTTTTTCATTTGTCTTTGGTCTGTCATTTTAATTTTCTCCTTGTCGTGCACAGCTTAAGTGCTACAACTTGACAGTTTTGTGAGCCTCGTACCACAAGGATTAAGGGCGAGGTGCATTTTAGGTGCGCATGGCTGTACCTCTTTTCATTTAATATTTGCTTTTCGTTTTTCTTTTCATTTGCTTATCTTTTTTTTATTTTTCCTTTACTTTTAGTTTTTCATTTCCCTTTGGTCTTTCATCTGATTCTTTTTTCATTTTAATTTTTTCCATGTTTATCACTTTTCTCATTCATTCATTCATTTTCATTTTTTTTTTACTGATATTTGCGTGTCTGTCTTAACAAACATAGGAAATTTATTTATTCTTTTCGTGGAAAAGAGTATACCATTATTACTATTTCACATTTATCGTTAGGAAAAATTTGGCGCCCCTTGGTGACATTTTGTGAAAAAGGTGGCAATATAAAACATATGGCAATCCTGCCCGCAACATCAAAGGTGCCGAAATTGTTGAGATATTCGTATCTGCGTTCAATTAATTCAATTAATTATGATTTCAGTGTTTTTTCTCCTAAAGATGTGCAGCACTGAGCTGTCAGTGCTTGAAATTATAATTTGAGAGATGCAAAATAGATGGCGCGCCGTTGACATTTCATTTAAAAAAAGACAACAATAGAATGTCGACATTTGTTATACGCTCTGTCGTTTACTTATTTATTTTTTTCGGTTTTGATGAAAGAAGAGAAAAACAGCAAAAATTAATGTAACCAAAAGTTGTCATAATTTTCATGATTTATTATAATTTTTTTTCGTCCTTTTATTCTTGCCTTTCGTCCAGACGAGGAAAACAAAACAAACAAGAGGACGCTCGATCTGTGTTCATTTTTGCAGTTACTGGCGAAATTCACTTTTAAATTTGGCGCTCGGAATTGTAAGATGTAAAATAGATGGCGCGATACTGTCATTTTATTAAAAGATAAAATAAAAAATAGAAAATCGATGTTTGTTGTTTCGGTGACGGAGAGAAAATTTACGTAAACAAAATCTTTCATAGTTTTCATAATCCATTCTTTCTTTTTCTTCGTCACCTTTTGTTTCGTCTTTCTTACCGACGAAAAGAAACAAAAGTTTAAAAGGACGCTTGATCTTTGCTCATTTTTGCATTTACTGGCGAAATTCATTTTTAAATTTCGCGCTTGAAATGGTAGTTTGGGAGATGTAAAATAGATGTCGCGGTACTGACACTTGGTAAATGAAAAAGTCATTTCAAACCGAAATTTAAGAAATAAATAAATTCGAAGGTCGGAAAATTTTTCTTCGTTTTTCTTTCGATTGTTATTTGCTTTGTTTTCTGTCTTCATTTTTTTGTTTCTATCGACGCGAGGTTCTTATAAATATATTATGTTACATAATCGATCGTCAATTATTAATGAAATTTATTTTACAATCAAACTTCTTTAAATAATACCACTTAGTCGCGCCATCGCACGGCCGAGTTTTGACCTTAAACTTTGCAGAAAAATATTAATATTAAATATATTACTCCTATATTAGATGAATGTACAGTACTGTCGAAAAGTTAATCGGAAATAAATAAAAAATTTCTCGACACATCGATCTAAGACTTCCAGGTATTTCGGGGAGGGGGGGGGGGGCGAATTGGGGCTCATCTCGTTTCACTTTTATTTCATTTTTCATTTTCAATCGTTTCGCAATGTGTGAAACACAAACACGAACCACCTATTTGTTTGTTTGCCTCCGGCGCTTGTTTGACAAACATGGCCGAAAATTTTCTGAGGCGTGTTTGCTCGCAAACACGTCAAACAGGCGCAGAGCGCAAACACGCCGTTTTTTCTCGAGCTGGGACTCGTAAAGATAAACGCGAAGTGGAAAACTTGCCTTATCAAGTTGCAGTTCTGCGTAAAATCGTTTTTTCGCCGGGCGTTGGTGCTCGATTATTCATATCAGTTCTCAGATCTCGATGATACCTACAACTCGACGCCATCTGCTTTTTTCTTTCCTATCTTTATGCCTTTCGTATCCTTTCGTATTTTTCCCCAAGTTGCCTTGATGCCTTTTCCAATCTCATTGCCTTACAGCTTCGCCTCAAACCGGCCATCTCCAAAAAAAAACCTGTAGCTTTTCCCCGAACTTGCACCAACCGTCGCGTCGTCAGCTGAAGAAAAATATTTAAGAAGATCCTTGGTTCGCAAAGACAAACACAAAAAGTAAAGTGAACAAACTGGAAGAAAAACTTCTTCCTCAATTGCAGACAAAAAAAAGAAAGCTCCTTGTTTCTTCACTTCGACGGAAAAGACAAGGAAAAATAAAACAAACAAAAAAAAAACTGAGAAGAGGATCTTCAGTTGCAAACAAAATTCTTCTTGAAGTGTTAGAAAAATCCTTGTTTCCTTATACTACAGACCCGAGAAGATATTTGACATATGCGTTCCATCAAAACTTGAAGACATGAAGGTCATGGTCAAAGCCATTCCAAATCTAAAATCTATGTGTGTGCAAAAGAAAAAGTGCATTCCATCGAAAACCCGAAGTTGTATGTTATCTATGAAGTAGATAATTTGGAATTTATATCTAAATCTTCCCTCCGGTTTGATTAAAAATTTCTAGGCGTGTTTTCCTTTGTCGAAGAGTGTTTTGTTGATGAACAACTCCTGAATACGATTTTTGACCAGCGCCATCTATTGGTGAATTGTCTCGTTCCTTGGGGACCTACACAAGCGATAGCTTCCTTTAAACCTCCACTAATTAAATTACACACTTGAATTGCATTACAGTTTACTCAGCGCCATCTATCTGTTGAATTCGCAGAAATTTCTGCGGCCAAACAGAGAAAGAATTTGGAAGACGCAAAGCACCTAAAGGTCTACTGACACCTCTTTGAAGAGAGTGTAAAAAATCCTAATTCGGTGACTTTCGTAATAACTAATGAACGCCATCTATTGGTGAACGGTTCAGATTTTTTGTAATAGTTCATTTTACAGGTTATTCTTGCTGGACCCCTTGGAAAGGGAGGACCACATCACCAACGAAACGAACAATTTTTTTTTCATTTAAACTTTCATTAATGGATTACGAAAGCGAGCTGTCAAAAACGTTTAGCCAGCGCCATCTATCCGTTGACTCCACAACAAGTGGTTTCTTGGGAAGGGAGGGCCACGTAATCAAAACGAAACAATTCATTTTTTTTTTCATTTAAACTCTCACTAATGGATTATAGGTATAAGCGAGTTGTCATTTTCAAACGCCATCTACTGATTAATTGCGCAAGGTTCTGATAACAAGTGGAGGACGAACTGAATTTTCAGGATAAGAAATAATGGCCGACTAATGATTGCCAAATGAATCATTACTATACGTATGAGGTCACTTCACAGATGGCGCTGGCAGCAATTTTTAAAAATAACTACACACAGGCACATCACAACTCATCAACAGCTGAGAAAGCAATTAACGAACGCCATCTATTGGTCGACCGTCGGCTTTTTCGTTTATACGTCATTCCTCCTCGTTTGCATCAAAGGACAAATTGAATCGAATCATTTCGTTTCAGTTCAGATTCACCAACAGATTACATACGTGTACATTAACGACATTAGACCAGCGCCATCTACCCGCCGATTTCGCAAGTTGTCAATAACAAACGCAATCGTCAATCACCAGTTCGACAGAGAATTAAACGGAACGGATAGCAACTGTTAACCAACAAAATAAAATAAGTCTTCGAATTAAAACAGCGCGCTCGACTGGCGCCATCTAGCGTACATATCGTAAACTGTCGGCTAAAAAGAAAGAAAAAGTAAAATCTAACTTTAAGCAATAATAAAATAATAAGTAGTCAATTACTAAACCATTTGATGAGTGAATTACTAAGATGACGTCGAGCGATCATAGATGGCGCTGGGTGCAACTATTAACCAACTTCATTTATATCTGATGTTGACCTGTGACCGTCTTATCTCACACTTCAAACAATTGTCAGGAACACCAGAAACTCATGATACATTTTCTCAATAGAGGGCGCCACCTTCTTGACTGAAACAGTCTTCAAAACCAATTTATTTATGTATAGGGATGTACAGGGTGTTGGTTATGCTGTTAATAGTCGGATTGCGCACTCAGGTTATAAAAGTTCCATTTCACAGTGCCATCTATCCACCGATATCGCAAGTTCTTTTCTTATAACATACAAAAACGAAACGAAGGACGCCATATGAAGCATTGCAATTTGACAAGCGCCAACCATCCGCAGATTTCGCAAGTACATACTTTTGAAAACAAACGAAAACGAAACGATGACATTAGTTGCAATTTGAGAAGCGCCATCTATCCGCAGATATCGCAAATTATTATTTTTTATAACAAACGAAAGCCGAACGTAGGACGCCAATGGAAGTATTGCAGTTTGACAAACGCCATCTATCCATGGATTTCGCAAATTATTTTCTTTTATAACAAACGAAAGCCAAACGAAGGACACCAATGGAAGCGTACTGCAATTTGACAAGCGCCATCTATCCGTCGATTTCGCAAGCGTTTTTAATAACAAACGAAAATGAATCGAAAGGCACAGGAAATACGGGATTGCAATTTGAAAAGCGCCATCTATCCGCAGATTTCGTAATTATTTTTTTATAACAAACGTAGAACGCCAATGGAAACATTGCAATTTGACAAACCCCACCTACCCGCATACTTCGCAAGTACATATTTTTTATAACAAACGAAAGCGAAACGAAGCCAGATTTCTTCCTCAATTGCAGACAAAAAAAAGAAAGCTCCTTGTTTCTTTACTTCGTCGGAAAAGACAAGGAAAAATAAAACAAACAAAAAAAAAACTGAGAAGAGGATCTTCAGTTGCAAACAAAATTTTTTTGAAGTGTTAGAAAAATCCTTGTTTCCTTATATTACAGACCCGAGAAGATATTTGACATCTGCGTTCCATCAAAACTTGAAGACATGAAGGTCATGGTCAAAGCCATTGGCTGCATATTTCTTAACAGAGGCTTCACCACGTCTATGCCGATAGAAGCAAGTGACGTGTGGTGTTCTCCTCCCTTAGTTTAATGGCCCAATTTGACGTGCACTGGGCCCAGAAGGCCAAGCTCAAACCCCTTCCCCTGCTTCTCGATGTCGGAGGCTCTTCTCTCTTTTGGGCTTCAAACAGCTTCTTCCTCGTTTCCCACACCATTTGATTCTAAATATTTCAATAATAGTTTTTATTGCAACTTCCAAATCTAAAATCTATGTAAGTGCAAAAGAAAAAGTGCATTTCGTCGAAAACCCGAAGTTGTATGTTATCTATGAAGTAGATAACAAACAAGCGATTTCGAAACAGCACTCAAATCGAACGTGCTCGCCCGCCAAAGAAAAAAAATCAAAAACGAAAAGAAAAAACGCCCGTCGTCCGATGATAAGCCAGCGCGATTGCCTCACGGCGTTTTCGGTCCTACGCCGAAATGTTTGCGCAACGCGGAAGCGATCCAAGTCAGAACCGAGGTCAGGTCTGTTTGCGTTTGCGCAAACCTACCCCGACCTATCGCATGTCGAAACGTGTTATCGCCGTCGCCCGAAATTTGCTCAGGCAGGAAAAATCGGCCGTATCGGCTTCGGCAAACAGAACGGACCTATGCCATGGCGTTTCCTGCCCCGGAAAAAATCCGGAATGTTGATTTTCGGTTATCGCTTCGTCGGTGTACGCAACGTCGATTTTTTCCCCCGATCGCACTGTTCAAATAGAATTTCAACTATTTGTGCAGGGCAAAATTTGGGTAGGTTGTTAGTACATTGCGCAATATTGATGTTATGCTCGAAAAATAGACGGCAAATATGATCTTGACACGAAGAGGGAAGCGCCTCCAAGCCAAAAAGTCACGAACCACAACGAGGGTCCACTCCAAACCAAATCGTCATAACCACCATGAAAGATACATAAATGAGAAGCTGAATCCAAATGGTCGTAACCACTGTCAAGGGTCCATGACATAAGAAGCTCTAAACCATATCGTCGTAACCACTGCCAAGGGTCTATCAAACCAAATCGTCGTAACGACTGTCGAGGGTCTATCAAACCAAATCATCGTAACCACTGTCAAGGGTCGATAACATGAGGAGCTCCAAACGATATGGTCATAACCACTATCGTGAGGAACTCCAAACCAAATCATCGGTAAATACTCCATAACATGAGGAGCTCCAAGCCAAGTCGTCGTTATCACACTCAAGGATTCATCACACGAGGAATTCCATGGGATGATTTGAAAGCTTGAAGATTGAGTCTTATAGTACGGATCTGAAGTGACAAACACTAGTACCAAGACCAACCTAAGCTGAACTTAAATTAATTGTTAATTTAATTGAGTAGCAGAGTTGTCCAACAACTATCAACGTGTGCCCCGAACCACCAGAGCTGTGCGATTGAAGTCAGCCCGGTCGCTGCGTTATTCGAAAGTGAAACCTGTTAAGCGAATTCTACTGTACTTCCTGATAACCGTAATTTTGATTCTTTGTATTGGTTTAACGCAAGGACTTTTGCGCTCATTATATCAGATCCCGCAGTGCCTGGTACAAGGAGTTTTATTACCTTTTTTTTTAAAATAAATAATTAATTAAAGCTAACTTCCGCATTTTATTTAAACGTATTTAGTTCCTTTAATCTCTCAAGTTTATTCACCGACGCACCAAAAGAATTGGATTACAACAACGTAAGGCCAGGGGTTGCAGTGACGGTTACGAGCTGTATTATAACGTTGAAGTTTATTGCTATCAGGTAGTCGAGCGTCTAGACGGAGAGTCGCTTAGTCCGCTTAGTCGCACCGCTTAGTCGCACCGCTTAGTCGCGCCATCTGCACAGTTTAAAGTCAAAACCCAGTCGTGCGATGGCGCTACTGAGTGGATGTTTTAGTATGTTTGCAAGAAGAAATTCATTATTTAAAAAAAGGAAATTCCAAAGAATTCACTGAATTTATTTAAAGATATTTGTCATATAATGAAACTTGTTCATAAATTCGACGATAATAATTAAACTTAGGAATTTTTTAATGTTCCCAATGAACATATTCTATTTTAGATTGTTCTAAAGATTTTAGAGTTTGACTTAATCGAATTGAAAGAAAAAATCCTTAGCGCACGATGTAATTACTTAATTTTTTTGTTGGACAATTCTGCAACCTACTTTTGGGAAGTTCGACTTACGCGTTATCGATAATGCACAGATCGGTGAGTGCTCTGTTATTATTATTGTTATTAAAAAAAAGTCCGGGCTCGTAGTTTTTGTTTCAACAATCGAATGCACCTGTGTATTTTGCTAAATTAATGCAAAAATCTAGGGAATTTTTGGAGGAGGGTGGTATTAAGTTTGCATGAATAACAGTTTACACGACATTTTCAAAATGATTTTATGGTTAAAAATGGAAGATGGTATCAAGCAAAACTGATTAAAAAGTAAATAGAACTGAAGCTAAAATAAAATTCGCATGAAACTAAAGTAGCCCAATTTCACTAATTATCTCAGTAAAAAAAATGTCCCTAAATGTGTAGCCATAAAAAAGATTTTATACAATTTTGTCCTTGCTTTAAAAATCAATTTAAAATTTAAACTTAATTTATACAATAAGAAAGGGTGATCAGTAAAGACTCTCTGAAGTCTGAAAAAGGCTACTACTTATGAATTTCTCGATAGGTGGCGCTGGTAATCATATCACATCTGTCTCAAATACATGGAATTTCTTTGTGTGCATGCTGCAAATGAAACACTTTCAAAATTACAATTTTTTTTGTTAAAAAGTAGTAGACTTTAAAAAACAATAAGATGTAGTTTTTTTTTCTTTTCAAAATTTGATGTAAAGTGCCAATTGAAGATATATTAAAAAAGAACTTAACAAGTAAGACATCTCAGTAGATGGCGTTGTTCAACATCTCATGCGAACACAATTTGTCAGTTTGTTTCTTTATTTACTGCGCGGAAAACATTTAAAAAAGGGACAAAAGAAAAAGTTTGAATTCCTCAATAGATGGCGTTGGTCAACATTTCACACAAATTCAAATTCTGCGTGCAGTTGTTTCTAACTTATAAGTCTCTCTCAATAGATGACGTTGTCCAACATCTTATACAAATGCAACTTGTCAGTTTGTTTCTTTATTTACTGCGCATAGGACTTAAAAGAAAAATAAAAAGTTTTTTTCTTTTTTTTATTAAGAATGTATCGAAAGTAGCGGATCTTAAGAAAAAATTAATGCATATTAAATTTTAACTTGTTAGCCTCTCAATAGATGGCGTTGCCCAACATCTTACTGAAATACGATTTGAAGTACATATTGAATTTCTCAGTAGATGGCGTGTTCAACATTTCACACAAATTCAATTTGTCAATTTGTTTCTTTACTGCAACAAAAAAATTTAATTGTGAAATCATGCGTGCAATTGTTTTTAATTTATAATTTCTTCAGTAGCAAATTCACAAATTCTTTAAAACGAACTTTAATTTAAAGAATATATTAAAAACAAAAGAAAATTTTTTTTTTAATTAAAAATTTTAATTAAAAATGTGTCGAAAGTGGCAGATTAAAAAAAATAAATACATACTTATTAAATTTTAACTTATTAGTCTCTCAATAGATGGCGTTGTCCGGCATCTCACACGAATGCAATTGGAAAAGTTTGTTTCTCTATTTACTGCAAACAGAACTTGAAAAAATATTAAAAATAAAAGAAAATAGTTTTTTTTATATATTAAAAAAGTGCCAAAAGTGGCAGATTTAAAAAATAAATACATATTGAATTTAAAAAAATCTATATAAAAAAAACAAATGCAAAATAAGTATGGAATTTCTCAGTAGATGGCGTTGCTCAACGTTTGACACAAATGCAATAGATGGCGTTGTCCAACATCTCACATAATAGATGGCATGAAGGAAAAATTGCGAGTTTCGTTTGTTTATGCTTAAAGAAAAGGAAATTGAGCAAATGCTGATCGTTTTTCATTTGTTTTTTTTTTGCGTCGAACGTAAATCAAACTTGCAACTCGGTATTTTCTTTTGTTAAAAAGAAAATTATCAATCTTTATAAAAATGAACGTTTAAAAAAACGAAGAAACAAAGTAAAATATCTGAACAAAAGACGATCGACATCGCATTCAATTTTTTACTTATTCAAAACAAAAGAAAAAATTAATGATAAAATACGGTCGATGAAATAGGTGAAGGAAAAAATGCGAGTTTCGTTTCTTTGTTAAAAAAAAAAGGAAGAGGAAAAGTCGACCGTTTTTCATTTGTTTTTAATTGCGTCGAACATAAAGAAAACTTACGACTGCGTATTTTCTTTGAAAAAGCAAAAAACGATCGATTGCGAAAAATGAAAGACCAAAAATTAGAAACAAAAAATTAGAGACGTGTCCTCGAAACACCCACACTAGCCAAACGATTTTTAATTTGAGAAAAAGTCGACAAATCAAATCAGATAAGCCTGTGAAATTGGCGATCGAATATAAATTTCGTAAAGCGAAATTCTGGTGCTAGTAGCACCATCTATTGAGTTTCAAGGAAAACTACAACAAGACCTTTCTTTTAGAGTTTTCATTTGGAAAATTCTCGAAGTCTCTTTAGTTACTACTAGCTCAATCTATTGAGTTTCAAGGAAAACTACAACTTCTCTTTTTTTTTTAGAGTTTTACTTTGAATAAAGTCGACAAATTAAATCAGATAAGTCTGTGACCTTGGCTATCGCATTGAAATTTCGAAAAGGGAAAGTCTTCTTTAATTACTACTGGCTCCATCTATTTGGGGTTTCAAACAAACTCAACTGCAACTACAACTTTCTTTTAGCATTTTAATTTGAGAAAAAAACGACAAATCAAATCAGGTAAGCCTGTGACCTTGGCGATCGAATTTAAATTTCGAAAAGCGAAATTTTTGTAAGTGTTCTCAATAGCCACTAGCTCCATCTGTTGAGTTTCAAGGACAACTACAACAAGGCCTTTCTTTTAGAGTTTTAATTTGGAAAATTCTCGAAGTCTTTTTGGTTACCACTAGCTCAATCTGCTGAGTTTCAAGGAAAACTACAACTTCTATTTTTTTAGAGTTTTACTTTGAATAAAGTGGACAAATTAAATCAGATAAGTCTGTGACCTTGGCTATCGCATTGCAATTCCGAAAAGGGAAAATCCTTGAAGTCTCCTTCAATTACTACTGGCTCCATCTATTGGGGTTTCAGTCGAAAAAAACTGCAACTACAACTTTCTTTTAGTGTTTTAATTTGAAAGAAAGTCGACAAATCAAATCAGGTAAGCCTGTGACCTTGGCGATCGAATTTAAATTTCGAAAGGCGAATTTTTTAAAAGTATTCTCGATCTAATTCTCGATAGCTACTAGTTCCATCTATTGAGTTTCAGGTAGAACTACAATTTAAACTTTCACTGGTAGTTCAGATTTTACTCCATTCAAGGTCAAGGCGAAACAAGTATCACTGCGAAATTTTTGATGAAAGAAGGAGTTTGATTCACCCCCAGCCCTCCACCCCTCTCCTATTTGTAGCTGTTTTTATTTGCACTTAATATGACGTGTTGATTTGAATGACATTAAATGCGCTTGTGCATTTATGAGGTCGTTCTCAAGTTGCCCTCTTCGATTGTTTGTTGTTGTCGGCTTCGCTCAGGTACTTCTTAGCAGAAACTTGCCCTCTGCCTTATTCCATTTTTTTCATTTCTACTTCCTCTGATCACTTCCTGCGTAGTATATACATACGTTGAGGGCTCAGAATAAATAATAAATGGAGAAGAAAGTGCTTTTACATTAGTAACCGTTTTAAATTATGTAGACAAATGCTTGTCAAATGAAACTGAAAATTTCGACCTCGCGAGCAAATTTCGAAAAGTTCTCCGGGGAGGGGGGGGGCGAAGAAATCGCTCCGACGAACGCAAATCCTTTGAAAGAGAAAAAACAAGGACGAGGCGAGCAGTCGTTCGCGCGGCAGATTTCTCCTGATTTCAATTCGCGGCATAACCTAAATTTCGGGGGGCGATAATTAAGTGAAACGATAGACGATAATTAATTATCGTTGATTATTATCATTCACGCCGCATCGGTTCAGGGTTCAACTACTAAATCGGCACCGCTCGAATACAATCGAAAGCGCTCGCCTTTGTTCTCTCGCTCGTTTTAAATCGAAGGATGCGATCGAACGTTTCGTGTTCATTATATTCGATTCAAGAATCATTTATTTTTCGCTTTAAGGTAAACAAGAAGAGACGTTTGATGCGTGAACTCATCAAGCCTCACATCATTTCGACGTTCAACTAAATCGATACCGCTCGAACCAATCGAAACGCACGGCTTCACTTGTTCGTTGAGATTGGAAGACGAACATTCTGTCAGGTTGTTTAAGGAAGACAATTTAAGAAAAAAAATCTAGAGGGAGCCACATGACACTCTAGTAGAGATCAGACCCTCTAATACCGTTACGTGCAAACCGACGACGATTAAACTTTAACCTGGTCACGCCATCTACCTATCCGATGAGTTTCGAGTCAGAGGGTTCTGGACGTTTGCTCGAACAATCGAGAAAGAAAGGACCTCTAGTACATAAGCAAGGCTGTTTGAATCTGTTATTATTCAGAAAGCGTTGCATGTGAATGTAATAGAACGTTTAAATTATAGAAGTGCTGGACAACGTCTTCTACTTTCATTGCGTTAAGAGATTATAGCCATCTACGTCCACGTAGAGTGGCGTTGAACTAAATCACCAGCTCTCGAGAATTTTGTCACCCTTAAGCCTGGTCTACACGTAACGTTTTGTCGTCCGATTAGACTGATGCATGTCTGCATGCACTGACTTGTCAGCCGTCTTGCTTATACACGAAGCTCCAGCCCACGAGTCTTGTCAAACCTCAGTTCATGCAAGACGACGTCCTGCTTCCGTCTACACGTAGTATTTGGTTTGACAAATCTGGCATGATTATGCAAGACTGACGACAAAAGGTTACGTGCAGACCAGGCTTTACGTTCAACGTATAATAAGGGTGCGTTCAGTGTACGTACTACAGAGGTTTCGATTTAGTTGATCGCATTCATTACTGTTTGAAAAAAAGAACGGCGATTTTAATTTACGTGATTTTGTTTCTGCATGAAGACGAGCTCCGGCTCGATGTACTACCGATGGTAAAAAAAAAATTGCACATGCGGTGCTAATTATGTTTGCGCGTGCATTCCTCGGCGGAGCGCGTTGCTGAACGCAGCGATTTTCACTTCCACTTGCGTGGGCAATCCGTACAGATGATCGAAGGTCTAATCCGAGCAAGCACAAAAAAAATTAATCGGTTGCAGGATTTCATAAATAATTGTATTGTATTTGCCATGTACACTGGCGTAGAAAAGTAACTGCGCCTACAGACACTTCCTTCGGTTTAGATTTACGTGCACAGCGAACGAAAACGCTAAACGTCGAGTGACGTTTCGTTTTAATCTAATTCAAGGCCTGGGAGGGTGATTCTCGAATTACGATTATCGATGTCGCACGCGATATGACGTCAAAGTGACGTAGACTCTCATTCAAAACTGTATAAATCGTTCGGGAATTGCGTCATTTTGACGTCATGTCGGAGGCGACATCGATAATCGGAATTCGAGAATCGACCCCCTGTTTCACAAAGTTACGAAAAATTCTAAGGCTACTTGGTGAACTTTTCAATTGAACACTTGATGTTATTGCTCTCTCGCTGTCAAAATGACAAGTATGAATTTGACTGAAATCAAAAGTGAGGTTACTTGTTCGTAGACTGTTTCACAACTATTATGTCGGGCGAATGGCAGCGGTGTCCGAAATTTTGTGTGCGCAACTATACATTTTTATTAAAATGCTTAAAAAAATGGACTGGACAGGTTTCCAGGTTGTTCTGATTGCCTCTTCTTTCTTGTTACTTAAAGAAGTCAAACAGAAATAATAATAATAATAATTTATTCGTCAGTTCGCCATTAACTTCGTACAATTAAATGGACACAGTCTTGTGTCCTGGCAATTAATAATTAATAACAAAATTATGATGTAATTATTTAAAAAAAAATTAATAAATGAAACCTAGAAACAAACATAAATCAATTCGTGTTCAAAAATGTGCCGAAGGCTGTGAGACTGTGATTAGACAACTCAAATAGAAATACGTAATTTCAAAAAAAAAATGAATTGTTAAGAAGTGCCTCGTCAAACATCTAACATGTCGGCGAATAAATCGTCAAACATGTCACTGAAGAAAATCGTCAAACATGTCGGTGAACAAGGTCAAGGTTATGAAATGAAATTATGAAATGAGAGTTTGATTTTCAAGATGCAAAATAATAAAGTAAAAATGTAAAGAAAGAAAGTCGTCGATTTTTTTCTTACAGAAAGAAGCGAGAAATAATGAAATGCAAATAAGAAACAAAGGTAAATTTTCCAAAAGCTTCGCGCCGATTCTGCATTTGTTATTTTTATTGGAGAGAACCAAATCAACACAGGTGCTTGAGGTATAGATTCTCCTGTACTTCACGTACTTGTATCGATTTGTTTTTCTCCAATATTTCGAATGCCAACACTGAAGTTGTCCACAATCACCTTTCAGATCACACGCATCAAATTGTCACTGTTCCTTCTGAATTTATAAAACAGGAAGATAACATAATCAACATAAATTCATTGAATACATAAAGGAAGAACGTTGGGACATGCAATACGAAGACGTGAACGAGAGTTTTGACAACTTTCAAAACATGCTTCTTTTATAGTCCAACAAAGCTTTTCCAATAAAGAAAACACGTAAACACACTGCACAAAATAAAACGTGGATAACACCGGAACTGAAACAACTGTTGTTAAAATTAATTAGAGAAATGGCAGAAGTCAGCAAAAACATAAAAAGTCAACGGTAGGACGAAAGTCTTAAAATTCTAAAAGTGTTCTGTAGGTCACAACTACTTACATGAAGCAAAAAAAGCGATATAACGACAAAAAGTTTTTGAATACAACTAACAAATGGATCTCGTCTTACTTAGAAGATAGACAACAAGTAGTCTCGATCTAATCTGAGATTAGGAATACCAGTAGGGGCGTACCGCAGGGCACAATACTCGGCCCACTTATGTTCTGCATAATGATGAACAATACAGTGTCCATCAGCTGACCAAGTTAATATGTATGCAGATTATGTTTCAATGATAATGGCGCGACGGGTCAAACTATAGAAGAAATCGCTTGTATTATTTGTATCACTTGTACCACTTGAAATGTTTCGATAATTTGTTTTAAAAATAAAAAGCGATTACTGTAAGTTTGATTTCAATAAAAACACACGTTCGTTTCTCGGAGTTGCAGCAGGAATTCACTGACCGTAGGCGTCACCGGGACCGACGTGCTGTATATTCTGCCCACCCAGGAGCACAGTAAATAGATCATCGGCACATGTGGTTGAATGCTTTCTAAAATTTTAAATACTCGCCGGAATCACAAAGACCAGACTTCAGTCATTTTGAAACATGTCACCGTCCGTTCCGTCTGGGAATTGGCGACGTCCACAGTGATAGAGTCATACAAACACCATAAACAAATCAAGTTTGACATTTCAAATCGCTTTTCTAAATTTTTATGTATAGATTGTCGAGTCAAAACTACAAACGTGCGAGCCACATGTTCGGGGATATCACGTTACATTGATGAGTTTCGTCGCAATGGTGACCTGTTTTGTCTCAGCCAGGAAACAGGCCTCTTAAAAACGTCCACTTATACACTTGGATAAGTATAATTTATGAATGTTCGGGAGACGTGAACAAAACACCCCCAGGGAGTAGTAAAGTGCTCTTAATTTTTCTAACATCTGCAAGGGCAGCACGTGAACCAAAAATGCCACGAACGGGATTGGCTAAGGGGATTTTTGAATCTTCGCTGCAAGTCCGAGGGCGGCGCTTAATTGTTTTCATGTTAAGTAACAAGACGCGTAGAAGGCAGTAGGCATTTTACGCTAAACAGAAACGGTCGAAATTGAATCTTCTTTAGTTGAGTGTCGCAGTTTTCTTAGGCGCTGGTAGTTTTGTATTCTTATATAATTCGGTTGTTGTTAAATCATTTTATGACGGTCGATTAAGCTTAGTGACAAAGAGCCATTAAAGTAACACACGGCGCGCCGCGAGTGCCGCGAGTGATTAAAAGATAGTTGTGTTAAGGTGCGTGGGTGAGACGGATTAACGCGTATTGGTAAATTTGCATGTATTTGTATTTTCTCCATCGCATCCTTGGTGGCATAAATAGAGCGAGGATAATTTAAACTGTATTAATTAGTTTGCCGAAGGATTCAGTAAAGTTCATTCTTATCATTACGTTTAGGGAACTTTGATCAAACTATTTTTAGTCACTGACTGCGAGTATTAAACGCATTAGTGATTTTCATATTTTCATATAAAAGCTTTGATTGGTCAGCGTTCGTAACTTGTAGCCGAGTTCGTTAATTTAATTAATCAACGTCCATTTGTCATTCCCTACATCTACTTCGGACTTTCCATACAGTGTACGTTAGAAACCACCACACTCCAAGGGGATTTCTCTCAAGCAAATTATAATCCAGACAATTTGTCATACATTCTTGACAATTTTCTTGACCAAGGTTTTCACACCCTGTATATGTGGGAGGGTCAACCTGTTGTCTTGGCTGTGAGATTTGCAGGTAAATGATAAGCAACTGCCTCGAGACTGCCAGGTCTAAAACACCCATAGTGTAGCACCAGGAAAAACAGTCGAAGGGACCTTGCGCAATTAGGGGTTAGATAGGTTTAGCCGACGAAAAGAACGACGAAGAGAGAGATTTGAAAAAAGGTGCCAAGGGCCACTCTCTCAAGGCGATCGGAAGTAGCTGGGAAAGTCCCCTACCCATCGACCTGAATTAATTAGGTTAATTAGAGAAGGGGTTACTCCAATACCTCCCCAAGGGGGAGTCCTTGAAAAACCGGGCGATTGCTTTTGATCTACCTGCAGCTTGAGCGCTAAGGCGGCAAGAATCACATACTTTGCCAAAAACATTTGACTAATTCATTAATTAACTTCATTAATTAAGTACACTGTCGTCCCACCAAGACACTTTGGGCGTTGGTTTATTAAATCGAACAAGTCTTTGAATACCAGCAGAGTTACAGACGCTGTACTAAGACTCTAACTTTGAATCTCAATTAATTACTGATAAATCAGGAGTGGAACCCTCCAATAAAACATCTGTATAACATTATACCACCAACGGTGTAAATCGGATGAATTTAGATCACGCCGACACCCGAAGTCGAAAACTGTATTTCTGAAAATCGTATTTTTTTGATTAATTGTATTAATTTCAAACAACCCGGGTTTTTACACTCAATTTCTCTGATTCTATAGAAGAGGTGAAGCGGAGTTTTTTCCCGTATCAATATTTATTACAATAAATAATTAATTAAAATTTAATTGTCGTGTTTTTCATCATCAACCCGCCTATTTCCTCGTTAAAGCTAATTATACTGTCGCACCAAACAAATAATCTGGGGGAAAGCATAACGTAGGGCTATTTACAATTGAGAATTGGATCATAATTGGGTCACAGCGAAAGTGATTGCGGCATCGGTGCATTCCTTAGGGTCATCCAACCGAGAATACCATCTCTTGTATTGAACGATTAGAGGCGCCCAGGCGTCAGTAGGTATACGACCGAACCTTTACCGTCATAAATTTAGTCATAAATATAGTTTAGAAGTTTCAGTGTTCCGTAATTACTATTTACTTATATAAATTATTTGTCTGTTTACTTGTCAGTATTAATTAATAACCGTAATTAGCAGTAATAAAAGGGAGGCGCGTACACAATTCTAGTGTTTCATTTCATTTATAATGTATTGCTCTGACTTGTTCTATGTTTGTCACAATCCTGGACCAATTTACCCTCCATCTACTGCCTACCAAAAGAAACGGAAAGATAGTGAAACAAAAAACAAAAAAAGAATTGTTCGGAGATGCCTTGCCAAGCCTTGTCGCCGAACAAGTTGTCCAGCATGTCATCGAACAAATCAACAAACATGTCGAAGAACAACACGTCAACGTTTTTACAAAAGGATGTTTTTTTTGTTTACAGGAAGAAACAAAAAAATGAATTTAATAATAAATAAAATAAATCTGATAAACTGCGTACACATCAAGGTGTCCTTCAAGGCTCTATCCTTGCGTCTATTTTATTTATATGTCACATAAATAGTTCAGAACAAATCGGTCCGCGTAATGATTACACTTTTGTTTCATATGACGGAACGCAGTTCGACAATCGATTTACTCTGGATCGCAAATGAACAAACGTAACATAATAAGCAAAAAATAAATAAAATAAAGCACAATGAATTCATAACCTCCACGGCTGAAAACTCCATTTCGTGAAGTGAACGACGAACCAGAGAAAACATCAAGTAAGTCGGTCGCAGTCGTGATTTAACAAAGTTTCTTTTTTCATTATATCTTAAATAATATGGTAGGTGTAGAGTCATGTACGACCCTGTATAATAGAGCAACTTTTTTACCAAATCTCATGTTGAGTCCAGTAAATTTGCCTTTGTAAATTTAATTTTGCTAGAGTATTTTTCTTCTACTCGTTTTCTAAAAACAAATGTGACGTCATCAATCGTCTACTACAGAATATAATAAAATTTTGACATCTGTCACAATGGCAAAAAAATCAGCTGCCAGTCTGTTTAACAATAAAACTTTTTTTAATGTTATCATATGACATCATCAACAGTTTACTATAAAAATACATTAAAACTTTGACATCTGTCATAATTGCAAAGAGAAAATCAATTGTCAGTCTGTTTAACAATAGAATTTTTATTAATTAAAATGACGTCATGAACATTCTACTACAAAAATTTATTAAAACTTTGACATCTGTCATAATTGCAATGAAAAATCAATCAGCTCCCAGTCTGTTTAACAATAAAAAGTTTATTATTATTATTAATTAAAATGACGTCATCAACCGTTTACTATAAAATATTATAAAACTTTGACATCTGTCATAATTGCAAAAAGAAATCAGCTGCAAGTTGCTTAACAATAAAAAAATGTATTAATGTTATCAATTAAAATGACGTCATCAACAGTTTTCTACGAAAATATATTAAAACGTTGACATCTGTCATAATTGCAAAAAAATCAAGTGTCAGTCTGTTTAACAATAAAAATTTCATTAATGTTATTAATTAAAATAACGTCATCGACAGTCTACTATAAAAATAATTTAAAACCTTGACATTTTAATTAGGAATTAAAATGACGTCATCAACCGTCTACTACAAAAAAATATTAAAACACTGACATCTGTCATAATTGCAGGAGGAAATCAGCTGCCAGTCTGTTTAACAATAAAACAATGTTATTAAATATATTAAAACTTTGACATCTGTCATAATTGTAAAGAAAAAATCAAGTGCTAGTCTGTTTAACAATAAATTTTTTATTAATGTTATTACTAATTAAAATGACGTCATCAACCGTCTCCTACAAAAATATAATAAAACTTTGACATCTGTCATAATTGCAAAGAAAAAATCAACTGTCAGTCTGTTTAACAATAGAATTTTTATTAATGTTATTAATTAAAATGACATCATCAGGAATATAGGTACTATAAAAACATATTAAAACTTTGACATCTGTCATAATTGCAAAAAAAAATCAACTGTCAGTCTGTTCAACAATAAAATGTTCATTAATGTTTTTAATTAAAGTGACGTCATCAACAGTCTACTACAAAAATACAACCAAACTTTGACATCTGTCACATTTGGAAGAAATTCGATTGTCAATGAAGATTTATTCAGTTTAATGACGTCACCAATAGTTTACTAGAAAAGTTTATCAAAACTTTCACAGTCATCGTAACTGTCAAAAACAAAATCAAGTGTCGGTTTTTTTGACAATTAAAATATCATTTTTACAATGTGCGATTAATTAGAATGACGTCATCAATAGACTATAAATAGAATACTTTATCAAAACTTTGACAGCTGTGGTAATCGTCAAGAAAATCAACTGTCACACAGCTTGACAAAGTTTTCTTTTTAACAATGCGGTCAATTGGAATTACGTCATTAATGATGTGCAAAAAAACTTTGACAGTTATAGTATTTATCAGAACTAGCTGTCAATGAATTCGACTATTAAAATATAAATGTTGTTTTTCATTAATGTAATTAATCACAGAGAGACGTCGTCAGCAGCCTAATAGAAAATGTCATTATAACTTTGACAAGCGTCATAATTGTCAAGAAAACATTGTCAGTCAGTTTGACAATTAAAATATCTGTAAGTATTTTTATTAACGCGATTAATTAGAATGACATATTCAATAGTCTATACAGAACTTTGACAGTTGTCATGACTGTCAAAAAAATCAGGCGTCAGTCAGTTTGACAATTAAAATATAAGATTTTTTTATTAATTCGATTAATTAGAATGACGTTATGAATAGTCTATATATAGAATACTTTATTAAAACTTTGACAGCTGTGATAATCGTCAAAAAAACCAACTGTCAGGCAGTTTGACAATGTGATCAACTAGGATTATATCATTAATGATGTACAAGAAAACTTTGACACTTATCGTAATTGTCAAAACTAGCCGTCAGTCGGCTCGACTATTAAAATCTAAATTTTGTTTTTTTATTAACGTAATTAATCACAATGAGACGTCTTCAGCGGTCTAACAGAAAATTTCACTAAAACTTTGACAACTGTCATAATTGCCAGGGAAACATTGTCAGTCAGTTTGACAATTAAAACATAAGTATTCTTTTTAATAATGCGATCAATTAGAATCATGTCAGAAATTAATTTGCAAGAAACTTTGACAGTTCTCATAGTTGTCAGTGTCAAAAAAGATTATCAAAACTTTGAGATCAAAACTGAAGATCGACGCGTCCACTGCGGCCGCGACCGACCTACCATCAATATTTCAACAAACGTTTTTCAACTAATAAGAAAATTCGTTAAGGAGACAAACGGCGGGCGAAGCCGAAAAAAAGATTTTAGAAACAAGTGAAGCTCGTTTTCACGATTAAGAGCCCGCGCACACTACAGACTTACTATCGGCCGATAGTTTGTTCTGAATCAAGTTACGAGAAGTATGATTACGTGGCCTCTAATAATTTAATGTACAGGCCACGTATCACATTTCTCGTAGCTTGATGCAGAATAAATTATCGGCCGATAGTAAGTCTGCAGTGTGCATATTTTGACTTATCAAAAAGTTATTCAAATTTTTTACGTGAAGATAATAAAAGCAGCCCTAAATTAGACCACGTAAGATTTTTTAAGCGCCCAAAATCATTTTTGATTTTCTTTGCGATTTGCTTCTTTGTTCGAAGCACCATTTGCGTGGTATTTTTTTTTCAATTTGCTGGGAGACGTCAGCGCATTTCGAAAATTAAAAAACGATCGCGCAAATTTTCCACTTGAGTCACACCGGTAAATCTGTGTCGGAAAAAACGATTTTTTTCCTCAAATTTACAAACCGCGTCGTCCTCCTCCCTCACGGGAGTTTCTTCAGCGCCGCGGATTCTCGAAGGTCACGTCTTTAAATAATCTGGAAATTCGCAGTGATCGCACTACGTGGCGCCTTGCAATTTAATACACGGGCCTGGAAAGCCCCGAGAGACGACCGGCCCGGAGAAAGGTGTGGTCCATATGTAGATGTACACGTAAATCGATTTCCTTGGCCTGCACATTACATAACATAAGACGGAGACTCTCCTAAATATAATTAATAAATAAATGAATTTGCCACGTCGGCGTCATGGTGTTTTCCAAAAGTTTGTGTTATCTCCTATTATTACGAGCAGGTAAACAGCGAGCTCTTACATGATAAACAACACGTATGTTTTCTCCGTTGTTTATGATTCATTAAGTTCTTCCTTCCTTTCTTTCCTCGACTCGTCGATTGCTGCGGTGGGATGCAGGCAGGCAGAGCTCTTGCAGATTGCATCACGAATAATCACGGTTTTCGACCGGGGTTCATTATTGGGTTTACGAGGAGGCAAATTAATTCCAGCGAAGGCGAACGCGTTTAGCATAAATCAGTTACTCACGCGATTTTTAACTGACCCACAATGATGCCGCCCGATTAGTAGTGAATTATGCGCAGAGGATTTGCATCGCAGGTGGCTAGGTGCATTCGCTTTTTGAATTATTCATCGCGATTTGGACTCTCGCATTTTCGCGATTGTCACGTCACGCCTTGCGATGCACAAGACGAAAACGGTAGCTCGTAACGTCCACCGAATTTCTTCTTGCGGGAATGTCAAATAAATTAGACACCTAACCTCAAAATGACTGCACTGCAATAATTGTCCTTCATTAATCAGATTCCTTTCCAAGTTTAGTTAGAACATAATTTTTTCTGTCGTTCACATTTTGAGTAAGAGTCAAACAAACAAAGTCGCTGTATATCAACGCATTTTAAAATTCGCGAGTAAATTCTAGCCTGAATTCATGTGTCGCATGCCGGGTCTATCGTAAGTAGTTTCCGGCGTCCAACACCCTGTATCAACTCGCGTCAGACACACGATCCGACACATGAATTGACTGACGAGTTCAAAAACGGGGTGCTCCACTTAAAAATCGCGAGTTTGCTTCGCAAACGGTAGGTGCGACGCTCTTTTGTTTTTCCGAGCGCGCGGCGTCGCAGATTTAGTCGGAAATTCTGTAATTTTTGAATTCGCGAGTCAATTCCAGCCTGAATTCACGTGTCGCATCGTGGGTCTGACGTGAACGGTGCCCGACTTGCAATTTTCGAACGCCCTGTATTGACCCCGAAATGAATCGCGTCAGAACCACGATGCGACACGTGAATTCAGGCTGGAATTGACTCGCGAGTTCGAAAACGAGACGCTCCGTATAAAAAATCGCAAGTTTGTGTCTCAAGCGGTAAGTGCGTTGCTCTTTTGTTTCTTCCGAGCGCGCGACGTCGCAGATTTAGTCGGAAATCTTGTAATTTTTGAATTCGCGAGTCAATTCCAGCCTGAATTCACGTGTCGCATCGTGGGTCTGACGTGAACGGTCCCCGACTTACAATTTTCGAACGCCCTGTATTGACCCCGAAATGAATCGCGTCAGAACCGCGATGCGACACGTGAATTCAGGCTGGAATTGACTCGCGAGTTCGAAAACGAGACGCTCCGTATAAAAAATCGCGAGTTTGTTGCTCAAGCGGTAAGTGCGTTGCTCTTTTGTTTCTTCCGAGCGCGCGACGTCGCAGATTTAGTCGGAAATCCTGTAATTTTTGAATTCGCGAGTCAATTCCAGCCTGAATTCACGTGTCGCATCGTGGGTCTGACGCGAACGGTCCCCGACTAGCAATTTTCGAACGCCCTGTATTGACCCCGAAATGAATCGCGTCAGAACCACGATGCGACACTTGAATTCAGGCTGGAATTGACTCGCGAGTTCGAAAACGAGACGCTCCGTATAAAAAATCGCAAGCTTGTTGCTCAAGCGGTAAGTGCGTTGCTCTTTTGTTTTTTTTCCGAGCACGCGACGTTGCAGATTTCGTCGGAAGTTACGCAATATCAATGCATTTTTGAATTTGCGAGTCAATTCTAACCTGAGCTCGTGCGTCGCACCATGGGCACGGGTCTGACGTGAACAGGCAACTTTCGAACACCCTGTATTGACTCAAAAATCAAACGCGTTAGACACACGATGCGACACATGAATTCGGGCTAGAATTGGGTCACGAGTTCAATAATGACGCGCTCCATATGATAAAAAAAACCGTAAGCTTGCTTCACAATTGACAGTTGCGATGCTCCTTTGTTTTTCTTTTTTCGAACACGCAACATTGCGTGGTGGGAAATTCCAATGCATGCCGTCCACGATATCAACTTTTAATCTTTTAGTCTGAATTCAAGTGTTTAGGTTTCGACTGCAAATTCTCGAACACCCTGTATTGATTTTAGAACCAATCGCGTTAGACATACGATGCGACACATGACTTCAGGCTGGAATTAACTCGCGAATCCAAAAATGCAATAATATACAGGGCGTTACGTATGCAAGGCGGCGGGTTTGCTTCATAACTCGCAAGTACGACGTTCTTTTGTTTTTTCCGAGCGTGCGAATATTGCAGATTTAATCAGAATTTTGAAAATTGTCTGCGAGAAGAGAACTAAACGTCGCGCGCCTGATTGTGCGACGATATTCTGACTTTTGAAACGAAACATCCTGTACATCAGGGCATTTTTGAGTTCGCGTGTCAATTCTAGCCTGAATTTATGTGTCACGTCGCGTCGTGGGTCTGACGTGTGAACAGTTTTCGATTTAAAAAAATTTCGAACGCCCTGTATTAACTCCAGAACGAATGACGTTAGACCCTTGATGCGACACATGACTTCAGGCTAGAATTGACTCGCGATTTCAGAAATGCAATAATATACGGGATGTTACGTATGAAAAATCACAAGTTCGCTTCTTAAATTGAAAGTGCGATAATGTAGTCTTTTGTTTTTTTTTGCTCGTTTATAATCGGCAAAACAAGATACAAGGTAAAAAAACCTTTCGTATTTTCCGTTCAATATTCAAATTTCGCGCCAAATTGGAAACGTGTTTGGGTGGTCGTTTGAACCAAGGAATTCTCTGTCATAATGATGTGGCGATGTGCTTTTGTTATTTGTTCGTTTGTTAGTCAGTGTGCAATTTAGTGAAATAAGATTCGAAGCAAATTTTTTTTTAAAAAACATTTGTCATTTTAAAGGACGAGTTTTAGTAAATCGAGGTTTGCTTTGTGTCAGTTTGAAACGAATGGAACTCGAAACTAGCGCGCCTTTAAAATTCGAATTTCGCGCCAAATTAATAACGGCTGTGAAACTCTAACTGGCTTGAGGCAATCGGTCACAAACCGGAGGATCCTTTTTCTCGTAGTGATTGAACAATTGGCGATCGTGTTTTGTTTTTTTTAATTTATAACGATGACGATGACAGCGCTTTCCGTCATTCACTTGTTTGTTAATACCATAAAATTCCAGCTTGCGCCTGGTCGGTTGAAACGAAGAGAATTCGAAATTCGCGCGCTTTTAAAATTCAAATTTCGCGCCAATTTAACATCGATCGGGACATTCAAAACTTCGCGCGCTTTTAAAATTCGAATTTTTGCGCCAATTTAAAATCGACCGGGACATTCAAAACTTCGCGGCGCGCTTTTAAAATTCGAATGTTGCGCCAAATTAATAACGAGCGGGAAATTCAAACTTTCTTTTTTTTTCTTCGAGTACACAACATTGCAGATTTAGTCGGAAATACTGATGTGCGCGCGAGCAACGCAGATTGGGTGAAAAATTCGAACGTCATTGGCGAGAAAACAATTGAACGTCGCGTTCCTTAGTTTTTACAATTCTCGTCTGAATCGCGAATAGTTCTCGACTAACAATTCTCATACACCCGGTATCGTCTTCAGAACCAATCGTATTGACTTGCAGGAAATACTACAGCTTCATCTTACGTCAATGTACAGTCGCGGACAGTTAAAAGGGAACAGGAACAGGAAGTTTGTTTAGTACTAAGCGTAACAGAGATTTATTGCTTTTCGTTTTCTTTTAAATTCTCATACACCCTGTAGCGTCTTCAGAACCAATCGTATTGACTTGTAGGAAATACTATAGCTTTATCTTGCGTCAATGTACAGTCGCGGACAGTTAAAAGGGAACGGGAACAGGAAGTTTGTTTAGTACTAAGCGTAACAGAGATTTATTGCTTTTCGTTTTCTTTTAAATTCTCATACACCCTGTATCGTCTTCAGAACCAAACGTATTGACTTGCAGGAGGTACTACAGCTTCATCTTACGTCAATGTACAGTCGCGGACAGTTAAAAGGGAACGGGAACTGGAAGTTTGTTTAGTACTAAGCGTAACGGAGATTTATTGCTTTTCGTTTTGTTTTAAATTCACATACACCCTGTATCGTCTATCAGAACCGATCGTATTGACTTGTAGGAAATACTACAGCTTCATCTTACGTCAATGTACAGTCGCGGACAGTTAAAAGGGAACGGGAACAGGAAATCTGTTTAGCCTACTAAGATGTGTAATAGAGATTTATTGCTTTTCGGTTTCTTTGAACTGTCCACGACTGTACAAGTTACAAGAGTGCCCCAAATTCGATTGACATGTCGCAGAACTTTGGCACCCCTCTTAAGGTGCCACATTTCTTTGGGGATGAAGCTTCAGCCAATTTGATTTCGTGCTCAAAATTCCTTGCTTCTCACCACAGAATTAATCGCGACCATTAATTTGAGCTGACCAGTTGGGAGTGGCCCATTTCTTAGACGCACGCACGTGGAAACTGAAGCCGTTTTCCCGTTTTTTTTTTTCTTCGCCAGGTACGTAATTGGAATATTGAAGCATGGACGATCTATAAATAGAAGCCTGCAGATCCAAAGCGCTGGGAAAACCCGAACAAGTTTTTTCTATGTGTTTTCCTTGTTCGGCCTTGTTGCACGAATTTATTAAAAAAAATAACGCAGATTAGGATTTGATGAACCGCCAGATTAGGTACACACTTAAAAAAAAAAATAAGGGTTTGGTAACATTACAAAAAAGGTATTTCAGATTTTGAGGGTGGCTGAACTGCCCCTGTCAAGAATCATATTTTGCGCTTTGCTTTCTTGTTATTTTTGCTTTATTTCATCCCCCTCCCCCTACTTAAAAGTCAGTTTTTTTTTGTGTTTATGTGAATCGTTTTTGTTTGAGATTCTTCTCGCGACAACCGCTTCGTCACCAACTTAAACAAAAAAAAAATTAGAATCTTCCTTGGAAAAGGAAATTATATTTTCTTTCTAAAAAAATTACGTAATCCTGCGCAACCGAAATTAATCGACGTCGTAGGTACGGTATACGTGCGACAAAAACAAAAAGAAAACGCAGCCGATTCACAAATTCTAGTCGCTTGAATCTCCTCCACTAAGTAGGCCATGACTCGATTTATTCAAACCGACAAAAACACACGGCGAATTCGCGCCGCGATTGGCCGTTTTGCTGGGCTAGACGCGAACAAGTGAAAGTGCAAACCTAACCTCGATTTCACTTTCGTTTAGTAGGCCGAACGGGTCCCACGACGTACTTGGATTTTGCAATCGCTGCGCTCGTACGCGGACGTCGTCCGTCTCGGTCGGGCGCGCGGAAATCGCGCGCCAGACAGGGATGTGCTGAGGGTCGCGACGCCGAAACGTCGCGGGTAACTGGGGGCGGGGGGGAGGGGGCGCACCGTTCCGAGCCTAGAAACAACGTGAATTGGGTCGTGTGCTCCTTAGTTTGCTGTTGCATCATAGAGTTAGACTATTATGCGACGACGACGACGACGGCGAGATCCACTGGCCGTAGTAGGATTGAGGAAATTAATTCTGATTTTTATTTTCGTAATTTAATTGTTACGGTTGTGCCGGCCTGATTTTAAAATCCGAGCCTCAACGAACGCGCTTGTGTACTTACAATCAGATGCTGCGGATGGCTGCATTTAAATGAAACTGTCACGCGACGACGACATAATCGAAATGTCGCGCATGTTTAACACTAGCGATTCTTTTAAATATTTTTTTGCGTGTAAAAAAATCCTCATTAGATTAGACATTTTCCGAACGTTGCAATCTGTTCGTTAGAAATAAAAAGAAATACAAAGCGGGAATAAAAGAAACCGGAAAGTTGTCTTAAAAATTTAAAAACGCAATCGTCGCACAAATGGAGACGCCAATATACAACACAGAAATTAATTACGTAAGAAGAAAGAAATGACTATAATAACAATAATAATCAGTTTTATTTCCTTTTAGACAATTTTACAATTATATGGAAGCCGTCATAGAATCTTAAACCTAATAAACTGAAAATACAATAATTAGTAGGTACCTAGTAGTGAGTACAGTAAGCGACATGGAGATGTGTTTTACACTGATGAAATTCGACAAGTTAAAAAACTATAACTACCAAACAAAACTACCAAAAGGATAAGTTAGTCAAAATTATGAATGTACAAATTCCGATACGCTATACCTATAGCATTTTTCAGTTAGAAAAATTCCTAATACCTATTTTGTTTTTTATTTAGAAAATAAAATACATGTAACCAACATCTCAGGAAAAATTTTTAAAATAAATGATTCTAAACTGAGCTAAAATAATTTTAAAATAAATGCCTGTCCCAAAACAATGGTGGTGGGCCTTGTTATCCAATTTACATCAACAATTAAGTTGTTTCAAAATTAGATTGGTCTTGATACTCGTGTTTACCACTTCAATAGTACTCGAAGACCAGCTCTGTATAATTAACCAGCGCACAGTGTCGCCGTGTGCCTACAGTGTACTAACGGAAGTATTAATAATTCCATTTAATTCCTCCTAAGCTTCGCCCTGAAGATGATTACAATCTTGTAATCGAAACATGTCGGCCAAATATTAACATCGTTTTTATTTATAGTAACTTAAGACACATCCAAAATTGTTACCAAGTTGATTCGTAATTTACTTTCTTAGACAAAGTGACGCCCTCTATTTGTCGATAAATAATGAATCACCGTTGTTCGTGGAAATTAAACAAAAGAATCGATTTGTGTATAAATTGACAGGAGTATGCATAAAACGCTATCCGTCGTTAGGAAAATAATTAAACTTCAACTTACGTTTGATTTTGGCACCGAAATTAAAGTACTATTTTGTCATCGGCTGTGGCGCCATCTATTGACGGAAATATTGATTTATAAATTTCACACGTGACTAAAAATTATTTGTTAATCAAAAACGGAAAACAAAACAAGAGCATTCTTCAATTTTGAAATAAAAGATTCATAACTTATTTTCTTCTAGAAAGTGACGCCATCTCTTTGTCGAAAAATAACGAATCGGCGTTGCCCGTGAAAATTAAACAAAAGAATTGATATATAAATAATTGACAGGAATATACAAAGAAATGAATGACTTTTCAAGTGATTTTCTTTCCGGCAAGCTTAATCAAACTTAAGACCTGTCAAATAAAAGGTTAAAATGCCCGAATATGTCGTTGTTAGGGTCAGATGTTTAAATTTCCCGCCAACATTTTGCACTGAAATGGTGGCTGATTGGGTTACTGTAATTATTTAGTGACGGTAATTTGTTAACGGTCGTGGCGCCATCTGTTGACGGAAATATTCATTTCTAAATTCCTAAGTGATTAAAAACTATTTGATGATTTAAAACAAAAAATAAAACAACAGCGTTCTTATGGCTGAACATAACATGATAGATCATAATTTAATTTCTTACACAAAGTAACGCCATCTATTGTCGAAAAGTAATGAATCACTGTGTCTGTGAAAATAAAACAAACAAAAAATCTATTTATAATTTGACAGGAATCAACACCAGACGAATGTGGCGCCATCTGTCGTTGGGAAAATAAATTTCAACTTACGTTTGAATTTGGCGCCGAAATTAAACTATTATTTTGTTAACGGAACGTGGCGCCATCTGTTGACGGAAGTATTCATTTCTGATTCATAATTGACTAAAAATGATTTGATGAATTAAAACAAAAACAAAGCAACAGCGTTCTTCGACTTTATGCCTGAACTTGAACTAATGAATCACTTAAGTTAATAAAAAATTAATTAACTTAAAATTAATTTAGCCGATGTGCATTCCTGCAGGTGACGCTACTTGTCATTTGTAACATTCTTACTTCGTATTTTGCATTTTTTTACAACCCTTAAGATACGATTTTGTACTGTTAAAGTTTTCTCGGTAATCACTGCACGTTCCGATAGATGGCGCTGACCGACGACGATTTTAAACCGCAAGGAATATTACTTTTTACAGCGACAAAAATTTGTACCTTGATTTTCTAGCGATACTATAAACCTCAAGAGATGGCGCTCGTTTACAGAAATTGCAAAAGAGAAATCGCTTTCACTTCTTGTTTATAACGTTCTTGGTTAGTGTGTAAGAGAAAATGTAAATTAATTTAAAGAAGCGATCCTTAAAGGAGAGGCGATTTTTATTTGTTTAAATTTTCAGTTCGCATACGTAATCACTACATCTACGGATAGACGGCGCTGATTGGCACCAATTTCAAATTGCGACGAACATTACGTTTTCTTCAAAATTTTAAAGCGACATCTTGATTTTCTCAGGAGCAAATTCGACTGCCACGAACGTCAATAGATGGCGCTCATTTACAGAAATTGTAAAAATGCAAATTATTTATTTTTATTCATTATTTCTTTAAGGATAGGCGGTTCTGTTTTGGTTAAACTTTCAGTTCGCAAACTTAGTCACCGCATCTGCGAATAGATGGCGCTGACTGGCGGGCGGTAATTTCAAATTGCGACGTTCAAAATTTTGCAAGCGACAAAAAAATTCAACTACTACGAAACGCCGATAGATGACACTCATTTACAGAAATCGTTTTCGTTTTATAATGTTCTTATTTTGTACACACATAAAAGGAAATGTGAATTATTTGAAACAAAAACCGATTCTTTAAGGTGAGGCGATTCTTTTTTGTTTAAACGTTCACTTCGTAAACGTAGTTACTATATCTGAGGATAGGTGGCGCTGATCGGCGGCAATTTCAATTACATCTTGTCAATGGAATTAGTACATTCAGTGTTATTTAGTTTGATAATAATATTTGAATTTGATTTAGATTTTTGATGGGTATTTATTTTTACTATGTCCCACAAGGTCTGTTTTTGTCAACGATACGGACACCAGAAACTTTAACTGAAAATAAAATATATTAAAAAGTCGTACAAAGTTGAAAATAAAAAAAAGAGTACTAAAGCAAAATATCTTTAAAGAACGAACAACGAAGAAGAGATCATCCATCATCCACGTACCGGAAGAAGAAGTGGTGTGGCTCCAGGACATCCAAAACAACATGAATTGGATAGAATATTCTCAATTCCTGGACGAGCTTCAAGGGAAAATAAAACATCGTTTGGCGGCAGGGAATTGGCCGGTGAAACCTCCCAAGAACAACAGAAAGAGACGACATGTTTTCTTGGCAGACCAAAGACGAGTGGGATCGAGTTTTGTAACTGCGGCCCAACTTTGAGCTGAGGCTTCAAACCCAACAACAATTGTTGTGAAGAGTTTAAACTTCGGCTCAAAATTAAACCGTCTAGAGATTAAAGGCTGAGGACGTACAGATGAACCGCACAGAGCTTTTGGAAAAACGTACAACATTAAAACAAACAAAAAAAGAAAAACGCAAACAGAAAAGGCAGTTAATATAATACGCAAGCGGGTGGAAAAACAAATGATAAAAACAGGTGTTAGTTTTGTTTAATTTTCAGGTGAATCAGTCACGCGCGGTTTGTCGTAAATAGGTACAAAGTGTCGCTTTTAAGTCCGTTCACAATCAAACAAACAAATGACGACGGTGATCGCGAGAATGTTATAAAAAGGGTACGATGATAGGCAACCATACATACACATTTGGTACCTAACTCGCGAATTCAACAATGCGATAATATCTAGGGCATTCCGTTAAAAAATCATAACTTTGATGTAAATCTGTATGACACACCCTGTATATTATCGCATTTTTGAATTTGCGAGTCAATGCTAGCTTGAAATGATGGGTCGCACCATGGGTCTACGATAAGCGGTTTTCAAGTTGAAACTGTTCAGTGACGTCACGTAACTCGAAAACCGCTCATCCTAGACCCATGGTGTGACCCATCACTTCACGCTAAAATTGGCCCGCGAATTCAAATATACAATAATATTTAGTGCATTCCGTTAAAAAATCTCAACTTCGATGTAAATCTCGAAAAGGCGAGGTTCAATTGTTTTCTCGTAATCGGTAAAAAAAAATGCCTTGCAACTTTCACGCGTGTACTATTGCAGATTTGAATTCGACAGGAAGTTTTCGCGTCGTGGGTCTAGGATGGGCGGTTGCCATTAATAAACAAAGGACTACTTGAATTATTGAGAATAATTGCGAAAAAAATTCAATTACATTTTTTTTTAATTTTCACACTTATTTTCTCCTTCGGCTGCAGCCAATCTATTAAGTTTAACTGAATTAGTGATATGAGTCTACCTTTTCGTTTCGCCCCTTGGCCAATGGAATAAAAAGGGATGGATGAAAACAATAAACAAACGAAGCAAATAAATATCAAGTACAACTGCATCAAATAAGAAAATTTCCAGCGAAATTGGTTGTGTTAACAAACAAAAGACTACTTGAACTGAATTCAAAATATGTAAAGTTAAAAAGCACGTAAACTGCCTAGGCAGTATAAATACTTTTACAATGCGGCATGACTGAAACCCTAAATTTTAAACGTTAACGACAATTGGAAGGCACTTCGAGTGCCTAGGCAGCAAAATGTTTTCACCGTGAAGCTTGGCTGGGACCCTAATTGCCTAGGCAGTAAAGTACTTCTACAGCGGAGCTTGTTAGTGGCTTTAAATACTAGATATTTGACACTTAAAAAGCACTAGGCAGTAAAAATGCTGTTACAGTGAAGATTGGCTGAGACCCTGATTGCCTAGCGAGTAAAATGCTTTTACAGTGAAGCTTGGTCGAGAGCTTGATTGCCTAGGCAGTAAAATACTTTTATGGCAGAGCTTGACAGTGGCTTTAAATACTTATTAGATTATTTGTCAGTTAAAGAGGAGCACTTTAATTGCCTAAGCAGTAAAATACTTTTGCAATACAACTGGACCGATTGTGAGACTCTAAATTTTAAGCTTCATTGACAATTGAGAAAGGCTTTGTTTGTCTAGGCAGTAAAAGCACTCCAAAACACAAACACTGACAAAACGAAAGGAAGAAGTACAGAGAAACAGACAAGCGAAACGAGAAAGAAAAAACAGACAAGTGCAAGGCGAAAGATAAGTGTGACGAAACTGTCACATAAACAAATGAAGACCTATTTATTTAGAAACAATATCTAAACGAGCCATTGAGTCTCGTTTTGTTTCTGTGATCGAATATTGCCGAGAGTGATAAAATGAACGCAAGAAGAAAGAAGCAAAGCGACAAAAACCAGAAAAGGAAAAGATAGAATATGTAAGAACGGGGGGGGGGGCGTTTTGTTTGCATCATAAATTTTAATTTTCTTTATAATTTTTCGATTCTTTTTTTTTAATTTTTGGGGAATGAGGAATTCAGTAAATCCAAAAAAGAGGAAACCTTTAAAAATAAGAGGTCGTTTTAAATGAAAAGAAAAAAATTAAATCAATAGTTTAATGAAGTTATGAATGCTCTGATTAAGGACTGCTGGTTATAAACAACGATAGCGGTAGTTAATAAAAGACAATTAAGAAAAAAAAACCAACAACAATTGTTGTGAAGAGTTTAAACTTCGGCTCAAAGTTAAACCGTCAAGAGATCAAAGGCAGAGGACGTACAGGTGAACTGCACAGAGCTTCTGGAAAAATTATTTAGGATCTATTAGATTCATTGTCATTAAAATTTGAATATGTAGTAAAGTATGTAAAATTATGGCCGTTTTACACTATGCTAAAATTTGATACAAAGTGAGTGAGAAGTGCCAATTCAACCAATCAGAATTCACCGTGGTAGCTTATCTCTCTCACTTTGTACCAAAAAATGTTATAATGTTATACTTACGAAACGTTTAGATTGTAAGGAAATGACTGTTTCGTAAACGAATTATACCAAAAGATACACATGTTCGATGTTTCATTTGCGAATTAGGTGGAAGCTCGTAAAGTATCGTGCGATCGAGGTGGGACATCCTATATGAACGAATTTTAAAAATTTTTAGCCGCGCGTAAATTAATTATTGTTTACTTTGACATATTAAAGTCGTTGACAGACGTCATCTATTAACTGTGTTACAATTGAGTCGTTTTCCGTCATACGAAACAAAAGTGTAATTAGCATTAGGTGGACAGGTTTGATAATGTAATCCTTGCTTCGCCTGTTAATAGCTTTATATATTTTTTTTATTATGGATACAACTGTCAACGTCGACAGGATTTAAGTCAATAACTATTTTGTTCTCAACTTCATCGATTCTACATATGTAAATCTAAAAGTACGTCATTAAATAAAATTGGCGGCGGGCTAACGCGTTTGACAGACGTCATCTACTAATTGTGACACATTAATCATATGAAACAAAAGTGTAATTATTATTAGGTGGACAGATTTGATAATGCAATCGTTTGCTACTCCACGCAACACAATCTCTTCAAATTAGTATTAACTGCAATGTTTCTTCGTAAATCATGAAGAAGAGAGTGACTTGAGGCTAACTGTCACAATTTGACGTTTGATGGTGCACGAGGAAGAAACTTTTTAATCAATTTCACACGGGGTAGAACGCCACGACAAAGTAAGCCGCGTTCTACTCCATGTAACATAATCTCTTCTTCAAATTAGTGTTAACCGCAGCGTTTCTTCATAAATCATGAAGAAGAGAGTGACTCGGGGCTAACTGTCACAATCTGACATTTGAAGGTTCTGCGTTCTACTCCACGTAACATAGCTTCCTCACACTAGAATTAACCGCAAAGTTTCTTCATAAATCATGAAAGAAAGTGGCCCGGAGACGCAAGAAGCACTTTGCGGGGCCCAGATAACATTAAAATTCGTTTTGTGTCCGTCGACTTGACTTTCGCAGGACCAAATCGGTAGCGTTGGCGTTCGCCCATTGTTTTCACTCGTTCGCTCGCCGGCTCGCTCTTTCATTGCGCAACGCCGAAAATAGGATACGCGTACATAAGTAAAAGTGAACATAAAAAATAGAAATTCGTGGACGTGTCCTGCGCGTGAGTCACGCGCTCGCTCGCCCCGGAAAAACCGCGCTTCTGAGGTTGGACGATGAAAATCAAAAACGAGCTCGTTATCAGCTTGTGAATGAATGAATGGACACGTGAAACACCCACCCAAATGAGTAACCCATGTATTTGACCCCGGCTGTGTGTTGCAGATAGTGCATGTGTATACATGTATACAGAAAGACAAACCGCATCCTCTTAGGTTTTCAAATGAATGTTTACTGTTGTGCGCGCGTGATAACGCCGTCGACGGTTTACGATGTTTATGAATGACACTCCCTTATTCATATTTTTCTGCTGTGGTCAATGAATGCGTAAACAATTAGTTTCTCTGACTTTTATTCGTCACTGCACATAAACATAGACAGATGTATGTAAATTAATTGCGGTTTCGGTGGACCCGCTCGGCTATGACGTATCGCTTACAATTTTTTTCCTTTTTAATTACGAAAAACCTACTTACTTACGCTTCGCGTTACAGAAAAATGGAAAGGAAATTACATCAAATTTATTGGTATTTAGGCAGACTTCATAAAACAGAGACGTGCAGGCGTTTTCCGAACAAAAAAATAATCATTACCATCATCACTTGCACTTATTCTAAGAAGACTCTAAGAAGACTCTTTTTTAAATCGACAAAAACAGATGACAATTGGCAGAGCAAAATGCAAATTGAAACCTCTAAGATTAGCGAAACAAAGACGACATTGAGGTAGACATAAGGTGACCTTTTCGTTACCAAGAATATTTTTATTTATTTTGTAAGACGCTTTTCATCTGCTGCTTTTGGTCCCAGAATGGGAGTTTCACCCGTACATACCTGAAACGGGTGTTTCGTGCATCCTGACCGTGAGTGGGAGTTTCACTCTTTCATACCTGACGCGGGTGTTTCATGTTTCGTGACCCTGAGTGGGCGTCTCACTCTTGAGTACCCGACACGGGCGTTTCGTGTATTCTGACCCTGAGATGGGCGTTTCGCTCATTACCGTACTACCGATCCTATTCCCGGAGCCTGTACCGGAACGTATGCGTAAGGAAGCTTCTAGAGCCAACTACTCAAGTTAGAAAGCTTCACTGAGCTCGATTAGTTCTGAAATAATAAGTTTCAAAACCAGGGAAACTTTACCGAACTCACCTGCATATAAGTTCAAAGTTCTTTAGACAAGCTTGGAGGCTTCGGGCTAAGTTTGAAGCTTAGTAGGCAATTGGCAAGCTCAGAAGCTTCGCCGAACTCTATTAATACCGCCTTACAAGTTCCAAGTTCTTTAGACAAGCTTAGAAGTTTCAAGCTAAGTTTGATGCTTAGTAGACAATTGGCAAGCTCAGAAGCTTCGCCGAACTGTATTAACACCGCCTTACAAGTTCCAAATGCTTTAGACAAGCTTAGAAGCTTCAAGCTAAGTTTGAAGCTTAATAGACAATTGGCAAGTTCAGAAGCTTCGCCGAATTTTATTAACACCTGCTTACAAGTTGCAAGCGCTTCAAATGTGATGTTTGGAAGCAGTTTCAAGATCATCGAAGATCCAAGTACTCAAGTTTGGAAGCCTCAAGTTTGGACTAGCTTAGAAGCTTTGCTGAGTTCAAGCAATCGATGATTTTTTAACTGGTATTAAAACTCAATTAAACCAAACACTGAGAAACTTTAATCCGGTTAAAGGGCCTCGTTAAAGGCTCAAAAGTTTATTTGCTTCTGAGTGTCCAATACTTCAGACATATTTGGAAGCTTCTAGAGTCAAGCCTTAAGAGCTTCACTGAGCTCAATGAATTCTAAGATAATAACTTTAATAAAGTTCCAAATCCAAGGAAACTTTACCGAACTCACCTGCGTACAAGTTTAGAAGCTTCAAGTTCAGTTTAAAAGCTTCGCAAACAGTTGGCTAGCTCAGTAACTTCACTGAGCTCTCAATGAATCGCAAAGCACTTGCGTCATTTTAACTCGACAAGTTCGATACTTAATTGCCCCAAGCTATGGGAAGACTTTATTCAAGTTTCAAAGCTCTTGGAAAGCCCAGGAAGCTTCAACGTGATCGTCAACATCAAGACTCTATTAAGTTAAGTTTCAAGCTAACTTTAAAAGCGTCGCACTCACTTGGCTAGCTCAGAAACTTTACTGAGCTCAATTAATCGCAAAGCACTTGTGTTATTTTATTTTGCTTGCTCCAAGCAATTGGAATACTTTACTCAAGTTTCAAAGCTCTTGAACAGCTTGGAAAACTTGATTGGTAACATCAAAACTCTGTTATGTTAAGCTTCAAGCTAAGATTAAAAGCCTTGTACTCAGTTGGCTAGCTCGAAAACTTTACTGAGCTCAATTAATCGCGAAGCCCTTGTGTTATTTTCAAGAACTTTATTGCCAAGTTCGATACTTAATTGCCCCAAGCAATGGGAAGACTTTACTCAACTTTGAAAGCTCTTGGAAAGCTTAGACTTGATCGTTAACATCAAAACTCTGTTAATTTAAGCTCCAAGGTAAGTTTAAACGCCTCGGACTAGCTGGCTAGCTCAGAAACTTTACTGAGCTCAATTAATCGTAAAGCCCTTGTGTTATTTTCAGGAACTTAATTGACAAGTTCGATACTTAAATTCCCCAAGTAAGGGAAAGACTTTACTGAAGTTTCAAAACTCTTGGAAAGCTCAGAAAGATTCCACTTGATTGTTAACATCAAAACTCTGTTAAGTTAAGCTTCAAGCTAAGTTTAAACGCCTCGCACTCAGTTGGCTAGCTCAGAAACTTTACTGAGCTCAATTAATCGCGAAGCCCTTGTGTTATTTTCAAGAACTTTATTGCCAAGTTCGATACTTAATTGCCCCAAGCAATGGGAAGACTTTACTCAACTTTGAAAGCTCTTGGAAAGCTTAGACTTGATCGTTAACATCAAAACTCTGTTAAGTTAAGCTCCAAGGTAAGTTTAAACGCCTCGGACTAGCTGGCTAGCTCAGAAACTTTACTGAGCTCAATTAATCGTAAAGCCCTTGTGTTATTTTCAGGAACTTAATTGACAAGTTCGATACTTAAATTCCCCAAGTAATGGAAAGACTTTACTGAAGTTTCTAAACTCTTAGAAAGCTCAGAAAGATTCCACTTGATTGTTAACATCAAAACTCTGTTAAGTTAAGCTTCAAGCTAAGTTTAAACGCCTCGCATTCAGTTGGCTAGCTCAGAAACTTTACTGAGCTCAATTAATCGCAAAGCCCTTGTGTTATTTTCAGGAAGTCCGTCCGTCCGCGAGACCCATCGTATTTTGCCGTTCCTGTAAATACCGTCCGGAAGTTTGACAATCGATTGCCTTCTGCCGGCGTCAGTTGCGATAAGAGCGAAGTTTTTTCCCGCGTAACTCTATACTCGACACATTTGTAAATCACGTCGGAATTTTATCTCTGCAAGGACACCCGTACGGCCGATATGCTTTTCTGTCACTGCTGCAGCTCCGGGCGACGAACTCAGTGAAAACAGCGGCAGCAGCCCTGAGGAGACCTTTGCAAGGAAGGGCAATACGTCGGTATAAACAAGAATTTGTGACATAGTTCATCTGGAAGCCAAAAGAAAATGGCGTCCTACGTATTTTCTTTTTACCTGTTTTAAGAGTTCTGAGTTCACCTAAATCAAATGAAAATAAAAAGAGTCCACGCATTGTCTTCCTTATTGAAGCCTAACTCGAGTCCGAGTTTTTTCATGTAAACTTCAGCGGAACTTGCGATTTATAAAAGATATTGAAGAGTCTTCCGATTCATAGTTGAGCAATTTTTGGAAATCTCCTCGTTGCTAATTAAAAGTATTAGAAAGGCTCTGTCAAGAGCTCTAAGTGTTTTTTTTTCTTAGCCATCGTAAGAGTCCTAAGTATTTTCATTCAAATAAATCAAATGAGAATTCAAAAAGAATCCAACAGTATCAATTCGTATTCTCATATTCTCTTTCTTTTTGGAACCTCATTACCGAATATGACAAACAGTGAATAAATGATATTCAAATAACTATTAAATCCGATCTAGTATTGATTTATTCGATCGTAAAGTCACAAGAATCAGTTAACCGTTGCTACTATTCGGATAAGTAACCGAATATGAATAACGATTACGACAAGTCTTGAATAAATGAATCTTATGTATGAATAAATCACTGCTTGATATTCAAATAACCATCAAACCTAATCTATTATTTATTTATTCTGTTGTGAAGACAACAAATCGGTTAAACGTCACTATTATTCGGATAAGTAGCCGAATATGAATAACGACGATGACAAACAATCAATAAATGAGTACTATGAATGAATGATGTCCCGTTTGATATTCAAGTGACTATTAAATGTGACCTAGTATTCATTTATTCAATTGTTACTATTCGGATAAGTAACCGAATATGAATAACGATTATGACAAACAAAGAATAAATAATACATACTATGAATATATAAAGTCCCATCGGCGATTCAGATAACTGTTGAATGTAATCTTATTCATTTAATCAATTGCAAAGTCAAAAGCCGTCGCCACTATTCGGACACGTTACCGAATATGAATAGCGATTACGACAAATCTTGAATAAATGAATCTTATAAATGAATAAAGCACTGCTTGATATTCAGATAACCATCAAACCTAATCTATTATTTATTTATTCGGTTGTGAAGTCGACAAATCGGTTAAACGTCACTATTATTCGGGTAAGTAGCCGAATATGAATAACGACGATGACAAACAATCGATAAATGAATACTATGAATGAATGATGTCCCGTTTGATATTCAAGTAACTATTAAATGTGACCTAGTGTTCATTTATTCAATTGTTACTGTTCGGGTAATTAACCGAATATGAATAACGATTGTGACAAACAAAGAATAAGTAATACATACTATGAATATATAAAGCCCCATCGGCGATTCAGGTAACTGTTAAATGTAATCTTATTCATTTAATCAATTGCAAAGTCAAAAACCGTCGCCACTATTCGGAAACGTTGCCGAATATGAATAGCGAATACGACAAATTATGAATAAATGAATCTTATGAATGAATAAAGCACTGCTTGATATTCAAATAACCATCAAACCTAATCTATTATTTATTTGTTCGGTTGTGAAGTCAACGAATCGGTTAAACGTCACTATTATTCGGATAAGTAGCCGAATGTGAATAACGACGATGACAAACAATCAATGAATGAATACTATGAATGAACGATGTCCCGTTTGATATTCAAGTAACTATTAAATGTGGCCTAGTATTCATTTATTCAATTGTTACTATTCGGGTAATTAACCGAATATGAATAACGATTATGACAAACAAAGAATAAATAACACATACTATGAATATATAAAGTCCCATCGGCGATTCAGGTAACTTTTAAATGTAATCTTATTCATTTAATCAATTGCAAAGTCAAAAACCGTCGCCACTATTCGGATACGTTACCGAATATGAATAACGATTACGACAAATCTTGAATAAATGAATCTTATGAATGAATAAAGCACTGCTCGATATTCAAATAACCATCAAACCCAATCTATTATTTATTTATTCGGTTGTGAAGTCAACAAATCGGTTAAACGTCACTATTATTCGGATAAGTAGCCGAATATGAATAACGACGATGACAAACAATCAATAGATGAATACTATGGATGAATGATGTCCCGTTTGATATTCAAGTAACTATTAAATCTGACCTAGTATTCATTTATTCAATTGTTACTATTCGGGTAATTAACCGAATATGAATAACGATTATGACAAACAAAGAATAAATAATACATACTATGAATATATAAAGTCCCATCGGCGATTCAGGTAACTGTTAAATGTAATCTTATTCATTTAATCAATTGCAAAGTCAAAAACCGTCGCCTCTATTCGGATACGTTGCCGAATACGAATAACGATTACGACAAATCTTGAATGAATGAATCTTACGAATGAATAAAGCACTGCTCGATATTTATATGACCATCAAACCTAATCTATTATTTATTTATTCAATTGTGAAGTCAACAAATCGGTTAAACGTCACTATTATTCGGATAAGTAGCCGAATATGTATAACGACGATGACAAACAATCAATAAATGAATACTATGAATGAATGATGTCCCGTTTGATATTCAGGTGACTATTAAATGTGACCTAGTATTCATTTATTCAATTGTTACTATTCGGGTAATTAACCGAATATGAATAACGATTATGACAAACAAAGAATAAATAATACATACTATGAATATATAAAGTCCCATCGGCGATTCAGGTAACTGTTAAATGTAATCTTATTCATTTAATCAATTGCAAAGTCAAAAACCGTCGCCTCTATTCGGATACGTTGCCGAATACGAATAACGATTACGACAAATCTTGAATGAATGAATCTTACGAATGAATAAAGCACTGCTCGATATTCAAATAACCATCAAACCTAATCTATTATTTATTTATTCGGTTGTGAAGTCAACAAGTCGGTTAAACGTCACTATTATTCGGATAAGTAGCCGAATATGAATAACGACGATGACAAACAATCAATAGATGAATACTATGTATGAATGATGTCCCGTTTGATATTCAAGTAACTATTAAATGTGACCTAGTATTCATTTATTCGATTGTTACTATTCGGGTAATTAACCGAATATGAATAACGATTATGACAAACAAAGAATAAATAATACATACTATGAATATATAAAGTCCCATCGGCGATTCAGGTAACTGTTAAATGTAATCTTATTCATTTAATCAATTGCAAAGTCAAAAACCGTCGCCTCTATTCGGATACGTTGCCGAATACGAATAACGATTACGACAAATCTTGAATGAATGAATCTTACGAATGAATAAAGCACTGCTCGATATTCAAATAACCATCAAACCTAATCTATTATTTATTTATTCGGTTGTGAAGTCAACAAGTCGGTTAAACGTCACTATTATTCGGATAAGTAGCCGAATATGAATAACGACGATGACAAACAATCAATAGATGAATACTATGTATGAATGATGTCCCGTTTGATATTCAAGTAACTATTAAATGTGACCTAGTATTCATTTATTCGATTGTTACTATTCGGGTAATTAACCGAATATGAATAACGATTATGACAAACAAAGAATAAATAATACATACTATGAATATATAAAGTCCCATCGGCGATTCAGGTAACCGCTAAATGTAGTCTTGTTCATTTAATCAATTGCAAAGTCAAAAGCCGTCGCCACTAATCGGATACGTTGCCGAATATGAATGACGATTACGACAAATCTTGAATAAATGAATCTTACGAATGAATAAAGCACTGCTTGATATTCAAATAACCATCAAACCTAATCTATTATTTATTTATTCGGTTGTGAAGTCAACAAGTCGGTTAAACGTCACTATTATTCGGATAAGTAGCCGAATATGAATAACGACGATGACAAACAATCAATAGATGAATACTATGTATGAATGATGTCCCGTTTGATATTCAAGTAACTATTAAATGTGACCTAGTATTCATTTATTCGATTGTTACTATTCGGGTAATTAACCGAATATGAATAACGATTATGACAAACAAAGAATAAATAATACATACTATGAATATATAAAGTCCCATCGGCGATTCAGGTAACCGCTAAATGTAGTCTTGTTCATTTAATCAATTGCAAAGTCAAAAGCCGTCGCCACTAATCGGATACGTTGCCGAATATGAATGACGATTACGACAAATCTTGAATAAATGAATCTTACGAATGAATAAAGCACTGCTTGATATTCAAATAACCATCAAACCTAATCTATTATTTATTTATTCGGTTGTGAAGTCAACAAATCGGTTAAACGTCACTATTATTCGGATAAGTAGCCGAATATGAATAACGACGATGACAAACATCAATAAATGAATACTATGAATGAATGATGTCCCGTTTGATATTCAAGTAACTATTAAATGTGACCTAGTGTTCATTTATTCAACTGTTACTATTCGGGTAATTAACCGAATACGAATAACGATTGTGACAAATATTGAGCAAATGAATGAATCGGTTAAACGTCTCTACTATTCGGATAAGTAGCCGAATATGAGTAACGATTATGGCAAATAATAAATAAATGAGTGCCATGAATGAATAAAGTACCTACCGTTTGATATGCGAATACTTAACCATTGGATTGATGAGGCTATTTACAAAGAGAGGAAGGAATGTGATTGACAGTGGGAATACGAGAGTTAGGCCGAAAGAATGACCTCGTGAATGTATTGGTAAGATATAGTTTCGCTTTCTACAAGTAAACACAAGAAAAATATTTTATTTATTCTTCTCAACGTGCCTGGTCTCGGCTAAAACTTGGAGATACCGTCAATTTTCGAAACGTACAAAGGAGAGAACGTTTCCTTCGCACTTCCTCTTTAATTGTTTTAGAAACATTTCCTATGTTGACGGAAATTCACCAAAAACAAATTTACAATAACATCCACACCTTGTGTAATATTTACTATGTAATTTGCAACTGCAGCGATTTGGAGATGATGATCGTGGATGCCGGCGACAGAGACAGAGAGATCGAAATTCCTCGGAGGAGCAGCTGCTGCTGCGATCGCCGTTCGTTCGCGAAACGAGCCACAAACCCATTAACATTACTTTCAGTTTTTGCACGTTTAACCTACTTCGCGCGCGATTCATTCAATTCTGTTTTCGTACTTTCGCTTTCCGCTTCTCACTTTCAACGTCGGCCGACGATGACTTAACGCACGTTCCATAATAGTTCCTTTGGTGAGATCTGAAAGGAAAATTGTTTGTTTTACTCAATATTGATTTGGAGTTCACGACTTTGATGAACAGTAAAGGTCCACCTACCCCTGAGGAACTCCGAACGGAACTTAAGCGTGGGAAGGAGTGTGTGCTTTGGCTCTCCCTTCAAAGGAATTAATTTATTAACTCCCTGTCGAAGCTGAGCTTAAGCCTTCAAAGTAGTCGTCCTGTATTTTTCTCTTTATTTGTTCACGATATATACGTAAGATAATTGAACCGTATCTAAAGCCGACGCACTTCAATTGTTTATTTTTCAGAAAGAACACACACGTTTTACGTAAACTGCATCGCGGCAAACAAAATGACAAGTTTGCGGATTTTTTTCTCGGATTCCCTATATCGTTCGTTCACCTGCGAGTTTATTAACCCGGTTTCGAACGGGCGTGCGTCGTCGACGCTTTTTTTTTTCGCGGGAATTTCGAGGTTTGCGGCGTCTTATTCATCGCGTCGTTCCGGTTTCCGGTGTTCCGGGCCGGCGGGCGTGGGCGGAGAAGGTTCCAGGAGAAACGCGAGGATGTTGACGTAGCCCCCCGTCGAAAGCGGCGAATCATTTTATCTATGACAATTAACTTATCGCACTTGCGTTTCGCTTCTATTTATTTTAGATTATCGCACGTACGTGTGTGCGCGTGTGTGTGTGTGTGTACAATCAAATCGCGCAAATAATGGGATTTTTCCTCTTGTCTGTGTTTTTTTAGCGCGTGTAAACACTCATGCATGCGTCAATCTCTTTTGTCTCCGCTGAGAAACCGAAATCCTAAGAAAGCAATTAATAATCGGTTTCTCCTTCTCTTAACGATAATTAAATGCAAGATATCAAATCGGAAGCGGAAGTACACCCAAGTAAACTAGAAACCTTAAATTTTCTTTTGGGAAAACAAAATGTGCGTTGCTTTTCATGGAATCTTGGTTTAAAATATATAGTACTTCGCCATAATCGTAGGCTATGGGTTTAATAAATTAAAAATACATCGACGGTTTTATATTTGATGAAAGATGCTGCGGCAAGGCCTCCTTAGTTCCTTTGTTTTCTTCCACAAGGCAGGTGGCGCGGCGGTTAAATAAAAATTTTTAGATACTACACGAACCGAAGACAGAATGCAGCGGCTGTTACCAACGCCGTTCCGCGGACTTTCAGTTATTATACATTTTTAGTTATTTTTTTATTGTAGCAATCGTAGGTTTAGGCACATAATTAATAACACTCTTTCAACTTTATCGCTTTTAAACAAGTACGAAATAATAATATTAAAGAAACAATAAAACAAAAGCCTATCGATTTTACAACTCAAGTTAATATATTAACTATTTTTTTTTAATTAAAAGAACGTTGAGAAAGAAAAGAAAAAATGAATAACATTTTTAAAAAATAAGAAACAATAATATCAAAAAAACAATAAAAACAAAAAGCTAACGATTTTACAACACAAGTTAGTAGATAAGAATTTTTGAAAAAATTAAAATAACATTGAGAAACCAAAGAAAATGAAGTAATAGAATTAAAAAAAAATACGAAATAGTAAAATTTGAAGAACAATAAAAGCAAAAGACAATCGACTTTACAGCACAATTCAACAGATTAATAAATTTAAAAAAAAAACCGTTAGTAAGGAAACAAAGAAAATGAACGAAATTAAAAAAAAAATTAAACACGAAAGACACAACAAAGCAGAAAAATTTGGTATGCTTCAACAGATGGCGCTGCTGCATGTCTTATAACGGCGAGAGACGTTTTTTGTGACCGTCTAGAAATAACTGTCAGTTGAGTTGAAACTCAATGCTCAGTGGATTATGGTTTTTCAATGTAACTCATCAATAACCAGTGAATCACCCTCAGAGAAGCAAAAGAAGAGAAGAGTATCGGCAAGTTTCAACAGATGGCGTTGTGTTAGAAACATAAAATCATAGGACGTATTATCTAAGAATACTAAACTCTTTATAAGATGGCTCATTCCCTATGCCCGGGTGGTGGCGAAAGCTTAAATAGCCGCCGTGAGGGAAAAACAGACAGTTCCCGGTTCCCGTCGTAATTTTGATTTAATGTTTGTTCTAAGTTGTTTTTTTTTTTTAATTTAAGATTAAAATTTTCCAAGGTTTGTTATCGGTTTCGGGGTGAAAGAAGCAGAAGCTTTTTCCGTGAAGTTTTTGTGTCAGTTATTTAAAATAAATTCGCTCGCAATTCTCGTGTTTTTCCTAAAATACGGATACGAGAAAATAATTTCGGATTCGTCGTCGGTAAGCTCAATGTCATTGTGGCTTGAAAAGTTAAATAATTAACAATGAGCATTTTTCTAACAATAAGTGTATTACACCACTCCTCCCTTCTTGTCGAAGTATCTTTTTTTGTTATAATTTTCAGGATAGTTTGCATTGTGTATGTTTTATCTGTTTTATTATCAATTTTGTTATAAAGTTCTTTATAGTAAAACTCAAAGTAGAATTTAGAGAACCTTTTAACGATTGTTAGTATTATATGTATAGTATTAGTATTAGTAATATAGGTAAAAAGTTGTTTACCGGACGAAATGGTGCGTTTATTATGAAGGGAACAACTTTTTACCTTGAGGTTATGGTGAACGCGAGGGGTAAAAAGTTGCACGCCCGACGTTTATTCTGAACGCACCCCAGCGCTGAACCTTGATGACGTCAGGCTGCAGCTTTAAGATGAGAATTTCCATCTATACTTTCAATGGTAAAAAAAGCCTAAATCGTCGGAGATAAAACTTGGGCAAAATTGCCGATTGAAGGACTTGTTACATCGTACATAAAAAACGCAACGTGGCAATAAACTAGTAAAATGTAAAAAAACGCTTTTGGTTTAATCGCTGCAACGGATGACTCAATCCCGAATAAAAAAACGAGCCCATTTTCTGAACGTGCAACAAAGTACTAAAGCTGGATTTACATGGAGCGCTGAGCGCGTCAAAACGTCGGCGTACTGTGCTCCCATTGGTTACTGCTCTCTACGCGCGTAACACCAACCGCCATCTTGAAGAGTTGAGATGATTTTAACTATTGACGCGACGCTAGAGCGTAAGACATGAATGCGCGTGCGCAGTGCAAAGTACCGATAATAAAACAAAAATTTCTAATCAGCTGTTCAGGTCAGCATAGCAAATAGCCGAATACAAAAAAACTTAAATTATACTGCCAACTCAAACAGTTATTTTTGACTACTTCGTAAAAAATTAAAACTCAAAAAAATGATTAATAAACGTAACGGTAATTGAAATGGAAAACAAATCACAACGGATGAAAAAAAAAACGCAAGAAATTGAAAATAAATTTTTGATTATGTATTTAATTTCTGAAAAATGGTAAACCATTAGAAATGAAGAAGACTATAAACCTTTTTTTGACAATTGAGAAATCTAGTCGAAATAAAAAAGAATTCTAAAGAAAGTAAGAAAAACAAACGACGATCGTAATATTCGCGAAAGGACGCGGAGCCCAGAAAATTTTTGATCATATGATTCCAGATGACATAGTTTACAAATACAAATAAAAAAGAAAGCCATAACTGCAAAAGAAAAACAAATGTCGATCGTAAATTTTCGAATGAAAAAAGACAGAAAAACAAATGACAATCGTAAATTTTACGAAAGAAAAAACACAGAAAAACAAATGACTATCGTAAATTTTACGAAAGAAAAAACACAGGAAAACAAATGACTATCGTAATGTTTATAACAACTTTCATTTTTCATTTATTTTATTTCCTATTTTAAATTTTGTTTGCCCTTTGTTTAATTTTTTGTTTTTCTTTTCTTTTTTTTCAAAATTTTCTGTTTTCGTTTGTCTTTGGGCTCTCATTTTAATTTCTCTTTTCATGTAACATTTATTTTCGGTTTTTCATTTCATTTTTAGTTTCTCTTTTTCATTTATTTATTCTTTTAAATTTTTCCTTTACTTTTGGTTTTTCATTTCCCTTTGGTCTTTCATTTGATGTTCTTTTTTTTCCATTTAAATTTTTCCCATTGACTTGTCTCTTTTCATTCTTTATTTGCTTTTTGTTATGGTTATTGGTTTCCCTTCTTCGAATTTGTTTTTCCTTTCAGTTTGCCTTCATTTTTGGTTACGCCATTGTCATTCTTTATTTCCTTGGCTTTACATTTTTGATTTTTGTTTTTCATTTGTTTTTTTTTTAATTTAATCTTTTTTCCTAAAATTTTTCCACATTCGTTGATCTTTAATTTCTCTTTTCAATTAATATTTCTCATGCGAAAACGGCTAGGCACATAATTAATAACACTCTTTCAACTTTATCGCTCGCAGCATCACGTTGCGATTTACATTGTAATCATAGACTGTGGCTATTAGCCAGCTGGATCGGTCTTTCCAGACATCTAGACCAATTAGGTCGACCTTTCCAGATATCATCAATTCATTCATTTCGATTAATGGCTATTAGCCAGCTGGATTGGTCTTTCCAGAGATCACCAGCTTGATCCCGGCCAATCGACCGACCATCGATTTAACCAAATCATTTTTACCTTAGCCAGCTTTTCCAAGGATAATTCTGTTTGATCACAATCAATTTTAGCCCATTAGATTTATCACTCCAGAGAGCGTCAGCTCTTTCAGAGATCTCCAGCTTGACCTCTATCAGCTTGAATCAGGCTTACCCCTCTTTGTATATTGAATGTGTCATGTATTTAGCCGAAAATCGGTTTTGGCTAACCGTTTCGAGCGCAGCTGATCCTTTGAGTCTTTTCAAGAGCATCTTGATTGAGTCCTTCTTCATTTTTGATACAAAAAAGAGTACGGTCATCTACTTCAGTTTTATAAAGGTTAAATTTGATCAAATGTTCAATTTGTTCATCGTGTATAACCCTCTAGAGCCTATTTTTGGCTAACATTTCCAGAACTTTCAAGGTTACTCCAAGGATTTCAAAGATACTAGGTGTCTAGTTTGAATAATCTCGCGTGAATTTGATATTTTCAGTTTGCTTGCCTCTTTTAGCCTAAATTGGCTAACGCTCCTTGAGGACAATCCGGGCATAAGATATCCTAAATTTAATTGAACGTTTTCCGTCTCGCTTTAAGCCAGCTCAAACATTTTCGGCCATTTTCAGTTTGTTTGTAGTTTCTAGCTTTTCTAATCTTGGCTAACACATCAAAGGACACTCCAACAAATTTTTAGGTTTCATGTCTCGCCGACACTTTTCGAACCGAATTTAAACTATTTTGATATTTCTTTCTGTGCTTGCCGTCTGCAACCTAAATCGGCTAAGGTTTCTAGAACGCACGTCCGGAATTTCCAAGGATAACCTAGACGCCAAGTGTCTCAGATTTATTTCAGCTTTTTCTCTCCATTTTTCAACCGACTTGAATAATCACTAAGCTAATCGCTCTTCGCCCTTGGTTTTCACTTCTGGCTTTACAGAGCCTAAATTGGCTAATTTCTCTAGCATTTAGTCGAAGAGTTTCAAAGTTTCATTACAGTCAGTTCTATTCCTTCAAAAAAAAAATTGTCATTTCTAGTTTTGTTAAACCTAACTTGGCTAAAATTTCGATTGAAAGTTTTTCTAACTTCATTCATCCACTTTTTTTAATACTGGCATGCACAGATTCTTGCGGTTTATAGACAAATTATAGCCCAGTTGATTTGTGGGACTCACCTCAAGGACAACCTAAAGCATTTTCACTAAAATCTGAACCTTGTCACTTCCAATTTTCATCCAACCTAAACCATTGTCGTGTTAACCCAAATGTTTAGTAGTTGACGCCCCATTTTTTCTCTTTCGTTTACATTTTAGCCATTTCAGGTTAGCCTAACCTGTGGTTTGTAATCCAAGTTTGTTGGGAATTTGAATGACATTTTCGCTTTATTTGGACTTCTCTTTCTTACACGGTTTCGGAATAATCTAAACATATTTCAGGTTGTCTCGCCACATCTAGCTGTCTACAGCCTAAATTGACTAATTTTTTTAGCGTTTGGTCGAAGAGTTTCAAGGTCAGGCCAAGAATAATCTAGTTTCATTATAGTCAGTTTTATTCCTTCCACAAAAATTAAAAAAATTTCATTTTTAATTTTGTTAAACCTAACTTGGCTTTAAAACGTGGATAATTACGGGTAAATGGGCCGGAATCGTTCGGCAGATGCGTCAAAGATATGTGACGTCCACAATAGGGTAGCTGACATGTTATCACGACCTACTGGCGATTCTACTATTAACCAAGAAGGTGTTGCGTGCATAGCTGCTGTTGATTTTCCTGTACGTAGTGCAAAAGAAATACGCGAAGAACAAATGAAAGATGAAGAAATTGTTAAAATAATAAACTGCCTTGAAGATGTTACCAATGACAATGCAAGTTATTGGGCCGACAAGGTATATATTATATGCAATGGTATCCTGTATAGATACGCCCTAGAGCAGGACACTGAAAGTAGCCAACAAGTCGTGCCGAAACACGAACGACAGAAGAAAATGTTACGGTAATATTTGAAGTAACATGAAATTAGGGACGTAGCTTAATATAACAAAACATTTATTATCAACAATTTACAACTAATACTCACAAATCATTTTGGGGCACTAAAAAGACAACTAGTCTACATGACACTCTGAAGAGATTTGTTCTAATACTAACTCTAGCGTTTACTCTATCGGCTTTTTATAGGGGTTTTGTTTCCGGGGTGTGACGTCAATTGTTGCCTTGAAATGTGATTCCACGCTGGATTTGTGCCTGTAGATGAATCATAGTTTTTGCGCACGACCCGCTGTGCAGGTGGTCTGTCTTCTGCAGCTGCCTCTCGGATGAGTCATACGACGGAGGCATCTTTTGTTTACGTTATCGTTTTTATGTTTACTTGACTTAATCAGCTGTACATCTTTGCTGGTTTTCTTATCCTAGTTACAATATTACTTGAATATCACGATGCATCAACCGCGGGTCATTACGGAGTTAAACGCACGTTAGACACAATAGCCCAAAGGTTTTATTTGACTGGAATGCGACAAGAATATATAAAATCATGTGCTGATTGTCAACGTTACAAAGTTACCAATTTAAAACCCGCTGGTTTATTACAAACACCGGCGATATCCCGAAGATTCGAAGTGCTTTCCATTGATTTGTTTGGACCCTCACCTACAAGTAACAAAGGAGAAAGATGGATATATATATAGTTGAAGATGTAACTACTCGCTGGGTCGAATTGTTTGCCCTAGTGCGGGCTAGTGCGGAAGAATGCTCTGGTAGAGGAAGTATTTCTACGCTATGGGATTTGTCGAAGAGTAATAAGCGATAATGGTGTGCAGTTTGTAAGTCGTATTATGCAACATGTAACATATTGTATGGGAATACAACAAGTTCTTACGCCCGTTTACCATCCCGAAGCCAACCCTGTGGAACGACGAAATCGTGACCTCAACACACAACTGGCGATATTGGTTAAAAGTGAACATACGCGTTGGCCAGTAATACGATTTGCAATGAACAGTGCTTTGTGTCAAACCACAGGTTACAGTCCGAGTTATTTAATGTTTGGAAGAGAACTTCGGACACCAGATGATGTGAGACGAGATATGAGGGCCATCATTGGAACCGAAAACTTCGTTCCAGAAATAACCCCGTATCTACTCCGCATGGTGAATACAATGCGAGATGTTCGAGACGCAATAGAAAAAGAACAAACCAGAAGAAAGAATTACGCAGATAAGAAGCGAAGAGATCCAGGAACCTATCAAGTAGGAGAATTTGTATGGGTGGCGACGCATACTAAAAGAGATGGAACTATGAGAACATCTAGACGCGATGGACCATACCTAATCTCTCCAACCAGTTATGGAATTGCAGAAATGGCGCAACACCTAATGTGATACTGGGAAAGCAGCATGTATCAGCACTTACGCCCTACCATGGACCAGATCTCAAGAAAACCAGTCCGGCGGTACCAATTAGGAAAAGAGGACGCCCTAAGAAAGGAGATGTTTAGTATACGAAAACTAGACATCATCGTATACTAAAGGGGGAGAACTGTAGCGCGATGAATAGTTCTATCGACGAAGGTGGCTGTTTATATTATTATTTAAAAAAAAAAATAAGTTTTGTTGATTAGGTGATGTTATGTAATTTTGACAGAGAAAAATATAGAAGTTTTCTCCTTAAAAGTATTATTTTACTTTATCACATATTTGAAATTGCCCGAGTAACTTTTATAACTGTGTTATTTTGTTTTGGCGAAGCCATCATTGTAAGACTAGCACTAATTCCTAACATCTTCTTTTTCCTCTTCATTGTTTTTAATTATTAAAAGAACAAGTAAAAGAAAAAGTTGTTGAAATGTTTCTTCTGGTTGTAAAACATTTATTCAAAAAGTAATAGCACTTACTGGACTATTTATTTGTTAAATTATGTCGGAAAACAACGTAAATAGTAGCGATGCCAATATATGTTCTGCTTGCAAATTAGACTCGAAAAAATACCTACAATGTGTAACATGTGCGAAAAAATATCATCCCAGTTGCTGTACAAAAATTGAAAGATTATCAATTATAACATCGGCATATCCCAGTAATGGTAAAGTAAATTGTTGCGACAATGAAAAGAAAATGATTAATTACATGATTGGTGAAATTGCAACACTGAAATCAACAATGAACGAATGTCTGGAATTACTGAAAAATCATAAGATTACAATTAATTCCCTGCAGTGTGCCCTTGAGACGCGAGAATCAAGACCAGAAGTTGTAAAAGAAACGTATAGAGATATTTTGAAAAAGAAGAGAGACAATGACATCATCATAGTGCACCCTAAAGAAAAAAATGTAGAAGCGAAAACCATTAAAGAAGATATAAAGAACACAATAGACCCCTGTGAGTTGAAAATAGGAGTAAAAATTGGTAAGTCAACAAAAAATGGGGGAATCGTACTTCAGTGCAATAATGACAAATCGGCAAATACGGTGAAAGAAAATATAGAAAACAAATTAAGTGATAAATATAAAGTTCAAGAGAGAAAATTACGCCGCCCTTGCGTAAAAATATTAGGTATTAGTGAGTCGGATATGGATGAAAACTTGATTAGAAAAATAATTGTACAGAACAATCTGGAAGAAAATGCGGAGATTAAACTGTTGCACAAGAGTAAAACGTATAAAAAGACAAATAACGCTATTTTTCAAGTGGATGGGAAAACGTTGAAATGTCTAACGACCCGAGAACAAGTATTTATTGGATGGAGAAGCTGCTTGATTTTTGAAGACTTTGGAATTATAAGATGTTTCAAATGTAACAGATATGGACACTTGGTCAAGGATTGTAGAAATAAAGAAACATGTCCCAAATGCGCTGGAGAACATCTAAGGGAAAAATGTACTGTAGACACTGTTAACTGTGTAAATTGTCTTGAAGCTAAGCAAAAATTTAATCTAAGTGTAAACACAGAACATGTAAGTTGGGATTTAGATTGTCAATGTTTGCAAAGAATTACTGATTTACAACGTGACAAAACTGATTATTAAAATATTAAATTATTAAATTAATAATATTATATTAAATATCATTAGTATAATTCATCAAAACGTACGATCTTTGGCAAATAGTATTTCTGCTTTAGAATCGCTGTTGGAAGATCACGAAGATTGCAAAATACTTTGCTTAACAGAGCACTGGTAAACAAAAGAAAATTTACAGCTAATTAACGTACATAATTTTAACCTAGCTTCCTCGTTCTGTAGAAAAAATGGATACGGTGGTGCTGCCATTTATAGTAACATAAATTTTGCAAGTGTCAAAGTTAGTTGGCTTAAAAATCTGTCTGTTAGCAACGAATTTGAATGTGCTTCATGTTGTTGTAACATTGCAAAGAATAAATTGTACGTGATTGCACTTTATAGACCACCTAATTCTAACACAGACATTTTTTTTCTGAAACTGAATGTAATTTTGGAACATTTAAGGACAATTTTATAATTATGGGGGACTTCAACATCAACACATTAGATGATAACAAAGAAAAAGAGGAACTAGTGGCACTTTTGGAATCTTACAACCTCCGGCTATTGATAGAAGATTACACCAGAATAACTATTAGTCAGAGGTCTTGCATTGACAACGCAATAACAAATATTGGACTTGTTGAATCTGATATTATACAAACACATATCTCTGACCACACTGCTCAAAAAATTAAATTGGAAATGGCGATGCAGACAAAAAAGGATCCTGCAAAATACAAACGGATATTTAGTTTTCGTAACATGTCTCAGCTCAATAACATGCTAGCTGATGAGTCTTGGGAATCTATATATAATTTGGATAAATGTAATTTGAATGCTCAATGGAATTCTTTTATAGAAATCTTCCTTTACTTCTTTCATCAAGCATTTCCTATTGTTAAAATCAAGAACTCAATATTTAATGGGCGTAAAATTTTTGATAAACCTGTAATAGTTCATGCTAAAAAACGTATGGATATTTTACTTACCATGGCACGACATTGTGAACAATTTAAAGCGGAATATCTCAAAGCTAAGAAAGAATACACTGTTTTAGTGAATGAATGTAAGAAGAGCGCTATCAGCCAGAGAATCATTAACTCAGATGATAAAATCAGAACAACTTGGAGTATCGTAAATGATCTAATAAGTACTAAGGCTCGGCAGGCTAGTACAGAAGAGTTTTTCAATAATAACCCCGAGAAATTGGTAGATGAGTTTAATACGTTCTTTAATTCTACTGCTGAGAGGCTTGTCAACGAATTACCAAATGCTCCATCAAAATTTAATGTTAATAACGTTGACCAAAGCATATACCTATATCCAGTCTCACAGCAAGAAGTAGTCAATACAGTTAAAACGTTAAGAAATAAAATTTCTACCGGCAGTGACGAAATACCCACAAAAGTTATAAAATTCGCGTTACAGTACATTATTGAACCTTTGGTGTATATCATAAATTCTTCTCTGACGAATGGCTGCTTTCCTGACAAACTGAAAACTAGTGAAATAATTCCTGTTTTTAAAAGTGGAGATCGTACAAGTTATGAGAATTACAGGCCAATCAGTTTAATTTCCATTTTTGCAAAAATACTTGAAAGCATAATGTGTACAAGAATAAAAGATTTTTTAAATAAATGCAATGTGATCAACCCATCTCAACATGGTTTCATAACTGGTAGGTCAACTGAAACTGCGATTTTCGACTTCATAACAACGGTTGCGGCTGCTTTGGAGCGAGGAGAAATGCCTTGCGGAATGTTTCTCGATTTATCGAAGGCCTTCGATTGTATTGACCATAAACTACTGCTAGATAAATTAGAACGTTGTGGTATGCGAGGAAATGTTTTAAGTTGGTTCCAATCTTACCTGGACGGTCGTAGCCACAGAACCCGAATTACTACAAACGGTGTTAAAACTTTTTCCAACTACGCTACAATCAAATCGGGAGTTCCACAAGGTAGTCTACTTGGCCCAACACTCTTTGTCTTGTATATAAACGACCTTTTTGAAAATTGCCAACACAAGCATATGAAAATTATAAACTACGCGGATGACACTAATATACTTATATGGGAGAAGGACTTCATGGAACTGTCGACAACTGTAAATGTGATTCTACCAATTTTAAAAGAATGGTTTAAAATGAATAACCTTATACTAAATAATGCAAAAACATCATGTTTAGTATTCAGAACCAATCACCCCGGTTATGATCAACCTGAAAATATACGTCTCACTGATGGTTTGCTGACTATTAGCCGCAACGCTAAATTTCTTGGTTTGACTATAGATGCCGAATTGAAATTTGACAAACATATCGAGGATCTGGTAATCAAGTTGAACAAAGCTTGCTTCAGCATTCGGGTATTAAGAAATTCTATCGATTCATCAGCGTTGAGGTTAATCTACTTTGCTTACTTTGGCTCTTTGGCAAGATATGGCATAATTTTCTGGGGAAGCAGTTCTTATGCTCAGAAAGTATTTTTGGCTCAGAAGAGGATTATACGTGTCATGCATAATATCCCATACCGAGAATCTTGCAGAGGAAAATTTAGACAACATCAACTTTTAACAATACCAGCAATATTCATACAGGCATGTTTACTTTTTTTGTACAAATATAAAAGAAGATTTGAAAATTATTGTGATGTGTCACAATACACCACAAGACATAAAAATTTCAGTTTGCCTATTCACAGATTAAATATCACAGAAAGATCTCCTTTATACTGCGCAATGGTGTTCTACAATAAATTACCGTCACGGATAAAATCAGCAGCGAGTAGCCGAAGTTTCCGTACAGAAATCTATCAGCTGTTATTAACTGCAGAACCATACTCGGCAGAAGAATATCTCCAATATAGGTCACTTTAGCGCTAATATAATTTAGACTTATATCTTCTTTTTTGAACTTACAATGTTCATGTATAATGTTTTGTTATAGGTATTTGCATTCTTAAAAGTTTGTACTTTGTTTTCTTATTGACTTTTTTCAATTTCCTTCAGTGATTTTTTATGTCATTGTTTTTTATTGAAAATAAAGCACTATTATTATTATTATAAAAAAAACAACTTTTCTTGTCCGTACAGTCCGTGGCTACTAATTTCGGAACTTCCTATACATTTATTTATATTTCTTGAATTCTTTCATTTTTATTTTCCAAGTGCACACTCATTCAGTGTGAAATTTAAGCGATCAGCTTTTGATTTTTGCGCGTAGCTGATAGGATTCACAAAACTGTCTAAATTAGTAATACCATTTATTTGAAAGATTCTCTTTTATGATTGATGATGGTCGGCTCCGAGGAGCGCCCGCCTTCCTTAACCGCAGCCTACATTTCGGAAACCTTAAGCTCATGCAAAATGAGGAGCGCACCTAATTCGAAAAATATTCAAATTCCCGACCAGGAAGCGGAATTATGTAATTGGAAATGTTTAAAAGGCAATTAACCGCCATTATCATCATCATCGGCCGCGGCGCGGCGGTACAGCACGTTAGGTTCGTGACGTCATCGAGGTAGGTGCAAGGATAATTGTGTAGTCCGCCCGAATGCACCTCGCGGGCGGCGAATGCCGTTTTTGGCGTTTCGTAGTTACGCCCCGATAATAATAATAATAATATAATTGATGGAGCTCTCTCTGCGTTTGTGATGTTGTAACTAACGAGTGTCTAAATAAAAATCTGGTCAAGTAGGTTGTGGTCGAAAATTTATCCACTGCATGTATGTCGCTTCTAAGTTCAACGGCTAACCTTTCAAGTGTAACGTCAAAATTGATCATTTCCTTGTTAAAAGTGATTTTGCCGTAAAAGACGTGAAAACGTGAAATTTAAAAACGTTTATTATAAAATATGTTGAATATGCCCACCCCCTTCTTGGTAACATTTAATAATTCTGGTTTTAATTCCATTAACAACATTTTGCAGTAAATCCGGAGAGTTGTTGATTTCTTGACACTTATCAAATATACGTTCTCTAAGATCGTTCAGTTTGTAGAAATAATGCCACACTTCGATTTAGACACTCTAGAAATTGTTTATAATCAAAAACAATTTCTGGGAACTGGACAAGGAATTCCTCCAAACCACCCTCCAAACAGTCTTGAATTGAATAGGACCAGACACCGTTAATTTTGCGACCGTTTCGAAAGTAACTTTCAATCATAAATGTCTTTTCTTCAATTGAAAAGGGCAATTTTTAGTAGTTTGTGAAAAGAAAAACTATTTTTAATGCAAAATCACTTTGACGTTACACTTGAAAGCTTAGCCGTTGAACTTAGAAACGACATGCATGCAACGAAAAAATTTTCGACCACAACCTACTTGACCAGATTTTTATTTAGACACTCGTTATGATGTGTTGCAAAAAATTCAAGCCCTTTCTAAAATCCGTTTCATTTTCAAAACGAGAAGGCTTTGAGTTTAATATGTACAGTTGACCGACTGCAGGGGAGAGGTGCCTTGAATGGGACAATTTTCTTTAACCACTCATAAAATGTCTATTATTATGAATTACTATTGAAAGAGTGACAGCAAATCGAAGGCATAACTCAATTTCTCGCATTTTTTATGCCGTCCTATTTCAGATTTCAAGATCGTGCACGGACTGAATTCTAAATGCGAGGACTGTTACCATCGTGTCGTGGACGATTGGCGGGAAGGCCGATCGCCATAGCGGTGGAGTTGGTTCCTCGGCGGTTCCGTATCGTCCGAACGGCGCTCCTCGAAACTCGAAAGCGGATCCTGGGGTGTCCGGCTAGCTCCGCGCTTCTCGGGGTGAAGGATGATAATGATAATGGTGAACACTAAGTTAGCAGATAAAAAAAAACACATATATTAAATGAATACACAATTTATCCACGATCGATTCCGCCGTCGGACAGAGTTTCGATCCGTGTTTAATTGTCAGGAATTAAGGTAGGAAGGTAAGGAGCGTTGGGGACGGCCTCAATCTGGCTACTCGGTCCCGTCAATGATCCCGGAGGATCTGAGTGCGAGTGAACGGACGCGGGCCCTTTTATTCGGTCGACCGAGGGTGTTTCCTGGAACCGGCTCGGTCGGGTGTCCGCTTCTGACGTCACAATCCCCTGAGTCACTTGTGGTTGAAAAGTTTAAACAAAGAAAACTTTTTTATTTTCCCGCTGAGCCAGGGTTTTCTTTATGTCATCGGATAGCGCTTTTCGCGGGCTTTAATCTGGGATCGCGCCCGGCGAAATCCGACGGGTGGAAACGCCTGAAATTGCAACGGAAGCGCGCGAGTGCTTCCGGTCGCGTAACAAATTTTTTAGCGGTAGGATCGGGATGAAATTTGATAGGACTGTCTGGGGTACTGCTGTGAATATTTTTGCAAAGTTTCAAGTCGATTTTACGGTGCAATTAAAAGTTATTCGAACTTGATTAAGCGCGGGCTGTGATTGGCTGACGTTTGGAAACTATTCTTGCTTTTAAAGGGGATTTATTTTATTTGGATGGGTTTTTCGCAAAACCCTCCCAAAACAAAGTTGTCCGCCGTCGTTCACCTTGATTCATTAGCGAGTCGAAAACTCTCCGGTGGAGCACCATGCAACAACATGAAATCTCTAAAGTTTACCCCCGGGAAGACGAAGGCTTATGAAACTCAGCCTTGTTACTAAACTACCCCTTTTCGCTGATATTGCCTGGCCAACTTGTTTTAAACCTTTTTGGCAAAGAACTTCCGCCAATAAGCTTCCCAGATATTCGATAGCTGGTTCCTTTGCACCTTACTTGCGTACGCAAACGTTACGGATCCGCAACTGCCTCGAATTCATTCATTTATCATCGTAAGTTGAATCGGTCACACGTCTTTTAAGACTTTGAATTCTTCGAATTCATTTCTGTTTGTTTTCGCGATTAGGACAATGATGGCGTAAATTGTAACAATACGGAAAACAAACTTGCGCCTCGCATTCTTCCATAAATAAACGACACGTGCAGTGTTTTTTCTTTCTCGTTTCTTTTTCGACCCAATGAAAAAAGTCGATGGAAATGGCACAATGGCGTTTCCGAGTAGCCGACGAGCGTGGAAAATAGGAAACGATAACGGCGAGCGTTTTTCGACATAATAGGAACGACGTGTGTCGTTTTTTTCGCGCCAGACTACTACCTAACGATAGCGGAGATAAGCGGAACAAAAATGCGCACGTGCCGCACCGCGGCATTGTGAGCGTTTTTCTTAATCGCTGGACAAATAAAAAACACGGACTCTTCGACTTGTTTGCACGGACTCGAGTGTTTGTTACGCTTCTCGTAATTTATAACGACCGGAGTTGTTGCATCCCCAGAGTGAATTGATGGACACGCAGAAGAGTCCACAATGAATGGGTTAAATCGTTAACATTATAGTGAAACAACGTCATAAAAATATAGCATAACGTTTAATTAATTAAGTTGCATAAAATTGTTTTCAGTTTTCGTCGCGAAACTTTCACATCCCGTTCCGGAAACCGATCATTCTCGTACGGAGAATCCAATTCTACGTCGAAACCACCAAACTCGACCCACTTAAAACGTGGATAATTACGGGTAAATGGGCCGGAAACGTTCGGCAGATGCGTCAAAGATATGTGACGTCCACAAGCCGTCGCGCCATTAAAAACGAATTTCGCTCTTTCTCGGAAACCTATTTATTCACTTCTGAAAGTCGAACGGGGATGCGACACCTTCGGGGCCGGTTATCACCTCCAAGGACGAGAGTTTGACCCAAATAGCTGACGCGTTATTAATTTGACCGAATTTCCGCTTTAAAGGAAACAAAAAAAAAATTCATACGATAAGCGATCGTTTCTTTTCCACGTTCGTCCGAAGTTTGTTTTGCGATAGTCATAATCTCCGGCGTGCGATTTTACAAAAGCGCGAAAGATAGCGACAATTACATTCGCATAAACAACGGAACGTGAACGCGTTTATTTACACGATCTATATATAATTACTTATGTACTTTGTGAAAACTGTCGCTGGTTCGTGTGAACGGGTGACTCACGAGCAGATACGAACGCTTCTATAATCGCAGAGCAAACAGTTGTCGCCGCACGTTATCCGAGGAATATCGATGCACTTTAAAACAATTTATTTATTTAACGAGCGACTGAGAGAAAGAAACGAATCACCAACGTTAATACCTCGCAGCTAAGAACCAGAATTCGTATTGCTACGTTTTTCTTCAGTGATCTATAAGATGTCACCCCTTGCGCAAATTTCGAACAAAAATCGCTCAATATCTTAAGGCCTTAAAAATCCAAGAAAAATTGCAATAATTTCGTTTCGTTTTATACGACCGGCAATACCTGGTCCTTCGAACCGGATATGATGTGGTGAGTGTGTACGAATCGGTGAGTTGGTCGACTTGATAAGAAACATGGATTCGACAAAGTCTGTGGAAACTTCTAAATCGTCCGGAAACTCGCATCACCCCATATCAAGTCAACGAGTCAAGAAAAGTACAAGTCAAAGCAAAAAATATATATAAATCTATAGAATTATATCTAGAAATATAAATTCACAAATAAATTTTAAATATAATACCTATTTATTAAAAAAAAAAAAACAATCCTTGCTCTAGAACTCAATCCCAAATGCGGACGACCGCGAGTAACTCGAAAACCGCTCGTCCCAGACCCACGGTGCGACCCATCAATTCAGGCTAGAATTCGATTTAGAAACGAAATATGCCATGATATATAGGGTGTTCCGTTAAAAAAATCGCAACTTTAGGTTATATCTCGATAACGCGAGGGTCGATTGTTTTTCTGTGAACGACGTTCGAAACGTCACGAAATTATCTCTAACTTTTGTATTTAACATTTTTACCCATCTCCGAAAATAAGGGGGTGAGAGGGCCGAGACGACGAGTTCGCCGATTACGCGAAGTAAAAATCGCCATCTCTCTTTTATTATGGGAATTAGAAGCGAACGTTAAATATGAAACTTGTAGCCGTTTCGTTATAGCGTCGAGTGCTGTTCACGAAGAAACAATCGAGCCACGCATTGTCGAAAATAAGAGCCAAAGTTGCGATTTTTTCAAGGGACGCCCTGTATATTATTGCGTTTTTGAATTTGCAAGACAATTCTACCCTGAATTCATGTGTCGCATGTGGGGTCTGACGCGAACGGTTTTCGAGTTGTGATTTTCGGACGACGGCGAGTAACTCGAAAACCGCTCGTCCCAGATCCACGGTGCGACCCATCAATTCAAGCTAGAATTCGATTTAGAAACGAAATATGCCATGATATATAGGGTGTTCCATTAAAAAAATCGCAACTTTAGGTTATATCTCGATAACGCGACGGTCGATTGTTTTTCTGTGAACGACGCTCGAAACGTCACGAAATTATCTCTAACTTTTGTATTTAACATATTTATCCATCTCTGAAAATAAGGGGGTGAGAGGGCCGAGACGACGAGTTCGCTGATTACACGAAGTAAAAATCGCCATCTCTCTTTTATTATGGGAATTAGAAGCAAATGTTAAATATGAAACTTGTTTCGGTTTTGTTGCAGCGTCGATTGCTGCTTACGAAGAAACAATCGAGCCACGCATAGTCGAAAATATGAGCCAAAGTTGCGATTTTTTCAAGGGACGCCCTGTATATTATTGCGTTTTTGAATTCGCAGGACAATTCCACCCTGAATTCTTTTACACAAAGTCCGTGTATTTGGATCCTCGTTTCTTTTTAAATTCTTCTTCGCCGTCGTTTTTTCTTGGATCAGAGGGAAGCAAATTGTTGGCTTTTCGTGTAACTTACGCGCTTCGTTTCCTGAAACGTCCGAGTACGTCCCATAATGGACAAGACGTCCGTGTAAGCGACCCTAAACTCCTGCGAGCTTGGAGAATCTCCCCTAGGTCACAATTTGGGGTTGTAGGGGTGCTTATCATCGCTTAGCATTTGTAGGGACACCCGACGACGATTGTTAAAAGTGATCCGTGTATTCGGAGCGTCAACGAAAGTCAATGGAAATGAAAATATAAGGCGAGTAACGTGATTGCGTAAGGCCTCAAAACTTAAAAACATTTTATGCTTTATTTCACACAACAAACAACTGGTCCTTCGAGCCTGACATGATGTGGCTTCCTTCTTTGGTCAACAAGCGTCAGCATGATCGGAAAAATCGATTGAAGAAAATCGTTGTGGGAACTTTTAAAAACGCCACAACTTTAAGTTTCTCCTTACACAACATGTGCTCAGTTTTACGCGACAAACAACAAACGGTCCTTCTAGCCGGGCCTTACTGAGCACGTGCTAATGAGGAAGTGATCTACAAGCGTCTGTATCACGCCAAAAGAATGCAGTGGATTAAATGTAATTTTTACTCTGGCACCCTTACATCGTCCGAAAATCCAAATCGCAATAATTTTTTGTTTCGTTCTTCACGACGAACAACAAATTGGTCCTTCGAGCCGGATGTGCCGCGGCTCACTTCGGTAATTGTACATGAGTCTGCGAGTCGGCCAACAAGCGTCAGCGTAATCGGGAAAATGAGTTGGAACTTTTAAATCGTCCGGAAACTCCTTAAATCTAAAAAAAAATTGCCATAATTTTATGGTCGCCTAACAAAAAAAGACAACTAAAGTGGTTTCATTTTGTGTAACATACCGCCGATTGGTCGTACGAACCGGGCATTGGTTAACAAGGTGACGCAAAACATTCTTGCTGTGTAACTTTTAAATTGTGCGAAAACTGGAGAGGCCTAGGACTCGCCGCAACCAATTAACAACCGGGCAATATACCCCATTTGCTTTTCACTTCAAAACGAACACCGTTCAATGAAGAATCAACACGAGACAGTCTCATTACAAAAGAAAAGAGGTTGTCCGGGGTAGTTTGGCGTTTTAAGCGTCGCGTCGTTCTTGGACCAGTCCAAGTCCCAAAGGTCAAACCTCAACGCAATTGCACTTTCGTCGAGATACAGGATGACCCAGAACCTGGAGTTTTCTCACCACCAAACAATGAAGATCCTCGCTTGAGGAACGCCCCCGCTACATATTGAAGAAAGGAGAAACAAGGAGAAAGCTCCAGAGATTCCATTGCAGAAGGTGAAAGGAAAACTGGTCCGGGGACGACGGGGTCCGGGGACGACGAAGAGGACGCCGAAAAGGATGCTCGGAAACGAAAGAGATATTACTTGCAAATGGCAACGAAATAAAAATCTACGAAGCCTCAAAAAGGAAAAAAACCTGAAAAAAGGAAGAACATTGAACGCAAAGAAAAAAAAAAACAAATAATAGAGAAAGGATGCTAGGACAGAACTTGAAATGATTCAAATTGGATATTTGGAGGCAAGACCATTATACATTAAGTATGTGTCAAAGAAGAAATTGATTCTTTCTGAGAAAAAATGAAACTAAACAGAAGTATAATCGACGTGAAATAATCGAATGACTTTTAATAAAACTGAAGCGACGTAAGTGCAGTTGTGCAATAAACTACGAAAACAAAAAAAAAACTGAATTCAACTACTTGAAGTTAACAGATAAGCGTAACAACTACTTGAAGTGCATATTCATAATCAAGACAAAAAACCGAAAGTTAAACAAGATTAGTTCGCACGAATCTAAAAATTGCTCGAATTTATAACTTAGTGATGTGATAATAAACCGATATGTCAATATTTAATGCTGAAATATATTTTTTTAAGTTTAAGAAAACGCAGCTTTTTATTTAGCTCGGATCGCGTACGAAACACGCTACTTCGAATGACATTATCTAGTTGGACAGTCAATCTTGAGATAGTTGGCAACAGAACTGACAACCAATCAACCATAACATATAATTTGCATACGCAGTGAAACGATGATGGACGCACGTCTATTATCAGACCTCCAAAGAAAGAAAACGAAACGATAGTATCGAAACGGTCGCCGGATTTGTTTTCGAAACAAAATCGGGATCGCTTGTTTAATTGTAGATGACAAACACACGTTCAGATTCTCATAACTTTACGAGCGGTAGCTACCGGATGGGATCAGATCCACGACGCCGCGGTCCTTTTCAGGAGAGTGACACCCCCCAGCGCGAGTCATGAAAATTTGTAACGTTAGGCCCTGCTCAAATGGCGCTCCTGGTTCTCTGCCATCATAAACAAGTCAGCTTTGCGTTGGTTCAGATTTTTGTATGAATTGGTCACACTAAATTTTAGAGCGTGTCAGTTACTTATAGAAAAGTGATCAATTACATTGCAAGTGGAAAGTAGTTCGTTTTGTTTGCGTCTAGTTTCAAGCAACTACCGAATACATTAAAATGTCAAGTAGACGCTTGTAAGATTGAGTTATGGAGAGAGTCCGGAAAGTTTCAAATTGCGGAAGACCACCCGCCGATCCTCGTCTGACATGCTAATTGGAGTTTTCTTAACTTATGAGTGTGGGACAGGAAATGTGGAGTAGGCTAGAACAGCGATTATTGGTGCGAGGTTTTTGTTTCAAAATTTGCTTGCGGAATCCGAGGGAGGAGATTAATCGTTTAGTTGGAAAGAAAGTGGCTCCGGAACGGACATAAAGGTTTCGATCTCTCGAGCGAACGGTTGAATTCGTTAATTTTGACTTGGCGAGGTTTCTTTTAGTGCTTGCGGTCGTTCTCTCATTTTGCTCACATTTCTGGCTAAATCATTTTATTTCGGTACGGTTGTTAAAATCCAGTGCGTTAAAAGAAAGGGCAATTAAACAAGAAAATTTCGTGAAATTACGAGGACGAAGAATTTGAACCACCTATTCACAACCATCTTCTTAAAAGAGTTTCCCTCACACCCTGTGTGTGGACCGAAGTGTGGTCTCTGCCGAGAGATTTGCAGGTTAATTAGAAGCGATTTGCCGAGAGACTGAAAGTGCCAAAACCGCAAGAGCGGAGTGTCATTCGGGTTCATTGCGCCGACAAATTAGTTAGATAGGTTTAGCCCACGAAAAACGACGTAGGGTGATTAGAAAGCGTACACTGTACCACACCCTTAAGGCGACTGGACGTAGTTGAGAAAAGATCCTACCCATTCGACCTCAATTAATTAGTTTAGCTAGCGATAGGGTTTCCCATCACCTCCGAAAGGAGTCCCTGAAAAACTAGCGGCGATTGCTATTGATTATCTTGAAAATTGATCGCCGATGGCGACGTTTTGGATCACATATTTCTCCAGAACGTCTCACTAATTAATTAGTTACTTCCATTAATTAAATACACTGTAAACGCACTGTGCGTTGGTTGATTAAGCACAACGTGTCTTATTTCAGATCCCGCAGCGGCTGGTACAAGGAGTTTTTTTTACCTTTTTTTCTCTCAATAAATAATTAATTAAATCTAACTTCCGCATTTTATCTAAACGCGTTTAGTTCCTTAATCTCTCAAGTTTGTCAGTGTGTCAGTCGTGACCGGAGAGTATCCGCGCTCTTCGCGCCGTACATTTCAGGAAAATCCCCGGAGACCTCAGCTCACAGCTCACCCCGATAAAATCAGGAGCACGTGTTCGATAGGAAAATTGCGAAGTTCAAAAATGCGTCACCAGGTCCGTTATCGGTCGTCGGTTTTCAAGACCTGCGCAATCATTGCAACACGAAACTTGCCCAACGTGCAACGTGCAATCGATGACCGAAGAATGCGAAATTAAGAAATCGGAAGCGGAACGTCGTTTTCACAGTACAACGCACGGGAATAAGTGGCTTATATTCTCGCGGATGCTTGATGAATATATTGTGAATGTATGATAAATAACATTTAATTATCAGGAATATGAAAGCTTGAAGGTTTTCAGAGCACAACGCGCAGGAATACATGGCTTGTACAAGGAGCGGCGGCTGGTACAAGGAGTTTTTTTACCTTTTTTTTCTCAATAAATAATTAATTAAATCTAACTTCCGCATTTTATTTAAATGTGTGTAGTTCCTTAATCTCTCAAGTTTATTCGCCGACGCACCAAAAGAATTGAGTTACAACAACGTAAGGCCAAGTGTAGTATTGACGATCACGGGTTATAACATTGTAAGGTTTATTGTGGATTCCCGCAAGGGATATGTCACATGCTCAACAAATTTAAAACGCGCACAATTTGAATATGTCCACACCTTGGTACATTTCACGCTCTCTTCCAATCAACACTGCCCGGCACTGGTGATATAATATAGTCGCTTTTCTATAGCAAGACCATGAAACCGATACAAAACTGGAACGACTATACAATGTCTTCTTATATAATAATAACGTAAGTTAATAATATGAATAATTTAATATGTCTGAAGGAAAGAAAAAAAAAACAAGCGAATCACGATCGTTACAGTTTCACAATCTGGTCTGTGATTAGAGCGCCGCTGCAACTTTTTCGCTCCTATCCTTTCAGATGTCGAGCGCAGATTTCCCTCGCCATTGCCTAATACGACAATGTTAATTATAGCGCCGCTAAAAACAATGCGACAGCCTTTGGCATTTTATTTTATTGACCTCTTATCGCGCGCGCGCACACACGTTTTATGCATGTATGTATGACTCACTTTTTTTTCGCTTCCAAGCTGGATACGTGTCGTAATCTTTTGTTTGTTGTGCATCTGTAATTGTTCTTTTTCGTGAGACCTATGGCTTGCGTTAAGTAAAGTGCGGCGGTTGCTCAGCAGAGCGCCCCCTGGGAGAATCCAGGGAGGGTTTTTGAAATGCAAATGCAATCTTCTCGAAGTGCTCCTCGTAATTAACTCGTCTTCAAGCGGGCGTATTAAAATGTTCATCGAATTGCATACGCACGGCGACGTGTTGTAAACCGTAAAAGTATACAAGGTGTCCCGTGACGTAATGTCACCACTTCACCTACGTGCGAATCAGTTCAAGCCAAGTAAAAAATTCTAACCAAGTTTTGTTCTAAAGTAAACCGTTAAGTAAAAGTAAACTTATACGTTCGCCCAATAAAATCAATTCAAACTAAAAGAAAAAAAGTCTACTAAAGCAAACCGTTTTTCAAGAGTACATATCTTGTAATTTTCAGAATTTTTAAACTCTATCTCAAAAGGTGTCCAAAGGCAGCTAGATCTCTTTCGAAGCGCGCTAGAATGCGTTTAGCAAACGACGGGGGTCATTTTGAACACCTATCGAGATTAAGTCTAACACACGGACCGAGGTCGAAACTATGGCGAAACACAAAAAACGGTGTATCTTTCTTATATCAACCGCGAGCTATGTTTTTGATTGTGCACGCAGATAGACGGATAAAAGATCTTCAATTTGATGCGTGACATGCCGGCTTTTATCCGGCGGAAATGTGAGGAAAATGGCTCGGAAGTGTGGAAGCACTTCCGGCGGTATAGCTTTTTTTTCAGCGGTACGATCGGGCTGAATTTTTGTACAGATGTTGTCCGAGGAACGTTAAAGCTTGTGGACACACGGACCGAGGTCGAAACAATGGCGAAACACAAGAAACGGTGTATCTTTTATGGAGGATTTGATTCGGTCGTATATATTAAAAACATAAATCTTTCTTCCTTTTTCCCATTCCTCTTTCCGATTCTTTTAATAATATTAGGTATTAACTTCTCGTTATATTTCCATTTTTTTATGCCCGCTCAAGATTACGCGGCGCCATCAGACTGCAGTCGGTGGGTATAACGATTGCCCGGGCAGTAAAATCCCAAATAATCTGCAAAACTCTAAATTAAATTAATGTGCGGAAGTTTACGTTTTGTAAATTGAAATTAATGTTAATCCGCTCACGTAACCGAAGCCAATATATTACGGTTTGAAATTTACAGGAAGAAAGGCTCTTATTTAAAAAAAAAAAGAATTGAGATCTAAAAATATTTGTTCATAGCTTTTTCTGGCTTCTAAATAAATAATGAGAGAGTGCGTTGAAGATATCGAGCGATATTTCTTTCACGGTTTTATTTAAACTAACTGGGTTGGCAAATGTTAATGCGTTTAGTAAGGGGGAGTTTACAAATGTTACACTTACTATAATAATTGTTTGTTTATCTCCAGCTGCTTTGGAAATGCAAACAAGCTCCAATGTCACATGATGCTTCTTAAATATTATTGTCTCCGCCATTTTGGCAACTTCTTACAGTAGTAATTTTGATCTGGATCTGTGGTAAACAAAATATAAGTATCAATACTTGACACTAAGCTTAATAAGTGAGAAATTCAATTAAAAAAAAAAAAAAAAACATGTTTTAACAATAATAAAAGACGCAAGGTAAATGTGATGTTTTCCAGCAATTAACTTCACTGAAAATATTTTATGTGGAGTGAAGCTTAAGGAAGTTCTTGTAACCTTAGAAAATAGAAATACTGTGACTCTATTTGGTTTACATAATTCAGATAGACCTAGGGAACTAGGTTCGTAATGTTCCGAATCGGCAAATGTAGGTTACGAGAAGCAGAGACAGAGAAGAGAAAACTATAAGGTATCAATTTTTATTGTACTACAGCAGTTTCGTCCAGTGTGGACATTTTCAAGTACGTGGGTGACCAACTTTAAGAGGACACATGAGGTAACATATGAACGAATAAAAAAATTTAAAAAATACTTACAAAGCGCAAATTCGTTTCATTATGTGAAAAGTGAAAACCTAATCTGTGCCTAATCTAAACTACACGTTAAAAACATAGCCAAAAGATGGCGGTAGTCTAAAACTATAATGTTCAAAGAATAAACAAACAGGATAGGATAATGAGCTTATCTGCAAAGCCGCCGCCAACGGATCAGCTTAAAGAATTTGTCAGTGTCAAAGGCAATCTGTTCATTGACAATATCAGTAGGGAGAATGTGCGAGTATTTCTAGTTTTTCAGCAATGTTGAGCTTCTTTCCTCTTGGGAGGTTATGTAATAGTTTAATATTGTTCAAGGTGTCAAAAGAATGTAACAAATGATTCGCAAAAGCTGAGTCGTCTTTTTCGAGGCGAACAGATCTCAGGTGTTCTTTTACACGCGAAGAGACGTTTCTACCGGTTTGGCCAATGTAGACGTCTTGACAGGAATCACAAGTAAGAGAGTAGACGCCACTGCGAGAGAGGTTGTCGACGCAATCTTTATTAAAAGAAATTACGTTTCCTAAATTGCATTGTGTTTTAAATGAGATGTTCAAACCTAAAGTTTTAAGGAATTGTTTTATTTTATTGGAGGAAATTTTACCATAGTACGGGATCGAGAGAACATTTCTGAAGAACTAATGGTAGGCGCCGGGTAAACAATTTTATTGTGAATTTTATTTTTAATACGTTTAAAAATATTCGAAATAGATTTTATAGGGAATCCGTTTTGGAAGGCTAACTGTATGATAACACTAATTTCCTGTCTGAAATCTGAGGAGCTCATGGGGACCGATAAGGAGCGGTAGAAGAGCGATTTAAAAAACGCAAACTTATGTTCAGGCGGGTGAAAAGAAGTGAATGGAATACAATTGGCGGTGTGAGTGGGTTTCCGAGAGATTTAGTTCCTTAATCTCTCAAGTTTATTCGCCGACGCACCAAAAGAATTGAGTTACAACAACGTAAGGCCAGAAAGGAATACAATTGGCAGTGTGAGTGGGTTTCCGAGAGATTTTAAATTGTAATGAATTATTAACTTTAGTAATCGTAAGATCTAAGAAGTTTGGATTCTGTTTCTAGAGTAAAATTAATGTTTTTGTGCAAAGAGTTAAAATCTTGTAAAAGAAGGTCAAGAGCGGACCGGGGGCCGTTGAAAACGATGAGTATGTCGTCGATATATCTACCATAGAATGAGATGAATTTTTTACTAGAATTATCAGAAGAGAAGTAATCAAGCTCTAATTTATTCCTAAAGAGATCTGCAAGAAGGGGAGAAAGGCCACAGCCCATGGCAAGGCCATCGACTTGTGAGTAATATTTATTATTGAAAGTGAAGGAAGTTTGTTGAAGCGTAATTTTTAAAAGAGAAGACAAAAAGCGAACATTGTCGTCAGATAAGTGAGACTCGTGAAGAAGATTGTTGATAATGTCTATGGATTCTGAAGCAGGAATAGATCTAATGAAATAAGTGTACTATTAGAAGAAATATGAACAAGTTTTAGTTTGTTGACGAGGTCTGAGATGTTTTTGACACAGAATTTGGCATGGCAATCAAGATGAGATCTGAAGACACTATTCAAAAATTTAGAAAGACTAAGTTAACTAAAGAAACTACCGGTTTTCTTTGTGGGTCTTGGGGAGATCGTAGTCTTGGAATTTGAGGGTTCATAGCTTTTAGTTTATAGGTATTGACTAAAGAATTGTTGCTGTTTTCGTTCAAGAATTTATTAAGAAGAGAGACGAATGAATTCAAGGGGTTGGACTGGAGAATGGTGAAGCCATTATTCTGTAGAAAGGATTCAACTTTTTCATTGTAAGATTCACGATCTAGAATAACGAGACCTTGGCCTTTATCCGCTTTAGAAATGACTAGATTAGTATTTTTGATTTTATTTTTAAGAAGTTGGATGTTTTTATTAAAACTGTAATTCCAAGAATTCCGGCCCAAGAAAGTTAAATTGGGTACTTTTTCCTTTCTTTTGATTTGAAAGGGCAGTATTAATGATATGAGACAGTTCATTATAAACAAAGAATTGATTGTCTTTGTCAGGTTCTGAAGCGATATTTTCTATATCAATGACGAGATTGATGACAGGCAGATAGACGGATAAAAGATCTTCAATTTGATGCGTGACATGCCGGCTTTTATCCGGCGGAAATGTGAGGAAAATGGCTCAGAAGTGTGGAAGCACTTCCGGCGGTATAGCTTTTTTTCAGCCGTACGATCGGGCTGAATTTTTGTATAGATGTTGTCCGAGGAACGTTAAAGCTTGTGGCAAAGTTTGAAAAGAATCGTACTGCGGGAAGTGCGTGAAAAAAGTCGAACTTGAACGGCGGCCTGTGATTGTGATTGGCCGGGCGGGTCGCTTGTTCTGAGAACTGCGAACGGCACATAATGCAGCGTGGCTATGTGCTTGTTTGTAACAACTAAAGAATTAACATAACACATAATAAAACACGCGAAAGAATGAAAAAACATTTGTTCGCGCGCAATTCGCGATTGCGCTTAAAGTCGCGGATTACGTGTTGGTAACATAGTCCGTAACTAATCGGATCGTTTGCATGCATCGTTTATGTGCAATTGAAGAAGTGTTATAGCTGTGAGTTAGTTCTTCACAAGCTTAATGAAGGCTAGCTACTAGATCTCAATCGTCCACTCAGCTAACTCCATACCAACGTAAACATTTAGTCGTAACACTAACAATCGCAATGAAATATAATAGGACTCGTAAATTGGCTATCTTTACCAGATGCCGAAGACGTAAAGCAGGCCTTTAGTGTGTCAGTCGTGACCGGAGAGTATCCGCGGCGCTCTTCGCGCCGTACATTCCGGGAAAATCCCCGGAGACCTCAGCTCAGCTCACCCCGATGATAAAATCAGGAGCGCACGTGTTCGATAGAAAAATTGCGAAGTTCAAAAATGCGTCACCAGGTCCGTTATCGGTCGTCGGTTTTCAAGACCTGCGCAATCATTGCAACACGAAACTTGCCCAACGTGCAACGTGCAATCAATGACCGAAGAATGCGAAATTAGGAAATCGGAAGCGGAACGTCGTTTTCAGAGTACAACGCACGGGAATGAGTGCCTTATATACTCGCGAATGTTTGATGAATATGTATATGATATATTGTGAATGTATAAAAAAAAAGCTTGAAGGTTTTCAGAGTACAACGCGCAGGAATACGTGGCTTACGTGCTCTCTCGGGTATTTGGTGAACGTATTCACCAAATTTCGGCGGCGCGGCTCGGACACAATAGTTCACACGCAAACGAGTTTCGTTTTTGTTTCGGGGAGAGTGTTATTTAACGCTGTTAATTGTTGTTAGAGCGTACGGATGCGAACGGGCGGGTTCATTAAACGCGAAACACACACACACACGGGAAAAGGTTTTTTTGGCCCGTTCCGCTCGTTTTCACCCGACGTATTAACACACATATGAGATTTATATCGTTTCATAATGGGCGAAAATTTTTATACGCCGCAGGAAAACGTCGGAATATAGTCGAGTCGCCAATCGATAGATCAAGAAAAGAAATTTGCGTTAGCAAACGGGGGTGGCTATTACAGGACGACTTTAAACCCTCCTCAAACAATGGCAAACTACCAAAATTTTGGGCCCTCGTTCATTTAACACTTCATCACTGCATCTGCTCTGCGATTTGACTATGGCAACGTGGGTACGTCGACTTCTCTTTCGATTAAAAGAAAATGCGTTTCTGAGAACGTACTACTCAAAGATAAACGATGATAATCAGAACGAAAGGACAATGATGCGATAGATTATAAAGATGTAATTTCCGCGCGAGTTTAACGTCGTTGTTTATCAGCGAGCCAGATGAATAGATCAAACACAAAACATCTTCCTTTTGCGTCGAAAAAAAAGAAGCGAAAAAAATATTTACGAACTTCCATTGGATATTACTCACTTCTCGGATGTACGTACGTGTCTGCGCAAACACGCAAGTCTGGCGATTAATAAATAATCGCACCTTAACCTTGGCGGTGTTGCGCACTACTTTAAAAAGTTGCGCGTTTCGGCAATCGCGAGAAATCAATGAGCCGGCGCAATTTCCAAATATGAAATTTCCAATTTGAACTTACTTTAAAAAGAATAACGACGGAGGAATTCGTTTTGGTGATGGAAAAATGAAGATCTAACTACCAGCCCCTGAGGAACTCCATTCAAGATCGAACATGGGCTAGAGGACTTGTCGGAATAAACGATTAAGGTCCGCTCATCGATCCCTCAGCAACCCTTCAATGAATTCGTCCCTGCGCTTAATTGGGTTTAAAACGAAAACATCTCGTGCTTGGGGTGTTAACAGTAGTCACAGTTATTAACGTCCCGCTCAGCTTTATCCCTTATCCCTCCAATCTTCGGGTGTCATATGGCAATCAGGCGTGCATATTCTTTTTGAGGTAATAAAAAGAATAATTGCATCCTAGCAGTTAAAGAATCTGAAGAAGTTTGAGTTTCGTTGTCTTCATAAATCCAATTGATATTGGAAAGGTTGAAAGAAAGGGCCGCTTACTTTTAGAACACCCCATACACGCTACGATGAATTCGAAATCCGATACCGTCGACTACCGTTGCATATATATGCGGATGTACGCCGTTGCAATAAATTAATTAAACGGACCTGGATTGCACTAGTGCACCACCGATCGAATTTTTGAGAAAATTACAAATCTCAGGTAAAATTTGTGCGAATTGTCTGACGCCATTTTGGATGCTGACGACTCTGTTTCTTCTTTTATATTCAGGCTTCTACTTCCAGTTCCAGTATACGTTTTAGTTCTACTTTAGTCCTAACTCTCGCTTTAGTATTACCGTGCTGTTAGTTCTCGTCGGACCCTGGTGCCATGTTGATGCGTTATATCGCTTAGAGAAACTATCGAAGCTCTTACTTAAAGGATTAAGAAGTGCTTATCTACGGCTTTGCCGGAATTCCCCTAGTGCACTCACCGATCGAGCTTTGGGGTATTTTAGCCCCGCACCAAGCTTGGAATACTACAAATCGCAGGTAAAATTTGTGCGAATTGTCTGACGCCATTTTGGACGCTAACGGCTCCGTTCTTTCTTTTATATTCAGGCTTCTACTTCCAATTCTAGTACACGTTTTAGTTCTACTTTTAACTCTCGCTTTAGTATTACCGTGCTGTTAATTATCGTCGTACCCTGGTGCCATGTTGATATGCTATACCGCTTAGAGAAACTATCGAAACCCTTGCTTAAAGGATTAAGGAGTGCTTATCTACGGCTTTGCCGGAATTCCCCTAGTGCACCGCCGATGGAGCTTTGGAGTATTTTAGTCCCATGCCAAGCTTGAGAAAACTACAAATCTCAGGCAGAATTTGTGCGAATTGTCTGACGCCATTTTGGATGCTAACGACTCTGTTTTTTCTATTATATTCAGGCTTCTACAATATGTCCAAATAAATTTCTGATAAAGGTAGGCCATGGAGGATAAATTATTACATTATTTACATTAAAATAATGTCCAGTTCTTGAGTAGTTAAGTAAAATTGACGTTTAATTGGACATATCTTACAGCTTGATATGCCACTAACTTCAAAAACTGCTTGGCGTTGTAGATTTTTACACTCCATGACCTACCTTTATCAAAAATTTATTTGGACATATGGTACTTCCAGTTCTAGTACACGTTTTAGTTCTACTTCTAACTATCGCTTTAGTACTACCGTGCTGTTAGCTCTCGTCGGACCCTGGTGCCATGTTGATGCGTTATATCGCTTAGAGGAACTATCGAAGCCCTTGCTTAAAGGATTAAGAAGTGCTTATCTACGGCTTTGCCGGAATTCCCCTAGTGCACCACCGATCGAGTTTATTTTAGCCCTATACCAAGTTTGAGAAAACTACAAATCTCAGGTAAAATTTGTGCGAATTGTGTGACACCATTTTGGACGCTAACGGCTCTGTCCTTTCTTTTATATTCAGGCTTCTACTTCCAGTTCTAACTCGTGTCTAAATAAAAACCTGGTCAAGTAGGCTACATTTAGTAATTCTGCTATGTAAATGCAATGGATAAATTCTCGATCACAACCCACTTGACCAGGTTTTTATTTAGACGCTCGTTAGTTGAAGTACACGTTTTAGTTCTACTTCTAACTCTACGAAAACAATTGTAAAAAACAAAAATAATCGAAACGCGAAGACAATAGAAGAAAGCTACTAAGAAGGAAGATAAATAGAAACAACAATAAATAAAAACCGACGACAATTGAAAGAAAAGTACAAAACTTTATCAAAAATCGAAGACGATGAGAAATTAAAACGAAACAATCAAAATTAAACAATAATTAAAAATGGAAGACAATTGCAAAAGAAAAATTAATTAGAAAAAGAACGAAGTCAAAAAAAGAAAAACAAAAGACAATCGAAACGTAGTTAAAAATCAAAAATTGATAAAATATCGAAGCGAAAAGCGAAATTAAAAAAAAAAACGAATACAAATTAAGAAAAAAGAAAGCAAATGACAATCGAAAAACGAATGCAGTTGAAATTATCTGTAAACAGCGAAGGTACTTCGTATAAAGACAATAAAAATTAACACAGTTACAAATGAGGAAATAATAAAAAATCGACGACCATAGAAAAAATAATGGAAGAGCGAAAGCAATAATTGTAAAAAAAAAACAAAAATAATTAACACCGACTGTCTTGACCCACATGTATACATGCATATACACGAAATCCACAGACGAGTGTGTACGGCAAGTTATCAGATGGTTAGAAATTAAAAAAAAAAAAAAAAAAACGAACCTACCAGGATCGCCCAATGATTGGGCTGCTGCTGCTGCGACCGTGTCAGTGGAGAAGGTCGTGGGCACGCAGCTTCGTACGGATAACTGTAGTTCGAAAAGGGGCGCCACCAACTTGCAATCGAGGGATTCCCCCAACAGGAGAAAAATTCCCACTCACCGGGTCGGTTCAGTTTCGAAATGATCTGTCCCGAAAGGGGGTAAGTTCCGTAAGATGTAGAAATTAAAAAAAGACAAACGCCACGCTAAAGAGGCTTTAATAAGAGAGAAACCGTCAAGGGGCGTACAAAGCGTCCCATTGAGCGAAATGTCACAAAGCTAAAACTCTCTTTACAAAAAAATATGTAATATTACGTATTGCGTATTAGGGATCCCACACGTCCGTTTACAGACAGGACCTTTCCAAATCCACGGCTTTTTTGAGTGAATCGTTCAAATCCCCAACTGGACGCGGTATCACCAAAATCCAAATAACCACGGGCCGCAGAAATACTCAAGGGATCAACGGTGAAGCACACACGCGGTCGTTTCGGACACACCCTGCTGACCAAGTGCAAAAATCCTAACGCGCCGATCTACACCCGGAATTCCTCGCGCTTCCTGTTTTAAAATAAGTACGAATCACCGCGACCTAGCGCGAAATTCAAAACTAGCCCATCAATCGACCGTAACAAACCGTCTAACTTTTAGGGTTCGTAACAATAATAACCGACGCGACGTAGGGACCATATTTTACTCGTACGTGAAAAGACTATTAAGGCCCAGTTGTACAATGCCAGTTTAAAGTTAAGCCGAAACTTAAACTCACAACAACGATTAGTTCGACAATTGTCGTTAAGGAATTAAGCTTTGGCTTAAAGTTAAGCTGGAATTGTACAAATGGGCCTTAGAAACATTAATACCGTTCTTATTTAAGGGCATTAAGTTTATAAACAAAATTGAACACGAAATGATCAGCTGAATTAAAATAAGTTCAACTGAGAGTTTCTGAATTGAGTTTAAAATTCAAAACTAACTTAATTCACTTGAATGGGTTTGTGTTCGCTTAGCTGAATTTAGAATTGACTTAGTTTGGTCTATGACGTTCAGAATAGAGTTCATAAATAGCTGAACTGTTTCACCGATTCATAATCAGTGAAGTCACTCAAAGCAATTCGCATTGGGTTTAGAAACTTGCTGAATTTAATTGAATCGCCAAGCTAGTCGAATTCGGTTGAATACAGCTCGAAAATTAATTGAATTTATGAACAAAATCGAAATGAAATTCTCACTTGAATTGAGTTGAATGGAGTTCGCAACATTTCTGAACGGAGTTGCTTCGGAACCGAACTGAATTAAACAAGTTTACCTGAAATGAATTGGAAATGCACTTGTGTTCGATGTTTCTAGCTCAATTTAGAATTGACTCGAGTCCAATTCAGTTTGTAGCATTAAATTGAGTTGAATAGAGTTCACAAATACCCGAAGTGTAGATCATAATCAGAGAAGCGATCAGTGAAGTCAATCGGAGTAACTTGCACCCAATTGAATTGGGTTAAAAAATTGCCGAATTGAATCCAGCACTTTGAACTTAACTGAATCGTGAAGTTAGTTGAATCGGTTGAATATAGCTCGGAAATTAATTGAATTTATGAACAAAATTGAAATCGAATAGTCATTTGAATTGGATTAAATTGAACTGAACAGAGTTAGCAAATTGAGCTCCTTCGGAACTGAAGCGAATTAAAAGAATTTAAAATTCAAGACTAGCTGAATTGGGATCGTTATTTTTAGTTGAATATAGAATTGACTTGAATTCAAATCAATTTGGTTTATAGCGTTTAGAAAGAGTTGAACTGAGTTCACGAATTCATAAAGCGATCAATTAAGTCACTCAGAGCGATTTGAACTTAATCGAACTGGTTTAAAAACTTGCTGAATTGTGAAGTTAATTGAATTCGGTTGAATATAGTTCGAAACTTGGCTTAATTAAGTGCAATATCTGAACTAAATTTTGAAATGAATTGAATTGAATTTACTCGAACTAAATTGAATCCAAAATGATCGAGTTGATTAAGGATTAATGAATTTGTTCAATAACTGCACTGATTCAGAAGTAATTCAAACGTAATGGAAATTGAAGGATTTAATGTCTGGGCCGAGTTCAAATAGGATTCAACACATTTGCAGTTGAGTTTAACGACCGAATGAATTAAACGTACTTCGTTGAATAGAGTTTAACGTTCCTAGTTTTAATCAAAGGGTTGAATCCTCTTCAAAAATGATCTGATCACACGTGAATTAAATCAATTCGAAATCAAGAGAGTTGTTCAGTGACTGAATTGAATTAAAAGTTATTTGAGCCCAATTGGAGTAGCTGATTACAGTAACTGATTGTGAGTTCGGTTCGAATTCGACAAATTTAGAGTAAGGTAGCTTGAACTCAATTGAATTGAGTCAGTGTAGGTCTTATTTGCGTTGACTCAGAATCAACGAAATCACTGAATTAAACTTGAACTCGACTAATCGATTAAATTTGAATTAGAAATATTTTGTTGAATTCAACTTCAATTTAGTTATTTAAAAAACTTTACTGATTGTGAATCAAATTCATTCAAATTAATTGAAATGAACAGGAATGAACTGATTCGATTGAGTTGAATTCGACGCAGTTGCTCAATTGAATAGTGAAGCTAGTTGACTTCGCTTGAATGTAGGTAGTGCGAAAATTAACTTGGTTTATGAACAAGATTGACATCTGAATTCAATTAAATTCTTAATAGATGGCGGTACCTTCTCGTCTCTAGTTGACAATTAGTCCTAAAGCCTTCAACGTTGCTATCAAAATATTTCTTAAATTTTGTTAATTCCTCGCACATTCAACAGATGGCGGTGTATTCTCGTTTCTGATTCGTTAAATTCTTAATAGATGGCGGCACTTTCTCGTCTCTGATTGACAATTAGTCCTGAAGCTGTCAACACTCGTGTCAACATATTTCTTTCGATTTTGTTAATTCCTTGCACATTCAATAGATGACAGCGCGTCCTTGATTGACAAGTTAATCATGTAACTGTCGACATTCTTGTCTAAACAAGTTTTTCATTTGTTAATTCGCTAAATTCGTAATAGATGGCGGCACCTTCTCGTCTCTGGTTGACAATTAGTCCCTAAGCCTTCAACGTTGCTATCAAAATATTTTTTAAATTTTGTTAATTCCTTGCACATTCAACAGATGGCGGTGTATTTTCGTTTCTGATTCGTTAAATTCTTAATAGATAGCGGCACTTTCTCGTCTCTGATTGACAATTAGTCCTGAAGCTGTCAACACTCGTGTCAACTTATTTCTTTTCATTTTGTTAATTCCTTGCACATTCAATAGATGACAGCGCGTCGTTGATTGACAAGTTGATCATGTAACTGTCGACATTCTTGTCAAAACAAGTTTTTCATTTGTTAATTCGTTAAATTCTTAATAGATGGCGGTACCTTCTCGTCTCTGGTTGACAATTAGTCCTAAAGCCCTCAACGTTGCTATCAAAATATTTTTTAAATTTTGTTAATTTCTTACATGTTCAACAGATGGCGGTGTATTCTCGTTTCTGATTCGTTAAATTCTTAATAGATGGCGGCACTTTCTCGTCACTGATTGACAATTAGTCCTGAAGCTGTCAACACATTTCTGTGTGACACATATGTGTCAACATATTTCTTTTGATTTTGTTAATTCCTTGCACATTCAATAGATGGCGGTGTATTCTCGTTTCTGATTCGCTAAATTCTTAATAGATGGCGGCACTTTCTCGTCTCTGATTGACAATTAATTGTCAATAGCTATCAAGAGTCTTGTCAAAATAATTTTTCGTCGTTAAACATTCAATAGATGACGGCACGTTCTTCACTGACAAGTTGATCTTGAAACTGTCAACATTCATATCGAAATCAATTTTGAATTTATTAATTCGTCAAATTCTTAATAGATGGCGGCATTTTCTCGTCTCTGATTGACAATTAGACAAAGCTGTCAACATTCCTGTCAAAATTAAAAAAATTCGTCGCTCCGTTATTTATGGTGCGCGATCGGGTCGAAGCCGGTGGCGTCGCGAAGGGAGAGGATGGGGCTAAGTTTTTAATTTTGTTAATTAATGCCCGATTGCCTAGGCAGTAACGATACTTTTTATAATGCAGCTTGACTAAGACTTTATTGACAGTTTTGAAACTCTTTGATTGCCTGAGCAGTAGAATTGTTTTTACAGACTGAAACTCTGATTGCCTAGGCAGCGTAGTAAGCCAGACCTTGAGCTTGGCAGTGACAATGGCTTTAAATAGTAGATTTTACAATGCAGCTTAACTAAGTCCCTAAATTTTATTACTGGACTTGATTGAGAAACACTTCGATAGCCTAGGCAGTGGTTAACAATATTTTTATAATGCACCTTGACTGAGACTAAACGTTGGATTTAAAGGACAATCGACAAACACTTTGATTGCGTAGGCTCTTACTGAGAAGACGGCTGATATTGCCTAGGCAGTAAAATAGAGCTTGGCCGAGACCTTGATTTTCTAGGCAGCAAAGAGACTTTCACAGTGGAACTTCAAATACTATTTAAATATGTTTCGTCAGTTCAAAAGCATTTTCATTGACTAGGCGATGAAGCTTTACAAAGCAGCTTGACTAGATCTCTAAGTTTTAGACTTGATTGCCTAGGCAGTTAAAAATAAATACTTTTATAACGCAGCCTGACTGAGACTAAACATTAGATTTTGTTGACGATTGAGAAACACTTGCTTAGGCAGTAGAAATGCTTTTAGAGTGAAATATGCTTAGGCACTAAAGTAAAGCTTGACTGAGAAAATTATTGCCTAAGGCAGTTAAAATACTTTTACAGCGGAGCTTATCTAAGACTCTAAATTTTAGACTATTTACTATTTTTACTATTGAGCAACACTGTGATTGCCTAGGGCCTAGGCAATAGAAGCACTTTTAGAGCAAAGCTCAGTCTCTGTAGTAAAATACTTTTATAGTTGGACTTGAGGGTCTCTTTAAATACAATAGATTTTAATAGCACCGCTTTAGTTGCCTAGGCAATAAAAATACTTTTATAATATAACTTGACTTTGAAGATTGTAAATTCTAGACTTGTGACGTTTGAGAAACACTATGATTGTCTAGGCAGTAGACATGCTTCTACAGTGAAATTTGCCTAGGCACTAAAATAAAGCTTGACGGAGAGAATTATTGCCTAGGCAGTTAAAATACTTATGCAGGGGATCTTGACAGGCAGGGACTTTTTTTTACAATTAAAACGTACTTGGATTGCTTAGGCAATAAAAAATAATTTTAAAGTGTAGCTTGACTAAGACTCTAAATTTTATACTTTATTTACTACTGAGAAACACCGTGATTGCCTAGGGCCTAGGTGATAGAAATGCTTTTAGAGCGAAGCCCGGCTAAGATCCTGTAAAACACTTTTATAGATGGGCTTGAGAATCTCTTTAAACAAAATAGTTTTAATAGCACCGCTTTAGGTGACTAGGCAGTAAAAATACTTTTATAGTTTATACTTTGACTAGGATTTTAAATTTTAGACTTGTGACGTTTAAGAAACACTTTGATTGCCTAAGCAGTAGTGAAATTTGCCTAGGCACTAAAATAAAGCTTGCCAGACATTGATTGCCTAAGGCAATGTTGCTTAACTATGACTCTAAATTTCATTCTTTATTTATTGTTGAAAAACACTGATTGCCTAGGCAGTAAAATGCTTTTGAAGCGAAGCTAGGCTAAGATCCTGAGTGCCGCGGTAGTAAAACTTGAGCTCGGGAGTATCTTTAAATAAAATAGATTTTAATAGCAGCGCTTTAGTTGCCTAGGCAATAAAAATAGTTTTATAATGTAAATTGACTTGAAGATTCTAAATTTTTGATTTGTGACGTTTGAGAAAGACTGATTGCTGAGACAACTTAGAAATGCTTTTGCAGTGAAACTTGCCTAGGCACTAAAATAAAGCTTGACAGAGGCAGACAAGTGTTGCTTAGGCAATTAAAACAATTTTGCAGCGGCGCTCGACATGCTAGATTTTTTCACAATTAAAAAGTACTTGGATTGCTTAGACAATAAAAAGTACTTTTACAGTGTAGCTTAACTAAGACTCTAAATTTTATAACTTATTTATTATTGAGAAACACTGTGATTGCCTAGGCAGTAAAATGCTTTTAGAGCGAAGCCCGGCTAAGATCCTGTAAAACACTTTTATAGATGAGCTTGAGAATTTCTTTAAATAAAATAGTTTTAATAGCAGCGCTTTAAATTAAGTCAAACTTTTAATTAAGACGGCGCAGATTTCTTATAAATTCGACTTCCTCATTCGAACGCGTCGAATCCTTTCTTTAAATCTGCGCGAAACGTGGAATACGTGCATCTCGCGAAAAAAAAATTTAAAAAGCGAGAGCACCCCGTCTCCTCCTCCTCGTCCCGTAAGGTTTTCGTTGCGGCCAATTAACAACGATCTTAATTTCAATTCTCTGGCCCCGTTTTCTTCTTTTCGCCTTACATTGATTATGTTGTCACGCTTCGCGGGCCATCTAGTCCCTCGCGCAGCGCCGCGATCGCCGCACGGAGCCTCCGTGCGTCCTTGTCCGGAACGGCGGGTCCCTACCGGAGCGACTGCGACGACGACGCCAGGCGGGCAACGTCAAGCCAAGCGAAGCGCAGCCGGTGGTGGTAGCGCACGGCTTACGTAAGAGCCGACCGATCTCTTTGCGGAAATTTTTACACCGCCAAGGTTGCACCGCGAGAAACTAATATGCTTTTTGATAGATCGCACTCGGTAGGTAGGTAAGTAGTTTACGGCTGCCTGGGATGAGGAGGAGGAGGAGGAGGTGTGAGATAATGGATTGGCAGAATAAGTGCTGCTGCATAAATTTACAAAGACGTCCGTCCATTGTGTGTGTGTGTGTGTGTGATTTGCCAATTGTTGCCGGATGATTTATGTAGAGTCCTACGATTGAACACACTTTTATTTATACAGACACTAACGATAGCGATTGCATTAATGCTATCAAAGGCGCGATCCTTGAATTTCTCCAAGACTATATGTTCGCAGACTAAGTTCCATCAATAATTTGCTCTGATTTTTAGGGGTCGTAACAATAATGAATTTTTCGTGAGTTACCGGTTAATACCTCACCGGTAATGAGTGGTTATAAGCAAAGGACGGACATTTGTATGGCTGTTCAGGGTTATTTCGCCTCGAGAACGCAGCGCGCACGTAAAGTAGCAAGTCCATGAGCGCCGACAGGAGCCGGGTCAATATATTAATATATTATTTTCAAAAAAGTGGTTAATATGCTATAATAAACATAAAGTTATAATTTCTATATTATAATTTCTTATTTTGAAAAGAATATATACTATATTTATTTAGAATTTAAACTATAATGATGCCAACACCAAATTTTACAAATCAAAACTGGAATAATACGATTGTATAACTGCATATTTTTCTAAATTTACTGTAGTAAAGTGTGCTCTTTTAGCACTAAGAATATCTTTAAATCTTGAAAACGATCTTTCCACGTCGCAACTTGTAACGGGTGCAAATACAAAATACGGAGCGAGAAGGGAATATTTTAGAGATGGTACACAATATTTAACAGAACTTGCAGATATTTGCTTTACAATTAAGAAATCCGGATTTCTTGCAATAACTGAATCAATTTTTTGTGTAAAAGTATTTTGTTCAGGCCAAGTAATATTTTTCAAATCTGTCAACAAAGATTCAAATTGTTGGAAAGCGACTTCTAATTTTAAATTTTTTGTTTCCAAAAATTTTATGACGGTAGGTATGCGTGTGAAATTGTTTGCAATAAATTCTAACTGTGGCTGTAAAGATTGTTGAAATATTAACGCTTTACAATCCTTAATGCTTTGGGCAGTTTCTGGTAATTTCGAAATAAAGAATTTGAGTGTATTAAAATGCTGCGAAAAAAAGAAAACAGCTTCCAACCAAGTACCCCAGCGAGTAACAATGGGTTGTGGAGGTAAAGGAAGATTTTGCCATATTTCTTTGTATAAAGATATGCGGGACGGTGTCTTTAATAAATTTTTTTTAAATAAACTGATTAAATAATTAACATCGGAAAAACTGTCGCGAATGAATTCACATATTCTATGTAGGGCATGAGCAAAACAAGTAATATGCAACATGTTAGGAAAATGTTCTTTTAATAATTTTCCTGCTTTTAGCATAACACTTGCTGCGTCTGAAATAAAGAGCAGAATATTAGAAGCGTCACCATTAAAAACTTCATTAATACCATTTTTTACAACGTCACAAATTTTATCAGCATTTACAGTGTCACTAAATTTAGTAGATACCAAAAATTGTTCTGACGGTTTATGTGGATCAAGTGTACCGACAATTACATTGACTAAACACCTCCCCTGTATATCTATTGTTTCATCTGCACTGACCCATATATAATTGTCACCAATTTTTGACTTTATTGTTGCCACATTTTTTTCAAACATTTTTGGTAAATAATTTTTTCTAATAGTGGATTCGTCAGGAATGTCTCGTTTTGTATATTTCTGTAAAAATTGCCGTAATACCGGATTGTTTAATTTTTTAAAAGGAATGTTTGCGGAAACAAATGCTTGGCATAAATCCTCATAGAATTCGTGATTAGAAGTTCCTGATATGCATGTGTTTTGCAGTTGATATATGTTTTGTTAAATTCTGTTTGTCGTAAACAATTAAATTTTACGTACACGATTTACGGTGCACATGAGTTTCGTCGACGTAAGTAAAACAATCAAATTCTGCCAAAAGTTTTTCCATATTTACAAAATAGGGAAAAAAATGAAAATAAAATACTAATTCTATTAATAACAATAAGATACTAATTTTATCAAATTATTAACCACAAATGCTGGTTAAAAATGAATCAAATAAATGAAACGATTATTCTAATTTTGTTAAAGAAATGAAAATACAAACGGAAAAGTTTATGCAATATACTCAAAAGCCAAATGTGAATAATACTCAGAAACGCAACGTTCAACTGAAATACTAAATTTACCAGAATCGCGTTAAACGAATAAGCCCCCCCCCACTTTACAAAAACGTTATTGTAAGAATAAGAACAAAGAAATGGCAATGCCGCAAAACATTACGCTCGGGATATTAAGACGACCAGTTACAATTTTAACGCCGCGCCGCCCAGCGCGTGCCGCTCATGCGAATGACATTGAATTCCATAGTTCCGTCCGGTCTCTGGTTATAAGTCACGTGACTGACTCAATGAGGGATGCGAAAATGTTTGCAGTTACGGTTGAATCAAACTACTCCCTCCATCTGACCTCTGACAGATAATAAACATAACCTTCAAAAGTTGATGGCTATTTAAGAAGCGTAAGAACAATTAAGAAGTATGGATCAAAATAAAATATTCGCTTTGTGGTACTGGTTTTCGGAGAACGAAAATAATGATCAAATGATCATGTATCTCCACAAGTGTGTGAACAATAATTGGGTAAACTGTAATATTTATTTGCTCATGGAAGTCAGAGACACATATTATCGAATACATAAGCTGCGTTCGTTTATTCAACTCCGTTCACTCTATTTACTCTTTCCGCACTTTTGTCTCACTCTTACTTGTATTAAATCTTATTCTCTCTCACTCTTTAGAGTGCGAAAAGAATAAATAGAGTGAACGGAGTTGAATAAACGAACGCAGCTATAATGAGCATAATGAGTGGTTACAGAGATATACTGAAATTCAATTTTATCAGTTGTACAGAGTAAATTTTAGTACGTTTGAAAAACTGTTACAAGTGTTAATCAGTAATGACCGACACAACTTAATAAAGAAGAAATTTCAAAATTTCGGAAATGTACCTATAGAACCTGAAAAAGCCCTTTTGATTTTTCTGTGGTACATGTCAAACCAAGCTACTCTGAATGCAATAGGAGACAAATTTGGAGTTGTAACTTCCACTGTGATGCAAGTAATCAATTCTATATTATACATACTGGTTTCTTTGGAAACAAAGTACATAATATGGCCTAAAACCGTAGCTGAATTTGCAACTATTGCAAATGGATTTAAAAATTATCCTGGCAATGATTTCATTTTAATGTTTTCAACTTTTAACTGAAAACCTGTTCTTCCAGGTACAGTTGGCGCATTAGATGGAACACACATGTTTCTTAAAGTTCCTAACAATCAACGTGATAGTTATACTGATCGTTATTTAAGGTGTTCTATAAATCTGATGGCCATTTGTACTTCAGAAGCAATTTTTACTTACACGTACATAGGTTATATGTATACATACACCGTGTCCACAGAATATGGAATATGTTATATACTGCAAAAAATACGCGTTACATCAAAAAACCCTGAAACAGGTAAATTTTTGATTTTTCTTGCGGATCCTATGACATGATTAAAATTTTAATTTCGCTTGTCATTTGTCATTAGTGACGTCATTGACAATTTTTTTAAATGGCATGACTAGGTTTCATTTATTTCAAAGAAAGCACACTACTTTACTCTTTACAATGGTATCCTACTTTTGAAGTTTACATTCTTTTTTCAGGTGAAATAGAAATTTTTACACCTTGTCCCAAAAGCATGGAATGTAGTAGATATCTACTTTAATAAATATGCATTAATCAAAAAATGTTTCAAATAAAAGTTCTTTGACATTTAGTTTTCTATCATGAAACAGTAGCCAATCGTTATCTTTTTCACAGACAAAAGCACAACGAGTAACAAGTAAATATTTTTAACTGATAAGATACCCCCATATACTCATTTGACAGAGAGAGCTGTAGTAGAGAATCCTCGTATTTCTATTCGACAAATTGCTCGAAATCATAACTTAAAGAAGTCAACTATACATAAAGTCATAAAAAAAGAAAAGTGGCATGCATATTGACCCTACGTTGTTCAAGAATTATTTGAAGATGACTTTGAACGACGAATTGAATTTTGTGAAAACATAACGCATCGACTTGAAGCAGATAGAAATTTTCACAAAAATATTCTTTTCACAGATGAAGCAACGTTTTGTTTGAATGGAAAATTAAACAAACAAAACACACGTTACTGGGCTTCACTAAATCCTCGCTGGTATGTAGAAGGACATACTCAATACCAGCAAAAAATCAATGTTTGGGCAGGAATTATTCGAAATCGAATCTTGGGACCCTTCTTTTTTGAGAACAATCTAACTGCAGAAACTTATTTAGACTTTTTGAGATATGAATTAGTTCCTGCTTTAGCTATGTTATATCCAAACGAAGCAGATCCGGATATACCTCATAACAGAATTTGGTTGCAGCAGGACGGGGCTCCTCTCATTTCGGTATTAACGTCCGTCATTTTCTGAATGTTACCTTTGCCAATCGATGGATAGGGAGAGGAGGTGCAATAGAATGGCCAGCTCGTTCACCTGATTTAAACCCGTTAGACTTTTTCCTTTGGAGCTATCTTAAAGACAGAGTATACATAAATAAACCAGAAAACATTGAAATCTTAAAAGATAGCATAAGAACAGAGATGAGCGCTATCACACCAGAAATGACTGATAATGTCATTAATGGATTTGAAAATCGAGTTTATCATTGTCTAACAGTAAATGGAATACAATTCGAACATCTTTTGTAGTTTATGAGCGGCAGTTGGATTTTTTCTATTGATTGTGACCCTCGTTTGAAGATTTCATTTATTATTCGAAGAATCATTTAAATTTGTTACATTGTTTACTGTTTACTGTTTTCTCAAAATTGATGAAGGATAAAATAATAGTTTTATATCATCGAAAAATCTCTGTCAAATGAGTATATGGGGGTACCTTATCAGTTAAAAATATTTACTTGTTACTCGTTGTGCTTTTGTCTGTGAAAAAGATAACGATTGGCTACTGTTTCATGATAGAAAACTAAATGTCAAACAACTTTTATTTGAAACATTTTTTGATTAATGCATATTTATTAAAGTAGATATCTACTACATTCCATGCTTTTGGGACAAGGTGTAAAAATTTCTATTTCACCTGAAAAAAGAATGTAAACTTCAAAAGTAGGATACCATTGTAAAGAGTAAAGTAGTGTGCTTTCTTTGAAATAAATGAAACCTAGTCATGCCATTTAAAAAAAATGTCAATGACGTCACTAATGACAAATGACAAGCGAAATTAAAATTTTAATCATGTCATAGGATCCGCAAGAAAAATCAAAAATTTACCTATTTCAGGGTTTTTTGATGTAACGCGTATTTTTTGCAGTATATAACATATTCCATATTCTGTGGACACGGTGTATATTATAGGAGACAGTGCGTTTCCTTTGAGAATATGGCTTATAACACCATATAGACAAAACCATGCTCTTACTAGAATAGAACGAAATCATAATTACCGTTTGAGCAGTGACAGAATTAAAATTGAACGTGCGTTTGGATTACTGAAGGGAAGGTGGAGACGCTTACAGTTTATAAATTGCTACAGCATTTCAAAAGCTGTAGAGATTGTAACAGCTGCCTGTGTGCTTCATAACTTTTGTCTGCGGAATATGGATGATTGGACTTGAAGCTTATGAAGACAACATTGAAAATAGACAGCTTGCTTATGATCCAGATGTTGAAGCACAATGGCTTGGAAGAAGAAAAAGGGATCGGATTGCGATGGAGTTATTTACAAGAAAATTTGTTAAATTTGATTGTATACTTTATTGAACAGCAAATTATAATTAAAATGTAACAAAACAGAAACAATAGTGTTCTTAAAAACTCAAAGATAATAGACTTCTGAAATAAAATTTAAACATCAGTCAAATTCAGACTTTTTACCCTTTATCAAGATGTTCTGATTGTTTAAACTTTATACTAGCCCTCAAATAACAATTGAACAACAAATTCTAACTAAAATGTAACAAAACTGAAAAATAGTGTTCTTAAAAATTCAAATACACTTCTGAAATAAAATTTAAATATCAATCAAAATAAAGGTTGGTTTATGCACCTTCATTTAGTGTAATGTAATGCAAAAGATAAAAAAGTAAGATGCAAATTTAAAAAATCTTTATCTCTTAAGTTACATTACGTTACAATTATATGAAGCTGCATAAACCAACCTTAAGACATTTTACTATTGGAAGAATTTACTCTTTATCATGATGTTCTGACTGTTTAAACTTTATGCTAGCCTCAAATAACTCTAAAAATTTTGCTCGTTGGTTATTTTGTTGCTCTATCAGCTTTTCTAAATTATTTAATCGTTTCTCTCGATCACACCTTTCTTGTTCACACTGTGACTTCAATAAATCTATTATTTGTTCCTTGCTGCTTTTCGGCCTTTCTTTACTTTTCTTCTGTGAAAACCTACTTTTCATTTCACAATTTTCTGCTTCAGAGGAAGCTGAATTTCCTATGCTAGATTCTGTTTCAGAAAATTCCCTTTCTTCAGACAATGAATCCTGCAAATGTTGTGGACTGCATTTGTCTTTGTTACCTATAAAGAACGAAGCTATAATTACAGGAAGTTCAAAGAGAAAGCCTTTTCATACTACCTAATATTGTTATGGTATAAATCGAAACAAGGGGCATAGCTTAAATATTATATTAGAAATATGACTAGACAAACATTAATTATACAAATATAATTGAAATACTCACATCCTTAATTCACAACACAAATCAAAATACAGCTGTACTGACAGCTGATTATATCTTATCTCTTTATGCAGATCGAGGGGTTTTTATAGGAAGTGCAACTCGAGCAATTCCGAATTCTAACGAAACCGGAAAGGTACGACAGATTACGAGATGATTTTAATCCGTTCCAACGTGTTCAAGGTTTTCCACCTGCAGGTGTCAAGGTTCCGTTGTTTACGTTGACGAGTTGCATTTTTTCTTATCTCAAGTTTGCTAAATAAATCCAATGCATGAATTTACTTGCATCTTGTCACAATATACAATGTACTTGCTCAAAATATGGAGGCGGCCTCTCCTTGCCAGTTCCTGTTGTTTTTGTGTATTTTAGGAAAGCCAAGTATTGTTTCTGTACCACTTTTGACGACATTTCTCTGCACCCCCAGGACCCGGCAGGGGGGGACCCTGCTAACCGAAACGTGGATCCAATGGCTTCGGCCGTAGGTGACCATTGTGGATGTTTGATAGAGTCCCTATGGGTGTGACGAGCCCACCGTCCCGAGTTGGCGTACCAGCGCCTGGTTTGCACGGAACCTAATCTGCAGGTCGCGGCTGGTCCCGGCCGAACTTCCAACCAGTGAAGGCAACTGGTACCGTGGGGACCGGTTAGCCCGGAGGATACCCTCCCCTCCTCTGGAGTGGAGCGAGCAGAGGGGACCTCCGCCGGTCGACTGGGTTGGACTCACGGGGGCAGTGGTTGATAGCCCGCATGCTTGGGCTAGGGATGATGTCCATCCATCCCGACGTGTGAACTGCGGATCTCAGTTCCGGCACTAGCCTGGATAGCTAGTAGAGATTAGATAGGTCTCCCTTGACCAGAAGGGGCGAGGGGCGTGCATCCCCGGACCATTCTGGTAGCAGCGAGTTGGACGACACTTTACAGTGTCAGCCACCGAAAGGTGGGCCCGCCCTGCGCGCTGATTGGGCGTATCTCAATCCGATGGCTCTGGTCGGGGCCCAAGCGGATAAGGGCTGGTCGCTCAGGAGCCGCTTGATTAGGACATGGTGCGTACGGGGGTCTGGTCTGGTCTGGTCTGGTCTGCACCCCCAGGTCCTAGATCATAACCTTTATCACACATATCTCGTGATATTTTTTGGCATACTTGACTCTTCACAGTTCTTTTATAAATCATCAAATTGTTTACTGTAATTTCTTCTTAGCATTAAGAAGTGTTCAGTGGCTTCGTGATCGGTACTAGTAGGTCTTCTAGCCGTCCACACAAATGATGGTAATGATGGTCCAGCTGGTGTGGATTCAAGTTCGTCAGCAATTTCGATATTATTGTTTTCAGTGTCGTAATCTGTGCCTGTAGGTCTTGCAGCCGTTGACATAAACGATGAAGATGATCGTTCAGTTGCTATATCAATATTTTCAACGTTATTGTTTTCAGTGACGTAATCTGTGCCTGTAGTTGTTCTGTCCGTCCACACAAACGTTGAAGATGATGGTCCATTGTATTGATGTTCCAGTTCATCTAAGAATTTCTGGGCTTGTTGTGGATCTATTAATAAAAAAAACATTTACACTGGTGGTAGTTACATTATTAGGTCTGTTCCATTTGACAGAATTTCAAGGTCTGAACCGTTGAAATCATGCGCAGTATGAAATTTATATCCAATTTTGTGCACTGCTCATGCTCAGTGCGATTTTGAACGGTTCAAAACTCGAAATCCTGACGAATGGAACGGACCTTTTGTGAAATTTCAGAAGTAACCTGAACCCGGAACTAGAGCTGCCTTCATTCAGGCTAGTGTTTACTAATCAGTAATCATATTCATGCACATTTATACCTAACATTTCTCTCTTCATTCCGTGAAATTCATATTTCACAGAATTAAGAGGGAAATGTTATGTATGTATGGAAGTTTGTATGATTGGCATCATCACGATTGGCATGAATGACAGCAAAACATTTTAATTATGAATTTTCATTATTATACAAGCTGAAGCTATACATAATACCACAGATAATACATATAAAACATACTTACCATTCAATAATCTTTGAGCTGTTTGAAGATCAACTTCAACGAGAATATCTTCTCCTTTGTTGTTTAGTGTTATTAATAAATTATCGTCTGTTGCCATTTATGTCGTTTCGATTTAGGTACGATTAATGTGAAAAGGCATAAAAAGGATTTAACCTAACACCTAACCTCACAAGTCGGAATTCGCGCTAGACAGACAAATAAATAAATCGATGGTGAACTAATTAATTTAATTCGAAATTATTAATATTTTCAAGATTAATAACAATTTTGTGGCGCAATTAGAAGCTCAGAAGTCACTACTGTCAGGAAGATAAAATTTAGTAATTTTTTGACCTCAGTTCTTTAAGATATTGGAATTTTATATGAAAAATAAAGTTGACAATAAAAAATTTATTTTTCAGAAAGTCGCCGATTTTGATTACGATATTTAATAAAGCAACATTTTAGGTTTATGATAGTGAAAGAAACTTTGCTTGATCTGAGTTGATAGATTGCGACAAACGTTTAAAACAAAAGCTATAAAGAAGATCTTTCTTTCTGTGAATTATATAAAATCGGCAAAAATTTATTTGATGAAAATTACTACGTACCATCAGTTACTGATTCGGCATATTAATATCGACAAGTAACTCTTCAAATATTTTTAAAATTTAGCTCACAATCCGATATCGAAATCGGCAGATCACCAATGACGCATTCGTTAGCTAGTTCAAACATACAAGTTTAAACTCCCCTCAATATGAAATATTCAATTCTACTAGGAAAGCGCACCTCCATAAGTGTAAGTGCACTTAAAAGTACTTGAAGAAAGGGAACTGCTTTTTAGATCCGATCCAGCCTTTGCATACTGTCACAAAGTTGACTTCATGAGGAAGCAGTCGAGGATATCGATAGAAGCTTAAGAAAAGGCTACAAGAAAAGGAAACTTTAATTACGACCGCAGAAAGCATCTGTTGGAACGAAAAACAAAACTGCAATCGAGCAGTGACCTTTGCCGAAGTCGGGCGGCCAATAAAACCATTTTTTTCACGTCGATATCGAAATCGGCAGATCACCAATTACGCATTCGTTAGCTAGTTCAAACATACAAGTTTAAACTCCCCTCAATATGAAATATTCAATTGTACTATTTGTCAAATATCTGTTTATTGTAGACAAATATGTGCTTTGTTTATAATGCTCAATAAAACTTGGCATTTACAACTTTTTTATTATACAGTCTTGGCCAGGTTTTTTAAGAAATTCGCCTGTGTGCGACGTTGGGTATTGATTGGTATGAATCAAATTCAAAACATTTTACATCAACAGTTAGACGTGAGAAAACTTTGTTGTCGATGGATTCCACATAAACTGATTTCCGATCGAAAAGACCAACGCATTGAATGGTGCAGAGAAACTCTGAAAAAATTCAAAGGCGGCACTTGAAATTTGGTTTGGAATATCGTCACAGGCGATGAATCTTGGATATATTCTTATGATTCTGAAAGGAAAAGTCAATCGGCTGAATGGGTCTTTTGAACAGAACCTAAGATTACAAAAGTACGACGAAATCGCAGTGCTGGTAAGAAGATGACTGCTGGTTTCTTTTTCCTAAAACGAGTCATTAGTAACATACCGTTACTGCCGATTGGTACACAAATGTCTACTTACCGCATTTTTTTAAGTTTGTGAAAAACGGCCAAAACGAAATATGATTTTATATCATGACAACGCATCGTCCCATACAGCAAAAGTAACAACTGAGTATCTGGATTCCCTAAAAGTCGGCACCATGTAACCTCCATCATACAGCGCGGACCTAGTAACTTGTGATTTCGTTTTGTTTTCAAAAATTAAAGATAAAATGCGTGGAATCACTTATTCGACATCAGATAAAGCAGCGGAACATTACAAAAACTTGGTGTCTCAGGAAGAGTGGCACAATTGCTTTAAAGACTAGTTTCATCGAATGCAAAAATGTATTGATGTTAAAAGGGAACATTTTGAGAAACTATAAAACAATTTTTACTTTCCAAAAACTAATCCTTGTTTTATTTTCTAAAAACCTTCAGTGTCGCCCTCGTATATTTTAATTTCCGTTAACGACAGGAATGATATAGTTACGTCTTTTTAATCGTTCTTCCTTATACGAAGCAGCATAAAATTGTTGAGAGAATACACTTTATATTTTTCAAAATATATTAAGTGGCTCTCATTCCCCCCGTCGCCCCTACTCCTCAATTTTCTTCATATAAATATTTTAAACATCATTTACTTTATTTTCATTATTTCTGATCTATTGTTTATATTTGTGTACCTACTACATTTTTGCATCAAAAATTTTGTGTATTTATTTTAGTTTAAAATGGGATAAATTAACATAGCAGTTATTTATAGTATTAGTTAGTGTTTTAGAAGGCGTTTAGTTTTCAACGTTTTATCCACAATCAATTCATTTACAGAGCCAGAATTATCCGAATTAAAAAAGAAAATCTTATATCGAATCTGAATCTCAAAAGTCAGTGAAATTTAGAAAGCTACGCCATATGGTTGCTAGGACTACGGTTGTGTTCATTATTTTTCCATTCTTCCAATGGCGATATAAAGTTACTTTATTTCACTAGTGAATAATATATACGTTATACAGTGATCGCCAGATAAGTCGGGCCATATGGTTTTTTTTTTATTAGTAGCAGTAGGAAGATTTTAGTATTCTATAATTACGTGGCATTATCTTAAACTAAAATTACACTGTGAGAGTTGGAACATTGTCATATTTATATTTATTTATAGAATACCAAAATCTTCTTACTGCTACTAATTAAAAAAAAAAAAAACCTATAGCCTGACTTATCTGGCGGTCACTGTATAGTAAAATGAAGATAATTATGGGCCAATTATGAGTTGATTGTGGACACGAGGGGATATTAAAAAAATATCTGCCAAACCATGCAGAAGAAGAGGTGGATAATATAAACATTTTTATTTACAAAAAAAATTCCCATTTAAGTCCATCCGCTTGTGCTATTTTTTTTCCAATTGTTCTAACCCACTTGAAAAAAAAAATCTTTTGGAAACTCCTCAGAAAATTGTGTACAGCATCTTTTAGATCTTGAGCTAAAGTACCTCGCAAGTTCCTTTTAAGTTGTCAGAATAAGTAATAGTCGGAGGGTAGCAGATCTGGACTATATGAAGGGATGGTCTAGTGACGTCATTAAATTTCTTAACTGATCTTGCTTTATGCCCCTTGCGGTCATGCAAGAAAAATATTTCTTTAAAGAGCTTCTGAGATCGTTTTTGTTCAAGAGCCTTTCTTAAGTTTTGAAGTGCGCTTTACTAAGCTTCTACATTAATTGTTGAGTCCTTTGGCATACATCAATTAAAAAGTTCCATCAATAACTTGCTCTGATTTTTAGGAGTCGTAACAATATCATGTATTAGCAACTTTATGCTAGAATCCATCGTGCCCAAATTAGTGTTTCTTACGTTAAAATCCACGTATAAGTTTAAGTTTTTATTTCACTTTAATTTATTCGCCAAGGAATAATAAAAATACAAATTTATTATTTTATTTTTGTCTCGGCGTTTTAGTGCGCCTGCGAATTTGCGTGGCTTTTCGAATTTTTGCGCCGCACAAAAAACACCAGACGCGTAATAAAAAAAAGAGAACAACAAGACAAATAAATAAAACATAAAACAAGCATTGTTCGGGCGACCTTCACTTACACTTACAAGAACGCGAACGGATTTAGAAAAAAATCGGCAGTGATGACGTGCGTGAATTTTCGCCGGTGAGCTGTTTTTCGGTTCGCGGGAGGGGGGGGGGGGCGGACGCCGCGACCTATCTACCAGCGGCGTCGGCGCGACCTTTCCGCGGTTCGGAGGTTAGGATAGGGCAGTTTTGCGAGTTTTTTGCACGCTATTGGCGGACCGCCAGCTGGTGTGTTACGTCACGCCGAATGCAAATATAATAAACGGTTTTTTTTTCGCGCGCGCGGATGGCCTCGATTATTCGCCGTGTTTTATGGAGCCGCGCTTCGGGAATCCTATCAAGTCGATGTTTGTTTTACTTGCGGTCTTGCAATCAACATTTACATGTTTTAAAATAACGTAGATTTGATTTATTTGATGACTTGCAAGGAAGAGGTGTACAAACGCAAAATGAATTGATAGGTCTTGTTTGCGCCTGGGCCCATAACAACCAGAAGGTCTTAAGTTGGCTTCTTCAATCGTACTATTTCAATAACCAGGAAGTCTTAAAGCGACCTGTTTAGTTATCAATCGCCAGAAGATGTTAAGAAGACCTCCTTAGGTAGACTCCTAGGGCTGGCGATGGGTCTTAAGATGACTTTTTAGTTGTTAATCATCGGAACGCCTTAAGTTGGCTTCTTCAGTTGTATAATTTCAAAGACCGGAAGGTCTTAAAGCAAACCATTTAGTTATTAATCGTCAGAAGGTGTTAAGAGGATCTTAGATAGACCTCCTAGAGCAAGCAAAAGGTGCCTTCTTTACTGTTGATCATCAATAACCAGAAGGTCTTAAGTTGGCTTCTTCAATTGTACTATTTCAATGACCAGAAAGTCTTAAAGCGACCTGTTTAGTTATCAATCGTCAGAAGATGTTAAGAAGACCTCCTTAGGTAGACTCCTAGGGCTGGCGATGGGTCTTAAGATGACTTTTTAGTTGTTAATCATCAGAAGGTCTTAAGTTGGCTTCTTCAGTTGTATATTTTCAAAGACCGGAAGGTCTTAAAGCAAACCATTTAGTTATTAATCGTCGGAAGGTGTTAAGAGGATCTTAGATAGACCTCCTAGAGCAAGCAAAAGGTGTCTTCTTTACTGTTGATTTGATTTATTTGATGACTTGCAAAGGAGAGCCATCAAGAAAGGTATACAAACGCAAAATGAATTGATAGGTCCTGTTTGCGCCTGGGCCCACAACAAGCTTGATCGTCAACTGAATCATCTCTACTTTATTGAGCTTCTTTCTGTCTTCTTCAACTTTGCCTCATAACAGATGGATCATTTTAATTCTTGGCGGTTCCTGAAATGTTTTAAACTAACCTCGAGATTTCCCGCCGCAAATGAAAACGTTCAATTGCGCGTAATTGCCTGTCCGATGAAAAAAGGCGGTAATTTATTCGTAGAGTAATAAGCGAGCCGTTTCGAAAGCAAAACGAAAACCCGAACGGGTAATTATCGATTGTGCTGACCGCGGAAAGGAAAACTTTTTATTGCCGCTCGTATTTTTTAGCGCCTTCGTTCAGCGGAAAACTAATTGTTCCCAGGCTGTTAATTAGCTGAAAAAAAATACTGCGCGTTTTGCGCTCGTTTTTCAATTCCCGGATTGTGAGTGAGTCAACTCGGACGAATCCGGATGAGAACGACACAAATTGAATTAAATTTTTACGAGCTTTTAATTAAGGTCCTATGTAACCTCCTAGGGCCAGATGAAAGGTTAGGGATGGCTCAAAATCATCCCGAAGGGTGAGCTACGTCTTTAGCTCGGGTACTAGCCTGCAGAGCTCGTAGAGAGTGGATAGTCTCTCGCCTTCACCAGAGGGGGTGCGGGGCTTGCAACCCAATCCGTTCTGGGAGTCCATGTGTTCCTTAAGACATGTGGGCGCGTTGATTAGGCGTATCTCAATCCCGACGCCATAGGTGGCCGTGTCCTAAAGCCTTTTCAAATCACCAGGACTTATGTCTAATTTCAATAACAACCGCATGGCCGGCTTCTCGGAATTTGCAGCGGGGTTTTGCGAGCGGAAGGAAACAAGTCGAGGCGCCGCGTTTTCCTTTCAGCGGACCACACTCGGCCAAGTCGTAAATCTGTCAGAATAACCTACCTGGTATTTCGAAGTTCTGTACAAAATTTAATCACGCAGTAACCGCAGGCGCCAGGCAGAGGCGTTAGGGTGGCACGGACGTCGTAAAAACGGTCTGTCGCGTCGAAATCACGGTTACATGTACATTAACGGAAAAGGCAGATCGAATTACGCTCGAGTTGAAGAGTTTTTGTTTTTGTCTGTTTCTGTTCAAAGTCCAGCGTCATAATTCTCTGTCAATTCAAGGAGCTCTTGAAACGTAGTTGGAGAGAAAACGAATCGCAGATGTCGTGGTACCGACGCATTCCTTATGACAGTTTGAAGCGCATAAGTTATTAATTGTTTGTGAGAAAATGCAGTCCAGGGGCGTGGGCTAGAATATTCAGATCGACGGTTACCATTGGTCGAAGTGATTTCCGAATTTCGCTGGAAAGTCCGAGGGGATGGGTTAATTGTTTTCGTGGGAGAACGGTTGAGTTCATTCTAACTTGGCTTAATTGTGTTTTTCCTTAGGCACTTGAGTCTTTATTCATTTTTTGTTAAATAATTTATTTCGTACTGTTTAAATACAGTGCGACAAGAAAGGCAATTAAACTAGACAAGTACGCGTCGCGACGCGAGTGTTCTTAAATCAAAGTGGACAGTGCAGAAGTGGTACACGGATTATACGCGTTAGGTAATTGACATTTATTTGTCTCCTTCAGCGCACCTTTGGTGGTAATACCTGCGCATTAATTAGACTAAAGAGTTGCTACGGTTCATTGAGATAAATTTAATCAACTATTTTTAGTTACTTTACAGCGAGTATTAAAACTCACTAGTGACCTTCATCTAGCAAAAAATTGATTGGTCAGTGTTTCTTTAATTAGTAGACAAATTCTGTAATTTAATCAACCAACAGCAATTAACTATTTCCCACATCCACCTGGGCTTTCGATACAGTGTACTTTTAGAAATCATTCTACCCTTGGGGATTCTCCCTCAGGCAAATTGGAAACCAAACAATTTGAACTACATTCCTGGCCATTTTCTTAACAAAGTTTCTTTCACACCCTGTATATGTGTGTGTGTGTGTGGGGGGGGGGTAAAACAGTGGTCTTTGTCAAGGGATTTGTCGGTTAACTAAAAGCGATCTCCTAGAGACTACAAGCCAAAACCACCCACAGTCAACTAATTCCTTGCGCTATAAATTAATTAGTTAAGTTAAACGGCGAAAGAACGACTAACAGAGGGTCCTGACCAACAGGCAAGTGGGTAGAGCACCGCCCTCAAAAGCAATTAATTAACGCTCAGGTGACGGAGCAGAAGAAGTTTTGGCTCACTACACGCACCATGTTATTCAAGTTAGCTAGAGACACCTCCCACGGGGGGCCCCTGAAAAACAGGTGATTGTTACTTGATCGCCGAAGGCAGCATTTGTATCACATACTTCTCTAAACCATCTGATTAATTCATTAATTAACTCCCTTAATTAAGTACACTGTGGTCCCACTGAGGCACTTTGTGCGTTGGTTTATTAAACAGAACAAGTCTTTGGGTACGATCAGAGCGACGAACACTGTACCGAGACTCGAACTCAGTTGAAACTCAATTAATTATTAATCTAACTAAAGGAGCAGAGCCCTCCAACCGATTATCTGCGTAGACATTAAACCACCAACGATGTGAATCGAAAGAAAATCGGTCGCGCCGATATTCGAAGGTGAAATCTGTTAAACGAGTTATACCGCGCTTTCTGAAAATCGTAATTTTTGTTTATTTGTATTGATTTCAAACGCAAGGGTTTTTCGCTCAAGATTTCCGATCCCACAGAGGCGGATATCAGGAGTTTTTTTCTCAATAAATAATTAACTGAATTTAATTGTTGCGCTTCATTTTTAAATTATCCACTCCTTGTTCATTCAAGAGTTTTACTGCTTCACCAAAAGAACCAGGTTATCACGACGTAGTTTCCTATTAAGGAAGATCACGGGCCATAATTAAGGGTATTATTCTTTATAGCGGTTTCTCCGGAGGGTCTCTCTAGGGCAGTAGAAATGGCCCTTAGGCGGCCGCAATAGACAATAGCAGGTGGCAAGCAGACCCGTAGTGTAGATAATATTAATAACCAGCTGTGCGACCTTTCGAAAGCCACGAGACAGTTATTTAAATTGGCCGTAAATTTTAAGCGGGGTTTCTTGTACATTTTCATTGCTTGTTTACGTGTAAGTAACAGTCAACAAACAAGGGCTTTATTATTGGGCGTGTCACAATACGAATCATTAAGAAATGCTTTATTAAAGAAAGTCAGTTCTTATTGTTTTTCCAAGAAATTTATTTTTATCCCTACTCGGGACGGAATGTTTTAATAGGCGGATTCAGACCGATTTTTTCTTACTCAGGATGGAATGTTTTAAGTAACAGATTACGAAAGAAAGCATTAAGACTGCATTATTAAATAAAGTCGGTTCTTACTACTGCTCTCAATTAACAGTGGATTGGTTTTCCAAGAACTTTATTCTTATTTCTGCTCGGGACGGAATGTTTTAACAGGCGGATTCGGAATTCGGAATCATTAAGAAATGTATTATGAAAGAAAGTGCCTTCAATTAATAGAGGATTGTTTTTCCAAGAATTTTGCTTAATTTCAGTCCCGAAAGGTGGCTGGTCAGATGGTCTTAAGCTGGCTTCTTCAGCTGTATTATTTCAATAACCAGAAAGTCTTAAAGTGACCTTTTTAGTTATTAATCGCCAAAAGATTTTAAGAAGACCTCCTTAGGTAGACTCCTAGGGCCGGCGATGGGTCTTAAGATGACTTTTTAGTTGTTAATCATCAGAATGCCTTAAGTTGGCTTCTTCAGTTGTATACTTTCAAAGACCAGAAAGTCTTAAAGCAAACCATTCAGTTATTAATCGCCAGAAGGTGTTAAGAAGACCTCCTTAGGTAGACTCCTAGGGCTGGCAAAAGGGCCTAAGGTGACTTCTTTAGTTGTTAATCATCAGAAGGTCTTAAGTTGGCTTCTTCAGTTGTATACTTTCAAAGACCAGAAGGTCTTAAAGCAAACCATTTAGTTATTAATCGTCAGAAGGTGTTAAGAGGATCTTAGATAGACCACCTAGAGCAAGCAAAAGGTGCCTTCTTTACTATTGATCATCAATAACCAGAAGGTCTTAAGTTGGCTTCTTCAATTGTACTATTTCAATAACCAGAAAGTCTTAAAGCGACCTATTTAGTTATCAATCGTCAGAAGATGTTAAGTTAAGGCAGGCAATAGGTCTTCTTCAGTTATTAATTATCATTAACCAGAAGGCCTTAAGTTATCTTCTTCAGTTATATGATTTCAATGACCAGAGTCTTAGAGCGACCTGTTTAGTTATTAATCGGTGCTGTGAAGAAGCGGTTCTTAAAGCAAGAGTTCCAATCTTTTTTAAGTATCGACCCCTTAAAGGAAAGCAAAAAATTCATCGACCCCCTCTCAATCTTAATGTTTAATAAAGTAAGGAAAGGGGTTTATGTATAATTCAAATAGTTTCTTGCCCGATAAAAGCTGTGAAATAACCAAGCGGCGGGGACTTGGTGGGATCGTACGGTGAATGACCCAATCAGAGCGCGCAAAAACTGTACAAAATACATAAGCAACAGTCAGGACGGACGACGCCTGGCGCTCGCTAACCGAAATGTAGAAATAAATATCCGCACGTAACTTTACGTACGATCGAGCGCGCACCGCACCTCACTATGCGATCGAACTTTGAACCCCACCGCTGTCCCGCCGCATAGTAATAACAGACGGAATTAAAGTCAAATCGATGTTATTGAAGAAGTGTCATTCGGATTTGTATATTGGAGCTGTTTGATAGTGTCCACGTGAACAACAGGTGGATTTGAAGCACTGTACAACTTGCTAGCTGCATGTGAGACTCGTGAACAATACAAATTTTTAAAATAAACCAATTTAGTTAGGAAAAATGAAGTACAATGCAACGTAGATCTTATTCAATCGATCCCCAGTCGACCACTAATAGTTCATCGACCCCTAACCTACCCGACAAGTTTTCATTGACCCCCAGTGTCTTAAAGAGACCTTTCTAATTGCACGTTGTTAGTTCCTAGAAGGTCTTAAGACAGCAAAATGTAGATAGCATGTAGATAGACTTTAGTTATTAACAGTCAGGAGGCTTTAAGGTGACTTCGACAGTATGGTTTGAATAACCAGGCAGTCTTAAGGTGGCTTCTTTATTTATGAATCGTCAACGACCAAAAGGCAACCCCTACACAGATCATTTTTTTATTATATGCCGATCGTATAGATCTGAGTTAAGAAAATATACGACGTGGTATGACAGAATCAGCACAAAAGTTAGAGGTGTATAAGAGTTCCTTGACTCATCGATCGATTGGCATATAATAAAAAGTGAACTGTAGTTATTAATCGGCCATGATGACTTGTCTAGTTATGTGACGTGAATGATCAGAAAGTATCAATGGGCGCAAAGTCTTAAAGCAATAGTTTTCATCCATTTCACTCTGTCGCCCGGCTAAATCTGAGATCATTCGTAACGACGTACGTCTTAGCGCATAGTTGGAGAGAACGCCGCACTCGGCGTCGCATTCATTCTTTCATTGGCGCTTTTTGTTTGTGTTGGTAACCCCCTCAGTAATGACCAGAAGATTTCAAGATATTTAGTATCATACCTTACTCATAGCGAAAGGCTGAGAGTTTTTAGACCCCCAGAAAAAAATGTTCGCTAACTTTAAGACAAAGCGGTCCTCTTATCGAAATTTTCGTGTCTTTGTAATTAACCTCGAAGCGAAAGAGAAACTCGTCAATTACCACCAGGCAAGGATTTTACACTTTATTAGATGGATATACACACACGTACACACAGTGTAGCTAATTTAAAGCGTGAAAAGCATACACGCTCGTAGCCTACAACCGAACTTGTAAAATATAAAATCCTTCAAAGTAATACGGTGAAACTGATTTTAATGAAAAAATCATTTTGGCAATTTGTTTTTGAAGGTTTTGATTCGTGAGGTGGCCTTACGTTATTGTTAAATTTACGATCGTGTTTTTCTTCTTGCATTTTTCGTTTGTATAGCGTGCGCGAGGGGAAAAGTATTTGTGCCGTTCACCTACCTAAAACCGTTCTATGCGAAGCTATGCGTTTGTGAGCCGGGCATTTTAATAATAACAAACAATTCTCGTCGTCTTTTGTATTCAAATGGCCGTGCCAGTTCAGCGGTGGTTGTGTGAGAATGCCTATGTTTTCGCTTTCATTCGATGACCTGGTTTCTGTTACATCTAGAAAGTGTATATACAATATGTACGTTCGTTGTTGTTCCATCCAGTGCGCCATGACATCGGGCATTCTTGTCGTATCGAGTCGCGTGGCGATTTAATAGTCGGGCGGCGAACGATTTTTTTTTTGTTTTGGTCTTTAATAAAATCCACTGACATATTACGTAATACCGGACCGAATGTGTGTATGTGGAACGCGCGCGAAAAAAAAAAAACGTTGCTTTTCCAGTTCGTCTGCTTACGTAAGCCGTAACCCACATTTAAATTTTGTTCTTGATTTTTTAAATTTTTCGCGTTACGATCAGGCAAATTTTGTCTTCTACTATGATTGGGCTTCTACTATGATTTAGACTTGAGCCAAACTTGAGCCAAACTTGAACTCGTCTTTTGAAGAAGTCCTTATGGTTTCTTTTCGGTCAATTATTACTCGATTATAAGGCACCCCTCTTTGGATTTTAAAGAAGGATTTGCGCTTCCTTCAAATCGATAAGGGAGGAAGCAACTTCCTCACTTCTGCTTACCTCACTTCAAGTTCACTTTTCAAAGAAGTGAGCTTCTGAAGCAAGCAGGGTTGCAGTGAATCTCAGAAATACATCCCAACAAAGCATCGTGAATTTTGCCTTTTCAAAGCGAGAACATTCGGAGGTTGATATAGTTGGCCTTGAAATTTGTCGACACGTGTGTACAATAACTTAACTGATATAGGAACTCCTAGAAGGGTTGAAAAGTAAAAGGATAATTAAAGATATTGTTTGGAAAACACCAGAGGAAGAAGGGGGGGGGAGGTAGAGAGAAGTTGTCGCAGGGGTTTCGAATTGAAGAAGATTATATTAGGGGCGTGAAGGAGAAACGTTCCCATTCAGAGATTTATTAATGATCCTGTCACTCAAGCAATCGAAGCACCTGGAAGGGTTGAGAAGTAAGAGAATAATTAAAGAACAGACGATTTATTAGGGAATTAAATGAAATTGAATTGTTTTCTTGCCAAACGTACGAACGTAGAAGATTCGCGTTCGTCAGGCCAATGAAGTGACCCCCCCTCCAATTGTTATTTAAGTCTAACGATCTCTTGGGAGCTCCTTAACTCAACTTGGAAGCTCACAGAATCCACAACCCTCCAAGAACAAGCCCTTACAATGCCCCCCCCCCCCCCAATAGTTATTTCAGATTATGGTCTCTTTTAATAAATGAAATCCTTTACCGAAGAAACTTTTACAATTGCCAAACAAAAAAGATATGCATTCGTCAAATAAGTGACGTGGTCCCCAATAGTCATTCAAGTCTACGCGACCTTTTGGGGGCTTCTTAATTAATTTTGACTGATTTCATTAATTGCAAGCTCTTGCAGAAGCAAAGACGCCAAGATTTTATGAACGACTTCGACAAATAAATTACTTTACGGTGACCCCCCAATAGTCATTTAAGTCCAAGTGACCTTTTGGAGATTTCTTAATTCATTCTCACTAATTCTGTTTTTAAAAGAAAGCTCTTGCGGAAGCAGGAACACAAAGATTTGATGAACGCCTTCGACAAACAATTTACGTTGCAGTGGCCCCCAATAGTTATTTAAACCCAAACGAGCTCTTGGGGACTTCTTAATTCATTCTCACCAATTCTGTCAATTGTAAGCTCTTGAGGAAGCAAAAAACTCCAAGACCTTCAACAAATAAATTACCTTAGTGGCCCCCAATAGTTATTTGAGTCTAAACGATCTCCTAGGGGTTTCTTCATTCACTCTGACTCACTCTATTAATTGAAAGCTCCGGTAAAAGCAACAACCCCAAGAAAATTAGGTATTTAATAAAAAGTATCAACAAATAGTTTACCCCGCGGTGGCCCCTAATACGAGAAACTATAATTAAGTAAAGTCTTTACATTGTCTTTCGTTTCTTCTTCGTTTACACTGTCTTTAACTTCTTGTTAACTTGTTTCTATATCGAACATTTTAAAAAATATTCATTAAGTTATTGAATTGGCCCCCAATAGTTATTTAAGTCTAAAAGATCTCTTGGTGGCTTCTAAATTCATTCATTCTCACTCATTCTATTAATTGAAAATTCTCGTAGAAGCAACAATCAATCTCAAGGCAATCAGATATTTACAAAATTCATCAAAAAATTATTTACCTTATAATGGCCCCCCATAAGTTTTTCGGAGACGGCGATCTATTGGAGGCCCCCTTAATTAAGTAAGAGAAGATTTTATTGTACTGTCTCTTTCTCAAACAAGAAAGATAATGTGTCAAGTTATTAAATTGGCCCCCAATTGTTAATTAAGTCTAAACGACCCCTTGGGGGTTTCTTAATTAATGCTCTATTAATTGAAAACTCTCAAAGAAGGAACAACCCCAAAAAAATTAGATATTCGTAAAGTTATTAAACTGGCCCCCAATTTAAGTCTAAACGGGGACTTCTTAATTCGCTCTCAGTCATTCTATTAATTAAAAGCTATCGCACAAGCAATAACCCCAAACAAATCAGATATTTATTGAAAACTTTCAGCAAATAATTTGTCCCACTATGGCCCCCAATAGTTTTTCAGATTAGGCTATGTAATGGAGGTCCCTAAATTAAGCAATTCCTTTGTAAAAAAAGATTTTCCTGTACTGTTTCCTTGTCAAACGTAAAAAGAATATTCGTCAAGTTAATAATTTGGCCCCCAATAGTTATTTAAGTCCAAACGATATCTTAGGGACTTCCAAATTCATTCTCACTTACTCTATTAATTGAAAACTCTCGTAGAAACAACAAGCCCAATGAATCAGTTAGGCAATGAAAACTTTTAACAAATAACCCTTTACACCATTCGGTGGCGGTGGTCACGTTTACAAGGGGTGTTTCTATGAAACCTTTTCAGTCCTCTGGATTGCTGACGCACACCTTTCGGTTGGGTTGGGTTAGGATGCCCTCAACCTTAATTAATTGGGGGGGAAAGCAGCGGGGCGACCACTTAAGATAGTGGTTCCCAAATTATTATATTATAAAAGTGTGAAGAATTTCAAACACTTCGCAACCTTACCTGAGACGAAGGATGCATTTAGATTGACCGACTTAAGATAGACTGCCTTCATCTCGGCGTTACCTTTTTTTTGTTGTTTTGTTTTGAAACAGCACATTCGTTGAATATTTATGGTTTCCTTCCACGGCGCGCTAGTAAATTATAATAATATTAAAGTATCCTTGGACGAGTTTCACATTCGAAAGTGTGATTATTGCGAGCGGGTACGGTTTTTGCGCCGGAAGAATTTTTCAAATTTGGATTTTGCGTACGGCGTCATTTAAACGCAATCAATCACAATTAACCGCGAGTATTGTTCCGCCTTCGCGTGAGTCACACCAGGCGCGAGATTTTCGCCCGCGAAATCCGCCACGGTCGTAATTAATTAATAAATAGTAACAACAATAACAACGTGATAATTCGCGGATGACGGACGATCGCAGTCGGCGGCGAAATTTTCAGAGAACGCGCGGCGGCGTTCGTTGCACGCTAGAGTGCGAGCAGTCCATGCTCTACTTACTGCGTTATGTAAAGACCTTAATTGATGTGAATTTACTGTTTAACATCGCGGCATAACAATTAGGAGCGTTTCGCAACCGGAGGGATTATCTCTGGTTCAGTTGAGTTGGTCAGTCAGCGCTTTGGTATTGAGGTTGCGGCTTTTGAGGCGATCACCTGGACTTTGCGAAAAATTCTCCGGCTGACTTATCGCGAAACTATTTCAAAAACTTTCGCACGCGCAGCCATAAATCGTTGTAAACTACCGGCAGCCATCGATAATATAATTGCAACTCATAGTACGCAAATGTCTTACCTTCGCTTTTCCTCTCTGTCTCACTTCCGGTCTGACGGGAAATCAAATACCAAATCTTTATTTTCGAAATAGACGAAAACTCCGTGTAAATCATGAAGCGATCTTAATTTGATTTATGATTGTCGCCGAAACGTATCTTCAGATCCAAGGGGGCCGACCCTACCCGTCTAAACACTCCTACTGTAGGGCTACCTGGAATTTACTGCCGGCGCTAAAGGAAATATCCTACTGTCCTACTCTACCTGGCCTCCGTTTTGATGCGACCATTGCGGAACCCGCAATAACCTTATAATATTTATACCTCTTGATCGTCAATGCAACCCCTGGCCTTACGTTGTTGTAACCCAATTCTTTTGGTGCGCCAGTGAATAAACTTGAGAGATTAAAGGAACTAAATACGTTTAAATAAAATGCGGAAGTTAGATTTAATTCATTATTTATTGAAACAAAAAAAAAGGGTAAAAACTCCTTGTACCGGCCACTGCGGGATCTGGTACAATGAGCGCAAGAGCCCTTGCGTTTTAAACTAATACAGAGAAAACAAAATTTACGGCGGTAGAATTCGCTTAAGGGATTTTACTTCCGAATATCGTAGCGACCGAACTGACTTCAATCACACAGCCGGTGGCTTGGTGCACACGCAAATAGTTCCTCAATTAATTTAACAGTTAATTTGTGTTCAACTTAGATTGGTCTTGGTACTAGTGTTTGCCACTTCAGATCGTACTCTAAGACACGTTCTGTTCAATCAACCAACGCACAGTGTGACACAGTGTGTCTACAGTGTACTTAATTAATGGAAGTAATTAATTAATTAATCAGACGTTCTGGAGAAGTATGTGATACAAAATGCCGCCCGCCATCGGCGATCAATTTGCAAGATATAATCAATAGCAATCGCCGCTAGTTTTTCAGGGACTCCTTTCGGAGGTGATGGGAAACCCTATCGCTAGCTAAACTAATTAATTGAGGTCGAATGGGTAGAATCTTTTCTCAACTACGTCCAGTCGCCTTAAGGGTGTGGTACAGTGTACGCTTTCTAATCACCCTACGTCGTTTTCGTGGGCTAAACCTATCTAATTAATTTGTCGGCGCAATGAACCCGAATGACATTCCGCTCTTGCGGTTTTGGCACTTTCAGTCTCTCGGCAAATCGCTTCTAATTAACCTGCAAATCTTTCGGCAGAGACCACACGTCGATCCACACACAGGGTGTGAGAGAAACTCTGTTATTAAGAAGATGGTTGTGAATAGGTGGTTCAAATTCTTCGTCCTCGTAATTTCACGAAATTTGTTTGTTTAATTGCCCTTTCTTTGAACGCACTGGATTTTAACAACCGTACCGAAATAAAATAATTTAGCCAGAAATATGAGCAAAATGAGAGAACGACTGCCAAGCACTGAAAGAAACCTCGCCGAGTCAAAATTAAAGAATTCAACCGTTCGCTCGAGAGATCGAAACCTTTATGTCCGTTCCGGAGCCACTTTCTTTCCAACTAAACGATTAATCTCCTCCCTCGGATTCCGCAAGCAAATTTTGAAACAAAAACCTCGCACCAATAATCGCTGTTCTAGCCCAAAATCACGCCTACTCCGCATTTCCTGTCCCACACTCATAAGTTAAGAAAACTCTAACTAGCATGTCAGACGAGGATCGGCGGGTGGTCTTCCGCAATTTGAAACTTTCCTGACTCTCTCCATAACTCAATCTTACAAGCGTCTACTTGACATTTTAATGTATCCGGTAGTTGCTTGAAACTAGACGCAAACAAAGCGAACTACTTTCCACTTGCAATGTAACTGATCCCTTTTCTATAAGTAACTGACACGCTCTAAAATTTAGTGTGACCAATTCATACAGAAATCTGAACCAACGCAAAGCTGACTTGTTTATGATGGCAGAGAACCAGGAGCGCCATTTGAGCAGGGCCTAACGTTACAAATTTTGATGACTCGCGCTGGGGGGTTTCACTCTCCTGAAAAGGACCGCGGCGCGGCGTCGTGGATCTGATCCCATCCGGTAGCTACCGCTCGTAAAGTTCTGAGAATCTGAACATGTGTTTGTCAACTACAATTAAACAAGCGATGCCGATTTTGTTTCGAAAACAAATCCGCGACCGTTTCGATACCATCGTTTTGTTTTCTTTCTTTGGAGGTCTGATAATAGACGTGCGTCCATCATCGTTTCACTGCGTATGCAAATTATATGTTATGGTTGATTGGTTGTCAGTTCTGTTGTCAATGGAATTGAACTATCTCAAGATTGACTGTCCAACTAGATAATGTCATTCGAAGTAGCGTGTTTCGTACGAGATCCGAGCTAAATAAAAAGCTGCGTTTCCTTAAACTTAAAAAAAAATATTTCAGAATTAAATATTGACATATCGATTTATTATCACATCACTAAGTTATAAATTCGAGCAATTCTTAGATTCGTGCCGCTCGCCATCGGCGATCAATTTGCAAGATATAATCAATAGCAATCGCCGCTAGTTTTTCAGGGACTCCTTTCGGAGGTGATGGGAAACCCTATCGCTAGCTAAACCAATCAACCGAATTCCCTGATATTTTTTATGTAGCTTCACGCGGACGGTTTTGCGCTCCGACGTCTTTTATTGGTCGAAATTCTCACCCCAAAGAAGCCAGAAAACGAGAAAGTCGCGACGCGGTTCTACTCAAACAATCACATCTCGACTCCTATGTAATGGAGCCGGATTTCACTTGGGTGGTTCAGAGATAACGGACGGCCGCTTACTAGGAGAGAGTTTGAAAGAATTCTAAGCTCACGTTTTCGAAATAACTTCGAAAAAGTGAAAAAGTTTTCGGACCCCCTTACACGAAGCGTCTACTTGACATTTTAATATAACCTGTACTTGCTTGAAACATGAAGCAAACAGAGCGAACTACTTTCCACTTGCAATGTAATTGATCCCTTTTCTATAACTGACATGTTCTGAAATTTAGTGTGACCAATTCATACAAAAATCTGCATCAACGCGAAGCTAAATTGTCACGCTGACTTATTTATGACGGCAGAGAACCAGGAGTGTCATTTGAGCAGGGGCTAATCGCAATAATAGATTGATTCAACCTTGCAGGTTTTATTAACCAAAAATAGTAGAAAAATAAACAAAGTATAACTAAATAAGCTACCCTATGGAATAAGTGTTATAGCTTCAAAAATTTTATTATCCTGTAAGTAATCCGTAGACACCTCCTTTCTCATCCATGTTTATCCCCATTAAGACATAGTGTGATTATATCTGTTGCTTCAAATACTTGACGATAGTTTCTTTCCTTTATGCAAAGCATTGCTGTTTTGTTGGTTTCTCTGTATTTGCACTCCACAATCCTCACAAAATTACCTCTGATAAGTATGTAGTCGATCTTTTTAAGGCGCTTTTTTACCGCAACATCTTCAAAATGTAAAGGTAAGTTCACCACTGACGAATTCCAAATTACTCGCAAGAATACTTATTGTGCAACGAATGTTCTCTTCATTTTTGTTAACCCAACTAACAGCATACTTTTGGAAAAGGATTTCAAGATTTGCAAAAGGAAAGTTGTCAGTAAGCTTTTGATCAATACCAAATACCTCAGTGTTAAAGTCTGTTAACTTTGATTTGTTGGTTGATTAATAGTCTGGGTCTGTTATCTACGTATGACAAATATCCTTTGTCACGGTTAAAAAATTCATTTAAGTTATTCATAATATTTTCTGAACGCCCTGTAATTGTGTCGGATTCAACAGGCAGCGAGGACCTACTTGCCGGTCGTCATATTTCCCAATGTTGCACGATATTACATCAGAAAAATCATACGTTGTTATTTAGTCTTACAGTCTGTCGTCCGGTTAAAAACCGAGTTCCCTCGTAACGATTTCCGTCTCAGCGCATAGTGGATAGAACGCCGTACTCGTCACGCGGTCAGACTTGCGTCAGCACTCGTGCCGTGCGTACGGTTTATTTATGTCTTCAATCTTTGTGTTTCATTCATAGAGTTTTGTGATTGAAACCTGAAACGGAATCCTCTCCGAGATTTGTTAAGGCACGCTGAGTGAATTTCAAGCTCTTTAAAAAGCTTTTCGAAAGCCTGTCTTTGAAACAAGGAACAGGTATGTATTGTGGCCATTTTGTGTTCCTGCTGATTCATAAAACGTGTATCTTTCTTCCATTAGGCTTTCAGTGGTAGTTTTACCTTGGTTGAGAATATCGTGGGTGGAAACAGAGTTTGAAACGTATAAAATCCCCGGCCCACCCTTCGTCCGTGAAAGTGGACCCGACCGACCGCGACCTGCAAAGGCAACGCCGCTTGATGACGTAACACCTGCGTCGAAGTACGCATTTACCTTCGTTGGAGGGCGCTCCCTCACTATTGAGAGCTGACTGTCATTACGCTGGATCTTGGTTACCAGGTCGGAAATACTTTAATTATTTTTATTGTTGTTATTTTTATTTTGCGCAGTTGCAAAAATCAGTCAGTCAAAGCTTTCCGTAAACAATTATATAAGTTTGAATATTTCAAGGAAGGAATACGCAAATTCCGAGTAACACGCCTTCAGTTCCGCATGAGTCATATGCTAAGGCATAATTTCATAACTCTCCTGGAAAGACGCCCTCGGACGAAATCCCTTTTAGTTGACGAGTCGACGAGCTATGACCTTTAGATCATTAGTGTGATAGCTAGTCAGAAGTCTTGTTTTATTGTGTAAGTTACCCCTAAATGCGTGTAAATAAATTTTTCGTTATACTGAGCTACGACCCTTATTTCAGTTACATAAATTATTTCCGTAACAACATCTTTAGAAAAAAAGCTACTTAGATTTTTTTGTAGTTATTTATACACGGTAGAGGGCAACGTAACTACTTTCCATTGACTATTGGTACCACGAACCTTGTTATTCAATTCTCTATGAGGGCAGTGGCGTCTAAATACTTCCTTTTTTCGTCGGAAAAAAAATTGACCCGTGGGGGATTCGAACCCTCCGACCTTGGTTTGTTTCAACAGTTCCACGCTATTACCGCTAAGCTAACGAGTCCTACTTTTTATTCGTCCTAATAAAGATAATAATATAAGATAACGCAATTATTACTGAATAAATTTCTATCGTCGGAAAAAATCGACCCGTGGGGGATTCGAACCCTCCGACCTTGGTGTTGCACAAACAGTTCCACGCTCTTACCACTAAGCTAACGAGTCATGCTTTTTGTTCGTCCTAATATAGATAATAATGTAAGATAACGCAACAACTTATAAAAAAAAAGATTGACTCGTGGGGGATTCGAACCCTCCGACCTTGGTGTTGCTGAAACAGTTCCACGCTATTACCGCTAAGCTAACGAGTCGTACTTTTTGTTCGTCCTAACGTAGATAATAATTTATCACAGTAATGATTTTTTATAAAACTAATTTTTATCTACCGACGTAGCCTGTTCTTTGCAAAACAAGATGCGCCTTCAAACCCAAGTCGCTTTTCTTCTTTTCATTCAGTCCTTGGTTTTAATTCAAGCCTCTCCTCTCGTGCCTTCAAGTTCGTAATCTTCTTCCTTCTTTCTAACCCTCGTTCATCTCGTATCATCTACTGCAGTAATCAACCTTCTTCAAGAACACCTTCCAGCTTCCAATCGCATACGTATATGCACATCCGCGTGTGTATGCATATAAGAAGTCGGTGACTAATGTTTACGATTTTTTTCTAATGTCGAGGACGATGCAGTTGAATATTTACATTGGAAGTCGATCGGAAAAAAGCGCGAGCGCTTGAAAAAACCAATTATATTCCGACTACAGGTGTACTTAATGCAAGGCTTGACCTTCACGAGAACAGATAGGACTGATGTGATGTGATAGAACAATATCAAGGCCGCGGGCATTTTTACTGCCGCCGTTCATTTTTCCGCCGTTTCTTTTAACCGCGCGCGGATCTCATTGCCATCGATCGAAGAGAGAAAAAAAAAACGCATCGAGTTAACAGCGCGGTTAAACAAAAGAAATAATTTTTTTTTGGTTTTAGAATAATTACGTGATTTAATATACAGGGTTTTCCCAAACTCTACACTCACTACTGCATGAAGAACAAATACATATAGAAATACATTGATGCACATGATTATATTTATTTTCTTTTTTTAATCGACTTTGTATGTTTTCGTTGCAACGTTCATTTATAAACCCTCTATTTAAAAAGAGAGTGACGCACAAATTCGGTTTATTTTGGTGGCAGAGTCCAAACATCCAGACCTGCCCCAACCGAACTCGCTTTCTTTTTTTAATTTGGACGTAAGAGTAAGTTTCTGCCAAAAGTGTAGGATTCGGATTTTTTTTTAACTATCTCTTTAACGCTTTGTAACGCTGACATCACGACGTCTTCAGATTAAACGATTCCATTCGCATTTAAATACATTGTAACTAACGATAAAGTGAGCGTATTTACTCGGCCGTTAAAGTTAAGCCGTTTCACCTAACAAGGACGGGAATGCATTAAAAGTGCTGCGAGAAGAAAAACACATTAATTACTCCCGCGAAAGATTAGATAATGCGACGTAATAATGCAGATAAATGTCTGCGTTAAATCTGCGTGTCATTCTTGTCGAGCTTAATTGTCTTGTCTTGATCCTCGAACGCGCTCGTCCCGTCTTGCACGCGCGCGACATTTCCTTTCCTACAGAACTCACGCACGCACACACGCTCGTGTGTACGTACGTACGAACCAGCACTTACAGTTAAATTTTACGAGCACATAAACAACCGTTTCAGATATTGCCGGGCATAGTTTAGTTTAGAAGCGAAACGTCGGAGACGACGTGAAGTTGAGAGAAAAAAAAAAAGTAGGATCGTGTTCTTTCCAAATAAGTGCATCGCTAATTAGGAAAAAAAAATTACGCAAACACTAGCTGGAATGAACTCAACGATTTCTCTATGAAGAAAACTAAGCTGCGAGTCACCATTTTTTCTTGAAAATTATCGACAACTGTCAAAAAGGTGACAGTTTTCTCTGCCTTTCTCAAATGATGTACATATTTTCTTTTCTACGTAAAAAACGTCAGACAAATGTTTTGCATTCTTGACAGTTTTTAATTTAATAGCATAACGAGTTTTTTTTTTCAAGAAACTTTCACGTCAAAGCTCAAGTTCAATAACACTCTGTATAATTATCTTTTTTTTTTTTTTTAATTAAATAATCGCAAATAAAATTGATGTCAATTTTTAGCGAACCACCTTTTTTCTTAAAAGTGATAGAAAACTGTCAAGAAGGTGACAGTTCTCAAAAATTTTTCTGCCCTTTTCAAATGATGCATTTTTTTTTCTTCATAGGAAACGTTTTGCATTTTTGACAGTTTTTTTTTTTTTTTATTTTGATTAATTTTCAAAAACCTTTCACTTCGAAGCTTAAATATTCAAGTTCAGTAACACCCTGTATAATTATCTTTTTTTTTTTTTAGATTAAATAATTGCAAAAAAAATTGATGTCAATTTTTAGCGAGTCGCCTTTTTGAACAAAACACAACAACAAAACAAAAACAAAAGACGATCTACTTTAAGGGATGACATTCTTCTTAAAAACAAAATACCTAGTTTTGAATTTGATTCTTTAAACCCCTTCCAAATTAAGCAATTTTTTAATAAAGATTTTGATTTTGACAACCGAATTTTTTGCAAATGTGACAGATGTGAAAGTTTTGATGTATTTTTGTAGTAGACTGTTGATGACGTCATTTTAATTAAAAACGTTAATGAACGTTTTATTGTTGAACAGACTGACAGTTGATTTTTTTTGCAATTATGACAGATGTCAAAGTTTTAATATGTTTTTATAGTACCTATATTCCTGATGATGTCATTTTAATTAATAACATTAACCAAAATTCTATTGTTAAACAGACTGACGGTTGATTTTTTCTTTGCAATTATGACAGATGTCAAAGTTTTATTATATTTTTGTAGGAGACGGTTGATGACGTCATTTTAATTAGTAATAACATTAATAAAAAAATTATTGTTAAACAGACTAGCAGTTGATTTTTTCTTTGCAATTCTGACAGATGTCAAAATTTTAATATATTTAATAACATTGTTTTATTGTTAAACAGACTGGCAGCTGATTTCCTTCTGCGATTATGACAGATGTCAGTGTTTTAATATATTTTTGTAGTAGACGGTTGATGACGTCATTTTAATTCCTAATTAAAATGTCAAGGTTTTAAATTATTTTTATAGTAGACTGTCGATGACGTTATTTTAATTAATAACATTAATGAAATTTTTATTGTTAGACTGACACTTGATTTCTTTTTGCAATTATGAGAGATGTCAAAGTTTTAATATATTTTCGTAGAAAACTGTTGATGATAACGGATAAATCAATAACTACTCAGCTAAGCGGATAGCACTTTATGGTTCTCGTGCAGCATTTGTGATTGGCTATAATTTTGAATGGTTTTGAATGCTGCACGAAAGCCGCGAAACGCTATCTGCTCAACTGAGTGCGTAGCTTAACCAACAGAAGAAGTTTTCGTACGGAAATACATTATATCGACTGCCATTAACTTCGGAGCCGTATTTAGTAGAAGAATATACAGGGTGACTGTTAATTATACCGACAGAATGAAACCACGACAAGAAGCGATGTCTGAGATTGTGGGAAAAATGTTTAAAAAAGTCTTTCTACTTTACTTACTGGTTGAAAATTCGAGGAGCTGTCATAAAAGTTTTTTTTTAATAGTTTTATGATACTGCAGCATGGCTTCGTGAACTTGACTTTTAAGTGGGATTTCACAACTCCGTTTTTAGGTCAACGCCCGACGTGAATACGAACTCGAAAATATTTACTTGACAAACAATGCGTGCAGCAGATTACCTGAAATAGATTATTCCGCGCAACACTTTGAAGACCTGGTAAACAAATAAATCAGTAAACTCATTCGTAATTTGTTTCGAATGTTAATTATTATAATTTCGTTTTGTGTGTCTAACACAAATCTATGAAGACTTTAACAAATTCTTAATTAATTATGAACTCTTCCTTAGAATTTTTTAAACGTGATCTATTACATCTATTACATTCGTAAAGTTTTTATAGTCGGCGGTAACTTCAGGTCTAATAAATCTTTTCGCATTTTCAGAGAAAACCGATTCGTTTAAGCAATACTTTGCAATTGTAATCAAGTAATCATTCGTTTGTGGTGATAGCTATGACCAATTAGTATTTCGCATAATACTAGCGACGCGACGTTTAAAACAACAGATTGTATCCTAATAGTTTCATTTTAATTTATTTACTATAAGGTGCCTGTCGGGCCGGTCATACGACCCCTGTGATCACCAGATTTAAATCCCTGCGATTTGTTTGTGGACGAAACGGCTGGTACATTTCGCTCCACTAAACAATCCGCACGAATTAACAAACAATTATTTACACAATTATTTGCAAATTTATTATTCGTATTTCGTACGCAATTTTAGAAATTACTAATAATCACGTCGCGTAAAAGAAACCTTCCCCAGCTGTTAAACGAGTAATAAAATAAATTGAAATGTTCGTCAAGGTCGCACTGTGTGCAAGCGAGAGTCAGTAAAAAAATTTATAGTCCTATTATACAGCCGCATTTATGGTACGTGGCCGCCGTATTTCGCACGCAATTTTTTAATTAATTATAAACCGTTTACGAGAATTTTTCGAACATTCTTGCCGTAATTTGTAACGTCGATCCCCTTACGTGTTTTTTTTTGTCGGTACAATTGTCATTCACCCTGTACGCAATGTAATCTATTTTGAACTTGTGAATTTGTTCATTTGATATCTGGTAGTACTTTTCAGTGTAACTTTATTAACGTCACAAAACTTTCTGTTTACATTTTTCAATTTCAAACTTTGATGCTTTGTCAGTTCCTTTTTTAATTGAAATAAGGAACATTATTATTTTTATTATTATATAACACATTTATGTATGTATCTAAAAGTATCTAAACTAGATACATTTATACTACATCTGTATCTAGTTACTTTTAAAAAAGAAGTATATGTAACTGTATCGAGTTACAAATTAGGGTATCTGTATCTGAATCTAGATACTTTGAAACTGGTTGAAAGTTGCTCTAAGTTGCTTCCATATGTCACAGAATCCTCTGAGAACGCTTGGAGACGTTTTTAAATAATTGGGAAGTTGTTAAATTGCTTCTACATGTCACAGAAGCATTCGCAGACGCTTCGTGTTATTTGTAAGAACTTAGGATGTGTTATTTTTGTGAGAAAATCTCTTGGAGAGAACGAAAAATAAATTCTGTCAATGTTGTAGGAGGTTCTGAAGTTATTAGAGCGCTCGGAGAGGCTTTGTTAAGCAGGACACTCACGATACGTCCAGGGCGTAAGACGTGATGCATTCGGTTGAAGTCGTAAACAACAGAATTTAACCAAACCCGCACTAAGTGAATGCGAAATAATAACATTTCGTCCCGAGGTTATACGAACGCATGACGTCTTGCATCCTGAACGTCATGTCATAATCAGTGACGAACTTTAAACGCGATTTTTTTTGTCAATTTTAATTGTAATTTATCTTATAATGTTATCTATGTTAGAACGAATAAAAAATACGACTCGTTAGCTTAGCGGTAGGTAATAGCGTGGAACTGTTTCAGCGAGACCAAGGTCGGAGGGTTCGAATCCCCCACGAGTCAATTTTTTTCTCTAACGGGAAAAATAATAATATAAAATAATTATAATTTATTGCGTTATCCTATAATAGGTCTGTTTGTTATCCTGCACTAGTGTACATACACCAATGCACACTTTTACGCAAAATACGCTTTAATGCAACCGGAAATCTTTGCGTGGTTGTTATGTTTCATGAAGACCAAGCAATCAGTCTGTTCTTCTTATTGGTTTTGATTATATTAAACTGAATTGCACATTGAAATTCAAATGAAACAAACTCGAATTACGTAACGAGTCGATACTTACATGTCTGTCCTTACCAAGACAATCTACTTTTTTTTTATTAAATATTTTCAAAGGACCCTATACTCCTCTCCACTAGCTACGAAAAGTAATGTAAAGTAATGCAAAGTAATGTAAAAATTGAAAAATTTAATAATTACAAATTCAATATGTTAGGTGTTCTAATTCTTTGTGTTCTTAAGGTTGGAACTTCTCTTTAATGTTGGTATTATTGCGTTTTAATAAATTTGTTACTAAGATAATTGATTTTTGCTTACCCATTCACCACGTCGCTCGTAGATTTGCACAATAACAATAACTTCTGACGAAGCTGTCGAACGACTGCGAAACGTTAAGTGTTTGTGCGCCATTTAGTGTCCGTTTAAAAGAGTTTGTGATACAATTTTCATCGGACAAGAACCAGCTTTAATTAATAACATTTCAGTAAATGCTTTTAGAGTCTCCGTTTCCATTTTAACTGCGACACCGCATACGAACCCCGTGCAGTGTTGTAACTTGTTTAACAATAAAATTACTAGGCCTTGAGATTTCAATTATTTCTAAAAGATATATGCTCAAAACCACAGCAATATGTTTGTGATTTTTCTTGAAATAATGCTGAACAAGATAATTAATTGTGTAGGGGAGGGTAGTACTTAGTGAGACAGTGAAATAATTTAAAATTTCCGCCATTATATTTCAACTTCAAGGCATTGCAAGTGAAGTTAATCCAGAAATACACGGCGGCGCAATTATACAAAACGAATCGAATTCATATTAACAAAGTGCATAAATCTGAAGGTAAGTTGTCTACTTTTATTTTTTCCGTTCAAACATTCTGATTTTAAATACTTAAAATTTTTTGGTGTTTTAATTGTTGCATGTGGTTCGTATATGCCTGCACCATAACCTGAAAATATTTTCATTCCCAATATCTTACTCCTTCCTATTTTCATTTTCGTTTTATTATTCCAACTGCCAGTAGTACACAGTGAGGCAGCCTTAGTGGTACACACTGAGATACACTAGTTTTAATTTATTTTTCAGAAATGGTTCGCATAAAACGGGGCAGGAAATTTGGTGCCACGTCGATAGAATCCATGGCAAGAACTGTAAGACTAATTTATGGATGAAAACCACTGTTTAAGAGAGTCTGGCGAAATTTGTGGAATTAAATTTCAGGAGTGCGTTGGTCTAGCTCATGCAAAAGCATTAACACTCGCTAATGTTATGGTGGGTTTTAGGAAATCTGGCGTTTTCACTGCTGTTACTGACAGACCATTGCTCTGCAAAACGACGACCAACCATCTGCGTCATCCTTAACTGACTTACTATACCAAAAAGAACAACCATCTACATCTACATCTTCAATTCAAGTTTCGGAACACTTTCGGAACGCAATTGTCCAAGAACTCCTTGCATGAAGAACTCGAAAGACATAGAGAAATTTTAGAAGAACTCGTACAACACAAAAAGACTCATACAATCACTCCTGAATTAATTAGAAGTTACCCGAAAGCTGTGCCAAGGAAAACAGATAGGAAACCCAGAAACAAAGGCCGAAGTACTATTATAACTGACACTCCTGAAAAAATAGTAATAGAAGAAAAAATGGCAAAAGTAGAACAACAAAAATTATTTAAAACCCCAAAAAAATTGAAACAGGAATTAGGGACAAGTTGCGATAAAAAAGTTAGCTTTAACAAAGGCGTCACTAAGAAGAAGATAGTCAAGGCTTATCGAAATAACTGTGCCAGTGATTCCAGCAGTAGTGATGACGACTTTCTAACAAATGATACATCGTCCGATGAAGATGGCTGGATTTCCAAAGATGAAGATGAATTGATAGTAGACTACAATAAGATTGGAAGAAAGAATGTTGGTAAACTGTTGTCTGATGTGGATGACCAGGGTAACTATGAAATTTCTTACGTGAGGAAAAGTGAGAAACTTGGAGGTTGATTTGTGTTCCTAAATGTTGCAGATGAGCATTCTGTAAGAAGCAAGGACGCAGAGTTTATACTCCCCGAACCTTCAAGCTTCAAGTCCAAAAGGCTTTCTTCAGGTTTCATTAAATTTCCAGCTTCGTTAATTACGTACAACGTACGCTAAACACTGTCTCATAGTGTACCATTATGTGTCTCACTCTGTACCGTATATGGTCCACACTGAAACACTGATATATTTTTTTGCTTTACTTTTTATCGATATTATTATCGTAAGATATTGGAAAGACCCCCTAACAGTTTTAAAAACTGACAACCAGATGTAAAACTAACGTCAATACTGCTTTACGTAACGTAAAATTGCAATAGGGAGTTTCTGCAATACGTTCCGTTAAAGTTTACGTACGTTAAACGTTAAAACTCGATTTCCAAATTGATTGGCTAAATTCATAAGGTTGCTAAGCAAAGCAGCCTTTAACGTAACGATATTATTATCGTAAGGTGTTGGAAAGACTCCCTAGTACCCCCTACGTTTTAAAAACTGACACCCAGGTGTCAAAATAACGTCAATACTGCTTTACGTAACGTGACATTGCAATAGGGAGCGTTTGCAATACGTTCCGTTAAAGTTTACGTACGTCAAACGTTAAAACTCGATTTCTAAATTGATTGGCTAAATTCATAAGGTTGCTAAGCAAAGCAGCCTTTAACGTAACGATATTATTATCGTAAGGTATTGGAAAGACTCCCTAGTACCTCCTACGTTTTAAAAACTGACACCCAGGTGTCAAACTAACGTCAATAGTGCTTTACGTAACGTGACATTGCAATAGGGAGCGTTTGCAATACGTTTCGTTAAAGTTTACGTACGTTAAACGTTAAAACTCGATTTCTAAATTGAGTGGCTAAATTCATAAGGTTGCTAATCAAAATGGCCTTTAACGTAACGATATTTTCATCAAAAACTTCCTAATACCTCCTACGTTTTAACCCAGACGTCAAAAAGACGTCAATACTGTTTTACGTAAAGTGAAACTGCAATAGGTAATAATGAGCGAGTTATCGCAACCATCGCGTTAACTTACGGTAAACGTTAAGATCATGTGATCCAGTGGAAAATGAATGGGGCCACGTAATTTTAACGCTTACGGTAAGTTAACGATAACTCGCTAAATGACAACAACAACAACAAATTACGGTAAATTAGGAATATGATTATTAACGTAAACGTTATTTGCGCGCGCGCGTTTATAACAGCGTTAATAACAAGGCCAAACGCCGAATTCGATTTAACGTAAAACTGATTCGCACATCTTAGCTCAACGCAAAAAGTTGACAGTTGACGTTATTTACATTCGATCTAGTTTTTTATGCGCTATTTTCTATTCGCAGTAGAAGTAGAGTAGCAACAGCAGAGAAAATAATAATGTATATATACATATATAAAAGTGAGGTTAGTTTAAACAAAACGCTAATTTGGAGTGACGTTACGCTATTTGTGAGCACGCGTACCGTTATTTTTGCAGTATTTAGCGTACACGTTATCGTAACTCCTAGTTTCAAGCACTGCCATACTATCAACGCTATTATTGCCGTAGACGTTATTTGCACGTGTTTTTGCAAAATGTTTCGTGTTAAAATTTGCGTACGTTAAATGCTAGAATCATGAGGTTGCTAAGCAAATTAGCCTTTAACGTAACGATATTTTTACCGTAAGACATTGCAAGAACTTGCTATTGCACAACGTGCGAAAAATATCCGGCAACGTTAACGTTACGACTTTAAAGACGGTCGTATGAAATAACGAATTTTCAAAATTTAGAGATTTTGAATAACGTTTTGGTTACGTAGCAGTCTGTCTATTGTTAAATGTCATTATGATCAACTACGTATACAAGTGTCACTTTGATTAATGAATGTTTGACGTTTTAAAATAAAATCTTGGCTACTAGGTGATGTAGTTGATTGTAGACGTGCGTTAAACCCAGTCGTCTTTTAATTTAGCGGACTTATTACGTCTTTGAATTTTACATACGATACATTATACGTTACGGATAACGTACACGCTAAGTACTACATAACTATTGATGCGCATGCTCGTAAGTATGTGAGCAAGCGCGTTACCGTTATTATGGCATTTAGCGTAACCGTTATTCATTACGAAAACTCCCTAATGCTATTCAACCCAGGGGTTAACGTACACGTCTTAAAAAAAAACGTTATGCATTAACTCGCTAAAGCCAAGTGTTAATACCGCCCACGTTCTAAAAACTGACATCCAGATGTGACACTGCAATATCTCCCTAATATTTAAGTGTCTGAATGACGGGGCAAATACCGTTACGTTAAGCGTGAGGCTACGGCAATGAAACATCCGCGTGATCGCATTAATGAGCTGAGCTGATTACGGAAAGTGGAACTGCACCATTTAAGTGGCACCGGTTTACCGTATTTTATAACGTAATTTTAATTTTAGCGGTATTCAGCTTGATCTATGCGATTATTCTGTAACTCCGCACTAAATTAGAAACACACTCTCTTTCTTTTACGTTGTCAACATTTTTTTGGCCCCCTACCTTACCTTAACTTGTAATCCGATTCTCTGACATTGACATTTCCAGCGCTACTCAGACGATTTTTGGTAAAACTAAAGATTGCGTAACAATTTCTTTTTATCACCGTGTGTATTTGACGACTCCAGTTCGGTAGTACCCTGTATAAGCAGATTTCTGTTTCCCGCTGTATCTTTGGCTTTTCGCATTCGATTATAATTCCGTTTCGCAGTCGGTGACGGGGGGGGGGGGGGGGGGGCGATAAAAAAAATGTATGAATCTGAACGATACGATTGTCAAACTCATTGCCATTGTCACTTTTGACTTTCTTCAGTTTATTTCCTGCTTGGTCACGGGTCAATTTTTTCCGACGAAAGATATTTATAAGTTATTCCGTTATCTTATATTATCATCTATATTAGAACGAATAAGAAATATGACTCGTTAGCTTAGCGGTAATAGCGTGGAACTGTTGAAACAAACCAAGGTCGGAGGGTTCGAATCCCCCACGGGTCAATTTTTTTCCTGACGGAATTTTTCTTAATGTATTTCGTTGTCTTATATTTACTATATTAGGACGAATAAAAAAAAAATATGCAAAAAGTCTCCGTTACTGTCCCACTTACAATTAGTTACTAGCACAATGGCACGACTGCTTGTGACTGTTTCATAACGTATTTAACTGCTCAATAAAACCATTACATTCTTGCCAATCACGTAATTAATTAAAAAGCCATCACATTTGCATACGAAAAGCGCAAGAAGAAAAAAAAGCCAAGCTGCATGGGAACCAGCGTGTTGTACTTTCGCCCACTGCATATACACATACGTTTTACGTTCGGCCGAGCACCAAACTCGAGGCCCCCGGAGGGCCAAGCACACCGAATAACGGTACGCCGCCGTGTTTCTGGCCGTAGTCTTTTTTTTTTGGTTAGCGGTGGTGCGGTGCTATTATGAGATGTAACCTTGCACACATGCACATTACAATACACACACATTTCTCCATGTGCGATGAGGAGGTACGTCGTACATCAAAGATGGAATCGCTGCCCTGCCTACGGTTACGTGAATGTTTACTTATTGTGACTGTGAGGCGTTCTTCTACCTATTAACGCCTTTGCGTTTTTCTGTGCAGCACAAGCGGAAATGTTTACACGTAGGTAAAACGCATCTATGATGAGGAAACTCGATTGGCAATGCAAGTACGCCCGAACTCTCTTCAAAATAAAACCAAGACATCAAAACTGCAAGAAAATAATTTATACAAATCTTACACGATAGCCCCTTCATTATAATTAAGTTTCTTTTTAGCTTTTTTTTTTAATCTGGCGTCGAATTTGGCAATGAAAATTCAATTGCGAACCAACTTCCAACCAGTTTCACGTTGTACGGGGCTGTTTCACGTCGTACGGGGCAGTTTCACGTTGTACGGGGCAGTTTCACGTTGTACGGGACAGTTTCACGTTATACGAGGCAAATTCACGTCATGCGAGGCAAATAGTAGCAGGTGATAGGCAGTAAGCAGAAAAGCCGTACGAGAGTCATCTAGTTCTACTACCATCAAACACCGCCGCGAAAGTTCGGACGTGCATGTAGAATCAAAGCCCTCTCTCGAGACTTCGATGTAATCGTCGTGATTTATGGCATCAGACGACCGGACTTAACGTCGAGCGGTATCGTACACTTTTTTTTGTGTTAATCAAGTAGGATATCCTTGCCGGTGTTTATGCTCTTGAATTTTAATTTTATTTCGATCTAAAGTAATTAACGTACGTTTAAAACGTTAAAATTGTCATACTTTTCTTTTAGATTTCGTTATATATAGGGTGACTGATAATTTCAATATATACAGGGTGACTGATAAACGTATTTCTTTTAAAGACGCGGAATTTCAAACTTGAGGACGCCTTGCTTCTTCTTCAAAAGGACTTGAACTCCCTTTTTGATTGGTATAACTCTAATAGACTTGCTTTCAATATTGACAAATGTCAAACTATTTCTCGCGTAAAAAATGCAAATTTTTGTTTCACTGTCAAATAAACGGTCAATATTTGAAACACTCGCATTGTTTCTAAATGAAAAAGGTAGAGCGTCGATCGTCTGAGTTTGACAGATATTCCAATTTGACGTCTGTCATTGCTGCATATTATGACAAACCCAACATGCACAGTGCACCGGTCTCCATCCTTTTGCTATTTTATTTTTTTTTAGTATTTTTATGACAACTTACGATGTTAAATATTTCAAAATCGTGTAAGTTTGACAGGTGTTCAAACTTGATGTCTGTCATTGTTGTATACGTACAGGCACACACCTTCATACACACAGTACACTTCCAATCTCTTGTTTCGCAACGTTTCCACCCATGCGTCAAAATTGTGTAAATTTGACAGGTGTGCAAATTTGACGCCTGTCATTGTTTTAAATAACATTCATTCTTCATTCACCATTCCCTGATTTCTCAGCATTTTCAAATAACTTTCGGAGTCGGCGTGTTAAAATTACGTAAGTTTGACACGTATTCAAATTTGACGTCTGTCATTGTTGCATATGACACACGCCGCTTGTTTTCAGCGTTTTCAAAAGATTTGATGTCCGATATTATTTTAATTGTTGGCATACACTAGCATGTTCAAATAATTTTTTATGTCAACTAATTCTGAATTGTCACACATGACATTGTCATTTGTCATTGTTGTCACACATGAAAACGTTGGCATAAATTCGTTTTCCATTCTCTCTTGTTTTTCAGCGTTTTTCAAAATAACTTTTGGCGTTAAGCATTTCAAGACCGTGTAACTTTGACAGGTGTCCAAATTTGATGCTTCTCATTCTTTTCAATGATATACACTATACATACGTCTCTATTTATCATACTCTTTTCTCGACATACTCAAATAAGTTTAGGTGACATGCGCTGTAAATCGTGTAAGTTTGACAGATATCAGATTTGATGTCTGTCATTTTCTCTCATGCCAACGCTGTCATATACAGCACATGTCAATTCTCTCGTATTTCAAAAGAAATTTCGCTAGCAAATATTTCAGAATCGAGTAAGTTTGACAGATATCCAAATATGATATCTGTCACTGTCGTAGATGATGTATGTACATACATATATACGTTCTCTATTGTTTAGTTTTACATTTTCAAAAGAACTTTCGCTGTCAAATACTTCGAAGCAGCATGCTTCGTCACCGATGTCACCTAAAGTTATTTGAGTATGTCGAGAAAAAGAGTATGATAAATAGAGACGTATGTATAGTGTATATCATTGAAAAGAATGAGAAGCATCAAATTTGGACACCTGTCAAAGTTACACGGTCTTGAAATGCTTAACACCAAAAGTTACTTTGAAAAATGTTGAAAAACAAGAGAGAATGGAAAACGAACGTGTATTATTTATGCCAACGTTTTCATGTGTGACAACAATGACAAATGACAATGTCATGTGTGACAATTCAGAAAAAATTATTTGAACATGCTAGTGTATGCCAACAATTAAAATAATATCGGACATCAAATCTTTTGAAAACGCTGAAAAACAAGCGGCGTGTGTCATATGCAACAATGACAGACATCAAATTTGAATACGTGTCAAACTTACGTAATTTTAACACGCCGACTCCGAAAGTTATTTGAAAATGCTGAGAAATCAGGGAATGGTGAATGAAGAATGAATGTTATTTAAAACAATGACAGGCGTCAAATTTGCACACCTGTCAAATTTACACAATTTTGACGCATGGATGAAAATGCTGCGAAACAAGAGATTGGAAGTGTACTGTGTATGAAGGTGTGTGCCTGTATGTATACAACAATGACGGACATCAAGTTTGAACACCTGTCAAACTTACACGATTTTCAAACATTTAACATCGTAAGTTGTCATAAAAATACTTAAAAAAAAATAGCAAAAGGATGGAGACCGGTGTATTGCGCATGTTGGGTTTGTCATAATATGCAACAATGACAGACATCAAATTGGAATATCTGTCAAACTCAGACGATCGACGCTCCGCCTAGGACTGCTACCTACCTAATTATATCAAAATAGTCGACCTTGAATAGTGAAAATTGGGAGAAACTCCTTTACATTGGTGAACAACCTACCTGAAATTGTATGCCCAGCTCAGTGGAGATGACTCTCGTACGGCTTTTCTGCTTACTGCCTATCACCTGCTACTATTTGCCTCGCATGACTTGAATTTGCCACGTATAACGTGAAACTGTCACGTACAACGTGAAACTGCCCCGTACAACGTGAAACTGCCCCGTACAACGTGAAACTGCCTCGTACAACGTGAAACTGGTTCGCAATTGAATTTTCTTTACCAAATTCGACGCCAGATTAAAAAAAAAAGCTGAAAAGAAACTTAATTATAATGAAGGCCGAAAAGAATTTATTGTGTAAGATTTGTATAAATTATTTTCTTGCAGTTTTGATGTCTTGGTTTTATTTTGAAGAGAGTTCGGGCGTACTTGATTGCCAATCAAGTTTTCTCATCACAGATGCGTTTACCTACGTGTAAACATTTCCGTTTGTGCTGCACAGAAAAACGCAAAGGCGTTAATAGGTAGAAGAACGCCTCACAGCTAAATTTGTGTCTTTGTTATATGAGCACAAGCCACAATTCGTTTTAGCTTTCATTATAATCAAGTGCGCGGAATTCGCGCAAGCCCATGCCGTCTTTCTTTTTGGCCTTCATCATCATGCAGTACGTCAGATTGCGATTTCTCTTCATTGCTAGCGCGTCATTCATTTTTCTAAAGTGGTTTTATGTGAACTGTAGATGGACGATCTTGGAAGTGCCAAGACAATACAATTTAATTGCAATTCGCTTGCTCTATACAAGGTGTCTTCTGAACTAGGCGTACTTTCAACAACGGGCGTTATAATATAATATGAATTTAATTTGTGCTTTTCTGGGTGTGAATCAGAAACTAATTAGAACGTGAAGCCTGTACGTGCGCGTCCAGTTTGTAACTCGATAATCTTTTTGGGAACGAGGTAACCGATCGTAAATTTGTGTGAGCGTTTAAATTTTATAATAAACGTAAACAAAGCGCCGGCGTTGTGTCCCCCGAGTAATTTCTGGCGGTGTCACATTCACATGAAACAGTTCTGCGCTCGCGAAGCTACCGCCGCAGTTGAATAACCAGTTCTCGAGTTTACATAGTTTACAAGTTCTCCGCGTAAGCGAGCCACGGCGCTAAGGAGCCACTTTCACTGGATTCTAGGTTATCCACGTGTCTCCCCGATTTTTTTTATCTTATTTTCGGCTTAACATTTTATTTTAATCTCGTACGCGCCGGCGAAGATGGTCCTCTCGCCGGATGGCGAACTGCTAGAGGATACAATGCGGCCGGGCCTTATCACGACGCGACGTCGCGTAATAGAAGGAGATCGACTGATTTTTAATCTGGACATATTTGTTTATGTTTCTACGAGCTGGGAACGCTCTTAAATAGAACGCTCCATTATTTCGAGTAACTCTTTTTTTTCCCCTCCCCCGATTACGCTCGCCTCAATGGACTAGTTTTATCGACGCTGCACGTTTCACGATCTTTTCGGTCGATATCGCCGATCGACGTAATTGAATTTGTAAATTTATGCGATTCTCGAGCGATTGTATTCAAAACTGAAAACGAAAGTTGTAAAAAAAATCGCTAATCCGCTAAAGCTGACGTATCGTAATCGAAAGTTCTTTATTCACCTAAATTTTTCGTTTAGGTTTCATGCTTTCTATTAACCAAATTGTATTTTCGAAACGAGTTCGAATTTCTTTCGAATTCTACTGCCGCGAGCCCTCTTCGGCGAGCGGTCCTTCCTAAAAATCATCAACTTCTTCCCGATACCTCACGTGGGCGTGTTCGTATATAATTGTATTTAACACAACCTCGACTTTAGCAAATACAACAAATTGAATAATTAATAATTGAAATGAAACGGGTGAACAATGAAAACAATATATTTAACAATGTGCCCGTCCTGGATTCTTGCAGGGCGACCTCTGGTAGCGGAGTAACAGTTACTGAAGATGTGGAACTATTTTAGATTTAATTCCTGCGGTGTTCCTGTTCTCCTCTCTCTCTCTTCTACAACAGCTGACGTCGAAGGAGTCGATGGATTTGTAGAGTGTGAGTGATCCCTTGACAATGGCTGCGCAAGAGGTGTAGTGGTGTAACTCAAAAAAAACGCGACTTTTTCTGAATTACGTTAGAATTCTTCAGACATCCTAGCGGCTATTATATACAGGGTGATACTTGACTTGAGTCGTCAATTAAAACCTACATGAAAACAGGAAGAATTAACCGAAAATTCGTCCTGTAAATGAAAAGCGCTGCTTACACACGAGAGGGAAATGTTTAGACTTTTGACGTCTCGATTACGTCACTTAAACCCATCGGCAAGCCTACTTGTTTGGTTGAGGTTAGCGCCATGCGTGACGTTTTGTCAAGTCAAGACACACGCAGTTGTCAAGGAAACCGAAAGGCAAGAAGCTGCCAAAGAAATTAAACATGAACTGACAGACACAATTTAAGGTGACGTATGGCGTATGACGTGCGGCTTAGACCCCCAATGACATCGCTTGAAGCATCATTACTAAAGTTTCAGACACGCGGTTGTCAAAAGAAAAACGCATGCACATAAATGATTCAAGCCCAATAGCACCCTATATACCCTAACCGTCTTATTTCTCACACCTCCACTTAATTTTTAGAAACAAGTTTCCAAGAGTTTATTCTTCTTTTTTTTCGCGTGGCAAATTATCGAAACTTCCCGCACGCTGACCTTGAAGTTACGTCAAAGTGACGTCGTCATTTGTGAAACCGATTAAGACGAGCGCCGTCAAAATATCGAAAGGCGAACGACTCCAGTCCGGCAGCACCCTGTACACATCCTAATGATTGTTTTTGCTCGCAAAAGTTTGAAACAAATTTGCATATAATAATTTTAGTATTTTCAAAATGGCTACCGTCTCTTGTTTCCTGTCCTGAAGTTACACCGAACTTTTTTTTAGGAACTTCTGCCTTGAAATTTGGACGGCACGTCTTAGCTTAGTACGAGTGTTTATTGATTTAATGTCCCAGTTGTCACTGTCTATATGCACTCTCCAAAGAAAGCGTCATTACATCCGACTTGAAGGACCAATCGGCGACACCTCACGTCAAGTTAAGTCATTCATTTATGAATTTATCTTTCTCTAAAGTGTAAAGCTCGGTAACACCCTGTACATCCTAATTATTGTACTTCTCACAAAAGTTTGAAACAAATTTGCATTTAATAATTTTAGTATTTTCAAAATGGCTACCATCTCTTGTTTCCTGTCCTGAAGTTACACCGAACTTTTTTTTAGGAACTTCTGCCTTGAAATTTGGACGGCACGTCTTAGCTTAGTACGAGCGTTTATTGCTTTATTGTCCCAAATGTCACTGTGTGTATACACTCTCCAAAGAAAGCGTCGTTACATCCGGCTCGAAGGACCAATCGGCGACATATCATGTCAAGTTATTTTAGTTCTTTCTTTGTCGTGCAACGCCCGGTATCACTTTTCACAAAAGTTTGGAAACAATTGAATTTAGTAGCAAAATGTATAGCGAACGATCACACCTTGCATTTAATAATTTCAGTATTTTCAAAATAGCCGCCGTCTCTTGTTTTCTGTCCTGAAATTCTACCGATTGATTTTTTTTTAAATCAACTTTTGCCATGAAATTTGGACGACACGTCTTAGCTTGGCGCAAGCGTTTATTGCTTTATTGTTCCAACTGTCACTGCCCGTATACACTTGCCAAAGAATGCGTCTTACATCCGGCTCGAAGGACCCATCGGCGACTATCATGTCAAGTTGAAACGTTCATTTATGAATTCATCTTTTCTTATTATGCAAACGTAAAATTCTGGCCATTTTTTTTTAATTTTAAGGATTTATACTTTGTCTTGTAGTTTTCTTGATTTGTTTGTCTTGAGATTGGGTGACGCGAATTTCCAGTTGATTTAAAAATTTCTACCGAGACGCCCAAACCACTTTTCTGATCAAGCGGACGCTTGTTGTCCAATTCACATTCATATCCGGCTCGAAGGACCAATTGTTCGTTAAGTAAAATGACGATTTTTTCGAGTCTTAAGACCTTATGTAATCATATTATGCACTCGCTTTATTTCTTTTTACTTTGGCGACTCGAGTTTTGAGCGACTTGGATTTTCGGACGATTTAAGAGTTCCAGAGTAAAAATTCGTTTAATTCACGCCTCTCGCTTGCGTGATGCTGACGCTTGTAGTTCAATTCCTCACTCGGACGTACGTACTCAGCAAGGAGAGCGTCGTATCCTGCTCGAAGGACCAATAATTCATTTTGCGTAAAATCGGACTGGACTATTAAATGCTTGCTCGCTTGATACTTACATTTATATTTAGCACGGCATTCGAAAGAGCGCAGAAAAACGTGCAACTTTTGTCTAAAAATTCTTTTTTTCTAACTTCAAAAATAAGCGAGGTAGAGACGTGTGAACTTTCAGGTTAGCGCCCTCTAGTAACTCGAAAAGTAATCACGTTAGACCTATAGTGCGACCCATCAATTCACACCAAAATTCGCCGTGGAATTCGAAGTTGCAATAATATACAGGGTGTTCCATTTGAAATAACGCAAGTTTGTTGTGAAAACCGAAAAACGATTTCTTTTGTTTCTTCCGTTTTTTTTTTGTAATTTTATTCAATGAAATTTTTTTATGTTTACCTTTTTTTAATTTTATAAATTTGTTGATCGTCTTTTGTTTTATTTTTCGTAAAAAATTGCACAAATATCAAATCTTAATTTTAGAAAGTTTTGTTTATTTAATGAAATTTTTTTAATTTTTATAATTTTTTGTAATTTTATTTCACGTTTTTTTATTTTTGTAATTTTTTTCTAATTTTCTTCAATGAGATTTTTTTAGTTTTATGAATTTGTCGATCGTCTTTTGTTTTATTTTACGCCAAAAATTGCCTAAAGTTCAAATCTTAATTTTAGAAAGTTTTTATTAATCAATGAGAATTTTTAAATTTTTATAATTTTTTGTAATTTTATAGAAAGTAGAAAGTATTGTTTATTTCATGAGAATTTTTTAATTTGTAATTTTTTGAGATTTTATTTAATGAGATTTTTTTAATTTTTATTTTTTTCTAATTTTATTTAGAGATTTTTTTATTTTAATTTTTTTTTTAATTTTATAAATTTGTCGATCGCCTCTTTATTTTACATCAAAAATTGCACAAATGTCAAATCTTAATTTTAGAAAGTTTTGTTTATTTAATGAAATTTTTTTAATTTTGTAGAAAATAGAAAGCATTGTTTATTAATGAGAATTTTTTAATTTTTGTAATTTTATTTAATGAGATTTCTTTTATTTTTATTATATATTTTTTTCTAATTTTATTCAATGAGATTTTTTTATTTTTATTTTTTAATAAATTTTATAATAATAATAATTTTATAAATTTTCTTTATTTCTCGATCGTCTTTTGTTTTATTTTACGTTAAAAATTGCACAAATATCAAATCTTAATTTTAGAAAGTTTTGTTTATTTATTGAAAATTTTTTAATTTTTATAATTTTTTGTAATTTTATTTCGTTTTTCTTTATTTTTGTAATTTTTTTCTAATTTTCTTCAATGAGGTTTTTTTAATTTTATGAATTTGTCGATCGTCTTTTGTTTTATTTTACGCCAAAAATTGCCTAAAGTTCAAATATTAATTTTAGAAAGTTTTTATTAATCAATGAGAATTTTTAAATTTTTATAATTTTTTGTAATTTTATAGAAAGTAGAAAGTATTGTTTATATAATGAGAATTTTTTAATTTTTAATTTTTTGTGATTTTATTTAATGACATTTTTTTTTATTTTTATTTTTTTGTAATTTTATTCAATGAGATTTTTTTATTTTAAATTATTTTAAATTTTATAAATTTGTCGATCGTCTCTTTTATTTTACATCAAAAATTGCACAAATGTCAAATCTTAATTTTAGAAAGTTTTGTTTATTTAATGAAATTTTTTAAATTTTGTAGAAAATAGAAAGCATTATTTATTAATAAGATTTTTTTAATTCTTGTAATTTTATTTAATGAGATTTCTTTTATTTTTATTACATATTTTTTTCTAATTTTATTCAATGAGATTTTTTTATTTTTATTTTTTAAATTTTATAATAATAATAATTTTATAAATTTTCTTTATTTCTTGATCGTCTCTTGTTTTGTTTTTCATCAATAAATGCACAATTGTCAAATTTTAATTTTAGAAAGTCTTGAAACCTGCAACTTTTGTCTAAGAACTTTTTTTCTAACTTCAAAAATAAGCGAACTTTCAGCTTAGCGCCCTCTAGTAATTCAAAACGTAATCATGTTAGACCTATAGTGCGACCCATCAATTCACGCTAAAATTCGCCGTAGAATTCGAAATTGCAATAATATACAGGATGTTCCATTTGAAATAACGCAAGTTTGGTGTGAATGCCGAAAACGTGAGTTTCTTTTGTTTTCTTCTCGACGGAAATCGAAAGTGCTCAGAAAAACGTGCAACTTCAGTGTAAAAACTTTTTTCTAACTTCAATATCTCAACAAAAAAAAATCATACAACTTTTTGGTTTACAGTCTCGTTCTGTTTCCTCCATTTTGTCTTCTTTGTGAAAGAAATATCCAGCGTTGCCAAATCAAACAAAAACTTTTTAGCTTTTTATTCCGCATGTTTATATAATGTCAAAGTCGTCAGCTGACATTAGTGACGGGACAATGTCAACGACATTAGTGACAGGACAAACACTAGGTTATGTTGAAATAACCTAGATTTTATTACGTCAGTCACTTAAACGAAAAAGCGGTCATACTGTTTGATACCCTTGTGGAAATGTAACGCATATGTAACAAAATGGCAAATGTGACAGTTATACTCGAGTGACGTTACTGTATAGATTCTTATACCGTGTCAATAATGTCAGTGTTGCCACCTATGAGGTCGATCGATTCTAAATCTGACAATACCTCTTCTTCTCAATAACAAAAAACGGGATTGTTTTTGAAGTTAGCAGAAAATATTAAATACAAAAGTTACAGATTCGTGTCCAACATTTCGACTGCCGTTCGCGAAAGAACAATTGAACATCGCGTTGTCCAGGTATAACCCAAAGTTGCGTTTCTTTTAATGGAACACCCTGTATATTATTGCATATTTCGATTCCAAATCAAATTCTACCCTGATTTGATGGGTCGCATCATGGGTGTAGGACAAGCGGTTCTCGAGTTACTCGCCGTCGTTCGAAAATCACAACTCGGAAACGGCTCACGTCAGACCCCACATGCGACACATGAATTCACGGTAGAATTGTCTTGCGAATTCAAAAACGCAATAATATACAGGGGTTTCTTTAAAAAAATCGCAACTTTATGTCATATTTCGACAATGCGATGCGCGATTGTTTTTTCGTGAACGGCGTTCGAGGCCACAACAAAACAGCTACCAGTTTCATATTTGACATTTTCTTCTAATTCCGATAATAAAAGAGAGATGGCGTTCTTGGTTTCGTTTAATTAGCGAACGCGTTTTCTTCGCCCTCTGACGTGTTTATTTTCGGAGATAGATAGAAATATTAAATACAAGAGTTACAGATACTTTCGTAAAGTTTTTAATGCCGTTCACAGAAAAACAATCGAGCATCGCGTTATTGAGATATAACCAAAAGTTGCGGTTTTTTTAACGGAACACCCTGTATATTATTGCAGATTTTGATTCCAAATCAAATTCTGCCCTGAATTGATGGGTCGCACCATGGATCTAGGACGAGCGATTCTCGAGTTAGTCGCCGTCGTTCGGAAATCATAACTCGACAACCGCTCGCGTCAGACCCCTCATGTGGCACATGATTTTAGGGTAAAATTGTCTGGCGAATTCAAAAATGCAATAATACACACTGTGTTCAATTAAAAAAAGAATGCAGCTCACAAATTAAATTGATCTGCTTGGAAGTCAAACACTACACGTTGCAATTGTTTTCATCCAGGGATCTGCATTGCTTTGCTAACAACGGATGGTTTTTATTTTTTCTTCCTTTCTCTTCCGTCTTTACGTATTTTCGATTAGTGCTGCGCCATCATAATTTTTTTGTTTTGTTTTGTAGGCAAACGCCATAGTGAAATCGACGGCCATATACCAGACCAGTCCAATAATTTTTTGTCACAATTTTTTTTAATTAATTTTAAATTGTATTTTTGTATGGATTTCTGCCATTTTTAAAGCAAAACACTGAGATTACAAGAGATTACACAGAAGTAAACAAATCATGACGAGTTGTCAGCTCAGAAACAGTGTTGCCGCAACACTGTTAAAAACTGTATCAATCTTCGAGCAAGAAAAGTACTAAATTTTTGACAAAAAGTACTAACTATTAACTCTGGTTTGCACCGAACCAATAAACTCAGCTTAAATTTAAGCGTCACTTGGAATGTGATTTACTGAATGTTGTGTAACAGTGTAACCTGAAATGTCACATTATAAACACCAGTTAAATTTAAGCTTAGCTCAAGTGGTTGTTGCAAACGGCCGTAAATAAATTAATTACATATTGGTTTTTTGTTTCATTACTTTTATTTACTATGAATCAAAAATAAGCGAAATAGAATTTATAATTTATAATTTATAATTTATAATTTATAATTTATAATTTATAATTTATAATTTATAATTTATAATTTATAATTTATAATTTATAATTTATAATTTATAATTTATAATTTATAATTTATAATTTATAATTTATAATTTATAATTATAATAATTTATAATTTATAATTTATAATTTATAATTTATAATTTATAATTTATAATTTATAATTTATAATTTATAATTTATAATTTATAATTTATAATTTATAATTTATAATTTATAATTTATAATTTATAATTTATAATTTATAATTTATAATAAAAAAAGTAATCCTTCGTATATTGAGATAGTTGTTTATTTAAATTATATGCTCTACGGACAACCGCCTTTATCTACGTTTTAATTTTTATCTTGTTCATGCGGCATCCCAGATGAGATTTCGGCGATTTTGAAAACGAGAAAGTGTACCTGTAACCCACCGACCGAAAATTCGATTTGGTTGCAGAAAAGGAAGAAAAAAAAATTAATCAAACCCATGCGATTAGGTAACGACAATCGTTCTAGATAATCGCGAGTACGTGACCGCAAAAATGGGCGCAAATCAAAACACTTGCGTAACGAAACGGTGCCGTCGTCGCGTCGTCGGCGTTTTCGTCAAAAACCAGCGCGTCCGCGAAATTAAGAACAATGATCTAGAAAGCGCGTGCCCAGGCGTTTTTCTTTTTTGCTTTTTATTGTCGGCTCAGGGGTTCCGGGTTCGCTCCTTTCTCGTTGTTTTGTTGACGCTACTGTTGCCAGGTCGGATTTGTTAATTGGTCAGGATTTTGCGTTCTTGCAGCGATGCAGTTTTCAAGCGATAAAGTGTGTATCGATTGTTTCAGTTGAAGCCAGCCAATCGGGAACGAGATTTATCAGGCCAACCGAATTTTTAAACGCTCGTTGTTACCTACCGCAACTAAAGGAGGATTTCTGCTTTAAATTCTTTAATTTTTCAGAGAAAACTCGATAAGCGTATCCTGTTGGAAGCTGGCTTACTTTGAGCTAAAATTAGACGCAACGCGTCTCTTCTATTGTTCCTTACTTAGAAATATTTTAATTTTAATGTCGTTCCATACTTTTTTATAAATAGAATTTTCTTCTGGGTTTACTTTGCCCAATCTTCAATAAGAGGGTCGAATGGGACAAACTGAAATGTCCACCTCCGACAGTATGCTATTTCTAATTTTGGTTGGGCGCCAAAACTGTCATTCCCTGACATACCTATAATTTAATTGTTGCACGTTTGATTAGAAACTTTAAAAAAAATTGTTTCTCTTGTTTAAATGCATTAATTTATTTGCGTGCTCCTATAATAGTTGGTTGAGTGAATAGCTTTTGCGCTATCGCCAATGCGATACTTTTTGGCGCCCAACACGGGGTCAACTCCAAAAAGCGAAACAATGTATTACATCAATCTCAGGGTTTATTTACCTGACGGGCTCTCCTGCAATTCAACGACTTATTATTACACGTTTTAAAGAAAAGACAAGAAACCTCCTCGAGGAAATTTATTTTCAACACGTTTTGATTTTCTGTAATTCTTAAGAATTCCGTCACTTCATCGTTTTCTAGATCTTACATGTTAACAGGCCACTTAGCTTAGCTCGGGGCAACCTGTATGCGATTTTTTTCTAGACACCTTTGAAACGAAAAACAGGAAACATCATTGCTGATTTATTTTTTAAAAACGTCGAGAAAAAAAAAAGAAAACTGAATTTTGTAGGTGTACGATTTTTTGAAACCTAAAACAGAAAATCTCCTTGTGGGGATTTACTTCTGGCGAAGTCGAAAAAAAAAACGAAAACATAAGACGATCGATTGAATTTCGTAGGTATCAATACTCCACTCAGCTTGGGGAACCCTGTATACGGTTCCTTTCTTAATATTTTTGAAACGTAAAGCACAAAACTTCTTTGTGCTTGTGATTGACTTTTAAAAAATGTCGAAGTAAAAGAAAAACAAAAACAAAAGACGATCGACTGAGTTTCGCAGGTTTGCAGATATTATTAATAGGCCGCTTTGCTTGAAGGACCCTGTATACGACTTTCTTTTTTTTTGAATTTTTTGAGACGCAAAAAATGTCTTTGCGAAGATTTACTTTCAAAAAATATTGGAAAAACAAAGAAAAACAAAAGGCGATCGATTGCGTAACGCGGCTTTCGAAGAACTACGGGATGCCGTCTTTTGGCTAACAGAAAAGAAAAGAAAAACAAAAACAAAAGACCATCGACTGAGTTTCGTAGGTGTGCAGGTATTATGAATAGGCCGCTTTGCTTGAGGGACCCTGTATACGACTTTTTTTTTTGGAATTTTTTGAGACGTAAAAAATGTCTTCGCGAAGATTTACTTTCAAAAAATATTGTAAAAACAAAGGAAAACAAAAGGCGATCGATTGCGTAACGCGACTTTTGAAGAACTACGGGATGCCGTCTTTTGGCTAACAGAAAAAAAAAAGAAAAACAAAAACAGAAGACGATCGACTGAGTTTCGCAGGTGTGCAGGTGTTAATAGACCGCTTTGCTTGAGGGACCCTGTATACGACTTTTTTTTTTTTTTTAATTTTTTGAGACGTAAAAAATGTCTTTGCGAAGATTTACTTTCAAAAAATATTGGAGAAACAAAGAAAAGCAAAAGGCGATCGATTGCGTAACGCGGCTTTTGAAGAACCGCCATCTTTTGGCTAACAGAAAAAAAAACAAATATTTTTACTAAAAACTTAAACCTCGTCAAAAATTGGAAAGAGAAACACAAGTTATTAAAGTACGGCGAAATGTCATCTTTTGACGAACAGAAAAAAAAATTTTTTACGACAAATTTAAACATCACGTTGAAAAAAAAAAGAGAAACGATAAACAAAAGACGATCGACTGCGTTTTTTAGGTGCATATTAATTACGCCTCTAGCTCGGGGAGCCTGTATACAATTTAATATTTTTTTTTTAATATTTTCGAAACGTCAAACAGGAAACGTCATTGCGGATTTATTGTTGAAAAAAATGTTAAAAGAAAAAAACGAAAACAAAAGCCGATCGGACTGATTTTTGCATTTCGGTATTAATAGACGACACTTAGCTTGAGGGACCCTGTATACGATTTTTTTTTTTAATATTTTTGAGACGTAGAATAAATTTTTTTTGGGGATTTACTTTTGAAAAAATATTGAAAAAATAAATAAATAAACGGAAACAAAACACGACCGACTGAGTTTTGTAGGTATTAACAGACAGCTTGGCTTAGCTGTATACATATTTGCTTGAGGGACCCTGTATAAGATTTTTTTTTTGGAATTTCTTGAGACGTAAAAAATGTCTTTGCGAAAATTTACTTTCAAAAAATATTGGAAAAATAAAGTAAAACAAAAGGCGATCGATTGCGTAACGCGGCTTTTGAAGAACTGCGGGATGCCGTCTTTTGCCTAACAGAAAAAAAAAGAAAAACAAACACAAAAGACGATCGACTGAGTTTCGCAGGTGTGCAGGTATTATTAATAGGCCGCTTTGCTTGAGGGACCCTGTATACGATTTTTTTTAAATATTTTTGAGACTTAGAATAAATTTTTTTTGGGGATTTACTTTCAAGAAATATTGAAAAAATAAATAAATAAACGGAAACAAAACACGACCGACTGAGTTTTGTAGGTATTAACAGACAGCTTGGCTTAGCTGCATACATATTTGCTTGAGGGACCCTGTATACGATTTTTTCGGAATTTTTTAGAAACAGAAAATTTCTTTGTGAAGATTTTTTTTTTAAATTTAATAGTAATAATATTTATTGGGTTATAAATTACGAAGTAAAAAAAAGTGTAACCTTATTTAGCCCTTGTCAGAAATATTTAATGCTGTTTAATAAAGGAGAAAGAAGACAAACGTTAGTAACAACGAAGACGAACAACAAATACCGTATTTCAATCGGTTGCTCACAACGAACATAGCTTTTGTAGGTATTGATAGCTTGAAGGACCCTGTATACATTTTGTTTTTAAATCAAAAGCCAGATCTTCCTCGTGGAAATTTGTTTTTAACAAGAATTCTGTCGCCTCGTTGATTTGTGGGTAGGTATTAATAGGCCACTCAGCTTGGGGGACCCTGCATACGATACTTTTTTTGGAACGATTTTTTCTTTCTTGAAACGTGAAACAGAAAACTTCTTCGTGGCGATTTATTAAAAACAAATACGTTGAAGAAAAATTAGCGAAAACAAAAGACGACCGTCTGCGTTCTGTAGGTATCAATAGGCCTCCGACCTTGGGGGACCCTGTATGCGATTTTTTTTTCGAGTGCTTTTTCTTAACGGAAAACAAAATCCATTTAGCTTGGGGGACCCTGTATACACTTTTTTCGGGCGATTTTTTTTGTTTGCAAACAAAAAGCTTCGTGAAGATTTATTTTTAACAAACTTCGAATTGCATTCGCCGTAACTCTTAAGAATTTTGTAACCTTATTGATTTTTTAAGTAAGTATTAAGAGGACACTTAGCTTGAGTTTTCGAGCGATGTTTTTTTTAAGACGAAAACCAGAAACTTAAATGGAGATAAGGGCCGAAAATAAAAGTGAAACGTCGAGTGTCTTTCGGAGATTAATTTTTTTTCTTACTTCGTCGTCTTCAACCTTCAAGGTAGAAGAAAGAAATTAGGACAAAGACAGTCACAGGCAGCACCGCCATTTAAATGCATTAACTTATTTGAGTGCTCCTATAATAGTTGGTTGAGTGAATAGCTTTTGGTGTTCATTTCGTGTTAGACGCCAAAGCGATACTTTTTGGCGCCCAACATGGGGTCAACTCGAAAAAGCAAAACGATTTATTATATCAATCTCAGGGGCTTTCCTGCGATTCAAGAACGACTAAACGACCCGCGTTTCTGTTTTTAAATGTATTAGCTATTAGTATAAGAGTAGAGAAGGGCACCTGGACATCTCACACACTCCTATCACGTTGATGAACAAGAGCTTTTTTTTTTTAATTCGCATCTTGCACTAAGCTTATCTTTTATGCGCAGTTGCTTCGCATTAATCACCCAGAATATTCCGACAGATAAAAATTGTGCGTTTCGAGATAGCGCACTTAAAAATAAACCTCTGTCTGCATTTCGATAACGGATTATTTTGCGAGGGTAAGTTATCGAAAGTGCGTGTGCCGAATTTGCGAAGGCACGAAACGTCGTCGTGTTATTTTTCAAACTGAGAATAAACACACAGATAGACCGCGCCGTTATCCGCGCGGTATCTCCGCGAGAGCATCAAGTGTGCGAAGATATGTACGTTTCTCGGAACGCGACATACAACAATTATTGGTTACACGCAGATAAGGGCCGTATTTTTAGCGTCGAACGCCGTACACGAAAACAAACGTTTAAAAATACGTACACACTTATTAACCCCGATCGGACGCCGTCGTGAACTTTCTCAACTCTCCACGGTCGTAAAGGCATCATTGTTTCCATTACATCCACGTATACACGCGCACGATCACTTTTTTTTATTATTATTATTATTATATTATTGTTGCAAGAACGAGATTACGTAAAGATAAACTTTTACGATGAATAATATTTGCTCGATGTGGTTTTTTTTTCGTCCGTGGAAAGATGTGTGTGTGCGCTTCGAGAAATTGACCCCTGTGACGTGTACACGCGGATCTCGAACGTCACCAGTTTTATCGCGATGTTATTTTCTATTATTGAAAATCTCGTGCCGATTAAATAACAATAACAAGTCACGCCACCCCTTATTTGTTTACGCGATACGACGCGTTATTTTCTCCTTGAAATATTTTATTAGTTATTACACAAATCATCTAGAATGATCTTCAAGCTCCACGCTATCGCTGTTTGCGATGTTGAGCATCTTTCTCGTTCTCCCCAAGACGTTATTACCCTTGGTCGTGGTCGTACGTATCAAAAAAAAAATTTGATCTTATGACTAGATCATGAACTGACCTGGTCAGCACTGACCTGGATACATTAATAATAAACACAAGAAATTAATTAATATGAAATCAGTTTGGAGGTTGACGTAATTACAAAAAAAATATATATATATAGAAAAAATAAAGTAAATGAAACGAAAGAAAACTCGGCGGGGTGGCGTCGAAAAGTAATGCAAGTAACACGTCAGTTATCGTGAAAGAAAAGGCAACAAAAACAACAAATCATCAAAAACTGAAAGGCTTCTCTTTAAAAGCGCGGGTATTGTTGCAAAATTCGAAATTTCTCTCAGAATTCACCCATTTAGAAATCTAGATTCGGTTCTTGCGTATAAAAACAACTTTGACAACTGTCAAATTAATTACGACTCTATGAATAAATCGAAGACATTCTTGCTTTTAATGTGATCACATTGTAGAAGTACTTCATGGTTACTATCTTTCAAATCATCAAAAACTGAAAGGTTTCTCTTTAAAAGCAAGAGTGTTTTTGTAATTTGACAATTTTATAGGTGACAAAATGCGAGTATTGTTGCAAAAACCGAAATCTCTCTCAGAATTCGCCCAGAATTTCGAAAACTAGATTGGGTTCTTGCATACAAAAACAACTTTGACAACTTTACTGTAAAATTAATTACGACTCTACGAATAAATCGAATTGATTATCACTTAATTAAGTTATAACAAATTTGAATAGTTTGTTTTTTTGGCTTCGCCCCACGTTGGGCGCCATGTCATTTGGGAGAACGCGCTTTAACCATTTCGGTACTGCAGGTTTATACAAAATACGGACCCGAAAGGGTCGAACGGTATTTTTCAACACCCTCTGACGTGTTTCTGTTTTCACGCAAGAATTTATGATTTTTTTTTGCATTAAATAAATAAATAATTAAATAAATAAATCCTCTCAATTATTTTTATTTTTTTTTAATTTCTAACCGAGGGCATTTCCAAAACTCATCTTAGATTAAAATTAATTTGAAAAACTTCGATGTTGTCAACAGTTGGGACCTTCTACTTTGGGGGATGTTTGCGGCCCTGTGCGTTTTTTTCGTCGTTCGAGATTGGACGAAGATTGCTTCTGAGGTAAGCGAGAAGCTCCTCCTCGAAATAAGAACCTAAGACTTTGTTAATTGCAAGAAAAATCACACTTTCACATTTTTCGGTTCAGTCCACATTTTAGTGGTCAGTATGAGTTCAGTAAATGATTTTGTATGACGTCACTAAAGATATTATCGCAATTTCAAAAGTTTTTAACGAGACGCCCTGTATGTCATTGCATTTTTGAACTCGCGAGTAAATTCTAGCCTGAATTCATGTGTCGCATCATGGGTCTCTTACGATTGGTTCTCGAGTTTAGTATTAAAAACAAAAGAAAAAACTCGAGAACCGCTCGTCCTAGTCCCATGTTGCGACCCATGAATTCAGGCTAGAATTTACTTGCAAATTCAAAAATGCAATAATATTTGGGTCGTTCCACTGAAAAACAAATGCAAATCAATGGATAATTTTCTAATTTTTTAAGGCCCTGTACATCATTGTATTTTTGAATTCGCGAGTAAATTCTAGCCGCATCATGTATCTGTTACGATTGATTCTCGAGATTAGTTTTAAAAAGAAAAGAAAAACTCGAGAACCGCTCGTCCTAGACCCATGTTGCGACCCATGAATTCAGGCTAGAATTTACTCGCGAATTCAAAAATGCAATAATATTTGCGTCGTTCTACTGAAAAACAAATGCAAATCAATAGATTAATTTTGAATTTTTTAGGGCCCTGTTTATCATCGCATTTTTTAATTCGCGAGTAAATTTTAGCCTGAATTTATGTGTCGCATCATTGGTCTCTTACGATTGGTTCTCGATTTTAGTATTAAAAACAAAAGAAAAAACTCGAGAACCGCTCGTCCTAGACCCATGTGGCGACCCATGAATTCATGCTAAAATTTACTGGCGAATTCAAAAATGCAATAATATTTGCGTCGTTCCACTGAAAAACAGATGCAAATCAATAGATAATTTTTTTAATTTTTTAAGGCCCTGTATATCACTGCATTTTTGAATTCGCGAGTAAATTCTAGCCTGAATTCATGTGTCGCGTCATGGGTCTGTTACGATTGGTTCTCGAGATTTGTTTTAAAAATTTATGATTTTTTTTTTTGCATTAAATAAATCCTCTCAATTATTTTTTTTTTTAATTTCTAACTGAGGGCATTTCCAAAACTCATCTTAGATTAAAATTAATTTGAAAAACTTCGATGTTGTCAACAGTTGGGACCTTCTACTGGGTTCGGGATTCGAGATTGCTTCCACTAAGATTGACATTGCAGGAAGTGTATTTTAATTTTCTTTCGTCCTTCATCTTCTCGTTCAGAAAAAAAAGGCACTTCCGCTTCGGTTGCAGTTAATAACATTAAAAATAATTTCCATTCGAAAAAATAAATGACAGACGGCCCCCGCAGTGAATCCGCCATGTAAAAGCCTCTGCGCACGCGAAGACATGCTCATAAACTTACTCGAAATACTATGATAAACAAAGGCTTGCTCGACAAAATACTCAAAAGTATAAAAAGCAGCAAACTAGGAAATAAGAGAATATTAGAGACATTTCAATACAACAGGTCGCATTTACTTACCCGAATCTTACTAATGTATGTTTTACTAAAACATAAAAAAAACTAGACTTACGACATTCCAGACGTTGCCATGGTTACGCAATACGTAGACCAATGAATAGTGTGCATTCAAGGTCCTCGTATGCATAGCCATAGCCTAAGTCTAGTTATAACTACAACTTACAATTAATTATAAATATTTTTTACGTTTCGTCGATCAGTAGGATTATGGATTTTGATCATCAGAATTTTCTAATTTTTTGATTATTTTCACGCACCTTTCAGAGAATTAAAAAACATTAAAATGAGGAATGCTCTATATTCAGTTATTCTATAGTTAATAAAAAACGACTTACTGCCTAAACCTCAACAACTAAAAGCGTTTAATTTCGCAAATCGCATCCTGGATTTCAAAAATTTTTCGCTATAATTTCATACGTCATATTTAACTTTGTTTGTGACTTAGCGCAATTAACGCCCCCTATTTTCCTCTCCTTAGGTCTTTGCTTATGTATTGGAACTTTCGTTCGGATTACTACCGCATTCGAAATCGCTTCGTGGACGATTTTTCTTCTTCACAGAAAAAAGAACTGACGCATTCCGAAGACGCTTTGTAGCACTCTCGGAGTTGCAGAAGGTAACAAGAAGAGGAATATCTCCAAATCTTCTGGGACAATGAATTGGGATTCCATCCGGATCACTCCACAGTTCATCAAGTCTTGCACGTCGTTAGATGTTCAACAAGAGGGAATACATGTTGCTGGTCAATCCGATGGCATTCGACAAAATTTGGTACCAGAGCTGCTCCTCAAGATGGTGAAGGCGAAAATATTTTTAGGTATGGTCCAGCTAAGGGCCTTGGTTTTGAAGATACTGTGACCTACCTGCTTGCAAAATGTAGAATTGGGCAAGTTAAGTTCATCTCACGACCGGCTAACTCGTGGAGATGGGCTGGGGGCATACGTAATCCCGATGCAGAGGTGAAATGAAATAAAAATCACCAGTAATGCACACTTGTTTATTTGGGTTTTAAAAAAATGGAAACTAAGTTCCACACAAATTTTGTTAAATAAGTGATAATAAAATGGAATCAAAACGCAGTCAGTTAACCTGACAGTGCCGAACGTTCAAAATTAAATGACATATAACGTCAAAACGCGAAGCAATCGGATCCGTTTGTTCGTTACAAAATTATTAACTTAAATAGCAAAGAAAAGCGATAGTAAAGTTATCTATGCGTGTCAATAAATGTAGGTACAAGACTGCATTCAAAATAATAAAGATATAGTAAAGTAAAATCTGACCTTTACTCTTCCAACTGTGAACGCACAACAGCTGATCAAGGGTCGTGAGGATGTTCGAGACACGAACCAGAAAGTTAGACCAGAGTCTTATACGCCTCTGTTTTATCTATATCTATAGAGGGTGCCTTAAAACACCGTCGCTGTCTTTGGGATCTAATTATGATATAATCGACGCTCATTTAACACGCACCTGATTCCAATTGTTTTTTGCTAGTCGTCAGTCTTGAACTTGATCAATTTTAGATCATCCGATTTTTGTTTTTTTTTTTTGGTAAATTTATATCTTAATAGGTTTCAATCCGCTATATTCATTACTTAATTTCATGTCATCAATCTTAACTTTGGTCAAATTTAGATCACTGAAAATATTTATATCATCGTCGAACCTCGTCTCTCAAAATCCTAAATTTTTTAAGATTTTTCCCAATTGTTTGCCTTGGGTTGAGTTGACCTTTTCGAACCTTGTCTCTCGAAATTCTATTTTATTCTTTTAAGATTTTCCCAACTTTTGCCGATTACTCTCGTCTTGGGTTGGGTCGGCCTTGACCTTTGCTGGAGCAGAGAGCGTCCACATTTTCTGGAAACTTATACAGGGTAATCCCGAAACTGTACGATTAGTTGAAACTCGCGTGCATATTTTCTGTTGACTTACACGTGGTGGTCGTGAAACTCCGGAATTAATCGAACGTCATCGTAGTAATTAAAAGTATCTATAGAGACATGCCGGTTTATCTGATACTCGTAATAACATCTACCTCCAAGATTGAGACTTGCACTGCTTCAATCTATCATTTATATAAACAAGGACGAATGGAACACTTCTTATTTAGTTCGAGGTCAACGTTGAGATACCTGCTTGAGGTACTAATTTCGGTATGTTTAACAAATTGCGATACATCAGCATGTATAACACAACTTCACACTCGATATTTGCCTGATACTTTTGTGTATACGTCAGTTTGACTGTATCTACACTTTCCGATAACAACAATACCATTCTGGAGGTACATGAACGACATAGCTTCGACATATCGTGACACAACACAGCTTCAGGCTCGACATTTACTCGTACTTTTGTGTATGTGCTTAGTTTCACATCCACCTTGAGGCATTAACTTTTTATAACAACAATACCCTTCCAAAGGTACCTTTACAACAAATAACTCGTGTATATTTGACAAATCGAGACTGAATATTGTGTATAACACAGTTTCAGGCTTGACTTTACTCATACCTTTGTGTATATGCTTAGTTTGACATCCAGCTCGAGGTATTCACTTTCTTAAGACAACAGTACCCTTCCAAAGGTACTTTTACAACAAATAACTCGTGTATATTTGACAAATCGAGACTGAATATTGTGTATAACACAGTTTCAGGCTTGACTTTACTCATACCTTTGTGTATATGCTTAGTTTGACATCCAGCTCGAGGTATTCACTTTCTTAAGACAACAGTACCCTTCCAAAGGTACTTTTACAACAAATAACTCGTGTATATTTGACAAATCGAGACTGAATATTGTGTATAACACAGTTTCAGGCTTGACTTTACTCATACCTTTGTGTATATGCTTAGTTTGACATCCAGCTCGAGGTATTCACTTTCTTAAGACAACAGTACCCTTCCAAAGGTACTTTTACAACAAATAACTCGTGTATATTTGACAAATCGAGACTGAATATTGTGTATAACACAGTTTCAGGCTTGACTTTACTTATACCCTTGTGTATATGCTTAGTTTGACATCCAGCTCGAGGTATTCACTTTATTAAGACAACAGCACCCTTCCAAAGGTACTTTCACAACAAGGAACTTGTGCATATATGACAAGTAGGGGCACAACATTGTGTACAACATAGTTTCAGGCTTGAATTTACTCATATCTTTGTGTATACACTTAGTTTGACATCCGCGTCGAGGTATTCACTTTTTTATGAAAACAATACCCTTCCAGAGGCACGGTCACAACACGAAACTTGCATGTATTTGATAAATTTTGAGATACACTATCATGTATGGCATAGTTTCAGGCTTCACAGTTACTCATACGCTCAGTATCACAACCGCCTCGAAGTATTGGCCGTTTTATTACAACAATACCCTTCTAAAGGCATGCTTACGACACTAATCTCGGATATATCTGACTAATTGCCATACGGCGTCGTGTACGACATAGTTTCATGCTTGACATTTACTTAAACCATTGCGTACATGCTCAGTTTCACACCTGCAACTGAGATACTCACTTTAACAACAATAATACGCTTCTAAAGGTACGTTCGCAACAAATAACTTGTGTGTACTTGACGAACTGAGGCAGGACATTGTGTATGACGTAATTTCAAGCCTCACACCTTTGTATATATGCTTAGTTTCACATCCGTTTTATTTAGGTACTCACCTTTTTATGCCAAGGATACCCTTTTAAAGGCACGTTCACAACAAGTAATTCGTGTATACTTGACAAGACGAGGCAAGACATTGTGTACGACGTAGTTTTCGACTGCTCTCCAAGTCCAGTCGTGCTCGAGCAAATATAGAAAACTCAGGCTTGAAGAGATACCTACCCAGCGTTCACAGCAACTTGTAGATGTATGGGAAAACAGTTGAACCAAAAGTCTTGAACAATCATATTTGGTATTCGCTTGGGAATCACATTTGAGGGGGTCGATGGTGTAAAGTCTTGGAAGAAAGTTGGAAGTATGTTGGCCGGATGGATCTTTTGCAACTTGTCAATTGCCAATTCGCCAAAGAAATACATATTTGGAAAATTGATTCGTCCTTTGGGGACTTCAGATGTGCCAAAATCAGATCCGTCAGTTCATTTTCCACATTTGATGAGAAATCTCTTGTTTTATTCAAATTATTATTATTATGTGTGTTTTCAAGAATTGATCAAGTTCAGACAACTCATACAAACTCATACATTGAGTTTGATCAAATTTAGATCGCTGAAGATTTCACATCATCCCAGTGTGCATTACGGAGTATGATTGTAGTCATCATCGGTTTCAGTTGATTTTTGACAATCCTCGTATCTTCGGTTTGATCAAATTTCGATCACAAAGATTATAAGTCGTTTCATGAGCGTCTTTGCGCGCTGATTTGACACGAACTTGATTTCAACGGTGTTTTTCGTATTCACCCGCTTTGAATTTGATCAAATCTAGATCGTAGAAGGCTTCAGGTCTTTCTTTCTTTCTATCAAATGGCATCTAACTACGTAATCATATTTTCTTCATGTTCATCTGCGTTGAATTTGATTAAATTTAGAAGATTTTCTTCATCATTAGGTATCGATTCAATACAAATTGGTTTCAGTTGACTTTGATGTTCGTCTGTCTTCAAGTTCGATCAAGTTTAGATCACAGAAGTTTTCAACTCATTTTGTGAAGGCCTTTGGCACCTAATTTCGAAATGATTGGCGCCCACTTAAGACGTACCTGATTTCTTTCTTGCTATTCGTCTTGAAACTGATCGAATTTAGAGCACGGGTCTTTGTTTTTGTATTTAATTATGCAGCAAATTGTTCACCTGTTCCGAGTTTGATCAAATTTAGATCGGTGAAGGTTTCTCTAACATGGACGCCCTCGCACTCGTTAAATTAGTTTCGATCGGTTCTTCTGGCTTCGGTTTGATCAAATTTAGAAGATTTCAATTCATTTTGTGCACGTCCTTGTAATAATCATGGTCTTTCGATTGTAATTGTCATCCATCTTGAATTTGATCGAATTTAGATCACAAATTTTGAGTCATTCTGTTTATCAAGCGCGCAAACGATCTAATAATATAATAATCTATTTCTTATGAGCAGCATTTGTTTTGAATTTGATCGAATTTAGATCTTTCCGTTCGTTGACTAATGCGGCTCGTAAAAAGAATGAAAATCCGTTAATTATGTAGATATATATAATTTACGGTTTTTAACACACGGCCGGACTATTTAGCGTCGAATTTGCATTTAACATTTCGTTTAGATCGACATAATTACACACGTCGCACGTAATGAGGCCTACCGGGAGCGACCGCATCACAGGGACCGCCGGCAATAATTAATTATTATAACTGGCGTAATAAAATTATTAAACCTATCAATTAAAAGTTAACGAAGTGGCTCTGCCGAGGAGGTGAATTAACGAGCCGGCCGGATTTAGGTGCATACATCTGTCCAGGGAAACGCATTCACCGGAATTAAGTCGAAGAAGGGCACACATACGCATCATAATATACTGTACGATTGATGCCGTCGTTTCGGACTTACAGTTACGAGGCGGCGGACGGAGAGAGTTTCGAATTTTACCTTGTTTTACCTTGACGGTTGTTGACCTCTGCCCGGACTGTGTGATACATCTGCCCAAAGTCATTCGCCGGTTCAGAGCCAACAACCATCGTCCCACCTATATGAATTTTTCAGATTGAATAACAGTTTATGTAATGACGAGGATGGCCGGCTATTTCTCGTTGGACCCAGTACACACTCGGTAGTATTCATTGTATGTATGCGATTAGTAAGTAACTGCATGGCACGGTAAATGTTCGGCTCTTCCTTTGCCCCACGTTGGGCGCCAAATAGTTATCTTGTCATCCGTCTTTACTTTGCCCCCCATCTTGGGCGCCAAATATTTGTCGACGCATTGCGTGTAATGCATAGAAATTATATCATAGTTACAAGTATTTAAATACAGTATCGAAAAATAAATTCTGTCAATGTTGTGGGAGGTTCTTAGGTATCTAAAAGTATCTAAAAGATATCTACTACTACATCTGTATCTAGTTACTTTTAAAGAAGAAGTATATGTAACTGTATCGAGTTACAAATTAGAGTAAGTATCTGCATCTGAATCTAGATACTTTGAAACTGGTTGAAAGTTGCTCTAAATTGCTTCCACATGTCACAGAATCCTCTGAGAACGCTTGGAGACGCTTTTAAATAATTGGGAAGTTGTTAAGTTGCTTCTACATGTCACAGAACCTTCTAGAAGCATTCGCAGACGCTTCGTTAAATGCGTGTGTTATTTGTAAGAACTTAGGATGTGTTCTTTTTGTGAGAGAACGAAAAATAAATTCCGTCAATGTTGTAGGAGGTTCTGAAGTTATTAGAGCGCTCGGAGTTAAGCAGAACACTCACGATACGTCCAGGGCGCAAGACGTAATGCGTTCGGTTGAAGTCGTAAACAGAATTTAACCAAACCCGCACTAAGCGAACGCGAAATAATAATATTTCGTCCCGAGATTATACGAACGCATGACGTCTTGCGTCCTGAACGTAAAGCGTCTTTTGAGAATATTAGACTATAGACAGGGTCTCTCAAATAGAATGGCCCATTAAAATATTATAGGGAAGGAAATATACAAAAATTAGTGATCTTTCCGCGTAAAATATTTTTACTCTTACATTACTTCCGGTTATACCGGAAATCGCCATTAACTTCCTTATTTTAAATGGAATGTTACATTTTTCATTGCAAATTCTGATTATTCTAAATAAAACGTGTTAAGGCTTCTCTATCCCTAAATGAGATTTTGGAATATCTTTAAATTTCTTTAAAAAAAAGGTTTGGGTAACCTTTCCTTTTAAAAATTGTATCTATGACACTTCCAAATTTGAAAGTACAATCTTCAAGCTTTGAAATCATATCGTAGTTATCTCAAAAAAGATCACAGGCTGGTTACAATATGGTGTCCAATGTCATTATGTTTAACTGTTCAAAACTCAACTTTCTTAAATAGAACATCCTGTACGTTTTTAGATCATCAGATGCAGAATCAAATTCTGCATCGAATAGTATTACAATGCCCTGTACCTGTTTCTTTTAGTTCTCCTGTTATTAATAATTGTTTGTTTTAATGGCATATCTGGCTACAGTTAATCCAATTTTTCGTAATGTAAGTTTCGGCAAAACAACAATATTTATTTACTTAACACAAATAAAGATACAAAACAATGAAATTAATAAAATAAATAAAATGAAGCCCTAACTAAATTTTAGTTATATTTACATATTTGGATATGTATTTTTGTTTGAAGTTTGTTTGTTTTATGTTCAAAAAACACAACTTAATTTAGTTCTTTGTTTAGCGGCCAATTTTGTTAGATAATTGTATACAATATTTCTTTTTTAAGGGCATCAATACATGGGTTTATTCCAGAATTTGATTGACTTTTAATTTCTTTAATTATGATTGTGAGACTCTGCGAAATATTCATTTTTAATAACGATTTCTTTCATTTTAAACGTTTTATGTCTGTCTTTGGCCTTATAATAGACCATCCACTTATTTTTTAGTAACCCCTTCTCTTTGAAATCTCTTCAAGGTAGTACATTTTGCAGTTTCTATAAATGTATCCTGACTATTCCTATTCTTCGAAAATTTATATGGAACAAATTTGTAATTACTACTCCGCGCAGAATTTTAAAACCGCTTGATTATTGACGTTCATTTTTCAAGATTCAAAAAGTTGATGCAATGAAACGTTGATGAGCTGGCGATTTTAAAGGTGTCCGGTATTACATTTCAACGAATCAGAACTCATTTTATAATTAATTAATAATTAACACAAATATTTAAGGCAGAAAAATTTCTCCGCCGCAATCGAGAATCGAACTCGAGTCTTTTGGATTCATTTAATATCATTTCAACAACTTGTTCTAATTTCTATTAGACGTTACTTGAGCTCGGTGTCGTTATAGCTGAATGGTTAAGAGTCCAAAAGACTCGAGTTGCAGCGGAAAAATGTTTCTGCCTTAAATATTTGTGTTATTGTTTATCTCACATTAATTTAATTAGAACTTATTTTAGTTATGAAAATACATACAATGGGTAAATCGATTTTATATGATACGACAATTTGCAGGATTGACAAAACGAAGAGGGAAGCATATTGTATTAAATGTGTTAATGATGGAGGCTCCAGTAGAGTGGAGTTAGCATCCATCACATTGGCAGTTTCTGTTTCAACTATGTTTACTCTAATGTTTCCTTCTTTGTTTTGTCTGTTATGTGAACTCTATACGTCTTAAAAATCAGTTTAAGCACGGTATAATAACCATTTATTTTCCATCTACGCTTATAATAGCGATCTTTCATTAAACATCTTAAAAATTGTCAGTAATACATATATACTGATTGTCATAATCAGTGACGAACTTTAAACGCGATTTTTTGATTTTTTGACTCGTTAGGTTAGCGGTAAGAGCGTGGAACTGTTTCAGCGACACCAAGGTCGGAGGGTTCGAATCAATTTTTTCGAACGAGAAAAATTTATTCCTACGCAATGAGACTTGTGTCCAGTTGCAATCTCAGCAATATTTTCAAATCTTGAAATGGAGATGGATCCCTTTGTTTTACCTTGATTCACACGCTTGGATTTTATGACTGCAATCTACTTCCGGTTTCTTATAGTTATCGGGCTACACCAAACTGCATCGTATTCAGTCTCAGTTAATTAATTTCGACATTTGTTTTCCTCCAGCTGTTTGTTACGGTGTAACCTTCCGTTAGGACGCAAAATGCTTTCAAGAAGGCAGCTGAAAACGGCGACTTTGTCAGGCAACGCCGCATTTGGCCTAGCGGCTTTCACAGGAATTTTGCTATTGGCCAGTCTCCTATCAGTATTGTATAGATTCCGTGTTGCGCACAGAGTTAAGTCTTGACCATGCTAGGGTACACAGCGGTTTATTTATTTATTTTTTGCTGGCGGCCATTGTGAACTTTCTTCAAATTGTATCGTTTGTGAGAAAGCTGAACGGAATGATGTACCTACTCCGTGTTCTGAAAGACGCCCCTACGTGATGCTGAAGCAGCAGTTAGTTTGTTATGCTTTGCGAAGCCTGATCTCTACAGATAAATCAGGTATTTGTGGTAAGCGAGTTATAGGTGCACAGTTTAGGTCGTAACGTGTGTTTTTCTTTTGCTATTTAGGCCTCTTTCCACCCCCACCCCCTTGTCAGCTGCGGTTCTATTCGGGGCCGATCTTCGCTGATGTATTTCGTTGACTATCGACGACATAAATGGGAGACACCACATTAATTAATTTTGCTGTTTGTTTTCTTCACCTGTTGATTTTGACAATTACTTCATCTTTATTGGCCGCTCGAAGCTAATGAGATGTTTCCGGGTGTAGAGAAGATGAGAAGCGGCAACCTGATTGGCCACTCGTCACGCCCAGTCCTGCATCGCATATAAATAGAGCCACATCAACACCGTCACATTCAGCCTGGATGAAGCACCAGTAACAGTCGTAATAAGATCGACTTCGAAGAAGCCTTTTCTCAACTAGAAACCAAACGACGCGACGACTGATATATTTCGTTGACTATCGACGACATAAATGGGTGACACCACGAGTTGGACTCGACCGTAGACGATACAAGTCAACAGGAGAGACTGTGACGTGACATCTTGACGCCGTCTTGCGTGGTGACGCACTTGGCAACACCGACCTCCTCCGCCGGATTGTATCTCGATTGGTTTTTCCAACCTCACGTTGACAGTTAGTTAACTGAGTATCAAAGTTGATTTATTACAAGGTCGGATTTGTTGAAATTTCAAGGGACGAGTATCAAAAAGGTCACAAAAGTCAAAGTCAAACTAACTCAAGGGACAAAACAGGAAAAAAAATTGAAATTTCAAGGGACGAGGTTCAAAAACGTCAAGGATCAAGGTCAATCCAACTCGAATAAAAAAAAATTAAAAAAATTAAATTTCAAAAAACGACGTTCAAAAAGGTTAAATGTCAAGGTCAAACCAACCCAAAGCAAAGAAACGGGGAAAAATCTTTGAGAAACTAGAATTTCAAGGGATGAGGTTCAGAAGGTCAAGGTCGACCTAACCCAAGAGAAACAATAGGAAAACATCTTTAAAAAAATTAAATTTCAAGAGACGAGGTGCAGGAAGTTTAGAAGTCAAGGTCAAATTAAATTCCAAGGTCAAATCAACTAAACCTGACTGTATTCGACCGAAGCAAAAAATTAAGAAGTTCACTGAGTTGTTTTAAAGATTATAAAACAGTTGGTAGTATACAGCAGTTGGTAGCACGATGTTTTCGAGTGAGGTAGATGTAAAATAAAGAAGCTTCAAGGTTATAACGTTTTTTCTTTTCCTTTTTTACTGCCAACTTTTTAAAATGAAATTTTCATCATCTCTTTCCATTTGACTTGAATCTCATTTTACTTCTATTTTCTGGCACCTGACGTTCATGTCATGGTGGACAAGTAACAGTTGGTAGTAAACAGCAGTTGGCAACACGTAACATTTTCAAAATGGTTAGTTTTTTCTTATCTTTGGTTTCTTCTTCTTTTTCTTGCTGCCAACTGCCTAAAATAAAAGTATGAATGTTTCTGTCAGAGGTGAAAAGGTGAGTGGCTCTTTTTCTACAACTCCTTGTGCTTGGATGTAAAAAAAGAAGAACGGTGTGTCTTCTTCTTCTTCTTAGTGGATTTTTCTTTTTGTTACCAACGTTGCAGGAAGAAAGTTTCTATCGGAGGTAAGGTGGTGAGTGTTTTCTGAAATTATTTTTGCTTGGATCTTTTTGATTGGTTCTTCCATCCTCACCTTGAGAATTAGCTGAGTGTTAAAGCGGATTTATTACAAGGTCGGATTTATTTTACATCTTTTTAAATTTGTTAATGTTGCATTAAACGCTGCGTTGCGTTAATTTTGTTTTAATTTTGAATAGTTACATTTTGCATTTTTGTAAACGAAAGGCAGATCTCGGCAGTGTCTCGGTTAAAGATTTAATTAATCGGAATACCGTTTACTTTTTTTTAACTCATTGAGACCCCGTTTTACTTTTGTTTATGTGTTAATTTTTGAGTGCCACCAAATGAAAACAAGTGTGCTCAGCTGGTGATTTTATTTCAGTTATATTTTGTTGTCCCTTTTTTGGGGTTACGTACGACCCACGCCCATCTCCACGAGTTGGCCGACTGTGTTGGAGAACTTAACTTCCACCCCCTTTGCTGTCCTTCAAGTAGGTAGTAGATCATTTTATTTCGCAGCACTGAAACCACGTCTCCTTATTCAAGTTAAAGTCCCTAGATAGATAAAGCAATTACCGCCATTTTAAGTCGAAATAAGCGCGCCAAATTTGAAATCACATTACTTGTGACACGCCTGTTACGTTCATTGTTAAATTTGCGCGATCTCTAATGAGATGTTTCCAGGTGTAGAGAAGATGAAAAGTGGCATTCTGATTGGACACTCGTCCTGCATATAAATAGAGCCATTGTCAATGCTTTGTCAATTTTTTTTTTCTTGAAATAAATAACATTATTATTTTTATTATCATGTAAACGTTTATGTGTGTATCTAAAAGTATCTAGAAGGTATCTACATACATTTATACTATATCAGTATCTGGATCTAGTTATTTTTAAAAAAGAAGTATATGTAACTGAATCGAGTTAGAAATTAGGGCAAGTATCTGCATCTGAATGTAGCTACTTTAAAAATGTATCTGTTATAGTCGTCCTAGTTTGGTAGCGGTTTTATGGCCTTGCCAAAAAAAGCGAAAGAGAGGCGACCATAGCCAGATCATAAAACCGATACAAAACTTGGACGACTAATACTTATAAACCTGCAGTCCAACTGTTTAAGTAGCTGAACTAACTGACAATCAAAGTCTTAAGAAATGATTTAAAATTAAATCGCCGCTCGTCCCTGCGATTAATTTTTACTTGATAATTCTATCTAAATATTTACAAAACTCTTTAATTAGCGTGCCACGAAAATACGTTTTAATGAGAGCCGATTCATTTATATATATAAAAAAAAAGAGATTCGTGCGTTGCAGAGGTTTCGCAATTCTTGCGCCATGATTTGGCAAAATATGTTATTCGTCGTTGTGTGGGGCGTCGTCGGGGGCTCGTCAGGTTCAACGTGACGCTCCTTATCGGATTCTAATGCGTCGGTGGAATTTTATCGGGCCCGCGTTTTGACTTTTGATACCGCTCGATAAATCTCTCTTGCATTAGACTGCGAATTTCTGTCCCGATTTGCTTCTGTAAATAGAAACGATCTGATGCAATCTAATCTTGTAATTAACCACGCTAATTATCGCAAGCAGGCATCTTCAAAATTAGTTTAGTACAATTCTGGTATAAAATACATGGTACCGCGCCATAATCGTAGCTGTGTGTTTAACAATTATAAACAAGCACGGAGTGAAGACATAAAAGAGACGCCTCCCTTGTTTTCCTCTACAAGACAATGAAATCCAACATTTTAGACACTACACGAACCGAAGACATAACACAGTGGTATTAAACAAACACTAATGCAATGGCATGCAAATAGAGAAGATGTTTAATAAATTGAAAACGCGTCGATTATTTTTAAAATTGAAGATTTTGAAATGACACTGCACGGACCGAAGACGGAATGGAATGGCATAAAAGCGATAACAACGCATCAGTTCCTTCGTTTTCATCCACAAGACCGTGGCTAGATACTACACGAACCGAAGATAAATCTCTTGCACTTGCAATATGTATCGAATTTTATTTTGAAAATATGCCACATTGATTTTTATACAATTCCGGTATAAAATACACAGTACCGCGCCATAATCGTAGCTGTGTGTTTAACAAATTATAAACACATCGACTATTTTTAAAATTAAAAAAAAATTAGATACTGCGCGGACCAAAGACATAAAAGAGACGACAAGCTTCGACTCCTTTGTTTTCCTCCACAAGACAATGAAATCCAACATTTCAGGCACTACACGAACCGAAGACAGAATACAGTGGTATTAAACAAATACAAATGCAATGGCTTGCAAATATAAAAGATGTTTATATTAAGAAGAAAAAAAATACAAATTCCCAGCACTTGCAGAATGTATAAAATTTTCTTTTGATAAAGAATGTACTTTTCATGTAAACTTCGTATAACCGCGTCATTATCGCCGAATGTTTAAAAAATTAAAAATACGTTGACCGTTTTTAAAACTGAACAATTTGAAACACTGCACGGACCGAGGACGCATTGCAATGGCGTAAAAGAGATGACAAGGCCCCAGTTCCTTTGTTTTCTTCCACATAAGTTCGTGGAGTTTCAAATTATAGATACTACACGGACCGAAGACAGAATGCAGTGGCTGTTACCAACGCCGTTCCGCGGACCTTTAGTTATTATTAATTTTAAGTTATTTTATTATTATAATCAATTGTAGGTTAATTATTTCTCATGCGGAAGCGGCTAGGCACATAATTAATATCACTCTTTCAATTTTATCGCTCGCAGCAACACGTTGCGATTTACATTAAGGGATAGTTTCCGAACGTCAGCCAATCACCGTCCGCGATTAATTAAGTTCGAATAACTTTTGTTTGTACCGTCAGATCAACTTGTAACTTTGTGAAAATATTCAGCGTAGTATCCCAGACAATCCTAGCAAATTTCATCCAGATTGTACCGCTTAAAAAATAATTACGCGACCGGAAGCACTCCCTCGCTTCGGACGCAATTTCAGGCGTTTCCGCCCGTCGGATTTCGCCGGACGCGACATCAAATTAAAGCTCGCAAAGAGTGCTATCCGATGACATAGAGAAAACGCTGGGTCAATGGGGAAATAAAACAGTTTTCTTTGTTTAAACTTTCGACCCCGAATGACTAAGGGGATTAGGATGTCCGACCATTGCCGGTTCCAGGAAACACCCTCGGTCGGTCAAGTAAAAGGGCACGCATCCGTTCACTCGACCGCAGATCCTCCGGGATCATTGGCGGGACGGAGTAGGCAGATTGAGGCCGTCCCCAACGCTCCCTTATCTACCTACCTACCTTATTCCTTGCGCTCAACACGGATCGAATCTTTGCCCGACGACGATAAATTGTTTCATTTCTTTTTATTTTTTTATCTCCAATATATGTGTTTTTCCCTTCTGCTATTCTTCTATTATGCTTCTGGCATTAAAAAACACAAATTGCAATGGGCATGCATACATATATAACAGATATTTAAATTTCTGCACTTGCAAAACGTATAAAATTTTAAGAATGCAGTGTGTGGTATCCGTTTTCAAAATTGCTTTAATTTACCCTAATGTTTCGGGGATTCTTTCTTCTCTTTACTTTCAATTTTTGGGCCGAAACCGTGCCGTCGGTGGTGCTACCGGACCTTTCACATTTCGCTTGCGATTTTCGTTTAACAAAATCGGAAAAGTTCGCTGCACTCTCTCTGCGAACGAAAATTGAAAAACCATGTGCGTAAGTCTACTTAATGGACCTCGAATTGAACATTAAGTGAACATTAAGCCTAGACGTTTTTGGCTTGTTGGGTTAAGGGGAATTTTCTCCAACGTAACGCAAGTGGTCACAAGACAATACCAATACATTCTTCTGTGCCGTCCGCCTTCTTCGTTTGTATTGTCTCTATATAACAATAATAATAATATAATAATAATAATATTTATTGCCTATTTATTGCCCAGAGAAAAATACAAATTTTAAACTTAAGCTAGCTGAAACTTAAGCTAAATTAAGAGTTAAGCAAGTACACATAATATTACAGACCGGGAATAAATATGTAAGAATATCCACAAAAAGTTACCTTGTGCGTGGATATAATAAATATAACAATAAAGAAAAATTTGAAATAGCCTTATAAGGGTAGGAAATAACATTATTTCCAGACAAGATTAGTTTTTTTTTTTCGTTCAGCCGAGGTGTAGGGTTTTTCTATTAATTAGCTCGTGCGTTTTCAATCTGGGCACAGAAGTCAACCAGTTCTTCAATTCTTTTTTAAAAAGTCCTATTCCATATATAGTTTTTAAATTTACGGGGGTTTCGATGTACACTATAACTGACAGATATGTGAAGCAACGTTGTCCGATTGTTTTAGACATCTTTGGAATTAAAGCAGTATTTGATTTGTGTCTCGTATGGTATAAATGAGTAAATTTAGTGAGTTGATCTTTGTGTTTAAAATTATACAAAGCGATCTCCATGAAGAATAGTTGCCTGATATCTAAGAGAGCAGATTCATTAAAAAGCAGGTCGGTGGGGTAGGTGTAGTCTTTTTTATAAATAATCTTTACTATCCACTTTTGTATAACTTCTAACTTTTTTAGATGTTGCGTTAGAACGCCTCCCCATGCTATGATACCATAACTCAAGTGCGATTGGACAAGAGAAAAATACAGCATCCTCATTTGTTTTAATTCAAAAATAGAGCTATAAAATTTAAAAAGTTCTAGAAGGCTTCTTAATTTCTTGACTACATAACTGACGTGCTCCCTCCATTTTAGATGTTTGTCTATGTAAATACCTAAGTACTTAATTTTTTCTGAGGACGTTATGTGTATTGAATGTTGAGGAAACTTAAAATTTAGTGTGTTGTAGTCCGGTGAAGTGTCACTGTAGCAACTGAAAGGTAGGAAGGTTGTTTTTTGAAGATTAATTGTAAGTAGCTTACTATTAAAAAAATTTATAATATTAATAAAATCTAATTCTGTTTTTTGTTTTAGATCTGTCCAGTTTTTACTTTTATAAAATATCGCGGTATCGTCGGCGTATCCAATGATTTTTCCGGCAGACGTTAAATTGAATAGATCATTTACATAAATGTTAAACAGGATAGGTCCTAATATAGTACCTTGTGGCACTCCGTAGTGAATTGATGCTTCTGCGCTTAGACTGCTATTAATAAGAACTCTTTGCGTTCTGTCGGTCAAGTAGCTGTCAATTAATTTTAAGGCAACATCACGGAAAGCAATGTTTTCTAGTGCTTCGAGTAGTTTAGGGTGACTGACAGTATCGAAGGCTTTTGCCAGATCGACAAAAATACAAAGAGACTTACTGTTTTCATCCAAAGCTTTGTAGATTTCAGCTACTAGGTCCGCTACGGCGTCGTTGGTTGATATGTTCGCTTTAAAGCCATACTGACGTTCAGATAGTATTTTGTATTTGTTAACAAAGGTGACTATCCTGGTTTTTAAAACTGTTTCAAAGATTTTGGATACCGTACTGAGGACTGAAATAGGTCTATAATTGGGCATATCCATTTTGTCACCTGACTTAAATAACGGTTTTATCACAGCCTGCTTTAATGGTTTTGGGAAATCTCCAGATTCTATAGACCTGTTTATTAGTACCGTTAAGGGTGTAGCTATTAAGTCCGCTATATCCCGTAAGACTTCAGAACTTATACCGTCTAACCCTGGAGATTTACCGCATTTTAGTTGTTTTATTACTTCACATACTTCATATTCGGTAGTCCTGTCTAGATAAATCGAATTGCTTAATTTTTTTTGGGGATGTCGATAATTTTGATCACAAACAATTTGATTTGCGAGATTGCTTCCTAGTTGACTGTAGTAGATATTGAAATTTTCAGCGATGAGCAGTGGATCAGAAACGATTTGATTTTGTGTATTTTTAATCTGTTTAAAATAGTGGTTTACTTTCCCTTGACGTGAATTTCTTTTACAGTATCCCATAACTATTTCTGTTTCTACTAGCGATTTGTAGTAGTTGATTTTTGCTAATTTCAGGAGCTGCGTAAGTCTATTGCGATATGTTTTAAATTCGTTATAGAGTGCAACATCATTAGGGTTATTTTGAATTTTCTTGTAAAGTAGGTTTTTATTATGTACTGATTTCACTAACCCTGCTGTAATCCAGACACTTCTTTTCACTTCATTATTTTTTAATTTTTTTGTGTAAGTAGATTTATCAATATTTTGTTTCAAAATCTTAATAAAGTGGTCAGTTGCTGAATCTATGTTATTTTCATTATATACATTAAGCCATAGTTCCATTTGCAATTGTTTTCTCAAATTACCGACGTTTAAGTGATTTCTAAACTTATTGTGACTGTTAATCTTTGCGTTAGTTAATTTAAAATTACCTTTTAACTGGAGAAGGGTTGCGTAATGGTCCGTTAATGAAATTTATAGTATTACCGGTAAAAACACTTTTTCGTTAAGTTTAGTTTTTATAAAAACTTTATACTTTATATACATTTTATATACACTTTATACATTTTTTTTTAAGTTGGAAGTCACCTTTCATGGGGCTTATTAAGTAGAATGGAAATTGGAAATATTTATTTATATCATTGTATTTGTTAATTCAGATCTGTGTTTGATTTTATTGAGTGCGAAACCTTTGAAGCTTTTTCTTAATACCGAGACTTTTCCTGTTGTCTCGTAAGAGCAATTAGAGGAGTACGTTGACTCAAATCGATACGACAGTAAACGCTGGTGTAATTAGAGCTTTCGAAGAAGACGAAAGTTTCCGTCCATTTCGGAGGCGACGTCGACACGCGCGCCAAACAGAAAAAAATGGGTTACTCCGTCCTTATCGTCGACGGCGAAGAAGTGCACGTCACTGATAACGACGCAAGGAGCCCGAAAACGTATTTAGGTTAATAATAATATTTGTTGTTCGCTGTGACTCGACTTGGTTAGAAGAAACATCACGTGACGTACCATTTATTTATTTACGTGCGGTACGATAAAAATTCGATGGTGTTCGAGAAAACCCCTGCGCTTTTGAAACGATGCTCCGATTGACCTGGCGGTTCAAACTTCGCATATTTTCCGAGAAACTATGAAAACGGCGTCACCAGCTTATTAAACGACAACAAAAGAGAAGAAGAAAACAATTGCTCAGACGCGCGCGTAAGAAAGAAAAACAATACACTCACCGGGTACTCCACTGGAACAGATTTATTATTGTTGCGGGTGTTTTAAGGCACCCTTTATAGATATAGATAAAACATTAAGACTTTGGTCTAACATCCTAAAGGATGAAAGAAAATTAAAATGCACTTCCTGCATGTCTTTCAAAATAGTTGAAAACTTTTGAGATCTAAACTTGATCAAGCTTGAAAACAGGTGAACAACAAAAACTTGGTATTGATTCGATGCCCAATAATGAATACATATAATAATCAGACTCCACAGTCGTCCACATTAGAACGATAGGATAGTTTGAAGTCTTGAGTGATCTAAATTTAATCAAACTCAAAGCGGATGAACATGGAAAAAATATGATGATACATAATTAGATGATGCCATTGATAGAAAGAAACAAGCGAAACCTCCTACGATCTAAATTTGATCAAATTCGAGGCAGGTGAATACGATCACAAAGACGCTCGCTCTTGAAATGAAATGTTATCTAAAACTGATCAAACCTAAAGACAGCTGGATGTCAGAAAGCAACTGAAACCAATCGGCATTCAATGCATTAGGATGGCCACAATCATGCTTCATAGTCGTCCACATTAGAATTATGTTGAAATGTTCGTTGATCTACATTTGACTCAAAATATGAGGACAGGAAACATGTAAACACGTTTCATATGAAGTCGTTGCTCGGCGAGTGCCTGCTCTTGTCTAAACTTGATCAAATGCTACAGGAAACAAATCAAACTTTCACTGATCTAAATTTGATCAAGTGAACACAACGATACTTCGATGCTCAATGAACGTAATGGTTAGAATCCTACTGGAATCTAGATTTGATTAAACTCAAGTCTATCAAAAAAGCAATTGAAATCAGATGATCTAAAATTGATCAGTTTCAAGGCTGATGTATAACAAAAGGCAATTGAAACCAGCGCCAATGATTTCATGATTAGATCCCAAAGACGTTCATAAAATGAGTCGTAAACTTTGTGATCTAAATTCGATCAAACTGAAGAGAGATGGGTGTCAGAAAACGACTGGAACTGGTCGGCATTAATTCAACGCATAATAACGAATACAATTAAAGTTCACAGTCGTTCACATTATCACAATCTTGGGTGATCTAAATTTGATCAAACTCAAAATATGAGGACAGAAAACATCTAAACGCACTTCAAATGAAACCGTTGCTCGGCAAAAGCCCGCTCTTGTCTAAACGTGATCAAATGCTATAGAATATTGCGTTTGAAACAAATCAAATTTTTACTGATCTAAACGTGATCAAAGTTGAGATTGATGCAGTACAAGAAATAAACTAACTTTGACGTTCAATGAATATAACGGATTGAAACCTATTGAGATCTAAATCTGATTAAACTCGAATCTATGAAAAAAAGCAATCGAAATCAGATGATCTAAAATTGATCAATTTCAAGACTGACGAATAACAAAAAAACAAATGAAATCAGGTGCTTGTGATTAGATCCCAAAGACGTTCATAAAATGAGTCGTAAACTTTGCGATCTAAATTCGATCAAACTGAAGAGAGATGGGTGTCAGAAAACGACTGGAACTGGTCGGCATTAATTCAACGCATAATAACGAATACAATTAAAGTTCACAGTCGTTCACGTTATCACAATCTTGGGTGATCTAAATTTGATCAAACTCAAAATATGAGGACAGAAAACATCTAAACGCACTTCAAATGAAACCGTTGCTCGGCGAAAGCCCGCTCTCGTCTAAACTTGATCAAATGCTATAGAATATTGCGTTTGAAACAAATCAAATTTTTACTGATCTAAACGTGATCAAAGTTGAGATTGATACAGTACAAGAAATAGACTAACTTTGACGTCCAATGAATATAACGGATTGAAACATATTGAGATCTAAATCTGATGAAACTCGAATCTATAAAAAAAAGCAATCAAAATCAGATGATCTAAAATTGATCAATTTCAAGACTGACGAATAACAAAAAACAAATGAAATCAGGTGCTTGTGAAACGAGCGCCGATGGTTGTATAATTAGATCTCAGAGACGTTCATAAAATGAGTTGTAATCTTTGTTATCTAAATTCGATCTAACTGAAGAGAGGTGGATGTCAGAAAGCGACCGAAACTAGTCGATATTAAATCAACGGATAATAATGAATACAATTAGAGTCCACCAGTCGTTCACATTAAATCTTCCGTGATCTAAATTTGATCAAACTCAAAAGCTGAGGACAGAAAACATCTAAACGCATTTCAAATGAAACCGTTTCTCGGCGAAAGCCTGCTGTTATCTAAACTTGATCAAATGCTACAGGATATTGCATTTAAAACAAATCGAATTTTCACTAAATGTGATCTAAACGTGATCAAAGTTAAGATTGATGCAGTACATGAAATTAACTAACTTTGACGTTCAATGAATACAACGGATTGAAATCAATTGAGATCTAAATTTGATTAAACTCGAACCTATCAAAAAAGTTGAAATCAGATGATCTAAAATTGATCAAATTCAAACTCACGAATAGAAGAAAAAAACAATTGAAATCAGGTGCGTGTTAAATGAGCGTCAATTACTTCGGCGTCATTAGATCCCAAAGGCGTCTATAAAATGAGTCGAAATCTTTTGCGATCTAAATTTGATCAGACGGTTAATGAATCCAATTGAAATCTTCAATGATCTAAATTTGATCAAAGTTGAGATTAATAAAAATAATTGGAAAATACGTATGTGAATGAAATGGCTAGAGATCTAAATTTGATCAAACTCAAATTATGAAGACAGAAAACATTCCAATGAATTCGTTGCCGGGCGAAAGCCTACTGTCATCTAAACTTGATCAAATGCCACAGACATACTCCGATTAAAACAAATGAAGTCGTCAGTGATCGAAATTTGATCAAAGTTAAGATTAATGAGCGTCGGAAAATACATGAAGTTAGATAACCTTGACGCTCAATGAATGCAACGGTTTGAAACCTATTGAGATCTAAAATTTGACCAAACTCAAATTGATCTAAAAATGGTTGAGATCAAATGGAAGCTTTATTATAACGCAATTAGACTCAAAGATGTCAGCGCTTGACTAACAGAACGCTAGACATCTTCTGGGATCTAAAGGTGATCAAATAGATCATTGACGTTCGTCTAGAAGAATAGAAGCCCTCAGTGTACTAGATTTGATCATACTTAAGATTGATACACGACGAAAAATACAAGAACTTGAAGCTCAATGAATGCAAGGGTTTGAAACCTATTGAGATCTAAAATTTGATCCAAATCAAATTGATCTAAAAATGGTTGAAATCACATGGAAGCTTTATTATAACGCAATTAGACTCAAAGATGTCAACGCTTGACTAACAGAACGCTAGACATCTTCTGGGATCTAAAGGTGATCAAATAGATCATTGACGTTCGTCTAGAAGAATAGAAGCCCTCAGTGTACTAGATTTGATCATACTTAAGATTGATACACGACGAAAAATACAAGAACTTGAAGCTCAATGAATGCAAGGGTTTGAAACCTATTGAGATCTAAAATTTGATCCAAATCAAATTGATCTAAAAATGGTTGAAATCACATGGAAGCTTTATTATAACGCAATTAGACTCAAAGATGTCAACGCTTGACTAACAGAACGCTAGACATCTTCTGGGATCTAAAGGTGATCAAATAGATCATTGACGTTCGTCTAGAAGAATAGAAGCCCTCAGTGTACTAGATTTGATCATACTTAAGATTGATACACGACGAAAAATACAAGAACTTGAAGCTCAATGAATGCAAGGGTTTGAAACCTATTGAGATCTAAAATTTGATCCAAATCAAATTGATCTAAAAATGGTTGAAATCACATGGAAGCTTTATTATAACGCAATTAGACTCAAAGATGTCAACGCTTGACTAACAGAACGCTAGACATCTTCTGGGATCTAAAGGTGATCAAACAGATCATTGACGTTCGTCTAGAAGAATACAAGCCTGTTTGTAATTGACAAAAAAAAGAAAGCCGAAAAAAATAGGTTAAGTAAATGTTTACGTCTTTTTTTTTGACTTGTTGTTTTCAATGATAGGTGGCACCGGTGGTGCTGTCATTTTACTAAACATGTGAAAACGTGTCGGTTTTACAAACAATTACATAATTAAATTGAATGATACAAAAATAAAAATTTAAAAAAGATTGATTTTAGCACTTTCAACGACAGATGGCGCTGGTGGAATCTTTTCATTTTTTTAAAATAAATAAATTGTGAAAGAGAGAAAGCTTTACAACGAACTTTTTATGATTAAAAAATTAATTTAAAAAAACCAACAAATAAAAAAGAAAAAAACATTTTTGCAATTGAAGAATTATTTTTGAAAAATATGCCAACGATCTGATCTATTTCCTGAATTCTTGCCTTCGACGATAGATGGCGCCGGTTGAGACCTTATTTTAATAAACTGTGAAAACGCGCTGGTTTTACAATGATTCAGTAAATTGACTACATTCGACGATACAAAAAAAGAAAGAAAAATTAATTAAAATTTATGTATTTCCTAACTCGCGTTTTCAATAACAGATGGCGCTGGTGGAATCTTTTCATTTTGAAGCGAGAAAGCTTCACAACTTTCTTTTCGTGATTAGAGAACGAATTAAACAAAAATTAAAAAAGAAACTTCTAGTTTTCAACAACAGATGGCGCTGAACGAGTCTTCTCATTTTCGTAAACCGTGAAAATGTCAGTTTTGCACGTAATCTGTATGTAATTAATTAAAAAAAAAAAAACTGAAAATATTTACATTTTTTTACTTCTCATCTTCAACAATAGATGGCACCCGTTGAGTACTCATTTTAATAAACTGTGAATAAACGCACTAGTTTTACAATGACTTTGTAATTAATCAAATTTGCGTTTTCAATAACAGATGGCGCCGGTGGAATCTTTTCATTTTAAAGCGAGAAAGCTTCGCATCTTTCTTTTCGTGATTAATAAAAAAATTAATCAAACGAAAATTCGAAGAAGAAACTTTTAGTTTTCTACAATAGATGGCGCTGAGAGAGTTTCTCATTTTCATAAGCTCTGAAATTGTGACAGTTTTGCTCTTAACCTGACAAAAAAAAATCGACAAAAAAAAGCTGAAAAAAGAAGTTAAGTAAATGTTTACGTCTTTTTTTTTTGTTGACATCTTGTTTTCAACGATAGGTGGCGCCGGTTTTGTTGTCGTTTTACTAAACTATGTGAAAACGTGTCGGTTTTACAAACAATTACATAATTAAATTTAATGATACAAAATAGAAATTTTAAGAAAATTGATTTCAGCACTTTCGACAACAGATGGCGCTGGTGGAATCTTTTCATTTTTTAAAATAAGTCGTGAAAGCGAGAAAAAAAAACAGCAAAAGGAGAAAACAATCTTCTGCAGTTGAAAAATTATTTTTGAAAAATATGTACATGATCTGAGTAATTCTGAGTTCTCGCTTTCGATGATAGATGGCACTAAACTATGAAAACACGCCAGTTTTAGAATGATTTTGTAATTAATTAAATTCAACGATACAAAAAAAGAAAGAAAAGTTAATTAAAATATGTATTTGCTAACTCGCGTTTTCAATAACAGATGGCGCTGGTGGAATATTTTCATTTTAAAGCGAGAAAGCTTCACAACTTTCTTTTCGTGATTAGAAAACGAATTAAACAAAATTTTTTAAAAAAACTTCTAGTTTTCAACAATAGATGGCGCTAAACGAGTCTTCTCATTTTCGTAAACCGTGAAAATGTGAGTTTGCACGTAATTTGCTTGTAATTAATTAAAAAAAAACTGAAAATATTTACATTTGTTTTTACTTCTCGTCTTCGTCAATAGATGGCACTGGTTGAGTACTTGTTTTAATAAAACTGAAACCGCACCAATTTTACAATTATGAAAGCTTCACAACTTTCTTTTCATAATTAAAAAAATAAATTAAACAAAAATTCGAAGAAGAGGCTTTTAGTTTACAACAATAGATGGCGCTGATAGAGTCTTCTCTTTAATTAGATTCAATGAAAACTAAAAAAAAAATGAAAGAAAATGTTTGCAGCACTTAGAGAGAGCATTATTAAAATACACATATATTTGTTAACTGTTGTTTTCAACAACAGATGGGGCTACTAAAATCTTTTCATCTTAATAAAGTGTGAAAGCCAGAAGGCTTTACGACTTTCTTTTCGTGATAGATCAGTTAATTTAAAAAGAAATAACTTCTAGCTTTCAACAATAGATGGCGCCGATCGCGATCACTTTCATTCACAAACCGTGAAAATGTGATAGTTTGTAATTAATAAAAAAAAAGAAAACGGAAAATATTTTCGAAAATAGAGCAACTGAATATTTACATCGTTTTGTAAAAAAAATAAAACGGAAAATATTTTCGAACTAAATATTTACATCGTTTTTTATTTTTCGTTTTCAACGATTTAAACAAAATTAAAAAATTTAAAAAAAAAGAAATGTTTACAACACTTAAAGCATTATTAAAAAGATACAAATATTTGCTAACTCTTGTTTTCAAACAACAGATGGCGCTGGTGGAATCTCTTCGTTTTAATAAACTGTGGAAGCGAAAAAGATTTACAACGAGCTTTTCGTCAGATAATCAGTTTCTTTTAATATCATTCAAAAAGAGTGCTTTAACTGTAGCAATTTTTTTTATTATTTACTTTTGTTTCATTGACGTCATGTGCGAATTGACAAAGTTTTCAAAATTCGATAAAGGTAGAAAACTCGTACTAGCGCCATCTATTATTGTCAGGGTTGGAAAAAAACAGTTTTTTTAAAAGAAAAACAAAACATTTGTTTTATTTAATTTTAAACAGTTTTTCTTGTTTAATTAATCATGTTTTAAACAAAAAGAACTATTTAAAATTAAATAAAACAAATGTCTTGTTTAAATTTATAACACTTTTTATTGCTTCAAATACTCTCACAACCTAAATACATATAGTAAAAAGGAAAAAGTAGTTCTTAGTTGTATTGCGAAATGTTAAAAGTTTAAAAATATTTACAATAAAAATTCTAGAGACATTCATTTTGCAATTTTTAGGATTGAAATAGAACAAATAGAAAACAGTTGTGGGTTTTTAATTTTCGTCTAAAAATTTTTTTCTGCATATGCAGTTTCTAATTTCAATTTCATTTTTTATTTCTTATTTACGTCCTTGAAAATTGTAATTAGTTTACCAACTTTTTCTACTTCTAATGATATTCTAACTGATATTTTAATTTAGAATATACAAAATTAAATGCACTAAATAGACGTTATGTGTTCTTTATGTAACGTTTCAAATACGTCCTCAATTTTTCAGGTTAAGCAAATCGAAAAATTGAACAAACAGCATATGTATTAAACTCTATATTCAATTGCCAATAATAATAAGACAGTGGTCTTACAAAATATTTGAAATGAAATTAATTAATTAAAAGATGATGCATTCTATCCTACCGACGAATTTTCAGAATGTTTGAAACACACGCATGTTTTTTCGTATGGTCATCCTACTACTTTCTCTATTAGTTACTTATTTGTATATCTGACTTGTAAAACATTTGATTGTGTTATTGCAACAATAAAATACAAAATACAAATATTCGAATTCATATTGTCATTTTCTAACTAAAACAGCGATTTAGAAATTTTCTACAGGCTGCCTAAATTTATTTATATTGATGTATTGATATTTTACTTGCAAACGTCATATTACGTTTCAAAACATAATGGAATGAATAATAAATAAATAAAAAGTAAATGATTCAAGTACTAGAAAATATCATAAATTTTCATATAAAATACCATTTTCGAAAACAAATATTCATGAATTTTTCTTTTTACTAGAACAGTTCAAGAATGGAATAATTTAAATGAAATAAATTTGATAAATTTAATAGGAAATGTGGAAAGAAACTAAAAATTAAGATGTAACTTTCTAAAAGCAAATTTTATATACATATTGTTAATAATGTTATAGTTATTTATTTGGTGTACTAGTTTGATTTTATTAGACCACCAAGTACATATATTAATATACTGTACATCTAATTTACAATAAAAAATAAATAATAAATGCTGAAAGATGTTTTTTAATTTCTTATTCTATACATAACTATTATCAGACTGATTATAACCGATCTAATGTAATAAAAAATAGATGTATCAAGAAACTATCGAGAGTTACAGTGTTACCATCAGCGCCAACGCCAATACATGGCCAAATTCCAATAGATCATTAAATAAGACAATACATTTTTGATTATTAAATACATATTATATCAATAATACAAAACAATGACATCAGAAGTGTTTCTTCTACGCTTAAAAGTACAAAAATGAATTTAAAACATCAATTTAAAAAAACATGTTTAAAACACTTTGTTTAAAATAAAGGGTTTGTTTTTAATTGGGTGTTTTAAACACAATGTTTTAAACAGTTTGCTTTAAACTTTCCAACCCTGATTATTGTTGACAACTAGAAATGAAACAAAAGAAAGCTGAAAAAGATCGAAACTAATACTATCTTTGGAAATTAATTTAAAGAAAACGATTCATTTTCCTTTTACGAAAATCTTAAAAACTTTTCCGATATTCTTTCAAAAAATAGTTAGGGGATAAGCGCTTTCAATTTTTTTTTTTTTCTATTTTAGCTGATTTATAAATAGTATTTTACTAGTATTTAATTGTTCAGTGTACTAGATTTGATCATACTTAAGATTGATACACGACGAAAAATACAAGAGCTTGAAGCTCAATGGATGCAAGGGTTTCAAACCTTGTGACCTAAATGTGATCAGGCAGATCATACTTGTGCAGCTCACTTTCAACCCCTTATGCTGTATAACGCTTTCAAGAAAACTAACTAATCATCTGAATGAAATGAGTTTATAATTATATTGGCTTCAGTTCAAGAGTTATACACCAACATAAAGCAGTGTACTTAATTGCTGGTTTACGCAAATAGCGCACTGGCAAGTGCAATAAATAAACGAACGAGAAAGTAATAATAATAATAACAATAACAACAGAAATACTGCGTGGAGTAAAAGTCCACAAACGCGCTTATCTGACGTCGTCTTTGATTCCTATCTATTGAGAGGTGACTTTTTCGGTCGAATCCCTGGCACATGTAGTGCAGTGTTTATGGTGCGAAGCAATTATCGGGTAAATAGATTTATAAGGACGGCTTGTACTAATCGCGTGTCTATTTGACACCGGAAGCGAACGTCGCCGATATAGGTCAACAAAACACTGCACATTTGTTATTCAGTGCATGTGCTGCTGCGGCGGCCTGCCCCGTCGACTTGCTCGACGCTCCATCTCTGGATGGCGCACATTAAAATATTGCGTTTCTGCTCTCATGTGTGTGCCCTAAATCCGTCTGATTTCACGAGCTTGAAATAAAAGCGAAGCGCATGTTGTCTTTGATTTTTTTCTCTCCCTTCCGATGGTTCTCATTGCCGACGCCCAAATTATAGACCACGCGCTAAATATAATAAATAATACTGTTACTATTTAAAAAAAAATGCACTACCCTCGTATATTTGCAGAATACAGTTCAGAGAATTTAAGAAAAATACTTTTTATCCGTCTATCCTGGCTTCATGAACTCAGCGCATGTTTGTAGTCCGACCCTAGTAGGCCCCTCGTGATTTCCGTCTCGACAGACAACGTAGGTGTCATTGGGTTTAGTTCGGGTGACACGATTGGGTCCAAGGAATATATTTTTTTTAAATTTTGAGTCATGGCCCGAACTGTGTTCTCTTGATGGCTACAATATTTCCTAACTGGTACTGATGAGCAAGGCGTCGATTCCCATCTGTGTAAGACTGCATTGCACAATCCGATGCTGCTTAAGATTTATTGCCGACGCTAAGGCTATTCTGTTAAACTACTTACGGTTGAATGACCCTTGGACCTCGCGATAAAACTGATAATAATTACATTCTCGTGACCGCTGTGAATCTGGACTTACGTTGTGGTAGCCTGGTTCTTCTGGTGTGGCGATGTATAACTCGAGAGATCAAAGGAACTTAAATACGTTTAAATAAAGTACGGAAGTTAGATTTAATTATTTATTACTAAAAAAAAAACGATAAAAACTCGCTATTATCCTCGTCGTTATGGTCGTCAACATCGTTATCGTCGTTACCGTTATCGCCATTACCATTACCGTTATTATCATAATTGTCATAAGCTTTGTCATTATCATCGACAACAAGGACAACTTCATCATCATCGTCGAAGTAGTCATCGTTATCGTCGTCATGGTCATTGTTATTTTCGTATCGTTAATGTTTGTTTCAATTTCAATTCATTTTGTTATTATCCCCGTCGTTGTGGTCATCAACATCATCGTTATCATAATCACAGTTATCGTCGTCGTGGCCATTGTTATCATCGTTATCGTTATCATCGTATCGTTATTAGCGTCATCGTTATCGTCTTTACCGTTGCTGTCATGCTGCGATGTTTATTTTTTTTCCTTTTGTTTTTTTTTCCTATTATTATCCACATCGTTATCGTTAACATAGGACCATTATCGTTAACGTAATTGTCGTTGCCGTTATCGTCATTGGCGTTATCATTATCATCAGCAACAACGGCAAGTTATCAGCACCGCTATAGTCGTCATGGACACTGTTATCGAATCGTTATTATCATCGATGCGTTTGTTTCAATTTCAATTTATTCTGTTATTATCCCGTCGTTATGGTCATCAATATCGTTACCGTTATCATCCACGTCATTAGGGAGTTTTTGCAACACGTTACGATAAAAATATCGTTACGTTAAAGGCTACGTTGCTTAGCAACCTTATGGATCTAGCCAATCACGAACAGAGTTTCAACGTTTAACGTACGTAAATTTTAACAGAACCTATTGCCAAAAACTCCCTAATACCGTTACAGTTATTAGCGAGTTTTCGCAACCATTACGTTAACTTACGGTAAACGTTAAAAAATTACGTGGCCCCGTTCATTTTCCATTGGATCACATGATCTTAACGTTTACCGTAAGTTAACGTGATGTTCCGATAACTCGCTATTATTGTTATCGTCATAAGCGTTGTCGTCATCATCAGCCACAGGGACACGTTATCATCATCGTTATCATAGTCACCGTTATCGTCGACATTTTTATCGTCATTACAGTTGTTGTCATCGATGTCGTTTGTTTGGATTCACTTTTGTTTTTTTTTTCTGTTGATTTATTCTTTTTGTTATTATACACATCGTTATGGTCGTCAACATTGTTATCATTAACATCGATATCCTCAATACCGTTGACGTAATTACCGTTGCCGTTAACATTATTAGCGTTATCTATGATCGCCAACGTCATCGTCGACGTAGTCATCGTTATCGTTATCATGGTCATTGTTATCTTCGTACCGTTAATGTCATCGATGTTTATTTCAATTTCAATTCATTCTGTTATTATCCCCGTCGTTATGGTCATAATAATAATAATCACCGTTATCGTCGTCATGGTCATTGTTATTATTGTCATTGTTATCATCGCATCGCATTGTGAAATTATGAAAACAATTTGAGGTTTAGAAGCTTTAAAAACATAAAACTGGTAATAAAAATAAACAGTCAATTTATAAAAGATGCTGGAAATGTTCAACTTCTGCCTCCAGGCATTTTCTAATTTTCTGTTATTCTTTCCATTAGCAATTTTTTAGGTAGGACCAAAGAAAAAATCCAATGGTGTCAAGTTGCAGAATCTTGGAGGCCAAATTTTGGCAAGTTTTTACTAATTATGCTGTCATCGAAAAATTCACGTAACAAATCCAAAGTAGCCCTGTCAGAATAAGCTGTTGCTCCATCCTATTGAAAGTAGGTTACCCTTTCTGAAGTTCGTCATTGTGTAATTCATTCACAAAAGGAAGCAATATTTCGGTACCATATCTTTCAGCTATTAATGTACCTCGAAAGAAAATTGGCTCTCTCAGCTTCCTTCTGCTTAAACCTACCCAATGACTCCACTCCTTTGTTGTCTTGTAAAGACCATTTTGAAGTGATTTTAAAATAAACGTTCAAATTACATTTTTTTAAAATATTTGCAAACATATGATGTGAGTTAATTATTTTTTCATAGCCTACCCTAATCTGAAATTCAATTGATCGCATACGCAGGTGACGAGTGAATAGACCGACAAAGAAAAAATGACGAAAGAATAGACATCATAGAACTTGAGGAAAATTTAGTAATTTTAGTTTTCTAGAAATACATAATTAATAAAAAATTATTCCAAAAATGACGATACGTTCCTGGTTAACAAGGAGCATGAATAAATACAGTCATAAAAGTGTTTTATAATTTTATAATTTCCCCGTTTCAGTTTTCTTTATTAACTTTATAAAATTAGGAATTTTGTAAAAATCAGTTGATAAATTTCATTAAATCTTGCTTTCCAAAAAGTTCCGATGACTTTATTACTACAGGACGTAAAAATAATTCAAATAAGTTTACAAACGTATAAAAAAAATTAACGTGATTTTGATGTACATAATTGGCCGTGTTTTAAAATTACTAGAACAAGCGTTCGAGCGTTTGATTAATATGCAATTTCCTACCTAATTGAGCACTTGATTAAGATAAGAAATCGCATGTTAAATAAATGCTCGAACAGCTGTTCGCGTAATTTTAAAACACGGCCATTAAATAACTAAAGTGTTTACCAATGAATCCATTAATAACATTTAAACAAAGTTAAAATTTATGGAGATTGAGATCTCAGTTTAGTGCCAGACACTCGCGTCGCGACCGCGCACGTGTTCGTGTCTTTGTTTAGCTGCCCTTTCTTAACACACTGTATTTTAACCGTACCGAATTACAATTATGATCATTTCCACCTCTGTAGTTTTTTCTTGTACAATTTCAATGATATTTGTCCCGTTCTTGTACATAATGAAAGAGAATATTTTTCTTCATATACTTCAGTGTAGAACACAAAATCAGAAAAAAGTGGAGCTGTCCCCTTCTTGCACCGAGGTCTTCAATTCCTCAGTCGAATATGGGCAGCGGTCGATTAGAAAAGATTTAAGGTAGCACTTAAATTTTTTTATATCGCTACAACTAGATATGTAATTAGCAGACTTAAGTAACTCGTACACATGATGAGTGGAAGGGAGCAGTCGGGATGGGCGGTTACGGCCTTCATACATTTTTGCGTCATGAGCTACGCGTATTGGTGTGGGGGGACGATTTGATTTGTATGTGTTCTATCTGTTCAGTCTTCAATTATCTGTGGTATTCAATACATCTTCAATTGATCGTAATAAGATTAACAAGCTTGATAACTATCAACAAATAAACTTAATGAAATATTCCCAAATTGCATCTTACTTTACTTTCGCACCGGTGACCAATTGCGATGTTGAACGCACCTTTTCTGTCTTTAAAAATATCTTAAAATTAAAACGGGCGAGGTTTACGGAAGAAAATTTAGAAATATATGTAATTGTAAATGCCTATGTAAATCGTTCCACGACTGTAGAATAATTCGCCGCTACACATGCGAAGTTTACGAATATTTTATTTCCCCTCCGAGACCGGCCACCCTACTGTGAAAGAAGGGGAACAGTTCAGTTGTCCAGTGTTTTAATGGAATTGGTTGTACGCGTTACTATTAAGAACTTTAGTTGCGCCATTGGAGAAATATGTACGAGTTACTTAAGTCTGGTAATTAGGCAGCGCATTAAAAAACTTTAATCCAATGTGGTTGGGGGGCACCAGAGACTACCTTCAATTGATAAAACTGATAATAATTATATTCTCGTGACCGCTGTGAATCTGGACTTACGTTGTGGTAACCTGGTTTTTCTGGTGCGGCGATGTATAACTCGAGAGACCAAAGGAACTTAAATACGTCTAAATAAAGTACGGAAGTTAGATTTAATTAATTATTTATTACAAAAAAAAAAGATAAAAACTGCTTGTGCCAGACACTCGCGTCGCGACCGCGCACGTGTTCGTGTTTTTGTTTAGCTGCCCTTTCTTAACACACTGTATTTTAACCGTACCGAATTACAATTATGATCATTTCCACCTCTGTAGTTTTTTCTTGTGCTGGCTGATAATAATTCTTAATCATGTTCCGTATTGTTGACTTGGCGTCTTTCGTTGCATCTTCTCCAATGTTTAATTCTTCCTCCGGAATCGTATCTATCTTCATCGAGAAAGCTTTAGGTTATTGCTCAGTTAAATATTTCGCTACGTATGACCGTGTACGAACTACCCTTGTAAATACGTACGTACGAGGGCAGCGCAAATTTGATTCGGTTTCCCCTGCTGTAAACGTGCAGGCGCGCGACTATCCCGGATTCTGTAAAAGAATCTTTAAAAATTTCCGAATGACATTGAAAATAGAATTATTTTCGAATTCTTCTTTTTTCTTACTTATAGGAGTTTGGCTTAGAAGGTTCACCGTGCCGCTATTTACGTCAAACGTTTATTTAACGCGTGATCTAATTTGCGTCGTCGTATCCTGAGCGGCGGTGATTCAATTCAATTCAATTCACCGCTGCAAACTTCTCGTTCTCAGAGGTAAAAGTAATTGTAAAATCAAGCGGAAGTCGCGCGGACATGACTAAGGCTGCGATATTATTTTTATTAATTAACGACCGGTCATGGTACTTGCGATTTTTTTCCTCTCTCAACAACCGACGCTAATACTCGAGCGCAAAACAAATCGAAAACACAGCAAATCCAATCCGGATGTTGTCGTCTTTGTTATCTGGGCTTGCGAGTTGAGACTGTGTTTTTCTGAATCAAACGAAAGCCCCATTGATAACGGCGATTAGGTTCCCGTAATCTGCGATTGAATCGATTTCGAGAAAGACGAGACGTCACCGGCCGCCGATTCGGTGGCGGACTGCGTGAACGTTGTTGCGACGACAATGACATTTTCGGAGCCACGGATTCACTTGGGACGGGTTACTTTCTATTGATATCCAAGGGTACCGGACCGCACCGCTTCCTGAATCGTAAATCTATTCAAAATTAGATTCATATTTCAAGGCAGAGCCGGATTTGTGCATTTCTGGGGGGGCCCAAGAGAAAACGATGTTAAGTGCAAGAGGAAAAGGGTCGTAACAATATCATCTGTTAATTAAAAAATATTGGCCTTGGCCCAGATAGTCTCGTTACTACAGGATTCTCGTTACTCTACGAGAGTATCTGTAGTAACGAGAGTACCTGGAGTAACGAGAGTATCTAGAGTAACTCGTTACTCTAATAATCTTGTAATGTCATGTGAGGTACATTAGATGTTACAACAAAAGGTGTTATTAGTTCTTCATCCTCAATATTTTTTTTTCAGTGAAAATTGTCAAAATTAGCCGTCAGTCAGCTCGACTATTAAAATCTAAATTTTGTTTTTTATTAACGTAATTAATCACAATGAGACGTCTTCAGCGGTCTAATAGAAAATTTCACTGAAACTTTGACAACTGTCATAATTGCCAGGGAAACATTGTTAGTCAGTTTGACAATTAAAATATAAGTATAATTAATTTGCAAAAAACTTTGACAGTTCTCATAGTTGTCAGTGTCAAAAAGGATTATTAAAACTTTGACATCTGTCATAATTGCAAAAAAAATCAAGTGTCAGTCTGTTTAACAATAAAAATTTCATTAATATTATTAATTAAAATAACGTCATCGACAGTCTACTATAAAAATAATCTAAAACTTTGACATTTTAATTAGGAATTAAAATGACGTCATCAACCGTCTACTACAAAAATATGTTAAAACTTTGACATCTGTCATAATTGCAAAGAAAAAATCAACTGCTAGTCTGTTTAACAATAAATTTTTTATTGTTATTACTAATTAAAATGACGTCATCAACCGTCTCCTACAAAAATATAATAAAACTTTGACATCTGTCATAATTGCAAAGAAAAAATCAACTGTCAGTCTGTTTAACAATAGAATTTTTATTAATGTTATTAATTAAAATGACATCATCGGGAATATAGGTACTATAAAAACATATTAAAACTTTGACATCTGTCATAATTGCAAAAAAAGTCAACTGTCAGTCTGTTCAACAATTAAATATTCATTAACGTTTTTAATTAAAGTGACGTCATCAACAGTCTACTACAAAAATACATCAAAACTTTGACATCTGTCACATTTGCAAAAAATTCGGTTGTCAATGAAGATATATTCAGTTTAATGACGTCACCAATAGTTTACTAGAAAAGTTTATTAAAACTTTCACAGTCATCGTAACTGTCAAAAATAAAATCAAGTGTCGGTTTTTTTGACAATTAAAATATCATTTTTACAATGTGCGATTAATTAGAATGACGTCATCAATAGACTATAAATAGAATACTTTATCAAAACTTTGACAGCTGTGGTAATCGTCAAGAAAATCAACTGTCAGACAGCTTGACAAAGTTTTCTTTTTAATAATGCGGTCAATTGGAATTACGTCATTAATGATGTGCAAAAAAACTTTGACAGTTATAGTATTTATCAGAACTAGCTGTCAATTCATTCGACTATTAAAATATAAATGTTGTCTTTCGTTAATGTAATTAATCACAGAGAGACGTCGTCAGCAGCCTAATAGAAAATTTCATTATAACTTTGACAAGCGTCATAATTGTCAAGAAAACATTGTCAGTCAGTTTGACAATTAAAATATCTGTAAGTATTTTTATTAACGCGATTAATTAGAATGACATATTCAATAGTCTATACAGAACTTTGACAGTGGTCATGACTGTCAAAAAAATCAGGCGTCAGTCAGTTTGACAATTAAAATATAAGACTTTTTTATTAATTCGATTGATTAGAATGACGTTATGAATAGCCTATATATAGAATACTTTATTAAAACTTTGACAGCTGTGATAATCATCAAGAAAACCAACTGTCAGGCAGTTTGACAATGTGATCAACTAAGATTATATCATTAATGATGTACAAGAAAACTTTGACAGTTATCGTAATTGTCAAAACTAGCCGTCAGTCAGCTCGACTATTAAAATCTAAATTTTGTTTTTTTATTAACGTAATTAATCACAATGAGACGTCTTCGGCGGTCTAATAGAAAATTTCACTAAAACTTTGACGACTGTCATAATTGCCAGGGAAACATTGTTAGTCAGTTTGACAATTAAAAAATAAGTATTCTTTTTAATAATGCGATTAATTAGAATCATGTCAGAAATTAATTTGCAAAAAACTTTGACAGTTCTCATAGTTGTCAGTGTCAAAAAAGATTATTAAAACTTTGACATCTGACATAACTGCAATAAAAAATCAACTGTCTGTCTGTTTAACAATTCTGATTGATCAATGATCACTCAGTCATCAATAGTTTACTGGATAACGTTATTGTCAAAAATAAAGTCATTTTGACAATTAAAACATAATTTTTTTTTAATGCGATTAAGTAGAATGACGTCATTGATAGGTTATCTGAATACTTTATTGAAACTTTGACAGTTGTTAGATTGTCAAAAAAAACAAGCGACAGTCAGTTTGACTTTTAAGGAATACTTTACTGAAACTTTGACAAGTTGGTATGATTTTCAAAAAAATAGACGTCAGTCATCTTGACGATTAAAACATAAGATTTTTTTTAATTAAAGTGATTAATTAGAATGACGTCATCAATAGAATATTTTATTATAACTTCGACAGCTGTGAAAATTGTCAAGAAAATGAACCGTCAGACAGTTTGAGAATGAAATGTGGTTAATTAGAATTACGTCATTAATAATGTATAAAAAAACTTTTGACAGTTATCGTAACTGTCAAAACCAGCTGTCAGTCTGTCCGAATATTAAAATGTAAATTTTGTTTTCCATTAACGTAATTAATGAAACGCCATCAGCGGTCTAATAGAAAATACAATTGTCAAGAAAACATTGTTAGTCACTTTGACAATTAAAATATAAGTTTTTTTTTTAATTAACGCAATCAATTAGAACGACATAATTAATAGTCTATACAGAACTTTGACAGTTGTCATGATTGTCAAAACAAATCAGGCGTCAGTCAGGTTGACAATTAAAATATATGATTATTTTTATTAATTATTCCGAATAAAGTCATGAATAGTCTACATATATATAGAATACTTGACAGCTGTGATAATCGTCAAGAAAATGAACTGCCAGACAGTTTGACAAAGTTTTCTTTTTAATAATTTGACCAAGTAGAATTACGTAATTAATGATGTGCAAAAAAAACCTTGACAGTTACAGTAATTGCCAAAAATAGCTGTCAGTCAGTTCGACTATTAAAATATAAATTTTGTTTTTTATTAACGTAATTAACCAAATGCACAAAAAAAACTTTGACAGTTTTCGTAACTGTCAAAAGTAGCTCCGCCAAATAGAAAAAAGAAAAAAAATGAACTCTTTCTTTGCCACTTTGACAAATTTGACAGTTAATAAATACACAATATGAAAATTATAAGTGATGTTTGTGCTCATCTCCAGATTAGAAAAGATAAAAAACAAAAAATTAATAGCTCTTTTCTCCACAATACACTTTGATAAGTTTGACTGTTAACTAAACAAAAAAAATTAGTGAAAAGTACGGTAACTAAGGAAACATCTGATTTTTGTGCTCACTTCAAGTCAAAACAAGGAAGAAATAAACTGAATTTTTCATTTGTTACTTTGACAAGTTTTACAGTTAATAAAAAATATGAAAAGTATAAGTGATGTTTGTGGTTTCCTCCAGATTAGAAAAATAAAAAAACTCGCTTTATAGGATGCTTTAAAATTGATAGCTCTTTTATTGAGAATTCACATTGACAAGTTTGACAGTTAACTAAAAAAAAAAAAAAAGTTGGTAAAAAGTACGGTAACAAAGATAACATCTGTTATTTGCGCTCACTTCAAATCAAAACAAGAAAGAAAAACTTGAACTTTTCTTCTGTTACTTTGACAAGTTTGACAGTTAATAAAAAATATGAAAAGTGTAAGTGTAAGATTAGAAAAAAGAAAAAAAACTCTTTACAGGATGCTTTAAAAAATTGGTAGCCCTTTCATCGACAATTCACTTTAACAAGTTTGACAGTTAACTAAAAAAAAAATTAATGGAAAGTGCGGTAACTAAGAAAACATTTGATGTTTGTGCTCACTTCAAGTCGAAACAAGAAGGAAAAAATTGAACTTTTCCTCCTCAAACTTTGATAAGTTTGACAGTTAAAAAAAACAATAAGAAAAAGTTGTTTCCCTAATTCATTTTGTTTTCGTATTTTTTGTATGAACTGTCAAACTTGTCAAAGTGAAATATTGACAGAAAGATGTTTCTGAAAATCTTCCTTAATAGAGATTACTTGTTTTCCTTTTTTTTAAATGAGTAGGTAGCGCAAAGTCATGCTTTTCATTTTTTAATTACCTGTCAAAGTTGTCGAGGCGAAACGTCGATGAAGGAGCAATGACAAGGCATTTTTTTTCTATTTCTGGGGAAGTTTTTATTTTTCTGGGGGTGAGCACAAACATCAATTGTTTTGCTAATTTGGATACTCTTGATATATTTTTCTCAACTCTCAAACTTGTCAAAGTGACTAACAATAAGAAGAGTTCAATTTTTTCCTTCTGTTTTTTATTTCTGATTTTCTTGTGTTTTTGATTTGGCGTTGAGCACAGACGTCAGTTCTTTTTAAATTAACTGTCAAACATGTCAACGTGAAATGTAGATAAAAGAATCGATTTTGTGAAGCATTTTGTGGAAACATTTTTGTTTTCTAATTTGGAGGCGATCAGAAACATTGTTTTTCCTATTTTTCTTTTTTTTAACTGTCAAACTTGTCAAAGTTTGAAGAAGAAAAATAATTTTTTTTCTCTCTTGTTTTGATTTAAGTGAACACAAACATCAGACGTTTTCTTAATTACCGCACTTTCCACTAATCTTTTTTTAGTTAACTGTCAAACTTCTTAAAGTGAATTGTCGATGAAAGAGCTACCTATCAATTTTTTAAAGCATCCTGTAAAAAGATGTTTATCCTTTTCTAATCTTACCCTTACACTTTTCATACATTTTATAAACTGTCAAACTTGTCAAAGTAGCAGAAGAAAAGTTCAATTTTTATTTTTTATCTCTTGTTTTGATTTGTAATGAGCACAAACATCAGATATTTTCTTAGTTACCGTATTTCTCATACATTTTGAGTTAACTGTCAAACTTGTCAAAGTGAAGTGTCGATAAAAGAAACAATTTTTTTGAAGCATTCTACAAAAACATTTTTTTGTCAAATCTGTCAAAGAGAAGAAAAGCTCACTTTTTTGATTTTTTCTTTAATTGGAAGTGAGCACAAACATCAGTTATTTTCTTAATCACCTTCTTTTCATGTATTTTTTTCGAGTTGGTTAACTGTCAAACTTGTCAAAGTGAAATATCGATAAAAGAATCAATTTTTTGAAGCATTTTGCAAAAACAATTTTCAGTCAGTTCGACTATTAAAATATAAATTAATGTAATTATTAATCACAATGAGACGTCGTCACTAGCGGTCTAAAAGAAAATTTCATTAAAACTTTGACAGCTGTCATAATCGTCAAGAAATCATCGTTAGTCAGTTTGAGAATTGTAATAATTTTTTCATTAACGCGATTAATTAGAATGACAATCCATAGTCTACATAGAACTGTCAGTTTAACAATTTCTTTTTAACAATACGATTAATTACAATCACGTCATAAATTAATTAACAAAAATTTTTTGACAGTTATCATAATTGTCAAAAATAGCTGTCGGTGTCAGTTTATCGTTACACTACTAAAATAAAAGATTTTTTTCAGCTAATTTGATTAATCACGATTAGAAAACATCATTAAAAGTTTGACAGCTGTCACATAAAATCAGATGCCAGTCAATTTTCATGCACTGTAAAAAATGGCGCCCCACGCAAATCAGTGCCAACCTGACACGTCTATCTCTCCAAGTAGGATTCGTTTCAACACACAGTGACGCAGGGAGACGTTCGGCGTCACCCCCTTTTTTTTCTTTGCCCTTCATCAAAGGGGCACCCCATACTACGTAAGAAATTTGAGCCCAACAGAATTTTTTTTTTAATTATGTGAATGCAATGACGTAGCTAAGTTCGGCGCAGGAGAATGATGGGCGCCGTTTCTTTTCTCTCTTCTTTAAAGGGGCGCTTTATACAGTGTAAAAACTTGGGGCGCCCAACGAATTTCTGCACCAAACCTGACGCGCCCATGCCCAAAGAAGTCACATGATTTGTGTTCTCCGAGTGGAATAAGTTATAGAATTTTTCTAGGTTATGTAAATGATTGGCGCTTTACACCAGATAAAAAGTTGGCGCCCAACGCGCGCCTGCGCCAAACCTTTTGCGTTTTCTACGGTGCAGATAATAGCTGACACTGACAGACTGACGCTGGATTTCACAAACGTCACTTAACTTTAATCATCAATTAAGAATAATCATTCCTATACCTTCAACACATGTAACCATGGCAACGTTTACTTTTAACGGATGATTAAACTTAAGTAACGTTTGTGAAATCCGCCATGAAAATTTCAAAAACGTGTGTAAAATATTACGTTTCTGCGACTCTTTCAAATTATACCTTAAGTCCGTTTATAAAGAGGGCCGTTCGCTTTTGTGATTAGGTGAGATGCTTATTCCGCCATTAATCTTCCAAACTGCCACTTCACGTCCTTTACTCTCTCTATAAAGGACTCTACTAGAACCAGTCAGAAACTGCTGGTGGAACAAACCTTTTATGTTACTATGGGCCAGTTGTACAAAGGATTGTACAAAGGATTAAGATCCTATACGAATTTGTTCACTTTGAACCTGGTTCAGTTAACCTGGAGCTTAAACCGACGTTGTACAACTGGCCCTATCAGGGGTAGAACGGCATAACTATGTTGAGCCCATTTCAAATTACAACCAGGGAGAGAAGGATCAGGAAGACTGAGGCATGGTCTTCAATACGTTGGTTTTTTTTTAGTTTTTTAGAAATCATGGGCCTCAACATCATTAGATAATCCATAAATGTATCGAACTTTTGTTTTGGAATTATTCCGTTTTGTAGTACGAAAGATCTGACTCACTTGTTGACCCAAATTTTTATGCGGTCTGGCTCCAGATAAAGCGCATCAATAACAAATTTCGTCTAATTGAGGAAGGTATAAACAAACGTAGCGCTTAATCACTCGCCTAACAGGAATAAGACGCCTTATCAGCGCTTGTTTACCGCGCTTTGAAGTGATTTTTAGATGTTTGCGTCGCTTTTGCGTACCTAGATATCGCGGGAGACTTACCGAAACGTAAACAAAATTTCACGTACGCATTGTTTTTTTTTTCTTTTTTTGTCCTTGCTGAAAAATCTTAAAATTGAGCCCTGATACTCCTTTCCGAACAAATCTCTCCTCTTATACCATAATAATTAAGTTTCTCAATTAAAATTAGATGGCTAACACAATCAGAAGCCTTACTTATGTCGCAGAAGATTCCTACAGGGCACTCTCCTTCATCTAGATGCTTCAGATGTTATTTGTTTATTGCTGTTCTTATTGTATTGACGTCGGTGACGGCTCCTGCTCCTCTCCTGATGTATTTTGCAGTGTATCTCGTAGGCTGGATTCTTCCTCGTGCAGTGTATTTGTTATGCGATGAATTTTGGATGTAGATGGCACTCGCGAGCCTTCACATTCAAAATTATCTGCATCAGTGTACGTGTCGTGTGTGAGTGCGTGTGTAAATAAAGAAGAATACTCGTAGAAGGTGACAGAAACGACGGTTTATTTATTTAAAATTCTGAATAATTGTACAAACAAATGCCTATCGTAAAAGGGTTCAGAAAGTCGAAGTTCTATTTGTTCGCTTGGTTTTTCGCAAAACCAGCGGTTGCTTACGTTAGATCCGAGTTGATATTTGATCCTAACTTGAACGCACGTCTGAACCGGAGGCAAGGTAATGATACTTGTGCCGGTCGTTCTAATTTACAATACAATTTCTCTTTCAAATTGACGTTTCGCCGTGTGCTGACGTCTTCCTCAAGATTAATAAAATAAAATGTAATCATCGGGCAAGTATAATGCAAGTTGCTACCCACTGTTTCGTCAACGCTGGGGGAAAATCGTCGATGTTAAAAAAAAAAAACTATACTTGGGGATATGCCTACACACGATGTTGAACATAGCTGAAATTCCCATAGGTTTACACCCGCTTACTAAATAAGTTTGTCAGTCACCCTGTATAGTGACAGAATTTACTGTCACCCTGTATCGTAATCAAGGATCACATAAAGAGCTTCATTTGTGAGAAGCTCGTATTGTCCTTAAAAAAAGTCATCGATGTTAAAAAAAAAACTCTACTTGGGAATATGCCCAACTCAGTGATGTAAAGTGGGCGCCACCTAGCACTAGGCTAGTAAAAATCGTGATACCCCTAGGCCTACACACGGTGTTGAAAGTAATTGAAATTCCCACAGGTTTATACCCGCTTGCCAAATAAGTTTGTCAGTCACCCTGTATAGTGAGAGAATTTACGGTCACCCTGTATCGTAACCAAGGTTCAGATAAAGAGCTTCACTTGTGAGAAACTCGTATCGTCCTTAAAAGAAAAGTTCCAAAAGAATTAAAGTCATCGATGTTAAAAAAAAACTCTACTTGGGAATAGGCCCAACTCAGTGAAGACGGGATGTAAATTGGGCGCCACCTAGCGTAAAGTTGTTCAAGTAGGCTAGTAAAACTCGCGGTACCGCTAGGCCTACAGACGGTGTTCAAAGTAGCTAAAATTCAAACTTCTTTCCGAACAAGTTTGTCAGTCACCCTGTACAGTGACAGAATTTACAGTCACCCTGTATCGACGGAATTTACACTCACCCTGTTTCACAACCAAGGATCAGATAAAGAGCTTGATTTGTTTTAGAACCTCGCATCGTCCTTAAAAGCAAAGTTCCAAAGAAATAAACCGATGTCTTCTTGCCGTCGATTTTTTTTTAATCGACGTTTCGCCGTGCGTTGGGCGGCTTTCTCGAGGCAAAATACAGGGTGAAAACAAAAGACGATCGCATCGCGGAGAATCGGACTAATAAATAATCAATCGCCGAAGCAAGAACCGACAATTATTTCAGTATTATTTTTTTGTTAACGGTGAATGAGAAAAAAGGACGGAGTTATGATTCATAAGTCTGATGATGCAACACCAAACAATGACGCAACTGTCTTTTCTTATGAATAATACTATACAGTGCCGATTCAACACGGTAAGTAAGCGATGCCTCGAGTGATGGGCGTCCAAAATAAAAAATATACAGGGATATTCACATAATTAAAAAATCTCCGCCCAAAATTATTCTATATCCGCAGATACGCATTTCAGCAGCGACGCTGCCATCTTCAATACACGCACTAACAAGTTAGTTAAACGCACTTCAGGGAATCTGACAACCACCTAATCATACTCTAAAATTATAAAAATAAATGAATAAATAAGTAATAACCCCGGAAGGGGTCCAATAAAACGAACACGAAATGTAAGTAAGTAACTGACAGGTTAGATATGTCCGATCGACAGATCTGTTCCTTGTTCACAATTAATCGCTTAAAGGGATTAACCAGAGAACAAAAAAAAACAATTAATAATAACGCCGCGGAAAGTTGGATCGACAAAATCAATAAAAAAATTAAAGTTATTCCGACTTTGTAATTCGAACATCCAGCGTCAATAACAGTCAACAATGTCGGAGCGCCCTCTCACGGTGGTTAGCGCCGTACGTCGGCGAAGTAGCGTCGTCTTGCATGACGAGTCCACTTTCACAGGTGGGGGAAGGCCGTGTTATCGAGGCTTAAATCGTTTCAAATCCGAAACCGAGCCTTTTCTTACGCCCCCAAGGGTTATTAGGGTTTCAGTAGACAGGTAAAACTACCACTGGAACGTAGAAGCCTGCTTCTTGTTTCAACGACAGGCTTTCGAAAAGCTGCTCAACGAGCTTGTAATTCGCTCGGCGTGCTTTAATAAATCTCGGAGAAAATTCCGTTTCAGGTTTCAATCACAAAACTCCACGAAAGAAACAAAGGTTTTAATCGTTGTTCCAGCAACAATATCTGACTAGTTCGAAACGTCAAACAGCATGGCACTGATCAAAGCTGTTTGTATTACACCACTTGATAGAGATCATTATTTCGGTGGGCACCTGATTCTGATGGTTCCAAATTAGTCAGAAACTGCCGTTGGAATAAACCCCGTATTATTTTTGGATGCACCTCGTATTCTCTTTAAATAGTTTTGGGAAGAAAAAAAATCTTTGACTTGCGCTCGAAAATAGCGAGTTGGAACTCTGTTAGTGCTTTAATGACGCGTCGTGACGACGACGCGCCTATATTTTTATTTTGGCAGCGCGTCCGGCTGTGACATTTGAGCGTAAAAATTGTGTCATTATTAGATCGTCCTGTAAGTTATGTCAACAAGTGACGACGCGACGCGGGCAGGAAATCGGGGCCCGATTTGTTCCATTTAACGGCCTTGACGGAAGTGCACACACGCACTACCAAAAGAATAATCGCCCAGACCTAGTAACACACTACTACACTACGAGGAGGTAGATGTGTCCGCGTCCGGAAATAGCTGCTGCTGCAGTAGGGTAAGACACATTCAATGTCAATCGGCGACCTTCGCTCTATTTATATTTACCGCCGCTCCCATGTACCCACTGCAGGAATACTTGCTCGCTTGCATACGGGCCCCGGCCGGCCCTTTGTTCGCGAGGATTCAGCGAGTTTTCGTTTCCATCCATCCATCGATTGATTCGAGCAGACACATGGTTCGTTCCATCGCATCCACGCGGACGTAATTGGAATATTCGATAAACTGAAACCGATTTATCAAGGTTCAAATAGAAATTACTGCTTCCTGTTGATAATTACCGTGAAATGTTTAATTTGAAGGCATTTTTTAAGTAGTGCACCCGACTTTAACTTAAAACTGTTTTAATTGAATTCATTTTACAAGCGAAGGCCAAAGAACTCCCCCCCCCCTCGTACGCGTACATTTTCTTCTTATTCACACGCAGCAATTATGAAGCTCGATGAATGTGCTCGGTAATGAAACTCTGAATTTAAAATGTGTTATTAAAAAAAAAAGAACTTAATGGTACGAAAGGGGGAATTAAATATGGTGTACACCCTGTATGTGTACAATAGAATTTTTGATCAAAAAGAGATGATATTTTTAGAGTAGGCGAAAGAAGATAGGTAGGATTGCAAACTGTATATAATAAAGGTCGACAAGCAGTGTCGCCAAATCATGTTCCTTAAAAACGTTCCACCAAACTGTAAAACGAAAGATTCAAAAGAAAAAGAAAAACTAACTTCCTTTTTTTTTTGGTAATTCAACGCAAAATTTCGCACTGAAACGGGATTTTTCCGTACGTCTGGCAACACTGTCGACGAGTTGATCTTTGGCCGAAATTCCCAAAATCGTCAATACTTTTGTAGGCTGTCATTTTTAATGCTTCCTTTTTTTTTTCTTCAAAAATACACGTCGAAATCGTTTTTTTTTTCTCTTCGTTTTTCGATGAGTCCAAGCTTTATAATCGATCGTCTTTTGTTTTCGCAAGATAATAATTGTCGAAATCAAACGTAGGTATTTTTTTTTACTTTGAAATGTATATGTTATTTGCATGTAGGCGAGTTGACTACAGTTGGGTTCGCTCGGGTTGGGTTGACCTTGACCTTTAACTTAACCTTGGCCTTTGACATTTGCGAAGCCTAGTCTTCGAGTTCCAACGTTTTTTTAAAAATTTTCTACAATTTCTCTCGAATTCTCGGTCGTGACCTTGACTCTTGACCTTTACAACGAGTCGTTGTCGTCGAAATCCAAACTTTTTAAAAATCTTTCCGCGATTTTTACCGAATTTTTGGCGTTGGTTTTGACCTTGAACATTGGCTCAGTCGTGACCTTGACCTTTGCGACATCGCACCCGAAATTGAATTTTTTTAAATTTCCCCCGAATTTTTTACGTTGACCTTGACCCTTGCCCTTTGGAACGCCTCATTGTCGAAATTCGAAATTTTTTAAAAAAATTCCCCAATTTTTCATGATTTTTTTTGTCGTGACCTTGACCTTTGACCTTTGTGACCCCTCGCCGTCGAAATTAATTTTTTTTTAATTTCCCCGTTTCTCCCGAATATTTGGCGTTGACCCTGACCTTTTACCTTTGCAACGAAATCTTTGTCGAGATTCAAAATTTCTTGAAAATTTTCCCCGATTTTTACCGAATTTTTGGTGTTTACTTTGACCTTTAAGGCGACGCGTTGTCGAAATTCGAAATTTTTTAAAAAATGTCCCCCAAATTTGTCCCCATTTTTTTTTTATTCGTCATGACCTTTGACCTTTGGGACCCCACGCTGTCGAAACTCCAAATTTTTATAAAAATTTCCCCGATTTTTACCGAATTTTTGGCGTTGACCTTGACCTTTGCATTTGAGCCGACTCATTGTCGAAATTCGAAAATTTTATTAAGATTTCCCCCAAATTTCTCCCGATTTTTTTTGTTCGTGACCATTACCTTTAACCTTTCGACCCCACGCCGTCGAAACTCCTCGAAACTCCAAATTTTTTCAAAATTTTCTCCGATCTTTACCGAATTTTTGGCGTTGACCTTGACCTTTGACATTTGAGCCGACTCATTGTCGAAGTTCGAAATTTTTTTAAAACTTTCCCCAATTTTTCCCGATTTTTTGTCGTGACCTTGACCTTTGTGACCCATCGCCGTCGAAATTAAAATTTCTTTTTAAATTTCCCCATTTCTCTCGAATATTTGGCGTTGACTCTGACCGTTAACCTTTGACCTTTGCAACAAAATCTTTGTCGAAATTCAAAATTTCTTAAAATCTCCACGATTTTTACCGAATTTCTGGCGTTGACCTTGACCTAGGACATTTGAGCCAACTCATTGTCGAAATTCGAAATTCTTAAAAAATTTCCCCAATTTTTCCCGATTTTTTTGTCGTGACCCCTCGCCGTCGAAATTAAAATTTTCAAAAAAATTTCCCCATTTCTCCCGAATATTTGGCGTTGACCTTCGACCTGACTCTTGCAACGAAATTTTATTCGAAATTCAAAATTTTTTGAAAGCTTTCCACGATTTTTACCGAATTTTTTGGTCTTGATGTTGACCCTTGACCTTTAAGCCGACGCGTTCCCGAAATTCGAAATTTTTTAAAAAATTTCCCCCAAATTTCTCCCGATTTTTTTTGTTCGTGGCCATGACCTTTGACCTTTGGACCCCACGCCGTCGAAACTCAAATTTTCTCAAAATTTTCCCCAATTTTTACCGAATTTTTGGCGTTGACCTTGACGTTTGACCTCTAAGATGATTCACTGTCGATATTCAAATTTTTTTTTTAATTTTCCCCGATTTCTTCCAAATTTTTGTTCGTGACCTTGACCTTTGACCTTTACGACATCGCACCCGAAATTGAATTTTTTTTTATTTCCCGAATTTTATTTTTTTAGAAATTTTCCCCTATTTTCCCAAAATTTTGGTCGTGACCTTGACCTTTGACCTTTGCGACAATCCGTTGTCGAAATACAAATTCTTTAAAATTTTTCTCCTAGATTTAAAATTTTTAAAAAATTATCTCCTATTTTTACCAAATTTCTGGTCGTGACCTTGACCTTTACTTTGACGACAATCCGTTGTCGAAATTCTAATTTTTTAAAATTTTTCTCCTATTTTTCATTAATTTTTTGTCGTGACCTTGACCTTTGACCTTTGCGACATCGCACCCGAAATTGAATTTTTTTTAAATTTCCCCCGAATTTTTTACGTTGACCTTGACCCTTGCCCTTTGGAACGCCTCGTTGTCGCAATTCAAAATTTTTTAAAATTTTCCCCGATTTCTGCCAAATTTTCGGTCGTGACCTTGACCTTTGACCGTTACGGCCATTCGTTCCCGAAATTTATTTTTTTTAGAAATTTTCCCCTATTTTCCCAAAATTTTGGTCGTGACCTTTACCTTTGACCTATGCGACAATCCGTTGTCGAAATACAAATTTTTTAAAATTTTTCTCCTAGATTAAAATTTTTTTAAAAATTATCTCCTATTTTTCCCAAATTTCTGGTAGTGACCTTGACCCTTGACCTTTTCGACAATCCGTTGTTGAAATTCAATTCTTTTCTCCTATTTTTCATAAATTTTTGGTTTGACCATGACCTTTGACCTTTGCGACGAAGATTTCGTCATCGAAATTCAAAATTTTTCCTAATTTTCCCCGACTTTTACTAATTTTTTTTGGGTCGACTTGTACCCTCGACGCTAACGAAGTTTCGTTCTCGGAATCCGAAATTTTTTAAAAGTATTCCCCCATTTCCTGCCAATCGTTTGACTCGGCTTGGGTTCCCTCGTGTCGTCATTCCAGTTGGGTTCGTTCGCGTCAAGTCGACTTGGGTTGGATTAGTTTTTAATTTTTTTTCAGTTTTAATTTTTTTCGAATTATTTATTTTTCGCTCGTTTCCGCTCGTCGAGGAGACGTTTCTTTCGATGTGCTACTCGACGCGCGGCGTGCCCATCTTTTTCTCGATTTAAAAAGATAAAATAACAAATAACTAATTTAAAAAAATGTGTAGGATGATAAATTGTTTATTTACGCAGTGGCATCTTCATACATATTATTTCTATTACAATCTCCAGATCACGCAGATAACATTTCCCATAACTACAGTACCTAACACTTGTTGTTTACTACTATTTTTACACCTCACAGATAAGAGCGTGCGATTAAACAGTTGAACAATTTTTGTTTTCATTAATGCACATTTTGGCTTCATTTTAGAATGCAGAACTTATACTTAGGTACTTATTGTTAGTGGTGAGGTGGTGACCCCCCATCCCAAAAAAAAAAAGCAAACATGTCGAAACGTGTACAATCCATTATTAATGCTTTCTGCAGCATGATCGGTACTCACATACGGAGTTTGTAAACACGATGGCTTCTTGTCACGGCCATAAACCGGCCATATTATTTTATATTCACCATCAAAATCCGGCGCGTGTAAATTTGTTCAGTACGTTATACTTACGTGCTAAAATATGCTACCGTGTGAGCAAACTGCTACCGCACACAATCACATCAAACGTTTCAGACCGGCAGCTTCGACTTTTCTCCGAATTCCAAAACGTAATCGTTTCCGATTTCGAAAATTTTGCGCCCGAATTAGAAGCAAGGACAAAACTCTTAGTGATTCGTTTCACCTTCAGTTTTTTTTTCTTTGTGCTGGTAACACCTCTCCCGTTCTATGACGAAAGGTCAAGAATCACTGGGGCACTTAGGCCGGCGCTGAATGTCATCATTTTTCGTCCTAGGCGCTAGATCAAGGCAATGTTCTTTATCGCTTCTAACGCCGCTTTATCTTGTCGCGTTTTGAACTTTTGAGTTGGGGCGATAAGTCCATATAGTAAGATGCGACAGTTTCGAGACGCATTTTCTCAGAATTAAGGTCAGTTCACCGCACGAGCCAGCCATTTTTAAATTGGGGGGCGCCTTTAACCTTGCAGGTCGGGTCGTCCCCCCAGAGAAAAATTGACCACCTCTCAGTCTCTCTCTCTTTTAATAGCTCTCACATGCTCCTTAAACTCCGAAAGTAACGTAAAATTTTCGACACGAATCGAACCACTTTTGTGTTATACGAGGGTGCGTCGAAAAGAAAGCAAATTCAATTTTCTTAGAGCGCGTAATTTAAGATGAGACGAGAATCTATTTTGAAACCTCAAAAGTACCTACTTTCGAGATTCGGTTCCTTACGGTCGGGGACACAATCGCATTGTGTTTCATCCCACAAAAGGAGATCCGAGTGAAATCGAACTTTGTTTATGAAAACGTCGGGCCGTAAATTTATGAATTCTTGTTAAGGCCGAACTAATGTGGGAAAGTCGGAACACAAAGAAACGGAGGAAGTCTTCGTGTTAACCAAACCTCTTTAAATATCACTTCAAGACACCTTAAGATAATTCGCGTGGCTTTAAGAGAAATACCTTTTGCTTACGTATTTTTTTATGCGATGCAGATACGGCAGGATATTGTGCTCATTTTATTATACTTATTATCCCTAATTGCTAAATAATTAATGAAATTCCGTTGGCCAGTCGTTAAAAGCCGAAGTAAAAGGATCCTGCTTGATAAGTCATGTAATAAAAACGCGGTCCCGCACACGTACAGGTAATAGTTTTAAGGTGAGAACTCAAGCAATATACTAGAATAGACGAGGTGTACCATCGCCGGCACTAAACACGAAACGAAAAGCTAGAAACTCGGCTACTTGTGACTACTATTTAGAACCACCTAATGCTAATCCCATTCGCACTTCATTGAATGTCTATGCTCTAAGTTTCAGACAATCACCTGTATATGTATGCAGTTATTCAATAAATTTTTGCAAAATATATTTTTTAATTAATGTGCAGTCATAAAAAAGTCGGCATCGATGACGACCAAAGCGCGATGCGTATCGTTATCCTTCTCTTCGCGTAGAATAGATAAGAGAAAATGGCGATTGTTTCGTTGAAACTCGGAAAAAGGCGGAGCCAAGACGGAACTAGCTATTATATTATAAAGGCGAAGCTGTGAAGATTGAAAGTAAGGTCGTCATTGGCTGTTAGGCTGTCGATGAACAAGAAGAAAACTGGTGGCTGGGGTTCGGTTCAAGGTACAAAGTTCTAAAGGTGTCAGCATCAATTAGATCTTAATTGGCACATGTAAATATACATGCTTACATTCCGCAGAGTGGAATGCGAGCATGTGTAACGCAACGCGGCCGTCCTACTAATTGTCAATGGGTGCTGATCCTGCATAATTTTGAAATGCACATAATTGCGATAATTACGAAAAGAATTTAAATTCACTTATTTTCCCAAACAATAACATCGTGACAATATCACAGTTAATATCTAACAATAGGGATTCAAGGTGATATTGTCGCGTAAAAGAGAAGGAGTTGGTTTATGTTATTGCTTAACGAATCACGATCATGAATTAAATACGGAGATGTCTTTAAATTACTTTTATTCTCTCTAAACTATAAATTATTTGAAGCCTTCTAAATTATAACTTAATTTAATCTTACGTTAACTTTCACTATATTTAATATTAATGCACTTATTTAATCTAATCCTACTAATTTACTTTAATTGTTTAAACTCTACATTACTTGGGGGATAAAAGGGCCTGGCCCGGGGCCAGCCCTGCGCTCGTGGAGAGCTCACTCGCTTGTCTCCGGTTTACGCGCACTCGTTCACAATACCGACTAATTACTTTCTGACTAAACACTTATAATAATAATGAGACTAACTTTGAGACTAATACTCCTAACTAACTACTTTTAATACTTCGATTCTACCTGCGGATCGACCTTTTATACATCCCTATATCTACGTCACAATTGGTTCCTTTGCTCTGGTGGCCGGGGTTCGATTGCAATAATTATGAAACGAATTTTAATTTCCTACTTATTTCCCCAGAAAATGACATCGTGACAGTATTATCATTCTTGCTGAACATGCAGAATTAATATAGACAAATGAATAGAACAAAATAATCCATGCAGTATTCGGTATAAAGGCTGTTTTGAAATAAATATTGTTTGTTCTCCATTTAATCCACAAGTGAAAAATATTTATAAACTACTGTCTATATGAAAATATACAGAAAAAAATGTGTAAAAATCACAAACTATCGTCTACAAAAAGATATCGAAGGAATAAATGAAAAGCAAGAAAATATTAAAAGCTACGAAAGAGAAACTGAAAAAGCTATATTATGGATGGATTCTGCTCATAATCCTGGAGACCTTGAAGAAACGCAAAACTTCAAAATTTCAGTTTTTATTAATTGAGGCTTACAGTTCTTACTACCTTTACAAATATGAACAGAATCAACCAATTAATTCGTCTGCTTCTATTGTACTGTTGTTAATGTGGGCACCACTTAATTTACCAAAAAAAAAAATTGCAATATTTTTCTTGCGACAGGTTTTAAAAACGCTTGAAATGTCAACATTTCGCCGTCAACTGTCAGTTGTCAAAGATATTTGGTCGGTTAGCATTTTTGTAATTTTTTTTTCTCCTTTTTCCTAAATTAATCGATCGTCATTTGTTTTACAACTTTCATTTCGTTTTTATTCATTAAAATTTTCGACTTTTCTTTTCGAGATGTCAGACTAATTGTATGCACGTCCATAGATTTCACCGGTGAATTAATCGCCGGAGTCAACCGTAGGCTTCATCATGAAAGCGGTTTCTTGTCCGTTGGAATTTGTAAAAGAAAATAAAAAAACATTTGAAATGTCAACGTTTTGCTGTACGTCGACAGCTGTCAAAAATGTGTCCAGTTTAATTTATTTATGTTTGTGTACACGAAATATTCATTGTTTGAAAAAAAAAGTTTTATGCTTATGTGGTTGGTAATATTGATGTGTTTGATGATAACCTATTACCTGTCAGTTTCAGCTGTCAACGGTGTAATTATCTCCTGTAATTATTTCCTTGTAAATCAGCAATGTTTTAATAAACAACAGCGAGAACGAGTTTTTTTTTAACATGTAATCTATAAAATCGATTCAACTCATCTATAAGTTAGGACGATTTCATCGATGAAAGTTTTGATGTGGTCATCAATAAAGTCAACGGTGAATTCTCCGATGAGGTCGCCACCAAATGCAAACGAAGACGCTAAAAATTATTAAGAAACATGCACGTCTGAACTTTTGCGGTGTTTGATGGTAGTAGAACTAGATGACTCTCGTGCGGCTTTTCTGCTTACTGCCTTCCTGCTACAATTTGCCTCGTATAACGTGAAACTGCCCCGTACAACGTGAAATTGCCCCGTACAACGTGAAACTGCCCCTTACAACGTGCATAAAACAATTTTTTAAAAAGAAATTCTGTGCAAACTAAAACACTAAAACTTATTAAAAAAAAAAAAAACCAAAATAGAATTAAAGGAAATCGTACTGCCATCTATTGTTGAAAATGTCACGTAAATACTAAAATCGACAACATTGCGGTAAATATCAAAGTTTTTTTTTTGTAAAATAACATCTGCAATCAGAGAAAAACGTTGTGCGAATACTGTCATACACTGCGCCAATAAATTAGGGGAACACCAGAAAAACGCAACTAAAAACTGTAATATCTTTTTATTGTCTTGACGTATTGAACTAAAAGTTTTTACATGGTTGCTATAACACCTTATTTGCAAAAAAAACAATAATATTTCGTTACTCAAGTGACAATAATAAAGAAATTCAATGGAACTGGGTTAACCTGCCTCAAGAAAACATCCAAAGGTTAATCGAAAGTATGGCACGATGATGCTAAGCTGTTATTCAAGCTCGTAGGGGTCATACTCGATATTAAATTTATACATCTGTTTAAGTATAATTGTTTTTAAAATTATTGACTGCTGACAAATTGTTTTTTTCTTAATTGTTTCCGTTGAGTTTCTTCATTATTGTCACTTGAGTAACGAAACATTATTATTTTCTTGCAAATAATTTGTTATAGCAACCATGTAAAAACTTTTAGTTCAATACGTCAAGGCAATAAAAAGATATTACAGTTTTTAGTTGCGTTTCTCTGGTGTTCCCCTAATTTATTGGCGCAGTGTATTTTATTAAACAAGCGCATAATGCGATGCTACAATCCTGATTGTAACGGCGACATCTATTACGAAGTTTAAGCACTTTCTGGCAACACTGGTTGCACCTGTGTTCGATATGATCGAGAAAATGGACGAAGAGAGCGAACACAAATATAAATGTAATATACAAAAAAATGGGTGAACTAGTGAGTAAAAAATAAATAGTTTCTGAAAAAAATTAGCGCCGAACGACAGGCAGGGGGGAGGGGATGACATTTATATATGTCTGCCATCTATCCCCCACGTTCTGTAACTCATAACGACAATCGTTAAGTAAGTGTCACATTTTGACCAATCAGCACATACCGCTGAAATAAAAAAAAACTGTCTAAAATCGACAACTTTCTAACATTAAGGAAAACAAGAGAAAAATTAATAATGATCAACCGACGATCGCCCTTGCAAAAAATGCAGAAGGAAATGTCGGTTAATTTTTAATCTTTATTTATTTTTTTTTTCTTTTTTAATGTCTAATGGAAATCAATATTAAAAATTAAAATGAAAAACGAAACAATTCATAAACGCTTATACGAAGAAAAAGTGAACAACAAAGAATCTGAAGGTAACGTCGAAGAAACAACAGAAGAAAGCTGAAAACAAAAAAAAAATTTAAAGAAGTTCCCAAAACGAAAACAAAACAATGAAGAAAAAAGCTGCCGATCGCCCTTCCAGAAATAAAACTACGTAACGAAAAATCGGAGATTAAAAAAAAATAATGTTTGTAACGTTTTTGTTGAGGAACCAAAATAAAAAAAAAATTAAAAGAAAAAGAGAAACAGTTGAGGAGGAAGAAAGTGCACAACGAAGAATCGGAAGTTATCGTCGAAAAACAAAAAAAAAAAATAGAAGAAAACCGAAAATAAAAAAGAAAAGTTCGCAGTCTAGATATTCTATTATTCGCTATTTTTTGTTCATTATTTTCGACGAACGAATTTAATTTTATTCTTGCGCTTGCGTGCATTTAATTTTTCAATTGTTGACCCAAGCATTTCTTCATTTTTGTTCTGAATGAATCGAGCGTCCTTTGTTTCACAGCTTTGCTCAGTGTCAATTTTCATATCGATGGATTCATCGGTGAATCAATGTGTCCATCGGTAAATCAATCGACGAAGTCATCCATCATTCTCATTCGTTGAAATTTATCGCACAAATTTGCTGCAAACAATTAGTAGTATAATTTAAGCAGCCTTTTACGTTGACAGCTATCAAAAATATGTCCAGCTGTTATATTATTGTTATTTATCCTTTCCTACTCTATTTTCCTACAGTTTTCATTACTTTACTTTTACTTTTTCATTACTTACTTTTTTACTTTTACTTTTTTTTTACATTATGATGTACACAGAAATTTTCATTTTTCAAGTTGTCAACGTCAAGACATTTTTTTGTCGATTCATCAATGGATTAATCGTTGAAGTCGTTTATCGAAAATAAAAAAAGAAAAAGATCTCCGGACGGGTTTTAAAAACGTTTGAAATGTCAACACTTTGCTATCCAAAATATGTGTCCTGTTAGAATTATTTTTAATTGTTCTTTCTTCCTTCCTAAATTAATCGATCTTTCATATTTGTTCTTTAGCTTTCACTGCATTTTTCTTTCGCTGCATTACACGTGTATATTTATTGACGAAATTATCAGTTTTTCTTTTTAAACTGTCGAGACAATTAATTTTATGTTGATTCGATTTCATCGGTGAATTAATCGTTGGTTTCATCAGCTGTTGAAGATTCTAAATAAATCGGTCGTCATTTGTTCTGCGGCTCTCGTTTCATTACATTACATTTATTGAAATTCTCAATTTTTCTTTTGAAGATGTCAAGCCAATTTAACGCCGATGGATTTCATCGGTGAATTAATCATGTAATGTAAATGTAAAATGGCAATAAATGAAATATAAATTTAAGCGTTCTGCAGCGGAAAAATTTTTAGGTACAAGTACATTGCAGCTTTTTTGTTATAACTTTTTGATTTTTGAATTATTATTTCACATTTGTTATTGCTTTACGTGCCAAATATAAAATGAAACCGTCCGTCAAAATGACAATTTAGAAGAGTGAATGAGCAGCCCTCAAACTGCTGTGACTTTCTTCTGGAATTAAATGAATCCGGCTTGCTATTTATATAGTCGTCGTGTTGAGTGATGCGTTCTGTTTTGACGAAACGTGTCTTTACAAATTTGTTGAGCTCCGTACCAACCTTTGATTATATAGACTAACGTGGATAGCGCATTCTTTGTGTAAGAAGAGTACATCTAATGTTCCAAATTGTTAGACAGTGATAGAAGCGGTGGAAGTGTGGAATGTGTAAGTGAGAGTGGGACAGTACTAGAAGTACATAAACCCTCATTGCGCAGGACTAATCTGGCATCAGTGAAATTTGCAAATAATTGAAAATATCACGCACTCAAAAGACGCCAAATACAATAGCGCATAACTTTTTGTGCAAATGTTGTACAAACGAATTTCCTGCAAAATATAAAAGACAACATTCAAATCTATTGATTTATGCTGTCTATGAGTTTTGGCCCATCAATTTTATTGACTGATTATTGATTGTATTTAGGCATTCTCGGGGTACAGGTATTTAATGAAATAAAGATGTTGTGATACAAAAAAAAAACATTAGCGATGGCCCAAAACTTAGAAACATCATAAATCGACAAACTTGTATATGCTCTTTCATATTTTGCAAGAATTTTGTTCGTGCAACTTTTGTAGAAAAAGTTATGTGCTTTTGTATTTCACGTGAAATTAACTATTTTGAATCGATAATTAATTAATCAATAAGATCGATCGGCCAAAACTCAGAGATACCTTAGATCGATAGATTTGAATACTCTCTTTAATATCTTGCAAGAAATTCGGTTGTGCAACGTTTGCATAAAAAGTTACGTGCATTTATAGTTAACGCTGTCTTGAATATCTGAGGTGTCGGAGCGCCTATTTTCAATCGATAATTAGTCAATAAAATCGATCGGCCGAAACTCAGAAATGGCATAAATCAATAGATTTGAATGTTCTCTTTAATATTTTGCAAGAAATTCGTTTGTGCAACGCTTGCACAAAAAGTTATGTGCATTTATATTTAACGCCGTCTTGAATATCTGAAGTCGTGGGAACGCGCGTCTTCGGTCGACAGTTAATCAATAGAATCGATCGGCCAAAACTCATGAATCGATAGATTTGAATGTCCTCTTTAATATTTTGCAAGAAATTCGTTTGTGCAACGCTTGCATAAAAAGTTATGTGGCTTTATATTTAACGCCGTCTTGAATATCTGAAGTCGTGGGAACGTGCGTCTTCGGTCGACAGTTAATCAATAAAATCGATCGGCCAAAACTCATGAATCGTTAGATTTGAATGTCCTCTTTAATATTTTGCAAGAAATTCGTTTGTGCAACGCTTGCATAAAAAGTTATGTGGCTTTATATTTAACGCCGTCTTGAATATCTGAAGTCGTGGGAACGTGCGTCTTCGGTCGACAGTTAATCAATAAAATCGATCGGCCAAAACTCATGAATCGTTAGATTTGAATGTCCTCTTTAATATTTTGCAAGAAATTCGTTTGTGCAACGCTTGCATAAAAAGTTATGTGGCTTTATATTTAACGCCGTCTTGAATATCTGAAGTCGTGGGAACGTGCGTCTTCGGTCGACAGTTAATCAATAAAATCGATCGGCCAAAACTCATGAATCGTTAGATTTGAATGTCCTCTTTAATATTTTGCAAGAAATTCGTTTGTGCAACGCTTGCATAAAAAGTTATGTGGCTTTATATTTAACGCCGTCTTGAATATCTGAAGTCGTGGGAACGCGCGTCTTCGGTCGACAGTTAATCAATAAAATCGATCGGCCAAAACTCATGAATCGATAGATTTGAATGTCCTCTTTAATATTTTGCAAGAAATTCGTTTGTGCAACGCTCGCATAAAAAGTTATGTGCATTTATATTTAACGCTGCCTTCTCCTAGAGAAGATCGAAGCCGCCGAGCACTAATTTAAACGTTTACGATCAAGACGAGCGTACGCATCATAAGATGTATAAACAAACAGAAAACATAAATTTCATCTCCTAATCGAGTCAACCTTTGCGCTCATTGGTTGAACCGGCAAAGAACGACGGTACCGTTTCAATGTTCGCATCGCGTATACAGAGGAATAAAACGACGACTATAAATCAACGATAATAATGCGAAACTTTCCGCGTTACTAAAAAGGGAATAACGCCGTGTAAAAATTCATAAGTATATGTATATGTATATAAACGCTTCGGTTATTAATATTAATACGTGCTCTGTCCGGATAAAATTCCAAGCCAGGAATTTTTCTAGCGCCTCAATGCAACCGCCGACTTGAAAGTATATCCTGAATTTTGCAATTTTTGTTCGAGTTTTGTGCGACGTTAAGGCCGTCGCTGTTAATTGCGCACAGGAAAAGGTCGCGATTATAATTGTTTAATTTTAATAAAAATAAGAGTAGCAGCAGCAGCACCTGCGGCCGCATATCATTAATTCATATGCACGTGATTAATACTAATCACTTCAGTTTGTTCAAACAAATCAGGTAATTGCGTACAATTAAGCAATTAAAAAATTCTGTGCCGTTCATTCTTCGGCGATGTTTTTTTTTCTTTTGCGTACGTACACATACGTATACGTAATACCTCTAAGCGCGAACAATGGTTTTCACGATCGTAATTGGTTAATTACTGCGAACAAGGCGGCTAACGAGCGAATTAAACCGTATACACTTTCACTTCTTGTTGCATGTTCATTAGTTTTCGGCGCTATGTTCATCGTCCTCATCAAATCAACGCATCTTAAGACTCGTGTCGTGTCGCTCTTGATCTGTGTGCGTTCGTTTTTAGGTCGAGATAAAGACAATTCCATTCTCATTCTCAAACAGCGTTATCGATACCTTAAGTATTTCGTGAACTGGGTCATCCAAATGAAACACAGTATTTAATTATTACGGTCGACTTTTCTTTACTTATGTACATGGCCCCGGCCGGCTAATTTAGAACGAACACATTCGGATAACAAAACGAAAAACACTAAGGCTGGGATTCTCCTCAGTCGTAGTTTAAATTTAAACTCCTGTTTATTTCGATAGGAACAATTACTAACAAAGGGAATAAAACTAGGACTGAGGAACACAGCCTTATTTTTGCGCGATGCTGTACGTAACACACCGACCGTTTCATCAAAACCGAACAAATACGAAAACATTCTTTTGGTTTTCCTTGCGTAAGCGAGGCGCTATATTTTCTGCAAAGAAGAGAAATTCGGCGTCGGTCACGTAAGCGCCGACGTTAGGATTTGGAAACTCCTCAAACTCGCGTCGCCTTGAACCGTAAGGACGTTCGTTTTGGTAATTAACACGTGAACGGTAAGAGACGGCGGTGAATCATTCGAATTTACAAATCGTAAATCGAGCAGCAAACAAGTCGAAATGAAAAAAAAAAAGAGAAAAAACGACGAGCGAGATTCGAAAGCTAAACTTTTTCCTAAATCAAAATTTATCGTGTTATTAATTGCTTTCATTATTTTTTTTTATAATTGAAATTTATCTCCCCCCACAATAATTTTAACAATTTAGCTCAACTTTATTTCTTTCCGTTTTCATTCAATTCAACTCTAATTGTCTCTGTTTTAATTTAATTCAACTTCACTTCGTTTGTCTTTCTTTTAATGCAATTCACTTTATTTCATTGTTCTGATTGTAATCTGTAACATTTTATTTATGTATTACCATTTTGTATACATTTCTTAATTAGTAACCTAATAGACGAGGCTCAAACAGTCAAAGGGTCAAGGTCAACTCAACAACACAAGCAAAAAAAAATTAGAAAAAAATCTTTAAAAAAATAAAACTTCAAGACACGAGTTTCTAAAATGTAAGGGTCAAGGTCAACCCAACCCAAGGGAAAAATAGGGAAAAAACTTAATGACTGTAAATTAAAACGAATAAAAGGATCCACGTCCTAATAGATCTTTAAGTGTTTAAGTTTAATTTTTGAAATATAATTCGCACCAGAATTAACTGTCTCGTGACGCTGCATTATTTAAAAGCGAATTTTCGACAAATTAATTAACCATGTAAATTGAATAGTGTCAGGTTCAAGTTGTACACCCGAGTGGAACATTCTTGGTTACGTGAGTTTAATTAATAACTTTTATTAACTATTTCGTGATCGTGATGCTACATTATTTAAGAGTGAATTTTCGACAAATCCTCCGCCTTTAATTAACGATATAAATTGTTGTAGTAAAAATAAGACGATTTAGATTTGTAGTGTTGAGTAGAGTAAATAATTAAGTTGTACACCCGAGTGGAACATTCTTGTTTACGTGAGTTTAATTAATAACTTTTATTAACTATTTCGCGATCGTGACGCTACATTATTTAAGAGTGAATTTTCGACAAATCCTGCGCCTTTAATTAACGATATAAATTGTTGTAGTAAAAATAAGACGATTTAGATTTGTAGTGTTGAGTAGAGTAAATAATTAAGTTGTACACCCGAGTGGAACATTCTTGGTTACGTGAGTTTAATTAATAACTTTTATTAACTATTTCGTGATCGCGACGCTACATTATTTAAGAGTGAATTTTCGACAAATCCTGCGCCTTTAATTAACGATATAAATTGTTATAGTAAAAATAAGACGATTTAGATTTGTAGTGTTGATTGGAACTGTCTCCCATTCATCGGCTGCCGCTTTTATAAATCGGGGCTGTTTGTACGTGAATTTTCCCGCAGGGTTCCAGAATGTCTGGTTTTATTCCGCCGCCGGAATTCTCCAGGCTGGCTCCAGAAGCTTCTAGCCTAAGGCGCGTCGGGCGCTATGACGCAAGAGACAGACCGGCGCCGACTGGTGTCGACGAATCATTACGATAAGTAAGCAGATTCTCTTTTGCACCCCCCCGTATAAAGGGATCTTTTCCCCTATTCTTCTATTGCTGAAATCTTTGCTTCATTCCATGTCTTTCCCATTTGTCTCAAAATGGCGCTGTCTCAGATCGCTCTAGATCTTTCTCTCTAAGTTTTTTAAACTTATCTCAGCTTCCCATATCCTTTCTTTGCTTCTTTCTAAGTCTTTCCCCTTTTTCGTCCGAATTATGTTACCCCAGGTCTCTCTCTTCTTTTTCATGGTTACCTTGGCTTCCCGTTTCCTTTTTTTTCGTCCTTGTACTGTCCAAACAGATGAAATAGGTTTAGGAATTGGTTAGGTCCAGTTTCTTCGATCATCGTCTTTTGTGGTCCCACGCTTTCATTCGGGTCGACACTCCAGCAGATCGCCAAATGCTGGTGCTTCTAGTTTTCTTTTGTACATTTCTTGTAGCCTCCAGGTTTCAGCAGAACAGAATTGGATGAGGATCAACCGTTACTACTTAGTTATTAGTTACTAAACCACAACTTGTTTTGTTTACTTACGTCTGTTTGCCTTTGGTTTTGTTTGTCTTCTGTATTTTTTGTTTGTTTCTTCTAATTCCAATACATTAACCTAAGTGAAACGGTCAGAAATAACCAACTATTTTGAGTCCCCCCACGACACCCCAACAGCGCGAAACCAAAACGATTTTTGATAATACTTTGGTGTTTGGCGTGGATTCGATAATAAAACAAGTTTTTTTTTCCTTCAATTGACTTGTTTTTGATTAATTTATTAGTGGAAACCGAAAGCGACCTCATATGCAAATGACGCAGAATCTTTTGCGTCAACAAACGGCGAATGGCGTCGCGTCTTTCCAGGGCCGGATTCACGCGTGGCGTCCAGAAACTCCTCGCGTGATTTCGGGCTCGCTCGAAACCAGCTCGCCATTCGATTGAGTACCGCGGAGGAAATTTAAGAATTTCGTTCGGGAAAAGTTAATTCCACCAGTGTCGAATGTGCCTCGGGGGAGATTTTTTGGTTTTCAGTCTTTTCAACGCGACTGGAATGTCTAACGTTTAAATGAAAGACGCAAAGACGTTGGCGTGAATGATTGATTCGTGAACGTTGGGGCGTCGATTTGCATCTTACAAAGTGTTCTTCGGCGGGAGCGAAGCGAAAGGAGTGCGGCGTCGAAATTACATTTTAAAAAGTGAAAATAATAGAAAACTTCTCTTATATAACCAGGTAAGGCTTCACATAATGAAACGAGTAAACTTGTAACTGTGCCAAGGTAAGTCGGCGAGCGCATGCGCCCCTCGCTCTCCGCGCCACGATTTTTTCGACTCCGCCGCTGCACTTACCGCCGCAGATGCATCCGGAGCGCATGTTCGAGCAATTTCGATTTCGGTTCGTTTCTGCAAGATCACGGCGCTCGGGATTAATCCGGAGCCCGCCTTCTTGTTTGTTTCGTTTCTATTTCTTCTAACAATGTGTACGCTCGCACGTCAGCAGACTTGTTTTTAATCTTTTTATGATTCTGACATTGAAACGACCATTTCATGAAGATAAATTCACGAAATTGAATTGTTTCACTCAAATAGCCCTTCTCCCCCCGAATTAAAATGCTAAAGAGTTAAACTCTGGTGGAATTAACGTTTTTCATTCAAGATTTGATAATTTCCTCCGCGGCATTCAGTAGGACTAACTAGTAACGTAAATGTAATCTTGTTTTGTTTACACAAATTAAAAATAAAACGAGTAACAATCCACGTAAAGATTTTCGCTTAGGTAAACGACGATTCCCGTGACTCAATCCGCTGGCTTCGCAGCGTACCCACGTAATTAAATAAATGTTTACCAATTAAAATCAATAAACAATTAATTTTCATGTTTAATCGCGTGCGATTAATACGAGCGAGTAGGTATTTACACCAGGCGCTCATAAAACCGCACCCATGCGAACTATGCATCGGATGAGCGTTCCCCGCAAATTAATTCGAATTAATAAATTAATAAATTAAACGCCGCTTTTATCTCGAACGTAATCGCAGTTTCTGCTTTCGCTTTTCGCTTTTCAGCGAGAAGCGAAAAGTGATTAAAGGCCCCGGCGAACGTGCTGAGATTCTTGATATAATGTTCGATGAGAAATACACAATTCGGAAGGCATTGTGACGTCATTGTTTTCTGTTGGTGCGCATTACTTACTGCTTGATGAAGGTTCCACGTAACTTTCGTGAATCGTCCTAGGTGGACGGGCAACGCGGGCGGTGCGAGCGACGCGCTTAGAGCGAAAGAAACGAAACTTTGCTGCAAACAGTTGTTAATGTCCAACGTGAACGCGCCCGTTCTTTCCGCTTTTGAATTGCGTTCACGTTGGACATTAACGACTGTTTGCAGCAAAGTTTCGTTTCTTGAAACACCGGTCCGCTCGCATCGCCCGCGCTGCCCGTCCACCTAGGACGTAGCGTAAGCCTCTCTGTAATCGAACGCACTCTCAACCCTTGCGGTTTTATAACTTCAATCGTCAATTTAATTCGGAATGCGCAATGAATGTCGAGAAGTTCGACAATGACTTGTTCACTTAACAGAAGAAGTATCAAAGTTTGTATTCAATTATCTCGTAAGGTGACAGCTGATGTTGACATACGAGGACAAGTCTGAAAGTTCAGCGAGTTTTTCGTCGCTCGGCGAGAGCGCACAAGACGCAATACCACGTCCGTATTAATAACAACTTTAATTGTCGCTCTGTCCGGTAAATGCGGCGCAAGAAGTGCCGAGCGTTGCAGCCCGCCGCAATTACCGACGAAGGTCAGAAGGAAGTTATGGCAGAACGCCATTGATACGCGGCTCTTTTGCAAAATCGGAACAAATCAAGGTGGCTGGCTAACGGTTTCTCGCGTGCGGCGGAATGTCAAACGTGGCCACGAGACGAAAAAAATTCGGAAGACTTCTTGAACTATTCGCAAGTGCAAACCAAGTCGATCGCTTTGTATCACACCGTGACTTATTGTGTTGAATAATGCAAGAACGCGCAGGAGCTTAACACGGAATACGGGCGAGCAAAAACCAGTCTGTTACGGCACGTTATAAAATGCGTCGACCGTTAACTTGCAATAACCCTCGATTCGGATTTGTTGTCTTAATTGATCGACATCCGGTACGAACGGATTTCTTCTTTCGACTAACCCTCTTACCTTTCGGTGTCGGGCACCGGCCGCAACGAGCCGCTGCGTGTGGTGTTCGGTTACCACCCATCCAAGGAACAACCTGTAACACGCCGACCGACGTGTCACCTTATTTATTAACTTTTACGGACAGACAAAACAAATTAAACTTATTGCCAAATTAGATAACTGGCCCTGCCGTTTGCACTATTCTATCCGTCTGGACGGTTGACTACCTGCTACCTAGAATCTACCTCCGGCGCTAAGGGGCTATCCTACTGGCCTATTTATTCTGTTTACGTTTGAATGACCCTGGCGGAACTCCGCAATGAACTTTATCGTCACCGCAAACCCTGGCCTTACGTTGTTGTAACCCGATTCTTTTGGTGCGCCGGTGAATAAACTTGAGAGATTAAAGGAACTAAATACGTTCTTTCGACTAACCCTCTTACCTATCGGTGTCGGGTACCGGCCGCAACGAGCGGCTGCGCGTGGTGTTCGGTTACCACCCATCCAAGGGACAACCTGTAACACGCCGACCGACGTGTCACCTTATTTATTAACTTTTACGGACAAACAAAACAAATTAAACTTATTGCCAAATTAGATAACCGGCCCTGCTGAGGATTCCCAAGGGTCACCCAAGTTTGCACTATTCTATCCGTCTGGACGGTTGACTACCTGCTACCTAGAATCTACCGCCGGCGCCAAGGGACTATCCTACTAGCCTATTTATTCTGTTTACGTTTGAACGATCCTGGCGGAAGTCCGCGTATCGTCACTGCAAACCCTGGCCTTACGTTGTTGTAACCCGATTCTTTTGGTGCGCCGGTGAATAAACTTGAGAGATTAAAGGAACTAAATACGTTCCTTCGACTAACCCTCTTACTTTTTCCTTCTGTTTTTGCCTGAACTGTTTTATTTGAGATCATCCTGCTCACGTGTTTCATCCTTGACCTTCTCATTTTTTTTTCTTCTGTTTTTTTCTACAATTTTTCCGTTTGGGGCCCTCCTTGTGGCGTCTAATTTGATTCATATTATCGATTTGGGCCAGAGTTAATCCTGTAAAACAGAACATGACCAATTGATTCATTATGTGGTCCAGTTTTTGCTAGATCCTTCCTTCTTTTGTTTAATATTGGTTTAATCATTCAGTTTCAACTCGTTTTCACTTCATTCGATTGTCACCTGCACCCTGTTACTTACTGGTGAGCGAGGGTTGAAGAAAAAAAGGAATTACGAGTTTCTGTAATTATTTTGACAGTTCCGCTAAGTTCAAATATTTTAGCAATTTAATTGGGAATATTGAGGCAAATAATTCTCTCTACTTGCGACGCCCACAATCCTGTTCATGAATCTAAACTATTCTGGTTGTCTTCCTTTTAATGAACGTTCCATCTGTTTCCTTCTCATTTTTCTTTTTCCTGTTACTCTTTGCCTCAATTCGTCTGTTTGGGGCCAACCTGTTCATGAATCTAAATTATTTTGGTTGTCTTCCTTCTAATTTCCTTGTAATGAATGTTCGATCAATTTCTTCCATCCTTGACCTTCTCATTTTTTCTTTCTCCTGTTGCCCTATGCCTCAATTCTTCTGTCTGTGGCCATCCTTGTCGTGTATCCGAATTATTTCGGCTGTCTTCCTTTTGACTTCCTTGTAATAAATGTTCGATCTGTTTCTTTCGTCCTTGACCTTTCATTTTTCTCTTCCCTTCTGGTTTTTGCCTCAATTCTTCTGTTTGGGGCCATCTTGTTCGTTCATGAATCCAAATTATTTTGGTCGTCCTCCTTTTAACTTACTTGTAATCAATGTTCGATCTATTTCTTTCATCCTTGATTTTCTCACTTTTCTTTTCTCTTCTGCTTTTTACCTCAATTCTTCTGTTTTGGGGCCATCCGAATTGTTTTTCCATGTACGAGATCTGTTTTCTCTTTCCTCAGTCATCTTACTTTTCTTTTCTCCTCTGTTTTTCGGCTACATACTTTCTTCCATTCAGTCCTCTAGAACAACCCCACTCCTTCTCTTTGTAGGTCTTCTTTTCTTCTTCTTCTTCTTCTTCTTCTTCTTCTTCTTCTTCTTCTTCTTCTTCTTCTTCTTCTTCTTCTTCTTCTTCTTCTTCTTCTTCTTCTTCTTCTTCTAACCCGATTCCTTTTATGTTATTGACCTTGCTTCGCGTTCTTTCCAAATGTAACTTTCGTATTTCTTCAATCATCGTTTAGACGTGTACATATTACGTTCTCTTCTTTCCTAGTGTTCTTCTGATCATCTTCAAAAACTCCGCAATATTTCTTGTCAACCCTTGAATTTCACTTCTTGTCGGAATTCAATATTTTGACGACTTGGATGCTGAACAAAAGATCGTCCTTGATTTCATTGTTTAGTGACTTTTTTCTCGAAGACCACTCCCAAATTAATTAATCAGTATCACTTAAGAAATAAACTTAGAGGAAATACTTACTCATGACAAGATAATGACTAATGACTTTGGCCCGTATTCTCAACTTATGATTTAATTTAATGACGTGTTTATTTCCCAAGGCAACGGTCGTCCGTCGTCACTCTTTTACACATGAAATTGACATAAAGCTATATCGTTTCTTACTTATTTTAATCGCGACCTTAGTTAAGCACGACTTTAAACATAAGATGACAATTCGGGCCATTGACCCGTATTCTCACCTTAAGATCAATTTAATGACGTGTTTAATTCTCAAGGTAACGCTCGTCCGTCACTCTCTTACACATCAAGTTGACATAAAGCTACATATATCGTTCCTTGTTTATTTTAATCGCGACTTAATCATAAGATGAGAATACGGGCCATTGTCTTCGAGCCAAATCTGAAGCTAAGATTTATTTGCGTAGCTACTTACTTACGTCTAGTTTTCTCTGAAAACTTTCCTCTCAAATTTTTATTTTACTATTCAGTTTGAAATTATACGAGTACAAATTCCCACCATCGAAGAAACAAATGAGAACTGAAACAACACGCGAATGTGAAATTAAGCGACCGAAGATCGAAAGAAGATCGGCGATTCTTTTGTGGCGGAGGAGGAGACTGAAAAAAAATCAAAGAATGAAGAGGGAATAAAAAACAAGACTGCACAAGAAATATGTAGATATGTAGATGTAAAATGAAAAAAAAGAGAACTGAAAAAACAACAACGAAATACAGAATTACACGAACAGAAAAAAAGACCAACGATTTCATCCGGCAAGGAATGAACAAAAAAGAGTAAGTAAAAACAAAGAAGAAAATCCGAACGAAACGGCATCGAAATACCAATAAAACAGAACAGGATGATTGAAAAACAAACGAACGTCGATCGCTCTTTCTTAGGAAAGAAAAAAAATAAAGAAAAATTGAAACGAACGAAATCGAAATGCTGATAATAGGACGAATGAAAAACAATTGAACGCCGATTATTTTTTCCAAAAAAAAGCTATGAAAATTTTTACAAATGACATCAAAATATTAATAAAGAAATGAATGAAAACAAATGAACATTGACCATTCTCTCTAGTTTCGTTTTTGTTTTTTTTTTTTTGATAAAAAATAGTCGACCTTCATTTCTTTTTCATTCATCCCTTTATTAGTATTTCGATGTCACTCATTTCAATAATTTTCTTTGTTTTTCTCAATGTTTATTTGTTATACGTTCATCCTATTTTTAGAATTTCGAAAAACAAATGAATCTTTTCAGAAGCTCGTAGGACATTTCGTGTACTGTGGGAGAGTATCCCGGGCTGGCACTTCTGAAAGGTGGCAACCCTAGTTGACATTATCATATACTTCCAATCCATTCCTAAAATTGAGTACTAAAACAACAAGAGCGATCACTTTAGATTGATGATGGTATTAGAGAAGCCAGCTTCAGATTAAAAGATTTATATCAACTCGCAAGTAATTTCATGAGTAATTTATGGGAGAGGTACAGACAACTGAAGGCAATACAAAAAAAAACAATATAACCATGGACAACTAGAGGAAAAAGCGGACAATAAAAACAAAACTGTGTGGCACTTAATAAATAGTGAGCTTGGAAGACATAAACCCAACACTGTATCTAAATACAGTGAGCCTCTAAAGTATGGAATAAAATTCGTCATTTCCTTATTTTTGACATTACGAAAAAACGCTCGGACAGGTAAATTTTGTTTTTAAAAAGCACACATTTTCAAGCGAAAGTCAATTTTTTACTGTCATTTGTTTTCGAGTAATGACGTCATCGACATTTTTTTAAATAGCAACCGCCAATTTTTTTTTCTTGATTCTGATAGCTCATTGAATTCTCTATCCAACCACATCAAAAATTTATTATGTTTTACGGCAAACATTTTGAGAAAAAAATTATTGAAAATGAAATGAAATAATAATAATAATAATTTAATCTTTATCGCCCTGGCCTTACGTTGTTGTAACCCGATTCTTTTGGTGCGCCGGTGAATAAACTTGAGAGATTAAAGGAACTAAATACGTTTGAATAAAACGCGGAAGTTAGCTTTAAGTACCGTTTCAAACCTCTTGTTAATCTCAAAGGTCTCGAGATGAATTTATTCACCTCCAAAAACCTTCACAACACTGTGATTGTGATTGCATAGCCGAGTTAGTTGGATCCGCTGGTAACAGGCGTAGCAGTAGCAAGCTTGGGTTCGATCCCTACTCAGTGCATTTGAGTTCTACATGCAAGAAAGAGTTCATGGTTTCTTGTATTTCTTGCTAAATGAGAGGTTGCGGCCGCAGCTGTTTTACAAAATTAACCAAACGCGCCTCACCTCATCAGCCCAACTAACTATAAACTACAGTATAGTTGTCTCTCTCCAACTATACACAATGCTGAAGTTTTGCCGCCCCATCTGTATACGATATTCCGTTGTGATCGACGTTATAATGAAACAAATGTTAGTCGTGGTGGCGGAGTTTTGCTTGCCTTTAAATGTCACTTTTTAGTTGAGCCTATTGATTTGTCGCACTTGTTGGATCTCTTACGCATTGAATGCATAGCTTGTAAGTGTCATTTAGATAAAAAGACCTTATTCATTGTAGTCAGTGTTGTAACAGATACATTTTTCAAAGTATCTAGATTCAGATACAGATACTTACCCTAATTTGTAACTAGATACAGTTACATATACTTCTTTTTGAAAAGTAACTAGATCCAGATACAGATACAGCATAAATGTATCTAGATACCTTTTAGATACATACATATATTATTTATATTATATGTGCAGGGTGGATCAATTTCAATGTCTCTTATGGGCATCTCTGTAACTATAAGAGATAGAAAAAAACTAGTGGCCAAGTCTCGATCTCCTTTTTGAGAGATAAAATCAATAAATTAAACAAAAATTGGCTATCTTCTTTTGTTTTCGAGCCCATAAGAGACATCGAAATTGATCCAACTGTACATACAGGGTGGGCTGATAATGCATGATCGGAAGATTCTGGCGTTACTGATTAATATTATTAAAATTGCATTAACATACATATCGGTTAGATGCACAATCTAAAATTATTTAGATATGCACAGAGTGTTCCGTAAGAGTGTGGCAATTCTAATTTACATCTTTTTAAATGCTTAAAAAAAGTGTTAAAAAATGATTCGTGATTCTTTAGAGATATGGAGGTTAGAAGATTGGAATTTGAAATTTTTACCAATTCTGAATATTTCAACAATTTTTATACATTTAAAATGATGTTCAACAATAATTTTTATTTAAAATCAATAAATAGTGCATGTTTTTCATAAATTATCATCAAAATGATCTGGCCATCACGCTATTAATTTGGTAAGTAACTGCATTTAATTACCTATGAATTTACGTTGACTGAATATGTATTGTTTAATATCAGTCAACAGACACATAGCATATCACCATTTTCAAACTTCTTGATTAAGACGTTCTGAAAAGAATAAATGAAAAAAATCGATATAAATCAGTGATGTGGGAGATTTAGATCCAGAGATGGCTTATATTGCAGAACATACGTTTCGCAAAACATGTTGCACCTACTTTTTTGTACGTATCTCTTTCTATACAATGCCACAGCACATTTATGAATATGAGGTTCTCTCTCTAAGGGAGGATAGGAATGTGCGCAGGCGCTGTTCGTGTTTAAACGTATGTCGTGTTGCAGACGTCTACAGGGTTATCAATGACAGATGATTACTAATCACCTGTAAATTTTTGATTTTTAAGTTTGAAAATTACTTAATTAGCTCTCGTTTTTTTAAATTTCAATAAAATGGATTACAAACTTCGGTTCAACATCTAGAGCTCCAGATTCAACAGTCAGTTTTCATAGGTAAGCTAAATTTAAATTTCTATAACCTAAAATAAAAACGTGAGTACTGAGTACCTACCATGTAATGTGAGTGAAACAATTTTTAAAAATGTCGTTGCATGATCGTCGTCGTTAGGCTTTCTAATGTCATATCACATATCAAATAAAATTTGTCCATTTTAATTTGGAGCATCTGTCAGGCGAAGAAAATGTATCAGGATCAGGAAGAATTACCCCTGGACAAGTAACTAATGCAATTAACAACTTTTATAATCGTTTAGGATATTGCATGGACGTACAAAGTAAGTACCTATTGTAAATATTCACATAGATGTTTTGAATTTAAAATCCGCGGTCAAGTATTTACCAATCGGATTTACTGTCACCTCATAGAGAAGGATAGGTTTTGCGTCAACAGTAGAGTGAAATGCTCAACAAAGAGAGAAAAGATAGATCTGGCTGTGTATTCTTAACTGGTACATGTTTTGCTCGATCTTTCGGGGCAACTCTTGATCTAAACCTCCCATAATGCTCCCATATCTCTGATATAAATGAATTAAGAAAAGTAATATACATTCAACTAATAGTTATTTATTGTATAAGTGGATAAAATGCATCTAAAACACGCATGCAATACAACGTTTTATCCACAATCACCACATTTATGGAATCAGAATGAGCGAAATTTAATTAAAAAATATTCGTATTCGTAAAATAAAACGTGACAGGCTTTATGACACCTACTGGTTGCTATGGTACGTTGTTTTACGTGCCATATACAGTGAGAATCTTGTAACGCTGCAGATAGATGAAAATTACGTGATCAGATAATACATTTCTAGTCATAAAATTGCACATAGGGGTTTTAACATTACGTTGCTGTGGTTGCTACTCAATTTTCAATGCTGAATCATTTAAAAACTGCACGTATTAAGAAAGGTTCATTTCATTACATTACAGCTGAAATCAATAAAAACGGGAAATGTCAAAAAAAAGTTGGCACATTTTTTCAATATATTCATAGTGTGAAAATGACTATTAGAAATAGGTTACAATTATTTGACGCTACGTCACACAGTGCGTTGAAGTGTGGACAAAAATCGGGGGCATTCTATCGTAAGGGTGATGGCTCTGTATTCGCCGATAGTCGGAGAAAGTAGGGGATCACTCCACCTGCGCACGGCATTTGACCTTATCCGCCAACTGCTGGGACGTGAGTAGTAAATGCCGGAGACACAGCCTGACCTACTGAATTGTCTTGTGCTTTCAAGAACGGTCATGACTTGGTGTTGACTGGGCTTAGGCCGGTGTAGCTATCACTGTAGGAGACAGTAGCACCAATAATTCTGAGAACGTACGCTCAGAATGCTAATATTAAAAAGAAAGAGATAAACTATCCTACAATGACAACAGTTTAAATGAATTTAATGCGGCGTAACCATGAAAAACATCTCATCTAATCTGGAGTTCATTTCCAAAAGATTTTGTCATTTGTTTTTCCAAGCCTTACGCCGAACGGTAAACATCTCCCAACTTTACGTTCCTATTTGGAACCGCTTCGTTAACTCTGTTTGCTTTTTGATAAGCGCAGGCGAAGGTGTTGCCAAATTCGATTATTAACGGAGAGAGGCGCACGCGGCCAAAAACGTTTCCCAATTCCGCTCGGTCCTTTTCTCCTCTTTTGTTCTGGAGAGATGGGCGCGCGCGCGAAGCCGAACTTAATTCGGACCTTCTGGGCGGCGAACGAATTAATCGCCGCGGCCTCGACGTTCAAGCCGAGCGTGTTTACCGTGGATTTATCTTATCGTCGCATAAGGTGTGCCCGTGTGTACGCACTTTGGTTGTCTTCAAACATAACCTTTAGGAGAATCACCTGTCTGATAAGTCGGGTAACATCTCATCGACGCACAACTAAAAGTCGAAGTTTTATTTGAAAAGAAATAAATGGGCTAGCCCCACGTGCGTTGGGCGCCAAATGTTTGTAGTATTGTGGGTTAGTCCCTTTAGTAAGGCGTCAAAGTGGGGCAAAGTTAACCCCCAAATGTGGTGCAACATGTATAGGGTGTCCCTCGATGTATCGGTTGAAAATGCGTGACGCGTGATGCGTACCCGCCGGAGCAAATACATATCCGACTTAATAATTATCCTTGTCTGCGGATAGGCGCCGTCGCTTTATCTAAAATATTAAATCATACGCGTCTTAAAATTACGTTTTTATGGCATTCTAAAAAATGTTCTATCAACAACTTTACAAATAAACAACGATAATGATTATCTCCTATTCAATGCGGAACGCAGAGAGATAAGTAACGGCGTGCACCATTTAATAATTTTAATGAAAATAAAAGCGCGGCTATTATTATTGTTATTATTATTATTATTATTATTATTACGGGTATTACGACGGGCGGGTGTTTCGACATCGCGGTTATGAATTGGAGCGAGTTGGCTTTATCGCCGCACCGCCGCCAAATTCATCGCAGGAACTGCTACTATGTATTTCGGGATTACACGGACGGACGCAACTGGCCGCGCATAAATCATTCGGGCCGATTTTTTCAATGGGGCGACATTCTGATCCCGCGCCAAATGAAATCCGAAATCAAAACTTCCGCTTCGAAAAGATTCGGACGTCATCTAGTCACTCATTGTGCACGTGCCACACAAACAAAAAAATTAAAATAAAACAACAAAACACCAATAGATAACAAACTAGAAAAAAAAAGAACGACACTGCACACTCATAGATAAAAGCAACTCAAACTAAGCGTAAAATATTTTATGCTTTCCTGAAAATTGATTACACAAACTGTACTCAACGTTTATCTATTATCTATATACAGGGTGACGCGTGGTTCTCTTATATGCGCCATGAGCAATTACATTGGGATTTTTGTCCTTTCCTTTCATTGGTTTCGACCGGTTTCATCCTTCTCCGCCGTTTTCAAAAGACTCGATCTTTTCCTCTCTTTTCAATCGTTTATTTCCAAACGACAGCTTTTACATAATAACTCGACGTTTCGCTAACGTTTTACGGTTACGCCATACCTTGTCGCCTATGTATGTTTAATTAAATTAGTAGGTTATGGGCCCTTTCGTATGTATATCGACAGACAACAGTCTTGAAACACATAGGCCTCGTGCAATTTTTAATAAACTATGATCGACGCCCTTTCACTTTCCCTTTGTATAAGTATCAAAGTTTTCCAATCGTTATGGCCCACTAACCTAAGTCCAAAGTCCATACATTAGTTAATTATTTTGTTTGACGTCCGTTCTTGCGTCTAAAAATAACGGATTCATAACGAAATTCCTCTTAAAATTTAAGTTCTAAAGACACTTGCATTTTGGACTTTCGCATGAAGTCCTAAAGACACTCACATATCAGGACTTCTATCTATTATATTTGCAAACATAAGTCCAAAGAATAAACTGGACTTTCATGTGACACACCAAGCAACAGATTTGTTACAGAAGCGTTCTTTCACTAAGGCCTAAGAACCCTTACATTTTTGGACTTGGTTTATTACTTTTTTGTGAAAAACGAGTTGCCTCCGCAAAGCTAAATCCAAAGGTACTCTTAAGAATCCTGCTTGAAGTCTTAAACACTTCTTTAGACGAAAGTCTCAAGGACAATTACGTTTTAGGATTTCAGTCCCCGAATGGCTTTCGTCTTTAGAATTGACTCTGTTAACAATTAATACGTGCAACAAATTATCACTCTTCGTAAGGCTTAGACTTTCGCTTGAAGTTCTAAAAGCATACATTCACAAATAAAATCCTTCTCGAAGCTCTACGTTCTTAGTTCAATTTGGACTTAAGTGTCTCGTGTTCCGGAAATAAAATTGAAAACGAGCTCATTCAACCATCTACCTTTCGTAGCTAGCTAAGTCCAAGGACGCTCGTAAGAATTCACCTTGAAGTCCCGAAGACTTTCGTCCCAAGTTCTGTAAAACACATTTAGATTCAGAATCTTGTTTAAAGATGAAGATGGAAATTTACGTCGAGCTAAGTCCAGAAGGTGGACACTCTTACGAATTCTGCTTAATGTAGCAAAGGCGTTTTAGACTTTCCTCTGAAGATCCAAAATACATTTAGAACAAAATCCTTTTTGGAGTTGAAGTACTAAGCTTACAGAACTACGTAAGTCCAAAAGGTAGGCACTTTTAACAACCGCTCAACCAATTATCTCTCTTTATGAAGCGAAGTCCGAGGGAAGGCTTCTTCTTAAAGTCCCGCAGACTTATATCTTGAGTTCTGTAAAACATATTTAGATCCAGAAGTCAAAAAAGTAAGCACGCTTACGGATTCTGCTTCGTATATTAAAGACTTTCTTCTGAAGTTCGGAAATGCGTTTACAAAACTATGTAAGCTCGAAGGCCCTTTGAGAATCATGCAACTATCTCACTTTGCAAAGCTAAGTCCAAATTGATAAGAATTATTTTTGAAGCCCTGATGATCTATAAAACACGTCTGGATCCGGAAACTTTCTTAGAGCTAAACACGGAATTGTATATAAAGCTAAGTCCAAAAGGTTGGCACACACGCTGACTGCTCCATGTATAAAATAATTTCTTCTGATATTCCAAAACACGTTCAAATGAATTTACGAATTACATAAGGTGGTCACTTTTAAGAATCGTTCAACTATCTCTGTTTATAAAGCTAAGTCCAAACTGGTAAGAACTCTTCTTGAAGTCCGGAAGACTCTCAAGTTCTAAAAAATAAATTTAGACCGAGAAACCGCAGAGCTGTAGCTGGAAATGCGGATATATAAAGCTAAGTCCACAAGGTTGGCACCCTTGCGAATTCTGCTTCATGCGTTAAGGGACGTTTCTTTTAGACTTTCTTTGAGTTTACAAAACTACGTAAGTCCAAGAATCAAGTAAACTATCTCTCCTTATAAAGCTAAGTCCAAACTAATAAGAATTATTCTTGAAGTCCTGAAGACTCTCATCTTAAGTTCTATAAAATAAATTTAGACCAAGAAATTTTAGAGCTGAAAATGTAAAGTCCAAAAGGTTAGCACTCTTGCGAATTTTGATTCATGTTTCTTTTAGACTTTCTTCCGAAGTTCCAAGTTTACAAAGCTACGTAAGTCGGAAAGGAATTCACTTTTAAGAATCAAGTAAACCCTCTCTCTTTGTAAAGCTAAGTCCAAGCTGGCAAGTATTCCTGAAGTCCCGAGGACTTTCATCTCAGGTTCTATAAATTGAATTTATGTAGATCCAGAAACCTTCTTAGAGCTGAAGATGGAAATCTATATAAAGCTAAGTCCAAGATGTTGGCTCTCTTACGCTTACTGCTCCTTGAGTTCCAAAATACTATAAAATAATTCTATAAAATAAATTTAGGCCAAGAGACCTTAGAACTGAAGATAGAAATGTAGTTATATAAAGCTAAGTCCAAAATATTAGCGCTCTTGCGCTTACTGCTTCCTTCATGTATTTGTAAGTGTTTCTTCTGAAGTTCCAAAATACGTAGTTTACAAGACTACGTAAGTCCAAAAGGTAGGCAGAATCGTACAACTATCTCTCTTTATAAAGCTAAGTCCAAACTGTTAGACTCTTATATGCGCCATGAGCAATTACATTGGGATTTTTGTCCTTTCCTTTCATTGGTTTCGACCGGTTTCGTCCTTCTCCGCCATTTTCAAAAGACTCGACCTTTTCCTCTCTTTTCAATAGTTTATTTCCAAACGACAGCTTTTACATAATAACATAATAACGTTTCGCTAACGTTTGACGGCTTCGTCACGCGGGCGCCATCTTGACCGAAACCGTTGGCCTGAAAGTTAAACACTCGCGTCGCATGTCAAATGAAAGGTCCCGACTAGAAGAACGCGGTCGTCGCGCCGCCGCCATCTTGGAAACAAAGAAGCCGGACAAATGAGAGGCAACGCTTACGTAAAACTGAAACACAGTCCCGACGAGACGAACGCGGTCGTCGCGCCCTCGCCACCTTGGAAACAAAGAAGCCGGACAAATGAAAGGCAACGCTTACGTAAAACTGAAACGCATCGCGTCTCTTAGCTTTCTTCCTCGTGAAGAGGCTTCCTTTTTTCTCCAATCGGTTTTATTTTCAATCCAACGTCTTCCTTATTATAACTGATTCGCTTTCTTTTCTTCCGACTGTCTCCCTTTTTCTTCCAATCGCCTCTTGCATAGGTTTTCATCCCTCACTTGGACAACTTATACATATCTCTTTTTCCCTTGGAATGTAAGCCTATGCGCAATGAAAGTAAAGAGGATGGGGGGGAGGGGAGATAGGGAATTAGCTTAGCTAGGGGGGCAGAATGGATAGTGAATTCTTTGGGGATTGCAACCCCTGGCAACTTTTTTGTAACCAAAGTGCTTAGGGATTAGCCGAGACAGATTGGGAGCGTCTTCCAATCACCTTGCTTATAATGGTTTTCATTCTTCACCATCCCTTTCTCTCTTGGATTGTAAGCTGAAGCCTCTTGTTTGTAAATAAAGAACCTGAGGGGAGGTAGGGGATTAGCCAGGGCAGAATGGGGCTAATTTCTTCCAGTCGCTTTTCTTACAGTGGTTTTCGTTCCTTATCAAGGCACCTTGGATCTTTTTTTCTCTGCGATTGTAAAGTCATGCCACGCCTTTCCAAATAAAGAGGAAGGACGAGGTAGGGGACCAGCTGAGGCAAAATGGATAGATTGGGGCTGTCGAGGATGCTTACATTGATTTTGATTCCTCACCAAGACCTCTTGTATCTTTTCTTTTCACAGATTGTAAGCCCTTGCCGTTCCTCTGTAAATATGGGCGAGGTAGGGCATTAGCTAACGCAGAATATCTCTTTCTTTCTCTCTTAGATTGTACGTAATTCCATGCCATTTCTTTGTAAATAAAGAGTTCATCGAAGGTGGTAAGAGTTTACGTGACTTGCACAGAGATTATGTGCAACAATGCAAAGATAATAACTCACCTTATGCCAAGTATTTAATTTATCACCAAATTTTCAGTCGTGAATTCAACATTTCCTTTTTTAAGCCAAAAAAGGACCAATGTGCCACTTACACAAATACTTCTGAAGAAGATAAAGAACATTTAAAATACGAATACGAGATCCATATATCAGGAAAAGAATTGTCCCGTGTTGAAAAACAGATTGACAAAGACAAAGTTGATAAAAATTATCCAGGCTGTGATGCCATGTCCTCGGGGAGATACGGCAACATTTTACTATAAGTCTAAGCTCAATATTTTTAATTTTACGGTTTATGAAATACGACAGAAAGAACAAGGAGATCAGTGCTATTGCTATGTATGGGACGAAACCCACAGGGGCGAAGGGGAGCCAATGAAATTGGTTCCTGTCTTCTAAAATTTATAGAAGAGATATCAATATCAAATCCTGATGGTGCGGTAGAAATTGTGTTCTATTCAGATAACTGTGTGGGACAACAAAAGAATCGGTACATTTTGACAATGTATGTTTATGCTTTGATGACATTCACAAACATAAAACCTATAACGCATAAATTTCTACTAACGGGACACACACAGAACGAAGGGGATTCTGCACATTCTGTGATCGAGCGCCAGTTGAAACGTTCTTTAAAATCGGGACCAATTTTTTTACCAACCGAATACGTTGCTCTAACTAAAAGTGCAAAGAAAACAGGAAGACCATACAAAGTGTCAAAGGGATTGTCTTTCAAAGATTTTTTTGATTTAAAAAAATTAAATGAAACAATTGGAAATGTAGATAACAGAAGTAATGATGAAGATAGCAAGATAACTAATATGAAAATAATAAAAATTGAAAAAGAAGATCCGTTTGAAATTCTTTATAAGACGTCCTACGCACAAGAAGATTACAGCGTAGTGAACATAAAAAAACCTAGGGCAGCAGTAAATACAACGAAAAAAATTACATTACGATCACTTTACGAAGAGAAAATAAAAATTCCTGAACAGAAGAAAAAAGGGCTATTGGAATTACTGAGACTTAAACATATTCCTCAGCGTTATGCCGAATTTTATAGCAACTTATGAGAAATAAGGATTTCATCAAAATGTGCCAAAGAATTTCAGGTTTTTAGTTTTTGCTGTTTCGTTGTCAGTTTATGTTTTTTTTTTAATGTATAAGTTTGTTTCGTTTCATACGGATTTTGTATAAAAACTGAGTTCTAAATGTTTCAGAAAAAATACTCAAAAAATGTTACTTTTCACTTAAATAACTTAAACTTAAACTAGCTTCTGAAGAAAAGTGACACAACTACAAATAAGGGATGAATATAGCACGCTATTAGGGTTGTATTAAATAAAATCTGAAATATTAGCACAGGTTTTGAATGAGTGCATTCTATTGCACATATAATATTCAGATACAATCGAATAACGCACATTTTCCTATCCAAATTATACCCTATCCGAAAAGTTCATATCACTCTACTGGAAACTTAGCAATTTTTACATGTGTCACTTTTCCATCAACGGAGCGATATATCTTTGTTTGTTTTTCTTTTCCATACACCATCTTCTATCCTCCAATACTTTATGTCGCATCCATCTTATGCTCTGCGCTTTCACTACTCCTATTATCTTAGGTTTGTTGAACGGATCATATATGTCTATGTTTGTTCTTCTTTTCCATAAACCACCTTCTATCTTTCCTCTAAAAATTCTTCTCGGAACCTTTCTTCCCATACTTAAATGTCCACACCTCGCTTCCACACTGTCGATCTAATTACAGTCTTGTAAATTCTTACTTTCAGTTTCCTTGATGGTGATATTCATTTCTCTCAGTGCCTGCAAAAGTTGTTCCCTATCCACTTTCGATTCAATGCTGAAATAAATTCGAAATAAACCAGACTCACCATTTGTTAAAAACTTCAAGTACGCCAAATATAAGCATATTTTCGCGACTTACCGTTGCAGACTTTCGACAACGGTTACTATTACCGCAACATTTTGGTGAAATCCTACTATACACCGGTTATCGAGGGGAAGATTTATGACGTCACATATGCAGTGACCGTTTCTAGCGATCTGTTGAACAAGCGGTTATTTCTAGTGAGGTTATGTACGTTTATGATTCTTCGCGTCTGACAACTCGTTAGTGATGCGACTCGAGTGAATTTTTTTCTTTTTTTCAGAAGTGATTCCAAATGGCTGAGTCGAAAATGAACAATGAGTTAGTTGAAATTACTCTTAACCACGAAGGGACTGATGTGTGCGTTGATCTAGAAACCGCGAATATTTTGTTGAATGGTAAGATTTTTACAAACTTTTAAAAGTGTACTCAGTAAAAAACTTAAATTTCTATTTTCCAATCAGACCAGGAACAAGCCGAACAATATGTAAAAGAGTTGTTAGAAGAAGCGGAAATCCTTACCGAAGACAATGATATGGAAATTGACCAGCATAATTCATCAACAGCATCACTTGAAAATGTTTGGATGAAAAAAAAACCTACAACACGTAATAATGAAGGTACAAGTTGTTTTTTAGAATTGCGTCTCAAATATGCAGCACAATTTGATGACAAGGAACATGTTAAGAACCAGTTATGGACCAAAATAAAGGATGAAATGAAGGAAATGGGGTTCTGTGTCGGAAATGGCCGAGAAGGAATTGAAAAATTACGACAGAAATTTGCGAATCTGCAAAAACAATACATAAAGCACATTGAATTCATGAAAAAAACAGGAGAAGGCAAAAGGGAGGCTCCACCATTTTTTGATGAAATACACGCCATTTTGGGCCATAAGCATAAGTGTGATCCTAAAAATGTTATAGACACTGTTTCATCAAGTGATGAGGAACAAATTACATCCGAAAATGATTGTAAAATAAAGGAGGCTGCGGAAAATCGTTTTAAAGTGAAAAGGAATGAAAAACCATCCACTTCAAACAGTCAGATTATAAATTTAATGAAAGAGTAGCATCAAGCTGATTCAGAAGAAAGAAAAGAGCAATTTGAACGTCTTGAAGCTATTTTATTAAAACAAAATGAACAACGAGAACGTTCATTAGATAAAATGGATATTTTAGTCACACTAAAAGGGCAGAAACACAATAACTCTGAATAATTTTTTGTTGCATAACTGAATTATTTCGATGTAAGAAAGCTGTTATGTTTTTGTGATTAGAAAATCATTTAAGTCTTGCATTTTGTAATTGAAGTTTTGAAATTAAAGACATTTTTGTAATTTAAACTTTATTCTTGTCAATAACTTTTAGTAATAATGCTTAAATACTTCAGACACGAGTTTCATACAAACGTCTGGCTATATTTTCTCTTTTGGCTTGGCCAAGAAGATGTGCTTCTCTGTCATGATCTACAAATTCATCTTGACCATCTGTAGTTTTTAAATTTTCACCGCCCCATGTATCTTGATTCATGTAACAGAAATTATGCAGAACACATGCTGTTGTTGTAATCTCTATAGCTTTACTTATTGAATATGTATTTATATAGTGCAATCTTGCCCATCTTATTTTTGAAATACCAAAAGTATTTTAGATACAAACCCTGTCAGAACTGATGCACAAGTTATGGTACCGTTGAATAGCAGTCATGTTGTTACTTTTGCGATATGGCTTCATGATCCATGTTCTTAAAGGAAAAGCACTATCACCAATTATGTGATCTTCATCACTTTTTTTCCCATGTTACGTGCAAATCCACTATTAGAAAATACCTAAAATTTAACACTTAAAGAAAATAAAATTTTACTCCAATGCAACTTTGTTATACCCTTGAATCATGGGCACTTCCTGGATATCCAATAAATACGTAGGTGAATATTTTCTCTGCCGTACATATTCCCATTAAGTTAATGGAGTGTTGGCGGATTTCACCAACGTTACTTAAATTTATTCATCCGTTAAAAGTAAACGTTACCATGGTTACATGTGTTGAAGGTATAGGAATAATAATTCTTAATCGATGATTAAAGTTGATGATGACGTTTGTCAAATCCAGCATGAGTCTGGTATCTGTTACAATAACTATCCTGCTGTGTCGTAGGAACTTTAACTTCGATATGACTGCCATCCACAGCACCGATTGTATCTAGTGTCACTAGTATTAAATATAGCAAAATGTTGTAATGAAACTTACTTATATATTTTCGGAATCCATTTTTGATATATGTACATTCTTCTTCTGTTCGGGCCAACAAATAATTCTTTTTTTTTAGGCATAAAAGAAAATATAAAAACACATTGACTATTTTCATTACTGTAGAAGGAACTAAACTAAAATGATCCGCAATTGATATTAAAGTCTCTTCTCTAGACATAAACCATATAAACACCAATAAACTTTTTTCAGAGGCAACTGGATAATTACCACCTCTATACTTTTTCTTAATCAATCCATTGGTATCATGATCAATGAAAATATTAAAGAGTACTTTAAATGTTTCTGTTCTCATTCTAAACAACTCATAAAATGTTCTTTCATTATATTTATTTAACCAAACATTATGGTCAATTATTTGCCTTATGTGTCTTGTTCTTTGTATAAAACAAAATTGGATTTTTTTATTATTGTTCAAATATTCATGAATTAAATGAATTGAAGTGTCAGAAAAAAAAATTCATCTATTAGTAAAAATAAATCCATATTTTAATTTCATTCATTTGTAGTAACAGTAGTAACAATGCAAGTCACTAAAACAAATTTAATGAGAGCACATCTTATAGATATTTACAATTCACTTACCACATCAATTTTTAATTTATTAAAAAGCCGGTTAGCGGTTAGCTTTAAACTTTTTGAGGTTATATCATAAACGTAAATAACTGGCAAATATAACCGATGTGTTTTCGCGATGTAACTGTAATACCGTGTTAAGATTTTACGTCACTGAAGTAGTGGGGCAGATACCGCTTGCAATTTCCACATCTTAAAACGGTTAGTCGCGAAAAAATGCTTTATGTAATAAAGCACAAGAAGTAAGGTTAAGTTTGATCTGACGTCAATCTTTCGCTCGACGTTTATCGAGAGATGGCGCGGCCGTAGATTCAAGAGCGCAGCGTTGCCAACCGCTTGAAATAAAAGTCGCGACTCTATACTTATAAGATATTGAAACGGTTAAAAAAGAAGAATGTTTTAAATAATTCAGATTTGCGTTCGATTCGGGTCGACGCAAATTAAATCGCAACGATTTGCGCGCACCTTTCCCCTCTCTCGATCCTTTTATTTGGCCGAAGTTTTTAAACAATTCGGTGAAAGTCTGGGCAAAAAGGAAATTATTCTACTGTAAATTACCTGATTATAAAAACAATCTCTCTTTTTCGGGCGCTCGTGCCCGCCGCCGAAAACCGCAGCAGCGCCTCTTACCGATTGCCAATCGCATTAAGCGGCTCGTTAGCGTAGTTTAGAAGAGCGACTCTTTTACGCACATAAATATCGCATATAATAATAATAATAGTAATAATAATAAAAAGCCTGCGTGCGTAATGAATTAGCGAGCGCTTTTACTTTTTTAATTCGATAGGCACGCATGCGGGCGGGTTCGCATGTCGTTTGCGATCTTCCTCCATTCCAACGTTACGCAAGTGGAAATGCTTATATAATTATATATTAACATATTGCGACAAAGGACGTCAATCTTTAGCAATCAGAAAAAAAAGCTTTCAAAATATGTAGTAGTAGTAGTAGTAGTTGCTGGACAGGTAACTTAACGAGCGCTGGGCCCAGGCGCTCGTGCGCACGTGCTTGTAAGATTTCTTCAATTAATTAAGTGATTCTTAAGATTTTTTTTGGTGTTTGACCGTAATTCAACGTAAAAGATGTGAATTACACGGAAACTGCTTAGTAGCTATAATTAATTAAGTACGTCTGATAAACACTGATAAATTCTATGTGGATCAAGAGTTCAAGAATACTGTGGTGCGTATACGCGTCGGCCGCAATCACATGCGCACACACACGCGCGCGCGAGCTCGCGCAAACACATGCTTCTTCGGACTTCTTGATAAAGCGTAAAACACACGCGCTCTCTTTCATTTTATGGTTAAGCTTTTATCGTTCGACACTCCATAAACTCCATAAAATGCCCATTAGATATATTAATAAATACGGGACGCGATAAAAAAACCCTTCCCGGCTGAAACTTAAAAAAAAAAGAAAAAACAAATTAGTGCGCTCGGCTCTCGAAAACAGAGCACGTGTCTGTTTTCGACTGAAACCCGAAACAGGGCGGTTGGTTTGAAACCGCTTTATATTGTGACCGTAACAAATGCTCTTTTTAATTGGCTGGCGCTTCAATCCCTACTTGCTCAAGAATCTAAAAAAGAAATTACTGCTCTCTGGTTCCAAAAGTACTTGTGTTGTTGTATATTATATTATAAATTTGATATGCACAGGGCCCAGGCTCCTGGACGTCAGCAGACGACGCGAAGCGTCCTCAGAAAAGGTTCCATCAAGACTGTTCATTATAATCTCCGCGCATATGATTTTGCAACATTTAACGCAACTCAAACATTCAAGAAAAACTTTTCACAACAATGAAAAGTGTCATTTTTGTAAATACAGGGTGATTCTTGAATAGACCGACAAAGCAAAAATGGTGGAAGCATAGACCATACAGAACTTGGGAAAAATTAAAAAAAAAACTAAGTATTTCAGTTTTCGGACGTGAACTTGACCTTTAAACAGAATTGACGTGATCAGCTGAAATACAAATTTCAAAATATTTACTTGACCTGAAGTAAATTGACCAACTGTGGACACATGCTTTGACGGGTAAACAAGTAAATCACTACAACTTGAAATCAATTCAAATCTCCGCGTTAAGAATTCCTAGTATTTTTCTTTAATTTTAATTTTAATAGTACACAAAGTTTATTGCCACAAGCAACGTGTCCGTCATAAACATTTTGGCATCCTTTTGTAGCCCAAAATTATACGTTACCTTCCCTTGTATTTAATCGGTTTGTTTTCTTTATGTCGTTTATTCGATTTATCGCTGATGTTTGAATAATAATAAAGACTTTGCTAATGACAAAGAAATGATGATGACGACCAGAATTTAAAACATTATGACGAGTGAACACATTCGTAATCTGTTTGGTTTGTTAGTTATTCTAATTTCGTTTCGTGTGCGCTGTTCAATGAGAAACAAATTCTACTATTATTAAGACACGAATTATCAACACTAATTGTACAAAGTCTAACAAAATTCAATATGTGCGTTCGGTGTGTTATTTTTTAAAGCGACGGAATTACTTATCGTGGAAAATGTGAAATCAAGAAAAAATACATAATTCCACCTACCAAAATTTAATATCCAAGCAATACTTATTAAAAAAGCAACATCTCCTAAACGATTAGTTAAAGCCGTAAGCATTCCTGCATTAAATGATTTTACATTTTGATAGTAAAGAACTAAATTATTGTTCGCTTCGATGTATGTAAGTATTTCGCCTTTAGACGTAATTGATATTAATTAACCTCGTAATCGTCAATAAATTAGCACGACGCAATCATCTGTGTGTTATTAGTTCACGGTCAAGTTTTACGACTGAACAACTCTAATTCTCTGCGCAACACCATAAACGTTTATTGCATGCCCTTAAAAATGTTATACTTTTGGTTCTGGTTTTACGAATGCACGTAATGTGCATTTCGAATAAATTTCTAATTAATTATAAATTGTTGTACACAATTTTTGAAACATTTTCCCATGTTTTGAGAAGTCTGTTCTTTCGTCAGTACTTTTTTGTTGGTCTATTCAAAAATCATCCCGTATATTTCATTTTTTCTTCTACTTATACCTACGATTGTTCAAAAATGATCCAGATTGAGATTACATTTTCCACAATACATACAGGCTGTTTCATTGAAACTTGGAAAACGTTATTGTAAAGTAAAAAATAAAGAACGAAACGCTTGCTTGATTAATATGCTACGTCTACTTCACTCTATATTTTAGGCATAAGATTCATATAAAAATCAAACGCAAAATATGCACATGCGTTTTCAATATAAAATGAAACGTACGGTATGCGGTGGATTTACTATTTTTCTTAAATTTGGGCCTATGTTTTCCTTAAAAAGTAAACATCTTTACATTTTCGTGACTAATTAAATTATGATATTTAAAAATTGATTGTAAGTCGGTTTCGATTGCAAGCGAGAGCTGTTTCGATCCTATTTGGAGCCTCGTCAGCAGATGAATAGCAATCTTACGGAGTTTGGTTGGTTCATCTCAAACTGAGAACATATACTGACAAAAGGTTAGGTCGCGACATAATTAAATTAGGCTTTCCTAAATTAAATAATGTTTTTATTAATTTGTAATTCGATTTCCTATTTTAAAATCTATTTACATATTTTGTCGACGTCTATAATCTACATTGTTTTTTGTGTCAATAAAGTTAGAATGTAAATCCTAAAAAATGGCATGCAGGCATAAATACGAAATTGGAAGTTTCTTGAAAATTGACTTTACAATAAAGAGCAGACTTCGAGAAAAGGGAACGTAAAAGATCGTTGTGAGATTTTACCAAAAAATGGCAAAAATATTATTATTGGTGATTGCCCACAATTAGCTTTTCTTTCTTAATTTTATACATTGTCTTCTGTTCTAGACTTTCTCACAACATGCGACGACCTTTTTTTCGAAGACAACCGAGTTTGTTCGTACTGTTCACTGTTCGTACTGAAACGTCAGTCTTGAAATTAACAAAAAAAAGTAACGTAAAAGCTTCCGTGGACGATCAACAGGTGGCACAATTTGAAGACCGAAACGTTCCAACATTAACAAATTATTTAAAGCCAAACTAACGTTCAATATCAGCGAGACTTTTTAAAAATATAAAAATACATTTGAAACTATTTGTCATTAACAACTTTATTGAAACTCCAATTTAAATTAGCTCCTAAGTGAGATGAGGTGATGCGCCATCTATCGGATGAAATGAGAAGATATTTGTCACCGTTCATACATTTTTCTTAAATTCTAGAATCCTACCTCGTCCTTTTTGCAAGTACGTGTCTATAATAAACGCAAGTGATTTTTTCCTTAATTGAATTTATTTTTATTTGACGTTGTTTTTCTACTCTCCGATAGATGGCGCTGTGCATTATTTCGTCTTCAACTTGTTTGTCGTTTTCATTTCGTTTACGTGAAAATGAATCTCTTAAAGGCGAAGCCCAAACATGAATCATAGGTCAACGAACTTGATTATGGAAAAGAACTTTGACCTCCGACTGATAGATGGCGCTTTCAATCTTTCAATTAACAGCGATTTTAATTTGTAATTTTTTAACAATAATTCAATGTGACCGAAAAGAGGCGTGCTCCTGAAATCCTTCAGCGATTTCGTAACAAAAATCTACGCACTTGAAATTAGAAAGTAACAGATGACACTTCAGAGCATGTATTTCTTTCTTTCTTTAATTGATATGACGCTCTTATTTTACTGTGCCGATGAATAATGAGACTAATTTTCTCAATATTTCCCACGAGATGGCGGCGCGCTAAATATTTTCGTTTCGCTTGACCATCATCGAGGTTCCGCAAAGCGAGCGCCATCTATTGAGCAACGAAGCTGCATTCGTTTTTGTTTTGTTTTAAAACGACGCGGGTGTTTAAAATTAGAAACCGCGATTGGAGAAAATGATTCGTCTACAAGAATATTGCCTTTGTTTGAAAGCGCCATCTATCGGAGAATAGACAAAGTAAGTCGTTTATCAAGAAGAAATCATTTCGTTATCATAATTGTTCATTAACTAATTTCCTACCAAATAAAACAAAAACCGAATGAATTGAAATTGGCCGACTTCGAGATCCCTAAAAGCCATAAGGCGAGCGCCATCTATGGAGTAACAAGAGAAATTTTATGCGCGCCCCCTTTTCGTTTTATTTCGAAACGATGCTGATCGTTAAGAATTAGAAAGCGCGGTTGCAGAAAATGATTCATCTACAGGATACTTACTGGCTTTGATTAAGAGCGTCATCTATCGGAGAATAGATAAAGTAAGTCATGTATAAAGAAAAAAATTGCTTCGTTTAATTTTTACGTAACAAATTATTTAAAGCCAGACTAACTTTCAATATCAGCGAGACTTTTTAAAAATACTCACTACATTTTGATTTCCAACGAATTTTTAGGAACGGACTGTAGAAGCAATTAAAAAAGAAAGAGCAAGACGAAGGAGGAAGAGACAAAAAGAGGCAGGCAGTTAACTAAAAAAAAAACGGAAAATAAAACAAAATGTAATGAATACGAATAAATGTTTTTTGCGATTAAATTGGCGTAAAATAATTTCCACGGTTGAACAAAAGATGGCGCTTTTTTTTTGTAAATCGAGAAAGTTTCAGGTTTTTTTCTTGTATTCATTCGCAACATTTGGTTTCTGTGATTTGATTAAAAGACGCGTCAGTTTAATAGTCGACCTTAAATGTAAAAAAGAAGGAAACAGGAAATCTTTCTCTGCCGACTGATAGATGGCACTGTCTTTAAGATGATTTAAAAACATACGTTTGAAAATTATTTAATTGATTTAGACCCGACTTGCTTATCCCATAGTAGCACATGGTATTTGCGTGTTTGTTGCTAAGTACAGCAATAAATGGGAAATTAAAACTAAATTCTAAAAACAAAGCAAATTGCCGAAATTTATTATTGATTCCTCATCCAACCATGGTACTAGGATACGGAGAGACGGACGGACTCCTTTGGAGAGCAACCACACACTATGACATTCCCCAACCACACACTATACACTCCCTTGGACTTGTGGAGTTGCACTCCACAAGACGGGTACTAGCTGTCTCTTCTCGTGCTATACTATACCATACTTTTATATGGTTTTACAAAGGTCGTTTTGATTAGAGCATGTCTGCCAGTTTGCCCTATGATTTATCGTGATTATCCGAAACCCTCTGCTCATGCCCTTACATAATGCCCGGCTTTTTCGATGAGTCACCTATGCAGCTGCAATTCCACGAATTTGCAAAGGTCAGCCAGTGAAGAGTAAACCGGACCTTAACCGGATGATGACTTGTTTTAATATTTTTTTATTGAGGAAAATTTATAGAAAAATAGAAAAATATTTATAGGAGTATTTATTGTGTCATCCCAAGAAAAAAATGTTATTCGAAACCTAGGTCCTATTTCCACATACAGGGTGTGGCATTTAATCGGATTTCTTCGATAACGCTGTCCCTGTTGAATGCAAGGAAAAATGCTTTGTACAAAAGTTCCCCCCCCCCCCTTCAGGCTCTGCACAGTTTAAAATTATTTTGAAATACGGAAAGTGTCTCAAAATCTCTGTACGGTATGTAACTTCGTTATTTTAAATAGAACAGCCTAAGTTTTATAACAAATAACAAATTCGAGTTTATCAGATTATCTTAAGTTAAATTTGATGAGAGCTGCCTCTACCTGACTTCAACTGTCACGACATATGACATCACGAAATCCCTAAAATAGGAAAACTTCCCTTGGATTGGCAACACCGCTCTACGTAAGCCGTCGCTAATCGTTAGAGCTGGATCCACATGGAGCGTTGAGCGCGTCAAAACGCCGGGCATACTGTCCTCCCATTGGTTAATGATCGTTACGTAAAGAGCAGTAGCCAATGAGAGTACAATACGCCCGGCGTTTTGACGCGCTCAACGCTCCATGTAGATCCAGCTTAAGTCGTTAATCACTGAAACCACAGAGTGAAACACTCGGGGCACTCGTTAAAGCTGGATTTACATGGAGCGTTGAGCGTGTCAAAACGCCGGGCGCACTGTCCTCCCATTGGTTAATGGTCGTTACGTAAAGAGCAGTAGCCAATGAGAGTACAGTACGCCCGGCGTTTTGACGCGCTCAACGCTCCATGTAGATCCAGCTTAAGTCATTAATCACTGAAACCAAAGAGTGAAACACTCGGGGCAGTGTTGCCAACTGTACGGGTTCGAGCAGTTGGCAACACCGTATCGGGGTGTATATATATAGAAATTTTAAAAATCAATCGGTACTTTGTTTTGTTTATGTCATGACTAGAGGCCGGAAATTTTTAGGACGTGAAGCCTGCGGCACTTAAAAATTAAATTCTTTAACTTGGCATTTTGTTCACCTTACGTATTATAAAGTAAACTAAAAATATTTCTATAAATATCGTTTTATTTTTCGTTATCTGGACGGGACGCATCGGTTTTCTCGACCGCAGAGAACCGGCCGAGACCGACCAGACATCATCACCAATTCCACAATCTTCGGCATCGGTTCTTAGGAAAGTTTCAATTACTATACGATAATTACGCTACTACGTATTTATGAACGACGTGCATAAGTGAATTCGTCACGATAAGATAAGGACGTTTAAGGTTTTTTCGAGGGCGTTATCGATAGTTTTCTATGACGAATGCGGTCCTAATCGTTTCGTGCACTTACACAATTTCGGGGCGGTCAAGAAAGTTCCTTTCCCGCTGCGCTTTGTCCGCGCTTGGAGGTGCTACAAGTGCGCAGGATTTTTTTTTGGTAACAAAGAGACGGTGCTGAAATTTTTGGCGCTGAGTGTGCAGGTGCACGTGCGATGGATGATTCGATTGTGGGAGAATCACCGCATTCCTAGAAGCGAATTCCGTACGTGTTCTCTGGAACAGATTATTTTTTTTTATGAATAATCTGATGGGGACTACCATACTTAGCGATATCACTATGACAGCTTTAATATAGATACATCATAGAGCAATCGGCGATAATTGAAGGTCACGTGAAGGACATCCTTGAAGGACGTCTTTCTATGCCAAGCAAAGTGACTAGATTCATTTGATTCGGATTTAGTAATTTCAAGTGGTTCACCTCAACATAAATTGCGCTCATTATCATTTGAGCTTATCTCAACAGCAAATCGTTCCGATTCAACTCAACCCATCAAATAATTTCGACGATCTTCACCTCGCCCCCCACATCGATACTATACTTAATATTAATTGGCCTCGCCTCAAAAATAAATCGTCCGCGAACTCAACATTACATTGTCTCAACCCGACAACAAATTTCCACACGTGTACTTCATTAACGAATTCCGTTCTCTTAAAGCCAAGTCGTTTCGAGCCTGCGGAAAAATGTTCTGCCTCAATGACCAGCGAGTGTTTTGAGCTCAACAGCAAACCGCCTCACCTCTAGCGCGGCAAACGGCCAATTCAAAGTCTGGTGCTTAAGTAGGTGGCCTAGCACCAAGTGGCTTGTGAATCGCCTCACTTTAACAACACATCGGCTCAACTCGGTACGCAAGTTTAAATCGTTCCAGTTCAAGTTAACTCAACACTTCAATTTGTGAGCAAGCGGTCTCAGCTCAACAGGAGACGGGGTTCCAAATTCTCTCAAACAATCTCGGCTCAAGCTCGAAATAATTTAAGTTCCCCCTAATTCTCTCGTCTTGGTTTTAACTCAACAACAAGTCGACCGGACTCAATGCCGAAGGCTCCTGTTTCAAGCGAAAGTCATTCAAATTCAAGTTGACTCAACAAGTGATCACACCCTCATCAAAGAAGGGTCCCAACTCAACAATTTCACCTAATATATCGACCCTAGTAAATACTAAATGGGTTTGATTCAAGAATTCTCAACCAACAAATACTGAAGCGTATCAATTCAAGCTGAAGAACAAATTTTCATTAGCACTACTCAATACAGTTAAGTTCCTTCTAGTATATCTTAGCCCTTGGGGCTAACTCAACACAAGATCGCTTCACCCCAACCGCAAACCGAGCCAACTCAATGCCAAAGCGTCCTATTTCAAGCGAAAATCGATCCAGCTCAAGTTGACTCAACAAGTCAGTCACTTCAAGTTCCCTCTAATTCTCTCGTCTTGGCTTTAACTCAACAACAAGTCGACCGGACTCAATGCCGAAGGCTCCCGTTTCAAGCGAAAGTCATTCAAATTCAAGTTGACTCAACAAGTGATCACACCCTCATCAAAGAAGGGTCCCAACTCAACAATTTCACCTAATATATCGACCCCAGCAAATACCAAATGGGTTTGATTCAAGAATTCTCAACCCAACCGTATCAATTCAAGCTGAAGAACAAATTTTCATTAGCACTACTCAACACAGTCAAGTTCCTTCCAGTATATCTTAGCTCTTGGGGCTAACTCAACACAAGATCGCTTCACCCCAACCGCAAACCGAGCCAACTCTATGCCATTTCAAGCGAAAATCGATCCGGTTCAAGTTGACTCAACAAGTCAGTCACTTCAGGTGATCTCACCCTCAACAAGGAACGGTTCCGACTCAACAGGCAACGATTTCACCTAATATTCGACCGTATTGAATACCAAATGGCTTTGGCTTAAGAACAACTCGTCTGAATTCTCAAACATCAACACGAAACAGTATCAATTTTAGCCCGAAGACAAATTTTCGCTGCTCAACATAATTAAGTTCCTTCTAATACTCTCTCTTTGGTTCTTAATCAACACCACGTTAACTGCAAATCGAACCAACTCAATAGATACCAAAGGCTTCTATTGCAAGCGAAAATCAACAGGTTACTTCAAGTGATCTCACCCTCAACAAGGAATGATTCCAACTTGACAGGAAGCGGGCGACCCTATTCAATATCAAACGGCTCGTCGAATTCTCAAGCATCAACATCAAACAGTGTCGATTCAAGCTCAAGAACAAATTTTCGCTACTCAATACAAATAAGTTCCCTGTAATCCTCTTTCCTTGGTTCCAACTCAACACCAGATCGCTTTATCTTAACTGTAAATCGATCAGCTCAATACCACCGTGCAAATCGTAAATACCAAGTGCAAATCGTTCCAGTTCAAGTCAGCTCAACAGCAAGTGGTACCGCTTTAAGTTCCAAGTGATTTTATCTCAACAAGAATGGTTCCAACTCAACATTTTCACCTAATATATCGACCGTACTCAATTTCAAACGACTCTGTATCAAGAATTCTCAAACTCAACATCAAGCCATGTGAATTCAAGCACGAGAACGATTTTCACAACTCAGTACAATCAAGTGCCTCTCCTCGGTGCCAACTCAACACCCAGTAAATCGACCCAACTCAATACCGCAAGCGCAAATCGTTCCAGATAAAGTCAGCTCAATAGCAATTTAAGTTCCAAGTGATTTATCTCAACAGGAATAGCTCCAAGTCAACAAAGAAGGTCACATGAAATCGCTTCTAGCTCAATGACAAATTTTCATTGCTCAATACAATTGAGTTCCCTCTAATTAACTCTCACTGTTCCAACTCAACACCAAATTGCTTTATCTTAAGGACAAATCGACTCAATTCAATACCACAAGCTCCTCCTCAATGCAAATCGTTCCAGTTGAAGTCAGCTCAATTTCAAGTTGAGTGCCAAGAGACTTACTTCAACAGGAATAGTTCGAACTCAACAAATCGCTTCAAGTATCAATAGAATTAAGTTCCCTCTAATTTTCTCCCCTTGGTTCATACTCAACACCAAATCGCTTTATCTTAACTGCAAATTCCGAACTCAATAGCACAAGCTCCTACGTCAAGTGCAAATAGCTCCAGTTGAACTCAACTCAGTGAGCAAGAGGCACCACTTCAAGTTTCAAGTGATTTTAACTCAACAAGCAACGGTGTCAACTCAAATAGTTTCGTCTAACCTATCGACCCTACTCAATACGGTTTGGCTTCGAGCAAAGCTTCGGCCATCAAAAAATCTCAGCTCAACGGCAAATTTTCACGACTCAACAGCAACTTATTAAGTTCTTTCTATTTCATCAACGCGTCTTTTCATCTCAACAAAATAAATTGGCTCAACTCAAAACCGACGGCCTGGCCTCATCGGCAAATCGTTCAAGTGACTCAATTCAAAAGCAAATAAATCATTCGGCTCAACAGTAAAGGGTCACACTTTCATGTGTTGTTTTTATCCGATACCTCAACATTAAAACGGACAGAACTCAACAACAAACTCGACTTTGTCTCAACAGTAAGTGATTCCGATGCGGAGGACGCAGATCGTTCTTCTCAACACTCAAATGTTCTCTCCTCAATTGTCCTACTCGACACGGTTATTTCATTTCAAGTACCCCTGTGCTCAACATTAGGTCGTGGCTTAGCCAAACGTAGCTGTCGTGTCTCCTCCTTTTTCCAAGTTTCAACGAAACAGTCGGTATGTAAGATAACGTGCGGTCGAAAACGTCCTCGACTATCAAAACATCTCAACTAAGTTTAAGTGAGCTCAATAGCAAGAGGTACCACTTCAAGTTCCAAATGATTGTATCTCCACAAGAGCAGCGGTACCAACTCAAATAGTTTCGTCTAATCTATCGACCCTACTCAATATCGAACTGTTGAGCACAGCTTCGACTATCAAAACATCTCACCTCAGTCTAAGTCAGCTCAAAAACAAGAGGTACCACTTCAAGTGCCAAGTGATTGTATCTCCACGAGAGCGGTACCAACTCAACAACAAATAGTTTCGTCTAACCTATCGACCCTACTCAATACCGAACTGTTGAGCACAGCTTCGACTATCAAAACATCTCACCTCAGTCTAAGTCAGCTCAAAAACAAGAGGTACCATTTCAAGTTCAAGTGATTGTATCTCCACGAGAGCGGTACCAACTCAACAGCAAATTGTTTCGTCTAATCTATCGACTCTACTCAATACCGAACTGTTGAGCACAGCTTCGACTATCAAAACATCTCAGCTCAGTTGAAGTCAGCTCAATAGCAAGCGGCACCACTTTGAGTTCCAAGTGACTTTATCTCAATAAAAACGGTACCAACTCAACAGCAAACAATTTCGTGTAACCTATCGACTTTACTCAATACCAAACGGTTCTGCTTCGGGCTTCGGCTTCGAATATCAAAACATCTTAGCTCAACAGTGACTTAAGTTCCCTCTAATTCATCAACGCACCTTTTTATCTCAACAAAATAAATTGGTTCAACTCAAAACCGACGGCCTCATCAGCAAATCGTTCAATGACTCGTTTCAAAAGCAAGTAAATCATTGAGCTCAACAGCAGACACTCACAGTCATGTGTCGTTTTTATCCCATACCTCAACATTAAAACGACAGAACTTAACAACAAACTCAACTTTGTCTCAACTTATTTGGATGCAGAGGATGCAGATCGTTCTTCTCAACACCCAAGTGTTCTCACCTCAATTATCTTACTCAACACGATAATTTAATTTCAAGCACCTCTGTGCTCAACACTGTGTTGTGGCTTCGTCAAATGTAGCTATTTCTGTCCTGTCTCCTCCTTTTTCCAAGTTTCAATGAAACAGTCGGTATGTAAGATAACGTGCGGTCGAAAAAGAAATATTCTCTGAGTAGGCCTTGAATACGTTTTCAAAGTTGGCGGCACCGATACCAAATTGTCATTAGTGACAGAACAAGCACAACGTCCAAGCACAAAATTTTTTTTGTATTTTGATTTTTGTTTGTATTGAGCGTCACTGTCACGCTGCACTTGCACATAACCTAAATTTTCTTCTGTCGCTGTCAACGTTCAGATAGCAGGACTACCAACTTTGAAGTTGCATTTTTAAATTTTGTTTGGTCGTGATTTTAAATGGAAACTTTTTAAGGTTCATTCACTACAGACTAGTCAAACAGTGGCTGATAGAAAAGACTATTTTTTTGTGTTTTGATTCTTGTTTTTATTAAGCGTCACTGTCACGCTGCACCTCGACATAACCTAAATTTTCTTCTGTCACTGTCAACGTCAATATTCAAATAGCAGGACCACCAACTTAAAAGTTGCATTCCTTAAATTTCATTTGGTCGTGATTTTAAATGGAAACTTTTTCATTCACTAGTGATAGAAAGCGGTAATATTTTTCGGTGGAATTTTTCTACGACTGCGGATAGATAAATCTGTTTGTTTACCTTGTGCGATGAGTTTAGAAAAAAAAATCGCCTAATTTATTATCGCGTTCTAAATTTATCTCGCGCCTTAACAAACAAATAGAAAGGCCCATTATTTTTAACATAATCCTTCAACATTGTTTCAACAGCGCGATAATAAAACGTGTAATCAGGTTGCCCGTGATTCAGAGGGGGGCAAAGTGTAACGGCGAGATTTTTTTTCGCGCCGAAAATAAACTCGCAGCGCGATTTGAAAAGAGAATTAAAAAAGAGACTGCTCGGCGGCGGCGAAAAGGAAATTCGTTAAGTTACCAGCACACCACATCCTATATAGATTTATGCGGCTATCTCACGTGTTGGATCCATTCCAAAATATTTCGTTTTTATGATAAATTTATTAATTGTGTACGTTGCGGAACTAACCTTCGCAAATTTTTGGCGACTTATTAAATTATCCGCTATGTTTAGCTTTAATAATGCTCGAGATACGAAATATCGCACGGTTTTAATAAACACGGTTAGTTTCGATTACACTTTCAAATATTATTTACGTTTCGGTGTCTCCTCATCATCATCGTCATAAATCAATAAAGCCGAAAGAGAAAAAAAATACTGTAACGATTTTACGGGTTCCATTAATTTTTATTTTTAAACAAAAACGAAAAAAAAAAGAAACAATTGTACCTCGCCTTTTCGAGATTTACATCAAAGTAATGTTTTTTTTTAACGGAATGCTCCAAATATTATTGTATATTTGAATTCGCGAGTCAATTCTAGCCTGAAATGATGGGTCGCACCATGGGTCTAGGATGAGCGGTTTTCAAGTTGAAACTGTTCAGTGACGTCACGTACTTCGAGACCGCTCACTCTAGACCCATGGTGCGACCCATCATTTCAGGCTAGAATTGACTCGCCAATTCAAAAATGCGATAATATTTAGGGCGTTCCTTTAAAAAAAAATCATAACTCTGATGTAAATCTGTATGACACACCCTGTATATTATCGCATTTTTGAATTCGCGAGTCAATTCTAGCCTGAAATGATAGGTCGCACCGTGGGTCTAGGATGAGCGGTTTTCAAGTTGAAACTGTTCAGTGACGTTACGTAGCTCGATAACCGCTCGCCCTAGACCCATGGTGCGACCCATCACTTCAGGCTAAAATTGGCCCGCGAATTCAATATACAATAATATTTAGTGCATTCCGTTAAAAAACCTCAACTCCGATGTAAATCTCGAAAAGGCGAGGTTCAATTGTTTTCTCGTATTTAGGATAGTGCATTCCGGAAATATAAAGAAAAAATAGTATGCGTTTAATTTCTAAGAAATCTATTTTTTTAATTTAATTTCTTACTGGATAGACCTTTTTCTTTTTGGACGCACCTCGTATATACAATAGTAAATTAGGTAAATATTTGAAAAATACATAAAATTTCTGTTCGATTTCTAAGACAATTTTTTTAATTTAATTTCTTACTAGGTAGATCTTTTTCTTTTTGGAAACACTTCATATGTATTTATATAATAGTGCGTACAGGAAATTAAAAAAAAAATTAGTTTGTATTTTTTTGATACACCTCGTATTTACAATAGCGCATTTGGAAAATTAAAAATATATATATATAACATTTGTGTTCAGTTTCTATTTAAAAAAAAAATTTAATTATTTAAATTTAATTTCTAAGAAATATATTTTTTTTAATTTAATCTCTTACTGCATTCGGAAAATTAAAAAAAATACAGTTTGTGTTTAATTACTAATGAATCAATTTTTTTTAATTCAATTTCTTCCTGAACCTTTTTGTACACACCTCATATTTACAAAAATGCATTCGGGGAATAATTTATTTTTATTCTTTTTATAATTTATTTATTACTGTATAGACCTTTTTCTTTTTGAATATACCTCGTATATACAATTAATAGTGCATTGGGAAAATTTTAAAAAAATATATGAAATTTGGGGTTTCCATTTAAAAAAAAATTAATTATTTAAATTCAATTTCTAAGAAATATTTTTTTTTATTTAAACCCTTACTGCATTCCGAAAATTTTAAAAAAATACAGTTTGTTTAATTTCTAATGAATCAATTTTTTAAATTCAATATCTTACTGAACAGACCTTTACTTTTTGTACACACCTCGTATTTACAAGAATGCATTCGGGGAATAATTAATTTTTATTTTTTTTATAATTTAGTTATTACTGTATAGACCTTTTTCTTTTTGGATATATCTCGTATATACAATTAATAGTGCATTGGAAAAATTTAAAAAAAATATATAAAATTTGTGGTTTCCATTAAAAAAAAATTTATTATTTAAATTCAATTTCTAAGAAATAATTTTTTTATTTAAATCCTTACTGCTTTCCGAAAATTTAAAAAAAATACTGTTTGTTTAATTTCTAATGAATCATTTTTTTTAAATTCTTTAAATTATTTTTTTTATAATTTATTTATTACTGGAAATTGGAAAAATTTTTAAAAAATATATAAAATTTGGGGTTTCCATTTAAAAAAAAATTAATTATTTAAATTCAATTTCTAAGAAATATTTTTTTTTATTTAAACCCTTACTGCATTCCGAAAATTTTAAAAAAATACAGTTTGTTTAATTTCTAATGAATCAATTTTTTAAATTCAATATCTTACTGAACAGACCTTTACTTTTTGTACACACCTCGTATTTACAAGAATGCATTCGGGGAATAATTAATTTTTATTTTTTTTATAATTTAGTTATTACTGTATAGACCTTTTTCTTTTTGGATATATCTCGTATATACAATTAATAGTGCATTGGAAAAATTTAAAAAAAATATATAAAATTTGTGGTTTCCATTAAAAAAAAATTTATTATTTAAATTCAATTTCTAAGAAATAATTTTTTTATTTAAATCCTTACTGCTTTCCGAAAATTTAAAAAAAATACTGTTTGTTTAATTTCTAATGAATCATTTTTTTTTAATTCTTTAAATTATTTTTTTTATAATTTATTTATTACTGGAAATTGGAAAAATTTTTTAAAAATATATAAAATTTGGGGTTTCCATTTAAAAAAAAATTAATTATTTAAATTCAATTTCTAAGAAATATTTTTTTTTATTTAAACCCTTACTGCATTCCGAAAATTTTAAAAAAATACAGTTTGTTTAATTTCTAATGAATCAATTTTTTAAATTCAATATCTTACTGAACAGACCTTTACTTTTTGTACACACCTCGTATTTACAAGAATGCATTCGGGGAATAATTAATTTTTATTTTTTTTATAATTTAGTTATTACTGTATAGACCTTTTTCTTTTTGGATATATCTCGTATATACAATTAATAGTGCATTGGAAAAATTTAAAAAAAATATATAAAATTTGTGGTTTCCATTAAAAAAAAATTTATTATTTAAATTCAATTTCTAAGAAATAATTTTTTTATTTAAATCCTTACTGCTTTCCGAAAATTTAAAAAAAATACTGTTTGTTTAATTTCTAATGAATCATTTTTTTTAAATTCTTTAAATTATTTTTTTTATAATTTATTTATTACTGGAAATTGGAAAAATTTTTAAAAAATATATAAAATTTGGGGTTTCCATTTAAAAAAAAATTAATTATTTAAATTCAATTTCTAAGAAATATTTTTTTTATTTAAACCCTTACTGCATTCCGAAAATTTTAAAAAAATACAGTTTGTTTAATTTCTAATGAATCAATTTTTTAAATTCAATATCTTACTGAACAGACCTTTACTTTTTGTACACACCTCGTATTTACAAGAATGCATTCGGGGAATAATTAATTTTTATTTTTTTTATAATTTAGTTATTACTGTATAGACCTTTTTCTTTTTGGATATATCTCGTATATACAATTAATAGTGCATTGGAAAAATTTTAAAAAAATATATAAAATTTGTGGTTTCCATTAAAAAAAAATTTATTATTTAAATTCAATTTCTAAGAAATAATTTTTTTATTTAAATCCTTACTGCTTTCCGAAAATTTAAAAAAAATACTGTTTGTTTAATTTCTAATGAATCATTTTTTTTTAATTCTTTAAATTATTTTTTTTATAATTTATTTATTACTGGAAATTGGAAAAAATTTTTAAAAATATATAAAATTTGGGGTTTCCATTTAAAAAAAAATTAATTATTTAAATTCAATTTCTAAGAAATATTTTTTTTTATTTAAACCCTTACTGCATTCCGAAAATTTAAAAAAATACAGTTTGTTTAATTTCTAATGAATCAATTTTTTTTAATTCAATTTCTTACTGAACAGACCTTTACCTTTTTGTACACACCTCGTATTTACAAAAATGCATTCGGGGAATAAATAATTTTTATTTTTTTTATAATTTAGTTATTGTTGTATAGACCTTTTTCTTTTTGGATATATCTCGTATATACAATTAATAGTGCATTGGAAAAATTTTAAAAAAATATATAAAATTTGTGGTTTCCATTAAAAAAAAATTTATTATTTAAATTCAATTTCTAAGAAATAATTTTTTTATTTAAATCCTTACTGCTTTCCGAAAATTTAAAAAAAATACTGTTTGTTTAATTTCTAATGAATCATTTTTTTTAAATTCTTTAAATTATTTTTTTTATAATTTATTTATTACTGGAAATTGGAAAAATTTTTTAAAAATATATAAAATTTGGGGTTTCCATTTAAAAAAAAATTAATTATTTAAATTCAATTTCTAAGAAATATTTTTTTTTATTTAAACCCTTACTGCATTCCGAAAATTTTAAAAAAATACAGTTTGTTTAATTTCTAATGAATCAATTTTTTAAATTCAATATCTTACTGAACAGACCTTTACTTTTTGTACACACCTCGTATTTACAAGAATGCATTCGGGGAATAATTAATTTTTATTTTTTTTATAATTTAGTTATTACTGTATAGACCTTTTTCTTTTTGGATATATCTCGTATATACAATTAATAGTGCATTGGAAAAATTTAAAAAAAATATATAAAATTTGTGGTTTCCATTAAAAAAAAATTTATTATTTAAATTCAATTTCTAAGAAATAATTTTTTTATTTAAATCCTTACTGCTTTCCGAAAATTTAAAAAAAATACTGTTTGTTTAATTTCTAATGAATCATTTTTTTTTAATTCTTTAAATTATTTTTTTTATAATTTATTTATTACTGGAAATTGGAAAAATTTTTTAAAAATATATAAAATTTGGGGTTTCCATTTAAAAAAAAATTAATTATTTAAATTCAATTTCTAAGAAATATTTTTTTTTATTTAAACCCTTACTGCATTCCGAAAATTTTAAAAAAATACAGTTTGTTTAATTTCTAATGAATCAATTTTTTAAATTCAATATCTTACTGAACAGACCTTTACTTTTTGTACACACCTCGTATTTACAAGAATGCATTCGGGGAATAATTAATTTTTATTTTTTTTATAATTTAGTTATTACTGTATAGACCTTTTTCTTTTTGGATATATCTCGTATATACAATTAATAGTGCATTGGAAAAATTTAAAAAAAATATATAAAATTTGTGGTTTCCATTAAAAAAAAATTTATTATTTAAATTCAATTTCTAAGAAATAATTTTTTTATTTAAATCCTTACTGCTTTCCGAAAATTTAAAAAAAATACTGTTTGTTTAATTTCTAATGAATCATTTTTTTTAAATTCTTTAAATTATTTTTTTTATAATTTATTTATTACTGGAAATTGGAAAATTTTTTAAAAAATATATAAAATTTGGGGTTTCCATTTAAAAAAAAATTAATTATTTAAATTCAATTTCTAAGAAATATTTTTTTTATTTAAACCCTTACTGCATTCCGAAAATTTTAAAAAAATACAGTTTGTTTAATTTCTAATGAATCAATTTTTTAAATTCAATATCTTACTGAACAGACCTTTACTTTTTGTACACACCTCGTATTTACAAGAATGCATTCGGGGAATAATTAATTTTTATTTTTTTTATAATTTAGTTATTACTGTATAGACCTTTTTCTTTTTGGATATATCTCGTATATACAATTAATAGTGCATTGGAAAAATTTTAAAAAAATATATAAAATTTGTGGTTTCCATTAAAAAAAAATTTATTATTTAAATTCAATTTCTAAGAAATAATTTTTTTATTTAAATCCTTACTGCTTTCCGAAAATTTAAAAAAAATACTGTTTGTTTAATTTCTAATGAATCATTTTTTTTTAATTCTTTAAATTATTTTTTTTATAATTTATTTATTACTGGAAATTGGAAAAATTTTTTAAAAATATATAAAATTTGGGGTTTCCATTTAAAAAAAAATTAATTATTTAAATTCAATTTCTAAGAAATATTTTTTTTTATTTAAACCCTTACTGCATTCCGAAAATTTAAAAAAATACAGTTTGTTTAATTTCTAATGAATCAATTTTTTTTAATTCAATTTCTTACTGAACAGACCTTTACCTTTTTGTACACACCTCGTATTTACAAAAATGCATTCGGGGAATAAATAATTTTTATTTTTTTTATAATTTAGTTATTGTTGTATAGACCTTTTTCTTTTTGGATATACCTCGTATATACAGTTAATAGTACATTGGAAAATTTTTAAAAAAATATATAAAATTTGTGTTCTGTTTCTATTTTTAAAAAATTTGATTATTTAAATTTAATTTCTAAGAAATAATTTTTTTAAATTTAATCCCTTACTGCATTCCGAAAATTGAAAAAAATACAGTTTGTTTAATTTCTAATGGATCAATTTTTTTTAATTCTTTAAATTATTTTTTTTTATAATTTATTTATTACTGTATAGACCTTTTTCTTTTTGGATATACCTCGTATATGCAATCAATAGTGCATTGAAAAAATTTTAAAAAATATAAAATTTGTGTTGTTTCTATTTAAAAAGAAAAATTAATTATTTAAATTTAACATCTAAGAAATATTTTTTTTTTAATTTAATCTCTTACTGCATTCAGAAAATTAAAAAAAATACAGTTTGTGTTTAATTTCTAAGAAATTAATTTTTTAAATTCAATTTCTTACTGAACAGACCTTTACCTTTTTGTACACGCCTCGTATTTACAAAAATGCATTCGGGGAATAATTTATTTTTATTTTTTTTTTAATTTATTTATTTTGCTTTTCGGATATACCTCGTATTTCCAATAGTGTATTCGGAAAATTGAAGAAAATATTTAATTTGCATTTCATTTCTGAGAAATCAATCCTTTTTATTCAATTTCTTACCGACAGACCTATTTCTTAATTCAATTTTTTTGTGGATAGACCTTGTCCTTTTTGGATACACCACGTATATACAATTAATAGTGCATTCGGAAAATTGAAAAAAACATACAAAATTTGTGTTCAATTTACAAGACATGAAATACATTTTTAAATTTAATTTCTTACTGGATAGACCCTTTCCTTTTTGGACACACCCCTATTTAAAATAGCGCATTACGAAAATTAAAAAAAAAAAACTTAATTTGTAAGGAATCAATTACCTTTTTGGATACACCTCGTATTTAGTGCATTCGGGAAATAAAAAAAAATACATGAAATTTTTGTTTAATTTTCTGTTCTTTTTGGATACACCTCGTATTTCCAATACTGCATTCGGAAAATTAAAAAATAAATTTAGTTTGTATTTAACTTATGAGAAATCGATTTTTTAAATTCAATTTCTTGGATTGGGTAGACCTTGTTCTTTTCGGACGCAACTCGTATATATACAATTAATAGTGCTTTTGGAAAATTAAAATAAAATTTCTGAAATAAATTATGCAAGTTAAATTTTTTTAAATTTAATTTATTACTGGATGGACCTTTTTCCTTTCGGACACAAATTTGTCTTTGTAAATTAAATAAAAGGCTTTATTTTTATCGTTCCTTCTTGGAAATTAAAACCCAAACGTTTTAATACGTTTTCTTTTATTGAAAGTGATTATGTATAACTTTCAAATATAATTTGGCCATTTTTTTTATTACTTCCGTACTTACCACACTTATTCGCGCTGGTCGTTGGTTAAGTCTAAGTCGTCGGCGGCGGGTAGAAGGGGGGCGAGGGGGGGGAAGCCCAAACTACGAGGTAAACTTTTAAGTCAAAGAAAATTTATTAAATAAAAACAAGAACATGTTTTTAAGTAGTAGTATAAAATATACACCATGAATCTTAAATTATTAGACATGTTTTCTTCTACGCGATTGATCTCTTTGGAAAATATATTAAAAATATAATACAATATACACATACATATACATAAAATTAGCTTAGCCGTAAGACTTCTCTATACAAATAAAAACTATATATAGATACAACAACGATATATTTTTCACAAAAATATATCTCAAAAAAAAAAATACGATTAATAAAATTAATAATTAAATTACTTTAAGAAGGTACTCTTGTTTCGATTTAAAAATATCCGTATTTTAAATACGCACTTATTGATCACAAACAACGAACGGAATAAATTCTATTATATTCATATAAAATATTTGTAATACCCGTCAAAACGAAACCATAAATAAGGCGATGAGTTCATCCTGCAAATTTGACAAGAGAAAAAAAAAAGAGTTGCTCGTTTCAATTGCACTTCCGAGGGGGCGGGGGGGCGGGGCGTTTGCAGGACGAGTTCTTCCTTAGCGATTTAATAAATTAAATAGAACACGTTTAAATCAAGGAGATCCAAGTCTTGCTAATTAATCAGCAGATTCTTCAAGTTTAGCTTTTTTTTTTTGTTTACGTAAATAAGTTAACTTTCCGTGTATATATAAAAAAAAATAGTTTGTCAAAAAATATCTCGTCTTCAAGCTATTATATAAGGCGCACAGATTGTCACAGTAGGAATCCTTCATTTATTTTATTTATTTTTTTTTCAATTGGTTGTTTTGCTGCTGCACACGTTTTTTTTTTTCTGTTTTAATTAAAGCTTTTCGATTTCGTATACTAACTATTAATTAATTATTTATCTAACAGGTTAAAGTTGATTAGGTCCGTAGTCGTGGACCATATCCATCAATCTTGTCCTGTCTTCGGGCCTGATAACATAAAGAGAAAAAAAGGGGGCATGAGTACTTGCGTGCTTTCGATCCGAGCGCGGTTCGTGTAGTAACACTTACATGAGTTGCTGCTGCTGCTGGAGCTTGCTCATCTCTCGGTGTACGTGGTCGGGGAGGACTCCGACGCTCGAGAACAAGTTCCTGAGCACCGTCAGTTCTTCCGTCAGGAGGTCTATCCTCTTCTGCAGTCTCTCGTTTTCTTTCATGAGGAGGCGGACTTTTTCTTCGGTCTCCTTCGTCCGCACCTTCGCCTTCTCTCTGCTCTTCCGCACGGCGATGTTGTTCCTCTCCCTCCTCCTGCGGTACTCCTCGCTGTTCTTGTCGCAGGGCTTGATGGTCTTCCGAGAGACGTGGTGGTTCAACATGGCCGCCTTGTTCTTCATGGCGTTCATGTTGAGCTGCTGCTGGTGGTGCTGCAGGACGGAGCTGGGCGTGAGCGTGGTGAACGTGGCGCCGTTGCCGTTGGCGTAAGCGGGGTTCTGCATGTAGTTGTTGGGGATGACGTTGAGATTGCACTGTCTCCGGTACTCCTGGGGGTCCACCGGCTCCTCCTTGATGCTGGGGACGTCGCTGCCCGCCGAACTGTTGGAGTCGCTGTTCGAGTTCTGGTTCGCCGAGTACGTGGAACCGCTGTGGACGGGTTGGGGCATGTAGGCCAGAGTCGTCCTGGGGTAGCCGGTGTTGGGCAAGTTGGCCATCACCTGCCGGGGGTGCAGGTTCTGCAAGTGTTTCCCCTGAGTCTGCAGGATGTCGCTGAGGAAGCCGTCGTCGATGAACGTGTTCAAGTCCAAAGACACTTCGGGCGTGTTCAGCGAATCGCTCAGCTCGCCCCCGTGCTGGTACTGCTGGAGATGGTGCTGCTTCAGGAGCGCCGTCGTCTCCTTCGAACCTGTGTTATTATTCAGCGTCGTCAGGTTATTGTTATTATTCATTATGACAGTCTTTTTCACTTCGTTATTGTTCATCGAGCTAGTCTGGTTGTGCTGGTGATTGTCGTACATTTGGGGAGAATCCATCGTGCGCGCCTCACCGCGAGAAAATTATTTACTCATTCAAGTCGTCGACGTCGCCGGCGAACAGCACGCACACTTCAAAATAACAATTAACGCCGCGACTTTCACTAGGTCCACTTTCACTGCCGAAATTCATGTGTGTGTGTGTGTGTGTGTACGAGTACGCACAACCAAATCCTGCTGCTCCTCGCACGCACCACTCACTTTCTTCTTTGCGCCGTTTTCAAAACCCAAAAACAAAAAAGGCACCAATCACTATTCACAAAAAATCATTTCCCAAAAAATTCGAATTTCTGGAAAGATGAAGTTTTCGGCGAACTTAAACGAGTCGGACGCGGACGCGAACTGAAAAATCGAAAGTCGTCGTCGTCGTCGGCGCGCACACTTTTGTTTTGAAAATTTAAGTGGGACACACACACAAAGCCTACTTGGGTACCACACTGTGCTGTGCGCTTGCCCAAGCCAACTATGATACTGAGTTGACTAGGCGCTGTTCCTGCTGTTTGTTCGGACTGCAGCGGGAACATGCGCACTGTACTTACACACGCGCTGACGTTGATTCGAAAGTGAAACGATACGATATAGTATTACACGCTCGGTGGGAAAAAAAATCGGCTCTTGACGTAATTGTTCGTTTTGCGGATTTTCAGAGGCGGCCATTGTTTTCTCTCGCTTTTCTCTCAAGACGAAAACTATTTTTAGACTGGTAATAAAATCATGATTTTTTTTTCGCAAGTAATAATTAAATAAATAAATCCTCCTCTTCTTTTATTAATCTTTGCCATTCGTGACATTCTGTAACTAATCAAATAATCCTCTGCTTCTTTGACTGAAGAGAAGTCGCTTCAAAATAATTCTTATTAATCAAGACGTTTCTTGATCATGATTTGCTTTTCCCGGCGAAAAAACAAAGAACTATTTTTTTGCTAGTAACAAAATCAGGACATTTTGTAGCTAATCAAATATTTTTTCCCGAAGAAAATTTGCTTACTAATCAATATTTGATTGGATTCAACGGGGAAAAAATAGAACCGCACACATATTTTTTAACTAGTAATAAAATGGTAATTAATCAAATAATTCGCTTAAAAAATAATACGATTTTTCTTATCGATTAAAAAACGGAGAGTGTTCTCTGAACTTTAATTTTTTTTTTTTTGGATTGTGACGCCATCTATTTGTTGAAAAATAAATTAAACTCCTCCAGGAAAATTGATTTGTGCACGAAATCGAAATATAGGGTTTTCGTCAGATACTTTGTAAATTACGCTTAAATTTGGCGCCAGAAATTGAAAATTTCTTTTGTTATTAACAGCGCCATCTGTGTCTCATCATGTGTATACGCGAAGCACCGATTGGACAAATCGATTCTTAAGTTGCTTGATAATTGAAGTTTTCAGTTTCTGCGATGTTAAATTTGGCGCCAAAAACAGTTCGTTGGTGAAGGTGGCGCCATCTGTTGGCGGAAGTATTAATTTCTAAGACATGTTCATCATCCTAAAGGCTGTTATTAAAAAGTGTTTGATAATTGAAAGAAAAATTGAAACTATGTATACATTAGTGTTCGCTGAACTAACTTATTTTTTTAGACAATGTGACGCCATCTATTTGTTGAAAAGTAATTAAATTCTTCCAGGTAAATTGATTTGCGCGCGAAATCGAAATGGTTTTCGTCAGATGTTTTATAAGTCAAGTTTAAATTTGGCGCCAGAAATTGAAAATTTCTTTTGTTATTAACAGCGCCATCTGTGTCTCATCATGTGTATACGCGAAGCACCGATTGGACAAATCGATTCTTAAGTTGCTTGATAATTGAAGTTTTCAGTTTCTGCAATGTTAAATTTGGCGCCAAAAACAGTTCGTTGGTGAAGGTGGCGCCATCTGTTGGCGGAAGTATTAATTTCTAAGACATGTTCATCATCCTAAAGGCTGTTATTAAAAAGTGTTTGATAATTGAAAGAAAAATTGAAACTATGTATACATTAGTGTTCGCTGAACTAACTTATTTTTTTAGACAATGTGACGCCATCTATTTGTTGAAAAGTAATTAAATTCTTCCAGGTAAATTGATTTGCGTGCGAAATCGAAATGGTTTTCGTCAGATGTTTTATAAGTCAAGTTTAAATTTGGCGCCAGAAATTGAAAATTTCTTTTGTTATTAACAGCGCCATCTGTGTCTCATCATGTGTATAAGCGAAGCACCGATTGGACAAATCGATTCTTAAGTTGCTTGATAATTGAAGTTTTCAGTTTCTGCGATGTTAAATTTGGCGCCAAAAACAGTTCGTTGGTGAAGGTGGCGCCATCTGTTGGCGGAAGTATTAATTTCTAAGACATTTTCATCATCCTAAAGGCAGTTATTAAAAAGTGTTTGATAATTGAAAGAAAAATTGAAACTTTGTATACATTAGTGTTCCCTGAACTAACTTATTTTTTTAGACAATGTGACGCCATCTGTTTGTCGAAAAGTAATGAAATTCCTCCAGGTAAATTGATTTGCGCGCGAAATCGAAATGGTTTTCGTCAGATGTTTTATAAGTCAAGTTTAAATTTGGCGCCAAAAATTAAAAATTTCTTTTGTTATTAACAGCGCTATCTCTATCTCATCATGTGTATAAGCGAAGCACCGATTGGACAAATCGATTCTTAAGTTGCTTGATAATTGAAGTTTTCAGTTTCTGCGATGTTAAATTTGGCGCCAAAAACAGTTCGTTGGTGAAGGTGGCGCCATCTGTTGGCGGAAGTATTAATTTCTAAGACATTTTAATCATCCTAAAGGCTGTTATTAAAAAGTGTTTGATAATTGAAAGAAAAATTGAAACTTTGTATACATTAGTGTTCCCTGAACTAACTTATTTTTTTAGACAATGTGACGCCATCTGTTTGTCGAAAAGTAATTAAATTCTTCCAGGTAAATTGATTTGCGCGCGAAATCGAAATGGTTTTCGTCAGATGTTTTATAAGTCAAGTTTAAATTTGGCGCCAGAAATTGAAAATTTCTTTTGTTATTAACAGCGCCATTTGTGTCTCATCATGTGTATACGCGAAGCACCGATTGGACAAATCGATTCTTAAGTTGCTTGATAATTGAAGTTTTCAGTTTCTGCGATGTTAAATTTGGCGCCAAAAACAGTTCGTTGGTGAAGGTGGCGCCATCTGTTGGCGGAAGTATTAATTTCTAAGACATTTTCATCATCCTAAAGGCTGTTATTAAAAAGTGTTTGATAATTGAAAGAAAAATTGAAACTTTGTACACATTAGTGTTCCCTGAACTAACTTATTTTTTTAGACAATGTGACGCCATCTATTTGTCGAAAAGTAATTAAATTCTTCCAGGTAAATTGATTTGTGCGCGAAATCGAAATGGTTTTCGTCAGATGTTTTATAAGTCAAGTTTAAATTTGGCGCCAGAAATTGAAAATTTCTTTTGTTATTAACAGCGCCATCTGTGTCTCATCATGTGTATACGCGAAGCACCGATTGGACAAATCGATTCTTAAGTTGCTTGATAATTGAAGTTTTCAGTTTCTGCGATGTTAAATTTGGCGCCAAAAACAGTTCGTTGGTGAAGGTGGCGCCATCTCTTGGCGGAAGTATTAATTTCTAAGACATTTTCATCATCCTAAAGGCCGTTATTAAAAAGTGTTTGATAATTGAAAGAAAAAATGAAACTTTGTATACATTAGTGTTCCCTGAACTAACTTATTTTTTTAGACAATGTGACGCCATCTATTTGTTGAAAAGTAATTAAATTCTTCCAGGTAAATTGATTTGCGTGCGAAATCGAAATGGTTTTCGTCAGATGTTTTATAAGTCAAGTTTAAATTTGGCGCCAGAAATTGAAAATTTCTTTTGTTATTAACAGCGCCATCTGTGTCTCATCATGTGTATAAGCGAAGCACCGATTGGACAAATCGATTCTTAAGTTGCTTGATAATTGAAGTTTTCAGTTTCTGCGATGTTAAATTTGGCGCCAAAAACAGTTCGTTGGTGAAGGTGGCGCCATCTGTTGGCGGAAGTATTAATTTCTAAGACATTTTCATCATCCTAAAGGCAGTTATTAAAAAGTGTTTGATAATTGAAAGAAAAATTGAAACTTTGTATACATTAGTGTTCCCTGAACTAACTTATTTTTTTAGACAATGTGACGCCATCTATTTGTCGAAAAGTAATTAAATTCTTCCAGGTAAATTGATTTGCGTGCGAAATCGAAATGGTTTTCGTCAGATGTTTTATAAGTCAAGTTTAAATTTGGCGCCAGAAATTGAAAATTTCTTTTGTTATTAACAGCGCCATCTGTGTCTCATCATGTGTATAAGCGAAGCACCGATTGGACAAATCGATTCTTAAGTTGCTTGATAATTGAAGTTTTCAGTTTCTGCGATGTTAAATTTGGCGCCAAAAACAGTTCGTTGGTGAAGGTGGCGCCATCTCTTGGCGGAAGTATTAATTTCTAAGACATTTTCATCATCCTAAAGGCCGTTATTAAAAAGTGTTTGATAATTGAAAGAAAAAATGAAACTTTGTATACATTAGTGTTCCCTGAACTAACTTATTTTTTTAGACAATGTGACGCCATCTATTTGTTGAAAAGTAATTAAATTCTTCCAGGTAAATTGATTTGCGCGCGAAATCGAAATGGTTTTCGTCAGATGTTTTATAAGTCAAGTTTAAATTTGGCGCCAGAAATTGAAAATTTCTTTTGTTATTAACAGCGCCATCTGTGTCTCATCATGTGTATACGCGAAGCACCGATTGGACAAATCGATTCTTAAGTTGCTTGATAATTGAAGTTTTCAGTTTCTGCGATGTTAAATTTGGCGCCAAAAACAGTTCGTTGGTGAAGCTGGCGCCATCTGTTGGCGGAAGTATTAATTTCTAAGACATTTTCATCATCCTAAAGGCTGTTATTAAAAAGTGTTTGATAATTGAAAGAAAAATTGAAACTTTGTACACATTAGTGTTCCCTGAACTAACTTATTTTTTTAGACAATGTGACGCCATCTATTTGTCGAAAAGTAATTAAATTCTTCCAGGTAAATTGATTTGTGCGCGAAATCGAAATGGTTTTCGTCAGATGTTTTATAAGTCAAGTTTAAATTTGGCGCCAGAAATTGAAAATTTCTTTTGTTATTAACAGCGCCATCTGTGTCTCATCATGTGTATACGCGAAGCACCGATTGGACAAATCGATTCTTAAGTTGCTTGATAATTGAAGTTTTCAGTTTCTGCGATGTTAAATTTGGCGCCAAAAACAGTTCGTTGGTGAAGCTGGCGCCATCTGTTGGCGGAAGTATTAATTTCTAAGACATTTTCATCATCCTAAAGGCTGTTATTAAAAAGTGTTTGATAATTGAAAGAAAAATTGAAACTTTGTACACATTAGTGTTCCCTGAACTAACTTATTTTTTTAGACAATGTGACGCCATCTATTTGTCGAAAAGTAATTAAATTCTTCCAGGTAAATTGATTTGCGCGCGAAATCGAAATGGTTTTCGTCAGATGTTTTATAAGTCAAGTTTAAATTTGGCGCCAAAAATTGAAAATTACTTTTATTATTGCCAGCGACATCTGTCGGTGTGCACGTGAAACACTGATTAAGCTTATTGATCTTTAAGTTGCTCGGTAACTGGCGCTTTCAGTTTTCCCGTATTTGAATTCGGCGCCGGCAACTAAGCAGTTCGTCATCGAAGGTGGCGCCATCTGTTGACGGAAGTATTAATAATTCCATTTAATTCCTCCTAAGCTGCGCCCTGAAGATGATTACAATCTTGTAATCCAAACATTTCGGCCAAATATTAACTTCGTTTTTATTTGTAGTAACTTAAGACACATCCAAAATTGTTACCAAGTTGATTCGTAATTTACTTTCTTAGACAAAGTGACGCCCTCTATTTGTCGATAAATAATGAATCACCGTTGTTCGTGAAAATTAAACAAAAGAATCGATTTGTGTATAAATTGACAGGAATATGCATAAAACGCTATCCGCCGTTAGGAAAATAATTAAACTTCAACTTACGTTTGATTTTGGCACCGAAATTAAAGTACTATTTTATCATCGGCTGTGGCGCCATCTATTGACGGAAATATTGATTTATAAATTTCACAAGTGACTAAAAATTATTTGTTAATCAAAAACGGAAAACAAAACAATAGCATTCTTCAATTTTGAAATGAAAGATTCATAACTTATTTTCTTCTACATACAAAGTGACGCCATCTCTTTGTCGAAAAATGACGAATCGGCGTTGCCCGTGAAAATTAAACAAAAGAATTGATTTATGAATTGACAGGAATATACAAAAGAAATGAATAATGAATCAAATAATCCTTTGCTTCTTTGGCTGAAGAAAACTCGCTTCAAAATAATTCTTATTAATCAAGACATTTCTTGATCATGATTTGCTTTTCTCAGCGAGAAAACAAAGAACTATTTTTTGACTAGTAACAAAATTGGGACATTTCGTAGCTAATCAAATACGTACCTAATATTTTTCCCCGAAGAAAATTTGCTTACTAATCAATATTTGATTGGATTCAAAAAAAAATAGATTCAGAAAAAAATAGAACTACACACATATTTTTTAAATTTTTAAAAATTCGCTTAAAAAATAATACGATTTTTCTTAACGATTAAAAAAGGGAGAGTTTTCTTTGCCGGCTATTTTTAACCTAATAAGAAATCTGCTTTTCACGCAGATTTTCAATCGGACATTGTTTGTTTTTCTCGTCGATTCTAAAGAAGAAAAAAAAGAGAACTTTTTTTAAACTAGTAATAAAATCGTGATCCTATTTTGTAAGTAATCAAATAATCCCGTTTTTCGCCGAAAACAATTTACTTAATTAAAAACAATTCTTTTTCATTTCTTTTTTTTCTCAATATTCTCAGCGATTCAAACGGGAAAAAATTAACTATTTTTAAACCAGTAATAAAATCACGACATTTTGTAACTAATAAAATAATCCTCTACTTTTTTTGGCTGAAGAAAATTAGCTTTAGAAAATAATTCTTGTTAATCAAGATCTTTCCTAGCCACGATTTGGTTTCCTCGGCGACAAAAAAAGAAGTACTTTTTAACTAGCAACAAAATCATGACATTTTTATGGCGGACAATTTCATTTTATACAGGGTGTTCTTTTACTGTATGCAAATATTTAAACCTGTAATACATCACCATAAACGTCAACGATTGAATTCGTACACCCTTAACAAAAGTTTTACGCATTTCGAGAAAATCGCAGTTGAAAATCGGGCAAGAATTAATCGCTCTTTGAGGTAGGTTAAGAAAATGAAATTTTATTGCGACCGCAGAGAACATCTGCTGGAACAACGCAATCGAGTATTTGATCGATTCAAAAGGAAAAGTAGAACTATTTTTTAACTAGTGATGAAATCATGACATTTTGTAACTAATCAAATAATATTCCCTATTTTTGCTCAAGAAAATTTGCTTAAAAATAATTCTCATTGATCCCGTTTTGATAAGTTTGACAGATGAAAGTTAGCGGTAAAGCGACGATTTTGTTTTTTTTATGACTCGACTCTTCAAACATGCAAAATAACAGTGCAGATAATTGATGATGTTAGTTTGACAGTTAATAGTAAAGTTATTTCGAAAAGTTTGACAAGTGACAGTTGAAAATGAAAATAAGTACGCGAAAGTTTCATTATGTCATGTTGACAAGTTTGACAGATGAAAGTTAGTGGTAAAGCATCGATTTTGTTTTTTATGACTCGACTCTTCAAACACGCAAAATAATAGCGCAGATATTTCATGATGTTAGTGTGACAGTTTGACAGTAAAGCGGTAAAATAACCGTGCGAAAGTTTTGTAAGGTTATTTCGAAAAGTTTAACAGATGACAGTTAATAGTAAAGCAGCGATTTAGTCTCTTCTACGCCTCAACCCAACTTGTGAAACATGCTATCTAATAACGTCAGTTTGATAAGTTTGACAGACGACAGATAATAGTGAAGCGCTGATTTTGTATTGTAATGTCAGTTTGATAAGCAACGACCCGACCGGACATGACATTCCGAAAATAACAACGCGAATATAGTTTAATGTCATTTTGGAAAGTTTGACAGGGGACAGTCAACAGCGAAGTGGCGATTTTATCTTTTACGACCCAAGTCGATCATCTGAAAATAACATCCGGTAAAATAACAGCGCCGATCCCTTGTAATGTCAACTTTTCGAATTTGACAGTTGAGTAACAACACATTGTGTTTGACAGTTAAGCGCGATTTTGTTTTTTGACGGCACAACCTAATCTAAAAATCCAAACGTGCGCAAAATAACAGCACGAATATTTTGTAAAAATAACTGTGCGAAAGTTGACAAGTTTGACAGATGAAAGTTAGTGGCAAAGCAGCGATTTTGTTTTTTATGACTTGACCCTTCAAACAAGCAAAATAATAGTGCAGATATTTCATGATGTTAGTTTGACAGTTTGACAGTAAAGCGATAAAATAACCGTGCGAATGTTTTGTAATGTTATTTCGAAAAGTTTGACAGACTATTGTCAATAGTAAAGCAATGGCCGATTTCTTCACCATGTTTAACCTAAGGTTAATTTATCTAACAGTTGGAATGTGACGTACAGTTGGCCGTACACATACCATGTGTCACATTCTAACTGATAGATAAATTCAACCTCAAGATAAGGCGACGAAGAAATCGGGCATTAGTTTCTTTTACGTCTCAACCCGACTTTTAAATATGCTAACTAATAGGGTGCGAATATTTTATAATGTTAGTTTGATAAGTTTGACAGATGACAGATAACAATGTAATGTCAGTTTGATAAGTTTGACAGCTAACAGTAAAGCAACAACCCACCCGACACCGAAAATAACAACGCGAATATAATTTAATGTCAATTTGGTAAGTTTGACAGATGACAGATAACAATGTAATGTCAGTTTGATAAGTTTGACAGTTAACAGCAAAGCAACGACCCGACCCGACACTCCGAAAATGACAACTCGAATATAATTTAATGTCAATTTGGTAAGTTTGACAGATGAGAGATAACAATGTAATGTCAGCTTGATAAGTTTGACAGCTAACAGTAAAGCAACAACCCACCCGACACCGAAAATAACAACGCGAATATAATTTAATGTCAATTTGGTAAGTTTGACAGATAACAATGTAATATCAGTTTGATAAGTTTGACAGCTATACAGTAAAGCAACAACCCACCCGACACCGTAAATAACAACGCGAATATATTTTAATGTCAATTTGGTAAGTTTGACAGATGACAGATAACAATTTAATGTCAGTTTGATAAGTTTGACAGCTAAACAATAAAGCAACAACCAACCCGACACCGAAAATAACAACGCGAATATAATTTAATGTCAATTTGGTAAGTTTGACAGATGACAGATAACAATGTAATGTCAGTTTGATAAGTTTGACAGTTAACAGCAAAGCAACGACCCGACCCGACACTCCGAAAATGACAACTCGAATATAATTTAATGTCAATTTGGTAAGTTTGACAGATGACAGATAACAATGTAATGTCAGCTTGATAAGTTTGACAGCTAACAGTAAAGCAACAACCCACCCGACACCGAAAATAACAACGCGAATATAATTTAATGTCAATTTGGTAAGTTTGACAGATAACAATGTAATGTCAGTTTGATAAATTTGACAGCTAACAGTAAAGCAACAACCCACCCGACACCGAAAATAACAACGCGAATATAATTTAATGTCAATTTGGTAAGTTTGACAGATGACAGATAACAATGTAATGTCAGTTTGATAAGTTTGACAGCTAAACAGTAAAGCGACAGCCCACCCGACACCGAAAATAACAACGCGAATATAATTTAATGTCAATTTGGTAAGTTTGACAGGAGATAGCAGCGAAGTTGTGACCCAAGTCGATCACCTGAAAATAACACCCGGTAAAGTAACAGCGCCGATGGCTTGTAATGTCAACTTCTCGAGTTTGACAGTTAAGTAACAAAACATTGAGTTTGACAGTTGAATAACAAAACATTGATTTGACAGTTAAACGCCATTTCGTTTTTTTTAACGGTACAACCTAATCTAAAAATCCAAACTAGAATATTTTGCGAAAGTTTCATCATGTTGACAAGTTTGACAGATTTGAAAGCAGCGATTTTGTTTTTTTATGACTTGACCCTTCAAACACGCAAAATAATAGCGCAGATATTTCATGATGTCAGTTTGACAGTTAATAGTAAAGCGGTAAGATAACCGTGCGAATGTTTTGCAACGTTATTACGAAAAGTTTGACAGGTGACAGTTAATAGTCAAGCAGCGATTTAGTCTCTTCTACGTCTCAACCCGACTTTTAAACATGCAAACTAATAGGCTGCGAATATTTTATAACGTCAGTTTGATAAGTTTGACAGATCACAGATAACAACGTATTGTCAGCTTGATAAGTTTGACAGTTAACAGCAAAGCAACGACCCGACCGGACACTCCGAAAATGACAACGCGAATATATGTAGTTTAATGTCAATTTGGTAAGTTTGACAGAGGACACCCCCGCTGCCCTTAATAAATAATTTATTTTATAGTTAAAGTGATTGAAGAATAAAATGACTTGATCATAAATATACTAAATTTTTTTTTAAACTAGTAAAAAAAATCGAACTTTTTATAACTGATTAAACAATTCTGTGCGCTTTCTTTTTAATTTTACCCCAAATATCAAATACGTTGACGATAACTCAAAGAGATACGAAACCTTTTACGAGAGCAACCCAGGAAATACCACGTGAACGGGAAACCGTAGGTACGTGCATTTTCTTCTCCTTTTTGCTTGCCGGACGACCTTTATGTGTAGAGGTCGCTTAAAAATAATTCTTATTGAATAAAGGCCACTCGGATGAAAAAAGTCTTTCAATTATCATACGGTTGGACTAATTAAAAGCGACATGCATGTCGTTAATTGGCTTTTCTCAAAAATAAAATAAATCAACCGTTATTTTTTGTTTTTGTTTGCGCTTATAATAATGCGACGATTTTTCACGAATTTTCCACAAGGAGAAAACTGATTACGAAAACGAAATGACAAATTAATTGATCTTTAATTAAATAACCCCCTCCCCCCACACCATTTTAATATATGTATCTCTTTTAAATGAACCTTTGATGTATAATAAACAAACAGGGTGTTACTATACTCATATGTTACCATGACGCGGGTGCCGAAAGCACGAGATTAAAAGAAGATGAAAATATTTAATAGTAATATTAATTTACACTAACAACAGCCTTCCTCTTAATTTAATTGAAGATGAAAATATCCTGGAGCAGCGGTAAATCTATGTGCCCTATACAGGGTACTACAATACTTGAATCGTATATTCGAATATGCGGTTACTCCAACATAGAATAGGCTCTACTCTTCGGATCTTCTTAGCTTAAAAATTGTCTTCCTCGAGAGGGTACTTTTGGTACTGCATACAGGATGCTACTGCACTTGAGTCATTTATTAATAACGAATTCATGTTGTAGATACTGTTTGTATAATAGTATTATTTACATCGCCTGAAACCTTTGCTTACAAATACAAAATAACGTAACGTTAATAACGTAACGCTGATCGTCTTTGACGTTAGTCCAACACGTAGACAAATAACGTAAATAGTGACGTAAATTACGTTCGGCGCCAAACGTTAAAACGCAAGCAACACATGCTCTTTCTCTAATTATCTTACGGTTTCACTTACGTAACGTTACTTGTCTGAAATACGCAGTTACGCGAAATAGCGTAACAGTAAATTGCTAATAGCGAGTTTTTGCGTTAAACGTTAAAACTCGATTTCTGATTGACCAGGTCCATAAGGTTGCTAAGCGAAATAGCCTTTGACGTAACGACGTTTTCATCGTAACGTGAATTATAATGAGAAGAAAAGTCTGTGACATGTTAAAAGTAAATGCCTCAAACTACTTGATTAAAGTACATCAAAATGACAATGTTACAGCGTTTAGCGTTTAACGTTATATAATCGCAATTAAGGTTAAGGCATTAATAGGGAGTTTTTGCAAAACGTTCCGTTAAAATTTGTGTACGTTAAACGTTAAAACTCGATATATTAAAACTGATTGGCTAAACTCAAAGGTTACTAAGCAAAATAGCCTTTAACGTAACGATATTTTTATCGTAAGCTATTGGAAAAACTCCCTAATGCCTTCTACGTTTCAAAAACTGACAACCAGATGTCAAACTAACGTCAATACTGCTTTACGTCACGTGACATTGCAATAGGGAGTTTCTGCAATGCGTTCCGTTAAAGTTTACGTACGTTAAACGTTAAAACTCGATTTCTAAATCCATTGCTTAGCAACCTTATGAATTTAGCCAAAGTAGCCCTTAACGTAACGATATTTTTATCGTAAGGTATTGCAGAAACTCCCTAATACCTCCTACGTTTTAAAAACTGACACCCAGATGTCAAAATACCGTCAATACTGCTTCACGTAACGTGACATTGCAATAGGGAGTTTCTGCAATGCGTTCCGTTAAAGTTTACGTACGTTAAACGTTAAAACTCGATTTCTAAATTGATTGGATAAATTCATAAGGTTGCTAAGCAGAATAGCCTTTAACGTAACGATATTATTATTGTAAGGTATTGGAAAGACTCCCTAGTACCTCCTGCGTTTTAAAAACTGACACCCAGATGTCAAAATAACGTCAATACTGCTTTACGTAACGTGACACTGCAAGGGGAGTTTTTGCAATACGTTCCGTTAAAGTTGACGTACGTTAAACGTTAAAACCCGATTTCTAAATTCATAAGGTTGCTAAACAAAATGGCCTTTAACGTAACGATATTTTTATCAAGAACTTCCTAATACCTCCTACGTTTTAACCCAGACGCCAAAATGACGACAATACTGTTTTACGTAAAGTGAAACTGCAATAGGTAATAACAGCGAGTTATCGCAACCATCACGTTAACTTACGGTAAACGTTAAGATCATGTGATCCAATGGAAAATGAATGGGGCCACGTAATTTTAACTTTTACGGTAAGTTAACGATAACTCGCTAATAACTTAAATAAATGACAACAACAACAAATTACGGTAAATTAGGAATATGATTGTTAACGTAAACGTTATTTGCGCTCGCGTGTTTATAACAGCGTTAATAACAAGGCCAAACGCCGACTTCGATTTAACGTAAAATCGATTCGCACGTCTTAGCTCAACGCAAAAAGTTGACAGTTGACGTTATTTACATTCGATCTAGTTTTTTATGCGCTATTTTCTATTCACAGTAGAAGTAGAGTAGCAACAGCAGAGAAAATAATAATGTATATATATATATAAAAGTGAGGTTAGTTTAAACAAAACGCTAATTTAGAGTGACGTTACGCTATTTGTGAGCACGCGTACCGTTATTTTTGCAGTATTTAGCGTACACGTTATCGTAACTCCTAGTTTCAAGCACTGCCATACTGTCAACGCTATTATTAACGTAGACGTTATTTGCACGTGTTTTGCAAAATGTTTCGTGTTAAAATTTGCGTACGTTAAATGCTAGAATCATGAGGTTGCTAAGCAAATTAGCCTTTAACGTAACGATATTTTTACCGTAAGATATTGCAAGAACTTCCTATTGCATAACGTGCGAAAAATATCCGGCAACGTTAACGTTACGACTTTAAAGACGGTCGTATGAAATAACGAATTTTCAAAATTTAGAGATTTTGAATAACGTTTTGGTTACGTAGTAGTTTACGACCGTCTGTCTATTGTTAAATGTCATTATTATCAACTATGTATGCAAGTGTCTCTTTGATTAATGAACGTTTGACGTTTTAAAATAAAATCTTGGCTACTAGGTAATGTAGACGTACGTTAAACCCATCCGTCTTTTAATCTAGCGGACGTATTACGTCTTTGAATTTTACATACGATACATTATACATACGTACCGTACATTACGGATACCGTTCACGTTCAGTACTACGTATTGATGCGCATGCTCGTAAGTATGTGAGCAAGCGCATTACCGTTATTATGGCATTTAGCGTAACCGTTATTCATAACGTACAAATTACGAAAACTCCCTAATGCTAAGCAACCCAGGGGTTAACGTACACGTCTTTCAAAAAAACGTTATGCGTTAACTCGCTAAAGCCAAGTGTTAATACCGCCCACGTTCTAAAAACTGACATCCAGATGTGACACTGCAATATCTCCCTAATATTTAAGTGTCTGAATAACGGGGCAAATACCGTTACGTTAAGCGTGGGGCTACGGCAATGAAACATCCGCGTGATCGCATTAATGAGCTGAGCTGATTACGGAAAGTGGAACTGCACCATATAAGTGGCACCGGTTTACCGTATTTTATAACGTAATTTTAATTTTAGCGGTATTCAGCTTGATCTATGCGATTATTCTGTAACTCCGCACTAAATTAGAAACACACTCTCTTTCTTTTACGTTGTCAACATTTTTTTGGCCCCCTACCTTACCTTAACTTGTAATCCGATTCTCTGACATTGACATTTCCAGCGCTACTCAGACGATTTTTGGTAAAACTGAAAATTGCGTAACAATTTTTTTTTATCGCCGTGTGTATATGACGACTCCAGTTCGGTAGTACCCTGTACAAGCAGATTTCTGTTTCCCGCTGTATCTTTGGCTTTTCGCATTCGATTATAATTCCGTTTCGCAGTCGGTAACGGGGGGGGGCGATAAAAAAAAAGTATGAATCTGAACGATGCGGTTATCGAAAGGATAATAAAGAAATCTCCCATTAAACGGGACGCGATACGTAAATCGGCGATTTAACGGCTCAATTACGCGCGCTTAATCACGCAGGTGTTAAATCGCACAATGGAAGCGGGAAGCCTGATAAACAAACGTGCCGAATGTAATTGCCAAAATAGTGCCTGGCGTATCGTGCGTGCGTATTTCACTCCTGCATCGCGGGAGGCTGGCGCCTTACGTCACCCGTTACGTCACGAACCTGATTCACACGTGCAGGAATGTGCATGGATTCGTCCCGACGAAAGTGGGTCACCACAGATAATCCGGCGAGCGCTTTCAACGCGGGCGGCGTCTACCGGCGGAGTTCCTAATCACACCGCCGACTACATTAGCATCAACGGAGGTCTCTTCGATAATGTGTTGTGTACTCGACGCCATCTCGTGGTACGTTAACTAACAACGGTACCTACACAGTTGTTACTAGATGGTTCGGAACTCCGAGTAACGACCAAACAAATAGCGTAGGCGCTGTTAATATACTTACTTCGCCTCGACAATAGATGTCGCGAGTATTCATTCGTTTTCTTTAGGACAAGATAATTCCTAACTAAATTTTTAATCGTGCTCGGTGATAAATAAGTTGTTATTAAATTACTGTTTTCGATTTAGAAATGTAGACGGCGCTGAAATCTCTCTTAAGTCATTAAAACCTTTCGTGATTCCTTTTTTTTATTTCGCCTAATCGACTTTGCGTAATTTTTTTTTTGTTAAACATTATACCTATCACTTGTTATACATAAATAAATCTAATGCTGTAAGTAATTACTTACAAATTGCTTTAGTATACAGAGTCGTACTGTATTTAAGCCGTTTATGTATAAAAAATCTTGCGTCATAAATAAATAAGTATAAATATTTGGGTTTGTACTCAGGGTGTTATGGTACTTGAGTCATTAATTGATTTACTTGCAAATTGGTCGCTGCGGGCGGCATTTTGTATCACACATGAATTCAGGCTAGAATGAGCTGGCCAATTCGAAAATGCAACGATATACAGGGTGTTCCATTTAAAAAAGCGTAACTTTGCTTCATATCTTGAAAATGTGACGTTCGATTGGGTTCTGGCGAGCACCACACGAAACTACAGGCGAAAATCTACATCTTTGATACGAAACATTCGCGTTTGATTTCAAAATTGCGCCAACCAAGGGCAACAAAATATTCACGTTGTGTTTGTTTCACGTCAAACTTGATACTGACTCACGATCGGTAAAAAACATTAGATGTGGTGATTTCCTCTCTGCATGCGGACGTCTCCCGTGAAGGTTACAGACCGAGATTGAGATTTCTTGTCGGCGATCCCCATATTTTATTGCATTTTTGAATTCGCGAGTCAGAACTAGCGTGAAGTCATGTGTCGCACTATAGGCCTAACGCGATTGGTTCTCGACTTGTAATTCCTGTAACGCGCCGACAACTCCAGAACCAATCAAGCTAGACCCATGGTGCGGCACATGAATTCAGGCTAGAATGAGCTGGCCAATTCGAAAATGCAACGATATATAGGGTGTTCCATTTAAAAAAGCGCAACTTTGCTTCATATCTTGAAAATGTGATGTTCGATTGGGTCCTGGCGAGCACTACGCGAAACTACACGTGAAAATCTACAACTTCTATATGAAACAATTTCTTCCAATTTAAAAAATGAGCCAGCCAAGAGCAACGAGAATATTCGCGCTGTTTTATTTTATTTATTTCATTCATTCCCTGAGGTAGAGTAAGGTGCCAATCTCGCGGTGTCCGCTGATGGCTCGGACGTAGGGCAACAGATTGGGGGCATTCTATCATAAGGGTGATCGCTCTGTATTCGCCGCTAGTCGGAGAGAGTAGGGGATCACTTCCCTGCACACGGCGTTTGACTTTATTTTTAATAATACTCGAGGGTATAATTATTTTGATCCTAAATTAACATATTTTGAATTAATAACAGAATTGTCCATCATTGAATTACCTTTTGGTGATGTACCTTCAGTTGACTCTAACATTCTTCAAGGTTTTTTGGCATGCAGGCCAGATTTTACTCGTGTTTATACTGATGCATCTAAGTCCATCGCTGGTTCTGGTTGTGCAATTTTAATCCCTAGTAAAAAAATGTCTTATCAATTTCAACTAAACAGAATTACGAGTAAGTACTTTCTTTTTTAGATGTTAGATTTATTTTTTGCCTTTCTTGAGTATTACTGCCGGTTGTTTTTTCGCAGTGACGACTCGAGTTTGGTAACACCCTGTATGCGTCAAAAAGTTTATCGATTTTTCGTTTCCTCGGCCTCACGTCGAAACTATTTCGCCGCAATCGCCTCCAGGCATAAATAATTGTAAGTGCACTTAGACACAACCGTATCCTAATTTAAACAATGTCATTTGATGCTTGTTTAATTTACAGAGAGAGAGAGAGAGAGCGAACTTTGTACCTCGTGGACTTGTGGTGCCATTACAGGTTTAACACCGAGCTGATTTCTTTCTCGGGTTTTATCACATCCACATCACATCACATCACAAAGTCTAATTGAAAATGCAACGAATTTTTTCTACGTGTAGTAGCAGTAGTAATCCTGCGTCATTCGTTTACGCCGTTAATTTTTACGTAATTTGTTCTTATTTAAAAATAGGAAAATCGATTTTTCTTTTCTTGTATACGTATTTCCTAATTGCACTGTGAAATACATAGTAGAAAGACGTAAAATAATGGCTTAAATAAAGAAAGCGTTCGGGCACCTGGGCCCAGTACCTACAAGGGTGAAAGGGGCACTGCACTTTCTCTTGCTTCCAGGAAATTTTTTGTATTTTCCAATTGCGCTGTGAATGTGAAACGGTAGAAACAAATAAAATAATAACAGTGGCACGAATAAAGGAGGCAAGTAAGTTCTGTGCGCCTGGGCCCAGCACACCGGTGAGGGCAGCTTTTTTATGCCAGCCAGTTTTAACTAATTTATAAATGCTATTAATTAGTTACAAAACTTTAACTTTCTATTATCACCGCACGCCTATTACGCCGATTACAGATTCTTCGACTATCAATATTTTTTTTTCTTCTATCAATCGATAAATCCAGTGGATAACTGTAAACAAACGAAGTCAATTAAAGTGTCGGTCATCATTCAATCACCGCCGCCGCGCCGCGCGGTAGTATCAAATGCGACCGCGAGCGGCGTTCACGTGACGGTTTAAAGTTCACTCTGGACAGGGTTTCATATAAAAGTTCAGTGTACAGTGCGTGCGTTCAGATGCAAGACGATCGCCGGCGAGTGCGCGTTGCGTTTCGCTTTTGTTTTGTTCGCCGCGTGCAGCGCGAATTCAAAAAAAAGAAAAAATGGTGAGTAGGCAAGCAGCGCGCGGATTTTCGGACGCAGCCAACCTCTTCGTTTGTTTTCCAGTGGACGGTTTTGGCTCTGCTCGGTTTCCTCGGCCTGCTCGGATTCCTGGGCAAGGAGAAGCGGTACAAATGGTTCTACATACTTTACAAGACTCTACCCAGGGACATCAGGTATATAAACTCTATGTTTACGTCTTGGCAATGCAATCATCTCTGTATGAAGTTGCTTTCTTCTTCTAAAGTCTTCCGTTTAGAAGCGCCTGCAAGTTTCTCTTCAAAAAAGACGTCGCCCCCTAAAACAATTCTCCAGTTTTGTCACTTACGGGCCATCGTCAAAATTGAAGTTCAAAAGGAACCGAATCTTTTTGGACTACCCACGTATGTGTAAGTGGTGCGCAGTTTTGACTTTGAATTAAAGAAAAACTGAAGCCAGGCTCTTCTTCCTTTTATAATTTTTTTCTGTACCTACATTTCCTCTATAATCCAAAAGTCCGCTTGATCCCCCCCCCCCCCCCCCCCCCGAAAACGGTGTAGTTTCTGAACTAGCTCTGCTTTTCATAATTTTATTTCCCGAAGCCCTTCCCCAACTTTTTTCTTTCCTCAACGTTAGCAAAAAGAAGCTGGTAAAGTTGTGAAAGAAAAAATCTATTTTCCGTCTTTAATTATTTTGGAACACCCTCAATGTATTAACCTTGAAGCCATTAATGAATTTATTCACGTGTGACGACTACAATGTTGGAAGCAATTATTTTATTAAATTAAAAACACACGAAACAAATAATTTTAATAATCTTGTTAATGTGGCATCAAATTATCACCGTTATGATGCATAATCAAGTTCAAATTTGAAGAAGTGCCTTAAGTCATTTTTTAAATCGCGCGGCGTTTCTCGCAGTAGTTCCTCTCAATTGCCGGTAGATGGCAGCGAAAATTTTCTTTCTTTTAGTGACTTTAGATTAACGCAATAACATTTTGCAGCAACAAAAGGCAGTTATGATTTGTAATGATTGAATACATGTTTGCTTTAAATCACGCGTCGATATGTTTTACAATTGGCGACGTTGCGTTCACTGTTGCCAACTTAGTGATTTTGTCACTAGATCTGGTGACTTTCTGTTGAAATTTCAGATAGCTTTTAGTAATATTTACCATTTAATAATGACTAATTTAATGACTTTTGTTTAAATTTAGTGGTTTATTATTTTTGATTTATTTATTTTAATAATTTTTGAATTTTTTATTTTTGAAAAACAGTTATTTCTCAAAAATAAGTACAATTTTCTTAAAATTTGAATCTTCTTTATTTGCATTTTTTAAATTAATTTTTAATTTTTATTATTTTTTAAATTCTCTTGTCACTTAAATTTTCTATTATTATTGAGTTTTCTATTTTTTTTTAATTTTCTGTTCTTAATTTTTTTATTATTTTTGCACTCTATTTTTTATTTGTTTTAATTATTTTTGATTTTTTTTTTATTATTAATGAGTAATGAGTAATTCTCATTAATTCTCAAAATAAGTTAGTCGGTCCCACAATTTTATTTTTAAATTTTCTGTTACTTTTAAATTCTCCATTATCTTTTAATTTTCTGTTATTCTTGAATTCTCTGTCAGTTATAATTGTATTCAATGAGATTTTTTAATTTTATAAATTTGTCGATCGTCTTTTGTTTTATTTTACGCCAAAAATTGCGCAAATGTCAAATCTTAATTTTAGAAAGTTTTGTTTATTTAATGAGATTTTTTTAATTTTTATAATTTTTTGTAATTTTTATATTTTTTGTCATTTTATAGAAAGTAGAAAGTATTGTTTATTTATTGAAAATTTTTTAATTTTTATTTTTTTGTAATTTTATTTAATGAGATTTTTTTATATTTATTTATTTTTTTTAATTTTATAAATTTGTCGATCGTCTCTTGTTTTATTTTACGCCAAAAATTGCACAAATGTCAAATCTTAATTTTAGAAAGTTTTGTTCAATGAGATTTTTAAAATTTTTATAATTTTTATAATCTGTAATTTTTTGCAATTTTTATAATTTTTTGTAATTTTTATTTCTTTGTAATTTTATTTAATGATTTCTTTTATTTTATTTAATGAGATTTTTTTAATTTTTGTTATTTTTTTCTATTTTTATTCAACGAGATTTTTTTTATATTTATTTTTTTTAATTTTATAAATTTGTCGATCGTCTTTTGTTTCATTTTACGTCAAAAATAGCACAAATATCACATCTTAATTTTAGAAAGTTTTATTTATTTCATTAAAACTTTTTAATTTTTATGTTTTCTAATTTTTATAATTTTTTGTAATTTTAAAGAAAGTAGAAGTATTGTTTATTTAATGAGAATTTTTTGATATTTATAATTTTTTGTAATTTTATTTAATGGGATTTTTAATTTTTGATTTTTTTTAAATTTTGTTCAATAAGATTTTTTTAATTTTATAAATGTGTCGATCGTCTTTTGTTTTATTTTACGTCAAAAATTGCCTAAAATTCAAATCTTAACTTTAGAAAGTTTTGTTTATTTAATGAGATTTTTTTAATTTGTATTTTTTGTAATTTTATAGAAAGTAGAAAGTATTGTTTATTTAATGAGAATTTTCTAATTTTTATTTTTTTATTTTTATTTATTTAATTTTATTCAATGAGTTTTTTCTAATACATATTTATTTTTTAAAAATTTTTATAAATTTGTCGATAGTTTTTTGTTTCTTTTTCGTCAAAAATTGCACAAACATCAAATCTTAATTTTAGAAAGTTTTGTTCATTTAATGAGAATTTTTTAATATTTATATTTTTTTGTAATTTTATTTAATGGGTTTTTTTTAAATTTTTGTAATTTTTTCTAATTTTATTCAATGAGATTTTTTTAATTTTATAATTTTATAATTTTAGAAAGTTTTGTTTATTTAACGAGATTTTTTAATTTTTATAATTTTTTGTAATTTTATAGAATGTAGAGAGTATTATTTATTTTTGAAAATTTTTTAATTTTTATTTTTTTGTAATTTTATTTAATGAGATTTTTTTAATATTTATTTTAAAATTTTATAAATTTGTCGATCGCCTTTTGTTTTTTTCTCGTCAAAAATTGCACAAATATCAAATCTTAATTTTGGAAAGTTTTGTTTATTTAATGAGAATTTTTTAATATTTATAATTTTTTTAATTAATATTTATAATTTTTTGTAATTTTATTCAATGAGATTTTTTTAATTTTATAAATTTGTCGATCGTCTTTTGTTTTATTTTACGCACAAATATCAAATTTTAATTTTAGAAAGTTTTGTTTATTTAATAAAATAATTTTAATTTTTATAATTTTTTGTAATTTGATAGAAAGTATTGTTTATTTAATGAGAATTTTTAAATTTTGACGTTTTTAAGATTCAATAAAATTTTGACGTTTGTTAAAATTCAATAAAATTTTGACGTTTTTAAGATTCAATAAAATTTTGACATTTGTTAAAATCCGTTTAAAGTTTGACATTTGTTAAAATACCGTTATTCATATTTTGTCGTATAAATAAAATTTTGACATTTTTATAATTTAGTCGTGTTTTGACATAAGATTCAATAATATTTTGACGTTTTTTAACATTGAATAAAATTTTGACGTTTTTTAAAATTCAACAAAATTTAGACTTTTAAAATTCAATAAAATTTTGACGGTTTTTAAGATTCAAAAAAAATTTTGACAGTTAACTTTTACCGCTTAAAGTTATTCAAATTTTGTCGTATAAATAAAATTTTGACATTTTCATAATTCAATCATGTTTTGACATAATAAAAGTATTCAGATTTTGACATATTTAAAATTCAATAAAACTTTGACAGTCAAAATGTTATCTAAAAAGTTTATTCAAACCTTCACATTTATAAAAATCTATCAAATTTTGACATGCATAAGTTGCAAAGTTATAATTTCGTCCCGTTCGATCTGCTTAATTTTTATTTATTTTAAATTATCGTTCATATTTAATGTATAAATAGAATAGACTGCTAACAGACAAAGGTTTACTTTACCAAATTCATTGCAGAATGCGTTCGTAAAATCACCGAGGAACCCAAACAACGTGTGATAATTGCTGACGTCACACAAGCAACCTGGTTAGCGACCCAGGTTTAATTTCCGTAAACGCCTGTAACATGATATGCAAATTAATAGTATTTCAAGAACCAATAATAAAAAAGAAGTTTCCCGCGTGTTACGAATTTTATTAGTGGCGCTGTATTTTTTATTTTCTTTTGGTTTTTTTTATTTGGGTCGAATTTGCTCGTTCTCCCTTAGTAGTTGATCGCAATTTGACTTTTACATTTTTAAGTTGCTTTTGAATTTTTCTTTTTTTAAATTGTCCTTAACTCTCAACCTTTTTTTAACTACTCTTATAATAATAACAATAATAATAGCAGTAATCGCCCAACAGGAAGTTCCCAATTATAGGACGAAAAATAAGTATACATACAACGATATAAAACATAGCAATTAAGAAAACACATAAGACTAAATACTCTTATTTTTTTATTATAAAGAAAACTGTAAAAAAAAATTAAGCAAGAAGAAGATTGATTTATTTTTATTAGTGAGGAGTTTACAAGTCGGTCCAAAGCTGAGGGTGTCCTTAATTCCCCCTTCAAATATTTTTTCTTTTCTGAGACCCCTGATATTCTTCGAGGCTTCACGATGCTTCCGTCTTTTAAAAACGTCCTCGACTCCGTTTTTAATTATTAGCTCTGGCTTTTTATTGAATCACCCCGTACGTTACAATCAGGCTTCGGACATTTCGGAGCGTCACCGTGGTTACACAGTACGAGGCCCATTCCGTTGCGTAACGCTCCGAAATGTCTGAAGCCTGGTTATAAAATGTATAGGGTCTTCCAAAAAAAAATCCGACGACAGTTTTACAATCGAAAGTGAAAGTGACCGTCGTTAAAATTGTTGAAATTAACTGATCCTGAACTAATTACCTACCGTAATAATATGATTAAATCAAATATTCAACATTCTTTCTCGTTTCCTGAAGTTTCCGAGGATGATCACAAAAAATAAATAAATACGGGATCATCTGGGTGTGATGGTATCAAAACTGTGCGTTCTAGATGTACTTACCCTTCTTAACTCAATCTTAATTGGCACATGTAATCAACACGCTTACGTTCCGCAGAGCTTGCATTTCTACGTAAGTGGAATGCGAGCATGTGTCTGTTCTACTAATCGTCAAGGGGTGCTGATCCTGCATAATTTTGAAATGCACATAATTGCGATAATTACGAAACGAATTTAAAATCACTTATTTTCCCAGACGATAACTTCGTGACAATATCACAGTTAATATCTAACTATAGGGATTCAAGGTGATATTGTCGCGTAAAAGAGAAGGAGTTGGTTTACGTTATTGCTTAACGATTCACGATCATGAATTAAATACGGAGATGTCCTTAAATTACTTTTATTCTCTCTAAACTATAAATTATTTGAAGCCTTCTAAATTATAACTTAATTTAATCTTACGTTAACTTTCACTCTATTTAATATTAATGCACTTATTTAATCTAATCCTACTCATTTACTTTAATTGTTTAAACTCTACATTACCTGGGGGGTAAAAGGGCCTGGCCCGGGGCCAGCCCTGCGCTCGTGGAGAGCTCACTCGCTTGTCTCCGGTTTACGCGCACTCGTTCACAATACCGACTAATTACTTTCTGACTAAACACTTATAATAATAATGAGACTAAGTCTGAGACTAATACTGCTAAGTAACTACTTTTAATACTTCGATTTTACCTGCGGGTTGATCTTTTATACATCCCTATGTCTACGTCACAATTGGTTGATTTGCTCTGGTGGCCGGGGTTCGATTCAAAGTACAAAGTTCTAGAAGGCGTCAGCATCAACTGATGCTTGCCAAATTTGTTCTTCTTAAAGCGTTCTAATTGCCTCGATCTTAATTGGCACATGTAAACAACACAATCAATATTTAAAGCAGACAGCAGTTTCTAAATAACAGATTAAAAACTGGTATCCGTTATTTGAAAACTAATTTTAACTGCTCGGAAACATTTACCTGTTTGAGGTCTGAAACGGTTATCTGTTTTTATAAGGCCCGGTATTCCGGTAAGGCCCAGTTTTACAATCGTGGAATAAGGACGGAATAACTGTGCGCCGAATATCCTTCAATGTTCCTCCATATCTACGTCGTCACACCTACGTCCGACGATTGTAAAATCGGGCCTAACAGATTAGCTTTAAGCTTTAGTTTGTTCCCCTAGTAACAATTATAAGAACAATAATTGTTCCTGTGGAAATAAACTTGAAGATTAAAGTTAAACTGTAGCCGAAGTACCGGGCCTGTTTTAAATATTGATTTCGGTTTTGTAATTTGTACGGATTTCTCTTATTCTTGGGTAATTCTTTTCTTAAGAAGTACAATCGGTTTTGGACACCTTCAGGGTTTCGAACACCTCGTTTTTATCTCCCTCAGAGCAACCGTTAAATTTTGTTTTGTGTCAGTAGTTGTTGACGATTTCCACTGTAGATGTTAAGGTGTCGTTTTATGAACGCGAGCGTTGGATCCTTCGTAAGCGGCGAATATATTTAAATCCGAATTCCCCCCCTTTTTTGTCCTTTTTTTGCATCGAACTGTTGGTTACCTGTGCGAGGATCAGCTCCCACGCCCGTCTCCGCTGAGTCGGGGTTTCCGTCGCTGCAGTCCACCCGAATACAGGTAAGTCTGACCGATTCCGTTCTACGTGACGCTCGACTTCGACGCTCCTTGCCCTTGAAGGTAGGCAATCACACATCTTGCCACCGTTTTTGTAATTTAGACCCCCTGCGAAATTCTAATGAAAGTTCTTTCTGATTTTTTTTTTAAATTTCATTCAAAGTACGTTACTTTGCACTGCTTCAATTTATTGCATAATTTTGATGTTCGGGAACCATTCGAAACGTTCTACGTTTCCTTTTTTTTTATTTATGCAAACACCACGCGATCATTTAAATTTATAATTAAAGTAGACGGTATTTTTTTATACGGTTGTGCACCTTGCGAATCGACTCGCTGTGTAGATTAGTGGTTATGTAAATATTTTGACGTTTATAGGTTTCTCATCGAGTTCAAACGTTTTAGTTTGAAGGAAGTGAAACAGTTAGCATAGCAAATGTTCAAAGTGTCCGCCCCCGGCAATTAATTAAACATTTTGAAGAGTCACTTTGACGATTCAAACTCAAATTAAGCCGTCAACAGTTAGTTGCCAATCTAATTCAAAATTCATAGCCTACTCTTATTATAAATTTAAGTGATCGCGTGGTACTTTAGCATCGCGACGTATGCTAGGTGGCGTCCTCACCCCCGCTTTTTTTCCTTCTTTTTTTGCATCGATCTGTTGGTTACCTGTGCGAAGATCACCTCCCACGCCCGTCTCCGCTGAGTCACACACCTGCTCGTCACATCTCCCTCCTTAAGTTACTCCTTTACACATAGTCTTTTAAATACAACGGACGCTTAATTGTTCTATTACTTCGAACCCTTACATTAGAATTACGCATTACAGTTTCTTCAAGGGCAGCAGTCCTATTCCTATCTAATACAACTTTATCTGTATCACTATGACAATATTTTATAAAAAATGTATTCCTTCTCATAATTCTACCTGAGCTATCTTTTATCCAGTAAGATCTAAGGTTCTTATCTACCTTAACAATATCAGATTTAGCTTTTTCTTGTGCAAGATCTGATCACCTACTTTAAACTTAAACTCTTGTCTATTCTGTGCGCCTTTGTCATAATAGTATTTGTTTCTTTCCTGATTTCTTACAATCCTGTCCTTAATAACTATGTTATCACTAATCTTAGGCTTTAACAAATTACATGCTACAGGTAACTTAGTTCGTAATTTTCTACTTTGCAATAACTCAGATGGAGATACACCTAAATTAGCAACAATAGAATTCCTGTATTCAAGTAACACAATACTCAAATCTGTTTTATCTTCTTCAGCCTTTTTTAGTAACATCTTCCCTATTCCTACTCCTTTCTCTAGGTGCATTCGACATAACGTCCGGAGCGCTCGGAGTGTTTCTTTATCTCACTCTTACATGCACTGAGACGCATTCGCTCTCCCTCACACTTCTGCTCAGAGCGTGCCCCGAGCGTAATGTCGAACGCACCCTCTGCAAGACCATTCGACTGATGGCAATTTGGGCTAGATGTAATTAATGTAAATTGCCATTTATCCGCAAAGTCCTTAAATTTTTGACTGCCAAAAGGATTATTGTCCGCTATTAATACTCTAGGTATTCCAAAATTAGCAAACAAAAGTTTCAATTTTTTAATTACTTCATCAGCTGTTTTGTAATGTATTTTAATTAAATCCAGCCACTTCGAATAATGATCAACTACAGTCAGGTAAGTATCACCTTTATATTGTAAAATGTCCATGCTGATTTTCTCAAAAGGTAAGTCTGGAACCTTGTAACTAATTGGAGGTTCTTTTACATTATTTCTAGAAAAAGTTTCACACACTGAGCATCTCTTAATACAATTTTCTATGTCGGAATCCATCTTTGGCCAAAACAGAAGTTATCTAGCTCTCGCTTTTGTTTTATTAATTCCTAGATGTGGTTCATGCAAAATATTTAACATGAATTTCTTTAGACTATTCGGTACAATAACTTTATTTTGTAAACACAAAATTCTGTCTTTATTACAGGTAAGTAAATCTCTTTGATTCCAGTAATATCTACAGTCTACGTTTCCTTTTTTTTTATTTGTTAAAAAAACAAACAAACGGATCAGCCGGTGTTAGACTGAAAGTATTCCCGGGGAGTCACTGCTGGCGGTAATTTCCCTTAATATTTTAGTGCCGCGATGTATGTTAAGTGACGCCCTTTCCCCTTTTTTTCCCTCTTTTCTTGCATCGATCTGTTGATTACCTGAGCGAAGATCACCTCCCGCGGCCGTCTCCCCTGAGTATAACTATTCCTCCCTATTTTCCTTATGTTATACATAATCTATAATATGCAATAACAATAAAATAAAATAATAATGAAAATAATGACAAGATATTAGAGTCCAAGAGAGAAATGTAGGGGCGGAGTTCAGAATATGTATAATAGTTAGTACAAATCTGTTCTTACACCCAATTTCAATTTATTGCATAATTTTGATGTTTGGGAACCACTCGGAACGTTCTACGTTTCCTTTTTCTTTATTTGTTAAAAACAAAAACAAAACGGATCAGCCGGTGTTAGACTGAAAGTATTCCCGGGGAATCACTCCTGGCGGTGGTTTCCCTTAATACTATAATGCCGCGACGTATGCTAGTTGGCGCCCTTCCCCCCTTTTTTTTGCATCGATCTGTTGGTTACCTGTGCGAAGACCACCTCCCACGGTCGTCTCCACTGAGTCGGGTTTTTCGGCGCTGCATTTCAATTTATCGCGTAATTTTGATGTTTGGGAACCCTTCGGAACGTTCTACGTTTCCTTTTTTTTATTTGTTAAAAAAACAAACGCACGGATCAGCCGGTATTAGACTGAAAGTATTCCTGGGGAATCACTCCTGGCGATGGTTCCCCTTAACACCACGCGATCATTTAAATTTACAATTAAAGTAGGCGGGATTTTTCTATACGGTTGTGCACCTTGCGAATCGACTCGCTGTGTAGATTAGTGGTTATGTAAATATTTAGACGTTTATGGGATTCTCATCGAGTTCAAACGTTTTAGTTTGAAGGAAGTGAAACGGTTCTAGTGGCAACCGTAGCAAATGTTCAAAGTGTCCGCCCCCGGCAATTAATCAAACATTTTGAAAAGTCACTTTGACAATTCAAACTCAAATTAAGCTGTCAACAGTTAGTGTTGCCAATCTAATTCAAAATTCATAGCCTACTCTTATTATAAATTTAAGTGATCGCGTGGTACTTTAGCCCCCCTCTTTTTCCTTCTTTTTTTGCATCGATATGTTGGTTACCTGTGCGAAGATCACCTCCCACGGCCGTCTCCGCTGAGTCGGGTTTTCCGTCGCAGTATTTCGCCATTTTCCACCCGAATACAGGCAGATCCGAGCGATCCGATTCTACGTGACGTGCGCGTCATAAGGCAACTTCTATACAGGTCGACTGTCGACGTTTTTGCAATTTAGACGAGAATTGAACCAGAACCGGCATAGCTTATCTACTAAAGTTTTTTCTGATTTTTTCATCGAGAAAAGCGACAAAGCATCATACGTCATAAGAAACCATAAAAAATCGTTTTAATTAATTAATCGTTTTAATGAGTGAACATGGCGCGTTCTGAGTAGTCACAATTTGTGTAGCTCTCGTTAATTTCTTTATATCACGTTATATTTATCGGTGAATTTACTTTGTAATCTAACTTGCATTATTGTCAGTGCTTGGTATTCCATATCATAAATAAAAATGGTCCTAACCAAAAGCCAACGGGAAGAATACATCGATTTAATTAAGGAAGTTTTAAACACTGTGGTGAAAATTAACAATCCAAGAGGTGATGAAGCGAGCGTTGTCCGTGAGAGTGCCGACTTAAAAACTGGAATAGACATTATTAATAAAAAGTTGGATCTGATTGTAAATAAGCTTGAGAATAAAATTTCTAAATTGGAGAACGAAAATGCAGCACTTCATTTGAAAATCGACCAGATCGAGCAATATTCAGTTGTGTAAGGCTCTATGGGGTACGCGAAGAAGCGAATGAAAATGTAGAAAACAAAGTTCTGGATATTTTAAATTCCAAAATGCAACTTCAGATACGCGATCAGGACATTGATGTTTGTCATAGAGTCGGTAAAGAGACCACTGGTAACAAAAGAAGTCGTGGTATTATTATTATTAAATTTATAACCCATGCCATTAGCCGTAATGTCTTCGCTAGTAAAAAAATGCTTAAAGGTTCCCAATATACTATCAAAGAAGATCTAACTAAATTTAGAGTGGAATTGCTGCGTAAATCTGCGGATGTCTTCGGATTCAAAAATGTTTGGTCTTTCCGCGGCAACATTTTCGTCAAAATTGGTAAGAAGACCGTTCAAATTAAGGATGTCACCGATATTGATTCACTGAGTCAACAGGGAGCTTCACGCTAATGATTACTCTGCTTAATTAAATTACTTATTGCGATAATAATTAAATAAAAAAAATTATCTAAGTAATCATCTTTTTCTATATCATTCAAGTATTGTTTGATTTATTAGATTCTTTTTTTTTATTGCAATTTTCCACGTGTAACTTAATTTTTTGTCACACTTCATTTTTTTTGTATTATCCCATCTAATTTACTTTATTTTATATTTAAGATTTAAATGAGTAATGAACATATCAAATTTGCTCATCTTAATGTGCGTTCGCTATCAAATAGTGTACAGATTGTTAAAGAAATCATTGAATCAAATGATTATGATGTACTATTCTTAACTGAAACTGTTACCAGTACTACTTCAATTTCAATTGCTGGTTTTAATTTTTTCAGGCTTGATTGTTTGGGTAATGGTGGAGATGTAGGAGCTTATATTAGGAAATCATTAACCGCCATTATTATTAAATCTGAGGTTACTGAATTTATTGAGCACCTATGGATAAAATTAACCTTTAACTCTGTTACTATCTTGGCAGGGGTTGTTTACAGGCCACCTCAATATAATTTTTCCCACATTTTGAGGATACATTGTTGTCACTATTTATGTCATATGATTGCTTTTATATTTGTGGTGATTTCAATATTGATCTGCTTCCCTGTGACACTCAGTCAGTGAGGTTTCTTGAAATTCTATCGTCATTTAACTTGAAGCAAATTATTACTGAGCCTACTCGTATTGCAAATAACTCCGCCACATTAATAGATCACATTATAATTAATAATGATTTGCTTGTAGTTGACTCAGGAGTACTTTATGATCACGATATATCCGATCATGGTTTAGTGCTCCATGAATTTTGCTAAGCCTTCAAAACCAGTTATTGTACCTTTCTCATTCCGTGATTTCAAAAGTATCAACTTGGATCAGTTTAATTGTGACTTGGAATTAATTCCTTGGCATTATATAACCTGTGAGCAAATAAAAATCAGATTAGAGTAGGCGGTGCAAAGAAAATGTATGTCTGTGATTAAATAAAAAGTCAATAAATTTGACAGTCCATGAATGTATTACATTAATTAATTCAGTTAATCAAAGACATACATTTTCTTTGCACGGCCTACTCTAATCTGATTTTTATTTGCTCACAGGTTATATGATATAGATAATATAGAAGATAAAGTAAATTTTCTAAATATGAATTTGTTAGCGTTATTTGATGTGCATATTCCATTGAAAACAGCAAGATTAACTCACAAGCATAAACCTTGGATCACTGACAATATAAAATATATGATGAGTCTCAGAGATGACGCTCTTAAACGGTTTCAGCATACCAAGTTACAAGAACATTGGTCTTATTTATAAGTCTTTAAGAAATCTCGTTACGCTGTCGGTTAAAACTGAAAAGAAAGTTATCCTTGAAAATAGCTTTAAAAACTCTAAGTCAAAAAATTTTTGGAAACAATTAAAAAAATTTGGTATTCAAAGTAACAAGGAAGAATCTTTGTGATCCTGACAATATTAATGTACATTTGTTAGAAGCAGTTAATAATGCGAATCAGGATTTTCCTGATACAGTTAATTTCTATTCAAACCACCCTGAGGCGTAAATTTTCGGTTTGAATTTTCTCCTGTTACTGAAGACATAGTTGTCAAACTTCTTTTGTCCTTTACTAGTAAAGCTACTGGAGCAGATGATCTTAATATAGATTTAATTTATTTTTGCTTCCTGTTTTCACACACATTATTAACTTCTGTATTATTAACAGTGTGTTTCCTTCCAAATGGAAAGAGGCACGTGTTTCGCCTTTACCTAAAAATACAAACCCAAAAGAGTTCAAGGATTTACGCCCTATTAGTATACTTCCTGTTTTGTCTAAAGTTTTAGAGGAGATTATTGATCGTCAACTCAGAAATTATCTTCTACAACATAAGGTCTTACTGGAATTTCAGTCAGGTTTTCGTCCTGGTTTCAGTTGCGCCAGTGCATTAAGCAGTGTTATTGACGATATAGTTAGTGATGTGGATGATGATAAAATGGTTTTGCTAATTCTACTTGATCTTATTAATCATAAAATCTTGTTAGCAATATTGAAATTTATTGGTCTTGGACCGTGTGCTTTCAACTTTTTTGAAAGTTACCTGAAGGACAGAACTCAAAAAGTATTTTATAATGGTAAATTATCCAATTCTTTGCATGTGCAGTATGGCGTTCCACAGGGATCCATACTGGGTCCGCTGTTGTACATTATATATACTTCTAGACTTATGAGATCTCTTAGTTTCTGTAAATACCACACATGTACGCAGACGATGCGCAACTTTATTTGATCTGAAAACAGATAGATATCGCCTGCAACAGGATTAATTTTGATTTATGCAATTTAGTTAAAATATCAAATGCGCATGGTCTGAAACTAAACGCTACTAAAACTAACGTTTTACTTTTTGGCGGAAAGAAAAACCGTATTGCACTGGTCGACTGTATTGACATTTATTTAAATGATGTCTTGTTGCCTTTGTCTAACTGCTGCAGAAACTTGGGTTTACTCATTGATACTGATCTCAAATTTATCCACCCTATCTCTATAACAAAATTCGATTTAGAACAGATGTTCATAATGTTAATGTGAGAAACAGGGGCTCGTCATAAATCTGAATTTTTCAAACGTAGCTTTAGTTATCAAATTGCTAATGTTATTAACAATTTACCTCAGGGGTGTCTGAATTTATCGACATCTGAGCTTTATACTAAAATTAAACGTATGCTGTTGCGTGGAGAGTACTGGTAATACTAATACTTTTATACCTTTTTATTTTTTACTTGCTTCCATTTGATCTTTAGTTTTCACTATATTTGATTTATGTTGCACTATTTGGTAGTGTTGTTCAAAATTGTTCACTTAGCGCGCCAGTTTGTTTGTTTATTTGTTATTTGTAATTCTTTACAGGTATAAGGGGAAGATCAGGGATCTAAGATTTTAGACCATCTGACCTTATACCTATTGTTACGACTTCGGGTTCACAAATTTAAACGTTATTTATTTATTTTAAAACACTTTAATGTCTACGATCATTACACACAATAAAAGTACAATAATATCGAGCTGTACACTTATCTGACAAAATAACATTTCAACGTTATTAAATTCGCTTGCTACACATCGCTTCCTAAATAAGACTGATTTAAAAACCGCGCTCCGGCTCCTCTTTATAGCAGTCAGCCCTCTTCGAGAACAACTTCGAAAGACTTGCTAGATTTTTCCAGTAAATTCGGTGCGTGTCTAGAATAGATTAGAATCCTGTCTGTGGCATAGGTGGCGCTACCAGTATATAAAAATATAGTCTGCTTCTCATAATGTAACACTATTAAGCCTATCATGTATCTTGTAATTATTTAATTGTTTTGTTTATTTTCTATTTTGGGCTTAATAAAATGATTATTATTATTATTAATTAAAAAAAAAAAACATCCATGTGAGCTTTAAAGACAAAAACATTTTTATGTTGAAGTACCAACGGAAGTGTCTAAAGTATGTTGCACCCTGTATATTTTGGAATCATGAGATGTGAAAAACCGTTTCCGTGAATCACCCTGTATGTCTCATTAATTAATCATGTATAATAATCTTATTTTAATACAAAGTTTTTTTTCTGGCCGCAAAAGAAGACACAAAACGCGAACAATATTATTTTTGAAGAACAAAGATGAGATAGCGATTAGTTTCCTCAAAGTTTGCAAACACTCGGGTCCGGTTTAATTAAAACAAACGCGCGGTAACACCAAGGACACACATCATTATCCTGGTAGGTTCTTTTTGACTTTCCGGGAAAAGAAAATAGCGTCTTTTAAACGAATGGAAAAAAAATTAAGCGCAGAGAAACCGATCTGGGTTTGAGATTTGTTATTTCGTTCTGTCTGTAAGTATGTTATCATTATCACTAACTAAACGTCTTGCTTATCTGTTTGTGTTACTACTATAGCTTATCTGTTTATTAAAAACAAACGACGTTTTAATCTCATCGACGAACACAAAACGGTATGGAGTTACATTGTTAGCGCATGGATGTGGCACAGTGGAAACGAAAAAGATTAAAAAAAAAAAAGAAAGATGCGAACGAGGAAGCAGATTATTTCTGTTTTTACTACGAAACAAAATCAGCGTTTTGAAGGCGAGATAATAATAATAATAATAATAATGTCTTTATTGCCAATAACAAATACAAATAATAGAAATGAAATGAAATTAAATTAAATTTAGAACAAGGCGAGTTTCAGCTCAGTCCGATGGGATGGAAGAAGCTGTTCTTACAACTAACCTTGTTGCAGGTCTTTGTAATAAATATTTACATTTATTTATTTAGGCGATACATATTTGGAAAAATTATTTCAAATTATACAATAAAAAAAATATAATATAACTGTGCAGAAATAGAGTAAACAATTCAAGATGCAGATCCAATTCACAAAAAGAAGAGAAAGGAAATATATGTATGCATACAAATATATAACTATACATAATTTCACAAAAATAATAATAATAATAATAATAAACAAATAATAAATATTAAGGAAGCTTTCTAGAATACACGGTCTTGCTCCAGTTGCAACTTTTGAAGAAACTGGTTTTTAAAGTTGTAAAAATGTTTAATATTAAAGAGTGTACTATTATTATTATAATAATAATAACTTATGATGTAGCTAAATGTTTTTTTGAATTGTTCAGTTTTATGAACGGGAGGGGTCAGTAGGCCACGGAATCTTAAATTTAATGTATGAACATCAGTTCGGAAAACAATCTTATTATATAGATAGGTAGGCTGTTTAAAATTTAATATCTTATGGTATAAACAACACCCGTGCAGAATTCTACGACGTTCCATATTTAGCCAGTACGACTCTTTAAGTTTATAACTAATTCTTTCGTATTTTCTAGTGCCGTGTATTAATCTCAAGCATGAATTTTGTACTTTTTGTATTCTGTATTTATCAGATGTACTTAAAAAAGGTCCAAGGTCCAAATACGGAACAACAACAATAATTAAATTTGCTTAAAACTAAACTGTTACAAAGTAAAGTTTTCACCTGTTTACTAAATAGTTGTCGATTGTGATAAATTACTCTTAAATTGGCATAAGATTGTTGAATAATGCGAGTTATGTGCTCTGTGAACTTTAAGGAAGAATCTAATGTAACACCCAAATTTTTTACAGTCTCCTGTGGCTGCAATTTTTGAGAATTTATTTTAATGTTAAGCCTAGACAGAACTTTGCGACGATCATTCTTTTTACCAAAAACAATTACCACACTTCTAGATGGGTTAAGAAATAATGAGTGTTGTTGAGATTTTATAAATAAATTTTGTAAATCCAAATTAATTTTTTACAAGGAGTGTCAACATCATTGGGAATAAATTTGTGAATCATCTGCATATAAATGTGATGAACAATGTTTAATGAAAGTAGGAAACTGAGAAATACAAACAGAAAATAACAGGGGGCCTAATATGGAACCCTGTGGGACTCCACATTCAACATTCAAAGCTGCCGATAGGTTAGACGAAATTTTAACTGATTGCTTACGGTTTTTCATAAAATCAGCTAACAGATTACAGGCTGAATCACCAAGGCCAATATAATGCAAAACTAATAAAAGTATTTTGTGGTTAATATCATCAGTTATTTTTAACAATGCTCTTTCACAACTGTAGCCCGGTCTGAAACCTGATTGAGTTTCAGGTAGTATATTATTTTTTGTTATATGTTCTCGCAACTGAAATTCCAGTATTTTTTCTAAAACCTTGGACAATGTCGGTAGAACACTAATCGGGCGTAAATCATTTAATGAAGTTGGGTTCCTTACTTTCGGTAAAGGTGTAACATGAGCGTATTTCCAAGCAGCAGGAAAAACGCAACTTTTAATGCAATAATTAATAATATGTGGAAATATATGTGATATAACACTGAAACGGTCGCGAATTTGTATATAAACAAATAAGCATGTTATTGATGTAACTACATTTTTTTACGAATAATTGTAATTATGGTTCTTGTCACGGTAGTCGGGAAGAAGCGTTTTCGAAAATGATAAATCACAAACAAATGTACACTTGTTTGAAATCGTAAGGGAAAGCAAGGATGCCAGGCAGGGAGTCAGTCAATAGGGCCACTTCATATAACCGGGGCGGGCCATCATAAACTCTTATCGTATTTGAGCTCGGTTCAATAGCTGCTCGGAATGACGATCGTAAATCTGCCATGCGAACTTCTAATGCACATTTGGTTTTCTTTAAAGTTGAAATTCGACACGCATTTAAGTTCTGTAACATAAAATGTCTATTTGGAAAGTGATACTTGCAAAAGGCAGGAAATAATAAAAACGTCAGGATAATTTGAAAAGTTACAGACGCTGCAGACATGTGGAGCATCACGGGTGGCATTTTTGAAAGTTAGAAAAACATTTCTAGGAACTGTAGGCGTGCATTTTTTCTAAACGCAGGACGCGATCCGATTGGCCAAAGTATATTTTGCATTTTGTTTTCGGGTTAAAGGGAGGGGCCTTAATTAGGGGCAGTTGAAAAATGAATTTTAAAATTACAAGCAGATAGCCACGCGCTTTGAACACGATCAGTCGTATCTATTCATGCTGGGCAGCTTGCTTTGAGTTACTTACTGATTTCTTTAATTAATTTCACTAGAGGTTATAATCTAATTAGTCCGGTCCGTATAAAAGATCAGTGTTTTGAGAGCCAATTAAAATACAATTAAATATCACGGTCGTGACGCGTAATTTAATCCGCGAAGTGGATCTAAAATTTGTGTTGTGCGTGAATTTGGATTTTTATTCCGCGGCACGGAGTTAGGTAATTTGCTCTAATTTGTATCTTATTCGTTACATAATTGGTGGCGTTAAATGATTAAATTTTCATAATCTATAAATTTCAGTACTTGCTTGGTTTGTGAAATTTATTCTTAGTCTTAATTTGCATCCGAACCAAAGTCAAAAGTAAATCAGTGGCATCCACTGTAGTGGCATTGATTGACCATTGTTATATAAATTATTAACTAGTTTGTTTGGCGTTTCTGTAATTTAAATCGACCAGGGCAGTCAGCCGACGTTTCCAATTTATCGTGCAATTCATATACAGGGTACTTTGTAAAAGTAGTGAATCCTTTTCGGTATTCTCTGGCAAATTGGAAACACGCAAGCAAAGTGTTTTTCGATTTGCGCAGTGAAATCGATTGTTTCATACCACTGGTCTAAGGCAAGTTCAGATCTGCCACTAAACCCCAGTGTGACCAGCACAGATTAATTACCTAAATCAAGGCCAATCAGTTGTATTACTAGGGCAGTAAAATTAAGAGGCCGAACCAATTCTGAATCACGTAATCAGTGCCATCTGCACAGCCGAGTTTCCATCACACTCTGTGTGTGGACCAAGATGGAGTCCTTGTCGGGAGATCTGTAGATAATTAGAAGTAATCCGCTTTGAGACCGTAAGGCCATAACTACCCATAGTAGAGCGTGGTAAAAAACGGTCAAAACATTCCATTGCGTACAGGTTAGATCATCGTCGAAACAACGCAATCAGAGGTTAACTAATAAAGCGAGAGGCATTGACCCTCCACCTCAAATTAGCGAAAGTAGCGGTTGAGCTAGCCTCCCCAGTTCGCAGCGTTATTAGGTTATTAAAAGCGGGCATTTGCGTCTCCAAAGGAGAGCTCCCCTGAAAAACGAGCGATTACTATTGATTCTCTCGCAGATCGATCGCCTGGGTTGCATTTTGTATCACATACTTCCCCAGTATCTGATTAATTAATCAATTACATTCATTAAAGAAGTACACTGTAGGCACAACGCCACCCTGTGCACTGGTTGATATACAGAGCGTGTCTTAGAGTACGATTGAAGTGTTAAACACGAGTACGAAGATAACGTAATTTTGAAAACAAATTAATTATTCATTTAAATTGAATAGTCAGTACACAAATATTGTTTGGGACAAGCATAAAAAAACCCACCAGTTGTGTAATTGGAATTAGTTAGTTCGCCACGATATTCGAACGAGAAAGCCGTTAAACGAATTCTACTGTATTTCTTATACGATCGTAATTTTTCTTGTGTGTGTTTCATTTGTACAGTAATTAAAAAATAGGGTTTTTACACTCATGCTTCAAGGCTGCAGAGCGCCAAGAAGCCGGAGTTTTTTCCCTTAATTTGCAATAAATAAAATTAATTAAATTTAAGTCCGCATTTTTATTTTTTTTAAGTATCCAATTCCTGCTATCTCATTGTTATAACCGTTTCACCGGGATTAAAGAACAGGTTAACGACACAAGTAGAATCCGTCCGAATTAGCAATCACGAGCCATTTAATTATTGAAAATTGTTTAGAAATATCAACAAAAGTAACTCGGATAATTTCTTCGAAGAGCTGGCGCCAAGCGTAGCTTTATGGTAGTGTATTGTTGCATGGTATAGGAGCCCCGTAGTGTCAGGTAGCAATTCGTCTAGCCGGAGTGCCTGGAACAATAAAACTGACCTTTTCTTTTCTTGGAAATTCTGCCGAGTTACCCCGAAAATAAATACGCGTTAAATTCTCGCAGACGATAATCTTTCAGTTGCCAGTAAATTAACTTGCTAATAAATTTAAATTTGTTTATTTGTTTGGATTCATTTATTACTTATTTAGTTGTCCGTAAAAGGCAACAAACAATAGTAGCACATCGGCGTGTTACAACACCATCACTGCCAATTGCATCAGACTTAAGAGATGAAATAATTTTGCTCACCACTGATTCAGCTACTCCTGTGAAAGAAAAAATTGATGCAATTTTAGGATTTACAGAAGAATTGTAATATTTTAAAGTCATACTGCAGTCTACTGTAATATTTGGAATGCTATTAATAAAATGGGAGTTGATTAAGTTCAAATTTCCATAATTCTCGGATAAATTTACTGATTTCTTATTAAAAATGTTTAATAGTTTAATATCCTTCCAGACAGATGTGTTTACACCTTTAGCTGAAATGTTACTCTCAAAATATGCCTTTTACTCACGCCTTATAGCAGCAGTAGTAAAGTTTCTAAGACTTTTATAGCTTTCCCAGTCATTTATATTTCGTGTCTGTTTAAATTTAGAGAGAGATTCATCCCTACGTTTCATCAGAATTTTTAAATTGTTTGTTAGCCAAGGGTTAGAGTTTTTAGTGAATCGTTTAGTCACTAGAGGAGTATGCTTATCAAAAAGTAAATGCAGATTTTCGTTTAAAAAATTAATTTTATCATTAATACACAGGGTGTAAAAATCTTTTGTACAATTATTATGTACTTTGAAGGGATCGATATTAAAATCGCCCAAGCACAAAATGTTATCATGACTTGGAACCATAATTGACAATGTTGTTTCCAAATTATTCAGAAACATTTGCACATTAGTTTCTGGAGATTTATAAATACAGCCTATACCCCATTTCATATTACCAAATGAAAGTGGTATCCATAGTTGTTCTATCTCTTTAGGAGCGTTTAAATTTTGATTTAATATAAAAACCCACTCCACCACCACGAGAAGGTCTATCTAGCCGTAAAAAGTTATATCCTAAAATACTTACATGTTCTGTAAGAATTCTCTCATTTAACCAAGTTTCTGTAACCGCAACAACATCAAAATCATGTGACAAAATTACATTTTTGAATTCAACGAACGTTGACAGAAGAGACCGTGTATTCAGATGCGAAATTTTTATTTTTTTATCTGAGTGTACAAATAACTAAAAAAAAAAGAAAAGAAACAAGTATTGAAAACATAATTTAAATTAACATTGTGTGATAAGTAACTACGTATTAAGAAGCAGATTAATTGATTACGTAATAAATATTAATGCCAATAAATTCTAGCATAACTTAAAATAAAATAAGTGCACGCTTACAATTATACTTTTATCAAATCAAATGTATCTTAAAATACAAAAGAAAATAAATTAAAACGGCGAAGAAATATATTTAAATATGTATAAGTAACTTAAGTAAATTGATTCTTATAGAAATTATCTGTTTTGAAGATTGTTTACAATCAAATCATGCAACTTAATTTCGTAATAAATACTAACAATAAATGCCTATAAAATTCTAGCGTAAATTGAAATAAAATAAGTACACGCTTGCAGTTATACTTTTATCAAATCAAATGTAACTCAAAATACGAAAGAAAATAAATCAAAACAGAGAAGAAATATTTATAAATAACTTTGTATTTATTTTTTTTTTTAATAGCAAAAACAAGAATTTTTCTTTCTTACAGAAATTTGGTGTTTTGGAATAATAATTTACAACCAAATCGTGTGACCGCTGACCAGAAAAGTAAAATTATTGTGTCAATTTGTCCAAATCATCCAGAGTACGTAATCTTAGAGTTTTGCCCTGATATTTGCAGCAAATATTACCATTGTACATCCAAATCTGACGTCGCCCAAATTTATTTTTTGCAGCGTTCAGAACAGCAAACCTTACTTGGGTTAGATCATCCGAAATAAATATTCCGCTTCCTTTGAGCAATGATCGCTTTTGCAGTACAATTTGTTTGCTCAAGTAAGAAGCAAATTTCACCATTATCGGCCTTTCTTTCTTGCGGTCAGGCATGTTTTTGCCAATTCGATGGCACCGATCGAGCACGAAAACTACAAACGAACCAAAGAAAATAAAAATTGACCCAAAAGCTGGTGAAGCTAATCTACTTGAAATGCAAACTAAACAAGAAAAAATCATGAAAAAAATCATCAATATTAATGCACCAATAGCAGCTATTGACAACTCGTACGCAAACATTGTCAAATCTACGTCTTCATTAACACCCAGTGTTTTACTTTCTCATCAAGTTCCAGGGGATCTCGAGGTAAATCACACCAATACTGGCAGTTCATCGAATGAAGCTACCAGTGAACTGATTAAAAGACGACGCAGTAGATTAGAGCAACGTGGTACTAAAACTTCGAAAGGCAATCAATCCTCCAACACAGCTTTGCTGAAACTCCAAACGATTGAAAAGTACGCGTGGATTTTTATTGATAACCTCAATCTGGACACTACTTCTGATATGATAATCGACTGCTTAAACGAGAATGAGAAGGCAAATTACATTTGTGATAAACTCCCTCCGAAATACTCAAACAAAAAATCAGCATCCTTTAAAATTGGAGTTCCACTGCGATTAGAATCTACATACAGATCACCGGATTTCTGGCCAGCCGGAACTTATGTTGATAGATACTATTTTCCAAAAATGAATAAGGATTCTGGAAATTTTCGCCTGGATCAGAGAGAAACCCCTCAAACCTAACAAATTTAGGAATAACTAAAACTCCCCTATATGATAATTTAAAAATCTGTCACATTAATATACGTTCCCTCAATTCGTGTTTTGACTCATTCTGTGAATTTATCCTCGAACATGATTTCCACATTATTGGTATCTCTGAAACATGGCTGCACCCGGACTTTCCTTCTTACCTGATTCAAATTCCTGGATATCAAATAGTTAGAGCTGACCGAGTAACCCGCGGCGGTGGAGTATGTTGGTACATTCACAACCAGATCAAATGGAAATCCGTTAATATTGAAGACTTTCAAAGCGAAACTGTGGAACAGGTCTGGATTACATGAAACCTTCGAAAAAGTAAAGTTGGTCTCGGCGTTTTCTACCGGCCGCCTTCTGCCCACATATCTCATCTAGCAAAGCTTGAAGAAGCCTTAGCATATATATGCACCGAAGTCGACGATGTGATACTAGTCGGTGATGCCAATGTTGACTATCTTAAAACTACTACCTCGAACTTTGAATACCTACATAACATCTTCGAATCATTTAATCTAAGGCAAATTATAACGTGTCCTACGAGAATTAATGACAATTCTGCAACCTTAATTGATTTGATTTGCATAAGTAAGAACATTAAAGTTAACAGACATGGGACTTTAGATGTACATAATATGTCCGATCACCTTATGGTATATTGTGATTTAAATTATCAGATCGCCAAACCCGAGAAGAAAACTTTCTCCTATCGTGACTATAAATTCTTTACCGATGCAGAATTCAACTTCGATGCAAATAGAATTTATTGGAAGAGAATTGAGGAGCTACCCGATATAAATTCAAAAGTTGAATTCTTGAACGGAGCAATTAATCTACTCTTCGATATTCATGCCCCAATTCGAACTGTAACGATTAAAAAGAAACGTGCGCCTTACATTACTGAGACTCTTCTAGAAATAAGCAGATTGAAACACCAAGCGCTCGGAAAATACAAAAGTACCCTACGTCAATCTGATTATTTAAATTACAAACAACTCAGAAATTACCTCTCGATCGCTATGAAAAATGAAAGAGCAGCATACATACGTGATCAAGTCAAACGGCACCAAAATAACCCCAAGAAGCTTTGGAGCAACTTTTCTGAATGGAATATTCACACTAAGGAAAAATCCGTACTCTCCATTAATGACCCAAATTATATAAATGAGTACTTTATTAACAGTGTCACTGGTTCAACAATTGATGACCAACTCCTGCGTTTCTATGAAGATAATAAGAAGAATTTTACTTCTCAGTTTCTTTTAAACGACATCTCTGAAGATAATAATAATAATAATAATAAAGTGTCTTTATTGGTTCTCAGTTTCATATATTCTTACATTTTTACATATATATACCTATACATATATAATGAGAACCAAATGGTGCAGGATCAGACTTAATGTCTGGTTTTCATCCCGGACCACGACCTTTTACATATAATTACCATCTGAATAGAATTGCAAACAGGATAATAATTTGCGGTAATGTGTAAAATATTCACTATTATAACCAAATTAAATAACCTTCCTATCATTGCACTCACATCAACGACTGCATCCCCATGAGCTTAGCACACAAAGCGATTTTGAAATTGAATAATGAAGTTTTTCTAAATAATATAAATTGATGATTTACAACATTTACAAAATTATATGAAAAGGATCTCTCAAAAAGTACAGTTCTGTGACGTGGAATCGTAAGTAAGTCTTTCCTACGAATGTTAATGTTGTGGACATCAGTTCTTAAATGAATTTTCAAAGACAAATAGGGTGGTTTTTGTGTTTTTAAGATCTTATAGAATAAGCATGCAGCATGTAAATATCTCCTATTTTCCATGTTTAACCAACCTACTTCATGGAAAGTATGTGATATATGTTCGAATTTACGAATACCAAAAATATAACGTAAGCAAGAATTTTGAACTCTTTGAATTCTTCTTTTATCAATACTATCGAGGCAGGGTCCATATAAAGAATCACAGTAATTAAATGCTGACAAAACTAATGTTTCGCATAACATTGTTTTCACTTTACGAGTGCTGGGAAACAACATTTTTAGTTTACCATAAGCATGCTTAATCAACATTGACACATGTTCTTTAAAACGAAACTTTGAATCTAAAATAACACCAAGATTTCTACAATTTTCACTAATTTTGATTGGAATATTTTTTACATAAATAGTAAAGTTTTCTTGAACATAATGCCTCTGACAGCCTCCTCCAAACAACAGTAGGGGAGACTTGGAAGGGTTAATAATTAGACCATGCTTTTCCGATATCTGCATTAAACGAGTTAGATCATTATTAATTGTTAATTCAGCAGCTTTCCAATCCTTAGAAACGAAGGAATTGTATATTTGTGTATCATCCGCATACTGATGATAATTGCATGCATTTAATTCATAAGGAAATCGACATGTATAAACTGTGTAAAAGAGTGGACCGCATATACTTCCTTGTGGAACTCCCGAATCTAAGTATAACAAATCTGAAACAACGCCATTCAAGACTACACGTTGAGATCGATCTTTGAGATAATTTGACAGTAATTCGATAGCCGAAGTATGAAGACCAATATAGTGAAGCATAGCGATGAATATTTTATGATTAATCATATCGAATGCTTTAGAGTAGTCCAATAAGATTAATGCGCTCATGTTTTTATTATCTACAGCAGTCAAAATATCATCACTGACATCAAGTAAAGCCGTACAACATGAATAATTTGGCCTAAATCCTGATTGCTTAGCAGGAAGAATATCAAAACGAGCCAAATGTCCACGAAGCTGAGATTCCATTACTCTTTCTAAAACCTTTGATAATGTAGGAAGTATGGTTATCGGTCTCAAATCTTTAAAAACAGACGGTGATGTTGTTTTTGTTATTGGTATTACCCGCCCTTCCTTCCAGCAAGCAGGAAAGACATTTTTAGTTATGCAAAAGTTAATGATGTGAGTTATATATGGAATAATAAAGGGTACACAATAATTAAGCATAGTAATATTAACGCCATCAACTCCAAATGCTGTCGATTTGATATTTGATAAAATTGTAAGTATATCATTTTCAGTAACTTCGTTAAAAGTAAAATTATCTATAATATCCCGAATAATATTATTCCTATAAAATTCTACCAATTCATCCTCTGCCGTATGGATTGATTTTTCAATATTAACAAAAAAGTTATTTAATTCATTGACATTTTGCAAATGATTAGGAATTTGACTTTTATTCACATTTTTACTCGTGTAAAACCCACATCGCCTCAACTCTTTCCAAACTTCCTTAGAGGTTCTAGTAGATTGTAATTTAGTGTTAAAATATACCTTTTTTTCTTTGCGACAGGCATACGTCAGCTGATTACGAATGGATTTATAATATTCCCACCGAGAATTAGACGGTTCGTTTTTATAAGCCCGTAAAGCTTCTAACTTAAGTGATTGCATAATTTTAATTGTATCTGTAAGCCATGGCTCGTTCATTTTTGTGAATCGTGAAGTTTTTAATGGGGCATGTAGGTCAAAGAGATATTTAACATTTGCAGTCAAAAATTCTACCTTTTCCTCAACAGTACATAGATCATATATATGAAACCAAGGTATGCTAACCATGTCCTCATAGAAAGCTGGATAAAAAATGTTTTTATAACTACGATATGTTCTTATAAATGATGCTTTATTTTCAGTCTTTAGTATTAGAGAGCAAAAAATTAAATAATGATCAGATATTTGATCTAGAATGACTGTACCTGACGACGCTACCTTTAAATGATCAGAAACTATTATATGATCTATCAAAGTAAAACTAGTTGATGTAACTCGAGTCGGTTCATCTATTAGCTGTTTTAAACCAAATGTATTTAATAAGTGATAAAAGGACCGAGATGATTCTGACTGTTCGTTCAATAAATTAATATTTAAATCGCCAAGACACAACAGACTGTCAGATAAAGCCATAACTGTAGCAAATGTTTCTTCAAGGGATTCAAAAAAGTTATGTGTATCATACCTGGGCGGACGATATATAACACCTACGCACAAAATTACCTTTTCTATCTAATTTTCGAATGAGACAACTTCTTGTACTTCCTTATACAACAGTGAGTTGGATATATAAAGTCCTACTCCTCCTCCCCGCGATGTCCGATCAACATGTACGAAAGAATAACCCTGAATTTGAACGAGGTTCGCATCGCCCGGTTTCATCCATGTCTCAGAGACCGCTAAAATTTTTAAATCAGAATTAACTAAATAGTTTTTAATTTCATTAAAATGTGCTGGGAGAGAGCGTACGTTGATGTGAGCACACTTTAAATTCTGAGGTGACATTACATGAACAAAGTCATTATCTTTACTAACAATAACAAAATATTATTCTTTGTATCGTATTTAATGAATATTAAAGGCTAAACCAACTGAAGAAACAATAATAAACCAACCTGAGCAACCTATTATTTTATAATTAAACCAACTTTTTTTTTTAATGTAAGTAATATTTCCTAAATATTAATTAAATAAATTAATAATAATCAATACTGAATTGTTACCTTCAGCAAAATTAGATTATTAGAGAAACAGAAAATACTCCGATCTGCGAACAAGAACAATACGCTATTGTTGAATAGTAAAAATTGGAAAAAATTTTATATAGGCTGAAATCGAACGCGATTGGTGCGGACGGCATTAATTTGAAAATGTTAAAACTTGTATATCCTTACTCCAAAGCAGCCCTCTTACATATTATCAACTTTTCAATACTCAACGCGGCAATACCTGCCTCCTGGAAAACCTCTCTAATTATGCCCATCCCTAAAGTTGCCGTGGCTGTAGATCCTGCACAATTACGTCCAATTAGTGTCCTACCAACGGCCTCGAAGCTGCTAGAAATAGTAATGTGTAATGCCTTGAAAGAGTATTTGGAAATAAACCAAATTTTGCCTGATATCCAGTCCGGGTTTCGCAGCAGACACAGTACATTAATCAAAATATGCAATGACCTTGTGAAAGCGATTGATGAAGGATTAGTGACAGTATGGGTATTAATCGATTTTAGTAAAGCCTTTGATGCAATAAACCATGAAATGCTCCTTGCCAAATTACATCATTACGGGCTAAATGGAATTATAATGGCGTGGTTCTCCGACTATCTTGCAAATCGCCAACAGAGAACTGTCAGAGACCAGAACGGTTTTGTGCGGAGTCCCTCAAGGAAGTATACTAGGGCCTATACTTTTCTCCTTGTTTGTTGCCGACCTCCCTCTCCATTTAACGCCAGATTGTAAGATTCACCAATATGCCGATGACACACAAATATACGCAAGCGGAATCCCAGAAGAGACCGATGCATTAATTGACAAAATCAACACCAATTTGGATATTATAACAATGTGGGCTGATCGTAACGGACTACGCATTAACCCAAGCAAAACTGTGGCAATAATAATTGGTACTAGGTCGTCGATTTCTAAATCTAATGCACACAAAAGTCATAACATTACTTTAAATAACGTTCCTGTGCAAATCGTTGATAATGTTATGAACTTAGGGGTAACCCTTGACCAGGAATTGACATTTAAAAAACACGTTACGAATAAGTGCAGTGCGTCCTATTTTAAATTTAAAGCCTTACACAGTCTTTACCTGCTAAAACGAAGTGGAACTTAATTAACTCGCTAATTCTTACCAACTTGGACTATTGCAGTACGGTATATTTCAACTTCCTCAACAATAGTTCTAAAAAGCGCCTGCAAGTGTTACAAAATAATTGCTTAAGATTTGCCTACAACTTAAATCGTAGAGAACATGTTACACCTGTGTATAACAGCTTACATTTACTCAAACTAGAAGGTAGATTTGTTGTTCAATATGCGTGTTTATTGTTTAAAATAATTAAGTACTTATTTAATACTTTGGAAAAGAGGGGCAATATACACAAATTATATCTCAGAAATAATGATTTCTCTAGTGTTCCTCAACATTGTACTGAAAAGTTTAAAAGTTGTTTTTTATATACAGCCCCTATTTTCTTGAATTCTTATCATGATGTTTTCGAATATTTCTTAGGTGATAACACGGTGCGTAGATTACGAAATAAATTCGTAGATATTGTATTACAGGAGCAAAATAGTTAGGTATCGGCCTACGTTGAATTTCTCTAATATTATTCCAATCATTTGTATATCTTGTATTGGTACAGCTTAAAACCGGCAATGCCGAGCTTGTGCCATTTAGGTGAATACGTTGCATTTTTATTACACATTTATCTTTTGTTATTGAACATTTATATTTATTGTTGTTTTTCTTTTATTTCGTTTGTGATAGCTTGTAACGTACACCTAATAAAGCTTATTATTATATTATATTATTATCCGCTAACAATGAACGAAATGTTTCTTTCACGATATCCACGAGTTCGGTCTTTTCACCACGTGTGAGACCCATTCTCACAATTTTTCACACAACACGATCACGCTATCACAAAACAATTTATATGGTCTACTTGTGACTTATTGAATAAATTACTGGTGTCAACTAAGAAGGCGTAATGTTATCGTAAACTGGATTTAAATCACAAATAAGCAGCAGCGCACGACAGCATGGACTATTCAGTATCCGCCATACTTTAACGGATAACGGGAAAGTGTCAACATGATGAAACATGAAAGATAACATGATGATTTTCGGCGTCGGGTTCATCCGAGTTCCGTCAACAAAAACACAAAAAATTAGGATTCATTCGTCAATTCAGACCATCCGCTGCGGCCGTGACCGCCTTACTATTTTTTACGTATATTTACACCTGAAACTTTCAATTTGTGAAGTATGTAGTTTGGCGTTTCTGTTACAGGGCCGTCGTGCGCTTCGTGAAGCTCAACATTTACCTGTCGCGATGGGAAAAGAGAAACATGACCGTCGCCAAAGTATTCGCGCAAACAGCCGCGCGACAGCCGCACAAAGTTGCGTACTACTTCGAGGATGAAATCTGGACATTCCACAAGGTCACATTTTTTTTTTATCCACTTATTAAAATGCCTACTTTTATAATTATAATAAACAACTTTCTTTCTTTGCAACATTTTAAGCAATCTCGCACGACTTGTCGACGATTGCTTGGGGGCGAATCTATTTTGCAATTGAGTGTGTCGTGGGGGGAAGGTAGAGGTGATGTCATCTCAAAATTATAATAAAGAAGAGTGATCAAAAAAATTACTAATTCTTCATATCATAACCATAAGTCTACATTGATCGAATGTTCAATTCTCCCTCTTCTAAGTCCGCTCCTGAATAGATATTCACTAACAATATTAAAAGGAAAAAATGTAGGCACGCGATTACCCCAACCGCGCGCCCTCCCATAAATCCGCCCCTGGGTAACGCTATTATAACGTTAGGCCGGATGCACATTGTCGGTGCATTATCGCCTCGTGCGTCGCCGTCGGTCGTTCGAACTGAAATGCTTGTGTTTTATTATTTTATAGGTTGAAGAGTATAGCAACAGGATCGCAAATTATTTCAACGCGGAAGGTTATTGCAAGGGCGACAGGGTGGCTTTGCTGTTGGAGTCCAGACCGGAATACGTCTGCCTTTGGCTGGGACTGTCGAAACTCGGCGTCGTGACGGCGCTGATCAACACGAATCTGACGCACGATCCCCTTTTCCACAGCGTCAACGTCGCCAACTGTAAAGCGATCATCTTCGGATCTGACTTCGCAAAAGGTAACGCCTTCAATAATTACAAACATGGACGCGCCATAAGATTGGTTCAATCCCCTCGAGTGCTACCTACCTAACTATATCAAAGTAGTCGACCTTGAATAGGTTACGAAAATTGGGGGAAACTCCTTTATATTGGTGAACAAGCTACCTAAAATTATGCCCAGCTCAGTGGAGATGGGAGTGGGCTACGCAATAGGATCGTCGGTAGTTCGTTATCTAGTTGTTAATTAAGAAAGGGACGCCACCTAGCGTTATATTTATTCCAGGTGTAAGTAATACGTGTTACCGCTAGGACTGCACACGTGAATGTAGCACATGAGTAACCCTCCGCGTTTAAAAAAAATATTTTTATCAATCAATCTGTATATATCGAAATTATCAGTCACCCTTGAAATATACGATTACAAAATTTTCAAGCCCTTAACTACTCATTATGCAGCGTAATTGATGATTAACCGAAGTAAGGAATGAAAAGTGTACGATACCGCTCGACGTTAAATCCTGTCGTATGATGCCATAAAGCGCGACATTTACATCGTAATCTCGAGAGAGGACTTTGATCATCCTACATGCACGTCCGAACTTTCGTGGTGATTGATGGTAATAGAACTAGATGACTCTCGTACGGCTTTTCTGTTTACTGCTTATCACCTACTACAATTTGCCTCGCATAACGTGAATTTGCCTCGTATAACGTGAAACTGCTCCGTACAACGTGAAACTGCCCCGTACAACGTGCTGAAGGAAGAAACGTGACTGAAGTAAATATAAATAAAGTAAGTTTCAAACTTCGCGCGGGTTCAAATTAATATCACGAAATTTACTTAGATGGTGCCACACAGCTACGAGCTACTAAAGCCATGGTATTAATTCAATTTTATTTTTAGATAAGCAAAAGCAAAACAAGAGAAAACTTTTAAAACAACAATGAAGTATGTACTCAATTAAATCGACAAGGAAGGTAAAAAAACGACAGTTCTCGTCCGGCGGAGATTGATTAAAATGTATATCAAGTAAATACAAAAAAGTTAATTTCAAATTTCGCGCTGGCGGAAATTTAAGTGCCACAGACTTTACATAGATGGCGCCACACAGTTTCCAGTTTGTTTTGTTTTTCGTGACAGAGCCTAAAGCTATCGCATTAGTTCAAGTTTATTTTAACATAAACGGAGCGAAACGTTTAGATAAGGAAAACAAAAAAAAAGAAAACTTTTAAAACAAAATCCAGGTATTGCATTAAATCGACAAGAAAAAAAAAACAAAAGAACGGCGATTCTAGTTCGGCAGAGAATGGTTAAAATACATATAAGTGAAGTAAATGCAAAAAGAATTCAAATTTCGCGCCAATGGAAATTGAAGTGCCATGAAATTTGCATAGATGGCGCCACACAATTTCGAGTTATTTTTTTTGTTGTTGACAAAATCTAAAGTTATCGTATTAATTCAATTTAATACGAATTTGAGAAATGTTTAGATAAGAAAATAAAGACGAAAGAAAACTTTTACGAAGATTTTTGTCGGGCGGAGCGTGATTAAAGTATAAGTGAAGTAATACGTATAACACGTATAACGTGAAACTGCTCCGTACGACGTAAAATTGCCCCGTACGACGTGAAACTGCCCCGTACAACGTGAAACTGCCCCGTACAACGTGCTGAAGGAAGAAACGTGACGTTGAGTTTGACAAATTCAAAGTTGAATCGGAAGACTCACCCCTTGTGTAAAAATAAGGGCCTATTAAAACCTGTGACGCATCCGTTTGATTGTGTGACAATTCCCTAGAAGAAAATCATCGTTAAAGCGAAAACGAACCGAAACACGAGAAAGTTAAAACCTAAACAGACAAATCATAAAACGGAACAAACAATTAACTGTCACCAACAGTTACTTCTTATTCCGCGAAGATGTTTTTAATTATTGTCAATTACAAACACGGGGGCGCCATAGGATTGATTCTTACCCCCTACGTGTATAAAAAACATAAATGTATTCATAATTAAAAATAATTCAAACGCCTGCTGCTTTCTATTGGACGTCTTCGTTTTTATTTCTTAAAACATAACCTGTGCTATCTTAAACACCCTGTATATTCAAAGCTGATAAAAAGTGCGTATTATTTGTTGAACGTGCGTTCGAGTGTAACAAATTCCGCCCGAATTAAACGGATGAAAGCACGTACGCGGTTTTTTATAGCGAGGTTCAAGTTCGAGGTCACGGGTCTAATTTATGATTTATGAAAGAATTTGCTTACAATTGGATTGGCACCAAACAGTTGGTAAGCAAACGGAGATCTAGATTTTTTTCAAATACGATTGATTAAGCTGGAGCGCTCTCCGGAATATACTCATCTTGTTTCAACCTCGTGTAATAATAAGAGATGGAGATAAGAAATCGTTTGTTAAAAAAATTAAATTCGATTTAATCTCGTTTTCAAAACTTAAACAAATCTGAGCAAATAGCTGTCGCTATTCCTCAGTAGATGGCGTTGTTACTTTATTTGACTTTTTTTAAATTATCTTTACAAGCAGTCCACGTATAAGAAAAATTATGTATTAGGCTAAGAGATGGCGCTCATTTTGCAATAGTTTTGTTTCATTTTATGCAACCAGCAATACCTGGTCCTTCGAACCAGATATGATGTGGCTATCCTTAGTGAGTGTGTACGAATCAGTGAATTGGTCAGCAAGCGTGAGCATGACCGGAAGAATGTAGCCTTTGTAGAAATTTTTAAACTATCCGGAAACTCGTATCACCCCATCTCAAATCAACGAGTCCAGAGAAGTACAAGTCGAAGTAGAAAATATATATGTATATATAAACTAATTTATGTTTGCATGACAAAGAAAGATAAATTGCAAATTGATTCAATTTCAAATATAACATATCGCGGAATGGTCCTTCGAGTCAGATGTAATGTCGCTTTCCTACGCGAGCGTGAACAAATGATTGAATGATTGACAAGGTGCCATCGAAAAAGAAACTTTTAAATGATGAACTTTTAAATGCAAACCACTCGATCCCAAATGAAAGAAGAAGAGGGATCCCAAAAATGTAAGAAGAGGACAGGTCAATGTAAAAATTATGCAAGGCGAATAACATGATTACGTAGGGCTTCAAAACTCAAAACAATTACAAAACAAACAATTGGTCCTTCGAACCGGATGTGACGAGGCTCTCTTCGGTGAGTTTGAATTGGTCAGCAAGCGTCAGCATAATCGAAAAAGTGGATAGAACAAAGTCCTTGTAGGAACTTTTAAAAATGCCATAACTTTAAGTTCTTTTTATGCAACGAATTGCTAATCGGTCCTTCGAGTCGGATACGATGTGGCTTTCTTCGCTGAGTGTGAATTGGCCAGCAAGCGTCAGCATGATCAGAAAAATGGATTGAACAGAGTCCTTGTAGGAACTTTTAGAAATGCCATAACTTTAAGTTCTTTTTATGCAACGAATCGCTAATTGGTTCTTCGAGTCGGATACGATGTGGCTTTCTTCGCCGAGTGTGAATTGGCCAGCAAGCGTCAGCATGATCAGAAAAATGGATTGAACAAAGTCCTTGTAGGAACTTTTAAAAATGCCATAAATTTAAGTTCTTTTTATGCAACGAATCGCTAATTGGTCCTTCGAGTCGGATACGATGTGGCTTTCTTCGCTGAGTGTGAATTGGCCAGCAAGCGTCAGCATGATCAGAAAAATGGAATGGACAAAGTTCTTGTAGGAACTTTTAAATCGTCCGGAGACTCGCCTCCCCCAATCCCAAGTCAATAAAGAAAAGTACAAGTCAAAGTAAGAAAAATATATGAAAATCCTTAGTATGTACTAAAAAGAAAAATTGCCGTAATTTTACGTTTGCGTAACAAAGAAGGATAAATTCATAAATCGCCGATTGGTCCTTCGAACCGGATATAAAGGCCTCTACTTTGGCGAGTGTGCACGAATGAGTGAAGAATTGATTAACGAGGCGTCGCAAAAAACCAAAATCCGTGCTTTGGAGCTTTTAAATATTGCGGAACTGAAATCACTCAATTTGAAACGAACGAAGAAGGGAGCAAGTAGAAGTAAAAAAAATAAAGCTAACAACAAGGACTAATTGTTTTATTAATTTACACAACATATCGCCAGTTGGTCCTTCGAGTCTGATTAGATGATGTTCTCTTTTGGTGTACATGTGAGTTCTTGAATTGGTCAATAAGCGACAGCATGATCGGGGCACTCTTAAGTCGTACGGAAACTCGTATGGCCCAAGCCCACATTAACGAAGAAAAGTACAAGTCGAGGTAAAGCAACGCATATAAAGCCTTAAAACTAAAAATAAATGTCATAATTTTCTGTTTGGATAACAGAAATGAATAAAAACGTTGTTTACATGTCGCCGATTGGTCCTTCGAGCCGGATATGTTGTACTTTCCTCGACGAGTGTGTACGAATGAATGAGTGTATTAATTAAGAGCAAAACAAAGACGAGTAGTTCGCAAAAAACCAAAATCCCTGCTTTGGAGCTTTTAAATATTGCGGAACTCCAATCACTCAATTTGAAACGAACGAAGAAGGGAACGAGTAGAAGCAAAAAAAAATAAAACTAACAACAAGGACTAATTTTTTTTATTAATTTACACAACATATCGCCAGTTGGTCCTTCGAGTCCGATTAGATGATGTTCTCTTTTGGTGGACATGTGAGTCTTTGAATTGGTCAATAAGCGACAGCATGATCGAGCACTCTTAAGTCGTCCGGAAATTCGTATCGCCCAAGCCCAAATGAACGAAGAAAAGTACAAGTCGAGGTAAAGCAATGCATATAAAGCCTTAAAACTAAAAAGAAAAATGTCATAATTTTCTGTTTGCATAACAGAAATAAATAAAAACGTTGTTTACATGTCGCCGATTGGTCCTTCGAGCCGGATATGTTGGTACTTTCCTCGACGAGTGTGTACGAATGAATGCGTGTATTAATTAAGAGCAAAAAAAGACGAATAGTTCGAAATCGGTAAAGGAATGACAAGTTTTACATGTACAAGGAAGTACAAGGTTTTAAAACACAAAAAGAAATTGCCGTTTTTACGTTCGTGAAACAAAGAAAAATAAATTCACGGATGAAAGTGTGGTTTCGTTTTACATAATGGTTCGCCGATTGGTACTTCGAACCGGATATAAAGGCGTCTACTTTGGCGAGTGTGCACAAATGAGTGAAGAATTGAGTAACAAGGCGTCGCAAAAAAAACAAAATACGTGCTTTGGAGCTTTTAAATAATGCGGAACTCAAATCACTCAATTTGAAACGAACGAAGAAGGGAACGAGTAGAAGTAAAAAAAATAAAGCTAACAACAAGGACTGATTTTTTTATTAATTTACACAACATGTCGCCAGTTGGTCCTTCGAGTCTGATTAGATGATGTTGTCTTTCGGTGAACATGTGAGTCTTTGAATTGGTCAATAAGCGACAGCATGATCGGGCACTCTTAAGTTGTCCGGAAACTCGTATCGCCCAAGCCCAAATTAACGAAGAAAAGTACAAGTCAAGGTAAAGCAATGCATAATGATAATTTTCATGTATGACCAATAAATAAAATATAAAGCCTTAAAACTAAAAAAAAGAAGTCATAATTTTCTGTTTGCATAACATAATAAAATAAATAAAAACGTTTTTTACATGTCGCCGATTGGTCCTTCGAGCCGGATATGTTGGTACTTTCCTCGACGAGTGTGTACGAATGAATGAGTGTATTAATTAAGACCAAAAAGAAGACGAGTAGTTCGAAATCGGTAAAGGAAGTATAAGTCGAAGTTGAAAACATAGATCGAGTAATATAATTGCGCAAGGTTTTAAAAATACCAAAAAGAAATTGCCGTTTTTAAGTTCGTGAAACAAAGAAAAATAAATTCACGGATGAAAGTGTGGTTTCGTTTTACATAATGGATCGCCGATTGGTCCTTCGAGTCGGATATGTTGGTACTTTCCTCGACGAGTGTGTACGAAGGAATGAATGTATTAATTAAGAGCAAAAAAAAAGAAGAGTAGTTCGGAATCGGTAAAGGAAGTACAAGTCGAAGTTGAAAACATAGATCGAGTAATATAATTGCGCAAGGTTTTAAAATACAAAAAGAAATTGCCGTTCTTACGTTCGTGAAACAAAGAAAAATAAATTCACGGATGAAAGTGTGGTTTCGTTTTACATAATGGATCGCCGATTGGTCCTTCGAGCCAGATATGTTGTACTTTCCTCGACGAGTGTGTACGAATGAATGAGTGTATTAATTAAGACAAAAAAAGACGAGTAGTTCAAAATCTGTAAAGGAAATACAAGTCGAAGTTGAAAACATAGATCGAGTAATATAATCGCGCAAGGTTTTAAAGTACAAAAAGAAATTGCCGTTTTTACGTTCATGAAACAAAGAAGAATAAATTCACGGATGAAAGTGTGGTTTCGTTTTACATAATGGATCGCCGATTGGTACTTCGAGCCGGATGTGATGATGTTTTCTTTCAGTTGTATGAGCGAGTACGTGAATTGATTAACCAATGTCAGTACGACGCAGAAAACGGCGATGAAACTCGTGAATCTTCGCAAATGCAAATCGCCCAAAACCTAACCTTAAAACTAAAAAAATGCTACTTTTATGTTTGTAAGACAGAGAAAAATAAATCCACGGATGAAAATGTGGTTTCGTTTTACATCAAATATCGTCGATTGGTCCTTCGAGTCAGACGTAATGTCGCTTTCTTTGTCGCGAGTGTGCACGAATGAGTGAAGCGTTTTTTTTAATTTCCTTGATAGTTAATAAAAAGAAATTGCAATTATAACCATTTTTTTTTTCATTTTGTTATTGAAAAATTGCTGGTGAGCTGGGGAACAGTTGGTAGGAACGTGAAGTTAGTTGCAGTTAAAGAACTTTACAAAATTAAGGTCCCTAGAAACTTTATCGACACTTATTTTTTCTGGTAGGGTTTGGATGCACACCGCTCTCCACTTTGTTAACAGGTTTGCCAATGTAAAATAAAATACATTTTTGCTGTGTATGTTGCAATTACAAATTTTTATGTTGGCACACCTGACGTTAGCGTTCGTCACGAGCGTAAATTTTTAATTCAATTTACATTTCAAGTGAAAAATTTGCTGTTATTTTGAAGGGAAGAAGAAGGTACAAAAAAATATTTAAAAAAATAAAAGCACTTGAAAGTAATAAAGTAATTTGGAAGCAAACTCAAAATTTTATACGTCTTCTGTCTTCTTCTTTTTCCCCCATACACTTTTAAGCGTAACTCTTGGCTCTCACTCACTATACTTTTAAGCGTACTGTTGACTCTCAACATACTTTTTTTAATGAAATATTTTCGCTTTACTCTCAAGCTTCTCTATCAAGTCTGACTATATTTTTAAGCTTGATCCTTGACTCTCATCATACTTTTGAGTGTCGTCATACTCTAAACTCTCTTGATACTTTTAGTTATGCCGTTGATCCTTATTGTACTTTTTTTAAGAGTGACTTTTGGCTTTTTTTATCATAATTTGTCAATATCATTGTACTTTTAAGAGTGTCTGCTAACTCTCCTAACACTTTTAAACCTACTGTTGACTCCTATACACTTTTAGGAGTGATTCTTACTTTTAAGAGTGATCTATACTTTTAAGCACGCTGTTGACTCTCAACGTACCTTTAGAAATTACTCTTGCTCTTAATTGTGCTTTTGAGTGAATGATTCTTGATTCTCATTTTACTTCTCTAAGCGTCTGTTGACTCTCAATATATTTTTAAGCATGATACCATACTTTTGAGCGTGCTTTTGACTGTCGTTATACTGTTTTTTTATTATCATTATACTTCTAAGATAGACCCTTGACTTTCTCTATATTTTTAAGAGTGACTTTCTTTATTTTAATTTGTCAGTCTCATTGTACTTTTAAGAGTGTGTGTTAACTGTCGAACATAACTTGTTATCTCATTATACTCTGGACTCTCCTAATACTTTTAAACGTACTGTTGACGCCCATAGACTTTTAGGCGTGATTCTGGACTTTATTTGTACTTTTAAAGACCCGGGTGACTCTCAATATACTTTCAGAAATTATCCCTGCTTTTAATTGTATTTATTACGTCTAAGCGTCTGTTGACACTATATTTTTAAGCATGATTCTTGACTCTCTTGCCAACAGTACGTTTAAACGTACTGTTGGCTCTCAATATACTTTTCTGAAATGATTCTTGTTTTCTGTTGCACTTTTGTGATTGATTTCTTTTATTTTCGTTTTACCTTGAAGCTTCTCTGTCAACTCTGACTATATTTTTAAGCTTAATCCTCGACTATCAGCATTCTCTTGAGCGTCGTTATGCTCTGCACTCTCTTGATACTTTTAAGCATGCTTATTATACCTTTAAGAGTGACTTTTAACTCTTCTTATTACGATTGTCAATCTCTCTTAATACTTTTAAACGTACTGTTGACTACCATACACTTTTAGGCGTGATTCTTGACTTTATCTATATGTGCTTTTAAGCAGCTGTTGACTGTCAATATTGCTTTTAAATTGTACTTTTAAGTATGATTTTTGTTTCTCATTTTACTTCTAAGCACCTGTCGACTCTCAATGTGTATATATTTTAAGCATGAATCTTGACTGTCTTACTTTGAAGCATACTTTTGACTGTCGTTATAGTTTTAGGCGTGTTTCTAGACTCTCACGATCACGATACTCTTAAGCCTGCTCTTGATCCTTATTATATTTCTATGAGAGGTTCTTGACTTTTCCTCTACTTTTAGAAATTATTCTTCTTTTTTATTGTACTTTTAAGTATGATTTTTCATTCTCATTTGACTTCTAAGCGTGTCTCTTGACTTTGATTTTTAAGCACGATTCTTGACTCTCGTCATACTTTTAAGCATCCTTTGACTGTCGTTATACTGTTAGGCATGATTCTAGACTCCCGTGATATTTTTAAACGTGCTCTTGATCATCATTATACTCCTAAGAGAGACTTTTAAGCACACCGTTGACTCTCGATGTACTTTTAGGAATTATTCTTGCTTTTAATTGTACTTTTGAGTATGATTTTTTATTCCCATTTTACTTCTAAGCGTCTGTTGACTCTCAATATATTTTTAGGCATGATGCTTGACTCTCATCATACTTTGAAGCGTCTTTTGACTGTCGTTGTACTGTTAGGCGTGATTCTAAACTACCATGATACTTTTAAACGTGCTCTTGATCGTCACTATACTTCTAAGAGAGACTCTTGACTTTCCCTATAATTTTAAGCGCACTGTTGACTCTCAATGTGCTTTTAGAAATTATTCTTGCTTTTAATTGTACTTTTGAGTATGATTTTTTATTCCCATTTTATTTGTAAGCGTCTGTTGACTCTCAATATATTTTTAAGCATGATGCTTGACTCTCATCATACTTTTAAGCGTCTTTTGACTGTCGTTATACTGTTAGGCGTGATTCTAGACTCCCATGATACTCTTAAACGTGCTCTTGATCGTCACTATACTTCTAAGAGAGACTCTTGACTTTCCCTATACTTTTAAGCACACTGTTGACTCTCAATGTACTTTTAGGAATCATTCTTGCTTTTAATTGTACTTTTGAGTATGATCTTTTTATTCCCATTTTATTTCTAAGCGTCTGTTGGCTCTCAATATATTTTTAAGCATGATGCTTGACTCTCACCATACTTTTAAGCGTCTTTTGACTGTCGTTGTACTGTTAGGCGTGATTCTAGACTCTCATGATACTTTTAAACGTGCTCTTGATCGTCACTATACTTCTAAGAGAGACTCTTGACTTTCCCTATACTTTTAAGCACACTGTTGACTCTCAATGTACTTTTAGGAATTATTCTTGCTTTTAATTGTACTTTTGAGTATGATCCTTTTATTCCCATTTTCTTTCTAAGCGTCTGTTGGCTCTCAATATATTTTTAAGCATGATTCTTGATTTCCATAATATACTTTTAAGCGTACAGCTGCGGAATCATAAAGCGGGACAAGTCTTATAGCAAAATTTTTTAATTAATCGATAGTGTTTAATTTTTTATTTATTTATACGATGATTTTTACGATTTTATATTATTTAATTATATTATGAACTAAAGTTGGTAAGTTATTATATAGTTACCGGAATTGTAAATATTGATTGTTGTTATAGTTTTAGACGTGATTCTACTTAGACACTCATGATGTCATCATACTTTTATTAAGCGTATTCTTGATCCTACTTCTAAGAGGAATTCTTGACTTTTCTTAAACTTTTGAGCGCACTGTTAACTCTCAATGTACTTTTACTGTTAGGCGTGATCCTAGACTCTCATTATACTGTTAAACATACCCTTGATCATCGTTATACTTCTAAGAGAGACTCCCGTCTTTCTCTAAGTATATTTTCAAGCACACCGTTGACTCTGTTAATTTTTCCTTCATTTTACTTCTAAGCATGCCTCTTGACTCTGACTATCTAAGCTTGATTCTTGACTCTCATCATACTTTCAAGCACGCTTTTTGATAGTCGTTGTACTTTTAGGCGTGCCATGAAACTTTGACTCTTGATCCTCATCAAACTTCTAAGAGCGATTCTTGACTTTCCCCCCTGTACTTTTAGGTATGCCGTTGACTTTAAATATACTTTTTAAAATGATCCTTGTTTTTCATTGTCTTTTAAGTATGATTCTTAATTCTCATTCGACTTCTTCGACTGTGACTATACTTTTAAGCATGATTCTTGACTCTCAAGCATACTTTTGGCTGCCGTTACACTACTAGATGTGTTTCTAGACCCTCACGATACCTTTAACTCTGCGCTTATCCTCGCATTATACTTTGACTAAACTTTTAAGCATGATTCTTGAGTCGCATACTTTTGGCGGTCGTTATACTTTTAGTCGTGTTTCTAGACTCTCACGATACTTTTAAGCCTGCTCTTGATCCTCCTTATACTCTTAAGAGTGATACTTGACTCACTAAATGTGTGTTAGTTTGACCTCTCGTTCTCATTGTACTTCTAAGCGCGTCTGTTGACACTCACCGGGCTCTTAAACGTGACTCTTAACTCGCACAATACTTTTAAGCTCTCGCTGTGCTTCTAAGTGCGTCTATTGACTCACACTGTACTCTTCAGCGTAACTGTTGACTCTCAATATACTTTTGAAGTGATTCTTGTTTTCTGCTATACGTTTAGGTACGTTTCTTGATTCTCGTTTTACTTCTAAGCGTGTCTCTTGACTCTAACTGTATTTCTAAGCTTGATTCTCGACTCTCATACTTTAAGCATACTTTTGACGGTCGTTATACTTTTAGTCGTGTTTCTAGACTCTCACGATACTTTTAAGCCTGCTCCTGATCCTCCTTATACTCTTAAGAGTGATTCTTGACTCACTAAATTTGTGTTAGTTTGACCTCTCGTTCTCATTGTACTTCTAAGCGCGTCTGTTGACTTTCACAGGGCTCTTAAACGTGACTCTTAACTCGCACAATACTTTTAAGCTACAGTCGACTCGCGTTGTACATTTAAGAGTAATTCTTGGCTCTCACTGTATTTTTGCTGTACGTTTTGTTTTCTGCTGTACGTTTAGGTAAGTTTCTTGATTCTCGTTTTACTTCTAAGCGTGCCTCTTGACTCTGACTGTATTTCTAAGCTTGATTCTCGACTCTCATACTTTCAGGCATACTTTTCACTGTCGTCATGATACTTGTAAGTGCGTCTGTTGACTCGCACCCTACTTTTAAGCGTAACTCTGCGTTCTCATAATGCTTTTATTAAGCACACTGTTGACTTACTCTCGTTATACTTGTAAGAGTGACTCTTGAGTTTCACTGTACTAAGAGCGTGAATTATGACGCTCTCAAGCATACTGTTGACACTCACTATACTTTTAAGCATGACTCTTGACTTTCACTGCACATTTGGGTATAATTCTTGACTGTCACTGTACTTCTGACTGCGCGGGTCGACTTTCACTACATTTTTGAGCACGACGTGTAATTAATAAATAAATACTTCATTTTTGTTTAAATTTAATTACGATGGGAAATAGCTTAATCAAGACTTAGTCTAGAAAGTGAAGCTATGATTTCCTGGGCCCATGGGCTGGTAAATCTGCGATTTCTATGGGCCCAGGACTCGTTAAGAATTTTTTCTCCGAGCCCTAACGCCCTTCGTTATTTAAACTAAAGGCAAGGCGACAATAAATCGTGTACTTTCAGCAATCTCAGACATTACTTCGCGACCAGAGAACGAAAAACTCACTTGGGTCGAGAATCTAACTGCCGCGAGCTTCGAGTTCTTAACAAGGGATTCCAGATTAGACAGAGAAAAAAACATGCACGTAACACATAATAGAATTGAATGAAAGACGGCTGGCCTTTATGACCGAAAATTTTCGTTTAAAAGAAAAACGAGTGAAATCACGAGCAGAGAACGAAATACTCTCTTGGGTCGAGAATCTAACTGCCGCGAGCCCCCTCAGCGGCAAGCAGCCGATTTTTGTTGTAGTTGAACGCAAAAAAATGGAAAACCTGCGACGCAACGCGGCCGTGATAACGGATGGTCCTTAAACTTTTTTTTTAAATATTGTTACATCCACCATACCGATAAATGCATTTGTTTCTTATGATAGTCACGCCATCTACATATGAACCAGCCGACGATTCCAGAAAGCACACTTTGTAGTTTGTAGTCTGGCTTGACGCCGATCTATTCAGACTTCGGTCCGTGCGTCGAGAGAAAGTCGTTCGTTGGCTCTGGAAATTGTCGAGCCTTCTCTATTTAGACCTCGGTTCGTGTCCTGTTAGTTTACGGTTTGTTCCATCAGTAGTTTCACCTTAAGAATACCACGAAGTCTTTATTAATTATTAGGTGTAGAACTAAATTACAAAAAATATGAAATATGAGAACAAGGGTAGTTTCAACTTTGTCCGGCGGAAGAAGCGCTCTTACCAATAACCCTGTTACATACTTTCTATGTACGACTAAATTAATTTGTTATGGCCGTTTATGAAAAAATTTTAATACGAAACAAAAGGGAAAAAATTCTTGTAAATTTGTACATACATATACATAGAGAGAGAGAGAGAGAAAATTACATAAGATTACACAAGAGCAATTTTGTTTGAGCGAGAAGCATCACCTAAGTATAAAATGGTCACACCAATGCAGTCTTACCACACCAAACCTGGTACTGAATTTTTATTTGATTTTATTGAATTGTGAATAGCTTAAACTAAGCCGATTTGATTGGTTAAGAACTTTCCCTGTCTTATCCAAGTCCTGCATTCTTAACGTAAATGGAGTTTACTTCGAAACGTACTCATCAATATTGTGCACTTGATGGTGCTGTTAAAATCGGTCATTACTTCGACGGGCAACTGTTTTTTTGGCGGTTCAGAACTAGGTCGGTGGTACAAACCTAGCTGCGGATTGATTTATTTTGATCTCGGTCCGTGTATAGAGAAAAAGTCGTTCATTGGTTCTTGAAATAGTCTAGCTTGAAGGTGACCTATTCAGACTTCGGTCCGTGTATCGAGAAAAACTCGTTCATTGTCACTGAAAATTGTCATGCGTCAAGCCGATCTGTTTAGACCTCATTTCGTGTAAATAAATAGACAAGTTCAAATAAAAGTTACATAGAGGATCAACATAAATTAAAAAACCAAAGCAAATATCACGCCTGAGAAAAAATTTTTTAGCTTCAAGCCGGTCTATTTAGACCTCGGTTCGTGTTCCTGTAATTGTCGCTGCAAGTAAATAAATAGACAAATTTAAATAAAGGTTACCTAGCAGATTAATATAAACAAAAAACCAAAGCATCACGCTCACTTCGTCTGAAAAAAAATTCTAGCTGCCGAAAATTTTCGAATTAATTATTCTGATTGGCTCAAAATATTTCAGAAATAAGCTTTGTTTCAAGGCAGTTACCAACAGCCTGAAGGCGTCAAATACAAAACAAAATTAAACGAAGGGAAAAAGAACAAAATTAAACGAAGAGGAAAACAAAACAAAATAAAAGGACTAAAAGCAATACCAAATTAATAAATAAAATTAAAAAAAGTGAAAACCGAAGGAAATAATACATATTTAAATTAATAATTAAATAATTACAATTTTGGGAAAATACTCCACTCTCACAAATAAAGGGGAGATTGCTTGATTCTTGCTCATAGGTTTAACTTTAATCTTCACTTTATTCCCATAGTAACAATTATCAACACAATTGTTTCTTCGGTAATAAACTGAAGATTTAAGTTAAACTCTGTCTGACATTCCGGGCCATAATGTCAATTAATTCGTATACTTAACCTAATTTATTTCGACCTCGGTCCGTGTATCGAAAAAAACTCATTCATTGGCTCTACTTTTAAATTGATTTGTTTAGACCTCGGTTCGAGTGGCGCTAAAACGCCTTCATTGGCCTATGATTGCAACCAATCGGTACCGCCGCCGTATCAGAGTCCCACAATTTTATTTTTTGTTGCTTTTATTTAAACTAAAGGCAAGGCGACAATACATCGTGTACTTTCAGCAATCTCAGACATACTGCCAAAAATAGCGTCCCTAAAGCTCTACCAGTTCCACGAACGGGTGAGTTCCAAAGCGGAAGTGTCGGAGCGAGCGGAAAACTTGAGGCCCGCCATAGATGGCGCTTCCTGCGACCCCCCCGCGCAGAGCATGGAACGAGGGGAAATCAGGGACCACCTGCTTTACATTTACACGTCGGGCACGACAGGTTTGCCGAAGGCGGCGGTCATATCGAACTTACGGTGAGGATTTTTTTTCGTCTAAAGCTGGATTTACATGGAGCGTTGAGCACGTCAAAACGCCGGACGTACTGTACTCTCATTGGTTACTGATCTTTACGTAACGAGCACTAACCAATGGGAGTACAGTACGCCCGGCGTTTTGACGCGCTCAACGCTCCATGTAAATTCAGCTTTAGGGTACGTTCTCGTTGCGGCGAGTGACGGAAGCGTTCACCAATCAGCCGCAACCCGCCGCAATGTAAACGTACCTTTGTGATCTTACCTGTGCAATTGATTTTTCTTTTTTTGACCTTCAGGTACATGTTCATGACGATGGGTATACATATGATGGGTGCGATACGCCCCACCGATTGCATATACAACAGCTTACCACTCTACCACTCAGCGGGGGGCATCTGCGGGGCGGGTCAGGCCTTAATTCACGGCGTGACCGTCGCGTTGCGAAAAAAATTCTCCGCCTCCAACTTCTGGATGGACTGCGTCAAATACGAATGCACTGTGAGTCCCTCTTCAATGCACTCCTTCATTTCTAACCCCGCGCCCTTCAGGTGGCGCAGTACATAGGAGAGATCTGCAGGTACCTCCTGGCGGTCCACGAGAACGTCCCGCCCCCGAAGCACAGCGTAAGGGCGATGATCGGAAACGGGCTGAAACCTCAGATCTGGCGTAAGCTGGTGAAGACCTTCGGCATAAGCGAGATCCACGAGTTCTACGGCGCCACCGAAGGCAACTCCAACTTGAGTAAGTAAGCGGAGGGGGGTCGGCGATGCACGCTCGCAAAAGCTTAAGCACGTTTTTTCTTGTGTCGTCAGTTAACATCGATAGTACCCCGGGAGCCGTGGGGTTCGTTCCTCGGTACGCGAAGATGCTCTACCCCGTGGCCCTCATCAAGTGGGACGAGAAATCCAACGAGCCCGTCCGCACCGGCGAAGGGCTCTGCGTGCGTTGCAAGGTGAACGAGCCCGGGATATTCGTAGGGAAGATCGGGCAGAGGAGGGCGCTCAGCCAATTCACCGGGTACGCCGATCAGAGCGCGACGGAGAAGAAGATCCTGAGGGACGTGTTCAAGAAGGGGGACATGTACTTCAATTCCGGGGACCTGCTGGTTTACGACGAGCTAGGGTATTACTATTTCAAGGACAGAACCGGCGATACCTTCAGGTAAGAACCGCACTTGCGCAATACAGGAAAAAAAAATGTTGGGGTTTGTTAGGTGGAAAGGGGAGAACGTCTCCACTTCCGAAGTCGAGGCTGTGATAAGCAACGTGGTGGATTTGAACGACGCCATCGTATACGGGGTTGAAGTAAGTTCTTCATTATAATTATAATCCTCGGGGGGGTTGTTACTTAACGGCGGAATTTAATTTTAGGTTCCCGGAACTGAAGGTCGTGTTGGTATGGCGGCGGTGGTTGATTTAAACGAGTCGCTCAACCTCGAGCGGCTTTGCCAAGGGCTCAAGGCGAACCTTCCGGCGTACGCTCTTCCCTTATTCCTGAGGGTGATGAAGACGGTGCCGCTGACGGGGACCTATAAACTGATAAAGCGGGACCTCCAGGGGGAAGGTTACGACGTCGGTTTAATTAAGGACAGCCTGTATTTCTACGACGGTAAATTAGGGAAGTACGTGGAACTGAATAGACAATTGTACGACGAGATTGCCGGCGGTCATTTGAGACTTTAGATTATATTAATTTGTTGCTACTTTTTTTCTTTCTACTTTTTCCTTTTCCTCGTTTTCTTTTCCTGATTAAAAGCGTGTGAAAAGAAGTCACGTGATAACATCACGGACAATAGGTATCAAACAGCATGGCGGTCGAATTTGATACTGACGTTTAAGTGTCGCTACTGGGTAACTACGTACACTGTGGTTGAGCTTATGGCAACGATTGTAAAGGCACGTGTTGCCATGGTATAATAATACCACAGATAAAGTATTTCTTCTGACGACGAACAATGAACGCTCTAAAAACAGCAGTGACATCTGTTGAGTATTCAACAAAATTCGAAAACTGAACCTTTGCAACAAACCATTTGATAATTCCGAAGCTCAGTTGGATTATTTACCGCCAGATGTCGCCAAATGTCAGTTTGTTGTTTGTTTGTAATTTGAAATGTCAACAGCGTACGTTGTCTTCAGCGTCGCCTGCTTTTTTAGGAATTAAGAAAATTTCTTTTCTAAGAAAAAGGATTTACAAGTTTTATTTCGTTGTTTTTGGTTCCTTTGTTGTGTCACCTGTCCTTCCAAACAGTTTTTCTTTTTTTTAAGTGTCGCCAACTTAGGGGATTTTCTCGAATCAATAGGGGTTAAGGAATTCTTTTTCTGAAAAAGAAATTTTCAAGTTTTATTTCGTTATTTTCGTTCCTTTGTTTTGTCGCCTTTCCTTCCAGTTTTCTTTTAATTTATCGCTTTGTTGAATTGTGGAGTAAAATCGATTGTTTTTATTGTTTTTTAAATGTTATTATTTCGTACTTTTTTCAAATTTTATTACGTGCACGTATGTTTTCCTTTTCTTTTTCATCGTCCTTTTTATTTTATTTATTTATTTACTTGTTTAATTATTAATCTATGAAATTGTGTTGTAAAATCGTTTGTCTTTTGTTTTTATTGTTATTATTTTTTTAAATTCGATTACTTTTGATTAAAATCGTATTTAAAATCACTGATTTCATTCAGGCGATTTTTATTTTTAAAAATCATTTAAAAAAAAATTTTAATTCTCGTAAAATAAACAAAACTGGGTTCAAATTTCTACAATTAAGACATTGACGGTTATTGTGCAATTTTTGACGTAAAATAAAACAAAAGACGACCAAGAAATAAAGAAAATTTATAAAATTATTATTATTATAAAATTAAAAAAAATAAAAATAAAAAATTTCAATGAATGAAATTTTAAAAAATAATAAAAATTTTAAAAAATCTCATTAAATAAAATTACAAAAAAATAAAAATTAAAAAAATTTCATTAAATAAACGATACTCTCTACTTTCTATAAAAATTACAAAAAATTATAAAAATTTAAAAAAATTTATTAAACGAGCTAAACAAAATCTAAAATTAAGATTTGAAATTTGTGCAATTTTTGACGTAAAATAAAACAAAAGACGATCGACAAATTTATAAAATTAGAAAAAAGTAAATATAGAAAAATCTCATTGAACAAAATTAGAAAAAAATAAAAATTAAAAAATTCTCATTAAATAAACAATACTTTCTACTTTCCATAAAATTACAAAAAATTATAAAAATTACAAAAATCAAAAAAATTCTCATTAAATAAACTTTTTAAAATTAAAATTCGAACTTCAGGCAACTTTTGGCGTAAAATAAAGCAAAAGACGATCGACAAATTTATAAAATTTAAAAAAAATAAATATTAAAAAATTCTCATTAAATAAACAAAACTTTTTAAAATTAAGATTCGAACTTCAGGCAATTTTTGGCGTAAAATAAAACTGACGATCGAGAAATTTATAAAATTAAAAATCATTAAATAAAATTACAAAAAAAACAAAAATAAAAAAAACTCGTTAAATAAAATTACAAAAAATTACAAAAATTAAAAAATTCTCATTAAATAAACAAAACTTTCTAAAATTAAGATTTGATGTTCGTGTAATTTTTGACGAAAAATAAAACGACGATCGACAAATTTATAAAAAAAAATTATAATAAATATTAAAAAAAAATTCATTGAATAAATTACAAAAAAATTAAAATTCTCATTAAATAAACAAAACTATCTAAAATTAAGGTTTGACAATTGTGCATTTTCTGATGAAAAACAAAACAAGAGACGATCGACAAATAAAGAAAATTTATAAAATTACAAAAAATAACGAAAATTGAAAAATTCTCATTAAATAAACAAAACTTTCTAAAATTAAGATTTGATATTCGTGCAATTTTTGACGAAAAATACAACAAAAGACGATCGACAAATTTATTTAAAAAAAATTATAATAAATAGGTATTTAAAAAATTTCATTGAATAAATTACAAAAAAATAAAAATAAAAAAATTCTCATTAAATAAACAAAACTATCTAAAATTAAGGTTTGACAATTGTGCATTTTCTGATGAAAAACAAAACAAGAGACGATCGAGAAATAAAGAAAATTCATAAAATTACGAAAAATAACGAAAATCGAAAAATTCTCATTAAATAAACAAAACTTTCTAAAATTAAGATTTGAAATTCGTGCAATTTTTGACGTAAAATAAAACAAAAGACGATCGACAGAACTTATAAAATTTAAAAAAATAACAAAAGTAAAACAATTTTCATTAAATAAACGAAACTAGTTCGACTTTCTAAAATTAAGATTTGACATTTGTGCAATTTTTGGCATAAATTAAAACAAGAGACGATCTAGAAGTAAAGAAAATTGATAAAATTGCAAAAAAATAAAAATTAAATAAAAGTTGAGTTCAAAATCGGTATATCAACCGAATTATAGGTAGAGTTGGCAGCACTGATCGACAATGTGGATTTGGCTATTAGTAATTTCTTTGTTGCCAATAGTAAAGCTGAAACATCACTAACAAGTCGTCAATCAAAAATTTAAAAATTAATGTGTTTTTTTTTCTTCCTTGAAAATACCCATTTTTACCCACGTATTTTTTTTACCCGCAAAGTTGCTTATATTACCCGTAATTCTGATAATTTTCCGCATGTTGGCAACCCTGATAAGTTCATCTCACGTCCGTCGAGGTTAGGCGTAACAGGAGCGCCGCCTCATTCGAATTGACAGCATGGTTTCAGCCCAACGAGATAGGAATATGATGGGAGAAATGCTCCAATTACCAATTTCGTGAACTTTAAGTGACCACTTGCGTCAACTTCAGTGACCACTTTCGTCCGAAGGAGCGCGCCCTCTCGTGATGTGTACGGCGTGACAGCAAACATCAAAATGGACGGCCAAGGTCGATTTATAACGACGTCATCCAACTTTTCAGCAAGAACATACCACGGGGGTTATTCTCGAAACGAGGGAGAGTGACGTCAAAATGACGTAGACTCTCGTATAAAGCTATACGAACCTTTCGAGAAGTGCGTTATTTTGACGTCATTTTCGGGAGCGATCACTTCTCTCCAGTTCGAGAATAACCCCCCACGAAGAAGATCGCCAGGCAGCTCCCAGTTAACGGGACTCTGGTGAACGGAATTAATTGGAGGGAAGAAGAACCAAATAAGGATATTAAAAAAACCTAGATAAAATAAAACACGAATGGGCTCATTCACTGAATTTCAAAAATGGTTTTGACTTGAAAACGAATTTTACTTAAACAAATTTATCGAAAAAAATTATATTAAAAGTTATTCGAGTTCAAAGTTGCTTAATATTTGAAAAGTTGAGAATGGCGCGCAAGTTAATTGCATAAGGAATACATTGTAAGACGGATACAATGACGTCACACAAGTTCTAGTTCATTACATAATTTTTTTTTTCGGTATACAGAAAGCTCAAAAAATTTCTTCTTTTAAAATTTCAGTATACATGTTTTACAACCTATCGAAAAAACTATTTAAAAAAAAAAGTTGAATGAGCCCATTACGAACCGAGCGCGGCCCCTAAATTTATTTATTTATTTATTTATTCCCATAGTAGGTCCGTTCCGTTCGTCAGGATTTCGAGTTCTGAACCGTTCAAAATTGTACTGAACATGAGCACAGTGTTGCCAACCGCTTGGAGTGAAACATCGCTACAATTAGAAACGAAAGTCGCTAATTTCGGTGCGAAAACTTAAGAAAGTCGCTAAGTTGTCGCTACTTAAATAAAAAAATTTGAAAATTCAAAATTCAAAATCAATCTTAGGATTTTTTTCTAAATTCCCGCTTTTTATAAATTGTTCGTTTTTTGTTAGTTTTTTTTTTAAAGAGAAACTTTTCTCATCACTCAATAGATGGTGTTTCAAAATCAACCTTTTTTTTCTCTACAATTCTCGTTTTTTATAAATTGTTAATTTTTGTTCGTTTCTTTTTTTTGTTAAGTTTGCATCAACGGAAATTTTTGTAATCGCTCAATAGATGGCGCTTCAAAATCAACCCGAGGATTATTTTTTTCCTAAAAATTCTTGTTTTTTGTTCGTTTTTTTTTGGTCAAGTTTTGTATTAATGGAGACTTTCCCGTCGCTCAACAGGTGGCGCTTTAAAATCAACCTGAGGACTGTCTTTTTCTAATCTCGGTTTTTTTATATAAATTGTTCCTTTTTTTTGGTTAAGTTCGTATTAATGGAGATTTTCCACATTGCTCAATAGATGGCGCTTCAAAATCAACCTGAGGATTCTTTTTTTTAATTCTTGTTTGTTCATAGATTGTTTCCCCAATGCTCAACAGATGTCGCCTCAAGATCAACCTGAAGATTTTTTTTTAATTTTCGTTATTTTTTTAAATTGTTCACGTTATTTTATTTTTTGGTTAAATTTGCATTAACGGAAACTTTCCCCGTCGCTCAATAGGTGGCGCTTCAATATCAACCTGATTGTTTTTTTTTCTAAAAATTCTCGTTTTTATAAATTTTTTGTTTTTTCTTTTTTGGTTATGTTTGTATTAATTGAAACCTTCCCCGTCGCTCAATAGATGGAGCTGCGAAATCAACCTGCAAATTGTTTTTTTATTCTCGTTTTTTTTCTTTCTTTTAATTAACTAAGTTGTTTCGGTAACAGTCTTTTATTTTCAGGTTCCTTGTCACATATATTTCACTGTTGGTCAATAGATGGCGCTTCATGCAGCTCAATTTCATATACGTAAATATTTTTTGAGGAAACAACGGAAATCAAACTAAAAGAAATTGTTCTAGTCTGTTTTAAATTATTACTTTGGGTCACGTTTATTTATTTATTTATTTATTAATAGACGTTTTCGCCATCGCTCGGTAGATGACGCTTCAACGTCTCTCACCACACCTGATCGTTCCTCTAGAGCTTTTCAGTTGTGAAAATTCGAATTTTTAATTTTCTTAATGTTTATTGTTTGTCGGCGTTTCCTCGATCACGTTTGAATTTATGGTAGCTTTTTCCGACACTCAGCAGATGGCGCTTCAAAATCAACGAGCGATTTGATTATTCATTTTTCTAACAAATTAAAAAATTATCATTTTCCTAATTCATTCAATTGCTTAAGTGACAACTTTTTCTTTGGAAGCTCCTTGTCACTTTTATTTCATTATCGATCAACAGATGGCGCTTCATACATCTCGATTTTATATAAATATTTTTTTATATAATTATGACCGGATTTTTACTTTTAAATTAATTGTTAATTATTTTAAATTACTAGACGACTTTTGTGTCACGTTTATTTTAATAGAAACTTTCGCGTCGCTCGATAGATGGCGCTTCGATATGTCATCACAACTGATTGTTCGTCTAAAGCTCTTTAGTTGTGAAAAGTCGATTTTTTTATTTTCTGTATGTCTATTGTTCGTCAACGAGATTTCTTGTCGGCGACCCCCATATTTTATTGCATTTTTGAATTCGCGAGTCAAAACTAGCGTGAAGTCATGTGTCGCACTATAGGTCTAACGCGATTGGTTCTCGACTTGTAATTCCTGTAACGCGCCGACAACTCCAGAACCAATCAAGCTAGACCCATGGTGCGACACATGAATTCAGGCTAGAATGAGCTGGCGAATTCGAAAACGCACAGATATACAGGGTGTTCCATTTAAAAAAGCGCAACTTTGCTTCATATCTTGAAAATGTGATGTTCGATTGGGTCCTGGCGAGCACCACGCGAAACTACACGTGAAAATCTACAACTTCTATATGAAACAATTTCTTCCAATTTAAAAAATGAGCCAGCCAAGAGCAACGAGAATATTCGCGCTGTTTTATTTTATCTATTTCATTCATTCTCTGAGGTAGTGTAAGGTGCCAATCTCGCGGTGTCCGCTGATGGCTCGGACATAGGGCAACAGATTGGGCATTCTATCATAAGGGTGATCGCTGTGTATTCGCCGCTAGTCGAAGAGAGTAGGGGATCACTTCCCTGCACACGGCGTTTGACCATATCCGCCGGCTGCAGAGACGTGAGTAGTAAATGCCGGAGACACAGCTAGCTGTATAGCTGACCAGGTGAATTGCATTGTGCTTTTCAAGAACGGCCCTGACTTGGTGTTGATTATCTACTGATGGCAGCAAAAATATTGAGACAATTCAACTTTTTCGACCAAAGAAAATACTTTAGGGTTCTAAAGGGGGCAGGGACAAACTATATCCCTCTTTAGGATCCCACTTGGTTCATGCCGCGATCCTGGTTGGTACTCTAAAACATCACGCTCCTCCTCACGAGTGCCAACTTGTTCTTAGGGGAAACCACCTCTTCAACATGAAATCAGGCCATCCTCAGAAAGTCCTCAACTCAAACTAGACAAATATCGGGTTAGCCTAGAACATTCTCGACGTCACCACTTCTTTCTAGGATCATTCGAGGTCATTGCATTCGTAATATCGCCGTTCCGGAAGAACAATGCCGTAACTGCACTTAGGGGTTGAAATTTAGGGTTGAAAATAGAGTGATTAAATCCTAATCAATGGTAAATGAAAGTAAAGTATATATTCTAAATACTCTCAATATATCATTATTTTCTGTTACTTACACCCTTTTCAATTAAACGTTTTATTCAACTGCAAATCGTTTTTTTACTCTCCTGTAAAATTGAAGTTTTTGCATTTGCGTTACTGTTCTTCCGGAACGGCGATATGAAGATCACTGGAGGTCATCCTTGTCCCATTCACGATATTAATTACGTGCTCGTTTTGGTTTTGATATTCCTCCGTTGTACCTTGCCTTTTCTTGCCGATACTGCTGTTATCGGTATACATACATCAAGCAGCAAGAATTAAAGACACGACTAAAGTAGTTGACTTCTGGATATCACAGTGGTTTTCGGTTGTTCTTGATCACGTCCGCTTGGGGGACTTTCTAATTTCTAGCTTGAAACTGGATTTTTTGACAACTCTGCTACTTGCGCGTTGGCGACACTGGGCGCGTTCGCCAGAACCAAGCGCTCACGCAGCATTCGTCTGTGATTGGCTTATTTCAAAAACATTCAAAAAAATCCACCAATCACAGATGAATGCTACTTGAGCGATTGTTCTGATGAACGCGGCAACTGATTACAAAGTAAATGTAGAGTTTTTTTCTGGCAACATTGCACACGAAATAAAACCAAGAAAACAATAAAGATAAACTCGCGTATTGACGTCTGCGTGGGTGCGATTAGACGTAGGCTTTGGAATTTCATGCGTAGCACTCTAATCCGTATCGGGTTTTGAAATATCAATTGCAAGGGGGAGATAGGTTATCTCAAAAATACCGCAAATTTAAACCGGCGCGGCGCGAATGCACCCGATGCGACGTTGCCGGGCGTAACGAACATAGTTTCCTCACCGAATTAATTAACCACTAATACTACCCAACACAACTGGCAACGCATTTTCTAAATCTATCTCTGTAAAATAATTTGCAAAGTGCAAGCCTTGGCTATTATGAACGATCGTTAAAAGTGAGCGCAAATTCTCAGATTTAAGTTGGCAACATTGCCGCGTGACGTACCATCGAGGCTGTGACGTCAAAGTACATGGCGGTCGAAAGCTAACAAGTGTCAAAACACGGAACGAGAACTTCGGTCGTACTTAGGTGTCGCAGCTCGCAGAAGGCCCCCCCAAGGACGATGTGACTTCGCCCACCGCAACATTATTTCGGTTGCATAAGAGCTGAAGTCAGTGATGTTTCTTTCGTTCGTGTGTTTGTGTAAATGACAGTGGCGCTCCACTTCTTGTTCGAGCCGTTCCATCAGGTAGTAGACGACGGTGTAGGTGTTTGACGACTTCAGCGGCCGCCGCCGTAGCTGTAACAGAAGAGTTTTAAAGTTGTGGATGGAAAGAAAAAAAATGGACTGATTGGAGAGTGTGATGCAAACCATCGCGTGGGAGCAGCAACACAATGGAGAGACAAAACGAAGAGCTGCTGATCCCGATCTCTTCAGGTAAGCCAAGCAGAAAATTCGCTTGCATCTTAACAGCCAGCTGCTCTTTGTGTTTCCGTGTTTTTTAAACTTGTCTTGCGTATAATAATCTCGTAAACATGATTGGGGGGAATGAATAGGTGTGTAATTAGTTCAATCGGTGTTTGACCCCGCGTTGCCTTATTAATTATTGCGTTTAAATATGCAATCACGCTCGTTTGGAAATGCGTCTAGACTGGGCTGCTCAATAATAGCCTAGTTAGTGGTCATTCATTCTCTGGGAAGTAATTAACGCAATTAGTTCGAGCGTACGCCTAATGAAGCAATTAATGTTATAATTGCGGTGGAATGTTATTGCTCTGTGAGGGTGCCACTCTACTAATTCCAGTAGCGTGGATACCTACATTCATATACTTATACTGACAACTTTTTGACAGTTCTTTCGATTAACGGCTCTAGGGCACTTTCACAGTGGTCGCGTTCACCAGGGGCCCGTTCAGGAATAACGCTCCGACTAAAAAGAGCGCGCTCTGGGTAATGTTGCAAAAATTCAAAATCAACCTTAGGATTTCTTCTAAATTCCCGTTTTTTATAAATTGTTCGTTTTTTTTTTAAAGAGAAACTTTACAAACTTTCCTCATCACTCAATAGATGGCGCTTCAAAATCAACCTCTTTTTTTCTCTCTAAAATTCTCGTTTTTTATATATTTTTTTTGTTAAAGTTGTATCAACGGAAATTTTAGTAATCGCTCTCTAGATGGCGCTTCAAAATCAACCTGAGGATCATTTTTTTCCTAAAAATTCTTTTTTGTTCGTTTTTTTTTTTTTCAAAATTGTACTGAACATGAGCACAGTGTTGCCAACCGCTTGGAGTGAAACATCGCTACAATTAGAAACGAAAATCGCTAATTTCGGTGCGAAAACTTAAGAAAGTCGCTAAGTTGTCGCTACTTAAATAAAAAAAATTTGAAAATTCAAAATCAACCTTAAGGTCTTTTCTAAATTCCCGCTTTTTATAAATTGTTCGTTTTTTGTTAGTTTTTTTTTTAAAGAGAAACTTTTCTCATCACTCAATAGATGGCGTTTCAAAATCAACCTTTTTTTTTCTCTACAATTCTCGTTTTTTATAAATTGTTAATTTTTGTTCGTTTTTTTTTTTTGTTAACTTTGCATTAACGGAAATTTTTGTAATCGCTCAATAGATGGCGCTTCAAAATCAACCTGAGGATTATTTTTTCCTAAAAATTCTTGTTTTTTGTTCGTTTTTTTTTGTCAAGTTTGTATTAATGGAGACTTTCCCGTCGCTCAACTGGTGGCGCTTTAAAATCAACCTGAGGATTGTTTTTTTTTATTCTCGTTTTTTTTTTATAAAGTATTCCTTTTTTCTGGTTAAATTTGTATTAATGGAGATTTTCCCTATCGCTCAATAGATTGCGCTTCAAAATCAACCCGAGGACACTTTCTTTTAATTCTCGTTTTTTCATAGATTGTTTCCCAATGCTCAACAGATGTCGCCTCAAAATCAACCTGAAGATTGCTTTTTTTTATAAATTGTTCGTGTTATATAATTTTTTGGTTAAATTTGTATTAACTGAAACTTTCTCCATCGCTCAATAGATGGCGCTTCAAAATCAACCTGATTGTTTATTTTTTAAATAAATTTTTCGTTTTTTCTTTTTCGGTTACGTTTGTATTAATTGAAACTTTCTCTATCGCTCAATAGATGGCGCTACAAAATCAACCTGCAGATTGTGTTTTTATTCTCGTTTTTTTTTTTTAATTAACTAAATTGGTTCGGTAACAATCTTTTATTTGGAGGTTCCTTGCCACATATATTTCACTGTTGGTCAACAGATGGCGCTACAAAATCAACCTGAGGACACTTTTTTTTTTAATTATCGTTTTTTCATAGATTGTTTCCCCAATGCTCAATAGATGTCGCCTCAAAGTCAACCTGAAGATTGTCTTTTTTTTAATTTTCGTTTTTTTTTCAAATTGTTCGTGTTATTTTATTTTTTGGTTTAAATTGTGTTAATGGAAACCTTCCCCATCGCATAATAGATGGCGCTTCAAAATCAACCAGATTGTTTTTTTTTTATAAATTTTTCGTTTTCTCTTTTTTGGTTATGTTTATATTAATAGAAATCTTCTCCATCGCTCAATAGATGGCGCTGCAAAATCAACCTGAGAACACTTTTTTTAAATTCTCGTCTTTTCATAGATAGTTTCCTCAATGCTCAACAGATGTCGTCTAAAAATCAACCTGAAGATTGCTTTTTTTTCATTTTTTTTTTTATAAATTGTTCGTGTTATTTTATTTTTTAGTTAAACGTGTATTAATGGAAACTTTCCCCATCGCTCAATAGATGGCGCTTCAAAATCAACCTTTTTTTCTCTCTAAAATTCTCGTTTTTTATAAATTGTTAATTTTTGTTCGTTATATAATTTTTTGGTTAAATTTGTATTAACTGAAACTTTCTCCATCGCTCAATAGATGGCGCTTCGAAATCAACCTGATTGTTTATTTTTTTAATAAATTTTTGGTTTTTTTCTTTTTTGGTTATGTTTGTATTAATTGAAACCTTCTCCATCGCTCAATAGATGGCGCTGCAGAATCAACCCGAGGACACTCTTTTAATTATCGTTTTTTCATAGATTGTTTCCCCAATGCTCAACAGATGTCGCCTCAAAATCAACCTGAAGATTGCTTTTTTTTTAAATTTTCGTTTTTTTTTATAAATTGTTCGTGTTTTATAATTTTTTGGTTAAATTTGTATTAACTGAAACTTTCTCCATCGCTCAATAGATGGCGCTTCAAAATCAACCTGATTGTTTATTTTTTTAATAAATTTTTCGTTTTTTCTTTTTTGGTTATGTTTGTATTAATTAAAAAACCTTCTCCATCGCTCAATAGATGGCGCTGCAAAATCAACCTGAGGACACTCTTTTAATTCTCGTTTTTTCATAGATTGTTTCCCCAATGCTCAATAGATGTCGCCTCAAAATCAAACTGAAGAATATATTTTTTTTAATTTTCGTTTTTTTTTTTATAAATTGCTCGTGTCGCGTTCACCAGGGGCCCGTTCAGGAATAACGCTCCGACTAAAAAAAGCGCGCTCTGGGTAATGTTCTTTCTCTCTCAAGTAAGTGATTTTGTACATTTTGCTTTTCATTTTAAACGCCCAAAGTGCTCTCGCGATACAGTTCCTGAACGTGGCGAAATAATTGTCAGTCACCTTGTATTTTCTTTTGGCGAAATAATTGTCAGTCACCCTGTATTTTTTTTGGCGAAATAATTGTCAGTCACCCTGTATTTTTTTACATCAGTTATTTTTTTAAATTTATTTATTTTCTATGTTTTAAATAAAGGCGTGAAACAAAAGCGCGCTCGACTTTTGTACTTATTTGTTTGTTTGCTTATTTTTTTTGTTCAAGAAATTTGAATTTTTTTTTAAAGTGCAGATGCACCGTTGATCGTCTTTTGTTTCCTCTGTTGTTCTAGTGACGTCGGCGCATTTCAATAGAAACGATCCTCCCGTTTCGAGATTATGGGGAAAAATGTTTAAAAAAATTCTGTTTACTTTTGCTTTCGAAAAATATTTAATAGAAAATTACCCCCAAATTGACGATACCTCCCTGATTCAGAAAGAACAGCAGAAGAACGAAATAAAATGTTTTATAGTTTTATGACTGTCACATCGATTCTCATCCTCGTTTTTTTTGTTTGCGAAATAATTGTCAGTCACCCTGTATTTTTTTTGGCGAAATAATTGTCAGTCACCCTGTATTTTTTTTGGCGAAATGTCAGTCACCCTGTATTTTTTACATCAGTTATTTTTTTTAAATTTATTTATTTTCTATGTTTTAAAAATAAGGTGTGAAACAAAAGCGCGCTCGACTTTTGTACTCATTTGTTTTTGTTTTTTTTTTCGATTGTTCGAGAAACTTGAAAACTTTTTAAAAGTGCAGTTGCACCGCTGATCGTCTTTTGTTTTCTCTGTTGTTCTAGTGACGTCAGTAGATTTCAATAGAAACGATCCTCCCATTTCGAGGTTGTGGGGAAAAATGTTAAAAAAAAATCTGTTTAATTTTGCTTTCGAAAAATAGAAAATTATCCCCAAAATTAAGATACTTCCCTAATAATTAAAAAAAAAAACAGCAGAAAAATGAAACAAAAATTTTTTTTTTTTTTTTGGCGAAATAATTGTCAGTCACCCTGTATTTTTTTACGTCGCGCCAGTTATTTTTTTCTGCAAAGGTATTTAATGGATACTCCGGGGGAGTGGGGGGGGGGAGGTGATGAAACGCCGAATAAAGTCGGCAACCTTGCTAATTCAGTGGCGCACATAAAATATACAACTCGACGTAATTTTTTTATTATTTTTTTTTTCATTGCTACCACCGGCACCGCTGCTAATCCAGTGGCGTAGAGAAAAATGTAAATGTCTGAATTTGCGTCGTGAGAGGCAGAGAAAGGTCGACGACGCTTACTAACTCACGATCAGTGGCGTAGGTAAAAACAAAATTAATTTTATCTCGCGTTTGGCGTTAACATACACTACCGACTCAGTGGCGTAGAAAAAATACAATAACTTGTGAAATATCGCAATTTCATTGGTCCGGAGCTTGTGAGGGATGGACGCTGTTGGAAGGAACGAACCAAGTTGGCAACACTGGCGCGAGAAAATTAATTAAACTTGTTGCAAGTTCTTCGTAATTTCGTTGCGTCATATCGGTTTTTAGCAATTTCTATGAAGGGGGGGGGAGGGCAACTTTGTTTTAATTCAATGGCGTAGAAGCTTTTTGACTATCTAAAAATGACTTCTGGTTTCCGACGCTCTTAACTCAGTGGCGTAGCAAAAGAAAACTATCAGATTTTAAAATAATCAAAATTCCACTACTCGTTTTGGTTTCGGTGGAATTCTATGGGGCTGGTTTTTTTTTATGTGTATAAAAAACAAGGGTTGAATTCTTTTTAATTCCGTCTGTCACACAAGAGAATAAAATTAATCGAATTAACAGAAGAATTACGACGAAACATGAATTCGAAGGCGGCTCGCGCAGGTGATGTCAGCGTGGCTGTATCCAGTGAAGTACAAAAAATCGGGAAAGGGACGTCACTAAATCTATATTTAGGGGCGAAGGGTTAATTTTAGAATTGGCCAAAATCTCTTTTTTTTGTTTTAAATAGCGGCTTTAATGTCACTCACGGCTTACCGTGACCAACATATCGGATGTTACCCTGATCTGTCATATTATCACATTGGACCCTTGGTTTGTGCAGGACGCATGCGCGTCCGATCGATTTGGCGTCGCGGCGGCCCAGGCATCACCAGTAGCGCCGGAGCTTAGAGCGTCTCCGCATCGCGTCGCCGTAGCCGTAGTACAACAGGTATTGCTTTGACCGCTCTCGCTGATGTTCATTTTGTTTTTGCTTGGTTTTTGTTTTGGTTGCCCCATTATTAGAAAATAAGAGTGCGCAATTTTTTTTGGCTTCAGTTTATCTGCTTTTCGCCCAGCGAGCTTTTGATGGTGTGTGCACCCAGTGTGACGTTATTGCTTGATTGAAATGTTTTTTTTTTATTGTGTCGATTGATACACATTTCGGCGGTGCTATTTCTGGCGTGCGGTACATGTGTGTGTGTGTACACAAAGATCCATTGTTATTGACACCGGCGGGCGTCTTTCAACCGTCGCTCGCGTCGTGCCGGCGATTACATTAGTTGAGATATTGTTTGACAGGTGCGCGGCGGAGAGGGCAGGGGGGCGCGAATTTGATACGGCCGAGATTTTGCGTTAATAATAAAATCAATGCGCGTCACGACGCCGCCGGCCTTCGAGAGTTGTCTTTGCGCGCTCCCCGGAGAAATCTCACCCAACCTGTTGAAGATCCGGTTCGAGCGAACCTCCCCCGCCTTGATCTAATTTCTTTCCTCTTTTTTTTTTTTTTAGGCACGGAAAAGATTGAATTGCACGTTTCAAAAGCTTACTCCTGATTGGTGCGTATTCAATCAAAACTGTGTGACTCACAATCAGTTCGTCTGGAATTCCTCTTGCCTAGGCACACTGGTTCTTGCACGTACAGGTGAATAAACGGAGGCTAACCGTCCGTCCGGAAATTGAACAGAACTCGTCGCGCTATATTTAGCGATGCCAGTCGGGGGGGTTAATCGATGTCGCGCTAATCTAATGAGATTGATTGCATTTCATTTGAGGAAATTTCACGCCGAACTGGGCCGAAGGAAAATCCGGGGGGGAAATGCCGCCGCGCTCGTCGTGTTTTTAATTCCGTTTTGCGCGATGGTTAAGTCTTCTGCCAAGAAGAAAAAGAAGACATTCTGGGTGTTTTGATTAAGTCTTGCGCGTTTTGGACAAATCGCCAAAGTCAGGGTTATTCGAAGCAAGATTTTGGATTATTTGAAGCGTGACGAGTAGATGTCGCCTCAAGAAAAGAATGGTGTCCTTGAACGTATCATAAATAACCCTGTAGCGTGGTGGAGGGTTTTCACAAAATTAGTATGGCCGTGCTCGTTCACTTTCTTATGGAGATTTTACGCGGACGTATCAAACTAAATCATAAATCAAATGAGAATTCAACAGTATCATTTCGTATTCTCATATTCTCTTTCTTTTTGGAACCTCATTACCGAATATGAATAACGGTCATGACAAACAGTGAATAAAGTCCCTCTTGATATTCAAACAACTATTAAATCCGATCTAGTATTGATTTATTCGATCGTAAAGTCACAAGAATCGGTTAACCGTTGCTGCTATTCGGATAAGTAACCGAATATGAATGAATGAATGAATTGTTATGAATGATTAAAGTACCGTTTGATATGCGAATAACTATTGAATCTAATCTATTCAATTGTGAAATCAAAAATTCATTAACCGTCATTACTATTATTCGGTTAAGCAACCGAATAAGATTACCGATTGAGACAGATAATGAATAAGTGAATGCCATGATTGAATAGAGTGCTGCTTGATATTCAAATGACTTTACAATTGAATAAGTGAATAATAGATTAGATTTAATGGTCAAAAAATCAGTTAACTCCTCGGTACTAATCGGACAAGAAACCGAATATGACAAATATTGAAGAAATGACGCTCAGTATGAATAAAGTCCCGTTTGATATTCAGATAACTGTTAAATCCGATCTAGTATTGATTTATTCGATCGTAAAGTCACAAGAATCAATTAACCGTTGCTACTATTCGGATAAGTAACCGAATATGAATGAATGAATGAATTGTTATGAATGATTAAAGTACCGTTTGATAAGTGAATAACCATTGAATCTAATCTATTCAATTGTGAAATCAAAAATTCATTAACCGTCATTACTATTATTCGGTTAAGCAACCGAATAAGATTACCGATTGAGACAAATAATGAATAAGTGAATGCCACGATTGAATAGAGTGCTGCTTGATATTCAGATGACTTTACAATTGAATAAGTGAATAATAGATTAGATTTAATGGTCAAGAAATCAGTTAACTCCTCGGTACTAATCGGATAAGAACCCGAATATGACAAATATTGAAGAAATGATGCTCAGTATGAATAAAGTCCCGTTTGATATTCAGATAACTGTTAAATCCGATCTAGTATTGATTTATTCGATCGTAAAGTCACAAGAATCAGTTAACCGTTGCTACTATTCGGATAAGTAACCGAATATGAATGAATGAATGAATGAATTGTTATGAATGATTAAAGTACCGTTTGATACGTGAACAACTATTGAATCTAATCTATTCAATTGTGAAATCAAAAATTCATTCACCGTCATTACTATTATTCGGTTAAGCAACTGAATAAGATTACCGATTGAGACAAGTAATGAATAAGTGAATGCCACGATTGAATAGAGTGCTGCTTGATATTCAAATGACTTTGCAATTGAATAAGTGAATAATAGATTACATTTAATGTTAAAAAAATCAGTTAACTCCTCGGTACTAATCGGATAAGAACCCGAATATGACAAATATTGAAGAAATGATGTGAAACTAAAATAAATTGGGGGTCCTAAATAGTTAGTTTTGGCGTGGAAGAAATTAATAAAAATTAGGGGATGTGTGAATCATATATTTGTGAAGGGTGTTTAATAATTTTTTTACGGCGCCCTGTACAATTTTCATTATACTTTTCACGTAAAAAAAATTCATAAAACTTATTTAAAATAAAGGAAATTACAAAAAAAAATTGCCGAAATTACAGAGTGTAACTTAACGAGAACTGGGCCCAGGCATACGCTCAAACCAAACTGTACTGGGCCCAGGCGTCCAAGTTACGTCATTATTCAAGGACATCATGATTAAAAGAAGTTTCAAAATAAAACGAAGATATTTTCACACCGAACAGATTCGTTTATATTCGATTAACCTTGTATTTACGAACCGGTTTTTATTTAAAGCGTGGCGCCCCCAAATCTAAAACGTAAATTAATACGAGTTTCCTTCGTTAGATGGCGCTAAATAAAATAAAAATCGCACAGGACGTCTAAAAGCGAAAATAATATGAATATGATTTTCCGTCGACGCTAGATGGCATCAAATTAAATTACGCAATACAATTTCAAAAGAACATCAAAGAGAAAGAATTGATTTAAATTAACTTACAAGATCTAAACTATCGCTAGATGGCGCTAGATGAATTTTCATCATGAAACGGCGCCGAATAAGATTAGTGAAACTGCAAAAGAAAATCAGATTTCAATTACGTAAGTAACTTACGAAATCTGAAAACAAAATACTTGTGATTATCTGTCGCTAGATAGCGCTAATTAAAATGAATAAAATTTCAAAAGGAAACAAAGCTATGCCGGTTTGACTTACGGTGAATTGAATACTAACGGTGACAGCATTCCCGCAAGTGAGATAGCGAACCGTTACGTCATCGCCTACCCGCTTCTCCCTCTAACACATTAACTGTCAATCAATCACTAACTGTCACAGTTGACAGTTAACGTTGGTTAATATTGTGTAAAAGGAGAAGCGGGTATGCGGTGACGTAACGGCTCGTTATCTCACCGTTAATTCACCGTGGGGTTTACCTACATACAACAGCAACTAAACGCGCCATCTACAATTTAAAAAAAATAGTATCCGCATACAGGGTGATATTGTATTACTTTTTTTAAATAACTTATTTATTATTATTACTGTAACGAAAGGGCATCATCGCATGTTAGAGCCTAGAATCCTGTTAAAGCCTAGAGTTCATAATAAATAGGTATCTCTTTAGTTCCGTATTGTAGCAATAGATGTCGTCGTCGTCGTCTTCGTCATAATTGTGGTTATCGTATCAAAATACATACTTTATACTCCTCTCAACAGAGAAGATTTCAAACTTTAACTGCAACACTGAATAATAGATGGCGCTGCATTAACTAAATCTGTCAATGTAAGAAGAAATGTAGAAGAATGTACTGTCAAAAATCGTCAGTTTTTTTGGTAGGTAATAGAGGCTGCATTCTACAAAACGCATTTCCAAAAATTTAACGCTGACTGCAACGGTATCAACGTGACATTTTAGATTTTGTGTTCCGTTTCGAATAATAGATGGCGCTGTATTGGCCTAATATGTCAATGTACAGCACATATTTTCGACTGCGTAGTTGAAGGTGCGTAAGGTGAATGAATTGTTGTGAATGATTAAAGTACCGTTTGATATGTGAATAACTATTGAATCTAATCTATTCAATTGTGAAATCAAAAATTCATTCACCGTCATTACTATTATTCGGTTAAGCAACCGAATAAGATTACCGATTGAGACAAGTAATGAATAAGTGAATGCCACGATTGAATAGAGTGCTGCTTGATATTCAAAGGACTTTACAATTGAATAAGTGAATAATAGATTAGATTTAATGGTCAAGAAATCAGTTAACTCCTCGGTACTAATCGGATAAGAAACCGAATATGAGAAATATTGAAGAAATTCTGCTCAGTATGAATAAAGTCCCGTTTGATATTCAGATAACTGTTAAATCCGATCTAGTATTGATTTATTCGATCGTAAAGTCACAAGAATCAGTTAACCGTTGCTACTATTCGGATAAGTAACCGAATATGAATGAATGAATGAATTGTTATGAATGATTAAAGTACCGTTTGATATGCGAATAACTATTGAATCTAATCTATTCAATTGTGAAATCAAAAATTCATTCACCGTCATTACTATTATTCGGTTAAGCAACCGAATAAGATTACCGATTGAGACAAGTAATGAATAAGTGAATGCCACGATTGAATAGAGTGCTGCTTGATATTCAAAGGACTTTACAATTGAATAAGTGAATAATAGATTAGATTTAATGGTCAAGAAATCAGTTAACTCCTCGGTACTAATCGGATAAGAAACCGAATATGAGAAATATTGAAGAAATTCTGCTCAGTATGAATAAAGTCCCGTTTGATATTCAGATAACTGTTAAATCCGATCTAGTATTGATTTATTCGATCGTAAAGTCACAAGAATCAGTTAACCGTTGCTACTATTCGGATAAGTAACCGAATATGAATGAATGAATGAATTGTTATGAATGATTAAAGTACCGTTTGATATGCGAATAACTATTGAATCTAATCTATTCAATTGTGAAATCAAAAATTCATTCACCGTCATTACTATTATTCGGTTAAGCAACCGAATAAGATTACCGATTGAGACAAGTAATGAATAAGTGAATGCCACGATTGAATAGAGTGCTGCTTGATATTCAAAGGACTTTACAATTGAATAAGTGAATAATAGATTAGATTTAATGGTCAAGAAATCAGTTAACTCCTCGGTACTAATCGGATAAGAAACCGAATATGAGAAATATTGAAGAAATGATGCTCAGTATGAATAAAGTCCCGTTTGATATTCAGATAACTGTTAAATCCGATCTAGTATTGATTTATTCGATCGTAAAGTCACAAGAATCAGTTAACCGTTGCTACTATTCGGATAAGTAACCGAATATGAATGAATGAATGAATGAATTGTTATGAATGATTAAAGTACCGTTTGATACGTGAACAACTATTGAATCTAATCTATTCAATTGTGAAATCAAAAATTCATTCACCGTCATTACTATTATTCGGTTAAGCAACTGAATAAGATTACCGATTGAGACAAGTAATGAATAAGTGAATGCCACGATTGAATAGAGTGCTGCTTGTTATTCAAATGACTTTACAATTGAATAAGTGAATAATAGATTAGATTTAATGGTCAAAAAATCAGTCAACTCCTCGGTACTAATCGGACAAGAAACCGAATATGACAAATATTGAAGAAATGACGCTCAGTATGAATAAAGTCCCGTTTGATATTCAGATAACTGTTAAATCCGATCTAGTATTGATTTATTCGATCGTAAAGTCACAAGAATCAGTTAACCGTTGCTACTATTCGGATAAGTAACCGAATATGAATGAATGAATTGTTATGAATGATTAAAGTACCGTTTGATATGCGAATAACTATTGAATCTAATCTATTCAATTGTGAAATCAAAAATTCATTCACCGTCATTACTATTATTCGGTTAAGCAACCGAATAAGATTACCGATTGAGACAAATAATGAATAAGTGAATGCCACGATTGAATAGAGTGCTGCTTGATATTCAAATGACTTTACAATTGAATAAGTGAATAATAGATTAGATTTAATGGTCAAAAAATCAGTTAACTCCTCGGTACTAATCGGATAAGAACCCGAATATGACAAATATTGAAGAAATGATGTGAAACTAAAATAAATTGGGGGTCCTAAATAGTTAGTTTTGGCGTGGAAGAAATTAATAAAAATTAGGGGATGTGTGAATCATATATTTGTGAAGGGTGTTTAATAATTTTTTTACGGCGCCCTGTACAATTTTCATTATACTTTTCACGTAAAAAAAATTCATAAAACTTATTTAAAATAAAGGAAATTACAAAAAAAAATTGCCGAAATTACAGAGTGTAACTTAACGAGAACTGGGCCCAGGCATACGCTCAAACCAAACTGTACTGGGCCCAGGCGTCCAAGTTACGTCATTATTCAAGGACATCATGATTAAAAGAAGTTTCAAAATAAAACGAAGATATTTTCACACCGAACAGATTCGTTTATATTCGATTAACCTTGTATTTACGAACCGGTTTTTATTTAAAGCGTGGCGCCCCCAAATCTAAAACGTAAATTAATACGAGTTTCCTTCGTTAGATGGCGCTAAATAAAATAAAAATCGCACAGGACGTCAAAAAGCGAAAATAATATGAATATGATTTTCCGTCGACGCTAGATGGCATCAAATTAAATTACGCAATACAATTTCAAAAGAACATTAAAGAGAAAGAATTGATTTAAATTAACTTACAAGATCTAAACTATCGCTAGATGGCGCTAGATGAATTTTCATCATGAAACGGCGCCGAATAAGATTAGTGAAACTGCAAAAGAAAATCATATTTCAATTACGTAAGTAACTTACGAAATCTGAAAAGAAAATACTTGTGATTATCTGTCGCTAGATAGCGCTAATTAAAATGAATAAAATTTCAAAAGGAAACAAAGCTATGCCGGTTTGACTTACGGTGAATTGAATACTAACGGTGACAGCATTCCCGCAAGTGAGATAGCGAACCGTTACGTCATCGCCTACCCGCTTCTCCCTCTAACACATTAACTGTCAATCAATCACTAACTGTCACAGTTGACAGTTAACGTTGGTTAATATTGTGTAAAAGGAGAAGCGGGTATGCGGTGACGTAACGGCTCGTTATCTCACCGTTAATTCACCGTGGGGTTTACCTACATACAACAGCAACTAAACGCGCCATCTACAATTTAAAAAAAATAGTATCCGCATACAGGGTGATATTGTATTACTTTTTTTAAATAACTTATTTATTATTATTACTGTAACGAAAGGGCATCATCGCATGTTAAAGCCTAGAATCCTGTTAAAGCCTAGAGTTCATAATAAATAGGTATCTCTTTAGTTCCGTATTGTAGCAATAGATGTCGTCGTCGTCGTCTTCGTCATAATTGTGGTTATCGTATCAAAATACATACTTTTATACTCCTCTCAACAGAGAAGATTTCAAACTTTAACTGCAACACTGAATAATAGATGGCGCTGCATTAACTAAATCTGTCAATGTACTGTCAAAAATCGTCAGTTTTTTTGGTAGGTAATAGAGGCTGCATTCTACAAAAAGCATTTCCAAAAATTTAACGTTGACTGCAACGGTATCAACGTGACATTTTAGATTTTGTGTTCCGTTTCGAATAATAGATGGCGCTGTATTGGCCTAATATGTCAATGTGCAGCACATATTTGCGACTGCGTAGTTGAATTACGCGAAGGTCAGTTACGAGACCGGCTGAATACCCGTTTCGGTCATTCATGTTCCCAATTTCGATAAACTCTTTCAAAATCTTTCTATTTTGAAGTTCTGGGATGATTTCGAAGCAATGCATTTGCATTGCCCCACAAAATTTTCATGACTTCTACCCTCCTCACCTTCACTTGAAGTACTCGACAAGAAATCTTCACTGCACTGTCCACGTTTAAGTAACACAGAAGGGAATGTTCTATTAATGCATTGGTGTTTTGTTTAGCGACATCTCTTGAAATGTTCTCCAACTAAATTATTAAAACGCGGGAAATACTCATACTTGAAAGATGAAGTAAGTCAAGGCAAACGGAAAGTTCCAAAGTGCACGAAATCTTTTTATTACTAATAAAATTACTCACAATTATGTGCAAAATTGAAGACTTTGAAAATGTAAAACGAATTGGTTGTTTCCGATGGTGAACAAGTTCTGCTGACTAAACGAATCAGCTGTTCCCCTCGACTAGCAAACAGTGGAGATAGGGGTGGGTCTAATTACGATGGTAAAAAAAAGGGCGCCAGGAGACTCGTTTAACAAACCGAACGTAAACAATCAGTCGACGTCTCCAATCGACAGAATTGGGCAGAAAATCAAACGTACATACAGGCTTATTTACTCACTGGTACGTGAGGGAGGTGTAAACAAACACACGCTTAAAGTTAATAAAATTCAAGTTTTATTATAAACTCAAGTAGGCTCACAAACAATTTACACAAGGTTCGGCGAGTGATTATTTATCGCGAAACTTAATCTAAGCTGCAGATTTTAACACGACAGCTTAATTTACGCTGCGATTTACTACAGTAGGCGCAGCACAACAAATAAGACCGAAACTCGCGCTCTATTCGATTATGCAAGAGAAATAAAAAATATAAACCAACCGATCCACGAACTGTCACATTAAATTAAGTTGGGAATACCTTAACCTTATGACAGCGTCCAGTCGGTGCATCTGGTCAAAGTTACCAACCGAAGCGCGGTGGTCGGTGGATAGTCACGACGGCCTCTGTCGATCGCGGGCAGCGTCAACAATCCGGTTCAAACTGGACTCGCAGGGATCGTTAAGATGGCTAGTCAGGTTTCCCCTATGGGAGCAGTAGGTTCGACAATGATACGAGTTGACTCGGTTTGAGCCCAACTCACTACGGCACAACTTACAAGGCTGAAGCGCAGCAGAAGTAGTTGGAACTAGAACTAGAAGTCGAACCAAAACTAGAAGCCTATATGAAAAGAAACGACGACATTAGCGATCACATTGGCTTTCGTCATTACTCGATATATTTTACCTGCGATTACCTGGAGATAGGGGTGGGTCTAATTACGATGGTAAAAATTATTAAAGGGCGCCAGGAGACTCGTTTAACCAACCGAATGTAAACGATCAGTCGACGTCTCCAATCGACAGAATTGGCCAGAAAATCAAATGTAAATAGAAATGATGTTCAGTGTGAATAAAGTCCCGTTTTGATATTCAGATAACTGTTAAATCCGATCTAGTATTGATTTATTCAATCGTAAAGTCACAAGAATCAGTTAACCTTTGCTGCTATTCGGATAAGTAACCGAATATGAATGAATGAGTTGTTATGAATGATTAAAGTACCGTTTGATATGTGAATAACTATTGAATCTAATCTATTCAATTGTGAAATCAAAAATTCATTAACCGTCATTACTATTATTCGGTTGCTTAACCGATTGAGACAAATAATGAATAAATGAATGCCACGATTGAATAGAGCGCTGCGCGTGCGCGGTTGCCTGTCGTGACCTTTGCTAGGCGTAACAACGCGTAAACGCTATACGTAAATGACAAGTAAAAAATAAATAAGTAACAGGTGGCACTTCTTTACCTGTTTGTTATTATTAAAGTAAATTCTCGCTTTGGCACCCGAATCCTTGCGCGTAGAGCTCCCGACCTTGAGGTACCGTACGCCAAAAGACTTACTGGCGTCGTTATTTTGGCCCCGCTGAGAGAATCGGACTTAAGAAAGATTGAACGATTATTTAAGTAGCACCCGAACTCTTGCACGTAGCGCTGGCGAACTTGAGGCACCGCAGCGCCGCCTATGCGCCAAAAGACTTACTCGCGTCGTTATTTTGGCCCTGCTAAGAGAATCGGGCTTAAAGAAGCTTGAACGTTAGGGAGCGTTTAGGAAACTTTAATTCCATACAATATTTCAAGTCGTCCCTTTCGTCAAAAAAAACAACTTGACGAACTTTTTAATTACATCCGCTCACAAAATGTACAACATGTGATAAGGCTTTCGTGACCTTTGCTGCTGCTTTGAAAAATCCTTTCGCGATAGAATAAGTTTGGGAATCGCTTGGGGGAGGGGGGGGGGACATTAAGTGCCAACAATTTTTGAACAAGCCATCCTGCTTGCCTAAAATCCTGCGTGGGCCTATCAAACGCTTTAAAAGTCTTGTTAAAGTAGAGTGTCGAGTAGAATTACCCTAAATTACTACAAACTTTTGTGATGAAAAATTGAACGATTTTAAAAAATATTGTATGAACCTCGTATTATATAGATATATATGAATATCGTATTTATTGATGTATCAATATTTTTTCTTTTACATATCGTTATTCGATAATAAATTTGATTATCCATATATCGATATTTTTGTACAGTACTAATTAAGGGATGCTTAAAATAAAAACATGCTATTTCATTTTATCCGGATTATTTTGAGTCCGAATTATCGGAGCTCTGCAATAATGTGAAAATTCTTGAATTCTTTAACAACAATCAGTTATTTACAACAAATATTCTTAACACTATCATTACAAACTTCAAAGGATGAAGCTTTTTATTTAATAATGGGTAATTTAAAATTTCCACCGCAAAATATTTGTGAAACATAAATTTGAAATAAATTTGTTTTTGTAGAATCAGTTTTCATTAAAGTAAAATTCATTTAATCGGCCATTCTTATGAAGAATGAAATAAAAATCGCGTCGAAAGTAAAAAAATAAATGTATTTCGTGAAAGTAAGGAGATACAGTAAATACATAATACCGATGATTTTAATGTACAGGGTTTTTGTTTATATTTTGAACGGTACCTACACGTTTTATTATTAGACATACCAAAAAATGTTAAATAGAAAAGTTTTAGGGATTTACCCAAGCCGCCAGAATATTTATACTAAAAACAAAAACAAATGACGATCGGAAACCTAACAAATGAGTATCAACTTTGTTATTTTAAATGGAACACTCAGTATATTTTCTCGAATTAAGAAAGATATTTTCCTCCTAGTTCCAAAAATATGTAGTTTGGTTTCATAATTTTTGCAATATTTAAGTTTAAAATTATTATTGTTTTGGCATATTTTGATAAATTTATTTTATATAGTACGTTTATTTGTCATAGTTGTTAGTGTTTTGTCTTATAAAATGTCCCAGATGAGCAGTCTTTTAATTATAATGAACACTTGTTACATAATATCATTTTTATTAATCAAAGTAAATTAATTTTTTTTAATTTCAAACTTAAAAATAGCAAAAAGTATGAAACCAAATGTAGACAAACTACATGTTTTTGGAATTAGCAAGAAAATATCTTTCATAATTCGAGAAAATATACTGAGTGTTTCATTTAAAATAACAAAGTTGATACTCATTTGTTAAGTGTCCGATCGTCATTTGTTTCGTTTTTTAGCAAATTCTGGCGGTTCAGGTAAATCCCTAAAACTTTTGTATTTAACATTTTTTGGTATGTCTAATAATAAAATGTGTAGGTACTGTTCAAAATATAAACAAAAACCCTGTACATATATAAGATATACAGTATGGAAAAAGCAAAGAACAAATTCGATAAAAAATAAACTATTGAGTTTTAATAAAAATCCAAAAACAGGTCAATTTTTGTTTTGTTTTTTTATTATACACTTTTTGACATCGAACTGAAATATACAGGGCAATACATGCAAAAGTTATGATGTATTTTTTATTGATATTTTAGTAGGTCAGATATATGTTAAAATTGCCGTGTCAGAATTTTTACGTCTTGCATAAGAAAATTTTTGAGAAATTCACATTTAAATCAAAAGAAAAAATTTAACTTTTTGAACGTTTATTATTTTATTTCTACATTTTGAGCAGTTTGATTTAACTACATACAAAATTAATTGCAAAATAATATAGTAAGTTATATTACTTTTTTCATTGAATGGAGTTTAATTTTTTGGTTTAGTTTTAATGTAATCATAGCTTTTACATGAATGCTGGAATAATATATTTTTTAAATTTGTAATTTTTTGTTGTATTATTGGATTGTATGGAGATTTATTTCAATTCCATACAATCCAGTAATAGAATTTCTTACAAATTAAAAAAAAAACTTAATATTATTTCAACATGGGATTCATATAAAAGCTATAGTTACATTAAAACTAAACTAAGAAAGGAAACTCCATTCATTATATTATTTTGAATTAGGTATTACATATTTTTCTACATTTAACCGATATCCTTGCAATATTTCTGTTAAAAATGTAAAGTTAATTTTTTGGATTTCAATATAAATGTTCTCAAAAATTTTCTTACGCAAAAGGTACACGGCAATTACATGACCTACTAAAAATATCAACAATAAATACAGGGTTCTCATAAAAAAAAATGTCGATGACATCATAACTTTTACACGTATCGCCTTGTATATTTAAGTTCAACGTCAAAAAGTGTATAGCTTAAAACAAAACTTGACCTATTTTTGAATTTTTGTTAAAACTCAATAGTTTATTTTTTTATCAAATTTGTTCCTTACTTTTTTTCCACACTGTATGTAATTAAATACAATAAGAATAAATATGAACATTAATAACTCTTAATCATATCTGGTTTTAATAAAATGTTACATAGAAGTAGGTGCTTTCAAACCTTTCTGCTGGTGATGATTTCTATAATACTTGTTTTCGGGATTCTAGCATGGACATTTTTTATTCTGAATTGAACATTTTACTTGGATAATTGTTTCATGTGACTTAGAAAAATGGTATAGCTTGAAGAAATGGCGCGGTCGATAGTTTAGGTTGAAGAGAAGGTTTGATTTAAGTAGATAACATTGGCAGACGACGCGACGTAACTTGAAGAAAACAAAAACAAATGGAATATCTCAATCTTGAGTTAACATGATATGGCTTTCATAACCTTTGCTGCTTTGAAAAATCCTTTCGCGATTGGGAATCGCGGGGGGGGGGGGGCATTAAGTGCCAGCCGTTTTTTAAGAAGCCTGCGTGGGCCTATCAAATCTAATTAAACGTTTTAGTTTAAAAGTCTTGTTAAAGTGGAGTGTCGGCGGCGGAGGGGTTGTCCGCGGAACGTGGGGGTACGATAAGAGCCCGCGATCCTTAAAAGCGTTCCGCGATAGTAAAAATTCAGGGGTAGAATGAAACAGAGCTGTGAGGATTAGGGTTAAAACTAGGGCGTCATTGGTAGGGGTCGTTATTGGTAAGGGTATGGCGGTCTTTAAAAGTGGCTTTTCGAATAGTAAAAACTCGTCAATTATTGTAATAGAGCTATGAGTACAATGCCCCAATAAAGAGATGTCTCCCCCATGAAATGTTAAGCTCCTCTCCACTCGTTTGTCCGCCTATTCGGCATGGTGCTATCACACTCGGTAGGGGAGACGTCTTTTTTCTGGATGACTGTACATGTATTAGGGTCGATGGTGGGGGTTGTCGACAAAACGAAAACGTAGGTGCGTAAGGATTACGGCGCTCCTTAAAAATCGCCTCCTTCCGCAACAGTAAAGGTACGCGAAGCTGTCAGGATTAGGGTTAAAAATAGGTTGTCCACTAAATGTAAGTGCGGTAAGGGTTAAAAAAAAAACGAGAGAATGTCGTTCGTATTTAGACAAGTTTGGTAAATCAGGTTCCCTCCTGTTGATTCTTTCCTCGTTGATTCGTTCCAACGAGGAAAGAATAACAGGAGGGTGTGACATAATACACACACAGTAGTTTCTTGTCCAGTGTGGTCACTTAAAATGTCTACTGTACATTAATTTCTACTACTGTACAATAATTTCTTTAAGTAAATTATGTATTGAGAACAAGAACATAATAATTCTTAGAAAAACTCGTCGTTACGGTTTTAATTATTAGCAATTTTGGAACAAAAAACTAATGCCAATACTTAAAGGTAAACTGTCCCAGCTTGTCAAAATACGAAAAAATTAGTCAAAATTCAAAATCGGTATCAGTAATTTATGAAATTATTATTCATTTCAAAATGAACGCGGAAATAAAATTTGATTAGATTTGTTTCATATTGTATCCAGATACTTTTTGAGCCACACATAAAAAAAAAGCACCCGGTATACTTAATTCTGGGTTCGGCTGGTTTAAATAACTTGATAAAAATCATGTTTAAAATCACTGATTTTAATGAAGTGATTTTTATTTTTAAAAAATCATAATGTTTTAAAATTTGTACAAAGTTATTAATGAAGCGAAATTTCGACAAGTTTCAACGAGCACACAAGTGTCCGTTTGTCGGCGCTCATATTTTTCAGACTCGCAGAGACAAGTCGCCTGAGTTTTTAAAGTAAATTTGAGTTCTAAGAATAATCAATATATTTTTTTTTTAATTTAAATCAGTGATTTTTTCTTTAATCGTGAATTTCATCAACACTGATTTTAAGACATTTGACACTCATGAAATTTTTGACGGGAAATAAAACAAAAGACGATCGACACACTTACGTACGCACTTATAAATAAAGAAAATTTTTCAAAATGTTAAAGATAGTAAAAAAAAAGTTTGGTAAATCAGGCTTTTATTGGGTTCCCTCCTGTTAATTCTTTCCTCGTCGGTTCAGTCTAACGAGGAAATAATAACAGGAGGAAGTGACATAATACACACACACAAGCTGAGTTCGGCAATGTGATCTTTTTCATCAATCACCTCTGAATCGTTCGATAATGAAAAACGGAGCTTACTTTGACCAGATCTGGAGCGTTCGACAATTACAGATCAGATGAAAAAGATCGCGCTCGCTCAGCTCGGAATATTTTGGAGGAGCTCTTCGATTTAGAACTTGTCAAGTAGGTTATGTATATATATTTTCATGAATTAGGAATAATCGTCGTCTAATTTAAACGATTTAGTCTTGTACTGCGTAAAATAACGAGAGCAAGACGAATCTCAACATTATAATGAGCATAATTAATTTCAAGAAATAGTGTTTGATGATGAGGAACACAACCAATTTCTAAAAGTGACTGTTGGAAGAAAATCGAGTATTTCAAATATTAAGATTGTCTTCAAATAGAAGAATTAATAAAATTCTGTTTATTTGCAAACTCAACTTAAGAGATGGCGTTGTACATTCAAAGAATAATAAGACATCAATGAATTACAGTTTTTTTTAAATTTTGGGGCCGAGTTTACGTTCACAACTCTGTTGGTCTATTGCCAAGGAAAAATTGACTGTAGTACAGTCCGCGGTCAAGAGATGGCGCTTCGGGTTATTAATTAATTGGCAACACTTCAGCGCTTTCGTTCTTAAATAAGAGATGACGTTGTAAATTCCAGGCAGAATTAGTTTCTGAATAAATTGATCGATGGCAAAAGAATTCGTCGTGAAGTGCAATTTTCAATCAAGAGATGGCGCTTTACTTTAATTCATTGCAAAAATTCGTTCTTAAATAAGAGATGGCGTTGTAAATTTCAGGCAGAATTAGTTTCTGAATAAATTGGTCGATGGCAAGAGAATTCGCTGTGAAGTTCAATTTTGCGTTCAAGAGATGGCGCTTTACGTAATTAATTGCAAAATTTCGTTCTTAAATAAGAGCTAGCGTTGTAAATTTCGGGCAGAGATTGAACATCTTCGAATCCGAAAGAGGTGCTAAAGTAGACGACAAAGAGAGAGTTTGAAATTTCAGTTTAGGAATTTCCATTCTTACTTAAGAGATGGCGGTGTACATTCAAAGAATGATGAGACATTAATGAATTGCAGTTTTTTTTTTATTTTGGGGCCGAGTTTACGTTCACAACTCTATTGATCTATTGTCACAAGAAAGAAATTCACTGTAGTACAGTCTGCGGTCAAGAGATGGCGCTTCAGTTATTAATTAACTGGCAACACTTCAGCATAGATAATAGATCATTTAAGTTTATAAAGAATCTGTACTCCAATTGCTCGAAATCGTTCGCCGTTAAGTTTGCTCATGTGGAGCACTCTGAGATCAGCTGATTAAGATCTCACTAGCTCTGCTCGAATCGCCGAGCGCATTGCCGAACTCACCTACAGGGTTGTGTTCATAAACTACACCTTCGAGTGCACCCTGGGCGCATCTTTCTCACTCACAAGTTTTTAGTTATTTTGCGTCTCGCTCATCAGTTTTAAGAAGTCTAGTGTTTACATGATTTCCATGACAACGAGATCACTTTTCACGTCCCACTTTTAAGTAGGGTAAAGAAAATGTGTTTGTTGCTATGGAAACACACGCCTGATTTAGTACTTTATGATTCTTATGTGAGAAGCAAAACGTATAAATACATTTATGCGAGAGAGATCACAATATTACCCGAGAGTGACCCTAGAGTGTAATTTATGAACACAACCCAGTAATTTCTTGTCCAATGTGGTCACTTAAAATGGCTACAGTATATCATTGGCGCACACAACCACATAGTTCACCATTGTTCACATTTATTACACTAAATTTAACAAAATGAAATCTTAAAAATATAAATAGTATTCTAGACACTGGGGTTCTATCAGTAAAAGCGCTTGGTAGTTGGAAGGAACGTACAATAGAGGACAAAAAAATCCGGGCAAGAGTTTGACTTGTCGTTCGTATTTAGACAGGCTTGGGAAATCAGGCTTTTATTGGATTCCCTCCTGTTAATTCTTTCCTCGTCGGTTCATTCCAACGAGGAAAGAATAACAGGAGGGAGCGACATAATACGCACACACAGACGCAGTAGTTTCTTGTCCAATGTGGTCACTTAAAATGGCTACAGTATATCATTGGCGCACACAACCACATAGTTCACCATTGTTCACATTTATTACACTAAATTCAACAAAATGAAATCTTGAAAATATAAATTGTATTCTAGACACTGGGGTTCTATCAGTAAAAGTGCTTCGTAGTTGGAAGGAACGTACTATAGAGGACAAAAAAATCCGGGCAAGAGTTTGACTTGTCGTTCGTATTTAGACAAGCTTCTTAAATCAGGCACTGGTGACTGAGAAAATTTCTTTAAGTAAATTATGTATTGAGAACAAGAACATAATAATTCTTAGAAAAACTCGTCGTTACGGTTTTAATTATTAGCGATTTTGGAACAAAAAACTAATGCCAATACCTAAAGGTAAACTGTCACAGTTTGTCAAAATACGAAAAAAATTAGTCAAAATTCAAAATCGGTATCAGAAATTTATGAAAATTTATGAAATTATTATTCATTTCAAAATGAACGCGGAAATAAAACTTGATTAGATTTGTTTCATATTTTATCTGGATTCTTTTTGAGCCACGCTTAAAAAAAAACACCCGGTATACTTAATTCCTCGCAGAGACAAGTCGCCTGAGTTTTTAAAGTAAATTTGAGTTCTAAGAATAATCAATATATATATTTTTTTTAAATTTAAATCAGCGATTTTTTTCTTTAATCGTGAATTTCATCAACACTGATTTGAAGACATTTGACAGTCATGAAATTTTTGACGGGAAATAAAACAAAAGACGATCGACACACTTACATACGCACTTATAAATAAAGAAAAAGTGTTAAAGAAAGTAAAAAAAAAGTTAAAAGTAAAAAAAAAAACGAGAGAATGTCGTGGGTATTTAGACAAATTTGGCAAACCAGGCTTTTATTGGGTTCCCTCCTGTTAATTCTTTCCTCGTCGGTTCATTCCAACGAGGAAAGAATAACAGGAGGGAGCGACATAATGCACACACAGACACAGTAGTTTCTTGTCCAATGTGGTCACTTAAAATGGTTACCGTGTATCATTGGCGCACGCAACCACATATAAGCGTTTTACAAAATCCTGGAACGACCACAAACCGCATAGTTCACCATTGTTTATAATACGTTTGTTACACTAAATTTAACAAAATAAAATCTTAAAAATATAAATTGTATTTGGTAAATCAGGTTTTTATTGAAGTTATATTTCTGTTGAGCGTCAAAATTACTAGTGACATTTTGTATGGGAATCTGTATTAAACGTCAAAAATATTGGTGGGTTTACATTGTACAAATTATGTGCCCGGATTTTATTGTCCGTTACTGTACAGGAGTGGTGAAAAAAAGTGACTCGTCACATTGAAGTCTAACGACATACTGATTTATATTTACGTATACACCTTCTGTATTAGTGACAACGCGCGCAAGTTGAACTTCATTTAAGTAAACAGCAAATTAAATGCGACAGCTGTAATAATTTACTACTTTGACAGAACGAAAGCCAATTTACAATACAAAAGAAAGAGTGAGTCGGTTTTTTTGTCCGCAAGTGCATTTTTCAGTGTCGGTAATTTTCCATGTACGCATTTTTCTATGTGAGCATTTTTCGGTGTGCGCAATTTTCGTTGTGCCCTTTTTTCTTGTCCGCATTTTTCGCTGTGGGCTTTTTTTGTGCGCAATTTTCGTGTGCGCTTTTTTCTGGTCACTGATTTCGCCCTCTCGTGTTCCTTCTCGTAATAATCGACGAGTGTCTCCATCCTAATTCGGTCAACCTAAGAGTGCAAGACCTGGCACTCCAACATCTTCTTGCCCTTCTTCCTAATTCTCCCTTGCACGTCGCGTTCCGCCTCGGTAATCGTCGTTTTCGTCTCCTGCGTCAAGCACTTCCCGACGGTCTCCTCCAACATGTTCTTCTGCTTCACCAGCTCGTTGAGATCCTCGTTCAGTTTATCAAGGACCTTACAGTCTTCTTCGCTGACCTTGTCCTGAACTTTACAAGCCATTTCGGTGGGTTTACCGTTAACCTGAGCGCCTTTCTCGGAAAGTTTATTAACAAGAAGGGAAGCGTAGATTATGTTTCCCATAAGCGACGAAGACTTCAAAGGCAACACTATGACGAATTTGTGCAAGTAAATAAAAGCGAGAATTTCGAAAGGTGGTGCCACAACGTTTCCCTCTGAGGTAAACAATCAAAGATGATTGTTTCAATTTTTTTAATGGTGGACTTTTCAAGTCTTCAAAAAATGTTAATGTGCATGGATGGTCCTTAGTAGCTCCCTCTTAATTCCCTTGATGTCTTTTCTGTCAATTCTTCAACCTCTTAACGACCTCACACGTCTTATGGTCAATCTCAAAACTGGTATTCAACGAAAATATTATATGCATTGTCTTTGGTAAAATATGCATAATTTATTGTACGTTTTCTCGAGCTTTTTATCGTAAGCGTCTAAATCCTTTTCGGATTAGGCCATTTTCTTCTTGATCTTTTCCAGGTCATTCAGGGTTTCCTTCCATGAACTTCTTCAACGCCATCTCTTCAACTTCTTCTCCTTCGTACTGAATTTTATCGAAGACGTTTTCGATTTGCTCCAGAATGTGACCGATCTTTTCCTCCACCGCGCACCTTTGCACCGACAAGACGTCCAATCTCTCGGCGACCTCACAAATCTTGTGGTCAATCTTGGAACTGTGCATTTTCGAAATTTTATAGTATAGTTTTTAGTTTCAAACTATAACGTTATAGCGTTTAACCGCGCTGTTCGTTAAAGAAGAATTTCGAAGGTTCTCATTCCTCAAATAAGCTACCAATCAAAAAACGTTTATTTGGAACAGAGACAATACATAAATATGCAAAATATTCACCACCACACGTCAACTCGACAGATCTTCCCTTCGGAGTACTTTTCGTAATGCTTGCAGGTCTTCTGTAGTTGCTTATCGTACGTGCCGAACACCACCTGAGCCTTCTTCCTTATCCTTTCTATCTCGCACAAGATGCGGTCTTTGCATTCGTTGACCGCGCTCTTACTCAATGTGCGCTGGACTTCCTTCTCCGCCGTTTCGATGCGTTTGTTCACCTCTGTGATCTCCTTCATGCAACAGTAGACGCTTTCGACAGCTCTCGTCCAAGATTTCCAGGTCGTTCGACACCTTCTGGATCTTTTCCAAAGCACGGCACATTTCGAATGGGAAGACGAAAACGGACAGTACTACTAAAAGAGAAACGTTAGGACAGAGATTTCTTTGGGTTCTTGAGCGCGAGAATTTCGAATTGGGTTTTGCCAAAATTCGCCTTAACGACCGTTGTTTTCCCCGCCGCACTTTTTATAGTGCTTGCAAGCTTCGGCCAGTTGCTGTTCGTACTTGGCCAGTATTTTATGGGCCCTCCTCTGGGCCTGCTTCAATCTGTTGATTTCGCACTTCACCCTCGCCTGACAATCCTTCGCCATCTTGTCGAGCAAGGCCTCCTGTATTTCCCGCTCGGCTTGCTCGATCTGCTGATTCATATCCATGATGTCCTTCAGGGCGTGCGCGATTTTCTCCTCGAGTGCGGACTTTTCTTCGTCCAGGCACTCCAGTTGGGAGTTGATTTGGTTCAAGGCCTCCGTTTCGGTCATGTCTACAAACTGGAACACGGAAAGTGACAAGGCGTCTCTTGTTGCAACTTAACAGAGAATTTCGAACCGCTGGTCTTCCTTGCGTTCTCCAAATTTCTCTCGATCTCGCAATCGATAGAAAGCTGGCAGGATGTGTTGACAACAAACAAACAAATTCCGCCACGCCTTTGGACAACGTACCAAAAAAAAAAAAAAAAGTAATAATTAAAAAGTCCAAAGCAAAAACCTAATCTGTGTTTTGGCTTCCTATTTGAAACCGAGTGATTTGAACTAGGAGACCAAAGAGAAGCGAGCAAGACCTCGGTGAAAAACGTCGAGGCGTGAATTTTGGCAGGTTTGGAAATGGACTTTCGAAATTCTCGTTTAGTGTGTGGCGGCGCAAGCGAGAGTGCAACTTACCGAGAAATTTTGACTGAGGTCCGAAAGGGAAAATTTTTGCAATGAGGACACGAAAATTTTGTTTGTTTACACTGACATGTCAATGGATGTTTACAGAAAGGCCAACTTGGCAATTTCTTTTTTGTTTCCGATTCGAATACGCCACCCCATTTTTTTTTACAAGATTTGATTCCATTTCTTAAACAATTTGATTTGTGCAATGAATTGTATTTATCATTGGCCATCTGGAAAATTAGAACATGTTCGGAACTTGTGGCTTAGAATATCTTGAAATCGTAGATAAAGAAAAAAGAAACGAGTAACGTACCGTACTTTGGTTCGCAGTCAATACAGAGCGAACCAAAATATTTCGTTACCTTTTTCGAGGAATTTATAATATGCTATCTTATTTTTCTTATGAAACTAGTCCGCAATAAACTTTTATTGACAGCACGCTGTAAAATATACGCATGCGAAAGTTTGAGATTTTTTTAAAAATAAACTAGGGGGGGTTACATCGCAATTTTTTTATATGTTACGTAAAAGCCTTTGGGAATTAATGTCCTGAAGAAATTTTCCAAAAATTTTCATGGCAACTACCCAGCAATAAACTTTTATTGACAGCACGCTGTAAAATATACGCATGCGAAAGTTTGAGATTTTTTTAAAAATAAACTAGGGGGGGTTACATCGCAATTTTTTTATATGTTGCGTAAAGGCCTTTGGGAATTAATGTCCTGAAGAAATTTTCCAAAAATTTTCATGGCAACTACCCAGCAATAAACTTTTATTGACAGCACGCTGTAAAATATACGCATGCGAAAGTTTGAGATTTTTTTAAAAATAAACTAGGGGGGGTTACATCGCAATTTTTTTATATGTTGCGTAAAGGCCTTTGGGAATTAATGTCCTGAAGAAATTTTCCAAAAATTTTCATGGCAACTAGTCCGCAATAAACTTTTATTGACAGCACGCTGTAAAATATACGCATGCGAAAGTTTGAGATTTTTTTAAAAATAAACTAGGGGGGGTTACATCGCAATTTTTTTATATGTTTTGTAAAAACCTTTAGGAATTACTGTCCTGAAGAAATTTTCCAAAAATTTTCATGGCAACTACCCAGCAATAAACTTTTATTGACAGCACGCTGTAAAATATACGCATGCGAAAGTTTGAGATTTTTTTAAAAATAAACTAGGGGGAGTTACCTCGCAATTTTTTTATATGTTGCGTAAAGGCCTTTGGGAATTAATGTCCTGAAGAAATTTTCCAAAAATTTTCATGGCAACTAGTCCGCAATAAACTTTTATTGACAGCACGCTGTAAAATATACGCATGCGAAAGTTTGAGATTTTTTTAAAAATAAACTAGGGGGGGTTACATCGCAATTTTTTTATATGTTGCGTAAAGGCCTTTGGGAATTAATGTCCTGAAGAAATTTTCCAAAAATTTTCATGGCAACTAGTCCGCAATAAACTTTTATTGACAGCACGCTGTAAAATATACGCATGCGAAAGTTTGAGATTTTTTTAAAAATAAACTAGGGGGAGTTACATCGCAATTTTTTTATATGTTACGTAAAAGCCTTTGGGAATTAATGTCCTGAAGAAATTTTCCAAAAATTTTCATGGCAACTACCCAGCAATAAACTTTTATTGACAGCACGCTGTAAAATATACGCATGCGAAAGTTTGAGATTTTTTTAAAAATAAACTAGGGGGGGTTACATCGCAATTTTTTTATATGTTGCGTAAAGGCCTTTGGGAATTAATGTCCTGAAGAAATTTTCCAAAAATTTTCATGGCAACTAGTCCGCAATAAACTTTTATTGACAGCACGCTGTAAAATATACGCATGCGAAAGTTTGAGATTTTTTTCAAAATAAACTAGGGGGGGTTACATCGCAATTTTTTTATATGTTACGTAAAGGCCTTTGGGAATTAATGTCCTGAAGAAATTTTCCAAAAATTTTCATGGCAACTAGTCCGCAATAAACTTTTATTGACAGCACGCTGTAAAATATACGCATGCGAAAGTTTGAGATTTTTTTAAAAATAAACTAGGGGGGGTTACATCGCAATTTTTTTATATGTTGCGTAAAGGCCTTTGGGAATTAATGTCCTGAAGAAATTTTCCAAAAATTTTCATGGCAACTAGTCCGCAATAAACTTTTATTGACAGCACGCTGTAAAATATACGCATGCGAAAGTTTGAGATTTTTTTAAAAATAAACTAGGGGGAGTTACATCGCAATTTTTTTATATGTTACGTAAAAGCCTTTGGGAATTAATGTCCTGAAGAAATTTTCCAAAAATTTTCATGGCAACTACCCAGCAATAAACTTTTATTGACAGCACGCTGTAAAATATACGCATGCGAAAGTTTGAGATTTTTTTAAAAATAAACTAGGGGGGGTTACATCGCAATTTTTTTATATGTTACGTAAAAGCCTTTGGGAATTAATGTCCTGAAGAAATTTTCCAAAAATTTTCATGGCAACTACCCAGCAATAAACTTTTATTGACAGCACGCTGTAAAATATACGCATGCGAAAGTTTGAGATTTTTTTAAAAATAAACTAGGGGGGGTTACATCGCAATTTTTTTATATGTTGCGTAAAGGCCTTTGGGAATTAATGTCCTGAAGAAATTTTCCAAAAATTTTCATGGCAACTAGTCCGCAATAAACTTTTATTGACAGCACGCTGTAAAATATACGCATGCGAAAGTTTGAGATTTTTTTAAAAATAAACTAGGGGGAGTTACCTCGCAATTTTTTTATATGTTGCGTAAAGGCCTTTGGGGATTAATGTCCTGAAGAGATTTTCCAAAAATTTTCATGGCAACTAGTCCGCAATAAACTTTTATTGACAGCACGCTGTAAAATATACGCATGCGAAAGTTTGAGATTTTTTTAAAAATAAACTAGGGGGGGTTACATCGCAATTTTTTTATATGTTGCGTAAAGGCCTTTGGGAATTAATGTTCTGAAGAAATTTTCCTAAAATTTTCATGGCAACTAGTCCGCAATAAACTTTTATTGACAGCACGCTGTAAAATATACGCATGCGAAAGTTTGAGATTTTTTTAAAAATAAACTAGGGGGAGTTACCTCGCAATTTTTTTATATGTTGCGTAAAGGCCTTTGGGGATTAATGTCCTGAAGAGATTTTCCAAAAATTTTCATGGCAACTAGTCCGCAATAAACTTTTATTGACAGCACGCTGTAAAATATACGCATGCGAAAGTTTGAGATTTTTTTAAAAATAAACTAGGGGGGGTTACATCGCAATTTTTTTATATGTTGCGTAAAGGCCTTTGGGAATTAATGTCCTGAAGAAATTTTCCAAAAATTTTCATGGCAACTACCCAGCAATAAACTTTTATTGACAGCACGCTGTAAAATATACGCATGCGAAAGTTTGAGATTTTTTTAAAAATAAACTAGGGGGGGTTATATCGCAATTTTTTTATATGTTGCGTAAAAGCCTTTGGGAATTAATGTCCTGAAGAAATTTTCCAAAAATTTTCATGGCAACTACTCAGCAATAAACTTTTATTGACAGCACGCTGTAAAATATACGCATGCGAAAGTTTGAGATTTTTTTAAAAATAAACTAGGGGGGGTTACATCGCAATTTTTTTATATGTTTTGTAAAAACCTTTGGGAATTAATGTCCTGAAGAAATTTTCCAAAAATTTTCATGGCAACTACCCAGCAATAAACTTTTATTGACAGCACGCTGTAAAATATACGCATGCGAAAGTTTGAGATTTTTTTAAAAATAAACTAGGGGGGGTTACATCGCAATTTTTTTATATGTTGCGTAAAGGCCTTTGGGAATTAATGTCCTGAAGAAATTTTCCAAAAATTTTCATGGCAACTACCCAGCAATAAACTTTTATTGACAGCACGCTGTAAAATATACGCATGCGAAAGTTTGAGATTTTTTTAAAAATAAACTAGGGGGGGTTATATCGCAATTTTTTTATATGTTGCGTAAAAGCCTTTGGGAATTAATGTCCTGAAGAAATTTTCCAAAAATTTTCATGGCAACTACTCAGCAATAAACTTTTATTGACAGCACGCTGTAAAATATACGCATGCGAAAGTTTGAGATTTTTTTAAAAATAAACTAGGGGGGGTTACATCGCAATTTTTTTATATGTTTTGTAAAAACCTTTGGGAATTACTGTCCTGAAGAAATTTTCCAAAAATTTTCATGGCAACTACCCAGCAATAAACTTTTATTGACAGCACGCTGTAAAATATACGCATGCGAAAGTTTGAGATTTTTTTAAAAATAAACTAGGGGGGGTTACATCGCAATTTTTTTATATGTTTTGTAAAAACCTTTGGGAATTAATGTCCTGAAGAAATTTTCCAAAAATTTTCATGGCAACTACCCAGCAATAAACTTTTATTGACAGCACGCTGTAAAATATACGCATGCGAAAGTTTGAGATTTTTTTAAAAATAAACTAGGGGGGGTTACATCGCAATTTTTTTATATGTTGCGTAAAGGCCTTTGGGAATTAATGTCCTGAAGAAATTTTCCAAAAATTTTCATGGCAACTACCCAGCAATAAACTTTTATTGACAGCACGCTGTAAAATATACGCATGCGAAAGTTTGAGATTTTTTTAAAAATAAACTAGGGGGGGTTATATCGCAATTTTTTTATATGTTGCGTAAAAGCCTTTGGGAATTAATGTCCTGAAGAAATTTTCCAAAAATTTTCATGGCAACTACTCAGCAATAAACTTTTATTGACAGCACGCTGTAAAATATACGCATGCGAAAGTTTGAGATTTTTTTAAAAATAAACTAGGGGGGGTTACATCGCAATTTTTTTATATGTTTTGTAAAAACCTTTGGGAATTACTGTCCTGAAGAAATTTTCCAAAAATTTTCATGGCAACTACCCAGCAATAAACTTTTATTGACAGCACGCTGTAAAATATACGCATGCGAAAGTTTGAGATTTTTTTAAAAATAAACTAGGGGGGGTTATATCGCAATTTTTTTATATGTTGCGTAAAAGCCTTTGGGAATTAATGTCCTGAAGAAATTTTCCAAAAATTTTCATGGCAACTACTCAGCAATAAACTTTTATTGACAGCACGCTGTAAAATATACGCATGCGAAAGTTTGAGATTTTTTTAAAAATAAACTAGGGGGGGTTACATCGCAATTTTTTTATATGTTACGTAAAAGCCTTTGGGAATTAATGTCCTGAAGAAATTTTCCAAAAATTTTCATGGCAACTAGTCCGCAATAAACTTTTATTGACAGCACGCTGTAAAATATACGCATGCGAAAGTTTGAGATTTTTTTAAAAATAAACTAGGGGGGGTTACATCGCAATTTTTTTATATGTTTTGTAAAAACCTTTGGGAATTACTGTCCTGAAGAAATTTTCCAAAAATTTTCATGGCAACTACCCAGCAATAACCCTTTTATTGTCAGAACGCTGTTTCTTTATACTAAGTTTATTGACGAACTAAATAAATTCTATATTTATTTTAAGTATTTCTGGGAAAAAGAAGCTCTACTTCGGTGTTAGTGTTAAGGAATAAATGCTGGAATTTATGAAATAATGCCTATGTGCCATTTACGTCTATGTCGTCCGGTGATAAAGTTTACGATTTTTATTGCTGGAATTCTATTGCTAACTTCACATCGGTGAAGGTTTTTCTAGGAGAGTTTAGGCAATAGCTTAAGGCTGACTCGTGCTTTTCCAGTGCTTTTAGACTGTTTTGAAACTCAATACTTCCAGCTCTGTTAGAACCGATCAAGAACTTGTGATTTCTTTCGCAAAAAAATTGATGTATCCGGTTTAGCAAATAGGGGACACAGTTGTTTCTATAGGAATAAATCAAAGATTAAAGTTAATCAGGGACGAAAGTGCCGGCCCTTAACTATCCAGGGATAGTTTACAAATTATTTAGTATCACCGATGCGTTTCCGTTACGTTTACCCAGCGCCTCCACCATTTGTGGACAAAAATCTAGGTGTATTCATGCGCCCTTCTCGCCCCCGCCCTGTCTCTGCATACTGTTAAATTCGCCTTCATTTCGTTCAACCCTCTCCAGTCGATGTTTACCATTCTCTCCGGACGCCGCACCGGATAAAATTAAACTCATTAAAGCGAGACAACGGAGAGGATGCAACGATCATCGCGATCGATAGACGGCAGGAAGTGCTAAAACCGTGTGTGTGTGTGTACACGCGGGGCTTCTGCATGCAAGCGGCGCCCGTTTATTGCACACACACGTAGGACGACCCACATGAAAGGGGAGGTTTTGAATAATAAATGCACTTCGGAAGTCGCCGCCCCGGTGGAAGTTACTTAATTTGGACGGATTATCGTCTCGAGGAGCAGGTCGCTTTGGGAAAGTATCCGATTATGTCGCCTACTTCGTTACAAGGGTCGTTCAAATTAAAAGGGCGCGTGTGAAAATAAGAACGTTTACGTTAAGGCACGAGATGGCGCTGAGTGGGGGATCTCTCAGTCGACTTGAAAGGACCGCACCCCCGAAGTTGCCTTCTACGATATCGAATGAGCGATGAGCTTTGAGCTTTAACACATAGTTTTCCCGAATTATCATAATGAATGTAGTCGCTGCTATGAGATGGCGCTGAGCGGAAGGGGATCTCTCAGTCGACTTGAAAGGACCGGACCCCCGAAGTTGCCTTCTACGATATTATTACGGTATAAATCGAAACAAGGGGCATAGCGTAGCTTAAATATTATATTAAACATAAATAAATACCGAGGGGTTGACCACTGAAGAAAAATGTGTACACCAAAATTACAATTGCAAAAATATTGCAGATAATTGCAAATTTGCAGACATTTGCAAACAGTTGCAAATTTGCAGACAATTGCAAACAGTTGCAGACAATTGCAAACAGTTGCAGACAATTGCATACAATTGCAACATTTGTAGGCATTTGCAAAAAGTGTAAGATATTTTATATTTGAAGCTGATACTCCATTCGCAAATTCGCGCTTTCGGACTCGCAGATTTGCGCTTTCGGTTCCCGTTTTAAAGCCGTGGCACAAATATCAACGCAAGAAGTCCGGGAACTTCTCAAAGAGCGTGCATGTACAATTCAAGTAGTGAAGGTGAGGAAAATGTTGATGAAAACGATAATGAAAAACTAGATGTCGCTGAAGAACACATATTTGACAATTCAGTAATTGTCCCACAATTTCAAAAGACCTGGAAGAGTTCTTCAGAAGATCAAGAGAGTGAACACTGAATTGACTGGTTTCAATGAGGAACTAAACATGAATGACCACGAGTTACCAAATTTAGACGTCCGTTATGTGCACGTAAAGATGAAAGAAAATTTGGTACTTTAGGAAAGACATCACTCTGTTGGCTTTTAAACAAATGCAACAAGTAATGAGATACGGCAACCTGATACCAAATATATAATTTCTTTTCCTATGCCAATAGACATTGTCCATGAAAGCTATTATGCTGTGTATTATTCGAGCGGATGGTTCATCGGAAGAATTTTGAATTCTTTACCCAGTAGCACATTTCAAATCAAGTTTCAAAAATATTCTTTGGCGCAGACCAGACGACATTCAAATTGTGAATAAGGAATTTATTTTTTATGGTTCAATGAGAGGAGTAACTCCTATGATTATTTTTCAAGATGATAATAAAACAATTTCCCTTTATTACAAACTATTAAAGCGCCGATATAAATGAGTTTTTGACAACATCGTATGTAATGTAAACATTAGGTCTATTCCATTCGTCAGGATTTCGAGTTCGGAACCGTTCAAAATCGTACTGAGCATGAGCAGTGCACAACATTGGATATAAATTTCATACTGCGCATGATTCGAACGGTTCAGAATTCTGTCAAATGGAACAGACCTATTATAACCTGTGATTCAAAAAAACTTTCATCAAAGTGTGCCATGATAAATAAATATAGATATAACGTGCATGTCTGAGATACCACGTTTGGTGACATTTCAAAATTACATTTGTCAGTTCTATCAGATTTAAGTTTTGATTATTCTCTCACATTTCAACGTTATGGCTTTCACTGATCACCAAAAGTGCTGTATGTTAGAAATATATTTTAGAAACAGTGAAATAATTGATGGTTTGTGAATTTATTTAACACGTAGCGCATTTGGAGATTTGATATAGCCAATATTCAAACTTTATATTTACACATACATAATTTTTTTCGGGGCACATTTGATGAAAGTTTTTTTGAATCATTTACCGCTTGAAATATTTGCTGTACCTACACTTTTTTTTTAAATAGAAGTATACATGCCTAGAATTTTATTTACTTTATTTAAATCCATTGCTTTGTGTTTTTTTTTTTTAATGTAGAATCCATGTTTTTTGTCGCTATTATTATATAACTATAAAGGTGTTTTCGGAAGTGTGGCTGAAAGCAAAACTTTGGTATTTACATGTACTGGGTATATGATTGAACACATCGTTTTTGCTCAAAACAAATTTAATGTGTAATTTTTTTGGAATTGCCGGCGACACTGGGGAATAAGGAAATTTCTTTAAATAATATATTAAGAACAAAAACATAATAATTCTTAGAAAAACTCGTAGTTACGGTTTTAATTCTGTCACAATTGCCAAAATATGAAACCATTGGTAAAAATTCTACCAATTTACCAATTGTACCAATTTTCAGTAATTTATGGAAATTTATGAAATTCTTTTTCATTTTAAAATGAACACAGAAAAGAGAAAAATAAATCTGCCACTTTTTTAAATTTGTTTCATATTGTATCCCGATTCTTTTTCAGCCACACTTTCAAAAACACCCAGTATATTATTACAATATTACCAATAACTAGTACTCGTATTCCATATGTAATTGTAGTGGCCGAGATATTCGGCCATTTGCACCAGTCACTTAAGCTGAGCTTAAATAAAGGTTATTTGTTCGGTGCAAACCATTAAATATTTTGTAATCAAGCAAAATTCTCTCGATAATTCTGTTAAATACTCATAAGATCTATCACTCCCCTTGCAATAATGTAGGATATCGCCCGGATATTGTTGTTCTTTTTATCGATTATATTTCGACTTTTTAATAAAAATTTAGAATTTATTTTGTTTATTTTTTCCATTATTAACGATTTGTTAATTAAAACAAAAATTCATTTACCACCATACACCATGTTACATTTACCACAATGTATGTTAATCTTTCACAGTCAATTATTGGGGTTATTTGTAGAATTATTTGCGAAATTATTCAAAACATTTTTTTGTGGAATTAGGTACTTATTTTCACATTCAATAATAAAAGAAATCTCAACATGGCAGGTAAGCACCAAAAATTTAAAAAATTGCACGATATTTGCAAAAAAAATGCGAATAATTGCAATATTTGCAGATAATTGCAAAATATTGCAGACAATTGCAAATTTACAGACAATTGCAACAATTATAAATTTACAGAGAATTGTAAATAATTCACAGACATTTGCACCCTGTTGTACACCAAAATTGCAGGGTGGTCAGCCCCTCGATAAATACAGACAAACATAATTGTACAAAGTTCAACTTACCCTAACAGCACACTTTAACAAAATAGAGCCTACATCATGCTCTGATAGCAACTAGTTTAAGATCTTCTTTTTTTATGCAGATCGCGGGGTTTTTATACAAAGTGCAACTCGAGCAATTCCGAGTTGTTACGAGACAGGAAAGACTCGATACTTTAAATCCGTTTTAACTTGTTCAAGGTTCTGCACTTGCAGAGGGCACATGTCGAGGTCGCGCTAGATGCAATTCTCTTATCTCAAATTCGCTAAATGAATCTAATATTTTAATTTACTTTCGCCTTGTCCCCAATATCGTTGCGTTAGGAATTTGGCAACTGTATTCAGCTTTAACGCAGAGTTTTCCCGAGTTACGCCTTTGTTAATCCCTTGGGACTTGCCGGGAACGGCAGTCACCTCATCAATCGCGCGAATTTATCGTTGCACTCGCTCTCCCGTCCTGTGTTTATGAATTAAGGCGGTATTTTTAGCCGAGACACACGGTGCGGCAAACATCAACAGATTTTTATTCCGAGTCCCGTGATGTTTTACGGCCCCGTTTTGTTTCGCAGCATTTTTTTCAATAATAGACGGGACAACGCCTTTGTATATCGCCCCCGGCCACATCCTCGCGCGCTATTTTTAATTCGTCGACGAGTCACTTCGAAAACCTCGGGGAACGCTTCGTCCACTCGAAGAAGCACCTCCGGCTTCTTGATGCTGTGACGCTTTTAACAAAAGTATAAACTAACACCTAATGCATCTGGAAAACCCCCGAATCTTTCCGAAGATATCCACGAGTGTTAAAGAAAGTAAAAAAAAGTTAAAAGTAAAAAAAAAACAAGAGAATGTCGTTGGTATTTAGACAAATTTGGCAAATCAGGCTTATATTGGGTTCCCTCCTGTTAATTCTTTCCTCGTCGGTTCATTCCAACGAGGAAAGAATAACAGGAGGAAGTGACATAATACACACACTCACACACACACAAAAGCTGAGTTCGGCAATGTGATCTTTTTCATCAATCACCTCTGAATCGTTCGATAATGAAAAGCCGAGCTTAAGAAGAAGCACCTCCGGCTTCTTGATACTGTGACGCTTTTAAACAAAAGCATAAATTAAACATCCACTAACACCTAATGCATCTGGAAAACCCCCGAATCTTTCCGAAGATACCCACGAGTGTTAAAGAAAGTAAAAAAAAGTTAAAAGTAAAAAAAAAACGAGAGAATGTCGTTGGTATTTAGGCAAATTTGGCAAATCAGGCTTTTATTGGGTTCCCTCCTGTTAATTCTTTCCTCGTCGGTTCATTCCAACGAGGAAAGAATAACAGGAGGAAGTGACATAATACACACACACACACACAAGCTGAGTTCGGCAATGTGATCTTTTCCATCAATCACCTCTGAATCGTTCGATAATGAAAAGCCGAGCTTAAGAAGAAGCACCTCCGGCTTCTTGATACTGTGACGCTTTTAAACAAAAGCATAAATTAAACATGTACTAACACCTAATGCATCTGGAAAACCCCCGAATCTTTCCGAACGAGCCCCACGACGCGACGTGGACTAGCGTCGTCTAGGCGGTGGCGCGTCACTTCGTCTCGCCATTCCGTCACAATTTTCATCATCCCTTCTCGATGATTTTGTTTTTGCCTAAAAACATTGCGGCCTGCGATGGCGATCTTTCGGAAGAGAAGACCTGGAGTTGTGCAAACCAATAAAAAAAAAAGATTACCGTACATCGTCGTAACGCGAGATGAAAAACGAAAGGGCCGTAAACCCCGATGAAAATAGCCCCCCGCCCCACCCTGTCCCATGATTTAGTACGCACTTCGGCAGCGCCCCGGTTTATAGGCAGATGGCCCCGGCCTAAGCGCCACAGATACGTCCACCCGTAAAAGCGAATTTATATCGCAATAAACCGCTCTCGACGTAATAACGGGGGTGGGCGGCGGGGGGTGGAGATGGATAGGACCGGCAGAAACGTCTCGTGCACGTCGGCGATGCGATGGAGTGATAACAACGAAAGCACGCCGTTGCAACACTTGACCTAATAACAGGGGTTGAGATAAACGGGGGAGGAAGACGTCTTTAAAAAAATAACCCCCGGTTGTAAGATCGTGATGACACTCGACGCGATGATAAGAGGGAAAGAGATTTACGATAGAAAGCTAACAGGGTGTCACCTCAGTTGGAAGAAGTTGCTGTGGTCTAGGTGCAGGCGTAAAGATGTCGCTATTCAAACCGCAGTTTGAACAAGTGGGCAATAGACGAAGAAGAGATGTCGACAAAACAGTGTGGCCAACCCCGCCCGCTACACCTCCGCTCGACTGAAATTGGAATGGCGGTGTGCGCAACGCGCCAGCGTCAACGCAGCTTAGGTTGGAGGGAAATTTGACTACTCGGTTGGCAGCACTGCGTAGACCACACAAATTTAACTCTATTTGGTTCACGCCAGGCTCTCGCTAAATATAGAGTTGGCAATACTGTCGACAAACCTTGAAGAGGTAACGTTGATAAATCACGTAACTCGAGGACTTGACGTAGAATGACGGTGCGGCTTGAAGAGATGTAGCTTGAAGATGTGACGTAGAAGTGCGCCGAACCTTGAAGAGTTGGCGTTCGAGTTCAAAAGGTGACATTGACAGATGATCAGATGATGCAATTTGAAGATGTGACGTAGGAAATTGCGGCAACTTGAAGATGTGACGCCTAGCTTGAAGATGCGACACAACGGGTAGCTTAGATTGAAAAAGTGACGTCTAGAGATTCTATAGTTTAAAGAAACGGCGAAGAGAAAGTTTGGTTTAAGCATATGACGTTGACAGGCGGTCTAACTTGGAGATTTGACGTAGGAAGTTGATATAGCTTGAAAGGCGCGTTGACAGATGGCGTAACTTGAAGATGTGGCTGAGGTAAATGGTGTCGCTTGAAGAGATGACATTTACAAACCGTGTAACTTGAAGATGTAAAGCAGAAAATCCATGTAGCCTGCAAGGATGCGCTGCTAGATGACGTAGCTTGAAGATGTGACGTAGGAAACGGTTTAGTTTGAAGAGATAGCTTGGCAGATAGTTTAGAATGAAAAAGTGACGTCGGTAGACTCTAAAATTTAAAAGAAAATGTCGTAGCTTGAAGGGACGACATTAACAGACGACGTAGCTTGAAGATGTGACGCAAGAAGTTGATATAGCTTGAAAGATGCGTTGATAGATAGCGTAACTTGAAGATAAACAGTGTCGCTTCAAGAGACGGCGTAACCTGAAGATGTGACGTAGAAAATTGATGTAGCTCGAAAGGATGCGCTGCTGGATGACGTAACTTGAAGATGTTTAATTTAAGGAGATGTAACTTGAAGATGTGATACGGTAAATTCATGTAGCTTGAAGATGTGACTTAAACAAATTGCATAGCTTCAAGAGATTACATTAACAAACGGTGTAGCTTGAAGAAGTGACGAAAACGGGATGTGGGGAAATGGTGTAGCTTGTAAGGACGCGCTGCTTGAAAATGTGACGTATGATAACGGGGTAGCTTGAAGAGATGGCGCGGCAGATAGTTTAGATTGAAAAGGTGACGTCGTCGGTGGACTGTATATTTTAAAGCAGTGGCGGGGAAGAAAGTTTAGTTTAAAGAGATTGCATTGGCAGACGATGTAACTTGAAGATGTGATGCAGGAAATTGGTGCAACTTGAAAGAATGACGTAACTTGAAGATGTGACTTAGAAAAATGTTATGGCTTCAAGAGATGACGTTAACAGACGGTGTAACTTGAAGATGTGACGTAGGAAGTTGATATAGCTTGAAAGATACGTTGACATATAGCGTACTCGAAGATGTGGCGTAGGTAAATGATGTAACTTGAAAATGTGACGTAGAAAATTTGTGTAGCTTAAAATGATGCACTGCTAGTTGACGTAATTTACAGATGAGACGTAGAGAAACGGTGAAGCTTGAAGAGATGGCGCGACAGATAGCTTACATTGAAAAGGTTACGTCGAGAGTCTCTATAATTTAAGGAAACGGCGAAGAGAAGATTTGGTTTTACGTATATGACGTTGACGGACGGTGTAATTTGAAGATGTGACGTAGGAAGTTAATATAGCTTGACGGATAGCACAACTTGAAGCTGTGACGTAGCTACATGATGTAGCTTGACATTAACAGACGATGTAACTTGAAGATTTGACATGGAAAATAGACGTAGCTTGAAAGTATGCGCTGCTAGATGACGTAACTTAAAGATGTGACATAGAAAAACGTTACAGCTTGAAGCGATGGCGCGGTAGATCGTTTAGATTGAAAAAGTGAGGTCGACACGCTGGATAATATAAAGAAAAGGCGAGGAAGAAGGTTTAGTTTAAAGAGATGACTCTGACGGGCGGTGTAACTTGAAGATGGGATACAGGAAATTCGTGTAGCTTGAAGGTGTGACTTAGGCAAATCGTATAGCTTGAAGAGATGACATCAACAGACGGTCTAGCTTGAAGATGTGACGTAGGAAAACTGGTGTCTTGAAAGGATGCAGTAGATGACGTAACTTGACAAAATAGACATTGTGGCTTGAAGAGGTAACGTCAAGAGAGAGATGACGAGGCTTAAAGGCAGAAGAGGTGACGGATGCACCCTTTTCTGTTTAAATAAACCCACGCTTACTTTATCAACGTAAAGTCGTCTGTGCACTACTTAATTGAAAATTATAAAACATTTCCTTCTAAATTCAAAAACAAAGGAAATACGAAGTTTCCTAGTAATTATTGAGCAACATCAAATATCTCGGGAACCGTTCGCACTAGACCCCCGATGCGACCCATCAATTCGGGCTAGATTTCGATGCAGAATTCAAAAATGCAATAATATACAGGGTGTTTCCTTACAAAATGCGTAACTTTGAGTCATAACTCGAGAACACAACGTTCAATTGTTTCTTCGTAATCGGCGATTGATACTCCAGAAAAATGGGTGCAACTTTATATGAAACATTTCCTTCTAAATTCAAAAACAAAGGAAATACGAAGTTTCCTATTAATTATTGAGCAACATCAAATATCTCGGGAACCGTTCGCGCTAGACCCCTGATGCGACCCATCAATTCGGGCTAGATTTCGATGCAGAATTCAAAAATGCAATAATATACAGGGTGTTTCCTTACAAAATGCGTAACATTGAGTTATAACTCGAGAACGCAACGTTCAATTGTTTCTTCGTAATCGGCGATTGATACTCCAGAAAAATGGGTGCAACTTTAATATAAAACATTTCCTTCTAAATTCAAAAACAAAGGAAATACGAAGTTTCCTAGTAATTATTGAGCAACATCAAATATCTCGGGAACCGTTCGCACTAGACCCCTGATGCGACCCATCAATTCGGGCTAGATTTCGATGCAGAATTCAAAAATGCAATAATATACAGGGTGTTTCCTTACAAAATGCGTAACTTTGAGTTATAACTCGAGAACGCAACGTTCAATTGTTTCTTCGTAATCGGCGATTGATACTCCAGAAAAATGGGTGCAACTTTATATAAAACATTTCCTTCTAAATTCAAAAACAAAGAAAATACGAAGTTTCCTAGTAATTATTGAGCAACATCAAATATCTCGGGAACCGTTCGCACTAGACACCTGATGCGACCCATCAATTCGGGCTAGATTTCGATGCAGAATTCAAAAATGCAATAATATACAGGGTGTTTCCTTACAAAATGCGTAACATTGAGTTATAACTCGAGAACGCAACGTTCAATTGTTTCTTCGTAATCGGCGATTGATACTCCAGAAAAATGGGCGCAACTTTTATATAAAACACTTCCTTCTAAATTCAAAAACAAAGGAAATACGAAGTTTCTATTAATTATTGAGCAACATCAAATATCTGGAGAACCGTTCACAGTAGACACCTGATGCGACCCATCAATTCGGGCTAGATTTCGATGCAGAATTCAAAAATGCAATAATATACAGGGTGTTCCCTTACAAAATGCGTAACTTTGGGTTATAACTCGAGAACGCAATGTTCATTTGTTTTTTTGTAATCGGCGATTGATACTCTAGAAAAATGAGTACAACTTTCATATAAAGCATCCCCTTCTAAATTCAAAAACAAAGGAAATACGAAGTTTCTTAGTAATTATTAAGCAACATCAAATATCTCGGGAACCGTTCGCACTAGACCCCTGATGCGACCCATCAATTCGGGCTAGATTTCGATGCAGAATTCAAAAATGCAATAATATACAGGGTGTTTCCTTACAAAATGCTTAACTTTGGTTTATAACTCGAGAACGCAACGTTCATTTGTTTTTTTGTAATCGGCGATTGATACTCTAGAAAAATGAGTACAACTTTTATATAAAGCATCCACTTCTAAATTCAAAAACAAAGGAAATACGAAGTTTCTTAGTAATTATTAAGCAACATCAAATATCTCGGGAACCGTTCGCACTAGACCCCCGATGCGACCCATCAATTCGAGCTAGATTTCGATGCAGAATTCAAAAATGCAATAATATACAGGGTGTTTCCTTACAAAATGCGTAACTTTGAGTCATAACTCGAGAACGCAACGTTCAATTGTTTCTTCGTAATCGGCGATTGATACTCCAGAAAAATGGGTGCAACTTTATATGAAACATTTCCTTCTAAATTCAAAAACAAAGGAAATACGAAGTTTCCTAGTAATTATTGAGCAACATCAAATATCTCGGGAACCGTTCGCACTAGACCCCCGATGCGACCCATCAATTCGGGCTAGATTTCGATGCAGAATTCAAAAATGCAATAATATAATATATAACATAATATGTGTTGCGCCCATGTGTAAGCGGTAAGCGGCAACGATTCTAAACAAAGGAACGATTAAAGGGGGCTTTCGCGAACGCCTAGTTATTGCAGCTGTGGCAAGCGGATTTCAAGGCTTTCACGGAAACCGCCGCGGATTTGCACCGATTTAAACAAAGCCGTGTGTCATTTTAACGACCCGGGCACGTTGCCAACATAAATATCGGCACGTTTCCGCCATCCGAATCGGCCCAAGCGTGCGAATTGTACGGAAAGTTGCATTACGCCTTATCTGTAAGTGTAGAAAATATATGTATGCCGCGAGATAATAGTCATTTGGTGTCGCAAAGTTGTTCGTTTGGTGTTAAGTTAGGGCCTTATTCCACGAGTTACTCCGAACTTTTTTAATTGCGAATTCATTAGAGAGAGCAATTATGTAAAAAAAAGCGATTCTTCTCCTTCCTCTTAATCTGGAACGTCGTGTTTAATCCGAATGGAAACGTCTTGTTCCATTGTGATCGCGCTGACAATGCCTCGACAGCCTGATAACAGTAAACGGGCACAATTGGTGTTCGCCTTGCGTGCAAGAGAGACGTCGCTCGGATCGCTATCGCTGTGGGCGAAAACCAGCCGGAAGGAAACCGCTATATCCGCGGGAAAGACGCGGAGGCACGCGGTTTATGCGAGCATTCTTCGCCGATACCGCTACGACGTTTTTTTTTTTCTCATCGCGTGTGCGGTCGCAGATGTGAACTGTCGCAGCGCATTCCATTAAGAACCGGGTTAGGAAAGTTCCTTCGCCATTTGTTATAATCTCTTTCTTCAAGTTCTTTTTTTTTTCCAGTACACGGAAGGCTATACAGTCAGATACCATTTGGTCGGTTATATTAACCGCGACGATCACTGTTTTACTTCCTGGAGTATAGTCATTTTTAATTTCTTAGAAGAAGATGTCGAACGGATCTTGACCGTCATCGACGTCGTTTTCCCTCCCTTTCTTTTGGATCGTTCAAGATCTGCGTAGGTTTGGTGGAAGAGGATGGATTTTTCGTTTTCCCTTTCCTTGCATTTTTAGCATTAAACGCTCTCTAGGATGGACTATTTCTCTCATTCTGACGACGTGCCTGACCCAATCGATTTGTTAGAGTCTGATAAGAGTCGTATCTCAGATGATCGCCTTCTTTTTTGTTCTAAGACTAGCAAGTGACAGTACCACGGCAGAAAGATCGGAAGTTACGTCTCTCTCTTTCTCTCTCTCTCTCTCTCTCTCTCTCTCTCTCTTTTACCAAAATTAAACCCAACTTGATTGATCTTGGCTTCTGCTCTCGTTGTCATTTCTGGTTCCAAATGGGATCTTGGATTAGCCACATCCTTGCCTATACAGGCGTGCTACTAATTTTTTTCTAATCCCTTTTACCGACCTAGTCGTTAATGATGGTTGATGACGTGCTCGATTCATCACAATCTTTAAAACCTGTTAGGGTTGTGGATTCTAACATATCTTTGATGATCATCTCTTTCATGTTTCGAAGGCCTTGAGATGAAAACAACCACAAGAGTCTTCTTTCCTCTTTTCCATAAAACTACAGAAGTCGTCATACTGATTAGATGACTAGGTCAAAGCAATCTTTGAAAATCCCTGTCCACGTGGGAGAAACAAGAGAAAGGCTGGATAGTCTTTCCTATATCCTAAATGGGTCTTAGTTTCGTCCTGCACTCCTATGTCTTCTATTGCCTTTTTTTTTCTGGTTGAGTTACAGCCTAAATGGAATCTTCACTGTCCATGGCTTTCTATTGCTCTTTTCCTTGAGCGAATTGCACATCCCTCTTTGTCTCTTTTTCCAGTTTGGTGCTTTGATTAGGAGCTGTTTTCAGGGTCCAATTGCAATTTATAGAATTTGTTACACCATCTTCTCCTCGTCCTAAAAGTGGGAATGACGACAAGAAATAGTTTGCTTAGTTTTTCTCTTCCTTTTTTTTTGGTGAAACTATAGTCCAAACTGAAGCTTGGCCTGCTTTAGTTTCCGTCTCTATTTCCGGTTGTCTTGGTTCATCTTTTTATGCAAATTCGTGTTCTGTGCGTTCAAGTCCGGAGGGCTTTGAGTGATTTAATGAGTAACGTTCCCAGAGCTTTTAGTTTCTAAGCCTTATCATATAGTTTATGAGGAGTTTAGAGGGCAACAGCCTTATCGACGCGGGCTTTCCTTGCTAGGTCGTCTGGTGTTCTCGTCTGAATGAAGCCTCTTTATCTACAACTGTCGCTGGAGCACGTAGAGGCTTCCAAAGCTTTTAGTTTCTAAGGCTTAAGGGGGTTTCAGGGGGCAATAGCCTTATAGACGTAAGCTTTCCTTGTCAATCACCTGGCTTCCTGGTCTGACTCAATCCGAAAAAGTCTGTAGCCTCTCCCTCTAGAACTATAGGTTGAGAACGTAGAAGTTTTTAATTTCTGAGTCTTATGACAGGGTTTCGAGATGAATGTCCAGAAGGCACGATGCGAGCTTTGCTTACTAGGTCATCTGCTTCTTCATCTGACTCAACCTAAATGAAGTCTGCAGCCTCACCTTTTATGTCTGTTGATAAAGGCCGTCCAGAGCTTTTAATTTCTAAAATTTATCAAAGACTTTATGAGTTTCCAGAGGACAATAGCCTAATCGATGTAAGCTTTCCTTGCTCGATCATCTGATTTAGTCTCAATAAAGTCTGCAGCTTCTCCCTCTGAAAATGGCGTAGAATCTTCAAGAGCTTTCAATTTTTGTACTTCATAAAAGGGTCTATGAGATGCTCAGAAGCCAATAACTTTAATGTGAGCGTCGGTTTGATTCTGTTTGGACCTTAATGAATTTGCTCCCAGTATTTCAAACTTTTAAAAACCGCAGAAGTCTGACAAATTTGACGTCAGTCAAAGTCAAACTGGTGTTACCAACTGTACTGCAACGATCACAGCCTGTTACCTTTATGAATACATTCGATCTCGCAACATCTGAAACATATATAAGAGTAAAAATTGGTTAAGTTTGACAGTTGTTCAAATTTGACGTCGGACAATATCACCAACCGCCTTGCAGCAATCACAGCCTACTACCACACTTACGAATTAATTTAATCTCGCAGTATCTCAAACGAAATATCAAATATCCGGTTTTTTATCGACCCACCCAACTGTCATCGCCGGTTCGGGATAAGAGGAAGACCACTTGAAAAAGATGTTGAGTTGACTTTAAACCTCGTCGGCTTCACTCATATCAGTGTGTGCCTGATCCTATTTAAAGCATTGAAAAAACGCTCTCCAACCAAATGAGTTGCTTCATCAGTGTGAGCGTAACCTTAAAATAGCCTAGCTTGAAGCTGATTCATTTAGACCTCGGTTCGTGCACGATTTCAATTACTGCGTAATCCACAGTACATTTTAAAAGAAATTGTGAAAAATATGCTTTTAAATACTATTTGCCGGGTAACATTTTTTTTTAATTCTGTTTGAAAAAGTATGCACACATAAAAAATGAAAACGATCCGATTAGTTAATCGTTTTTATTTTTTATAACTAACTATGGACTGATTTATTTCGACCTCGGTCCGTGTATTGAGAGAAACTCATTCATTAACTCTTAAAATAGTTCAGTTCCAAGCTGATGCATTTGGGCCTCAGTTCGTGTGAGATTAAAACATGTCTTATGATAGCTGTTCTATGTTTTTTTCTTTTAATAATCGATTAAGACCTACTGAGTGAATGTAAAACTTGGTTGATTGCGATCACTTCCTCAAGCAAACCACAAAGACGTTTGAGGAAGTCTCGTATCTCTTCGCCGTCGTTTTTTTTACCTTCTCCACTTGTTCGGTTGCTCTTTCGTTGCAATTTCGTCGACTACGATTCAGTTGGTTGGCCTTCCTGCGCTCCTGAATCCCTTAACATCCTCAAGCAAACCACAAAGAGGTTTGAGGAAGTCTCGTCGTTTTTTTTTAATCTTCTCCACTCGTTCGATAGAAGAATTTGGAGATGAGAAGATCATTGGAGACCATCCTTGCTCTTGTCCATTCATTTTGAGTAGGCCTTGAACTTCTTCATCTTCTTTCATCATTGCTTCCTTTGCCCTTCACCCACTGTTTGATAGAATAAGTTCCGACTGAAAAGGCTTTAGACTTTAGGCCATCCTTGCCCTTTTATATGGAGACAATTTTGCTTCCTCGAGTAGCCCTTCATCTCTGTTTATTGATTTATATCATCATAGCACCTTTGCGGTAGAAAAAAGTTCGGAATGCAAATTGTTTGACTTCTGGACTTCATACGGTTGTCGACTCCTTCTTGGCCTTTGGACATTACTTCAGTTTTTCTTCAGTAGGAGTTTGGCCTTCTTCTCTGTTTTTGGCTGTAAGCTCCTCCGGGTCACAATTGTGTGACCTTTGGACTTTACTTCGGTTTTTCTTCTGCAGGAGTTCGGTTGCTTGACCTTTGAACATCACATCGATTTCTGGTCGTTTTCCCCTCTGGAATTCAATTGATTGAACTTTGGGATTCTTTTTTGTTGTTTAGTCTTTGGACGACACATCGATTTTTGATCGTCCCCTTTGGACCTTTAGCCTTCGCGTTTTTTATTTTCCTGGACCTTCAGTTTCTGGTTGTAGGTCCTGCCGATAGACTTAATTTCTAGTTGCGGCTTCGCTTTCGGAGTTCACGTCTTCACTCTTGCACCACGGTTAACCTTTTTTCGTACGTCGAGCGACGCGAGCGGTAAAAATCCCTCGCGCATAATTTCGAAAGATTGACGGGCGTGATATTACGTCTTCTGCTTCTGACATTACAAAGCGGCCGTAATTGCCGCCGCCGCCGCGCAAGGTACACGGTGGAAGCCGTCCACCGTAAAAATAAAGCGCCCACGCGCGCCTTTGATCTGAACCCGCCGCCGCCCCGCACGAAGAGATCTTTACGCGGGCGGAGGAAAACTCCGGCGTAGATCGAAGTCGTCGCGGCGTTCGCCGGCGGGTCAAGAACGGGTCGCAAGGTCGGACCTGGAACTAGGAAGTCGATGGAGCCGGAATTATTTATAATCGGGGGACTTCCCCCCCGACCTTAATCAGTTCGTAAACGTCGCCGGGTGTTAAGATGTCCCACATATTTGCTCATGGTTTTCATTGGACGCCTCACAATCGACGCAACCGATCGATACCTACAAATTTGCGTTGAACTGTTGCGATCCAGTTCTAAACTGATTCGATTTTGGAATACAGGATGCGGAACCTCGTTCATCAAAACTGCAAATGAAATGCAGCGATCCCGCGGGAATTTATGGACGCAATCGCATTTGGATTGTGATTTATGCGCGCCGCTTTTGTTCCGGGTGTCTGCGCGCTGTGCTGTGTGTGCCCCAGAAGTGCGCGCTCGTATTTTACGTCCGAACGAAACGCCAAAATGCGGGGGATTTATGGCGTCACAAATTTCAATTTTCAATTATTGTCTAAAGGATTTGTTTATTTTTGGAAGTTTGACGCTCGAAGTGTCGGGGGATGAGGACGACACCGATGAGCTTGGGCCTAAAGAAAACCGGGATGCAAAAGTTAGGGCACTCAAAAAAAAATTAGATTCGATCGACGTTTGTTTAAAATTTAGTTTAAGATTTTTGATATTACAGGAAACAGAAAACTTCAAAATGAGAAATTTCTCCCTGATCATATTCTGGCTAATAAATTCAATGAATGTTTCTCTTCTGTAGCTGAAAACATCGTAGGTACAAATAATAAAACGAAATAGATAAAATAAAACAGCGCGAATATTCTCGTTGCTCTTGGCTGGTTCATTTTTTAAATCGGAAGAAATTGTTTCATATAGAAGTTGTAGATTTTCACGTGTAGTTTCGCGTGGTGCTCGCCAGGACCCAATCGAACATCACATTTTCAAGATATGAAGCAAAGTTGCACTTTTTTAAATGGAACACCCTATATATCGTTGCATTTTCGAATTGGCCAGCTCATTCTAGCCTGAATTCATGTGTCGCACCATGGGTCTAGCTTGACTGGTTCTGGAGTTGTCGGCGCGTTACAGGAATTACAAGTCGAGAACCAATCGCGTTAGACCTATAGTGCGACACATGACTTCACGCTAGTTTTAAGTCGCGAATTCAAAAATGCAATAAAATGTGGGGGTCGCCGACAAGAAATCTCAATTTCGGTCTGTAACCTTCACGGGAGACGTCCGCATGCAGAGAGGAAATCACCACATCTAATGTTTTTTACCGATCGTGAGTCAGTATCAAGTTTGACGTGAAACAAACAGCGTGAATATTTTCTTGCCCTTGGTTGGCGCAATTTTGAAATCAAACGAGAATGTTTCGTATCAGAGATGTAGATTTTCGCCTGTAGTTTCGCGTGGTGCTCGCCAGAACCCAATCGAACGTCACATTTTCAAGATATGAAGCAAAGTTGCGCTTTTTTAAATGGAACACCCTGTATATCGGTGCGTTTTCGAATTCGCCAGCTCATTCTAGCCTGAATTCATGTGCCGCACCATGAGTCTAGCTTGATTGGTTCTGGAGTTGTCGGCGCGTTACAGGAATTACAAGTCGAGAACCAATCGCGTTAGACCTATAGTGCGACACATGACTTCACGCTAGTTTTGACTCGCGAATTCAAAAATGCAATAAAATATGGGGGTCGCCGACAAGAAATCTCAATTTCGGTCTGTAACCTTCACGGGAGACGTCCGCATGCAGAGAGGAAATCACCACATCTAATGTTTTTTACCGATCGTGAGTCAGTATCAAGTTTGACGTGAAACAAACACAACGTGAATATTTTGTTGCCCTTGGTTGGCGCAATTTTGAAATCAAACGAGAATGTTTCGTATCAAAGATGTAGATTTTCGCCTGTAGTTTCGTGTGGTGCTCGCCAGAACCCAATCGAACATCACATTTTCAAGATATGAAGCAAAGTTGCGCTTTTTTAAATGGAACACCCCGTATATCGGTGCGTTTTCGAATTCGCCAGCTCATTCTAGCCTGAATTCATGTGTCGCACCATGGGCCTAGCTTGATTGGTTCTGGAGTTGTCGGCGCGTTACAGGAATTACAAGTCGAGAACCAATCGCGTTAGACCTATAGTGCGACACATGAGTTCACGCTAGTTTTGACTCGCGAATTCAAAAATGCAATAAAATATGGGGGTCGCCGACAAGAAATCTCAATTTCGGTCTGTAACCTTCACGGGAGACGTCCGCATGCAGAGAGGAAATCACCACATCTAATGTTTTTTACCGATCGTGAGTCAGTGTCAAGTTTGACGTGAAACAAACACAACGTGACTATTTTGTTGCCCTTGGTTGGCCCAATTTTGAAATTAAACGAGAATGTTTCGTATCAAAGATGTAGATTTTCGCCTGTAGTTTCGTGTGGTGCTCGCCAGAACCCAATCGAACGTCACATTTTCAAGATATGAAGCAAAGTTGGGCTTTTTTAAATGGAACACCCTGTATATCGTTGCATTTTCGAATTGGCCAGCTCATTCTAGCCTGAATTCATGTGCCGCACCATGGGTCTAGCTTGATTGGTTTTGGAGTTGTCGGCGCGTTACAGGAATTACAAGTCGAGAACCAATCGCGTTAGACCTATAGTGCGACACATGACTTCACGCTAGTTTTGACTCGCGAATTCAAAAATGCAATAAAATATGGGAGTCGCCGACAAGAAATCTCAACTTCGGTCTGTAACCTTCACGGGAGACGTCCGCATGCAGAGAGGAAATCACCACATCTAATGTTTTTTACCGATCGTGAGTCAGTATCAAGTTTGACGTGAAACAAACACAGCGTGAATATTTTTGTTGCCCTTGGTTGGCGCAATTTTGAAATCAAACGAGAATGTTTCGTATCAAAGATGTAGATTTTCGCCTGTAGTTTCGTGTGGTGCTCGCCAGAACCCAATCGAACATCACATTTTCAAGATATGAAGCAAAGTTGCGCTTTTTTAAATGGAACACCCCGTATATCGGTGCGTTTTCGAATTCGCCAGCTCATTCTAGCCTGAATTCATGTGCCGCACCATGGGTCTAGCTTGATTGGTTCTGGAGTTGTCGGCGCGTTACAGGAATTACAAGTCGAGAACCAATCGCGTTAGACCTATAGTGCGACACATGACTTCACGCTAGTTTTGACTCGCGAATTCAAAAATGCAATAAAATATGGGGGTCGCCGACAAGAAATCTCAATTTCGGTCTGTAACCTTCACGGGAGACGTCCGCATGCAGAGAGGAAATCACCACATCTAATGTTTTTTACCGATCGTGAGTCAGTATCAAGTTTGACGTGAAACAAACACAACGTGAATATTTTGTTGCCCTTGGTTGGCGTAATTTTGAAATCAGACGAGAATGTTTCGTATCAAAGATGTAGATTTTCGCCTGTAGTTTCGTATGGTGCTCGCCAGAACCCAATCGAACGTCACATTTTCAAGATATGAAGCAAAGTTGCGCTTTTTTAAATGGAACACCCTATATATCGTTGCATTTTCGAACTGGCCAGCTCATTCTAGCCTGAATTCATGTGTCGCACCATGGGTCTAGCTTGACTGGTTCTGGAGTTGTCGGCGCGTTACAGGAATTACAAGTCGAGAACCAATCGCGTTAGACCTATAGTGCGACACATGACTTCACGCTAGTTTTGACTCGCGAATTCAAAAATGCAATAAAATATGGGGGTCGCCGTTAAAATATTGCAACTTCGGTCTGTAACTTTCTCGGGAGACGTCCGCAAGCAGAAAAAATCAACAGATCTTCCACCCGTGGCATAGGTTCGCCATGCCTGGTCAAGGGGCTTTCAGTTTCCTTGTAAATTCTTAACTTCTTAAATTCTAAGTCCTTAAATTCTTAAATTCTAAGTCCGATAAATTCTACGTCAACAGCATCGCCTTAGGAACTTGAAGGACGAGTTGAGGGTAACCGAGATAGTGCAGATGAATAAAATAATTCTCTCGAAGTGCTGACTTTCATGTGTGTCATTGTGCCCCAGTTATCGACGCGAAGGCAGCTCGTTCGCCTCGTTTAAAGCCCCAACCAACACCAGGAAGTGCTTCCAACCAACCAACCAACCCAACGAACGCAACGGCTCGATACGGCGGATGTCAGTGCGCGCGCCAAGCAACCTAATCGTAAAACACAATGCTCGCGCGCTAGCTAGTAAACGGCGAGGATGTGGGGGAAACGTCGGCCGTTTTGTTGTGCGGAACTCGTTCGACGTCGTGCAGGAAGACGCCAGCGCCGCTGATAACTTCAACAGGCGCCCGGCTTTGTTGTGGGCCCCGAACAATGCGGGCATTCAGGTCATTTCGACTCGTTTCTGTGTGCGCGTTTAAGACGCTCGTTCTATTTGCGGATTGGCAAGAATGTCACGCGAGAAAGTTTATTTATTTGGACGGGTGCTCGTTGTCTAAAACAAAACAATTTGTATTTGGGATTCTTTTCTCTTACAGGAGATGCTTCCTTCGTTCCGTCCTGTCAAATCATAAAATTCGACTCGCTTAAAATTCCGCCGCGCAATTGAAACGCACAAAAGCCGCGCGCTTAAAATACAAGCGCGTCATTAATCACGAACCGGCGAGAGGAACAGGACGACGATCCTGTTTTCCGTTTTTGGTGGCCGTCGCGTGTCGTCGGGAAACAAATCGTCGGCTTGCTTTGAAGACGTTCCAGGACCTCATTAAGCGCGCCCGTTTTTCCGGCGTTTGCGTTCACGCATCGCCGACAGTGCGCAGACAAATTTTGATTAATTGCTTTCCGCCCGCTGAATGTCTAAGTGAATGTGGAAACGAGTAGCCGTATCGAAACTGTGACGGCACACACTCATACGAGGCGGGGAGGTTAGATCGCTTGTTGCTGTTGCAAACTTTTTGGGACGGTGTCATTCAGAAAGTCACTTTCTAGATCACACCATTCACACCGAAATACTCGCACTCGTATATTTAAACTAGCAACAGCAACTCAGCTCATGTTTCGCCGACGATTTGAAGTACACAGTAGTCTGAGTTGTATTTACAGGGCCAGTCTTCCAAGTGGGATGGTTGTACATCTATTTACCTATTCATACCAGTGTATATGACGGAAGGAGATTCAAAAACGAGGTTAATTGTTACCATTCAGATCGAAATACAACAATATTCTTTATACAACAGCACTAAGTGACTTGATACTCAACTCAGTTATCGATTTGAAGTCGTATTCTGAGTTGTACAGGTCTAGCATCAAAGTGGGATGGTTGTTCATCTATTTACCTGTTCGTACCAGTGTATATGGTGGAAGGAGGTTGAAAAACGAGGTTAATTGTTACCATTCAGATCGAAATACTCCAATATTCTTTATACAACAGCATTAAATGACTGATACTCAACTCACACATCGATTTATATGCTGATAAAACCCCATCTGGAACCAGTAATATACAAGGAGTATCAACCGTTGGGAATCGAAGTAAAATTCAAAATTATCGGGTATTCGGTCAAAAGATCAAATTTAAAAACCTTTTTTCAGTGCTAAGCGTCGTCCTAGTATACGCGGAGCTAAAGTTTAAAGGTGCGTTTAGACTTGAGCACGCACGCACTGAGCATACGCGCATGGTATTCGTTCGCGCTCGCGAAGAGCGTTTAAATTAAAATTCATTTTCCAACGAATGGGTTGATCCAGTTGTTCGCAGACGTGCGTTGAAAATCAACGACAAAATAGCCGCGTTTATTGTGATGTATACTTTCATAAAAAAAAAGGAAGTTCGAAAACATAGACGTCGTTGTTGGTGGCAAACGCCAATTTTTTGTAATAGACAAAATAATTTATTAAGCAATTTAGTGTCAGAGTGTCGTTATGACCAATTCAGAGACTTTACAAAAATGACCAAAACCGATTTCGAATATTTGCTCAGCTTGATAGCACCAAAGATTGTCAAAAAAGATACAAGATACCTCGAACATACGCTGCAAATTCAGTGTGGTACAAATTGAGCATTCGCGAACCAATTAATTCTTTTGAGCGTGTACCCGAGACCGACAACAAGCGGATCGCGCTCGCTGCTGTTCGGGCATAGAAAAACACATAGTGAGCGTGCGCGCATAACCGTTTACACTTGAGCATTCGCGGTGGATCAGTGCGTGCGTGCTCAAGTCTAAACGCACCTTAAGATTTAATTGTGGCCACACAAAAAATATGTCCCTTTTTTCTTTTACACTATCGAAAGTCTGTTATTAATAGATTATTTTCGTCTAAAAAGATTTGATTGAAAAATAAGACAACGCTGTCATTTTTGAGAAAAACGAAGCTCACGTCCTGGTGTACGCGGAGCTAAAGTTTAAGATTTAATTGTGGCTAAACAAAAAATATGTCCCTTTTTGTTTTTACACTATCGAAAGCCTGTTATTAATAGATTATTTTCGCCCAAAAATATTTGATTTGAAAATAAGACAACGCTGTCATTTTTAAGAAAAACGAGGCGCGATTCCTGGTGTACGCGGAGCTAAAGTTTAAGATTTAATTGTGGCCAAACAAAAAATATGTCCATTTTTGTTTTTACACTATCGAAAGTCTGTTATTAATAGATTATTTTCGTCTAAAAAGATTTGATTGAAAAATAAGACAACGCTGTCATTTTTGAGTTGAGTACGCCTCGCGCAACAATACTTGATAGGTCAATTTCAAATCAATTTCTAAAAATATTCATTTTAAGTTATTGAATATTACTTAATTAGTAGATTTTTATACTAATATATGAATACTGAAACTGTTTTGGTATTATTTTAGAATTTTTTTTATTGCTGAAAGTTATTGCTAACTTCATACCGGTAAAATTTATTAGCTTCATCAGAGCGTTCTGTAACAATGAATATTTAACAGTAAATTGTTTTAAGTTAAGTAAATAAAAATAATGACTTACGAAATAGTTTCAAGAGTGATAATTTAGCACATATTAAAAGTTGCATACAACACTAGTCCTTACATCACAGAAAAGTTATTAGTGACCATATAAATTGTTTAAAACTGACGAAACAAGTTAAAACATTTCAAAGCAAGTAAACACAAAATGGCGACAAGAATTGAAACAGTGAAAATTTGTTAAAGCGCATGTGTGAAACAACTAAAAGAGCGCATGTGTGAATTAACATAAAGGAGGCAAATTTGAAATGTTATCATTCAGGTCTGATTTCGAAAATTGTATTAAAAATTCGTAAGACGAGTGTCAGACTTAAAATTCATTGAATTAGAATGTCTTTTTATATGATACATTTCCAAAAACAGACGTGAACGATCATTGGATTCTTTATCTAAAATTTTGACATTGTTGAAATCAATCTTATGATCATTAATTTGTGAATGTTGGGCCAAAGCATTAATATTCGACACTTTGTTTAAGAAATATATATAAAATATAAACCCGAGCAAGAAATGAAGATTGAAAAATAAATTTAAAAAAAATTGTGGTCAAACTCAAAGGCACCCGAGTAAAAATGAATCAGATTATTAGCTGACGCGAGCCCCCCCCCCCCCCCCCCCCAAAGCGAGCGGTCCGTATAGCGCCAAGCGCTTTCTTCGAATTATTAACAAATAACTCCAGATCATCAAGAATTGAATGTCTTCCCTGTCCCCGGGTTCATTTTAAATCAAGAAAAAAAAATCACGAAAGTTTAATGCCGGAGCGACATCCTGGAACTGAAGAAGATCGAGTTGTGATCGAAACCGGTCGTGTCGCACATCAAATGAAAGGTATCGACTAGATGAACTCGGTTGTTACACCAGTTGGGCTCAAATGATCTCTATGGCTCTATGATCGAAAATCGCCGCGTAAAAGATAAACACGTCGTGTCGCATATCACCTGAAACGACCCGACGAGGAGGAGAATCCGAGCGACGAAAAATTAAGACCCGAAAAAAAAAAATTACGATAAAAATTCGAGCTGAAAATTGAAAGAAAAAGTTGAAGACGAAAGAAAAAAATTTAAAGCCGACCGAAGTCGAAGAGAAAACGAACAAAATTTGATAAAATCTCGAAAAAAATTTAAACATTAACCAAGTGCAACTCGAGCGAGACGAACCCAAGTCAATCTAACCAAACTGAACCCAAACCAAAACGAAAAGATCAAGGTCAAGCAAAAACATTTTAATTTTTTTTTAACTTTTACGAATACATACATAATTACTAATTAATTATTAGTCATACATAAAAATGGGGAAAATTATCCCAACAATTAGAGTAGATTCATCGTAAGAAATACGCAATGCGCACAGACGAGTTTTTTTTGTTAGTGACCTATAAATTATTTCGGACATATTCTTGCATACCTTGGCAATGAAGGCATGTAAAGAATTACCTATACCTATTATAACGAATACAAGAAAATACCTACGGCCTCTGCTACGGCACTGATCATCAAATGTTCGCAACCCGCCGGTCAGAAATCGATGAGTCACCATGTACTTTTAAAAGTGAATTTAGTCTACTACTTCGAAGGACGAGGGCAGTAAAGGTCAAAGGTCAAGGTAGAGCAAAAAAAAAATCGGAAAAATGGGGAAACAATTTAAAAAAATTTCGTAGTAAGAAAAATCTTAAAAAAAAATTACAATTTCAACGATCGAGGACGGTATAGGTCTAAGGTCAAGGTGAAGCCAAACAATTCGGTAATATTTGGGGACAATCTTCATAAAAAAAATTTGCATTTCGAGAGACGAAGTTTGGGAAACACTAACACTAATGAAACTTCAGACGACTTTCGGCGGCGAACTCGAAGCGATCGCCCGTCGATAGCAGTAACTGACGGAAAAACATATGAAATTTCGAAACAAATTAAACAATTTAAGGTGAAGGTAAAAGCCAAAAAAATGCGGTAAAAATGGGGAAAACCTTTAAAAAAATTATCATTTAGAACGCACGAATACGAAAATGGTAAAAAATAAACACGTCGTGTCGCATATCAAACGAAACGACCCGACGAGCGCGAGTCGACCGTCGATCGGATGCCATCTTGAAATCGAAGACGGCCGACTTACGCGATCGAATTCCTTCCATTAAGAGATAAGTACGTCGCGTCGTGCGACCACTTGAAGGAAACTTCATCGCGAGTAGAACATGACTCTGCACTGTCCTTTTCTGTCGGGCGACCGCTACTACCAGTAATAATAATTATTATCATGATAATAATAATAACGAACGCAATTTCCAAGCTGCCGCGAGCCAGACCATGAGCGGTCCTTAATGCGCGAAGCGCTTTCTTCGAATTATTTTCTCTGTGGTGGGGGCACAAGGGACGGGCCGACAGGGTCTACGAGAAGAGGGAGGAATGGTGTAGCATTTTGAGTTGCACAGTGCAGGCTTCAAAGTGAGATGATTGTACATCTATTTACCTGTTCATACCAGTGTATATGATGGAAGGAAGTTGAAAAACGAGGTTGTCACCATTCAGATCGAAATACACCAATATTCTTTATACAACAGCATTAAATGAATGATACTCAACTCATACAACGATTTGAAGTAGTATTTTGAGTGGTACAGGCCAGACTTCAAAGCGGGATGGTTGTACATCTATTTACCTGTTCATACCAGTGTATATGATGGAAGGAGGTTGAAAAACGAGGTCAATTGTCACCATTCAGATCGAAATACACCAATATTCTTTATACAATAGCGTTAAATAACTGATACTCAACTCATACGTCGATTTAAAGTAGTATTCAGAGTTGTACAAGGCAGGCTTCAAAGTGGGATGGTTGTACGTCTGTTCACCTATTCATACCAGTGTATATGACAGAAGGAGATTCAAAAACGAGGTTAAAATAAGAAATTGTCATCATTCAGACCCGAAATACACTAAAATAAGACCAATATTCTTTATACAACAGCATTAAATCACTGACACTGAACTCATACATCGATTCTAAGTAGTATTATGAGTTGTACTGGGCCTGGCATCAAAGTGGGATGGTTGTACATCTATTTACTTGTGGATACCAGTATACCGAGTGAGCATTTTCAATTCGGAACAAAGGGAGTTGCTTTTATTTTGGAAGTTATTATTTTACTGGAAGTTTATTATTAATGAAATAAAGAAAGACCGCGTTGACACCCTGTATGTAATTACAAAAAATGATTAAAAGCGTGAACGAAAAATAAAATACGTCAAATGACAGAGAGCTGACAAGAGAAAAGCAAGCAAAAGAACCTACGCAACCTACGAAAAAATAATTCGATGAAAGCAAACAAAACAAAATGAAACAAACAAGTGGAAATATGAAGATTCAAAAGAAGATCGACGATTCTCCAATGAAGTGTTTAAAGAACCAACAGAAATTGTGTTATTCCAAAAAAATAAAACGACAAAATAAAAAGAAAAGAATATTTAAAAATTGAAAGTAAACCCTTTGAAGGATTTATCATAAAAACGAACTTTTTATGAAACTCCTAGAAATAATTTGCGTTTTTGCAAAGTTCAACTTTGCATATGCTACCTGACTATTTAGCATTTACTGATGACTTCACGGTTACCAGTAATATTATTGCAGGCATTTGCACTAGTCACTTGTTAACATTGCCTCTATTGATATTGTTTTGGGGATCAATATTCTCATCTTGTGGAGTCACCTCATCATATCTTTTTCTATTGTCATGTGAAATAGCAAAAAGTCATCAGGGCTGTTTAGGGTGAAACTGTCTACTTCCCCAACCGCCGGCTTCGTCTTCGAAAGCATCATCAGAAAGGATGTTGTTCAACCAAAGTTTAAAAAGCTATAGGCGTCATCTGATGTTGGGGTCTTCAGGTCAATAAATTTCGACATTTTTGAAGAAAAAACTTCAAGATGCAAAGTGGTCCAGAAATGAAACCAGTAAACAAATCGGATAACTTAATTGTTACTGTGAAGAGCTATGTTTTGTTGTAATCTAGAATGCTCGAAGCAATGAATAAACGTGAATACTTACTTCAAGAACTGCAGTTATCACGAATTTCGAAATAGCCAAAATTTACCAACACAAAACGAACGAAATCATACCCCTTCGAATGACTAAAATGAAATTTTCTTTATTTGGCTTAATTACCGCTCTTAATTCGGCTTCTAATCAATAGAGGACACTGACGCACTTGTCAGATTTGTTGTGGTTTGGTATTTATTCCATATTATACTTGGGAAAAAAAATTAATTTGTGGTTTTAAATTGAAACCACTTCCCTTGAAAGAGTTAAAATAAAAATTACTCAAGGATATGCACGAAAAAAGAAACATTCTCAGGTGATAAAGGGTTCGAGCGAAAAGTCTCTAGTCAAAATACCGATTTTCGTAGGAAAACTTGTCGCTCTTTGCATCATCCTCGTTTTTGCTAACACTTTCAGCTTTTGAACGGAATCGAAATTCGCAAAAACGGGTTCGATCTTGTATTTTCAATAGCGCCATCTATGGGCACGCGCTTGAATTAACTTTTAACTTTCGTACGGTCAAAAATTTCAATTTCTTTCATTCTCTTTTTTCGGCTGCAATTGCATCAAATAGAAAGTTGCAGTTTTATAAAACATGTGATACATCAACGACTGATCCTAAACAGATGAAAGCGACTGTCATCTTGGAATTGAAGATGGTCGAGTTATGACCGAAAATATTTTGCGAAATAAAAGACACCCCGTTATGCGACACATCAAATGAAAGGTCTCAAAGAGAAGAACGCGACTGTCCCACCGGTGCCATATTAGAATAACATACAGCTGACTTATGATGGAACTTGATTACGGAAAAAAGAAAAACATGAAAAAGAATCTTGAATGAAAATAACCAGAAGAAACTAAATGAAACAGAATTGTTGTTAGCCTCCGGTTTCGGAGGAAGGAATTTTTTTCGACGACTTACGGACTTTTTCAAGATTTTTTCGAAAAGGTGATGTCAGAATTTTTTTTTAACTGTCTCACGCAAGAACACTCCCGCGGGTGCGTAACCTTGCATCCTTCCCCGTCACGACGAAGGTCATACCGTCCGGTTCGCTGTTCATACTGTTACATTCCGTGATTTTTAGGCTGATTACGTCGTCTATGAACCCAGTCAGAGATTCTAGAAATTTCCAGACTCCATGAGATGCTCGGGAGGGCCTCGAAGTTGGCGCCGGGTAGGTCACTGACGGAAAACAATTCCTTCCTCCGAAACCAGAAGCGATATTGTCATGGTGGTTGAACCCACGTCCTTCCCCTTCGTGATGGAGGTCATCCCGTCCGGTTCGCTGTTCATACTGTTACGTTTCGCGATTTTTAGGCTGATTACGCCTTCCATGGAGCCAGTCTGAGATTCTAGGAATTTCCAGACTCACCGTAGATGGCGGTTCAATTTACTGGAACATTCTCTACGCTATTCTCGAAAGAGGGACTTAGTATATAATCCAGGGTCGGCGGTATATTTAAATCAGTTTTTAGAAAGCGATGTGTGTAGCAAGCGAATTAGTAGAACGATCAAGTTATAGAAGCGTTATTTGCTATTTGTTAGACAGTGTGCTTTCATTGTGTTATGTGATCGATTTAAGTGTTCTTAAAATAAACAACGATTATAATTTGTAAACCCCCGAAGGAGCCGCACGTTCGAAGTTATGTTCCGGATTGAAGATGCCCACTCGGTATATATTAGAAGGAGGTTCAAAAACGAGGTTAAAATAAGAAATTGTCATCATTCAGACCCGAAATACACCAAAGTAAGACCGATACTCTTTATACAACGGCATTTAATAACTGATACTCAACTCATACATCGATTTCAAGTGGTATTATGAGTCGTACGGGGCAGGCTTTAAAGTGGGGTGGTTGTACCTGTTCATACCAGTGTATATGATAAAAAAAAGGTTCCTAGACGAGGTTAAGATAAGGACGCGTTCTTTCGGACCGTATTTATGAAATGATTCAAAAAAATAGGGGTACATCCGCTCCATAAAGTTGATACCCTCGTTTTGCTTCGCGTTTTCACAGAAAACGGAGACGTAAAAGGCCTTACGTATACAAATTACATCATTAAGCTCGGCTTCCTCGTTCTTGGTTTTAATTATACCTTCGCATCGATAATTGCGATCGGTTTTTCGCTCGCGTATACGTCACGCGTGCGTTCCCTCGTCCAATTAGCTTGTCGATGAAGCGCGTTCACATCCTGATGGCCCGCATTAAATGCAAATCCGAAGGAAGCGGTATACGTTTCGCAGGGAAGTGTGAAACGGTGTGAATCCGAGTGTGCCACGCACCGACTCACAATCACAATCGTGAGTCGTCCATGGCATTCTTCGGAGGTTCGTCGTGCGGTCGTCGTCGTCGTCGTCACCGAAAAAGTATGTGCCGCTGTGTACGTGTCCGTGGGGTTTCCGTGGGAAACGCGCCACGTCTATGACGCTCGCCTGCTCCAGGAGGTGTTACTGTTGTGTTAGGATTAAGCAGGCGGTCATTTCGGCGATGGGATTCTCTTGTCTTATCAGAGGTACCACGACGTCGCTTTTAAGAAATAGTTACCTGCGTAAAATGTCGGGTACTCACGTGATGTCCTGAGGTACACCTCAAGTTTGACTTCTTGACTGCGTAATTTCAATTTTTTAATGATTTTTAATGTTTTTTATGGTGACATTTGGCTGTGCCAACGAACCAGCAAGAATTTAATTTCAGAAACGCTAGTAGGTAAAATGTAGGACCTCAATGTGACATACTGCGGAATACCTTGGGACGTCGCGTCGCGTCGGGTCCTGTCGTGCCACCCCGGGGAATACCTCGATGCGGTGTAGGTATCTTATATTAAAAAAAAAGCCAGCTGCTTCGTTTACACGTGGCATCCTGAGGGACACCTCGAGTTTGCCTGGTGGGGCTTTCGTCTGTGACATTCGCTTGTTTTGTTAGTTTTGCCTCGTCTTGTCAAGAGCACAGCAGTTGCTTCTAAATGGTGTTTATATAAAACGTTTGGTCCTAATGTCGCGTCTTGAGGCACACCTCAAGGATGTTGGTGGTTGATTTTGGCGCGTTTTTTGATTAAAGCGAACGGTGATCGTGACGTAATTAGTCGGATGTAGGTACTCATGCAAATCAATGATTGTAAGATTGGGAAAAGCGCGACAAATCAATGATTTTTTTTATGTGGAAGTAGCTGTGACTTGAACACACCGTGCGTTCAACGTGGGCGTAATTTTTGTTCTTCTTAACGCCGCGCCGCTAATGAAACCAGTTTGTGTTTGTTTAAACATTGCGCTCGGCTTTTCCGAGCTGACGACACAGTGTGGTCGTATAATAATAATCGTTTCGTGAAGTGAAACCGCCATCATTGTCGGAAGGTATTTGGGATTGCCGTCTTTGTTCGCCTCTAATGGAATTACAAAAGTATCTTTGTGTCACCGATGAATGTTGATAATGCAATCGGTAAATGTAGATCTTTTTCTAGCCGGCCTTGAAAATCGTTATTATTATTGTTACTAATAGGTAATTACCTTTTCGGAATAGAAGTGATTTTATAACATTTTTTTTAATTACAATCAAAATTTAAAATGTAAAAAAAATGCGAAGTAGTGCTTGCTTGACATAAAAGTGCGTTGCAGTTCACCGGGCGATCGCTAGATGGCGCTCCGATCTGCCATTAGATGGCGCTCATTATTTTTTTTTTACTCTAAAATTAGTACTCTAACCAAGTATGAAAAATTTCTGACTAAGAGGATTTTTTTGAACTGGAATCCTAGAAATTTAGAAGTTTAAGTAATTTTGGTTTAAGTTTCTCCCAATAGGGGGCGCTTTTTACTTACTATTGATTCCAAGTGTAGACGTAGCTCGTTTTGTGTTCTAAACGGCAAGTTGTGTATAAAATTCCGTGGCAAGTTCAAGAAAATTTGACTTTCTGCTTAAATTGAAGTCTTAGAGAAATTCCAGACGGATCCAATTTTTTTTTGTAAGATGGCGCTCTTTACTTTCTACTGCCTTAAACGGCATTGCATTGTAAGTGGCAAAGTATGAAGATGATCGTTCTGGATGTTATATCAGTGACGATTGTCAATATATGTTGAGATCTTCACCAATTAAATTCAAATGTGCCGTTTGTGCGCTTCCTTCAAAAAAAAATTTAAAAAATTGAATTAGTTACGATAAGATTCAATAGGTGACGTTGTCGCTTGAAATCCCCCATCTTCTTTTAAAGCGAACGTAGAAACCGAAAATCTAACAAAGTGGCGCCCAGTTGCTTCATTAATTTCTCGAGAGATGGCGCTGTTTCAAACGGTGCACCCTACGTTTAACCTTCAATTTTAATAGCAAAAAAAATTGACTTAGTCATGACAAGTTTCAATAGGTGACGTCGTAGCTTTAAACCCCGTCTTCTTTTAAAGCGAACGTAAAAACTGAAAATTTCTCGAGAGATGGCGCTCTTTCAAACAGTGTCCACTAACGTTTAATCTTCTTCATTCTGTTATTGCAAAAAAAGCTGAATTAGTTACGGTAAGATTCAATAGGTGACGTTGTCGCTTCAAACCCCGTCTTCTTTCAAAGCGAACGTAGAAATCGAAAATCTAACAAAATGGCTCCCAGTTGCTTCGCTATTTTTTCGAGAGATGGCGCTGTTTCAGACGCTGCCCTCTAACGTTAACCTTCAGTTCTCTCTCTAATTATTGAAAATAAAAAAAATTGAAATAGTTACGATCAGATTGAATAGGTGACGTGGTCTTCTTTTAAAGCGAACATAGCAACCGAAAATTAAACAAAGTGGCGCCCAGTTACGTGCTTCATTAATTTCTCGATAGATGGCGCCGTTTCAAGCGGTGCCTCCCCTAACGTTTAACCTTCAATTCTCTTTGTGGTCTTCATTAACTTTACGGTTGAAGTTCGTGGAATTGCGTCGTGAAATGAGAAAATTACTTTTCTGGTTCGCGTGTCGCACACCAGATGGCGCTGAACCCTTGCGGAAAACTCCTTCGTCAAAATTATAATGTTGTGAATAATCAAGTCGGATTTTTTTAAAGCGAGCGTGAAATCTGAAAGATCTAGAAATATTTCATTAGTTACTCGATAGATGGGGGCGCTCTTTGGCACATCACTAAACCTCGGTTTTCCTTCGTTGCAATCTTTAGCAATCGTTAGCGTTGTTTAAACAATGAAATTGGTTCGCGTGACGCGCACTAGATGGTGCTGAACGCTTGCGGAAAATCCCCCCCCCCATCAAAATCATAATGTTTCGAGTTTTTCCGATAGCGAATGTGAAAACCGAGATATCTAAAAGAAATGGGCGTAGTAATTTGATTAATTACTCGATAGATGGCGCTCTTTCGATCTTTTATTTAACCGCCTCCATTTCTCTCCTCTCACCTGCAGTCGTCTTAATCTCTAACGTTGGATCTGCCGGAATTGCTTCGCGCGATGCCCACCAGATGGCGCTTATAACATTGTAAGCCTCATTCTTAGATTTGACGGAAAGTCCCTTTAACAAAATTGAAAACGTAAATCATCAAGTCAATTTTTTTAAAAACGATTGTGAGAAAATTGCGCTTAATAATTTGATTAATTACTCAATAGATGGCGCTCTTTCGCCTATACCTACCCTCCTCCAATTCGCCTGAATTGCAATCGTCTTAATCTTTAACGTTGAATCTTTCTGGATCGCGTGGTTCACGCTAGATGGCGTTGGACACTTGCACAAAATTCATAATCTCTTGAAGGTTTAAAACAAAATGACGCAACAATTTTAACACTCAGATTATTATTAAAATAATTTTTGGGCGAGTGATGGCGCTGTCGTACCTGTCCTCGAATCGAGTCTTTTACAATTTGTTTTTTTAATTTGGCATAATTGATTTAATAAATTTGCAACGGAAAAGCTTACGCTGTTGATCAATAGATGGCGCTGCGGAGTGATTTCCTCGCGATGCGAGTTTTCTAGTTCTCCTTTTTTTTCATTCGTCAAAAATTCAGTTGAAAAGTCTCGAAACTAAAAACAAAATGCAATGGAAAAACTTACGCTGTTGATCAATAGATGGCGCTGTGGTATGTTTTTCGCGATTCAAGTCTTCAAGAGTTCTCTTTTTTTTTAATTTGTCGAGAATTAAGTTAAAAAATAGTCGAATATCGATTTAAGTCTTAAAATAAAATAAAAAAAATTGTAACGGAAAAGCTTGCGCTGTTGAGCAACAGATGGCGCTGTGATGTATTTTCTCGAATCGAGTCTTCTAGATTCTTTTTTTAAATTCGGCAAAAATCGCTTTGTCTTAAAATTTAAAAAAAATTTAAACGGAAAACATTAAGCCGTTGATCAATAGATGGCGCTGTGGCACATTTTCTCCAATCGAGTCTTTTAGATTTCTTTTTTAATTTAGCAAAAATCGATTTGATAAAAAGTCTTTAAATTCACAAAATTGATGAACAGATGGCGCTGTGGTGTACTTTCGCGAATCGAGTCGACCAGATTTTTTAAATTTGACAACAATTGATTTCTAGATTTTTTTTTCATTTGTCAAAAGTTAAGTTGAAGTCTCAAAATTAAAAACAACATACAATGGAAAAACTTACGCTGTTGACCAATAGATGGCACTGTGGTATGTGTTTTCCGCGATTCGAGCCTTTTAGAGTTCTTTTTTTAATTTGGCAAAAATTAAGTTAAAAAATAGTCAAGAATCGATTTAAGTTTCAAGATAAAATTTTAAAAAAATTGTAACGGAAAAGCCCGCGCTGTTGTTCAACAGATGGCGCTGTGATATATATATTTTCTCGAATCGAGTCTTCTACATTTTTTTTAAACTTGGCAAGTTTAGTAGTCTTAAAATTAAAAAAAAAAAATTAAACGGAAAACGTTACGCCTTTGATCAATAGATGGCGCTGTGGCATGTTTTCTCCAATCGAATTTCTAAAATTCTTTTTCAATTTAGCAGAAATCGACTTAATAAATCGACTTTAAATTCACAAAATTGATCAACAGATGGCGCTTTGGTGTACTTTCGCGAATCGAGTGGGCCAGATTTTCTAAATTTGACAAAAATTGATTCAAGTTTTAAAATATATAAAAAAAAGAAACTGTAACGGAAATGCTTACTCTGTTGACCGGTAGATGGCGCCGTGGTGTGTTTTCCTCGCCATTCGAGTTCTTCCTTTTTTTTTCATTTGTCAAAAATTAAGTTGAAAAGTAATATTAAAAAAACAAATGCATTGGAAAAACTTACGCTGTTGATCAATAGATGGCGCTGTGATGTTTTCTCGAATCGAGTCTTCTAGATTTATTTTTTAAATTTGGTAAAAATCGCTTTATTAGTCTTAAAATTAAAAAAAAATGAAGCGGAAAACATTGCGCCGTCGATCAATAGATGGCGCTGTGGCATATTTTCTCCGATCGAGTCTTCTAGAATTCTTTTTCAATTTAGCAAAAATCGACTTAATAAATAGTCTTTAAATTCACAAAATTGATCAACAGATGGCGCTTTGGTGTACTTTCGCGAATCGAGTAGGCCAGATTTTCTAAATTTGACAGAAATTGATTCAAGTTTTAAAATTAAAAAAAGAAGAAACTGTGACGGAAATGCTTACTCTGTTGACCAGTAGATGGCGCTGTGGTGTGTTTTCCTCGCCATTCGAGTTCTTCCTTTTTTTTTTCATTTGTCAAAAATTAAGTCGGAAAGTAATATTAAAAAAAACAAATGCATTGGAAAAACTTACGCTGTCGATCAATAGATGGCGCTGTGATGTTTTCTCGAATCGAGTCTTCTAGATTTATTTTTTAAATTTGGTAAAAATCGCTTCATTTGTTTTAAAATTTAAAAAAAAATTAAGCGGAAAACATTGCGCCGTTGATCAATAGATGGCGCTGTGGCATATTTTCTCCGATCGTGTCTTCTAGAATTCTTTTTTAATTTAGCAAAAATCGATATGATAAATAGTCCTGAAATTCACCAAATTGATCAACAGATGGCGCTGTGGTATATTTTCGCCAATCGAGTCGACCGGATTTTTTAAATTTGGCAAAAAGTATTTGTTATGATGACAAGGGAAAAAAGTGCGATAAAAAAGAAAAAAAAGGGCTAAAATAACCAGACAGAAAAAGGCTAAGTTGAAAAAGAAAGAAAAGAGAAAATTCAACAAACACACAAAATTAATGAACCTGTTGAAGATTTTTTAAAATGACCAAATGATCAGATCAGATTATAATAATTTTTGGACAAGAGATGGCGCTGTGGTACCTGTCCTCGAATCGAGTCTTTTAGAATTTTTTTTTAAACTTGGCATAACTGATTTAATAAATTTCTAGTCTGACAATGAAAAAAAAAAAAAAAAAAGCTTACGCAGTTGACCAATAGAGGGCGCTGTGGTGCGTTTTCCTCGCGATTCGAGTTTTCTAGTTCTTCTTTTTTCTTCGCTTGTCAAAAATTAAGTCGGAACGTCTCAAAATTAAAAAAAAAATTGAATGGAAAAACTTACGCTGTTGATCAATAGATGGCGCTGTGGTATGCGTTTTTCGCGATTCGAGTCTTTCAGAGTTTTTTTAATTTGTCAAAAATTAAGTCACAAAATAGTCTAAAAATTAAAAAAAATTGCAATGGAAAAGCTTACGCTGTTGATCAACAGATGGCGCTGCGGCATACTTCCTCGAATAGAGTCTTCTAGATTTATTTTTTAAATTTGACAAAAATCGATTTATTAGTCTTAAAAAAAAATTCAACAGGAAACCTTACGCTGTTGAACAATAGATGGCGCCGAGGTATATTTCTCGAACCGAGACTTCTAGAATTTTTTTTTTAATTCAGCAAAAACTAAATAGTCTTTAAATTCAAAAAGTTGTTCAATAGATGGCGCTGTGGTATATTTTCTCAAATTGATTCGATTTATTAATATACATAAATGGTCTTAAAATTCAAAAGAACCGCAACAGAAAAGTTGCGCTGTTGAACAACAGGTTCATTTTCTCGGATCGAGTCTTCTAGGAGTTGTCCTTTTAATTTGTCAAAGATTGAGTTAATAAGTAGTCTTAAGATTAAGAAAAGAATTGCTACGGAAAAGCTTACGCGGTTGATCAACAGATGGCACTGATGTACACTTTCTCGAATCGAGTATCCTAGAATTTTCTTTTAATTTGGCAAAATCGATTTAATCAATAGTCTTAAAATACAAAAAAATTGACCACTAGGTGGCGCCGTCGTAAATTTTCGCGAATCGAGTCTTCTAGGAGTTTTATTAATTTAGCAAAAACGAGTCGTCTTAAAATTTAAAGAAAGCAACCGAAAATCTTACGCCTTTGATCAATAGATGGCGCTGTGGTAATTTTCTCGCATCGAATCTTCTAATTTTTTTTAATTTGTCAAAAATTAAGTTAAAAAACTCCAAATTTAAAAAAAATTGCAACTGAAAAGCTTACGCTGTTGATCAACTGATGGCGCTGTGGTATATTTTCGTGAATCAAGTCCTCCAGAATTATTTTTTTTTAATTTGGGAAAATCGATTTAAATTTTAAAATTAAAAAAAAAATGCAACCGAAAAGCTGACGCTGTTGATCAATAGATGGCGTTGTGGTACGTGTTTTTCGCGATTCGAGCCTTTTAGAGTTCTTTAATTTGTCAAAAATTAAGTTAAAAAATAGTCAAAAATTAAGTTAAAAAATAGTCAAAAATTGATTTAAGTTTCAAGATAAAATAAAAAAAAATTGTAACGGAAAAGCCTGCGCTGTTGATCAACAGATGGCGCTGTGATATATATATTTTCCCGAATCGAGTCTTCTACATTTTTTTTAAACTTGGCAAAAATCTCTTTTGCCTGTTTTACACGGTCATATTTTTGCATCAAATTTGTTGCGAAGTGAGTGAGAAGTGCCAATTCAACCAATCAACATTCACTGTGGTAGCTTATCGCTCTCACTTTGTCACAAATTTGTACAAAAAATATGACCGTCTAAAACAGGCATTTAGTAGTCTTAAAATTAAAAAAAAAAATGAAACGGCAAACATTACGCCTTTGATCAATAGATGGCGCTGTGGCATGTTTTCTCCAATCGAATTTCTAGAATTCTTTTTCAATTTAGCAAAAATCGACTTAATAAATAGTCTTTAAATTCCCAAAATTGATCAACAGATGGCGCTTTGGTGTACTTTCGCGAATCGAGTAGGCCAGATTTTCTAAATTTGACAAAAATCGATTCAAGTTTTAAAATTAAAAAAAGAAGAATGGCGCTGTGGTACCTGTCCTCGAATCGAATCTTTTAGAATTTTTTTTTAATTTGGCATAACTGATTTAATAAATTTCTAGTCTGAAAATGAAAAAAAAAAAAAAGCTTACGCAGTTGACCAATAGAGGGCGCTGTGGTGCGTTTTCCTCGCGATTCGAGTTTTCTAGTTCTTCGCTTGTCAAAAATTAAGTTGAATTTCCATCGAAAAATCTGCCACGCAAATTTACTTCCTAATTAACTTCCCCAGTTACGCGAGAGATGGCGGTTGTTAGCAGAGTGTAATTTTCTCGATTATCCCTGTTTGCTTGCATAGAAATCTTTCACTGCATAAAGAATTTCCGCGCGTTCCAGAAGAGAGAGAAAAAAAAAATGTTTTTAATGAAAAAAACGTTCTTTTTTTTGTCCGAATCTATTACCGTGAGGTATTGCGACCTGCATTTTTAAAACACCTCCGCGAGTGGCTCCCCCTTCCGAGAAGAACCGTCGCAATTCAGACGCTAAATTATGCACGGGGTTACATGCATCATCCCCTACCAAGCACGCATGTTCATGTCTATGCGTGAATTCTGCTTCCTCCCTTCGTCCCTCTTTTTTGTATTTTTTATCATTTTGCAGCGCAACGGCGTCAGCCTCATGCTGTTGCCTTGCGTTATACAAGGATCACCACTTGAAAAAAAAAAAACAAACAAAACACTCTAGTCGTTCTCCCGGAGGAGACGCCGGGGACCCCACCTAGCGTCATGAATTTAATGAAATGACTCTCAACACAGTATTTGTTCTATTTTTGGAATATTGCAAGAAATGAGGTCTACTATTTATTTTTTACACTTTCCGACCACACTGTAGATATTCTTGTGGTATATAAAAAGAGTTACCAACTTACCAATTATGTACTTCGAAACACCTCTGTGGTTTTGGTTTTCGTTCTGTTATGTTTTATTTCTTGCTTCTTTCTTAAATGAACTTGTGCATTACGTCTTGACCACTCTGTATACTACTGCAATTAGATTCGTCGAAGTACAATTACAGTTTCCATTTTCGTTCTAAATTTTACCTCGCTCGTTTCTTGATTTGTAATTGAATTTCTGCAATACTTTCTGAACACCCTGTGCAGTTTTGCGACGCTTCATTCGTCAATTGTTTTTTTTTTAATCGCACTGTAGATATTCTTGTCGCATGTGAAAAGGGCCAATTAGTATAACAGTTAGGTACGATTATGTAACAAGTAAACTCTTCGGCAGTTATTTTTCGCGTTGCCATTTCGCCATCTATCCGCAAGCACCAAAACTAACCTCGCAGATGGAAAACTTCAATTAAAAAGAATTCGAATTTCAAGTTTGAAGTAGCGCCATCTATGCACGAACGTGCGAACTAATTCTTCTCAGACGAAATACGAAATAATTTTTTCGCAAGAAACAAGTAAATTCCTCAGTAATTATTTTTTTCACGGCGCCACCTGTCTGGAAGTCTGTAAACTCGATTCGTATAGAGAATTTTGCAAAAGAAAACAAGCGTGCCAGCTGTCTGCGAGCGTCAGAACTAATTTATCGCATTTCCAAATGAAAACGATCGATTAAAAAAATCGAAAAAAAAGAAAGAATTTAGTTTGAAATCGCGCCGTCTGTACGCAAACGTGTGAACTGGTGTTCCTCGGGCACAGAGAATTTTGCAAAAAAATATTCAGCAATTGTTTCATCTGTAAGTAGCAGGCGCCATCTACCGCGTTTGCAGATGAAAACAGTCCGAAAGATCGAAAAAAGGAATTTCAAGTTGAAAATCGCGCCATCTGGACGAAAAGGTGCGAACTACCTTACACAGGGAATTTTCTTCAGCAATTGTTTGGTCACGCCATCTATCTGTAGGCACCCGAACTAATCCGGTCGCGCCTACCGACTGAAAAACATTGTTTAAGAAAAATCGAAAAAAAAAAAGGATAATTTTACTAGTAAAGCCGTTGACTTTTGAAGCGGCGCCATCTACATTTTGTTCACGCAAATGCATCTGTAAACTAATATTTTCCGTGTCGAGCGAGTGCATGGGAAATTTGCCATAAACGAAAATCGGAATCTTGTACGTAATTGAAAATTTGAAGAAGAAAAAGGAATAAATTCTTCTCTGGCGCCATCTGCCGGTAAATAAAACATCTTCATAAAAAAACTAAATACTAAAAAAATATATAATCAGATATTTAGTGGCGGCGTCTACCGGTAAATATCAACACTAATTGGGAGATTAAAAAATACGTATGAAAATAAAACGTTTAGTGGCGCCATCTACCCGGTAAATATCCACACTGATTGGAATATTAAAAAAATACATGCATAAAATCAAACGTTCTGTGTGGCGCCGTCTACCGGGAAATATCGACACTAATTGGAAGATAAAAAATATGTATAAAAATCAAATATTCAGTGGCGCCAACTACCGACAAATGTCGACGCTAATTGGAAGATTAAAAACTATGTAACGTATAAAAGAAAACATTTAGTGGCGCCATCTACCGACGGCGGTAAATATCGCCACTAATTTAGTAATGTTAATTGGAACAAAAACTAAAGTTAAAAACTAAACTAAATAATAAGACATTTAATGGCGCCATCTGCAGGTGAATATCGACACTAATTGGAAGATTAAAAAATACGTATAAAAATAAAACGTTTAGTGGCGCCATCTACCGGTAAATATCCACACTGATTGGAATATTAAAAAAATACATGCATAAAATCAAACGTTCTGTGGCGCCATCTACCGGGAAATATCGACACTAATTGGAAGATAAAAAATATGTATAAAAATCAAATATTCAGTGGCGCCAACTACCGGTAAATGTCGACACTAATTGGAAGATTGAAAACTATGTAACGTATAAAAGAGAACATTTAGTGGCGCCATCTACTGGCGGTAAATATCGCCACTAATTTAGTAATTAATTGGAACAAAATTTAAAGTTAAAAACTAAACTAAATAATAAGACATTTAATGGCGCCATCTACAGGTGAACATCGACAAATACGTATAAAAATAAAACGTTTAGTGGCGCCATCTACCGGTAAATATCCACACTGATTGGAATATTTAAAAAAATACATGCATAAAATCAAACGATCTGTGGCGCCACCTACCGGGAAATATCGACACTAATTGGAAGATAAAAAATATGTATAAAAATCAAATATTCAGTGGCGCCAACTACCGGTAAATGTCGACACTAATTGGAAGATTGAAAACTATGTAACATATAAAAGAAAACATTTAGTGGCGCCATCTACCGGCGGTAAATATCGCCACTAATTTGGTAATGTTAATTGGAACAAAAATTAAAGTTGAAAACTAAACTAAATAATAAGACATTTAATGGCGCCATCTACAGGTGAATATCGACACTAATTGGAAGATTAAAAAATATATATGAAATCGAACATCTAGTGGTGTCATCCACCGGTAAATATCGCAATGTTAATTGAAAAAAATTGAAGTTAACAATTAATTTTTTTGATAAGCTTTGATGCCATCGCGAATGTCCGCGAATATGTTGATGTTCTGACGTGGCGCCACCTACTAATATACAACGCAAACGCGCGAATAAATTACCGCGCACTCTACCGATAAATATCGACACTAATTGGAAGGTTAAAAAAATACGTATACAGACATCAAACATTTGGTGGTGCCATCTACCGGTAAATATCAACACTATCTGGAAGATTAAAAGATATGTACATACTTATAAAAAAAAATATATCAAACGTTTGGTGGCGCCATCTACCGGTAAATATCGACACTAATTAGAAGGTTAAAAAATAGATATGAAATCAAAGATTTAGTGGCGCCATCTACCGGTAAATATCGACACTAATTGGAAGATTAAAAAATCCATATAAAAAAAAACATTGTGTGGCGCCATCTATCGGTAAGTATCGACACTAATTGAGCAATATTAATTGGGAAAAAAAACTGAGGTTGACAATTAATTTTTTGGGTAAGCTTTAATGTCGCCGTCTATCCGTGAATACGTTGATATTTTAAAGTGGCGCCACCTGCACGTACGCAAAGCGAACGAGTGAATAATTTTCCACGTCGCTCGGCGTCAGGCGAAAAGCCGTTTTCACCGGAAAATTACAAGAATGAGATCAATTGACGATTAAAGAATATATACATGTAGTGGCGCCGCGCCATCTACCGGTAAATGTCGACACTAATCGGAAGTTTAAAGAGTGTACATATAAAAATCAAACTTTTTAGTGGCGCCATCTACCGGCGGTAAATATCGCCACTAATTTAGCAACGTTAATTGAAACAAGAATTGAAGTTAAAAACTACTCCAATATTTTGGATAGGCTTTAAGGCCGCCGTCTATCCGTGAATACGTTAATGTTGTGAAGTGGCGCCATCTACATTCATGCAGAGCAAACGCGTGAATGATTTACCACATCATCGGGCGAGTAGCCGTTTTTACGGAAAATTACAAAAATTAGACAAATGGATGATTAAAAATATAAGTACGCACGCATACATTATATAATTAATTATATAATTATATAATTAAACATTTAGCGGCGCCGTCTTCCGATAAGTGTCGACACTAATCGGAAGATTAAAAATACGTACAAGTTCAAACGTTTAGTGGCGCGATCTACCGGTAAACATCGACACTAATTCAGCAACGTTAATCGAAAAATAAAAAACATTGAAGTTAACAATTAATATTTTGGGCAAGCTTGGATACCGCCGCGCGCCGTCTTCTATCCGTAAACGCGTTGATATTTTGAAGTGGCGCCATCTACAAGTGTGCACAGCAAACGCACTCTCAAGAAAAAAATTGTGAAAAATGCGATAATGGAACCTGTAATTATTGCACGGAAAAAAATCGATCGTTTCGTGGCGCCGCGACGACGCGGTAGTTTATTCGCGTATTTGCGTTGTATACTAGTAGGTGGCGCCACTTCAAAACGTATTCAACGTATTCACGGAAGACGGCGGCATTGAAGCTTATACCCGAAATATTAATTGTTAACTTCGATTTCTTTTTAAATTAACAATGCGAAATTAATGGCGATGTTTACCGATAGATGACGCCACTAAATCTTTGATTTCATATGTATTTTTTAACCTTCCAATTAGTGTCGATATTTACCAGTAGATGACGCCACCAAATGTTTGATTTTTTTTTTTTATAAGTATGTACATATCTTTTAATCTTCCAGATAGTGTTGATATTTACCGGTAGATGGCACCACTAAATGTTTAATGTCTGTGTACGTATTTTTAACCTTCCAATTAGTGTCGATATTTATCGGTAGAGTGCGCCACTAAATGTTTGCCGTATGTACCTTTAAATCTTCCAATTATCTCATTTTTGTAAACTTTCTGTGAAAATGGTTTTTCGCCCGACGCGCCGCCATCTATCCAGTAAAAATCGACACGTCAAACCGCGATTTTAGTTTCGACTTTCGTTCTATATTTTGCCTCCAAGTTTTGGTGCGCTTACCTTATCAAATTTGTTTTGTTCGCACTGTAGATATTCTTGCCGTATTTAACAACTGCAGTGTCGATTCTCGTTCTGTATTTTACTTCTAAGTTCTGTCAATTTTATTTTATTTTTTTTGATAGCGCTATAGATTTTCTTAATATTGTGACGATTGCGGTGCCAGCCCGTCTGATTCGTCATCGCCGACGCGTCTTAGACGAGAAGCTTCGAACGCTTCGACATCACGTCAGCGATGAAATCAACCTGAGACTTTCCGTCGCGCGCTCGAATGTTCCAGATAAACAACCCCGGCTATAAAAATGCACGCGGCCGAACGTGAGACAGTTCGAAATTAATTCTGCATTGGACAGTTCAGAATCGAAGTCGCGTTATAAACTTTCGCTCGGCTGTTAACATAAATTACGTATAAGTTTATAAATAAATTATTGTTTAAGTTAGTGTTATTTCGATTGTTTTTAAATACATTTCTTTAACTATTTCGTGTTTTGTTTAAAATAAAAATTAATAGAACCTTTAAAATCGTTACAATATTTTCGTAATATGGAAAGGGTCAACGTTAGTTTAATACCTGCAATTACCGTTTCGCCTAAGCACGTACTACACACGAACCGCTTTCGCAGTAATTAAATACGTACGTTAATCCGAATCGGTAGTGACTTGTTAAACGCAGACCTAAACGCAAACGTAATTAACATCCGCGGTGGAAATTAATTGTCCGGCTCAGAGTACGCGACGTTTACGTAATCGCCGTTTAGTTTGCGCGCTGATTTGAGTTTCGTGTTGAAAGAGATTAAAAATCGCCGGGCGAATCAAACAGGAGCATCTCGCGCGCTTCTCTTCATCCGTTTTTGTTTGTTCGAGGACGAGCAAATTGGAAGCTGTTTGTTTTAAAACGTTTGGCGCGCGCGGTGAAGTGGATGGAGGAGGAGGAGGATGAGGCGAACAACTCGGCGATTGAATTTGAAATTGAACGAATTTCCGCCGGGCTTTGTGCAGGTGTAATTAATATTTGCCCAAGACGTCTCTGAACGTAGTAAGTAAGTGAGAAATCTGAGATTTGAAATTTTTTTTTGGGAGACATTCAATAACAGGTAGCAGTCTTTCACCTGTTACTTATAAACTGCTATCTGTTTTTTCACCGCCTAGCAAAAGTGACGATAGGCAACCATACATACATAGTTGATACATAATGATGATTCTCCGCAAAGAAGTGAACTAAAACGAACTTAACGTTCTATAGTCCTTTGACAGTTAATTTTGGTTTTTGACGTACGACAGGTTTGCGTGTTATCGCACCAATTAACTACTTGAAACTCAATTGCCAATGCCAAGAGATGGCGCCTCGAAAAGTTCATTGTTAATTGAAGTTCCTAGACTGACAAAGTACTGCGGCAGGTGGAGCTAAAATGGCGATAGCTTTTAACGTTCTACACGTTCGTTACATGGTTTGACAGTTAATTTTGACATAAGACGGGATTGCACGTCCTCGTACCGAAACAGGCTCAAAAGGCAATTTACTTGAAGGCCGATTAAAGCAGCTTCAACTTTTTGCCAAGAGATGGCGCTCTAAATAGTTCATTCTTAAAATTGCTAGACTAACGAAGTACCGCGAAGGTGAAGGCACTTTGGAGCCAAAATGGCGATATCGTTGTAATCAGCCGTTACATAGTTTCACAGTTTATTTTTAATAAAAAATTCGCTGTAGTACAGTCCGCGGTCAAGAGATGGCGCTTCGGGTTATTAATTAATTGGCAACACTTCAGCACTTTCGTTCTTAAATAAGAGATGACGTTGTAAATTCCAGGCAGAATTAGTTTCTGAATAAATTGGTCGATGGCAAAAGAATTCGCCGTGAAGTGCAATTTTCAATCAAGAGATGGCGCTTTACTTTAATTCATTGCAAAAATTCGTTCTTAAATAAGAGATGGCGTTGTAAATTTCAGGCAGAATTAGTTTCTGAATAAATTGGTCGACGGCAAGAGAATTCGCTGTGAAGTTCAATTTTGCGTTCAAGAGATGGCGCTTTACGTAATTAATTGCAAAATTTCGTTCTTAAATAAGAGCTAGCGTTGTAAATTTCGGGCAGAGATTGAACATTTTCGAATCCGAAAGAGGTGCTAAAGTAGACGACAAAGAGAGAGTTTGAAATTTCACTTTAGGAATTTCCACTCTTACTTAAGAGATGGCGGTGTACATTCAAAGAATGATGAGACATTAATGAATTGCAGTTTTTTTTTTATTTTGGGGCCGAGTTTACGTTCACAACTCTATTGGTCTATTGTCACAAGAAAGAAATTCAGTGTAGTACAGTCTGCGGTCAAGAGATGGCGCTTCAGTTATTAATTAACTGGCAACACTTCAGCATAGATAATAGATCATTTAAGTTTATAAAGAATCTGTACTCCAATTGCTCGAAATCGTTCGCCGTTAAGTTTGCTCATGTGGAGCACTCTGAGATCAGCTGATTAAGATCTCACTAGCTCTGCTCGAATCGCCGAGCGCATTGCCGAACTCACCTACAGTAGTTTCTTGTCCAATGTGGTCACTTAAAATGGCTACAGTATATCATTGGCGCACACAACCACATATAAACCACAATGTTCACATTTATTACACTAAATTTAACAAAATGAAATCTTAAAAATATAAATTGTATTCTAGACACTGGGGTTCTATCAGTAAAAGTGCTTGGTAGTTGGAAGGAACGTACAATAGAGGACAAAAAAATCCGGGCAAGAGTTTGACTTGTCGTTCGTATTTAGACGAGCTTGGTAAAACAGGCTTTTATTGGGTTCCCTCCTGTTAATTCTTTCCTCGTCGGTTCATTCCAACGAGGAAAGAATAACAGGAGGGAGCGACATAATACACACACAGACAGAGTAGTTTCTTGTCCAATGTGGTCACATAAAATGGTTACCGTGTATCATTCCGCATAGTTCACCATTGTTTATAATACATTTATTACACTAAATTTAACAAAATAAAATCTTAAAAATATAAATTGTATTTGGTAAATCAGGTTTTTATTGAAGTTATGTTCCTGTCAAAGTTTCTGTTGAGCGTCAAAATTACTAGTGACATTATGTATGGGAATCTGTATTAAACGTCAAAAATATTGGTGGGTTTACATTGTACAAATTATGTGCCCGGATTTTATTGTCCGTTACTGTACGGGAGTGGTGAAAAAAAGTGACTCGCCACATTGAAGTCTAATGACATACTGATTATATTTACGTATACACCTTCTGTATTAGTGACAACGCGCGCAAGTTGAACTTCATTTAAGTAAACAGCAAATTAAATGCGACAGCTGTAATAATTTACAACTTTGACAGAACGAAAGCCAATTTACAATACAAAAGAAAGAGTGAGTCAGTTTTTTTGTCCGCAAGTGCATTTTTCAGTGTCGGTAATTTTCCATGTACGCATTTTTCTATGCGAGCATTTTTCTGTGTGAGTAATTTTCCGTGTACGCATTTTTCCATATGGGCATTTTTCGGTGTGCGCAATTTTCGTTGTGCGCTTTTTTCTTGTACGCTTTTTTCTGGTCACTGATTTCGCCCTCTCGTGTTCCTTCTCGTAATAATCGACGAGTGCCCCCATCCTAATTCGGTCAACCTAAGAGTGCAAGACCTGGCACTCCAACATCTTCTTGCCCTTCTTCCTAATTCCCTCTTGCACGTCGCGTTCCGCCTCGGTAATCGTCGTTTTCGTCTCCTGCGTCAAGCACTTCCCGACGGTCTCCTCCAACATGTTCTTCTGCTTCACCAGCTCGTTGAGATCCTCGTTCAGTTTATCAAGGACCTTACAGTCTTCTTCGCTGACCTTGTCCTGAACTTTACAAGCCATTTCGGTGGGTTTACATTCTTAAAATTGCTAGACTAACGAAGTACCGCGAAGGTGAAGGCACTTTGGAGCCAAAATGGCGATATCGTTGTAATCAGCCGTTACATAGTTTCACAGTTTATTTTTAATAAACTTAAGACAGATTTCGACATTCGAACAATGCAGCTTTTGTTTTCGGGCAAGAGATGGCGCTCTAAATAATTTATCGTGTCGCGTTCAAGTAATTGCAAAGCTAGAAGACGGGAAGCGAAACTAAATTCGTCGCTCGAAAATTCGATTGAAATAGCTTCCAGTTTTGACCGAGAGATGGCGGCTCCGTATAATTCATTTCATTTTATATTTTCGATTTAATTAGGGAAAAAAATTGTTTTTATCGTAGAATTGAGATCGTGTTCTTATTTGTGATTCGAACAGAGCATCTTTCACTTTCGGACAAGAGATGGCGCTCCTCAAATGATTCGTTATTACCAAAGTCCCCAAATTAATAAAGTATCGCTCTAGGTAAAGCTGTCATGTGAGTGTTAGCGTTTCGTGGGGGGTGGCGGGCTCACAAAAAAATTGTTTTTATCGTAGAACTGAAATCGTGTTGTTATTTGTGATTCGAACGGAGCAGCTTTCACTTTCGGACAAGAGATGGCGCTCCTCAAATAATTCGTTAGTACCAAAGTCCCCAAATTAATAAAGTATCGCTCTAGGTAAAGCTGTCATGTATGTGTTAGCGTTTCGTGGGAGGGTGGGGTCACTTGACATGTTGACATTCGAACAATGCGGCTTTTGTTTTCGGGCAAGAGATGGCGTTCTAAATAATTCGTTATTACTAAAGTCCCCAAATTAATAAATAAAACACCGCTCTAGGTAAAGCTGTCATGTATGTGTTGGCGTTTCGTGGGGGGGGTGGGGGGCTCACTTGACATTTTGACATTTGAACAATACAGCTTTTGTTTTCGGGCAAGAAATGGCGCTCTAAATAATTCATCGTGTCGCGTTTATTTTCCATTTTGGATTGCGTTCAAGTAATATTGCAAAGCTAGAAGACAAGTAGCGAAACGAAATTCGATTAAAATAGCTTCCAGTTTTGACCGAGAGATGGCGCTCCGTATAATTCGATACGACGCGACGCATTTACTTCATATTTTCGTTTTATTTATGGAAAAAAAATGTTTTTATCGTAGAATTGAAATCATGTTGTTATTTGTCATTTGAACAAAGCAGCTTTCATTTTCTGGCAAGAGATGGCGCTCTAAATCATTCGTTATGTATTAGCGTTTTGGGGTCATTTAACATTTTGACGTTCGTACGAAGGAACTTTGTCCTTAATTGAAGAAATATTACAGATCTTTTTTTTACAGACATTTCTTCTTTTTTTTTCAAATTGGAGTCTTTCCGAATCCTCTTCCAAGAGTTTCTTTGTTGCTGCTCACGTTTACTTGAGACCTGCGCTGTTCTTCTTCTTCTTCGGTAACGCATGACATTTCTTTTTTCATCTCTGACCTTGATTGCCCCCAGTTTGTCTTTCACTGTTAATCGGTTGACTTAATTTTTAGACCCTTACATACGTTTCTTCTTTTACATACAGGTTTGTTCTTCTTTGCAGCAGACACTTCTGCTTTCTCTCTAAGTGTATTCTTTCGGAGTCTTCCGAAGTCTCTTCTTGTAACTCGTAAAGCTGAGACCTGCACCTTTCTTCACGTTTGTTTTTTTTTTCATCTTTTGATTGATTTTTGATTATTTCTTACTCTTCTTTATTCAAAAAATCGAAGAAGAAACTCATTACTTTTTTCAAATTTCTTGTTCTCTTAAAGATATTCTTTCATTTTCGACTTGGTTGTTTCTAGTTGTTCGCTATTTTGCTCTTCAAGGTCATTTAGTTTAATCTCCTGTTCGAACAATCTTCTTTTCTTTTAAAGATTCTTCTTGCAAACTTGTTGGATGCAAGTCGGCAGGATCGCAATGAACATCACTTTCTTCTTCATTTTTTATATTTCTTATTTTTCTTCTTGTTCTTTAAAGATTTTTTTTTTGATTCCGACTCGATCGCTCTTCTGCCCTTCAAGGTCATTTAGCTTAATCCCCGGTTCAAACAGTTCATTATCTTCTTTTCTTTTAAAGAGTTTTCTTCCTTTTCGTTTAAAGACTTTACTTCTTCTTTGATAGGCGTCACTTTCTTCTTTTTTTCAAATTTCTTCTTGTTCTTTAAAGACTTTTTTTTTCCAATTCCGACTTGATCGCCCCTTTGCCCTTGAACGTCGTTTAGTTAATCCCCAGATCAAACAATCGGAAGACCATTAAGCATCTTCTTCCTCTCTTTCATAAGACGATATTTCCTTCTCACTTCCGAGTTGGTCGTTCGACTTTCTGTCCTCGTTCAACTCTAGCGAGGAGTGAGGGGGGGAAATCAGAAGAGGAGGAAGATCGAGAATCGGACGGCCGTTGTTACACGTGAGGGCCAGAATGTCTTCGAATGAGGTTCATAAACAAAGAGAAAAGAGAAAATTTTTATTTTTCTTTCTACTTCGTCGCGCCACACCTCAAGAAACATCACAATGACAAACGTCAAAATGACAGACGTCAAGAGACGTAAGCAACGTCACGTTGACAGACACATTATAGGATCACGACGACAACCGTCAAAATCAACAAAATTATGGAGCGACGAGCGAAAACCTGCCACGATGACAGATGACAAGAAACGTCAAGCAATGTCACGTTGATAGATATGTAATGGGGTCACGATGACAACCGTTAAAATAAACAAAATTGAGGTAAAAAGCGAAAACCTCTCACGATGACAGATGACAAGAAACGTCACAATGACAAACGTCAAGATGACAGACGTCAAGAAACGTCAAGCAATGTCACGTTGACAGACATGTAGCAAGGTTAAGATGACAACCGTCAAAATAAACAAAATTAAATCCGCCCCTTAACGAATTAACGCGCAACCGCATTCGTTTCTAATTGGCCAACAAATAGGATCGCAACCTCATTTATTTTGGTCGCAATCACCGAACCAAACACAAAAGGACTGCCCTCCGACAAATAACACGCAACTCTGCTCATAACTGATTCGAGCAAGCAAACAGACCAATGATGCAGACTTACCTAATCCCCGCCACAAAATAGGTATAAAATAATGGAGCTCCTGCTGTCATCAGTTGAAGGCAAAGTTATATTTTGTTCTCTCTTTGTTTGACAACCAAGTTTCGTTTGACAGATGTCAATGTGGAAAGTGTCAACCGTTAGACACGGTGTTCTATCTTCCACAGAAACAAGCTCGACGGTGCTGCTTATTTCATGCGTCACGTGTGAAAACCAAAATTCGTTTGACAGATGCCAAAGTGTCAGCTCATTTAGAATTCGTCCGATATTGTTTGCGTGAATCAATCAAAGACACTCTTCTTTAAACATGATTTCTTTGAAAGAAATTAAACGGTCTTTGTGGTAATTCAGAATATGTTTGACAGATGTCAAAGTGACGAATCATTTATGATTCGTTCGATGATATTTGTGTGAATCAATCGAAGACACTTGAGACTTCATTGAACAGGATGGTCTTTTTATTATACGTGTCACATGTGAAAGCCAAAATTCGTTTGACAGATGTCAAGGTGAAGGCTCATTTATAATTCGTCCGATATCGTTTGCGTGAATCAATCAAAGACACTCTTCTTTAAACATGATTTCTTTGAAAGAAATTAAACGGTCTTTGTGGTAATTCAGAATATGTTTGACAGATGTCAAAGTGACGAATCATTTATGATTCGTTCGATGATATTTGTGTGAATCAATCGAAGACACTTGAGACTTCATTAAACAGGATGGTCTTTTTATTATACGTGTCACATGTGACAGCCAAAATTCGTTTGACAGATGTCAAGGTGAAGGCTCATTTATAATTCGTTCGACATCGTTTGCGCGAATTAATCAAGGACGCCCTTCATTAAACATAGTTTCTTGAAAGAAATTAAACAGAGACAAGCTCGATGCCCTTCATTATATGTATCACGTGTGGAAGCCAAAATACGTTTGACAGATGTCAACGTGACAAATCATTTGTGATAAAAGACGTCCTCGGACAAGGTTTTTTTTGCAAGGAATTAAACGGAAACAAGCTCGACGGTCTTTATTAAATGTGTCACGTGTGAAACCCGAAATACGTTTGACAGATGTCAAACTGACAGCTGATTTATAATTCATTTGACAATGCTTGCGTTGTTACTTATGATTTTTTGAAAAAAATTAAACAAAAACGATCTCACAAGCGTGTCGCGTGTGAAAACTGAATTTCGCTTGACAGATGTCAAAGTGACAGCTCATTTCTAATTTGTTGGATATTTTTTCTTTATCTCACTGTTTTTAGCTTTCCGTTTCTTTTTGTACACTTGTAATAACTTTTTAATTTCGTTGAATGCCGCGCTCTACCTCTCTCTAAATTCCATTGACTTGCAAAAAGAAGATGGCCGACTCATTATGTTGATTACTACACTACCGTTTGTTGTTTGCTCGCTGTGATTTTCGGTGATAAATCCAAGAAGAAGATTTTGGTAATTTTGGTACCTAAATCAGGCAAGGACCCACTTTCTCTTTTTTTTATTTGTCAGTACATCTTTGATAACCGGTTCTTTTTTTCAATTTTAACAATTTTGGTTGACAATTTATTTTTGTAATCTGTTTTGCTTTCCCTCCAGCAATTCGTTGATGTTAGTTCCATCCCATTCCAACCCTTTCGGGCGGGGCGGAGGGGGGTTACTTCTTATATTTATATATATATATTCTTTCTTTTCCGGTTTCGACTATCGGTGTTTCATTTGCAATTTCTTTTTTTCCTTGTAGATGAGTGTGGCCAGAGCGGAGGAGAAGCGGATAGCGACGAGGACGTCATCACAGACTACCATCTTCCCGCGCTGGACATGCTGCCGAGGCCAGGCCCCCTTCCCACAATCAGCGTGACCCCTCACTCGCCCGCCAACAAGACCTACCCCGTATTAGAAGACAGCCTCCAGTACGTCCGGGAGATACACGAGAGCGTCCAACGTATGCGCGATGCCACCGTTCAAAGTAAGTTAATTAGTCCAGGGGGGGAAGCACCCAAATACCCAAAGTATAAAAAAGAAAAAACTTGCGTAGGGTTAACTGACCAGCTAATGACCACTGCCCAGAGAATGACCACTAATAAATATTTTCTTTATTGTTAAGAACTCTAGATATCAAAGTTAAGTATTTTATGCAACAAATTTATCTTCATTAAATATCCCAAGTTTTTAGACAATTTTGTGACTGTGTGATATTTCAGTTTCTCAAAAACATTAAGTCAGTATACACCTGTTTGACATTAAGCGAAATAGAATAGCAAATAATTAGGGTAAGTAAATAACGACACAATATATATTGCTTAAAAGTGATGTTATTTCAATAGAAGTTTTTCTGTATAACATTATATTGCATGATTAAAACTTGTATTTTTATGTTGAAATTTCTATTTAACCTCAAAGACTTAATAGTTTTAAGGAGGTCATTTATTGGTAATATTCTAAGCATCAAATACTAGTGAATGGCCGCGTTCATCAGAATAATCGCTCAAGTAGCATTCATCTGTGATTGGTGGATTTTTTGAACTTTTTTGGAATAAGCCAATCACAGACGAATGCTGCGTGAGCGCTTGGTTCTGGCGAACGCGACCAATGACTAGGATGGTCATTCACTGGTTGGCGCGAAATTTGAAATAATTTTAAGTTTAGAATATATTTCAGCAGTTAAATTGTATTTTGTTCCTTAAAATCAATAATGAAAGAATGACAAAGGTATTTACCTATAAATGACCACTTTTTTCGCAGAAATAATCAGGTAGTCATTCATTGGATATTTTGTCCAGCAAATGACTTATTATTTAAATATTTGCTCTGTTTATATTTTTGTTTTAATTATTCTCAGATGGAAAAAATACCTAAAAGGTCATACTTAAGATTTCGTTATTCGATTGAGGATTTAAAAGCCGCAGTTACGGAAGTGTTAGAAGGTAGAATGAGTGCCACTAAAGCAAGCAAGTATTTTAAAATACCAAAAGGTACTTTGATCAATAAATTACATGGAAAATCTGATATTGAGACTAGGAAAATGGGCCCGGCAAGAATTTTAACAACACAAGAAGAAGACATTCTGGAAAATTGGATCCTAGAAAAAGCAAAAATCGGTTTTCCCATGCATCCGGATGAAGTAAAAGATGCTGTACAAAAAGTTATGCAAGAAACTCAGCGTCCTAATCCCTTTAAAGATAATCGTCCAGGCGATAAATGGCTCAAGGGTTTCTTAAAGACAAGACCCGCCATTACAAAAAGAAATGCCGAAATTATTTCTAAATTATTTCAAGTATGGCAAAAATATGCAAATGCGATGAACGAACGGAATAGAAGTAATGTACACATTATTGATAATCAAAATGAAGATAACCTAAATGGTATTGTAACAATTCATGAAGAGCAAGAATATGAAGAGATCTAAAATCAAGTCGAAGGCAATGAAGGGGCACTAGACAGTGATACAGAAGATACAGATGTGATTAAGAACGTTATGGACAAAGATAACACTGCCGAAGAAGAAATAATTTTAGATCTATAGATTTCAAGCATTACACAATGCTACCTACCTGCGAAGATAGGCAGTAGTTTCACATCGGGTTGTACTTCTCCGATGTGGCCAGCCAGCTGCAATGGGACGGGGGGGTTCAATTCCGAAACGCGAGGCCAAAACCAAAAATAGGCGCCACTTAATTTTTTTTGAAAGGGGAAAAGAAAATTAAGAAAACCCGTTACATCCAGAACACGTTAGTTTATTTACACATAAACAACAAAAAAAATAAAGCATAAACTAAATAAATACTAAACCGACAACACCAACAAATGTAATTATTTTACATTAAATTTAAATCGTAACTAATTCAACAGATTATAATTACCGGAGTGTACGTGACATCATTCATTTACGTAAGACGGTTTTAAATTTACACCGGAGTGTACACAATAAGGTGCATGTCGAAATGCGGCAAAATCAAAGAAAGAAATCGGCAAAAACAAATCGCGAATTAACGCTCAAAACTACATATAAAAAAAAGTAACGCTCCCACCTCTATTCCGTCGGTGTCCTATTTGTTTGTCGGCGTATGTGTGTCAATGCCGCCGCAAACCCCTTTGATAAATGCCGACTGCCGCGTAGCGAGACGGGAAGGGAGCTTTCAAAGTCGCAAGCCGCCGTACACCTGCACGATTCGAAAGAGCGTCATCCCATGAATCTAACTCTTGTTAGAAGTCAGCAACAAAAGTCCCCAATAGAAGTAGCTCTAGTTAGAAGTCCGCAATAAAAGCCTATAAGCGAAAAGCGAAAAAAAAGAAATCGAACGTAAGGGCCAATTCGAAAATTTGCGCCGTACAAAACTTACCTCGGCACTTTACCGAAGCCTGAAACAAAACACGAAGCACGTGTTTTTTCTGTCTCACACGTGGGCCTATTCAGAATCGGCAATTTGCCGTAAAATGCACTAACAACCCTTTGATGTAATGACACGCACAAACGAATTGTTTAACGAAAAGAAACGTGCGGCCCAGGAGACGACGGATTTCGTTCTGAAAAATGGCGCAATATTTCTCGTTCGACCGAAAAGGAACGATTACCAAAGAGGGAGAGAGACACGTTCCATTTTACCATTGGCGGAATTTTCCTAGCAACTGGGAGAACCAATCAGCTCAATGTGTACAACGACGTGGTTTCCAAGCAACCATCCAGCACGACTCATTTCGCCTATACAGGGCGTGTTCGGAACAGTAATGAAAACTGAGTAGTGACAACGCATATACAGGGTGTATTCGAAACAGAAAGGAAAAATGAACTGTAACAACAAGACCCAGAAGAGGATAATATCTCTGAAAGAGCAGTTGTCGTCATTAGTAATGAATCAAAAGAGACCATTCCTGATAATAATTTAAATGAATTTAGAGAAGATATATGGAAAAGGTATTTACACTTCCCAAAGTTAGACGTTAAGACTAAAAAAAAAAACGTAAGGGAAAAAGCACCACTGGCAATTTCATCGAAATATTGGAATATTGGATTATTGAAAAGAGAGAGGAAGAAAAACGAATATCCGAAACATTAAAAGAACAAAGAAACAAGCTAGGGAGGAAAAAAAGCGAAAAAGAGAAGAACTTGAAAAAAATAAGTCTTTAAAAAAGTCAAACAAAATAAAGAAGAGGAGGTTATCCAGTTCTTGTTCAAGTGAGGCAGACACTTCAATCCAAGTAGATTCTGACAAAGAAGAAAATGAAGAATCGACAGAAGAACCTAAAAGTAATCCAGAAATGCCAAGTAGGATTATTAATGGAATCTCTTTTAGTATAGCAGATTTCGTTATTGTTAGATATGAACAAATTTTCTTCCCAAGAGTTATAATTAAAAAACAGTTAGGAGAATATGAAGTCGGAGTAATGTGTAAAAGTGGTACACAGATGTGGAAGTGGCCAGAAAAGATTGATCAAATTTGGTGCAAGAAAGAAGACGTTATCGAAAAAATAGAACCACCTACGCTAATTTCCAGTCGCGGAATTACATATACTGTGCCAGAAATAGTCAAATATGAAAATATCTAACATATAATTACCTTAACATTTTAGTTTAAATAAATATTTTTATGGTCATTCATTGGTTTTAATTCGGTCATTTATTCGACAGATTCGGTCATTTATTGGGATCTTTTGTTATCTATAATTAAAATTATTGATACACAATGTAGTTAAAAGTATATAAAACTGTGTTATAATCGATTATCTTTTAATTAAGTGTACTTAAAATTGATACACAGTACAATATTCTAACTTCAATATCAAAAGAATGGCATTATTTTATATCTCACTACTACCTAAAGTGGTCATTAGCTGGTCAGTTCACCCTACGAACGATTTCACTTTTACATCGTTGCGCTTTGCAACAAGTACAAGTAAGTGAAAGGTGGCAAAGCGTTCGATTTAATTGGGACGTTTGAGAACGTTGGCGAGTGCAATTTATATACAGGGAGACTGACAGTTAAAGAAAAATATTTCCAGACAACCCGTACGTTGCGAATCCGAAAGACTTCGCCTGCGCCTTAAACCCTTTCTTGGCGCAAGTCGCAAGGTTGAGCGCCAGCTGCCCGGCTCTGAACGAGGCGGTGCCCGAACTCGAAATCCTCGGGGGTTCCCTCGGCTCATCACCTCTACACCAGCCGCACAGTAGAAAAGGAAGCGGTACGCTTCTTTCTTTTCTATAATTCGTCGAGTAACTCGTCACTTTTTACTTTTCCAGGCAACCAAGATTACTTGTGCCAACCGGAAGCGCAGAGGCGAAGGTCATGGACGGCGCTCGAAGATCTAACAGGAACCAAAGACAAAGTGAAACCTGCTCGTCAAAGAAGGTGAGGGTTTGCGGGGAGTCGAGGGGGGCGGGGAGGAAAGTAAGTTTTTTTTTTGTTCTCGTCGCGCAGTATATCCCTGAGCAGTATGGAATCGGAGGCGGACGAATCTTCGCTCATAGACAACGTAGATGGCAGCACCGCCAGGCTGCTGGGGGCCGAGGCTACGATCGTGGGAAGGAGGCCGAGGGGTTCGAGCGGCGGCGCGAGCACGCATTCGTTGAACGAGGCGGACCTACAGGTACCTCTCGCAAGGTTTTTTAAAAAAGAAAAAGACTTGCGCTTGCAGAATGACTTCAACAAGATCAAGGCGAAGAGGGAGGCCGAACAGCTCAGGCTTTTGCCGGCGAGGTTGCCCCTTCAGAAGTCCGTTTCGACGCCCTCTATCATCGCGGTCCGGGACCTCGCGCCCGAACCGACACTGGCGGGGGCACAACCAACACTACCCATGTAAGCTCTCCCCTCCCCCCCCCAAAAAAAAACCTACATGTTTTGTGTTCGCTTTTCCAAACTTTTTTTTATTTATTATTCACAAGGTTTCAAGTGTGTGATTTTGCACCGTTTTATCACATTGATCAGTCAGTAAAAAGGCGCATGTTCTTTCACCCCCCCCCCCTCGCCCCCCGATTCACAGAAGCGTAAGTCTTTTGACGGTCGAAAAAAATAACAAATAAGATACGAGGGGGTCTTCAAATGTCGTCAAAGATTTTTTTTTAATTAATTAAAAATGTAGCTAATACGTAAGTGTGCCCCTTTTTTTTAAATCTGTATTTAAACCCTGTACGACGTAAGCCTAGAGAAACAGCAGCGTAGTGCATGTGCTTAGCTTGGTGTGTAGGGGGCGCCCCAGCGGAACCGAAAGCGAGACAGAAGAGGAAGGCAGCCGCTCCGGACATGTCCACTACGAGATACACTCGATGGCGCACTTGCACCACCAGTGAGTACTTTTTTTTCGGTGCACTTGCCCGCTTGCATGTACATACATACGCACAAGGCCTGTCTCAATTACTCTCTCTCTCTCTCTCTCTCTCTGTATCTCGATCAACATTTATGTACGTTCGATAAAGCAAGCGGAAACGGAAAAGAAACAGTAGTCGGTGGATGTACTTCTGTTTGTTGTGCACTGCTCTAAACGTCTTAGATTTATTTTCATAGAATTGTTTGCGCTGAATTTAAAAAAAAATCGAAATAAAAAATGAATTAGAGAAGAGAAATGGTGTCTAGCGTATTGGCTTGGAGTTGTTCGATTACTGTTAGGGGTGCGTTTAGGTGTTAGGTTTGAGTTATTTGTTCGAATGTAGGTTCGTTCAAAAGTCGTTGAGGAGAGTCTCGCATTACTTTCGATATTAAAAAAAAAAATTTAACTGTCGCAAATCGACGGCCCACGTTGGGAGCGCCCGCCAATTTGTAACTCTGTGGATTGGAATGCATGACACTTTTTATTTCTTTGAATTGCTTTCCGTGTAAAACAATTAAAGAAGATAATTTATTTATAGTTAATAGAAGAAGAAACAATTGAGCATGGCCTCTGTGATCAAGCTTCCATGTTAGGGGAATTCTGGCCTGACATGTTTGGAATTCGCAGTGCCCCTCTGTCGGACGTTGTCGGCTTCATCGAAAGAATGGGACGGCTTGAATAGCGCTGACAGTCATGCACTGCCGAACATGGGGGGTAGTACAATGGGCTCAAATTGTGGCCTAAGTGCCCCTCACCAATCCAGAATCCAGAAACCAGCAGCATATTCAGCAAAAAAAAAATTGTTCAAACCCACCCAATTATAAGTGGCGCCCAACGTGGGGTGCCAAAAACCCACGTAATTACAAGTTGTCGCCCTAAGTGGGGCGCTAAAGATTAGCTCAGTTACAAATTGGGCCCCAACAGAGCATGGTTTATTGAGATTATACGCCCGCTCTAGTTTAAGTGACTTTGAAGTACATACGTATTTGGTACCAGCGTACTAAGAAAAAGAAATTGTTCAGACCCACCCAGTTACAAATAGCGTCTAACGTGGGACGCCAAGAACCTACGTAATCACAAATTCGCGACCTACGTGGGGCGCCAAAAACTCGCTCAGTTACAAATTGGCGCCCAACAGAGCATCATTTATTGAGGTTTTACGTTCGGTCTGTTTTAAATGACTTTCCAAGTACATATTTGGTACCAGTAGCGTAGGCTCAGCAAAAAAATTCTCTTCAGACCCACCCAGTTACAAATGGCGCCCAACATGGGGCGCCAAAGATCCACATAGTTACAAATTGTCGTCCTAAAAACCTACTACTTACAAATTGGCAAGACATAATTTATTGAGGTTTCACTTCCACTCTTTTTTAAATGATTTTCAAAGAAAGTATGAAGTACCGGCACCCTACGTGGGGCACCAAAAAGTAGTTCAGTTTGCAAATTGGCGCCCGACAGAGTACGATTTATAGAGATTATACGACCGCCCTACGCCGGTTTGTTATTAGGTGCGTTTTTAGCGCCCCACGTTGGGTACCAATTTGTAACTGTGTGGATCGGAATGTGTAACAATAGGGTTTCCTCATTTTTCATTTTTTAAATCTCAAGTGACAGTTTTTTTTTTATTGACGAAACTATCTTTATTCAATGAAGTTTTTTCAATGAGTAGAGTACGACAAGAAATAAAAAAGTAAATAAACTTATAATCAAGCTAAAGAGTCGTACATAAAATTACAAAAAGTTATAAAAATTTAAAAGAATCATAAAAATTGAAATTTTTTTATTAAATAAACAAAACTTTCTAAAATTAAGATTTGGCATTTGTGCAATTTTTGACGTAAAATAAAACAAAAGATGATCGACAAATTTATAAAATTAAAAAATAAATAAATATAAAAAAATCGCATTGAATAAAATTAGAAAAAAATTAAAATAAAAAAATCTCATTAAATAAAATTACAAAAAAATAAAAACTAAAAAATTCTCATTAAATAAACAGTACCTTCTACTTTCTATAAGATTACAAAAAATTATAAAAATTACAAAATTCTCATTAAATAAACAAAACTTTCTAAAAATAAGATTTGAACTTTAGGCAATTTTTGACGCAAAATAAAACAAAAGACGATCGATAGATAAATAAAGAAAATTTATAAATTTAACAAAAATAACGTGAAAATAAAAAAGTAAAGTTTAAAAAATCTCATTAAATAAACGAAACTTTCTAAAATTAAGAATTGACAGTTGTGCAATTCTTGACGTAAAATAAAACAAAAGACGATCGATAAATTTATAAAATTTTAAAAATAAAAATTTTAAAAATAAAAATTTAAAAAAAAGTTCCCATTAAATAAACAAAACTGGCTCGACTTCCTAAAATTCAGAATTAACAATTAAAATAAAACAAAAGACAAATTTATAAATTTTTTTTAAAAAATAACGAAAATTTAAATAATTCAAAATTAAATAAAACTGGTTCCAAATTACTTTAAAACGTTTGACAGTTATTGTGCAATTCTTGACGTAAAATAAAACAAAAGACGATCGACAAATTTATAAAATTTAAAAAATAAAAATTTTAAAAATTACAAAAATTTAAACAAAAGTTCCCATTAAATAAACAAAACTGGTTCGACTTTCTAAAATTCAGAATTAACAATTAAAATAAAACAAAAGACAAATTTATAAAATTTTTAACAAAATTCAAAGTGAAATAAAGCTAGGTCCAAATTATTTTAAAACGTTTGACAGTTATTGTGCAATTCTGGACGCAAAATAAAGCAAAAGACGATCGATAGATAAATAAAGAAAATTTATAAATTTAACAAAAATAAAAATTAAAATAAAAGTTTAAAAAATCTCATTAAATAAACAAAATTTTCTAAAATTAAGAATTGACAATTGCGCAATTTTTAACGTAAAATAAAACAAAAGACGATCGACAAATTTATAAAATTTAAAAAATAACAAATATAAAGAAAGTTCTCATTAAATAAACAAAACTGCTTCGACTTTCTAAAATTCAGAATTAACAATTAAAATAAAACAAAAGACAAATTTATAATTTTTTTAAAAATTAACGAAAATTTAAAAAAAATCAAAGGGAAATAAAACTAGGTCCGAATTATTTTAAAACGTTTGACAGTTATTGTGCAATTCTTGACGCAAAATAAAACAAAAGACGATTGATTAATAAATAAAGAAAATTTATAAACTTAACAAAAATAACATAAAAATAAAAGCAAATAACAAAAATTTTAAAAATCTCATTAAATAAACAAAATTTTCTAAAATTAAGAATTGACAATTGCGCAGTTCTTGACGTAAAATAAAACAAGAGACGATCGATAGATAAATAAAGAAAATTTATAAATTTAACAAAAATAACGTTAAAAAAAAGTTTAAAAAATCTCATTAAATAAACAAAGCTTTCTAAAATTAAGAATTGACAGTTGCGCAATTCTTGACGTAAAATAAAACAAAAGATGATCGACAAATTTATAAAATTAAAAAAAAATAAAATAAAAATAAAAAAATTCTCATTAAATATTTAAAAAATTCAAAAAAATTCAGAATGAAATAAAACTAGGTCCAAATTATTTTAAAACGTTTGACAGTTATTGTGGAATTCTTGACGCAAAATAAAACAAAAGACGATCGATTAATATATAAAGAAAATTTATCAATTTGACAAAAATAACATAAAAATAAAAACAAATAACAAAAATTTTAAAAATCTCATTAAATAAGTAGAAATAGAAATAGAAATATTTTATTCACTAAACGATACGTGTAAGTATACAGACTGATTGATTATAAAGGCCCCAAGCTGTAACTCATTTATTTTTATTCAAACACCCAATAAAGTATATATATTCTTAAATGGGACGTTATTCTCTAGAGAATGAAGTATAACAATTTTTTTTGTCTACACTGTATACGAGTGATGACGTCATAGACAATTTTTTTTAAACGGCAAGATAATATTTTTTTTGCGAAATATGATAGAAAATTCTTTTCTCTTTTCAACCATATCAAACTTTTGTATCCTTACATAAGAAAATTTTCATAGATAGACCAAATCCACGTCTAGGCAACAGCTGTCAATAGTGAGAAAGAGCGCCGTCCAACGGAGGAGTCAGTGACGTAAAACGGCGTAAGCATTACGTCACGAACTTCTCAAGCGTGGCGTCACGTCTGCGGTCGAGTCCAATTTTACCGGACGAGGGGTGGACCGTGATGCCAGGACGGCTTTTTCTTCCACCTAAAGGGTCGTTGATAATTTTCACAAGGGGGTATAACTACCACTGGAAGCCTGGCAGAGGAAAGATACGCGTTACAAACGGAACATACGCACAAAATTGCCGATAAGACATACCCTGTTCTTTGTCCCAGAAAGAGGCCTTAGAGGAGAAGCTTATAAGGAGCTTGATTTTGCTTGACGTGCACTCAAGCAGATCTCGGAGTAAATAAATTCCGTTTCAGGCTTCAATCAAAAGATTCACATGAAAGTACTCAATACAATAGCACGCCGAGAAATCTATCGGAAGAATGAATACGACGCGACGCGGAAAGGACGCGTCCTCCCCTGGCTACGCTGAGGCGGGGGTCGTTAAGAGATGAACTCAGTTTTAGCCGGGCTAGGTAGCAGCGTATGGTCTTGTGTTGCAATCTGGTGCAACGTTACAAACAGCCCCGTTTTGGGCGCCAATTTGTAACGTCCCAAGTTGGGTGCCAATTATTGTAACTGGATTGAATTTTCGGAGTGTATATAACAACTGAGTTTCTTCACTTTTTATTGTATTAGTTACTCAAGCGACAATTTGTTTTTTTATTGGACGAAACATATGTCTCTATTCGACAAGGTTTTTTTTTTTTAATCCGCGTTCTTACTTTCGATATAAAAAATAAAATGAAACTCTTCTTAGTTACAATTTGATTCTTAAACCGACACCTCTCGAACAAATAATCTCATTTAGTGTTAGATATGCCTGATTGTGTTCCGACACTGTTTCTTTTCGCCCCCCCCCCCCCCGCGCGTACTCGATTACGTCCGCAAAACCACCCTCGCTGACCTCAACTGACGTGACGTGTTTCTAGCGTGGACTACCACCACCCAGAGAAGAGGCGGAAAAGGGGCAGCCTGTTTTTCAGGAAAAAAAAGGTGAGACCCCCACCCCCTCACCCCCAAAGTTGCGCGGCATTTCACGCCGAACTTTTTTTGCACAGGACAAGAACAAGAAGGCAACGCACCAGTGGGTGTCCCCCTGCTACGGTTCCTCTCATATCTGTGATTGGTGCAGCAAACAACTCAGCAATAAACCTGCCCTCTACTGTGAAAGTAAGCAACCGTTTTTATCATCGTCCGATTATAATACTTCTTAATGCGTTGCTTTTTTAGATTGTAATACGACTGTACACCAAAATAATTGTAAAGACAATATCGTTGACTGCAATAAACCCAAAGGATCCAAAGTGAGTTTAGTGGGGTTGTTTTTTTTAATTGATTGAGTTCTCTTTGTCTTCTAGAATTCAGCGAAGACGTCTGGTTTTGTTGGGGTGCCGCTTCCGAACTCGAAGGCTTCCATCGCGAAACGAGGCTCAGGTTCACTTCCGAATAGTCAAACTAGTTCAAATAGGTACGTACAGGTGGCCTCGCGGGCCTCGCACTTGCGAACCGGAAAACTCGGTCGGTTTTGTTTGCGTCAGGTATACCAACCATCTTACCTTAATAATACATGTAATAATTTATTTAATATAGAGAGTCGACAGTGTTTCCGTTATTACTGTGTAGAGAATTAAGTGTTCCGTTTTATGTTCAGTGTTTAGATTGGTTTCCGTTCGGATTTATTTGCATGCGATCTTTTTAGTTACTTTGAGTTTCAGTTGACTACTCTGCGTAAAGGTTTGGATCGTTGGAGGTACTCTCAATCCCGCACACACTTTTCACTGTTTTCTCTCATCTAATCTTGACGGCCTTCTTTATTCGTTGTTTTTTTTTTGTTTTTCTTTTTTAATTTTTGTTTTTGTTTAACGGATTAGATGTCTTTAGAAGTACACGTCAAAACGAATATGAAAAGACGATTCATTACATTACAAGCTATAAGAGAAAAAACGTCTTTTGGTATTCCCCTATGTCTTTCATTTCAGTACAACGTAGTCTGAGTTTTATGTCAACGAAACTGTTACTACATGTTTACACTGATCGTGTCTCTCCTCCCCCCCTTTACTTACTTACTTATGATGATGATGACTTTAGAATCCTTTGCTTGGCTTTCGATTTCTAACCTCTGTTAGATGTTTGTGTTGCCTGCTTCGTAGCACGTGTTGACCTGAACGCGGTAGAGGAAACCGGGGCGGGAACTCGAGACGCCCCACGCTGTACATAACAGACGCTTTGACACTCCGCCCCGGGGGGGGGTGAAGCTCGAGTTCCTGCAGCGCCCCGTTCACGACGTTTGCTTCTGTAACTACCGACAGATTGAAAAAAAAAAAAAATTGACCCCTGCCACATTTAAAAATGAAAAGAAGTTTTGTTGCAAAAAAAAAACTGGAATTAGAATTACACAGTAGACTGACGCTTTCTTAAAATTTAAAAAAAAATCCGCCAGATGACGTTAAAACCTGTGATGAAAGCACCGCCCCCTCCCTCCAAGAAAAAAACACCCTTTTACCTCCAAAACGCATCGACCTAATCTTTGTAAATCAATCCTTGTATTTGTAATGTAACTTTCGATATAAAAAAAATGATAAAAAAATCACCCAAACTTTGTTACAACGTGGCGCCCCACGTTGGGCGTCAATTTTATAACATGACCAAATAACCCGAACTTTGTTATATAAATTGGCGCTCCACGTTTCGGGCACTTACTAGCGTAAGTGATTCAAAACGAGAAACGATCTCGTTAATCCGACCATTCGCTAATCGGGAATAATCGCGGAAATACGTCTCTTCCTATAGAATTTACTGGGTTGAAGGAAACGTGTCATGAAATTAAGTATAAATTCAATTGAATGATGCGGTCTCGATAATCCGGTCATGTCGTGATCGAGTAAATCTCAGATGCTTATTTCAAAACAGTTGTCCTCGTTTTGGAAAGCATTCTAATAAAATGGAAGCCACTCCTAGAGTAAATGACTCAAGATGAGGGACAATCTCGTTAATCCGACCATTCGCTAATCGGGAATGATCGCGGAAGTACGTCTCTTTATATTGAATTTACTAGGTTGAAGCAAACGTGTCATGAATGAAATTAAGTATAAATTCAATTGAATGGTGCGGTCTCGTTAATCCGGTCATGTCGTGATCGAGTAAATCTCAGAGGCTTATTTAAAAACAGTTATCCTCGTTTTGGAAAGCATTCCAATAAAATGGAAGCTACTCCTAGAGTAAATGACTCAAAATGAGAGACAATCTCGTTAATCCGACCATTCGCTAATCGGGAAAAATCGCGGAAATACGTCTCTTTATATTGAATTTACTGGGTTGAAGCAAACGTGTCATGCAATTAAGTATAAATTCATTGAATGATGCGGTCTCGATAATCCGGTAATGTCGTGATCGAGTAAATCTCAGATGCTTATTTAAAAACAGTTATCCTCGTTTTGGAAAGCATTCCAATAAAATGGAAGCCACTCCTAGTGTAAATGACTCAAAATGAGAGACAATCTCGTTAATCCGACCATTCGCTAATCGGGAATAATCGCGGAAATACGTCTCTTTATATTGAATTTACTAGGTTGAAGCAAACGTGTCATGAAATTAAGTATAAATTCAATTGAATGATGCGGTCTCGATAATCCGGTCATGTCGTGATCGAGTAAATCTCAGAGGCTTATTTAAAAACAGTCATCCTCGTTTTGGAAAGCATTCCAATAAAATGGAAGCCACTCCTAGAGTAAATGACTCAAAACGAGAGACAATCTCGTTAATCCGACCATTCGCTAATCGGGAATAATCGCGGAAATACGTCTCTTTTTATTGAAACTACTAGGTTGAAGGAAACGTGTCATGAAATTAAGTATAAATTCAATTGAATGGTGCGGTCTCGATAATCCGGTCATGTCGTGATCGAGTAAATCTCAGATGGTTATTTAAAAACAGTTATCCTCGTTTTGGAAAGCATTCTAATAAAGTGGAAGCCACTCCTAGAGTAAATGACTCAAAATGAGGGACAATCTCGTTAATCCGACCATTCGCTAATCGGGAATAATCGCGGAAATACGTCTCTTTATATTGAATTTACTAGGTAGAAGGAAACGTGTCGTGAAATTAAGTATAAATTCAATTGAATGATGCGGTCTCGATAATCCGGTCATGTCGTGATCGAGTAAATCTCAGATGCTTATTTAAAAACAGTTATCCTCGTCCTGGAAAACATTCCAATAAAATGGAAGCTACTCCTAGCTCGATATGAGAAACAATCTCGTTAATCCGACCACACGCTAGTCCGGATTACGACCTTCAATACTGGGCTTTCTACGTGGAAGAAAACGTTTCTGCAGCGTTATAAAATTTAATCGATTCGAATATAGCGTTCTCGATGATCCGGCTCTACAATAAACTCAAGGCGCAATTAGCCTCCTACTTAATCACGTTCTGGAATATATTCCGTCACTCTTAGATTAAATTATTAAAAATTTCGTTAACCCAATCACTCGCTAATTCGAAATAACCGCCGTGATATGGCTTTCTTAATGCTGCGAATCGAAAGGAACAACGCGATCTCGATAATCCGGCTTTGCAATGAAAAGGTAATTTCAAACGTTAATATAAACGGCAGTTATATTCTTATCTAATCACGTTCTGTGAACCATTCGATTAATCTTGGATTGAATGATTAAAAATTAGAAGCAATTTCGTTAATCCGACCATTCGCTAATTCGAAATAATAGAGAGAGAATACGGCTCTTTTAATGCTACGCGTACAAAAGTGAAGAAATAACGTCTGTGACATTAAAATAGCGCGTTCTCGATAATCCGATCGCTCGCTAATTCGAAATAACCGCTGTAATGTGGCATTTCTAATGCTGCGAATACAAAATTGAAAAAAGAAAATGTCCGCGAAATTATAAAATGAAGTGCAAATCGAAAGGAACAGCGCGATCTCGATAATCCGGCTCTCCAATAAAAAAAAGGTAATTCCAATACTTTTTCAGACGTTTTGGGAACCATTCGATTAATCTCGGATTAAATGATTAAAAATTTCGTTAATCCGGCCATTCGCTAATTCGAAATAATGGTGATAATACGACTTTTTATTGTTGCGCGTACAAAGTTGAAGAAAAAATTATTAAATTAAATTATTATAAAAAATCGGGAAAAATCTTTAAAAGTTAAAATTTCAAGGGGTGAGGGTAAAAAAATTTAAAAAAATTGAAATTTCAAGAGTCGAGGGTCAAAAGGTCAAGGTCAAATAAACTTTCAAGGCCGACCTAGTTTCGTCCAACTTTTCAACCCAAGCAAAAAATTACTGGAGTTGAAAAGTTAAAATTTCAAGAGGTGGGGGTAAAAAGATCAAAGGTCAAGGTCAACTCAACAAAAGGCCAAAAAAATAGGAGAATGTTCTTAAAAAATTGAAATTTCAAGAGACGAGTGTTAGAATGGTCAAGGTCAAATAAGATTTCAAGTCCAATCCAGTTCAGTCTAACTTTTCAAGCAAAGCAAGAAATTAAGATTGGAAAAGAAAAATTAAAAAAAAAATTAAATGGGTCAGATTTATGAAATTTCAAGGTCAACCTGATTATACTCAATAGAAGTAAAAAATTAATATTGAAAAAAAAATTGAAACAAAACTTGGAAAATATTTAAAAAATTGAAATTTCAAAAGGCGAAGGTCAAGGTCAAACAAAATTTCAACTCCAACCCTGTTCAGTTCAACTTTACAACCCAAGCAAGAAATTAAGGTTGGAAAAAAATTAAATGTAAAGAAATTCAAAAATGTAAAAAAATCAAATTAATGGAATTTCAAGGTCAACCCAACCTAAATCAACCTGACTATGCTCAACCTAAGCAAAACATTTAAGATTTAAAAAAATTAAAACAAAAAATTTAAAGTTGAAGCTCAAGGTCAAGTCAATTTCAATTCAAAGTTACTCTACTCATTCCAAGAAATTAAGATTGAAAAAAATAAAACTTGAAAATTTGAAAAAAGAATGGTCAAGGTCAAATGAAATTTCAAGGTCAACCAAAGCCAATTCGACCTAACTATTCAAGCTACTTAATTAAGATTGAAAAAAAATTATAAATTGAAGGTCAAGGTCAAATGTACCCGAGCAAAATTCATGAAGTCACTAGCTGCCGCGAACCTCTTCTCACATATATTCTATGTCCGTAGATACGTGTTTCGGCAGCTACGCTGCCATCTTCAGTACGTAAGCACGCACTCAGAAGTTCAAAGTACTTCTTGAAACCTTAGAAAATGTTCTTTTCACCAATTTCTAGTGGAGATGCGTTTAACTGCCTCTATATAGTAATTTATATAATTTATTTATAATTTATATTGTAATTTATATAATCTAGGTCGCGACATCTATCCTATTATATGGAAAAAATATATCTACAAGGTAGGACTGAATAATTTTCACTTATCAATAAGTAAAACTTATTCGATTACGCCCTGTATAAATAATATTTTTTCGTATCTTGGGCAAGATGCCGCGACTTAATTATATATAGAGGCGATTAAACGCATTTTCACTGGAAATCTGGTGAGGAGAACATTCTCTGAAGTTTCATGAAATACCCTTAACTTATACATATACAGGGTGTAATTGAATAAGTTTCACTTATTAATACTGTATGAAGTGAAACTTATTCGATGATGCTCTGTATATATGTATATTATTTTTTCATCACATGTTAGGCCAGATGTCGCGACTTAAACTATATAAATTATATATAGGAGGAGTTAAATGCATTTCCACTGGAAATTTGGTGAGGAGGACATTCTCTGCGATTTCATGAAATGCCTTTAACTTATACATATACAGGGTGTAATTGAATAAGTTTCACTTATTAATGCAGTATTAAGTTTTTCATATGTTAGGCTAGATGTCGCGACTTAAATTATATAAATTGTACATAGGAGCAGTTGAACGCATTTCCACTGGAAATTTGGTGAGAAGGACATTCTCTAAGATCCCATGGACATTGCTTTTAACTTATGAGAGTAACTATATACAGGGTGTAATCGAATAAGTTTCACTTATTAATAAGTTAAATTAATAAGCGAAACATATTAATACGTTAAATAAATTAATAAGTGAAACTTATTCGATTACACCCTGTATAGATATTTTGTTTTATGTTAGGCCAGATACTTAAACTCAAAAACTAAGTGAGAAATAATTTGCGTTGTGAGAATATGAACTCTGTCTTTATGCAAGGTTGTGTCCCCATTACTTAAAATGGTGACAATTTTAGTTTATGTTTATAGAGCCTTTAAGTTCCACAACAAATGACAGTAGATATCTATCATTATTCTAAAGTATTTTTTTGAATTATGTATAGTAGGTATAGTATTACATATTTTGAAAAAGAAATACATAAAGCATAAATAAATTAAAATAATAAAAATCCGACACCGGATGACCTTGAGAGCACCGCCATTTTGCCATTGACCTTTAATAGTCTTTGCAAATCAGTCCTTGCTAAAAACTAAAAATCACCCAAAAATTAAATATCAAAAAGATTAAAGGTCAAAAGCAAAAGAAATTTCGAGGTCAGTCTAATTCAATTCAGCTCAAACAAAAAATTAAGATTGAAAGCTTAAAAATTAAAGGTCAAGATCAAGGTCTACCCTATTCAACCTAACTATTTAGCCCAAGCAATAAATTAAGATTGAAAAAAAAATAAAAGTTGATTTTTTTAAGTTGGAGGTCAAGGCCAATCCAAATTTTAAGGTCAATTCAACCTAACCTCTACTCAACCCCGGCAAGAAATTAAGATTGGAAAAAATTTAAACTTGGAAAAAATTCAATAGAACTGTCAAGGTCAACCAAACCCAATTCAACCCAAGCAAGAAATTAAGATTTAAAAAAAATAATTTAAACGTCAAGGTCAAATGAACCCAAACTAAAATTCAGCATATCATTAGCTGCCGCGTGCCTCGCCGACGATCTTGATGCATTTCTCTGCGTTTCGGAAGGACCCTGTATAAACAAAAATAAATTCAAAATAAACTCGAATGTTTTGTCTGCATCCGGTTACGTCGCAATCTGTTGCAGAGTCAATTCGATTAAAGTCACCCCCTCAAACTATCGTTTTAAAAGAGGGGAGGGTCCAACAAATATGATGTAAATGCGCGATTGGGTTCCATATACGAGTGTTTCAAATTTCACGTCGATAACTTAAAGGATCCAAAAGATATTGCAACATTCCCCCCCCCCCTTTCGTGGCTCATAACTCCCTTATTATTCACTTTTGGAAATAAAATTACATGAAAAGTGACGTTATTTTTTGATGCTCTATCCACCCTGAAAACATCGGGAGACAATTTTCAATCACCCTGTATAGATGACTTAAGTTTAGTAGCACCCTGTATAATTATATCTAGCACAACAACAGTTACCAATCATTTACTACAAAACGCTCGTTATAATTAATTCTATTGAAGAATTTCTAACCCCCCGTAAGTCCACGTCATTAAAATAAATATACAAAGTACTACGGAATTTGAGTCATTTATAGAAGATCGTGTATAATTATTTAAATTATTTAATTCTTATACAATGCTTATCATTAATCAATTACTACGTAACGCCCTGTATAATTCATTCAATTTAAAAATTTCGAACCGCACAAGTACGCGTCATTAAAATGAAGGTACAGGGTGCTACCGAATTTCGATCTTTCATAGTAGAGTGGGTACGCTTTTCATAAAATGCCTCATATTTGGTAGCACCCTGTGTGACTGACTATAAAGCCCAGTTTTACAATCGTAGAATAAGAACGGAATAACTGTCAAATATCCTTTAATGTTCCTCCATATCTACGTCACACCTACGTCACGTTATACCAATGATAATGCTTATCCGACGATTGTAAAATCGGGCCTAAAACTTTATCAAATAAATTGCAATTTCCAATGCAACATTTTTCAGTTACTACATAACCCCAGTGTAAGAATTTTGAACTCTGCTAGTGACTGTCGTGAAAATAATTACCTATACAGGGTGCAACCGAATTTGAGTCATTTATAAAACCAACACGAACAATGACTAACCCAACCTTGACTATGTTTTTGGTAATAGTGTGCGTGTGGTTTGATGTTATGAATGGAGGAGACAAAGCGGTGGTGATCAATTAATTATGAATTAAATTAGTTTAAAAGCTTTCTTTCTGAGGTGACGAATGCGTGACGTAATCAAAGTCAACTTAACGAAATCAATCCTGAATCTAAACAACACTACGATGACAGCTTCAACCAAAACTGCTCTTTAATAAATGATTCAAGTCCGGTGGCGCCCTGTACATTTATGTAAATTTAAGAATCTCAAAATCCATAAGTGTCGAATTTACAATCTTAATAAACAACACGCAGCGCCCTGTATAATTATTTGAATTTGTCCAGATGTCGTTTTTGTTGCGAGAAAATGACGCGCAGCTTAGATCACAAATTTCGAAGGAATTTTAAAGAGATTCAAACAAATAACGCCGATTCAACACGTGAAATGTTGGGCGAAACAAAAAAAAGATATTGGCAAATGTAAATTCCATAAGCGCTCGTCTTGTTCTGTAGCACTTTGTATAATTAATTACTTTAATTGAAGACATGATCTTGATTAAATGAGTCAAGTGCGGCAGCGCGCTGTATAATTAAGGAATTTCAGAGCATCTCGATCACTTCAAACCCACGGTAAAATAAACGGCTCAGGTTCAGTAGCACCCTGTATTATAAGAGAGTTTATACAACGGCGAGCGGCCTTCACATTTTTTTCTTCATAACACCCCCTCAAAAATGAGCGCACGAAACAAGGGCCGAAGGCACCTATTATTTACTAAGAAAGTCTTTTAGAAAGAATTAAAAATTGATCTCTTCTGACAATTATTTGATTATATCCGTAGATATAGTACACAAGCACATTCACAAGTTAAAAACACTTCACGATAATATTTTAGAAAGTGTTGTTCTCACCAAATTTCTACTGGAAATGCGTTTTAACTGCCTCCTTATATAATTGTTATAATTTAGGTCGCGATCTGGCTTAATATTAAAAAAAAATTATATGTACAGGGTGTAATCGAATAAGTTTCATTTAATAAGTGAAATTTAATCGATTACGCCCTGTATATACCTATATTTTATTTTCATACGTTAAGCCAGATATATTACATGTACAGGGTGCAATCGAAATTAAATAATGCACAAGTAAATTTGGGTGGACTTGGAATTAAAATTACACCAAATTTCTACTGGAAATGCGTTTTAACTGCCTCCTTATATAATTGTTATAATTTAGGTCGCGATCTGGCTTAATATTAAAAAAAAATTATATGTACAGGGTGTATTCGAATAAGTTTCATTTAATAAGTGAAATTTAATCGATTACGCCCTGTATATACCTATATTTTATTTTCATACGTTAAGCCAGATATATTACATGTACAGGGTGCAATCGAAATTAAATAATGCACAAGTAAATTTGGGTGGACTTGGAATTAAAATTACACCAAATTTCTACTGGAAATGCGTTTAACTGCCTCCTTATATAATTGTTATAATTTAGGTCGCGATCTTGCTTAATATTAAAAAAAAATTATATGTACAGGGTGTAATCGAATAAGTTTCATTTAATAAGTGAAATTTAATCGATTACGCCCTGTACATACCTATATTTTATTTTCGTACGTTAAGCCAGATATATTACATGTACAGGGTGCAATCGAAATTAAATAATGCACAAGTAAATTTGGGTGGACTTGGAATTAAAATTACACCAAATTTCTACTGGAAATGCGTTTAACTGCCTCCTTATATAATTGTTATAATTTAGGTCGCGATCTGGCTTAATATTAAAAAAAAATATATGTACAGGGTGTATTCGAATAAGTTTCATTTAATAAGTGAAATTTAATCGATTACGCCCTGTATATACCTATATTTTATTTTCATACGTTAAGCCAGATATATTACATGTACAGGGTGCAATCGAAATTAAATAATGCACAAGTAAATTTGGGTGGACTTGGAATTAAAATTACACCAAATTTCTACTGGAAATGCGTTTAACTGCCTCCTTATATAATTGTTATAATTTAGGTCGCGATCTTGCTTAATATTAAAAAAAAATTATATGTACAGGGTGTATTCGAATAAGTTTCATTTAATAAGTGAAATTTAATCGATTACGCCCTGTATATACCTATATTTTATTTTCATACGTTAAGCCAGATATATTACATGTACAGGGTGCAATCGAAATTAAATAATGCACAAGTAAATTTGGGTGGACTTGGAATTAAAATTACACCAAATTTCTACTGGAAATGCGTTTAACTGCCTCCTTATATAATTGTTATAATTTAGGTCGCGATCTTGCTTAATATTAAAAAAAAATTATATGTACAGGGTGTATTCGAATAAGTTTCATTTAATAAGTGAAATTTAATCGATTACGCCCTGTATATACCTATATTTTATTTTCATACGTTAAGCCAGATATATTACATGTACAGGGTGCAATCGAAATTAAATAATGCACAAGTAAATTTGGGTGGACTTGGAATTAAAATTACACCAAATTTCTACTGGAAATGCGTTTAACTGCCTCCTTATATAATTGTTATAATTTAGGTCGCGATCTGGCTTAATATTAAAAAAAAAATTATATGTACAGGGTGTAATCGAATAAGTTTCATTTAATAAGTGAAATTTAATCGATTACGCCCTGTATATACCTATATTTTATTTTCATACGTTAAGCCAGATATATTACATGTACAGGGTGCAATCGAAATTAAATAATGCACAAGTAAATTTGGGTGGACTTGGAATTAAAATTACACCAAATTTCTACTGGAAATGCGTTTTAACTGCCTCCTTATATAATTGTTATAATTTAGGTCGCGATCTGGCTTAATATTAAAAAAAAATTATATGTACAGGGTGTAATCGAATAAGTTTCATTTAATAAGTGAAATTTAATCGATTACGCCCTGTATATACCTATATTTTATTTTCATACGTTAAGCCAGATATATTACATGTACAGGGTGCAATCGAAATTAAATAATGCACAAGTAAATTTGGGTGGACTTGGAATTAAAATTACACCAAATTTCTACTGGAAATGCGTTTTAACTGCCTCCTTATATAATTGTTATAATTTAGGTCGCGATCTGGCTTAATATTAAAAAAAAAATTATATGTACAGGGTGTATTCGAATAAGTTTCATTTAATAAGTGAAATTTAATCGATTACGCCCTGTATATACCTATATTTTATTTTCATACGTTAAGCCAGATATATTACATGTACAGGGTGCAATCGAAATTAAATAATGCACAAGTAAATTTGGGTGGACTTGGAATTAAAATTACACCAAATTTCTACTGGAAATGCGTTTAACTGCCTCCTTATATAATTGTTATAATTTAGGTCGCGATCTTGCTTAATATTAAAAAAAAATTATATGTACAGGGTGTAATCGAATAAGTTTCATTTAATAAGTGAAATTTAATCGATTACGCCCTGTACATACCTATATTTTATTTTCGTACGTTAAGCCAGATATATTACATGTACAGGGTGCAATCGAAATTAAATAATGCACAAATAAATTTGGGTGGACTTGGAATTAAAATTACACCAAATTTCTACTGGAAATGCGTTTAACTGCCTCCTTATATAATTGTTATAATTTAGGTCGCGATCTGGCTTAATATTAAAAAAAAATATATGTACAGGGTGTAATCGAATAAGTTTCATTTAATAAGTGATATTTAATCGTTTACGCCCTGTACATACCTATGTTTTATTTTCATACGTTAAGCCAGATATATTACATGCACAGGGTGCAATCGAAATTAAATAATGCACAAGTAAATTTGGGTGGACATGGAAATAAAATTACACCAAATTCTCACCAAATTTCTACTGGAAATGCGTTTAACTGCCTCCTTATATAATTGTTATAATTTAGGTCGCGATCTGGCTTAATATTAACAAAAAAATTATATGTACAGGGTGTAATCGAATAAGTTTCATTTAATAAGTGAAATTTAATCGATTACGCCCTGTACATACCTATATTTTATTTTCATACGTTAAGCCAGATACATTACATGTACAGGGTGCAATCGAAATTAAATAATGCACAAATAAATTTGGGTGGACATGGAATTAAAATTACACTAAATTCTCACCAAATTTCTACTGGAAATGCGTTTAACTGCCTCCTTATATAATTGTTATAATTTAGGTCGCGATCTGGCTTAATATTTAAAAAAAAATTATATGTGCAGGGTGTAATCGAATAAGTTTCATTTAATAAGTGAAATTTAATCGATTACGCCCTGTAGATACCTATATTTTATTTTCATACGTTAAGTCCAGATATATTACACGTACAGGGTGCAATCGAAATTAAATAATGCACAAATAAATTTGGATGGACTTGGAATTAAAATTACACCTGGACGTTTTTTTAAAATAATAAAAATCCTGACCTCGAGAGCACCGCCATTTTTCCTCCAAAACAACTGCCATCTTGCCTCCAAAACGTATTGACCCATAAATAGTCTTTGCAAATCAATCCTTGCGTATTACTTTCGATATTAAAAAAAATCGCCCAAACTTTGTTACAAATGTGGGGCGCCAATTTTACAAAATCACCCATACTTTGTTGCAAATCGGCGCGTCCCATGTTGGGCGCCAATTTTGTACTAAAAGAAGGGAAGACTTCGGCCGAGGTGAAATTACTTCCGATATTTAAAAAGAATTCCGCGATTAACGGGGGTGGGGGTGTGTGTTAAGATTCTCTTGGTTTTTCTGTGCACGTTTGAGTTGAGGGGTCAATTTTTTATTTTTTATTTGAGTCAATGATAATGGACCTATGAAAGTACGCCTTGTGCTTTATGCTCGACGTCGTCGTCGTCATGATTTGAGTGAGCCGTGGTTGGCGTAGGGCACAAAGTGTACTTGAATATTAGAGGGTGTGTGGCTAATCTGTTGCCTGTTCCCCGCCCCTCCACTAGGAGGAGCCAGCTGTGCTACTCGCCCTGGCGCAGGGTTGCCACCAAACTCGGAGTTAAGTAAGTCCCCGACCCCCCAACCTTCACATCCTCTGCACACTATTTCTCTATCTCTATGTATATGTTACGTCTCTGTCTGCTGTTTAAACGACTTTCAATTTAATAAAGTAAAGGATCAAAGTATTCACTTTTTTTTTTTAGATTGCACGACGTGATTCGACTGCACTTTTTTTTTACAATCACATCAATGAATTCCTTTTTTTTTTTTTTAATTTTTTTGTTGATGTGCTTGTGTTACACTCTCTTTCTCTCGTTGCATGTTTTTTCTCTTTCTGCCTCTCTCTGGAACTCTCTCTCTCTCTCAGTGCTGATGCTAACTCACACCCACAAACATACAGTGTGTTCAGATCACGACTATCGACATTCTTTGTTTTCGTTTCTTATCAGTATTGGCCCCATCGCTTGGAATGGCCGCCAAACGCGCGCGCGCGCCCCCACCCCGTGCCGCATTTAAAGACTGTTTTTTTCCAGCCAAATCCTCTCCGAGGACAAGGACACCGATCACGGCCACCACGATGCCACGAGGTGAGCGCTTCGCGTCTTGTCGTTTTTCTCGATCGAAAATTGTGCATTGCAGTTTTCCCGATGATGTGCCACTCGTTCCCCTGGAATTCCTATCGGACTCACCCCTGTCTGCGGCCGACCTGTGTTCCGACGTACTCTTAGGATTGCACGAGAACGAACCCGACTCGTGGACACCGCACGTGGGCAAGGAAATCGCCAGGAAGCTCAAGGAGAAGGAGGTCAAGCGACAGGAACACATCTACGAATTTATTTTAACCGAGAAGCATCACTGCATGACGTTGTTGGTCATGCAAAAGGTAAACAACAACAAACCCTAAAAAGGTTTCCATCTTATCGTAAAGCTTACGTTTCAAATGCATTTAAGACATCTTCAAAATAGTGCTGCCCTCTATCGTCGGTCAGCAGCAGCGCAAGGTTTTCTTTTTCTTTTTAAATTTAATTTGATTTAAGGCCGACTATTAATTAAACTGTCACCAAATTTAAATTTAAATTGACTTGCCTCTTACTTACCACTGACAGATGACAAGCTTCTGCTGACTAAACGCATCAGCTGTTCCCCGGACTAGCAACAGTGAAGAATGGGGCGGGTTAATTAAGTTGGTAAAATTATTAAAGGGCGCCCGACGTAATCGACCAAATCGGGCAGAAATAAATCAACAATAAATAGAGGCGAGACTTTACTCACTGGTGTGCGGGAACGCAGAAATTAAACTCGAAGTTAAAGTTAACACAACTGAGGTTTTATTAAACAAATCAAAACGAACAACACTTTACACAATTACAAGTGGTTGCTTAATTTATGCTAAAATTAACTACGGTAAACGCAGCGCATCGTTAAATAAAATTTTCGGATTCGTTTAAGCGATACTTTGCACTATTGGCAACAAAGAAATCACTATAGCCGGAGGCCGACAAAAACTAAAGTAACTAACTGACACCCAAATCCACAATGTCGATCAGTGTTGCCAACTCTACCGATAATTCGGTAGACCTACCGATTTTGAACTCAACTTTTTTTTAATTTTTATTTTTTTGTAATTTTATCAATTTTCTTTATTTCTAGATCGTCTTTTGTTTTATTTTACGTCAAAAATTGCACAAATATCAAATTTTAATTAGAAAATTTTATTTAATGAGAATTTTCGTTAGTTTTCGTAATTTGATCAATTTTCTTTATTTCTCGATCGTCTCTTGTTTTGTTTTTCATCAATAAATGCACAATTGTCAAATTTTAATTTTAGAAAGTTTTGTTAATTTAATAACAGTTTTAATTTTTTTGTAATTTTATTGATTTTTTTTATTTTTGATATTTTTTTGTAATTTTATTTAGATTTTTTTATTTTTATGAATTTGTCGATCGTCTCTTTTTATTTTACATCAAAAATTGCACAAATATCAAATCTTAATTTTAGAAAGTTTTGTTTATTTAATGAAATTTTTTTAATTTTTATAGTTTTTTTAAATTTTATAGAAAATAGAAAGCATTGTTTATTAATGAAAATTTTTTTAATTTTATGAATTTGTCGATCGTCTTTTGTTTTATTTTACGCCAAAAATTGCCTAAAGTTCAAATCTTAATTTTAGAAAGTTTTGATTAATTAATGAGAATTTTTAAATTTTTATAATTTTTTGTAATTTTATAGAAAGTAGAAAGTATTGTTTATTTAATGAGAATTTTTTAATTTTTAATTTTTTGTGATTTTATTTAATGAGATTTTTTTTATTTTTATTTTTTTCTAATTTTATTTAATGAGATTTTTTTATTTTAATTTTTTTTTAATTTTATAAATTTGTCGATCGTCTCTTTTTATTTCACATCAAAAATTGCACAAATGTCAAATCTTAATTTTAGAAAGTTTTGTTTATTTAATGAAATTTTTTTAATTTTTATATTTTTTTTTAATTTTATAGAAAATAGAAAGCATTGTTTATTAATGAGAATTTTTTAACTTTTGCAATTTTATTTAATGAGATTTCTTTTATTTTTATTACATATTTTTTTCTAATTTTATTCAATGAGATTTTTTTCATTTTTATTTTTTAAATTTTATAATAATAATAATAATTTTATAAATTTTCTTTATTTCTCGATCGTCTTTTGTTTTATTTTACGTTAAAAATTGCACAAATGTCAAATCTTAATTTTAGAAAGTTTTGTTTATTTACTAAGAATTTTTTAATTTTTATTTTTTTGTAATTTTATTTCTCAATCGTCTTTTGTTTTATTTAGCGTCAAAAATTTTCACAATAACTGTCAAATATCTTAATTTTAGAAATTTGGATTTCATAATTAAAATTTTTTTTTAAATTATTTTCAAAAATAAAAATCGTCTGAATAAAATCAGTGATTTTAATCAAGTGATTTTTGGATGCGCCTCGTATTTCAGAAAACGTACTCGCGCATTTGTCTCTTTCGACGACCATGACAGTTGATTATTTACAGAAGAAAACGGCCATCTCGATCAATACAAAAAAAGACGAAAATAATTGCTCGAAATCGAAAGAAAGTTTCAAGAAAAAAAAAAAACTTGTCTGTATGTATTTATTTAAAAGATTACACTTGTTGGCATCTCAAATTACAAACACCGACGAGTAAAGAATTAACGAGAGAAAGTTACATTAACAGTGGTTTCTTGTCCAAAGTGGTAACTAAATATGATCGCTGTGTGTCATTTCGCTAATGCCTCCCACGCCAGTGGGGGAAGTGATCACGTGATCGACGGCCAATGACAGTAATCCCCATGTACCCAATTTTCCAAAGCTCCAAAGCAGGAAATCGTTTACCAATAATTTCTTGTCCAAAGTGATAATTGTAGTTTCTTGTCCAAAATGGTAACTAAGTTATAGCTCATAGCGTTTTCCATTGAGCTAACACTACAACGGTCTGTGTTGCGAACGAATAACGTCAGAATCTGCCACCGTAGTGTACACGAGCGCAGATTACCAATTTTTTCGCCATGTTTGTTTTGCACTCTTAATTAACTACGGTAAACGCAGCGCAACACGTACTTCGAAATTCTTCCTCGCGATTCAACTATTCACGAGAAACGAATAAAATATAAACCGATCGGTCCGCAACACGTCAGATTAAATTAAAGTTGGAATACCTAACCTTTTGACAGCGCGTCCAGTCGTGCGTCAGGGTCAACGTTACCAACCGAAGCGCGGTGGTCGGCGGGTAGGTACGACGCCCTCTGTCGTTCGCCGGTAGCGTCGACAATCTGGTTCAAACTGGATCCGCTGGGGCCCGTTCAGGAACTGTATCGCGAGAGCACTTTAGGCGTTTAAAATGAAAAGCAAAATGCACAAAATCACTTACACGAGAGAGAAAGAACGGGCCCGTTCAGGAACTGTATCGCGAGAGCACTTTAGGCGTTTAAAATGAAAAGCAAAATGCACAAAATCACTTACACGAGAGAGAAAGAACATTATCCAGAGCGCGCCGCTCTTTTTAGTCGGAGCGTTATTCCTGAACGTGCCCCTGGGATCGTCAAGATGGCTGGTCAGATTTCCACGATCGGGCCACGGTACATTCACAGGGCACAAGCGCCCCCGAGGCAAAATTGTGGCAGGCGAAGGTTGCTAGGATACGAAACCGAAGACAGTCACGTGGTGCGTCATCCACCAATAAACTTCGAAGAAGCAAAGAAGAGGTACAGGCTTGCCAACTATCGAAAGCGGGCCAGATATCGTCTAGATTCCGCGTTTTCTTTGGCGGAAAATTTGAAACGTAACAACAATTAACAAATTGAAAACGAAATCTGTGGGACTCGATCCAAAAAAAAAAAAGGTATCGCAGCGACATCTCTCGTTCAGATATTATTTTAATTCGATTTGCTTTGAGTTTTAAAATCGTTGCAACATTTAATATTGCCATAAATCATTTTTGTTGATTTCTCTTTTCAAACATGTCCTCTTTCTACGTTTTGTTATTATTTTAGTTCTCCTTTTATTTTATTCCTCTCTTTGTCCGTTATCAGTGAATACTTTTAATTAAACAAATCGTTAATATCAAATAACAATCCAGTTGTAGATGGTTAATTAATGTTTTAAAATGGTTTCGAAGTCACGCCATCTATTGGTTGAAAGTGGAAGATTCTCTGTTACGCTTTGTTTGAATATCTGGACTGGATTTTTTTTTATTAATGAAAACATTTTCTGTTAAATCAAACTGTAGAAGTCATTTTCTCCGGGAGTTACAACGAAACATTTCTGGAGCACTCAATTCGATTGGATCACAAGAAAGATCACAGCGACATCTCTTCTTTTTCTTAACATTTAATATTGCCATAAATTTTGAGCGTTTATTTCTGTTGTGATTTTCCCAATTTTTCTTTTAGTCGCTGGCTCTTTGTGTCTCCTGTTATTTTCTCGTTTCTCCTTCGCATTTATTTTCAAGAGTTGTTCCCCCCAAATTTCTCCCTAAAGCGTTCTGAAAAACTCGATTAGAGATAATATACCACAGCGCCATCTATTGATCAGCAGCTTAAGCTTTTCGGCGGCAATTTTGTTAATTGTAAGATTTAAATAGATTTTTGCCAAGTTTAAAAAATCTGGAAGATTCGGTTCGCGAAAACATACCACGGCGCCATCTGTTGATCAAATTTTCGAATTTAAAGACCGCTTAATTAAATCAATTTTTGCTAAATTAAAAACAAATTCTAGAAGATTATAAATTCTCGATTCGAGAAAATATATCGCAGCGCCATCTATTGATCAACGGTGTAATGTTTTCCGTTCCAATTTTTTTTTTTTAATTTTAAGCTAACAAAGCGATTTTTGCCAAATTAAAAAAAAAATCTAGAAGACTCGGTTCGAGAGAAGATATCGCAGCGCCATCTGTTGATCAACAGCGCAAGCTTTTCCCTTGCATTTTTTTTTTATTCTAAGACAAATAAATTTTTGCCAAATTAAAAAAGCATTCTAGAAAACTCGATTATACAGTGTGTCCCAGATTGAGTAGGCTACCATGGGTAACTTTCTTATTAGTGAAGATAGAGATTTGGTTAAATGGGCAATATTTTGCAGTTTTATGTGCTGATTCAGATTCCGTTGAGAAAATTTGAAAATTCCGAATAGTTCAGATATTATCGCAGAAAAACTGAAAATCGCTATTTTCTTTAATGTCCAATAACTTCGCAATTATAAAAATATGAAAAAATGTTTCATATAAAAGTTACTATGTTTGATAAAATGCAGCTGAAAATACAGTCAAAATAAAATTCAAGATGGCGGCTGTCAAGATATTGATAGCAACTTTCTTATTTTAAATGGACGCCATATTAAATTTTTGTACGATTAAATAGCATTTTTTTTTCTCGTTTCAACCGTGTATCACAACCCATATCTAAAAAAAAAATTATTTAAAAAATTTAATATTCTTTTTTTAAATCAAGTTAGCGGGTTGCCTTTACTTATTACTAATCAAGTAAAGGCAAGCATAGTAACTTTTATATGAAAAATTTTTTCATATTTTTATAATTGCGAAGTTATTGGACATTAAAGAAAATAGCGATTTTCAGTTTTTCTGCGATAATATCTGAACTATTCGGAATTTTCAAATTTTCTCAACGGAATCTGAATCAGCACATAAAACTACAAAATATTGCCCATTTAACCAAATCTCTTTCTTCACTAATAAGAAAGTTACCAATGGTAGCCTACTCAATCTGGGACACACTGTATATCGTAAAAATCGATTTACGTCTTATAATTAAAAAAAGCTACAGAAAAGTTTACGCCGTTGATTAATAGATGGCGCTGTGGTATATTTTCTAGATTTTTTAAAATTTAGCAACAATCGATTTAAGATTTTTGCTAAATTAATTTTTTACAGTTTTTAAATTTTAGGACTGTTTATTAAATCGATTTTTGCCAAATTTAAAAAGAAAGGAACTCTAAAAGACTCGATTCGAGAAAATGTACCTCAGCGCTATCTATTGCGTAATGTTTTCCGTTGCATTTTTTTTTTTAATTTTAGGACCAATGAAGCGATTTTTACCAAATTTAAAAAAAATCTAGAAAATTCGATTCGAAAAATTATCGCTGCGCCATCTGTCGATGATTTTTTTTTATTTTAAAATTTAAATCGATTTTCCCAAATTAAAAAAAAATAATTCTAGAGGACTTGATTCACGAAAATATACCACAGCGCCATCAGTTGATAAACAGTGTAAGGTTTTCAGTTGCAGTTTTTTTTTTTTTTTTTTAATTAAATTAAATTAAATTTTGAGAGTTTTTTAACTTAACTTTTGACAAATTAAAAAAAAATTAGAAGATTCGATTCGAGAAAATATACCACAGCGCCATCTATTGATCAAAGGCGTAAGATTTTCGGTTGCTTTGTTTAAATTTTAAGACGAATCGTTTTTGCTAAATTAATAAAACTTCTAGAAGACTCGATTCGAGAAAATTTACGACAGCGCCATCTAGTGGTCAACTTTTTTGTATTTTAAGACTATTGATTAAGTCGATTTTTGCCAAATTAAAAGGAAATTCTAGGATACTCGATTCGAGAAAGTGTACAGCAGTGCCATCTGTTGATCAACCGCGTAAGCTTTTCCGTAGCAATTCTTTTCTTAATCTTAAGACTACTTATTAACTCAATCTTTGACAAATTAGGAAGGCAACTCTAGAAGACTCGATCCGAGAAAATGAACCACAGCGCCGTCTGTTGTTCAACAGGGCAACTTTTCTGTTGCGGTTCCTTTGAATTTTAAGACTATTTATATATATTAATATTTATTTAGTTTTTGCTGAATTTAAAAAAAAATTCTAGAAGTCTCAGTTCGAGAAAATTACCTCAGCGCCATCTATTGTTCAACAGCGTAAGGTTTCCTGTTGAATTTTTTTTTAAGACTAATAAATCGATTTTTGCAAAATTTAAAAAATAAATCTAGAAAACTCGATTCGAGAAAACATATCACAGCGCCATCTATTGATCGACAGCGTAAGTTTTTCCAATGCATTTGTTTTTTTAATATTACTTTTCAACTTAATTTTTGACAAATGAAAAAAAAGAAGAACTAGAAAACTTGAATCGCGAGGAAAACACACCACAGCGCCATCTACTTGTCAACAGAGTAAGCATTTCCGTTACAGTTTCTTCTTTTTTTAATTTTAAAACTTGAATCAATGTTTGTCAAATTTAGAAAATCTGGCCTACTCGATTCGCGAAAGTACACCACAGCGCCATCTGTTGATCAATTTTGTGAATTTAAAGACTATTTATTAAGTCGATTTTTGCTAAATTGAAAAAGAATTCTAGAAATTCGATTGGAGAAAACATGCCACAGCGCCATCTATTGATCAACGGCGTAATGTTTTCCGTTTCATTTTTTTTTAATTTTAAGACTACTAAAGCGATTTTTGCCAAGTTTAAAAAAAATGTAGAAGACTCGATTCGAGAAAATACATCACAGCGCCATCTGTTGCTCAACAGCGCAAGCTTTTCCGTTTCAATTTTTTTAATTTTATTTTAAGACAAATCGATGTTTGACTATTTTTTGACTTAATTCTTGACAAATTAAAAAAATAGAACTCTGGAAGACTTGAATCGCGAAAAACATACCACAGCGCCATCTATTGATCAACAGCGTAAGTTTTTCCATTGCATTTTGTTTTTAATTTGGAGACTTTTCAACTTAATTTTTGACAAATGAAAAAAAAGGAGAACTAGAAAACTCGCATCGCGAGGAAATCACTCCGCAGCGCCATCTATTGATCAACAGCGTAAGCTTTTCCGTTGCAAACTTATTAAATCAATTATGCCAAATTAAAAAAAAAATTCTAAAAGACTCGATTCGAGGACAGGTACGACAGCGCCATCTCTCGCCCAAAAATTATTTTAATAATAATCGTTGCGTCGTTTTTTTTAAATCTTCAACAGGTTATGAATTTTGTGTGTTTATTTTTATTGATTTTTCTATTTTCTTTTTTTTCTTCAACTTATGCCTTTTCTGTCTTGTTATTTTGTCCGTTTTTTTTTTATCGCATTTTTTTAAATGTTTGTCCTTGTCATTATAACAAGTATTTTTTAAATCTTAATATTAAGTATCAATCTAGTTTTAAATAAAATAACATTCAACGTTTTGAAACATTTTGAAACAATTTTAAAACAGCGCCATCTGTTGACCAACAGCGAAAGCTTTTCCGTTGTGTTTTCTTGAATTCCTATACTGTATGTATTTTTTTATCAATAAAATTATTTTCCTTAAGTCAAATTGCAAGAGTCAGTTTTTTTTTGGCAAATTGGAAGAAACATTTTACATTTTCTGAAACACTCGATTAAAAAAAATTGTTTGTCTGGTTTCGTCTTTTTATCTCTAGCTACTTTCGTCGCGCTTTTCTTTCTTCGTCGCATTTATTTTGAGAATTGCCTGTTCCTAAAAATTCCCCTTAAACATCACGATTTTTTTTTTGAATTGCTTTTGAATACGAATTTTTTCGAAACAATTTGATAATAAAAATGTTGAAACTTTTCAAATGTTTCGAAGCAATTTGAGAACAGAGCGCGCCATCTGTCGGTCATCTCCGAAAACCTTTCACCCTCTGAATTTTAAGACTAAAACAAAACATTTGTTCCTAAAAATTCCTCTTAAACATCACGATTTTTTTTAATTGCTTTTGAATACGAATTTTTTCAAAACAATTTGATAATAAAAATGTTGAAACTTTTCAAACGTTTCGAAGCACTCTGAGAACAGAGCGCGCCATCTATCGGTCATCTCCGAAAACCTTTCACCATCTGAATTTTAAGACTAAAACAAAACATTTGATATTTTATTGTTCTAGTCGACTTCTGTCGAAACAAAATCGAAATTTCGTCGAATTAAACGAACGACTCGGCTTAGGAAAGAAAAAAGACGCCGCAGCGTCATCTATCATCCAAGAGCGGAAATTATTTACATTATTTGACTTAATCCTCACGCAAATCCAGTTCTGTTTTACTTTTCTTTTTTAAATAAAACATGATTTCGTGCTGATATGAAATTCATTAAATTTTTTGACGTTAAATTGACTATTTCTTTAGGTTTTCGTCGACGGTCTCCAGAAATATTTCCAGCTGGGCCCCAGCCTCGAACGCATGTTCCCCCGGCTATCCGACCTGATCGAAATGCACCTGGAATTACTAACGAAGCTGAGGCAGAGGCAGCGGGAGGCCCCCGTCGTCTCGACGGTGGCCGACATCCTCCTCGAGCAGTTCTCCAACAACTACGCCGCGAAGCTAAAGTCGGCTTACGGCGAGTTCTGCAGCAGGCATCGGGACGCCGTCGAAATCTACAAGTACTACTTCCAGAGCGACGCCCGCTTCAGCCAGTTCGTCAGGCACTGCCAGACGAACCCCCTCCTGAAAAAGAAGGGGATCCCCGAGTGCATCCTGTTCGTGACGCAACGCCTCACCAAGTACCCCCTGCTCATAGAGCCGCTGATTAAAACCAGCAAGGAGAACAAGCAGGAGCAGGAGGCCCTGCAGAGGGCGCTCGCCCTCGTCAAGGAGATCCTGGTCGAGGTGGACGCCCAGGTGGCCGAGAAGGAGAAGGAGGACCGCAAGCTCGAGATCTACAACAGGATCGACGCGAAATCCTGCACGGTGCATCGGGGGCACAAGTTCAAGAAGTCCGATATCCTGCAGGGGAACCGCTCGCTTAGATTCGAGGGGGTCGCCATGTTGATGCAGGGCCGGGGCAAAATGCAAGTCGTCCTCGTCATCGTCCTTTCCGACGTCCTCTTTTTCCTTCAAGAGAATTCACAGAAGTATACATTTTTTACTCCCGACAATAAGGTGAGTCCCCCCCGATTAAATTTGTTTCGTTTGAGTGATGAGTGATTACTTACAGGCCGGTGTAGTTTCGCTGCAGAAGCTGTTGGTGAGGGAGAAGGCGGGGCAGGAATCTCGTGGCATTTACTTGATATCGTCCAACCCGGCCGATCCTGAGATGTTCGAGCTGAAGGTGCACAAGCCCAAGGATAAGCACGTTTGGATCCAGGCTATACGGTATGTTTTCGAGGTGGGGGAGGTGGAGCGATTGTGATTTTTGTTTGTTTGTAGAGGGGCGGTGCAGAATTGCCCCGAGGACGAGGAGGACATGATCGCTTTGAGCTCGGAGGAGAAGCAGAGCTTGCTGAACGCCAAGCAGAATCAGATCAAGCACCTAGTCGGTAAGCGAGTGACCTGTCGTTTATTCACCCCGGTAGTTTGTAGTGCGTCGATAATAATTGAGTGCATGTCTACTCGATGTGTTTTAATAATCGACTTACTTTCTACTTAACTTCTCTGTTAGTCGTGTAATTTTTTGTGAACGATGTCGCTCTGTTTTTGTACAGACGCAGATTCGGACATTGAAGGTAATTCTCTATGATCTCGCATGATTTTTGGTGTTTTTTTTTTTTTGCCGTGCATGTCAGTCACCTGATGACGCTCTCTAAGTGTTATCATGCTTTGTGTTGTTATTATTAGTAATAGTATCGCAATATCGCATTAAGAGGACTATGGATTGGATGACGTAGACCAACTGCTCGAAAGCCAATAATGCAATAATCAGTGTTGCCAACGCAAAACTAGAAATCCACAATAATTCCCACAAAATTTTTGAAATCCCCAAACTTCTCCCCAAGTATTCCAATACATTTTTAAAAACTGTCGTACAAAAAAAAAATAAGGTATATTAACTTATTATACATAATGTATACAAGAATAAGATAATTTACTTATTTTGGCATTTAGTTTTATTGCTGTATGATATTGCAAATTAAAAAAAATGAGGTGTTCATAACTTAAAATAGCCATTGAGTCTTTTATAATATTGTGAATGAAGGCCATTTTATCTATCCCTATTTCTTATAACTAGAGACCTAATCTTAGGTGAAATGACTTCGTTCAGATGAAGAAAATATCGTAAACTGTTCATGATTAATCATAAACAGTTTACGCTGCATTTACAGTTTTCAGTTGAACGATCGGTAGCATAGACCGCTTTGGCGCTCTTGTCAAATTTAAAATAGTCTCGTCCATAGAGTACTAAAAAGTGATCTCATCTAAGAAGCTTGTCGAGGTAAATAATGAATCCAGCAATAATTGCAGCATTAATTTTAATGTTATTTTGGGTGCCATAACTCTCCTGGAACCCATGCAAAATGTGCAGGGCAGGAATGAACGACCCCGAAATGAAAATTATTTTGAAAATACTATACCAAGGTATAATGATGATTTGTTCAAAGAACATTTTAGAATGACAAGAGTAACATACCAAGTATGAAAAGTAAATTGAAGTTATTCGGGTGTATAGATATTTGTTTTAGGAATTGCTCCAAGTGGTAGGTAACACTATAAACCATGCAGAAATTCAATCTGTTGATATATCAAAACAATTGTTATTTACAATTTGGGTATTGGCCAAACCTGAATCTTTTTTAGCAGTTGGGGATAGGTTTGGCTTGGCTAAAAGCACTGGTCATGCTGTATTTAAGCAAGTCATCACCGTCTGTATGCCACATTATATTCAGTGGCCAAATGTAGAACATTATGGTAGAATTGCAAACGTAAGTTCAGTATGTTTATTATAGATACAGTGGAACCTCCATAACTCAAATCTCAAGGGACCGGAAAATTACTTCGAGTTAAGAAAGAGATTTCAATTATACACAATGTACAGGGACATCAGTAAATTTCGACTTACAGAGGCTTTCGAGTTGTGGAGGTACGACTGTATTTTGTTAATTCATGTATTTTTCAAAGGGGATTTGGTGGGGTGATTGGGGCAATAGATGGGTGCCATATCCCATGTAAACAGCCACCTGGAAACACCAACGATTATTATAATCGGAAAGGGTTTCATTCGATAATCCTGCAGGGCAATTCAACATTCCTTTCTCGTCTGAATAATAAAGCTAAAAATTCTTAGGTGTCTGTGATGAAAAGGGTAGATTCATAGATTGCTTTATTGGTATGCCAGGCCGTATGCATAACGCAAGAGTTTTCAGAAACAGTCCTTTATATGCTAATATAAATAATGAAGATCCATTGATACCACCCAATTTTCGTTTGATTGGAGATTCAGCCTACCCATTATCAGTCAATTTAATGACACCATTTCGCGACAATGGTCATTTAACACGACAACAATCTCGGTTCAATACTAAATTAAGTTCAATAAGATGCATTATTGAGCAGGCATTTGGTCACTTGAAGGGTCGATTTAGGCGACTGAAATATTTAGATATTGCCGATTTTGAATTGGGTAATAAAATGCTTGCGTCCTGCACAATTTAATAAAATCAATCACGAAGGTGACTTCAATGTAAATGCTGAAGTCGAAGTGGAATATTACGAAGTAGAAAATTACAATAAAGTTCATAATAATAATGCTGCAATAATAAAAAGAAACGCAATTGTTTTATTCATGTAATTTTAAAAATACATTAAATGTAACTTTTGTAATTAATATTTATTTATTATTACTTATTAATTGAGCAAGTATTACATTTCTTTCTCTTTGTATGCTGTTACTTTCTTCTACAGTAACTACTAACCTATTTATAGCTTCAACTCTTTCTTTTTCAATTTCCAACATCTTCTTTCTTAATTCATAATTTTCTTTGTTTTGTTTGTGTTTCCGTTTTGTGTCTACATTTTCTTCTTTTCTGGAGTTTGATGTTCTTGGTTCGGGCAATAATAAATTTAAAACTGGTGTTACGTCAGTACTTGATGGATTGATATCATCAGGTGATGGTGTTTTTTTCCGTTTATTTAAGCCATTTTCTGAGTGGGAGTTACGACAAGATATAACGTTGGCAGAAGATGTAGAAGGTCCTGAACATGATATAGGTAACGGAATAGCATTAAGTGATCGTAAAGAGGAATCAGCCAATGGATGAGCTTTTGTTTGTTTTATAAATTTGTTAACAAATACTGACATGGAGGATAACGTAGGCCCATAGTTAATTGTACGATCATTTTCGACGTTATATCGTAATATTCCCAAGAAATGGTTCCTCTTCCTGTGCTTTGTTTGGCATTATTATCTCGCAATATTTGGTACCTAAAAAGCAATACATTTATTAGATAGTGATCCTCAGTCCTTCTGCTTAAACTAATGGATTTACTTTATATCCATCTTGGGCAAGTAATCAAATAAATTTATGATTAACTATAAAAAAATTCAAATGACTCGAAAGAGTCATAGCGAGGAGATATTTTTAAACAACCTTCAAAATCTTAAACTTTATAATTAAAAGATGAACCAGTTTCATAATCCGAGACTTTAAAATTAAAGTCACATTCAGATGTGTAAACAAATGTGTTTTCAAAGCGCAGAAATTGTGAATATCTATTCGTATGGGGGATAGGAAACCATTGAGGCCAATTTGGCGCCATTTCTGGGACAGTAACCTTACCATGGTACTCCTCATTTTCATTAATTCCTTAAAATTTGTTCGATGGTCGGTTTGGATTGCAATGGACTCTCTTAGACTGCTGTTTCGGTTCTATTTGGGACCTCGTTAGCAGAAGAGTTGCTCGTAAACTCCACTGCATTCTCAAAAATTGGCAGCAAGATGTCACGACCTAAGCTATTAATTCTTTAGTTTTCGTTTAGTAACTCTACACTTTACATTGCATTTCATTAGTTTTATTCTTCTAACCCCTAGCATATTTGGCAACCATACATGTACACGTAGCTCGATTTATATTTTGTACTGACGATTCCATCCACTTATATTGTTTGGCAATGGTTAATAAAAATTATTATTATTATTATTATACTCAAACTCGGCGGGAATTTCAGAAGAAAAAATATGAAATTTTTTATTCTTTACTCGCAGTGTTTTTATCTAACCGCACAACGCCATCTATTGACGATTTAAAACGGTTAAATTAAAATTTGTCGCATTTTAAACGACTCTTAAACAATCAGAACAAAAACAAGCAAATTCACAAAAAAAAAAAAAAAACTAAACATTCCCTGCAATTTTTAACCGAATCGTAAAGTGCCACCTATTGGCGTAATTCAAAAGTTGTACAAAAATTATTATACCACTGCTCAAACTCGGCAAGAAACTCAGAAAAAGAAATATAAAAATTTTGACTCTACTCACAGTTTTTCTATGTAAACGCGCGACGCCATCTATTGACAATTTAAAGCGATTAAAATAAAATCTGTCACATTTTTAACGACTTATAAACAATTCAAACAAAGACGGAGGAGATTTACAAAAAAACGTAAACATTCCCTTCGTTTTTTAACAGAATCGTACAGTGCCATCTATCGGCGAAATTCAAAAGTTGCAGAAAAACTATAGAACCGTTTACTAGATGGAGTTCTGCCCTCTTAAAACACCACTACTTGAAATTTAGAAAATTTAGAGAATAAATCGTTTTTAACAAATTTAGACTTACATCCGCCAGATGGCGCTGTACGTTCTGAAGAAACCATACAGCGCCATCTCGCGAAAAACAAAAGATTGAATTTTTTTGAATTCAGAGAATGTCGATTCTGTTTGAGATGCCTCGGAATTTTAATATTTTTTGTATTTTTAGGCGAAACGAATTGAAACCAAATACATTCGACTAAAAAAAAAAAAAAAAGAAAATTTCAATAAAATTGTTGCTGTCCAATTTGTTGAATATTTTTATATTTTTTTTCATTAAGCTGGCTGTCCCAAAAGTAACTAATCAATTTAGTTGTTTTCTTTTTTCTTGAATGACTCGTTAACGAAGGCATTCTATCAGTGTTTCATTTCGATTTGTTTCGGCTTCCTAAATAGAATCCCACAAGCGAGGGAATTATTTTGAAACACCCTGTACATATACAGGCTGTAACTTTAATGAGGGGACAAATTCCAAGGGCTAGTTCCTCACATCAAAACATGAAGAAAAGTTCATATAAAGATAGCTTAGAAATTTAAATAAATAATTTTGGGCCGGAGTTAAAATTTAAATAAATACATAAGTGAAGTTCAGTAGTCCCCTGTATATTGTTAAATTACCAAAAAAAGAAAAAGCGACAAATTAACGTAGCATTGTTTCTGGTCGATTTTTGTTTTCATAATCGAAACAAATAAGTTAAATTCAGTAGCTCCCTGTATACATAAACCTTTCAAAAAAAAAATCGAAAATTAACAGCATGATTTTTGGACGGATTTGACATTTTAATAAATAAGTCAAGCCAAGTAGTACCCTGTATACCGTAAGATTTTCAAAAAACTAACGTGTCATGATTTTCAACCGGCTTTTTATTTTTAATTTCAATAAATAAGTCAAGTTCAATAGTACCCTGTATACAATTAAGCTATTTTTTTTGTAATCGAAAAATTAACATGGCATGATTTTGGACCGGATTTAAAATTTAAATAAAAAAGTGAAGCTCCGCACTACCCTGTATTAAACAGTTAAATTAACGAAAAGAAAATTGAAAAATTAACATGGCGTTATTTTTGGCCGGCTTTGTAATTTAAATAAATAATTCTCTTGTCCGATGAATAAATAAAGTTCAGTAGTACCCTGTATACTGTAAAACATTCTAAAAAAAAATTATTTCGACCGCAGAGAGCATATGTTGGGACAAAAAACAGAACTGCAATCGAGCAGTGACCCAGTGACCTTTGCCGAGTTCGGGCGGCTAATAAAAACATTTTTCTTCACGTCGATACAAAAAAAAACAGCAAAGACAATCGTTTTTTTTTAATATTAATTGAAAAAATTGAAAGTTAAATTATGCGTATAGGGTGATACTATACTTGACTAATTAATTGAAAAAATTTTGATTAAAATATTGACAGTTGGAATATACAGGGCGCTAGTGTGCGTGAGCCATTTATTAATGCTCTATGTGTAACTTAAAAAAATTCTTGTGATTCCTTCTTTCTTTTACGACGAAGCAAAAGAATATTGAAGAAAACTTCTGAACACAAATATTAAGTGTTGGATTACATAGCGTGTTACAGTACTTAAGTCTTTTATCAATCAATAATCCTAGTAAAGGCAACTTCTTCGATTTAAAACATCTACTTAACTTTTTTGGACAATTAAACATGAACATTGATGAAAACAATAATGTTTAGTAGTGCCTTATATACTGTAAAATTAAAAAAAAAATTAACATGGTATGACCTTCGGCTGACTTCTTAATTTAAATAAAATTTAGTAGTACCCTGTATACTGTTAACCTTAAAAAAAAAAACGGTCGAAAAGTTAACAACCCAAAGCATGGCATCTCATGGCATGATTTTGGCCGACTTTCTAATTCAAATAAATAATGAAAAGTTTTAATCGCGACGTCCCGCTATCGCTTTTTGACCTAACATCGCATTAGGATTGACAGTTTACTACACAATAAGTTATCCCATACAAGGTGGCCATGTGTTATCAAAGCATAATGACAGCTTTAAAAATTTTGCTGCAAGTCGTTTTTTATTGCAGTGGATTCCTCGAGCATCCTCTATACAGCTAAAAGTAAATGAGTCAAGTTCAAAAGTGCCCTCTATACTGTAAAATTAAAAAAAAATTAATGTGGTATGATTCTTGGCTGGCTTTGTAATTGAAATAAATAAGTCAAGTTTAGTAGTACCCGGTATACTGTTAACTTAAGAAAAAGATTGAAAACTTAACAACCCAAGGCATGGCATGATTTTGGCCGTCTTTTTAAGTCAAGTTCAGTAGTACCCTGTATATACCGTCAAAGTTTCAAGAAAAAGCAGTCGAAAATTAATACGGTACGTTTTTTGGTCGACTTGGAAGCTTAAATAGACGACTTTGAGTTGGATTTAAAATTTAAATAAACCAATAATTCATGCTCAGTAGTACCCTTGCAACACGCCGACGCGTCACCTTGTTTGTTGACTTTTACGGGCAACAGAATGACCAATAAAACAAATTAAATTTATCGCCAAATTAAATAACTGGACCGACAACGTTTACTTACGAAATTACAAGGGTCACCCGAACGGTTTATTACTGCAGCTTGTCATGCATTCCCTATCGGTCTACGGCTACAAGGCTGCTGCTTGAGATTTAGGGCCGGCGCTAGGACTATCCTGTTAACCTACTCATTGCGTTACGGTTGAACGAGCCTTGGATCCCGCGATTAAACTGATAATAATTACAATCTCGTGATCGCTGTTAATCTGGACTTACGTTGTGGTAACTCAGTTCTTCTTTCCGCAAACGCATAGTTTTTGAGATACAGTGTGTTTCATTTTATTCTTATTTTCAATTTAATTATATATTGTTCACTAACGACCTCTTTATTTAATTAATTAATAATTTTTTTTTTAATAAAAAGGAAGCAAAGAAATTGAAATAATACAAGTCTTAATTAAAAAAAAAAATTAAAAAACAATAAAAACGAAAGTCTAATTAATAGATTAATTTTTTTTTTTTGTTAAAAGAAAGCAATGGAATTGAAACAATACACAAGCTTCAGTTCAGTAGATAAATAAATTTAAAAAAAAAACTGTTTGGAAAAAAGGTGACGTAACAAAGAAAACAAACGAAAAAAATTTTAAAAAATATATGGCATTAACATTTTTTAAATCGATAAAAACGAAAGATACATACAGCAAAGCAGATTCAGTAGTTTCTCAAATGAAAACAAACGAATTAAGAAAAATACTTTCGGAATGTTTCGACAGATGGCGCTGTTGAATGTCCAAAAACCAGTGTTGCCAAATCTGCGGGAATTCCCGTTTTAGCGGGAAATTTCAAGGGAAGCGTAAGAAGAATAGTGGTGGAAATTTTTATGCAATGGCAACACTGCTCATGAACAACGTGAGTCATTCTCTTGTGACCGTCCAGAAATATTAGTCAATACGGCGGATCTCCATAGTCCTCTTAAAAATGTTTCGATTAATTTGTGTACAAGGGGAAGTTCCCGTTTAAAAAAAAAATACACGTCTTTTCTCAACAATAGCAACAAATAAATTCGTAACACGTAATTAATGATTTGCCTAACAGCTTCTATTTTTTAATTTGATCTTGCGATTCTCTCGCCGCCATATATTTATTTTTTGGTTAAACGAAAAAAAAAATCGCTCATATTTTATTAATCGATGAGAAACTTGCATTGTGTTGAGTGCATGCATTTTTTTTGGTGAGCACAGCGCCTTCTAGATCTCAGCAATCTTAAGAAATCCGCACGCGTCATTAACTTGCGTTAGTTCATCAAGTTCCGCCTCCTTGTAGGGCTCCTAAGGCAGAAGGACATCGAGCAGGCGCTCCTCCTCGAAGAAAAAATGTCGCTGCAGCTGCGACTGCTGGCGGCCGCGGGCCTCGACCCCCCATCGCCCCCATCCTACCGGCACTTGGTCAGCGAGAACGCCGACGCCAGTCAAATGTGGAAGGAGGTCCTGACCGCAGTTCAAGTAAAACCCCGTTTTATTTTTAAACAAAAAGAAAAAGTAGTAATTTTTTTTTGTAATTGCAGGAAGTGAGTCAGTTGGCAAGCTCGTTGTACACAACCGGAACGAACCTCTCGCGCAGCGTCAGCTCGGCCGGGGAACACCAGAGCGAGGCGTACGTCTCCCCGATCCTGCCGAAACGCGCGGAGACCTTCGGCGGCTTCGACAACTCAAACCAGGGCCCCCTGAAGCTGCTCGGGAAGAAACTGCACTCGTCCGGGGGGACCCCGGCGGGCTCGCCGGATCTAGAAAATTTAAAACCAGGTGACAGCAAACTCTTTGTAAGTCAACGAACTCTCTTTCGCCCCCACCCTGAAATAAAACGGGGATATTTCAGGAACGTCTACCGTACAGAAACTGCGTGATAACCGGGACGCCTCCGGTGACCAACGGGAGCACCCCGTCGAGCGATCAGCACTCGACGGGCCCCCCCGACATTCCCGCGTTGCTCTCGCTCGGAAGGGAGCAGCAGTACGCGGCGATTCAGCTCTCGCACTACGTCTACACCTTGCTGTGCATTATATCGCAGTTGATGACCACCAACGAGAGCCTGCAGGCCCAGATGGCCACCATGAAAGGCGGCGCCGATATTAAATACAGGCACAACTCGCAGCTGGAGGAGCTGAGGAACCTCCAGGATAAACTGAGCGTGGAGAAGTCGGCTTGGGTCGCCAGTCGCGAGCAGGAGGCGAAGGAGCTCGAGGAGAAGAAGTCCGAGCTGCTGAAGCTGCAGGAGCAGATCAGGGCCGAGCAGTCGGATATAATCCACCAGCGCGAGCAGTTGTACCGGAAGATGGAGATCCTGACGAGCCAGGGGCTCCTGATTTCCCCCAACGTGGCCCTCCCGGTGACGGGGCAGATGGACGATAGTAGCAACCAGAGCTCCGAGGAGAGCAGCCCCCAGTCGGATAGCGCGTTCGTTTCGACGACCAGCAGCAGCGCCTCGCACACGACGGCCGAAAGGCGGAAAGATTCAAAATGGAGCAAAGGTTAGTGAATCCCTTTTCGTTTTCGATTCACCTCGCAGCTTAATTAAAATTTATTACAATACAAAGTTTTATGACGATTAAGTTGGAAACACTGCGATACCAACACCATCTATCGGCGACGGTGGCAAGGTGTGCGACTTTGAGAATGCGCGCGCAAATTCAAATTTATTAGTGTTTTATCATAAACATGTTAGGTGCCGATGACGCGCGGCCGTTTTTTTAATTATAATTTAATAACGAAATTCAAAATTTTTTGAAAATTTCCCCGGATTTCTTCCAAATTTTTGGTCGTGACCTTGACCTTTGAGACGCCTCGTTCTCGAAATTCAACGTTTTTAAAATTCTCCCCCGACGTTTTCTAATTTTCTTCAATTTTTCCTATTTTTTTGCGTCGACCGTAATCAGGAAAAAAAATGTAAAAAGGGCGCGAATTTCGAATTTGCCGGGCGCTATTAAGTTGGCGCGAAATTTGAATTTTAAAGGCGGGCGAATTTTGAATTCTCTTCGTTTCAATACCGACACGAATTTAAACGACCGAACGTCTCGAACTAGTTCGAATTTCCCGTCCGTTTACATGTTAGCGCAAGATTCGAATTTTAAAAGGGCGCGCGCGTATTTTGAATTTGCCGGTCGCTCTTAAATTGGCGCGAAATTCGTCTTTTAAAGGCGCGCGAATTTTGAATTCTATTCGTTTCAGTCAGCGCAACGCAAACTTGAAATTCGTTGCACTGAATAACGATTAACACTGCGACACCAACGCCATCTATCGGCGACAATGGGAATGTGCAGTATATATTAGCTGCCGTATTTTACTATAATTTAATTAAATAGGAAGAAAACGAAACAAAACCAACCGTAATAAAATATTAAAAGCTGGAAAGTTTTATGACATTAAAAACGCGGACAATTAAGCTCACTTATGTTGGAAACTACAATACCAGCGCCATCTGTCGACGTCATTGGGAATGTGGGCGATTTTGAGAATGCACGCGCAAATTCAAATTAATTAGTGTTTAATATAAGCAACAGTTTAGTTGCCGATGAAGCGCGACAATTTTTTAAATTATAATTTAATTAAAGAAGAAACTAATTAAAGCACAATCTTTTAAACGGTTTCGCGTGTTTATTTTGACTCAAAATGGCGTTTAATTGCTGTACTTTATCTATCTAGGGACTTTATATTTAAGTTTCAAACAACGTCATCTATCGGCGACAATAGCAGTTACCGCGATTTTGAAAATGCGCGCGCAAATGCAATTTTATTGGAGCAAAGGTTAGTGAATCCCTTTTCTTTTTCGATTCACCTCGTAGCTAAATTAAAATTTATTACAATACGAAGTTTTATGACGATTATGTTTATTTAAGTTGGAAACACTGCGATACCAACGCCATCTATCGGCCACGGTGGCAAGGTGTGCGACTTTGAGAATGCGCGCGCAAATTCAAATTTATTAGTGTTTTATTATAAACAACATTTTAGGTGCCGACGACGCGACGCGCGGCCGTTTTTTAATTATAATTTAATAACGAAATTCAAAATTTTTTGAAAATTTCCCCCGATTTCTTCCAAATTTTTGGTCGTGAGACGCCTCGTTCTCGAAATTCAACGTTTTTTAAAATTCTCCCCCGATGTTTTCTAATTTTCCTCAATTTTTCCATTTTTTTTTGCGTCGACCGTAATCAGAAAAGAAATGTAAAAAGGGCGCGAATTTCGAATTTCCCGGTCGCTATTAAGTCGGCGCGAAATTTGAATTTTAAAGGCGGGCGAATTTTGAATTCTCTAAAAGAAAGCAAGGAGTATGAATCAAGAGATTTAAAAAAAATATGAATTAATAAAATTTGAAAAACAAATACGAACAAAAGCAACAAATTTAAAAAAAAAAACTATTTGGAAGGAAAGGTGACAAAACACATTTATAAAAAAAATACGTAACACTAATATTAAAAGCAACCCTTGTCGTTCGATACAATTTCGTTAAACGTTTTTTTAAATATTTTGATTAATCTTAATCTATAATGATAAAATGTTTAAAAAAGTGTAGAACCACGTATCACCCTGTATTTATTTACGAATTTCGCATAATTCATAAACTTTACCTGTTATCGATCTTCAATTATTTTGTTTGTCAAAAAAACAAGAACGACAAGCTCATTTCTAAACAACTGAAGATTGACGTCATATTGTAATCCTTTTCGTTCAATTTTTTTTTCTTCTATCTTCTTTTTTTGCAATTCGCATAATTCATTGTGTTCATGTGATGTGCGACACGGTCATTTAGAGACAACTGAAGATTGGCGTCACGTGGTTATAGAAGATTGTAGCCCACGTCATCCAACGCATATTTTCTTTAAATATTTTTTATATGCCTTTATTAATCTTTATTTAAAAAGCATAGAACCTCGTATCACCCTGTATTGTAATTTCGTTCGGAATGTTAAACTTTTAGTCTTCCACTTTTACATTTCACATGTTGATGTCGATCTTCAATTGTTTAGTCATGCCTTACTAAGAAAAAGAAAAAACAAAGCAAAAAAGCCATGATAATTTCGAGTCAACTGACGTTTGATGTCATATGATTCCATAAGACTGTAAGTTGAACAAAAATATTTGTTTAAATCTTAACAACAATAAGTTATTTAAAATGCATCGGACCTAGTATCACCCTGTATTTGTTTATTATTTTTATTCACGGCTGATTTTTAAAAAAATGTCTTCTTCTGTTTTCTATTTTTGCAATTTGCATAATTCATTGTCTTCATGTGATGTCAATATTGTCAACTGTTTTTAAGCAACAATCACGCGTTCACAAAAAGAAATACTATAGCGACTCATTTCGAGACAACTGAAGATTGGCGTCACGTGATTACAGAAGATTGAAGCCCACGTCATCCAACGCATATTTTTTTTATATATTTTTATTAATCTTAATCTTTATTTAAAAAGCATAGAGTCTCGTATCACCTTGTATTGTAATTTCATTCGGAATCTTAAACTTTTGATGTTTTATGATGTTTATCATGAAGGCATTATATTGTCGAAACCGATAGCAAGTAAATATATAAAATAAAATTAGGAATTATTATTTCTCAACTTCACATTCAATAATTTTAGTATTTATAGTCAACGTACTTTATGGGAAACAATGACAAAAATTTAATGACATTTAAATTGAAATAACGTAAATAGTGGAGAGGGAAACAGTAAGAAACTGCAGTTTCGCCATAATTTTCAATGTTTAAGATGCGAATTTCATTTAAATTTAAAAATAACAGGCGATCAATATCTTTTCTAATCAAGTGACCTATGGAAATAAAATCATGTGTCTTTGATTGGTTCATTATTTCAAAGGCCACTTGAATTACATATTTAAAAATAATTCAAATGGCATTTGAAATAATGAACCAAACATAGGTCACTTGATTAGAAAAAATATTGATCACGCGTTAGATTTAATTTAAAAACGGTTAGTTTGCGAACTTATATTTATTAAACTTTTTCAATTGTTTCTGCTCTTACTTTCCGACTCTAAAATCAGTGGCGCAGCCAGGAATTTCTTCTAGGGAGGTTCTTGGGAATTTCCATATGGCAACTTCCAGGGGGGGGCCGTGGCTTAATAATTTGACTGATATAATAATAAATTCCAATTAAAAAATTTAAGTAAATTTTAACCAATATGAAAGTTTACATAAAATATAATTAACAGTTTAATTATTAATTAACATAATGGTGGAGGAGCGAGCATTTGGCCCCACTGTAACTATATTTTTCAAAGTCTAGGGTTGGGGTTCAAGTCCCCTTCACGGGCGCCCTTGATTTACAGTATTCCAAAAGGGTGAAAAGGAAAAAGTATAAGGATTCAAATATACGTTTTTTTTATTATTGTGCATTCTTGTCATTTTTAGCTTATACTGTCGCCGCCAAAAAAAAGTGGACACTTTACTTGACGTAAATTTAACAATACTAAAAACTTTTGCTGCATAGCTGTAATATGAGCTGTCATTTATGAATGACAAATAAATTAACTTTTTTAAAGATAAATTCATTTTCCATTTTTGCCCTATCTTTATGGCTAATATAAGCCAATATTTTTCAAACTTAATTATTGTTTGTCATCCGTAAGTGTCAGTTCATAATATAGCCACCCAGCAAAATTCTTAGCATTATTAAATTAAAAGTACCATGTTTTCAAAAAAGTTAGTTGCAGAAGTTTTCTATTTTTATATGAAGAGTATATGGAATGTTTTCCACGATAGATTATGTAAAAAAAATGAAGATGACTAAGCCTCGATTCAATTGCAAAAAAAAATATATGTATAACCCTTCTGGGGGGCAGATTTAACTCCCAACCCCCCTCGCTGCGCCACTGTCTAAAATATTGTACTTTTTCAACAGCCTGTATAGTACTATTATTTCAATTTCTAGAGTGAACTTCGCTAAAAATACCGATTCCTCACATTGTTCATTGTATTCATTATTTCAGACTAAACATGATAAATCAGCTACATCACAAACAACATCCATAATCATTGAAGGACAACGGATTATTGATATAATGTTCTTTTTTGAACAATTACAAGTATTAAACAGCCATGGACCACAATTTGGTTGTTCTATAAATAATCTTAGTTTTATCGAAGAACGAAGGAAAGGACTAAATTCTAAATATAAATAATAAAACAAAAGACATTCGATCTTAGAGCACAATTCAGTAGATTCATAGATTTAAAAAAAAAGGAACAATTTGAAACAAACGGTGAGAAACAAAAAATTAATAGAATTTGAAATCTGAATTTTAAAGGCGGGCGAATTTTGAATTCTCTTCGTTTCAATACCGACACGAATTTAAACGACCGAACGTCTCGAACTAGTTCGAATTTCCCGTCCGTTTACATGTTGGCGCGAGATTCGAATTTTGAAAAGGCGCGCGCGCGTATTTTGAATTTGCCGGTCGCTCTTAAATTGGCGCGAAATTCGTCTTTTAAAGGCGCGCGAATTTTGAATTCTATTCGTTTCAGCCGGCGCAACGCAAACTTGAAATTCGTTGCACTGAATAACGATTAACAAACGAATAAAAAAAAAACAAAAAACGCCGTCGCCATCATTGAGGTAACAAATTCTTTTTTTGTTCAAACGACCGAACGTTTCAAACCAGTTCTCGGACCCAGTTCGAATTTCCCGGCCGTTTTTGATTTGGCGCGAAATTTGAATTTTAAAAGCGCGCCAATTTTAAATTCTATCGTTTCTATTCTATCGTTCTTGAAAATGACTTTTTTTAAGATTAAATAAAAATGCGAAAAATTTTGCTTTGAATCTTGTTTTATTAAACTGCAAACTAACGAACGAGCAAATAAACAAAAGCACATCGCCACTATACACACAGACAAGAAACCCTTCTGTTCAAATAACCGAATATTTTAATTTCCCCGCCGTTTTTGAATGGCGCGAATTTTGAATTCGTTCGTTTCAATTCGCGCAACACACTGTTGAATTTTGTTCTACTAAATACCGAATGAACAAACAAAGAGAACAAAGAGCGCAGTCGACGTCGTTAAAAAAAAAACTTTTTTTGTCTAACCGAAGTCAGTTCGAATTTCCCGGCCGTTTTTAAATTGGCGCGAAATTTGAATTTTGCAAGCTTGCAATTTTTTTTTGCTGAATATCAAATTAAAACAAATGAATGACGAAAAGCGCCGTCACCACTGTCGAGGAACGAATTCTTTCGTTTAAACAACCGGACGTTTCAGACAAACAAAAAGCGCAGTTGTCATTGTCGAGAGAAAAAAATCTTTTGTTTAAATTTTAAACGACTTAATATTTCAAATCGGTTCGAATTTCCCGGTCGTTTTTTTTTTTAAATTGGCGCGAACTTTGAATTTTACGAGCTTGCGATTTTTTTTTTTTTTGCTAAATATCAAGTTAAAACAAATGAATAACGAAAGGCGCCGTCACCACTGTCGAGGAACGAATTCTTTTGTTTAAGCAACCGAACGTTTCAGACAAACAAAAAGCGCAGTTGTCATTATCAGATAGAGTTTAAATTTTAAACGACCTAATATTTCAAGTCGGTTCGAATTTCCCGGTAGTTTTTTTTTTAAATTGGCGCGAAATTCGAAATTCAAAGGCGCGCGAATTTTGAATTCCGTGCGTTTCAAACTGACGCGACACAATCTAGAACCTTTTAAGGCAACAGACGGTGGACTAACAAACGAACGAATAACAAAAGCACATCGCCATTATTTATAGACTTATGTTCATAATGAGCTAATGTTTGAATTTCCCACCGTTGTTAAATTGGCGCGAAATTTGAATTTTAAAGGCGCGCTAACTTTGAATCCTATTCGTTTCGAACCGACGCGACGCAACCCGGAACCTTGCAAAACAACAGACGGCAGACTAACAAACGAACAAATAACAAAAACACATCGCCATTATTTAGACTCTCGTTCAAACGAGCGAATGTTTAAACTTCCCGCCGTTTTTGAATTGGCGCGAAATTCGAACTTTTAAAGCGTGCTAATTTCGAATTCTACTCGTTTCGAACTGACGCAACGCCAACTTGATTTACTAAAATTTGCCTTTTTTTAAAAAAACAAAAAAACGTAGAAAATTTTGCTTTGAATCTTGTCTCACTAAATTGCAGACCGACTAACAAAAGCACGTCGTCATATCATTTAGACGGAAAATTCCTTTGTTCAAACGGGCACCGAGACACGTTTTTAATTTGGCGCGAAATTTGAACGGAAAATAAGCAAAATTATGAAAGGTTTTCGTTTTATCAGTTCTAAACGTACAAAAAACAAAAGACTACGTTAGACGACCAAAATTAATTTGGCGCGAAATTCGAATTTTATTAACGCGCGATTTTCGAATTGAATATATTCACAACGCCGCGCCGCCGTTATTATTGTTATTATTGAACATAGCGGATGTCGGAGACGGCTATAAAGACAAAATAAGACATGTCACATTTTAAGGGCCTGTAGACTGTACCGATTTAAGGCCTATATCTATCCTGCCTGTTCTTTCTAAAGTCTTAGAGAAGGCAATCAGTCAGCAGATCCATGACTTTTTGGAAACGTATCATATATTGCCTAAACATCAGTCTGGTTTTCGACGGGGCTACAGTTGTGCTGTGTACTGCTATGGCCAATATTATAGATGACTTACTTACTTTCAATGCAGAAGACACGTGTGCAGCTGTTTCCAATATAAATGATGATGATCTTGAATCTCTCGTGGATCTATCTCCTAAGCACTGCCTTCGCATCGACAGAAAAAAAAAAGTCTCCTTTAGTTTTCGGTCGTACTAAAACCAGAGCTGCTGTCATCGGTGCCATTAAAATTAAAGTTGCAATTCCTCTTTCGGATTGTGCACGTGATTTGGGACTGTACATAGATACTGTCACCAAATTTATAATTTAATTGACTAGCCTCGTGATGGTGTACAAGATCTGCTGACTAAACGTATCGGCCGTTCCCCTCGACTAGCAAACAGTGGAGATAGGGGTAGGTTTAATTACGATTAACAAACCGAACGTAAACAATCAGTCGACGTCTCCAATCGACAGAATTGGGCAGAAAAATCAAACGTAAACAGAGGCCTATTTACTCACTGGTACGTTAAGGAGCAAACACAAACGCAATAGCACAGGTTAACTTATATTTAGTTGAACACAAATAAATAGGTTGTACAAAGATACACTACGACATGTAATTTAAAGGTTTACACAAAACCGAAACAGTGGCTTACGTCAAGTGAGCTTATTTAATAATAAAGCGATTTGATTTTAAAAATGCATGCGCAAGTCGGATAGCGATACGTAATGCAATAAATTTAAATAGTTAACTCACGACCGATCTGTCATTGTACAGTCTACGCGGTGAAGTTGGCCGTCATCGTGCCATCTGGTGGTCCTGGTCAAGCCGGTAACTGGTTTGAACTGGGTGGCTGCAAGATGGCGGACTCACGCTTCACGTAGAACGGGGTCGACTCAGTCGGAATCAAACGGCTCAGTAGACCACAGAGGGAGTTCGTCGTGGCACCAAGACTCAATACAAACCAAACGGGAAACCACGCGTGAAAACTTGCGGGATTAAGAAAGAGCCTGAAACAGTTTCGTTAGCGTCCATCATGGCGTCCGCCATTGTGCTCGATATACTTTACCTTATACTTGTAAGGGGTTAAAAATATGCCCCAACGCTTGTTCGAAGGTGTAAGATAAGTTTTTCTCCCTCATAGAGCAAAAACCTCGATATTGAATTGTCACACAACTAAACACCTGAACGAGTGAAGCACAACTGACCAAGGGACGCTATGAACATGGCGTTCTCGGAGCGGTAACCAATGGTATGCCAGCATACCGTCACGTGAGGTTCTCCATCGAATGAGGAACGAGATAAACGGAGAAGGAGTTGCCAGTATAATCGGAATGCGGCGAAATGACGCTCTGTTGCCACGGTTTTCGTGGCGGCAAATTCAAACTTAACAAATTATTGCCCCTGAGCAGTGCTTATTGCTCGGAAATATGAAGTGGAACGCGAAACACCGTTTCAGTGCTTAGCATTATAATACAAATTTTTATGACAATTAAGTTTATTTAAGTTGGAAACACTGTGATACCAACGCCATCTATCGGCGCGACAGTGGCAATGTGTGCGACTTTGGGAAGGCGCGCGCAGCCTCAAATTTATTATCGTTATAATTTAATCAAGAGGAAAAAAAAATTAAAATATTAAAGACAACAAGTTTCAATTAAACACGATCACATTTTAATTTTTTTTTTTTTAAATGAAGTTCGACAGCCAAATGAAAAAAACAATGAAGTTAACTTCTTTCTTGTGTGCGTGTGACGCAGGCTCGGCGAGCGCGAAATCCCAGCTACCGTTGAACCTGATCAGCACGACGAACCAACAGAAGGTCTCCCAGGTGCCCGTCAAGCAACAGATCCCGTTGAAGTTGGCGTCCCGCCTGAGCACCGGGAGCACAGGCAGCGCATCTTCGGCGTCGAGCGGCCCCCAACAGATGCTGCCGCTGAAGCTGAGCCAGGAGGAAAAGACCAGAAGGACCAGCACCGGCTACCAAAGGCTCGGCTCTGACAGCTTCAGCCCCACATCAGGAGAAACGGTAAGACCAAACTCATTTATAATTTTTAATTCATTTTAACTAGTATGTATACAGGCTACAAAAAAAAATGGCACCACTTAAGAATATAAAACTAAATATGTACAGCCTCCATCGAGACTAATGAAACGTTCAAAACTGCAACGCCGTAGTCAGAGAGAGAAGATACCGATCGAGATGAAGCCTTATGGCGAACGAATGTTTCCGAAGTCCGAAGACCCGCTCACGACACGTTGACTCGGCACCGTTGCACTCTGACTACAGCTTTGAACGTTTCATTACTTTTGATTGAGGCTGTGCATAATTCTAAGGGTCGAGATGTCCATCTCCTATTAAAGTTATTCGACGAATGGTAGTTATTCGTCTAATAACTAATAACCAATTTATTAAGAGATGGATGTCTACGCCCTAAGAGAATTAAATTTTATGACAATAATCTTTTGTAAGTCACGACTAAACTTAGTTAGAAAAGAGATCAAAAAATCTAACGGGATGTGGTCACTGGACGATTAATAAAAGGCAACTCCTTTGTTTAAAGCCTCAATATTTCGAAAATATTTGTGCAAATCGGTCTTGGATTGCAGCGGATTCCCCGAGCAGCACATGGCCGCCTTGCATTGGGATGACTTATTATGTGGCGAACTGGCTTCAATTTGTCAATCCTACTGCAATATCAGGTCAACAAGCGATCGAAAGATGTCGCTACTTAAATGTCCTCAATATTTCGTTGTATTTTTTCAACTTCATCAGGAGGTTAACTACAATGGTTACAAGAGTTGATTTATCAATTAAATCGTAAGATAATTATACTTACAACTAGAGGTGGATGAATTGGACAACAATTAAACACATTAAAATGTTGATTCACAGATTACATATTAAAATTTTGAAAGAATAATAGTAAATGGTTAAAAAACATTTCTAATACACTGATCCCAAAGGACATATCTGACTTTCTATCATTAGGGCCAAAATTTAGCTTATCACCAAAGGTAACTGCTTCAAATATGTATCAGTTTCTTGCAGAAGTTGAGAATATTTTGGACCTGGTTCCTGAACATGAAGAAAAAAACATTGTCCAAGCAAGAGCCACCAATGTGATTACTAACTTTCTACAACAAGAAGAAACACCATCAATGTATGAGGGAATTTTAAAAAAAAACTGAGAATTTTCTTAAGAATAATCCACAAATTTGTATTCTTAAAGCCGACAAAGGCAACGTCACTGTGGTCATGGACAGAAGCGACTACGATAATAAAGTTAATCAACTTTTGCAGAAAGATGAAGCATATGTCAAAATCAATAAAGACCCTACTAGCACTGTGCAAACTAAACTTAACAAAATTCTTAAAGATTTAAAACAAACTGAAAACATTGATTCTGAGACTTTCAAACAATTAGTTACTTACAACTCAATTTGTCCTAAACTTTACTGATACACAAGTTAGATGTGCCCTTGAGACCTATAGTCATTAGCATAGGGTGTACTACTTATAACTTAGCTAAATTTTTGTCAGACATACTCAATAAAGCCTTCAGCTTAAAAACTAAGTATAATATTAAAGATACTTTTACCTTTGTAGATCAAATGAAGAATATCACTCTTCCTAACAATTATGTGTTGATTTCGTTAGATGTAATTTCACTTTTTACTAACATTCCAATTGAATTAGTTGCTGATATCATCACAGAGGATTGGCAGAGGATTGAACCTCACTGTAAACTCAGTCAAGAGCAATTTTTGAAATTCTTAAGATTCATTTTTGACAACAATTATTTTTCTTTCAACAACCAAATATATTTACAAAAATTTGGTGTACCAATGGGTAACCCCATTAGCCCAATATTAGCTTTAATGGTGATGGATTAGAATTTGTTATAGACAAATTAACTTTTCAGCTTCCTTTCATTTACAAATATGTAGACGATTTAATTACTTCAATTCCTGAAGACCAGTTGCAATATACTTTGATCATATTTAATAGTTTCAATGAACATCTTCAATTTTCCATTGAAGAAGAAAAGAATAATTGTGTACCTTTTCTTGACACTCAAGTCATAAGAATGGAAGATCAGAGGATACGACTTAATTGGTATCAAAAACCGACAGCATCTGGCAGATATATCAATTTTCACTCATGCCATACAATGAAACAAAAAATGAATGTAATTATCTCGATGAGAAATAGAGTCACCTACATATGTCATCCTGCCTTTTTAAAAGAGAATTTAGATAAATTATTTAAACTTTTTACTAATAACGGTTTTCCTAAATCTTTAACTTACAGATTAATTTACCAAAACAACAATTTACCACGTTCTCTGGATGATAATAGCAATGAGAAAAAATTTAGAAAATTAACATACATTAACTCCTTAAGTAATAAGGTCATCAATATTTTCAAAGATTTCAATTTTTTAAATATTGTTCAATACAGCAATCATACCATCAACAAAGTATTCTCAAAAACAAAGAACAAGACACCCCTCCTGTTCATCAGTGGTTTAATTTACTCGATACCGTGTATTGATTGTGAAAAAAAGTACATTGGACAAACAGAACAATGGTTAAAAAGTCGCATTTCTAAACACAAAAGCGATATTAGAACAGGAAAGGTAGCTTGTGCTTTGGCATCTCATGCTGTTGATAATGGTCAACGATTTGATTTTGACAATACTAGTATTTTAACCAAAGAAAAAAATTTAAAGAATAGGCTTTTCCTAGAAATGATTCATATTCAAAAGAATGAGCATTTAGTCCATTTCAGATCGGATATTGACAATATCAGTAGCATTTATCTCATATTTTAAAAGTTCTAAAGAATATTCATTAAACAGTGAAAAAAAATTTCAAAATTCTGTCAAATGTTGTTCTCTAGGGAATTTTGTTCCTTTAGGTTTTTACTTTTCTTATGTTCTTAGTTACTTTCTGTAATTTGACTTTTGCCGCCATGTTCTCGTGCACATGCCTGACTTAAGCAACGTTTTAGGACGTTTTCAATTTCTTTCCAAATTTTAATATGTAATCTATGAATCAACATTTTAATGTGTTTAATTGTTGTCCAATTCATCCACCTCTAGTTGTAAGTATGATTATCTTACGATTTAATTGATAAATCAACCGTTGTAGTTAACCTCCTGATGAAGTTGAAAAAATACAACGAAATATTGAGGCTTTAAACAAAGGAGTTGCCTTTTATTAATCGTCCAGTGACCACATACCGTTAGATTTTTTGATGTCCTTTTTAAATTTTATGTGCAGACACCAACCTCAATGCATTCGCACAGTCGAACCGGCTCGAGCCCAGCAATGATGCAAGCCTCGCCTCCGGGTAGCACCCAGACACTCCCATCGTCGAATGCGGCCGCGCACATAAGTTCGGGGGGCGGAGCCAAAGCGGCGAGAACGCACACCTACCCGAAACTCCCCGACAAGTTCAAGGGGCAGCAACCGCCGGCCGACGAAGAGGTCATATATTTTTGACGAATCACAGGCAAAACGCTCCACTTCATTTACTCCTTGATCCACTCTAGAGTGTAGCGGGTAGATTCGAGGCGGGTACCAGAGTGTAGCGGGTAGATTCGAGGCGGGTACCAGAGGTGTAGCGGGTAGATTCGAGGCGGGTACGTGAACGCTGATTCGAGTAAAAGACGCGCCAATTAACGTTCATGTACCTGTGTAACAAAAAAGAAAGAAAGAAAATGCGTGAAGACGTGGCAGAAATAATAGTGATTTCGTAGCGATGTAGATTTCGGACCTGTGATCGTCTATTTTCTTAAACAACCAAAAAAAAAAGATAGCTTCTCGTTTTTTTATTTTCTTTTTGAAAAGAAACCTGCGTGGCCAAAAAAAACTAATCGTATTATTCAAACGAGAATCTTGACTGACGTTTTGTTTGCCTGCCCTGTATATACTGGTGTAGTAGATAAAATAACAAGATACAGGGTGATTTTTTTTTTTGGAATCGAGTATTTCCGTTGTTGTTTTCGTCTTCCTTCGTTCGTTCGCACGGGGGCGTCTATGTCATTCATTCATAGATGTTTCATCACTATATAGTAATGTACTCAATCTTGTGACAATACCATAGCTGATTAACGTAGGATATATTTTTGCTCTTTCTATGTAATAACGTTACTGGTTAAGAGTAAGTGTAGCTTCTTACAGGCGAGACCATTCCTGTAGCTCAGAGTTTACAGGTTCCGTTTTTAAGCGAGACACTAAACGCAACATGTTAATAATAATAATAATAAATAATAATTGTTAAGTAGATCAGATGTAGCCGTTTAAATAATTGAGGAAAAAAACTAGTGTTTCGTTCCTTTCTTTTGAAAAAATTGCCCACTCACGCACCCCCCCTAGGTGTGTTTGGCTGTACAATTTCTTCTTGAAGGATCTTTCTAAAGGCCTACTATGTTCGTCTCTTTCAGGAGGTGTATGAATTACTTAGCAGAAAGTAATATTTTTATATAAAGTCTCTCTCTCTCTCTCCTTTCGATTCAAGAAGAATAAAAGCAACACTTCCCTTTTACTAAGCCTTCTTTGTTAGACCCGTGCCCACCCAATAAAAATAATAAACGTGTAAATGAGTTGAATGATTATCTTAGTACCTAGATAGGAGAGTGCCCCCCCGGCTTGTCCTCCGACAAGTCGGAGCGCAATAGCAAAAGTTAAAAACAATTAAAAATGCAATCTTGCCTTGTACTTATAGAAACAAAAAAAAAAAACTAGGAGGAACTAGAAGATTTGAAACAAAATCTTCGATGATGAGAAGACTACTTTTCCGGATAAGCGAAACGTTTTATGATATTTTTTTCTCTCGTGTCTTTTGTATCATGTACATACATGTATGAGTATTAACGGCGTTAGAGCGCGTAATTAGGTGTACGTTCAGTTACAACGCATTTATTTAATATAATTAATTAATTCAGATCAAGTGTATTTATTTTTTAATGTATTTATTGTTGTTTCTAATAATTAATCTTAACATTCCTTTGTATCGATGATTTTTTTTCATTAAGCTAGAGCGTGGTGCCCTTTTTGTTGCGAACAACTTTGAAGAATATTGTATGTACCTACCACGCTTGTTCCCTGATCGCGAGAATGTATTACGTTGATATTATCCATTTTATTATTGCATATATATATTTTTTAATGATTTCTCATAGGCATGTATATAGACTTATATTTATTGTATATAAATTTGATTAAAGTGTATGATATGATCTTAATGTTGCAAAACGTGAGTTTCATTTCTTATTGTTGACACCTCACAGGCATAGGCAGCACGAACGAGAATAATAAGAACTCGAAGTGCATGCGTTTTATTGTCACCCAAGTTTAAATTAAATTTACTTGTCTCTACTTACCACGACTCCTGGTGACAAGTCTGCCGATTCTAAATCAGCTGTGCCCCAGCTAGCAACAGTGGAAAATGGGGGCAGGTTATCTCAACGATGGTAAGTTATAACGGGCGCCAGAAGACAATTTAAAAACAACTAATCGAAATTCGACTGGCCGACGTCTCCAATCGACCAAGTCGTGCAGAAAGGAAACTACTAAATAGAGACTAGACTTATTACTCACGGTGTGTATGAAAGTAGTTAAAATTAAAATCGTACTCAAGTTAATACAATTTATTAATCAATTAAACTAATAGAAATAAGAGAAACAGTATTACAGTTACACTAATACGTTTACTTTCTAGCATACCGTTTCCTTAAATTAAATCCGCACGAAGAATGCATGCGCAACAAACAAAAGAAAGAAGGTTACCTCGCGACCGATGTCATATACCGTCTGAAGTTGGCTGTCACTACGCCATCTAGTGGTCTTGTCAGAGTCGATGACTTCACAATGGCGTACTCACACGACGGGGGAAACAACAGACGGGCAATAAGAATTGTCGGGGCACCAACACGCGATGTACTGGGAAATCCCTCGCGTATACGCTTGCGGGGATGACCTGGGCCTGCGCTGTAACTTGCGAAAAGCCAAGCAGCAAAGGAACAAGCCCGAACTAAAAAGCCTACGTGGAAAAACGATATGCGTTAGCGGCCATTTTGATGGTGATATGCGTCGTTACATATTACCTGAGCAAACAGGAGCTCCAGGCTTGGCACGGAGATTGAAGTTATCTCCGATCGGTGTTCGGCAGTGTCGAATGAATTTCCAGCCAAGCTGCGATTGATTTCTTCTCCAAAAGAGCAAGAAATCCGACAATTTTAACACACGCGAAAGATACGTCCTTACGGCACAATGCACGAACAACAAGAGAACGACCACCGATCACATCAACGAGAGATGGTTATGTCAATGCTATTATTTGTGTATACTTTCCCCACCACAAAAAAGGAGCTTCTGTATATCCAATCATAGATGACGCCACCAATATTAAATGTAGAAAATAAAACGGAACGAAAGTAAAATTAAGAACACTAGATGGCGCTTCGAAAAATATAATTATGGGCGGGATATTTGAATTCTTGTATTTAATTTTTAATTTTCAGAAACACTAATAATTCAGCAAACGTACTTGTACTCGGAAACACAAAGTGAAATTCAAATTACAAACAATCTAGCTCATAATTTGCCGGAATGTGTTTCAAAATACAAGTACATTTGCTGAATTATTGTTAATGTGTCTAGTGTAGTATAGTTACTTACCAAAATAAACAAAAGCATACAGTTTAATAACTTTACTTAATAAAATGTAAAATACAAGTTAAAATCGATTGTTACAATAGCGCAACAAATGAAGGAGGATATTCTGTCCGTAGATGGTTCAGCTCCATAGTTTCACACTTCTTCCAGATTCCAGTCATTGCCGTGAAATTTGCCAACCAGCCTTGTTGTGAGGGCGGCATGGTTCTACTGGCGTAGCCAACAAAACGCCACTGATCTGTGGAAAAAAAAGTATATTTACAATTTGAGAGTAACACAATGTAGTACATTTAACGTTTTCTTAAAAATGGGTCACTCTATTAAAAATGATATTATTAGCTATTGTAAATCTACCGCTATTAGTTCAAATGACACTTTAATTTAATATGAATGATATTTAAAAGTGGAATTAATTAAAGCAATAATACATGTCAGAAATTAATAGTTAAAACTTACTAATTTTATGTTTCATTGTTTCCCAAAACTGCAAATGACTGGAAGAAGTGGACACAGCAGTACATAAGTGTTTGCCATGGGTCGGATACAACGAACTACCATTAAAACTGTCGAAGAGCATGTCTATATCTTGTACAAATGTCGCAGTACTAAGAGCATTATTACCCAATGTACCTGAAGCACACAAAAAAAATGTTGTTAGGAAAATTTATAACACATCTGTTGTCAGTTCTAAGACAAATCAATTAATTACATTTTATGCACTGAATCAGTCAACTCTACTGAAAGTATCAGCCAGAAGAACAGATGATTCTATTAAAATTTGTGGGTATGAAATTATAAAGATTGTATGTAGATTCTAAACTTACCTCAAGATATATTGTAGAAAATTATACATGCGACAGAATGGCTAAAGAGCTGTGCCGCCAATGACACTCTCATTTTTGCGAATGAGTCGGGACCTAAATGTTCTGACGTTAACTTCGGGACACATCAAAATCTTGTTTCACTCTTGTCCATTTCAAAGGCGTCCTTAATTACCTGAACATCAGCTCTGCCAGCAAGAGTGAAATGTTTGGCACATACTCTCTTCTTTCGCTGTACATTTTCATGTGGCATATTCAAACCCAGAGCAGTAAGCCATTCTTGACACCTTTGTATAAAATAATTGGGGCGCCATATTTTTCATTGCACAAGGCCATACCTGATTCTACTACGTCTCTTGTGCTTGGTTTTTATTTAACTTACCTGGTGATTGATCTTGGAAACCAAAAAGATTGTATGTTTTCCACAGAACTTTTACATACTACACACAGTTGGCGATTCATGGTAAATCACCGTTGCGTTGAATAATAAAAGAATAAATAACTTTTACGAAAAGAACGTCAGTATTCAAACGCATACTGCGTCTTTGTTTTGGGAATTACCCATATACCCTTCCGAAGAATTTCGCCATCTGTACCTAAAAATAGGTTCTAAAAGTAATACTAAAACAACATGAAAACGCAATCTGTAAAATAACTAACCATTTAGCGACCTCTAAGATTGGATATACAGAAGCATGCCTACCCCTTGCCTTTAACCCCCTTGACCTATACTTCTAAGTGATACATATTTTGCCTATTGAGTCGGACCCCCGTGGAACGACTAAGCCGCTCGATTACGCAGATCGCCTTGAGGCAGGGGAATTACCAATGGTAGGCGGTCTGAAAGTCACATGGACCCCCAGAACCTATCAGAAATCAATGATCGCAGCGTGCAGGCTTTCCCCCATAGCGCTGTAAAGGAGGGGTACCAGGGTTGCCACGGCGTGAAAACGAAATTATTAGTCGCTGCTTTTTAGCGCCAAATTTAAAACGTAACATTATTTGTGCGAAATACCATTCTGAGAGTTTTATAAAAACGAGTATTAAAGACAAATACAAGAAAAGTCAACGTTATGGTTCTTGCCGTTAAACAAATCAATGAATTTAAATTACCGCGCGCATTTTCAAGCGTACGTTCCCACCGTCGCCAAGAGATGACGGCAGGTGACTCAGTGTTGCCAATCCACTCTAAGCCGATTACCCTTTTCAAATTTAAAAAAACCCACTCTTCCCCACATCGAGTAATGAAAATGAAATGGTACAAAATTCATTTAATTTAAATTCGTAATGTTATTGGACTTACCTTTTACACACATGGACGTTGCATGACAGATTTTTCAGGTTAAAATCATCTCTGTGGGACTGTGGGTGTGGACGGCAATTCTGCGGCAATCGGCAACAGTGCTGCCAACAGACCAAGCGAAGCATTTTGGAAGATAGTTGTGAAAAATTCCGGTAGATGTCTCTGAATTTCGGTTGAGCTAATTTAAATCACTTGATTAAAATCATGTTTAAAAACACTGATTTTTATTTTTGAAAATCATTATAAATTTTTTTTTTTTTAATTCTCATGAAACACGTTTGACAGTTATTGTGCAATTTTTGACGTAAAATAAAACAAAAGACGACCGAGAAATAAAGAAAATTTATAAGATTATTGTTATTATAAAATTTAAAAAAATTAAATTAAAGAATCTCATAGGATAAAATTTTTAAAAAATAATAAAAATTAAAAAGTCTCATTAAATAAAATTATTTAAAAAAATAAAAATTAAAAAATTCTCACTAAATAAACAATACTTTCTACTTTCTATAAGATTACAAAAAATTGTAACAATTACAAAAAAATTATAAAAATTAAATTTTTCTTAATAAATAAACAAAACTTTCTAAAATTAAGATTTGAAATTTGTGCAATTTTTGACATACCTAAAATAAAACAAAAGACGATCGACAAGTTTATAAAATTAAATAAAATAAATATAAAAAAAAATCTCATTGAATAAAATTAGAAAAAAAATAAAAATTAAAAAATTCTCATTAAATAAACAAAACTTTCTAAAATTAAGATTTGATATTTGTGCAAAAATAAAACAATAGACGACCGAGAAATAAAGAAAATTTATAAAATTATTGTTATAAAATTTAAAAAAATTAAATTAAAGAATCCCAAGATAAAATTTTTAAAAAATAATAAAAATTAAAGTCTCATTAAATAAAATTATTAAAAAAATAAAAATTAAAAAATTCTCACTAAATAAACTTACTTAAATAATACTTTCTACTTTCTATAACAATACAAAAAATTGTAAAAATTACAAAAATAAAAATTAAATTTTTCTTAATAAATAAACAAAACTTTCTAAAAATTAAAGTCATTAAATAAAATTATTTAAAAAAATAAAAATTAAAAAATTATCACTAAATAAACAATACTTTCTACTTTCTATAAAATTACAAAAAATTGTAACAATTACAAAAAAATTATAAAAATTAAATTTTTCTTAATAAATAAACAAAACTTTCTAAAATTAAGATTTGAAATTTGTGCAATTTTTGACGTACCTAAAATAAAACAAAAGACGATCGACAAGTTTATAAAATTAAATAAAATAAATATAAAAAAAAATCTCATTGAATAAAATTAGAAAAAAAATAAAAATTAAAAAATTCTCATTAAATAAACAAAACTTTCTAAAATTAAGATTTGATATTTGTGCAAAAATAAAACAATAGACGACCGAGAAATAAAGAAAATTTATAAAATTATTGTTATAAAATTTAAAAAAATTAAATTAAAGAATCCCAAGATAAAATTTTTAAAAAATAATAAAAATTAAAGTCTCATTAAATAAAATTATTAAAAAAATAAAAATTAAAAAATTCTCACTAAATAAACTTACTTAAATAATACTTTCTACTTTCTATAACAATACAAAAAATTGTAAAAATTACAAAAATAAAAATTAAATTTTTCTTAATAAATAAACAAAACTTTCTAAAATTAAGATTTGAAATTTGTGCAATTTTTGACGTAAATTAAAACAAAAGACGATCGACAAGTTTATAAAATTAAAAAAAAATAAATATAAAAAAGATTTCATTGAATAAAATAAATAAGATCACAAGAAAATTAAAATAAAAAATTTTCATTAACTAAACAAAACTTTATAAGATTAAGATTTGACAATTGTGCATTTTCTGATGAAAAACAAAACAAGAGACGATCGAGAAATAAAGAAAATTTATAAAATTACGAAAAATAACGAAAATTAAAATATTCTCATTAAATAAACAATAATTTCTACTTTCTATAAAATTATAAAAGATTGTAAAAATTACAAAAAAATTATAAAGATTTAAAAAATTATAAAAATTAAAATTTTTTTTATTAAATAAACATAACAAAATCTAAAGTTAAGATTTGAAATTTGACGTAAAATAGAACAAAAGACGATCGACAAATTTATAGAATTAAAAAAAAATAAATGTGAAAAAGACATTGAATAAAATTAGAAAAATATAAAAATTAAAAAATTCTCATTAAATAAACAAAACTTTCTAAAATTAAGATTTGAACTTTAGGCAATTTTTGGCGTAAAATAAAACAAAAGACGATCGACAAATTTATGAAATTTAAAAAGTCTCATTGAATAAAATTAGAAAAAAATTACAAAAATAAAAAACTCGTTAAAGTTACAAAAAAATTATAAAAATTAAAAAATTCTCATTAAATAAACAAAACTTTCTAAAATTAAGATTTGCTATTTGTGCAATTTTTGACGAAAAATAAAACAAAAGACAATCGACAAATTTATAAAATTAAAAAGGTCTCATTAAATAGAATTAGAAAAAAATTACAAAAATTAAAAACAAAACTAAATAAAATTACAAAAATTATAAAAATTAAAAAATTCTCATTAAATAAACGAAACTTTCTAAGGTTATTTAATTTGTGCAATTTTTGACGAAAAATAAAACAATAGACGATCGACAAATTTATAAAATTAAAAAAAAATAAATAAAAAAAAAATGTCATTGAATAAAATTACAAAAAAATAACAAAAATAAAAGAGATCTCATTAAATAAACAAAACTATCTAAAATAAGATTTGACGATTGTCCATTTTCTGATGAAAAACAAAACAAGAGACGATCGAGAAATAAAGAAAATTTATAAAATTACGAAAAATAACGAAAATTAAAAAATTCTCATTAAATAAACAAAACTTTCTAAAATTAAGATTTGAAATTTGTGCAATTTTTGACGTAAAATAAAACAAAAGACGATCGACAAACATAAAATAAAAAAAAAATAAAAATGAAACAAATTTCATTAAATAAACAAAACTAGTTCGACATTCTAAAATTAAGACTTGACATTTTTGTGCAATGTTTGACGTAAAATAAAACAAAAGACAAAAAAATTACAAAGAAATAAAAATTAAAAAAAAGTTGAGTTCAAAATCATTATATCTACCGAATTATCGGTAGAGTTGGCAGCACAGTTCGACAATGTGGATTTGGCTATTAGTTATAGCGTTTTCGATTGACCGCACTAGAGTATCTTCATCTCATTTTATCACATGAGGTTAAAAGAAGATGCAAATACACTGAGTGCAGCCGGTGCATGTGAATCGAAAACGCTATTAGCACCTAGTTACTTTAGGTTTTGTCGGCTTCCGACTTTAGTGATTTCTTTGTTGCCAATAGTAAAGCTGAAACATCACTAACAAGTCGTCAATCAAAAATTTAAAAATTAATCTGTTTTTTTTTCTTCCATGAAAATACCCATTTTTACCGTAAGGTTGCTTAAATTACCCGTATTTCGGGTAATTGCCCGCACATTTGTAACCCTGCCAGGTACAGTAAAGCAACAGAGTAAAGCGTATGATTTTAATTTATTATCACCCTTGAAGAAACCGTGTGTGTACAATAAATACCCCGTTTTATCATGCGTCTTTTTTTTTTAAATTAGTTCGCTTTAAATCACCGCGCACGTTGCTGTTGTCACCAAGGAAACGGAAATGCAACATCCTCGGCTTGAATCGGCTTAATTTATTGTAACGCCGCAAAAAGACTCTATGGGCATTAAGTGTCGTCCCGTTTATTGTGTTGACCCGTTCCTGTAACCCCTTTTGAAATTAATTTGCGTCGCAGTCATCATTTTCAGAAACGTCCGCGTTTCTATTGTCACCGAATGATGGCTCGATGACATCGACCCGTCTAAATGTGGTTTAAATACCAATTTGAATCAATTTAATTTATTAGAAACCATGCATGGCAATTACATACCATCTCTCTTATCATGTAAGTCCTTTTTCTGAAATTAATTCGCTTGAGAATTCATCTTGAAATTAATTCGCTTGAGAATTCGCGTTTCTAATGTCACCAAAAAAAAAATGGTTGCAGATACGCCGTCATCAATTTGAATCGATTTAATTTATTATTACGCTACGGGCGTTAAAAGACATCTCATTTATTGCGTCAACGCTTTTATTTATTATTATTTATAAATTAATTCGCGTAATTTTAAGAAGTCCGGTTTCTGTCGTATCGAAAGATGGCGCCATGACCACACGCCGTTTATACGTCAAATTAATTGATTAAATAACTGCGATGGACATTAATTAAAAAGTGCGCCTTATTTATTCTGCGAGTCTTGTTTTTTATTTATTGAAACGAATTTGACGTAAAAAATTTACTAAAATTAGGCTCGTTTGGGGGATTTCGCTTCGTTGCATTAAGACGTTACGAGTTAGGTTGGCCCGACTGACTTTTGAAATTGTAAACAGTTGTGCGTTGTCTCAGACGGTGTTGTTTCGGTTAGCGCGTTTTCAAAAATGAAACTGGACTTGGAAAACGAGGAAACTTCGTACCTACGACCCCGAGATCCCAGCCTGAACAACGAACACCTAACCTTCGAGGCCATCAGGTTTAATTTGGCACAATCATCGTCGCAAGAATGCTTAGGGGGGAAGAATCAGCAGGTGAGCAGGAGCACCTCGGCTTCTTTTTCATTTTTTGAATACGTACGCTTTGAAGGCCTTATTAAAATAATCCGTAGCTTTATTTTTAAACTGAGTACGCGGAAAAGTTTTTTGCCACCCCCAAATTGTTTACTCCACACGCACTTAAAGTAAGAGGCTTTTTTTTTTGTTCCCCTTTACGACACAAAAAGTTGTTTGCTCGCTTTAATTTCATTCTTTTAATTCTCGTGAGGCAGTAACGAAGTGAAAATGTGGCAGCACGATGATGATCAAATTAACTCCAACTCGGTACTTATGTTTTTAATTGACTCTCCAATTTTGATTTATTTTTTTAAAGTGTTAGTGCTTGTGACGACTAATATGTCAACAAATTAATCAAAATTTGAATTGTTTGTGTTAAATTAATGATGATGTGTTGGTAGGCTCTCGGCTCCATGCAAATCTACCTCCGCATGAAGAACAGCGAGCAGCAATCGGATGAGCTGTATGAAGTCGACGAAAAGACAATCGTGTGCAGGGCTCCCGGAGCCGAGTTCGAGAAGAGGTTCAAATTTAGCAATATATTTGAAGCGGATTCTACGCAGACTGAGCTATTCGACACGGTGGTGAAACCGAAGGTGTTTCAGTTCATCGGTGGGCACAGCTCTTCCTTGTTCGCGTACGGAGCTTCGGGGTCAGGTAAATCTAATTTTTTTTTCTTTTTAAAACTGTGTTTGCTCTCGTTGCGTGTTCGGATGTCCCTTCCTTGTATTCTGCTTTATTTTTTGGAAAGCATAATACAAAATGGCTCTCCTTCGGTGCTGCCAGTCGTCTGTCAAGGAATCATGACATGGCACAATCAATTTAAATAAAAAATCTTGTTTTTTTGATGGAAATCCATTAAAGTGCAGAAATACAGTGGAACCTCCATAACTCGAATCTCAAGGGACTGGAAAATTACTTCGAGTTATAGAAAGAGATTTCAGTTATACACAATGTGCAGGGACATCAATAAATTTCGACTTACAGAGAGTTTCGAGTTGTGGAGGTTCGAGTTATGGAGGTGCGACTGTATTTAAATAAAGGTAAATCAATAGAGAGTCTAAAATTTTTATTCTACACATTGTGTCAACTTATTAAAAACAGGTGTAAATTTCAAACCCAAATACTCGGTGAAGAACTACTTGTAAGCATGCGCAGTTGATGACATAAGGTCTGTTCTATAGATTGTAATGCACAGGATCTCACATGTTTGTTTTTATATTGGTTACTTTTTATCATATAAAAACAGGGCCATTGCTGGTAACATTGGTAACAATCAATTAGTGTTTCTACCTGTTCCCGTGACCACGACATAATATAGTAAGCCACAGTAAGCCGTACCTAATTAACTTTTATTAAGCACACAACGACCATAAACTGTATATACTGGTTAAACATAACTTCACAATTTAGCATTACCTTATTTATATATTGCGCAAGTGCAGGGTAGATTTTGTACAAAATGGTTGCGTTCGGATTTGTTATCGGGTATTTAACTTTTTACCCCAAGCGTTCTAAAATTCTAAAATTGTTACCAAATATAATTTAACACTGTTCGAATTTCAGGACGGGGAAACACCCGGTGTACAACTTCTTACCTCGTGTTTAGACTCAATTAAGATTTGTCGCACATGCGCAGACATATTTGTTGATATTTGGGATTAAGTTCAATTTGCTTATTTTCTCTTTGTTTTTATTATTTTGGCCATATATTATATGAACGTAATGGAAAATAAACTCTATCAAATAGTAGATGAAAACAATGACGATATCCAGTATGTTTGGCTCGACGATAGTACGACGCTAACGTTAACAAACGATCTTACCGGTGAGTGTATAGAATGCATTTCTTGCTAATAATAAATGTATTTATATTTAATTTCATATTTCAGAAGAGGCAGGTGCTAATGAAAAACTGAGAAACCAGTGGTCAAGAACAGATGTTTTGAAATTAATAGATGCCTACGAAAAGCATCAACCACTCATGAAAAAATCTGGTATGACAAAAGAGAAAGTGTGGCAACTAATTTCAAATCATTTAAAGACCCATACAGCACAGCAATTGTCAAAACAAATTTAAGTACTTGAAAGGCTGATACATAAAGAAAAAAGAAAACTGTGGACCGAAAGCGACAGGAGCGGCAAGAATAAAATTTGAATATTTTGGTGAATTCGACCGATTATTTGGGAAAGATCCAAATATTATGCCCATTGCGGTCGCATCATCTAGTAAAGGGGTTCAAAACACTCCACAAGCTACTGAAATTGCAGACAAATCTACATCAGAGACTTCTGCACAGAATGATGGTGATGTTTGTACAGAACAGCACGAAAAACCAAAAATGAAAAGGAAAAGTGACCTGGCGACAGCTTTAGAAATACGAGAAGAAAGCAAGAAACTACGGCATGCTGAAAATATGGAAGAGTGAAAAGGGAAGCACTAGATGTTTTCAAAAACTATATGGATAAACTATTTTCTCAAATGAAAAACTAATATCTTTACCTTTGTTCTTTATTATGTAAATGAGTAATCCTGCTGTATTGGGACCTGACCTTTAACAAGCGATTGCTGTTTTATTGAAATAAATTATTCCTTCTTCCTAGCATGATTAGGGGAAGGGAAATTAATTTCTGTTTTATTTATTAATTTCAATTTTCAATAAAACAGTGATCTGTGTTCAAGGTTAGTTCCCGATGCAGCAGGATTAGCTTTATTGTTATAAAAATAGCTGAATCTTGTTTGTTTGAATTTTTAGAATTAATATTTTATTTTGTTGGTTTTTTAATAACTTATATTTATTACGACTGTTACTGCTTTGGTTTGTAATTATCTTGATTGCATAAAAGTACTTTCCTGTACAAAGTATAAAGTAAAATGTATTTTTTTATTAAAATGCAATATTTGTAAACAGTAATTTAATGAATATGAGATAAATACAGTTTACCTACGACGATTATTATAAATACTTCTAGCTATTTCATCTCTTCTTGCAATTCCCTCCAATTGCATTGCAGGAACTTCATTTTCATAATCTTGAATATGAAGATTTTGAACATACTGTGCACCCTCTTGTATGTAATTATCATTTAATTCGTCTTCTGACATCAGACAGATATTATGGAGTGTACATGCTGCTATGATTGCTGCAGGTATCAAATCGGTTCTCTGCATATCTAAAAACCGCAGTCTTCTAAACCGTCCAAAGAGCAAACAAAAACTTCTTTCAATAACCTGCCGAGTCTGAGCATGAGCTGTGTTAAATATAGTTTGCATGTAATTCAGATTACCTCGATTTAGATATGGAGGAATGCACCATCTGTAGAGAGGATAGGCTTTATCACCTAATATATATTCATTTGCATCAAAATAATTTCAAGTATTATGTGTAATGTTGCCAAAAATGTCAGAGTTTCTGAAAATCGTACTGTCGTGTACTGAACTTGGGTAACCAGAAAAGCAATCTATAAATTTTAAAGAAGGCAGACAAATTGCTTGCAACGTAATGCCATAAAAGTTTTTTGTGCCTTTATTGGCACATATGTCCCATCAATGGCCCCTATAACCCCCTGTAATCCAGCATATCTGTTAAACATCTCTTTAATTATTTGCTTTTCTTCCTGAGAGGGCCACTTTATTATTTCTGGAGCAATCATGTTTACAACTTGAATAAATCTATAGAAACACGACCAAAGTGAAGACTTTCCTAAATTAAATGTTAAACCAGTTGACCTAAAAAATTACAATTATGTATTATTAAATTAAAACAAAATTATAGAAATTAGAAACCTATAACTGTCAGGAGTTGCTAAAAGCCATAATGCTGCTAAAATTTGCTTTTCAGTTAGAATTCTATTTCTGCCAACACCTTCAGATTTCTCCAATAATGGCGAAATTCTTTCTATTAACCACGAGTAGGTATTTCTTGTTAAACGAAAATTTTGTTGAAATTCTTGATTCGTAAAATTAGGTACCACAGTTTCAACAAAATTTTCAATCCGTATGGAACGACCATGGGGAGGACGACCATTTTCCAGTTCTATTTCATCGTCGTCATCGCTACTTGATGAATCTGCCAGTATTATATTTTCTAATAAAAACCTGGCTCCTACTAATGCTACTGCCCTGACGTCTTGCGCGTTCATTTTTTTCTATAACTTGATTTTATATTTACCTTTTTTAAACACTACCGCTCATCCTATGACGTATACTTACTATAAATTTTAGTTAACCGTTCCCTTTGTGAGAGGTTACCGATTGTTTTCGTGTTAAGCCCGATAAACGTTGCCGGATAAACTTTGACAAAATCGGAACGCAACCAATGACCATAAACTGTATATATTGGTTAAACATAACCTCACAATTAGCATTACCTTATTTATATATTGCGCAAGTGCAGGGTAGATTTTGTACAAAATAAGTTTACACAAAATAATTTTTCAAACAAATCCTAAAAGATTTTATAGAAAATATTTTTTGTACAAAATTTTCTGTAAACCGAATGCCAATTGTGTTTGCTACGACATAAATATTAAAAAAAAAAATTTTTCGTAAAATTTTATATAAAATTTCGTATCGTGTCATACGGGTCTAAAACAGGCATTACAATTAACTTCAAAAATTGAAGATCTCATTTTACAAGATAATTCCTTATTTGCTTCCTTTGATGTCACTAATTTATTCAATATTCACCAATGTACCAGTCCCCTTAACGTTATCTCTTGTTGAGAATCTTTTAATTAACTCTGACCTGACTGAAAATGCTTATAATTGAAAAGGGCCGCTAAATTGTTTTTAAATTAAAACACGATGATTGCATGCCTAATTTCTACAAACACATGTTCAATTCCTCGGAGCTTGCAGCAGGACTTTTACGTGGGTGGTCAAGAATTCGGGGACTATGTTTCCTTGCACGGTCGGGTTGTAAAGCTGTCGAGTAACCTTTTCGTGCACATGTACTAATATCGCCACACCGTAATTGTAAGCGCCAAGTAAAAACAAGAGGGATGGGCGGACGTCATAAACAAAATGACTCGACGTTTGTACATGTTCTAGTGTGCTTGGGTATTGCTTGTCGCGTCATAACATAACCACTTTTGCAAATACGATAGTAGCAGATTGTGTTTATCTGGCCCTGTTCTTAGGCCAACATCATAATTCTCTGTCAAGATAAGAGAGGAACACATTGCAGACATTGAAGTTCACAATTTATATTTGTTTGCGGGAAAGATACAGTCAGGGCGTGTTGCGATTGGTCGAGGAGATTCCCGAATCTGGCTGAAGTTACGATAAGTTACCATAAGTGTACTGTTGAAAGAATAATAAAAAAACGACGACGACGACAATAGAAAAAAAATGGAAAAGCGAAAGCAAAATAAAAAAAAAAATCAAAAAGCGAAGACAATAGAAAAACACAACCAAGAAGGAAAATAATTGTAAAAAAAAAATTAAAAAAAGACCGGAAATTTATTAAAAATCGAAGACGATATGAAATACAAAAAAGCAATTAAAATTCAAAAATAATCAAAAGCAGGAGACGATTGAAAAAAATCGAAGTCAATTAAAAACAATCGAAAAATGGACGCGGTTAAAAATTAAAAAAAATTGTAAAATATTGAACGCCATAAAAAAAATTAAAAAAAAAGTAATTAAAAAGTGAAACAATAAAGAAAATCTAACGATAGGAAATACATGAAAAACAATTAAAATTAAAAAATCATCAAAAAAATAAAATAAATTAAAAATCGTCAACTAAAAACAAAGACAATCGAAAAATGAACACAGTTACAAATCGAAAAGTAATAAAAATCGAAGACAAAAGCGAGACAATTAAAAAAAATAACAAAAAAATTGAGTGCATTAAAAAAAAACAAATGAGAAACGAGAAACGTATGAAGTTAAAGTTATTAATAAAAAGCGAAAGTACCTTATTAAAAAAAAACAATATAATCAAAAAGAGAAAAACAAAAAGCGAGTCTCCACAAATCACCGATCTGCTTTCGTTTTTTTTTTTGTTAATTCTTCCTTGGAATTCATTTTTCTTTTCCGAAGCTATGTCTTCTATTTTTTCCTTAATTCTACGCGTAAAAATGTTTTCAGGCAAATGAAAGCGATTCGTAATTAAAAAAAAAAACGTCAAAGAAGAGAATTCGAAAATATGCTCGAAAATTAAAAAAAGGTTAGAAAAACTTCGATTCCTGAATTGTCATACATCGGCTGTTTTTTGCTCGTATTTATGTGAACTGAAAATTTTGACTTACCAGCGCCATCTGTTGAACAACGACGACATTAAATGAAATAATTCCACGACATTGCTCTTATGTTTTTAAAATAATCTAAAATTTCGTTTTTATTTGACTTTTCATTAAAATGATTTGAAATTAAAACTTTTAAATTCGTCAGCGCCATCTGTCGAGTTACGGCGACATTAATTTAAGTAACGATCGCCACGATGCTCATGTTTCTTTAATATAATCTGAAATTTCGTTTTTTATTAAAATCACTCACGTGGAATTAAAATTTCGAACCTATCAGCGCCATTTGTTGAGTTACGGTGACGTTAAATTAAATAATTCTACGATATTGCAGTAACAAAAAATGACGAAAAGATTAAGTATCGATTGCTTTCCGCTGTCTTCCGGCTGAACGCAACTTACAAATCGAAAATTACATGTAGTTTTTGACAAAACGTAAATTGAAACGTATATTTTTATGATAAGAAAGCACATGAAGAGTTTTTACGTGTAAAATTTAATGAAATTCTTTCCCATACAACAAGGAAAAACGTTCAAATTTATGTTTTGTCAAAAAATACATATAAATTACATACATCTAATTTATGATCGTCTTTTGCGGCTTTTAGGTAGTAATGCCAAAACGTGACACAAAAATTCATCAAAGACAATGATTTTTAACAAACAATCAAGTTATTTGACAAAATATTTGTGATATTATGATTGGTTGGTTGGCAGTCGACTTCCGAACATGTGGCTATTGAAAACCACCAACATTAGTTCCTTAGAGCTATCTCTGTTCAACACATATTGAGAAAGAACGATAATAACTCTCGCGTGTCGGTGGTTCCGTTATCATGAGAAACTTACTAGGCTGCGTCAGGCGCTTGTAATCTGTATTCAGATTTGTATCTTTAGATATATTTGTTGTTCGTTAAATCATGTATCCCGGTTCGGTTTCAATTTAGTGATAATAAGGCCAATTAAAAACCAAACAGGTGCGCGTCGGGCGCGGGTGCTTTAAATCAGAGTGCGCGAAGTGCGTGAGTGTTCCACGGGATACGCGTTTTGGTAATTTGCATTTATTTGTATTTCTTCCTCGCACCTTTGGTGGCATCCATGGAGTGAGAATAATTTAATTTGCATTAATTAGTGTCTAAAGAGTCAGTAAAGTCCATTATTACCATTGCATTTAGATAACTTTAAATCAAAGTAGTTGTATTTACCTCTGAAGCGAGTATTAAAACTCACTAGCGACTTTCATATTTTCAAAATTTTGATTGGTCAGCGTTCGTAATTAGTAGCCGAGTTCGATAACTTAATCAATCAACAACAATTTGCCATTCCCTACATCTACTTGGACTGCCAATACCGTGTACTTTAGGAATCATTCTACCCTAGGGGAATTCTTTCAGACAAATTGTAAACCAAACAATTGAAATACGTTCCTGGCCATTTTCTTGACAAAGGTTTTCACACCCTGTATATGTGGGAGGGTCAAACTGTTGTCTTGGCTGAGAGATTTGTTGGTTAATTAGAAGCAATTGCCTCGAGACTGAAAGGCCATAAACACCCATAGTGTAGTGCCGAACACAGTCAATCTGGGACCTTGCGCTTTTAATTTAATTAGCTAGATCGACGACGAAAGAGCGACAGACAGAGAGTCCTGAACAGGCCAGGCATTGGGTAAAAGCACCGCTCTAAAATAACAATTAAATCGCTCGGACGTCGGAGCAGCAGTAGTTCGGCTCACTGCACGCATCCATTAATTAGATTAGTTAGAGATAGGGTTAATCCACCACCTCCCAAGGAAGTCCGTGAAAAACTGGCGATTGCTACTGATTTATCTGCAGATTGAGGGTTAATCTACCACCTCCTAAGGGAGTCCGTGAAAAACTGGCGATTGCTACTGATTTACCTGCAGATTGAGGGTTAATCCACCATCTTCCAAGGGAGTCCGTGAAAAACTGGCGATTGCTACTAATTTACCTGCAGATTGATCGCTGAAGGCGGCAGGTTTCAATAATTTGTTTTTCTTGCAAATTTGTGGAGAAAAGTAACATCAGTTTTATTAATAATTCGTGAATGGAAATCTGTATTTTTAATAAAATTAGGGGAGCTATTTTTAAAATTATTAGCAACCATACAGGAAGACTTGTTGTCTTGGCAACAGTATTGACCAGAAAGTATTACTTTTTTATTTTTCATTGTCATAAACATTGTAAAGACAATACTTTCTTCTACTATTTGAGTTTCTTCCCTATTCTCTACACGTTCTAGCCATTTAAGTGTCTAGACCTCAACGAATCAATTAAAACCTTTGCGTTTTTTTTAGGAAAAACATTCACGATGATGGGCACCGCCGCACAGCCCGGCATCGTCCCCAGAACGCTGGAGTACCTCTTCAAGAGTTTGCCAAAGATTCCCGACAGTGTTTCTTTCAAGCCGGACGCAACGGACGACATTGTTTTCTTGAGCCCGGCGGACCAGCTGGAGCAGAAAAGAATACACGATCGACTACTCCACGCCTCCAGCTCAAGCATCGATAGGCACCACGTAGAAACTTTCAAGTAAGCACTTTTTTCTTAATCGCACTCGTGTTCAGTTGCAGTCTCAGCAATTTTCGTTCTGTTAATCGCACTCGCGTTCAGTTGCAGTCTCGGCATTTTTTTTTCTTTCTTAATCGCACTTGTGTTCACTGCGCAATGTAGGTTTCTCAGGGATTAATTAATTGTAGGGCGATGCAGCAGAGGCTCAGCACGGAACCGGCCGCGATCGTCGAAGACCAGGACGAACTATTCCTGGGCGTGTGGGTCTCCTTCGCGGAGATCTACAACGAGGACATTTTCGATTTGTTGAGGCCACCGTTGAAGAAGAGGCCCCGCGAAAAGCTCGCGATCAAGATGTCGGGCGCACGCCCGCATATAAAAGACTTGACCGCCGTTAACGCCTCCAACAGCCTGGAGGCCTACCAGATGCTCCAGTACGGCCTCCACAATCTGCGGTACGCCTCCACGTGCGTCAATTTCCACTCGAGCAGGTCACACAGCGTCTTCACCATAAAACTAGTTCAGGGTTCGTTGAAGACCAAGGAGTACATCATTAGTTGTTTCAACTTCTGCGACTTGGCCGGCTCGGAAAGGCTCAAGCGCACTCTGAACACCGGCGAGAGGTTGAAAGAATCCAACAGCATCAACACCTCCTTGCTGGTTCTGGGCAAGTGCATTCGCTCGATTATTTCCTCCCAGAAATCCAGGGACAACAGGCCGGTGCCGTATCGCGAGAGCAAACTGACCCGGTTGTTCCAGAGGGCGCTGCAGGGCCTCGAGGATATCGCAATGATCGTCAACGTTAACCCGGAGAGGGAGGTATTCGAGGAAACGCTTCACGCCTTAAATTTTTCGGCCATCGCCAAGGAGGTCAGGGTCAACGACGCGGCGAAGATCGTCAAGCAAATGGAAGGCGACGAGGTGGAAACTTCGCAGGAGGAGGAGGACGCCGAAACGAGACAACTGGAAGAGCTGATGTTGGAGCTGACCGAGGAATTAGAGGCGAGAGAGAGCGAGTTTCAAGATGAGGTGATACTGACGCGATCTCAAATGTTGGACGAATGTAAGAGGGCGATGGCGCGCGCCAACCAGGAATACGAGAAAGAAACTAAGCGCGTCCAAAGATACTACGAGGACTTGTACGAGGAAGAGCTGGAGTCGTGGAAACGGAGTTACGAAGAGGAAACGCCGGGGGGCGTAAGCGAGGAAGAACTGGAGTCGTGGAAACGGAGTTACGAAGAGGAAACGCCGGGGGGCGTAAGCGAGGAAGACGCCTTCATCGTTCTGGACAGCTCCGATGATGACGAGGAGAGTTTCGAAAGGGCGACGCGAAGTCAATATTCGAAAGAATCTAAATTAGAAACGAACTCTCCGATAGATGACTGTAAGATAGGAATTGAAGAACGGCTAAAGACAATTGACTTATCTTCGCCTGCGCAATTGGAAGATGCACCAAATGGTTCCAGGGGGAGAATAAAAGTATCCACTCCAATGTGGGAGGAACAATTCAAAGCTGATGACGATGAGTACGACGGGGGATTCAAATCAAACGCAAGCGACGAGTTGGTGACTGAAACGAGCCCAGATGGTTCTTCGGAATTGAAAGAAGAAAAGTCGAGAGTGTCATTTGAAATGCAAGGTTATAGTGATGAGGTCTCCTCGTTAGAAGCACGAACGAAAACAATTGATTCGTCTTCACCCGCGCTATTGGAAGATGCGCAAAACAGTGGTTGCGAGGGGAGAATGAAAGAATCCACGTCAATGTTGGAAGAACAATTAGAAACTGATGAGGGCGAATACGATGGGGAATCCAAACGAAATGCAAGTGCCAAGTTGGCGACTGAAACGAGCCCAGATGGTTCTTCACAATTGAAAGAAGAAAAGTCAAGAATATCATCAAAATCAAACAGTTGGAGGTGGCAAATAAAAGAATCCACTTCAATGTTGGAAGAACAATTAGAAACTGATGAGGGTGAATGCGATGGGGAATCCAAACGAAACGCAAGTGATAAGTTGGCGACCGAAGCGAGCCCAGATGGTTCTTCACAATTGAAAGAAGAAAAGTCAAACAGTTGGAGGTGGCAAATAAAAGAATCCACTTCAATGTTGGAAGAACAATTAGAAACTGATGGGGGTGAATACGATGGGGGATTCAAACCAAACTCAAGTTCCAAGTTGGCAACTGAAGTGAAAGAAGAAAAGGGGAAAACGTCGTTTGAATTGCAAGATTACAGCGATGACGACGACTACGAAACGAACGAGTGTGAACGTGAATGTGAATTAGAAATGAGGGACGAATCGGCGACAGATTCTTGTCTTTCGTTCACAGAAGAGCTAAACGAAGCGGAGACGAAAATGAGAGAGACTCTCGCGTTATTCGAAATAGAAGATTCTAGTGGTGACGAGGTAGACGTCGTAGCAAAAGACGAATGCGGTGATTATTTGAAGAAGTCTGCGGATGAGTCAAAATCGTTTAACAAAACTATAACTAAGTCAGTAACCGAATCGCGGTTGGAATTTCGAGGGGGCGATGAAGGTGATGGTTGTGAGGCGTCGATATTAAACAGGCGAACACGAACCATGAGGGATTTGGGGGAATCAGCTGATCAGTCGACGCCCGAATCCTTCAAACCAATCAAATTTGATTCGAAATCGGACTCGGAGGAGTCCAGCGAAGACGATCACATGAACGTTATAAAAGAAATATTCACGTGAAGGAGGTAAGAGTGTAGAACTTTGAGATTAGAATTGATTTAAACTCTTGTGCACTGTTGATGTAGCATAGTGGGGGGGATGTGATAAGGATGTGTGTTTCCCCTGCACGCCACAACTGAATTTTATTTTATTTTAATGAATGTATCGGTTAGCAATAAGAAGCTGGTAAAGTTGTGAAAGAAAAAATATAATTTAATTTATCTATTTTCCGTCTTTAATTATTTTGGAACACCCTCAATGTATTAACCTTGAAGTTATTAATTCACGTGTGACGACTACAATGTTGGAAGCAATTATTTTATTGAATTAAGAACACACGAAACAAATAATTTTAATAATCTTGTTAATGTGGCATCAAATCATCACCGTTACGATGCATAATCAAGTTCAAATTTAAAGAAGTGCCTTAAGTCATTTTCTAAATCGCGCGGCGTTTCTCGCAGTAGTTCCTCTCAATTGCCGGTAGATGGCAGCGAAAATTTTCTTTCTTTTAGTGACTTTAGATTAACAATAACATTTTGCAGCAACAAAAGGCAGTTATGATTTGCAATGATTGAATACATATTTGCTTTAAATCACGCGTCGATATGTTTTTACAATTGGCGACGTTGCGTTCACTGTTGCCAACTTAGTGATTTTGTCACTAGATCTGGCGACTTTCTGTTGAAATTTCAGATAGATTTTAGTAATACTTACCATTTAATAATAACTAATTTAATGACTTGTTTAAATTTAGTGGTTTATTATTTTTGATTTAATTATTTTTGAGGTTTTTATTTTTGAAAAACAGTTATTTCTCAAAAATAAGTAAGTTGGTTATTCACACAATTTTCTTAAAATTTGAATCTTCTTTATCTGCATTTTTTAAATTAATTTTTAATTTTTATTATTTTTTAAATTCTCTTGTCACTTAAATTTTCTATTATTATTGAGTTTTCTATAATTTTTTTTTAATTTTCTGATGTTCTTAATTTTTTTTATTATTTTTGCACTATTATTTTTTATTCGTTTTAATTATTTTTGATTTTTTTTTTGTTAGTAATGAGTAATTCTCAAAAATAAGTTAGTCGGTCATACAATTTTATTTTTAAATTTTCTGTTACTTTTAAATTCTCCATTATTTTTTAATTTTCTGTTAGTCTTGAATTCTCTGTCAGTTATAATTTTATTCAATGTGATTTTTTAATTTTATAAATTTGTCGATCGTCTTTTGTTTTATTTTAGGCCAAAAATTGCACAAATGTCAAATCTTAATTTTAGAAAGTTTTGTTTAACGAGATTTTTTTAAATTTTTATAATTTTTTGTAATTTTTATATTTTTTGTGATTTTATAGAAAGTAGAAAGTATTGTTTATTGATTGAGAATTTTTTAATTTTTATTTTTTTGTAATTTTCTTCAATGAGATTTTTTTTATATTTATTTTTTTTATTTTATAAATTTGTCGATCATCTTTTGTTTTATTTTACGTCAAAAATCGCACAAATATCAAATCTTGATTTTAGGAAGCTTTGTTTATTCAATTAAAAAAATTTAATATTTATAACTTTTTGTAATTTTTATAATTTTTTGTAATTTAAATTCTCCATTTTTTTAATTTTCTATTATTCTTGAATTCTGTGTCAGTTATATTTTCCTTTATGTATTTTTGAGTTCTGTGTTATTTTTTGAAATTTCCGTTACATATTCTTGCACTCTTATTATTTTTGAATTTTCTATTTTATTGATTAGGAATTCATTCAATCTCAGAAACAAGTTAATTTTCTGTTAATTTTATATTTTCCGTGGTTTTTTTAAATTTTTATTTTTTAATTATCTGTCACTTATGTAAATTTTCTATTTTTTAAATTTTCTGATATCCTTGAATTTCTTAAAATTATTTTTATACTCACTTATTTTTGATTTGTTTTAAATTATTTTTGAATTTTCTATTATCTTTGAAAAAGGAATAATTGTCAAAAATTGTCATTCACACAATTTCCTTAAAACGTTGAATTTTCTTTTGTTTTCAAATTTTCTATTATTTTTGAGTTCTTTATTATTTTTTTTATAAATTTTCTGTTATTCCTAAATTTTTATTATTTTTGATCTGTTTTAATTATTTTTGAATTTTCTATTAATCTTGAATTTTCTTTATTTTTGAAAAAGAATTAATTCTCAAATTCCCAAACTTATTTGTTAATTTTAGATTTTCAATTGTTCTTTAATTTTTTATTATTTAACTTAAATTTCTTAACTTAAGTTTTAAATTATTTTAACTTAAATTTTGAATTATTTTTTAAATTTTCTGTTATCCTTGAATTTTTTTAAAATTATTATTATACTCACTTGTTTTTGATATGTTTTAAATTATTTTTGAATTTTCTGTTATTTTTGAAAAGGGAATAATTCTCAAGAATTATTGTCATTCACACAATTTCCTCGAAATGTTGAACTTTCTTTTGTTTTCAAATTTTCTATTATTTTTTACTTCTGTCACTTAAATTTTCAATTATTTTTGAGTTCTCTAGTATTTTTTTATAAATTTTCTGTTATTCCTAAATTTTTATTATTTTTGATGTTTTAATAATTATTTTTGAATTTTCTACTAATCTTGAACTTTCTGTTATTTTTGAAAAAGAATAAATTCCCAAAAATAAATAGGTTAATCATTCACACAATTTTCTTAAAATTTGAATCTTGAAATTTTTTTATTAAATTTTCAATTTTTTTTTAATTTTTATTATATTTTTTAATTCTCCGTCACTTAAATTTTCTATTACTTTGAGTTTGGAGTTCATTTAATAATAACTAACTTAATAATTTTTCTTGAAATTTTATGGTAACTTTTGCCATAAACAGAATTTGGACATTTCGGAGCGTTGCCATGGTTACGCAATAAGAGAACCAATGAGAAGCGCCCGTTCATTGCGAAACGACCGAGGTCTGGTCATAAATGTTTAGTGATGTTCAGCAAACATAAAAAGCGAGCTCTTCTTTATCGACAAGACTTATGAACTTATGTCCATTGTTGCCAATTTAGCGATTTTGTCACTAGATCAGGTGACCTTCTGTTGACATTTCAAACAAAAATCTACTAAATTCGAACTTGTCTAAAATTTAGTGATTTTGCGACCGATTTAGCGACATATCTAGTGATTTTGTCATTTGATAATAACTAAGTTATTTTTTTTTTTTTATTTAAAATTTCCTTTAGCACTAATTTGACAACTCAAACTGACAGTTTACTTATTATAATTTTTTTTATTATAGATTAGGCGCTTTCCTTTTATTAGATAAAACAGTTTAGGACTGTCCGGAGTCACGACACCTAAAAAAATAATTTCGAAGTAAAATTTGACAGCTGTCAAATCGACAATTTGTTTAACTTTATTTTATTGTCAGTTTTTTTTTCTTTCTATAATACCTGTCAAATGTTTCTGATGTTGGTACCTGTCACCTGAATGTTAGGAAATTTCAATTTCTACATTTAGTGATAATAGCAGGTTTCCAACAAGAACCCTATGACTTTGACACTCACAGGTATTATTGAAAAGAAAAACAATCACCATAGTAATGATTAAGTGCGTTGTTTTTAATTGAAAGATCAGTTTGGAGCGGTCCGCTGTCATGAGGCTTCGAAAAAACTATTTTTGCACCAATACTTGATAGCTGTCAAACTGATAAGATTTATTTTACACTCTATGGTTAAAGGGATCAGTTTGAAACTGCCTAGCGTTTTGTGCCACAACTTGACAACTTAATTTTAGAAAGTTTGTTTATTTAAGAAAAAAATTAAATTTTTATAATTTTTTGTAATTTTATAGAAAGTAGAAAGTATTGTTTATTTAATGAGAATTTTTTCATTTTTATTTTTTTCTAATTTTATTTAATGAGATTCCTTTTATTTTTATTATTTTTTTCTAATTTTGTTCAATGAGATTTTTTTAATTTTTATTTTGTAATAATAATAATTTTGGCAATCAAATGAGTTGACGGGTAAAAACCAAAGGTTCTTTTTATTGACGACCAACTTCGGAAAAAATTAAACACAGTATATAAGTTCACGTTTCGCTGCACAGGGAACAGCTTCTTCAGGATTGAACGCGCCCCTGTGCAACCGACTGGCGCTGAGAAAATCCACACACACAACATTGTTAGGTTAATCAAATGTCTCCCCATTCTTGACATACTTATAAGAAATTGATTTATGGCATACGATTTTTATCCAAGGCTAACTCGAGGTACTTTTTTGTTTTGAAGACCCTATACATAATATATCGGAGTATATAGAGGAAAAAAAATGAAACTAGTCTTAGTTTTAGGAAAGCTTAAGATCACCAAGGTGGTATGTAAGAAAAGGTCGGCTCACTTCCCCTTGAAAAAATATACATAAGCGTAAAACTTATTTTTTTTTAAAACAAGCTCCTATTAAACAAAAGAAAATGCAAGACATTCTAAATGACAGTTGTTAGCATATTGTTTATTTCATTTCATTATTATTTTTTGAAATTGCTATTGTCTTCAAACTTATACTTCTAAATACGTATATATAAAATTTGTATTGAACTGTTTTCATTTTTGTTATTTATCTTTTAATTAAATTTCTTTTTTAAATTTATTTATCGATCGTCGTTTGTTTATTTTACGTCAAAAATTGCACTATCGTCTTGATTTTAGAAAGTCGAATCAGTTTCGTCGATTTGAAGGGAATTTTATTTTTGTTTCTTTTTTTAATTTTTATAAATTTTCTTTATTTATCTGTCGATCGTCTTTTGCTTGATTTTACGTAAAAAATTACACAATCGTCGAATGTCTTAAAATATTTTTCAATTTTAGAAAGTCGACCCAGTTTTGTTTATCTGATGAGTTTTTTTTTGTTCCTGTTATTTTTCTTTTAATTTTATAATGTTTTAAAATTTATTTATCGATCTTCTTTTATTTAAATGCATTATTGTCGAATATCTTAAAATATATCTTAATTTTAGAAAGTCGACTTACTTTTGTATACCTGAAGGAAGAATTTTATTTTTGTTTTTTTTTTTAATTTTATAAATTTTCTTTATTTATCTGTCGATCGTCTTTTGCTTCATTTTACGTAAAAAATTACACAATCGTCGAATGTCTTAAAATATTTATCAATTTTAGAAAGTCGACCCAGTTTTGTTTATCTGATGAGTTTTTTTTTGTTCCTGTTATTTTTCTTTTAATTTTATAATTTTTTAAAATTTATTTATCGATCTTCTTTTATTTAAATGCATTATTGTCGAATATCTTAAAATATATCTTAATTTTAGAAAGTCGACTTACTTTTGTATACCTGAAGGGAGAATTTTATTTTTGTTTTTTTTTTTTAATTTTATAAATTTTCTTTATTTATCTGTCGATCGTCTTTTGTTTTATTTTACGTCAAAAATTACACAATTGTCTTAATTTTAGAAAGTCGATACAATTTAGTTTATTGAGATTTTTTATTTTTGCTATTTTTCTTTTAATTTTACAATTTCTTTTATTATATATCGATCGTTTTTTGATTACTTTACGTAAAAAATTGCACTATATCTTAATTGTAGAAATTGGAATCAGTTTTGTTAATTTGAAGGGAATTTTGTTTAAGGTTTTGTTTTCATTTATTTTTATTTAAGTTTTTGTTTTTATTTATCTCTCGATCGTCTTTTGTTTCATTTTACGTCAAAAATTGCACAATTGTCAAATGTGTCAAACTATTTGTATCTTAATTTTAGAAAGTCGACCCAGTTTTGTTTATTTAAAGAGATTTTTTTATTTTTATATATGTTCTTAATTTTGTAAATTTTCTTTATTTATAAGTATGTCGATAGTCTTTTGTTTTATTTTGCATCAAGAATTGCATGATTGTTAAATGTTGATTAAATCACGTTTTAAAAAATCAAAAATCACCGATTTAAATAAAAAATTTTATTGTCCGCTACTGTACTTCAATTTTAGATTATTTTTGTTTTAAATTCAACTACAATCTAATCTGGTTAATTTTGTCTTTTGTTTATAGCATTCGTTTTTTATTATAAATAAATAAATTTTAACCTTGACTGTCGTAACCTAAATCGATTACTAATTTTTAATTTCCTTTTCCACTTGAATGCTATATCTCTAAATCTAGAATTTTTTACGATTTCTCCTTTGTCTGTAGTTACTGTGTACTATTTTGTATCTTTGTACTTTTTCTAAAAATTTATTTGTTTTCTTAAATTTATTTAAGTATTTAAATCTTGCCCAACTTTTTAAATTTAACTGAATGCTTCATTCTTAGATTATTTCTGTTTTAAATGCAAAATTTTATTTTTGTTAATTTTTGGCGACTGTTTTTTGTATACAGCGTGTGTATAGCGTTAAATTTTTTATTGTTTTAATAATTGATTGTCGTAACCTAAATCGATTACTTATTTTTAATTTTTTTTTTATCATTCCCTTTTCTACTTGAATGCTATATCTCTAAATATAGAACTTTTCTTTACATTTTTTTTCCTTTATCTTTAGTTTGCAGTATTTACTGTTCTGCATTTTTTGTGTTTCTTCTGAACATTTATTTATTAAATAGGTGTGCAACGTTCCAATAAAAAGTTACACTCGTTTATATCTCGAACGACTATTTTCGTGAAAGTTACAGAAAAGTGTTATTCTCGAACGCGCCCCTGTGCAACCGACTGGCGCTTGCGCGATGACATCAATGACATAACCTAAAAGAAAGTGGTGAGCGTCCCCTCGTTTAAATTCCAGGTTAATGCAATTTCAGGCGAGAAATTTATCCACAACAATCCAGAAACTGAATCAACCGAGTTTCACGAACCTGCCGCAAACTCCCAGGTACGAGATAATCGTGTCTGCACTACGACATAACCTAAAAGCGAAAGCTAAAGTACGCTTCGTTTAAACACCAGGTTAATGTTGTTTCAAGCGAGAAACTTGTCCAGAACGGCTCAGAAACTGAGTAAACCGAAGCCCCCGCAAACTAGCAAGTACGAAATAATCGTCCGCACGATTACATAACCTAGAAACAAGACGTAAAATTCCAGATTAATGCAATTCCAAGCGAGGAAATCGGGCAAGCCGAAGTCGTCCGAGGTTTTGATTTGCTACCTGCAGCAATGCGGCGAGCCCCCTTGGACTTCTTACTTCGTCAAGGTGAGGCACGATCGCGTCGTTCTTTGCCCCCAAAATAATGATTTAGCTTTCGTTGATCCGACAGTACAGCAGTGTCGTGAATGATCAATGGGGCAAGTCGCACTTTAATTGGAAGGTCGGCGGCTCCAACTACCACGTCTTGAGGACCGGCTGTTATCCGTACATAAAGTACCACTGCACGAAAAGACCCGTGCAGGATTTAGCCCTCGAGGATGCCTTCTTCAGGTGCATCAAAGTCCTTAATTTAGGTAAGAATATACAGGGCATTTACCTTTAGTGTTCGATAAGTTTATGTCTTGTAAATGTAATTCCAGGTATTCCGTGCTTGGCTTACGGCGTGGCCGCCTTGTTTTTGATCCGGCACACCGAAACAGTGAACACGTCGCACGGGCCAGTCCAGATCTTCTTCCTGTACCCGGAAGATAAGGGCTCGAGCTATTGAGAGGGTGCGCTCACCGTTTATTTATAAATGTAAGTACAAGATTATTGTTATTATTAAAATGGAGAGGCGGTGTTCCACGGCAGAATCCGATACGACCCTTTCGTTATTATACAGGAGCGTATTGAAGGATTTCGCGGTGACTTCCATGCGTATTACTCCGAGCTGACCGTCCGATAATATAATAGACCTAGCGGTGTCGTACCTGCATACGAAAATATTGCGGTTACATCACCTCAGTTTTAGTAAACTTACTTGTTTACGATGATGATCGCCGTGACGTTGTCGGGTCTATCGAATGCGACGAGGTACAACCCCTCGTGTTGCTCGGGCAGGCCGATTCTAACCGAGTTCCTCGGTAGGAACTTGGCGAAGTGGCCTAACGCGTAGTAGATCGGTTGCTTGTAGAATTCGCCCGCGCTCGCATTCACAATGATGGCCGCGTCGACCGTGTTGTTGATATAAGTCGGCCCGCCCTCCAAATCCAGCGCTAAGTTCCAATCGACCCAAGCGAACACCCAGTTCTGCAAGTCCTTAAACACACATGTGCTGAATGTATATTTATAGGTATACACTTCTGACTTATAATGAGAGTAGAATAGGTTAGCTATTGTTAGAATAGGATAGGTAGGGAAGAGGCAGGGGGTGAGTAAGAAAGAGGGATTTGACATGATATGCTAATGCAAATGATGTTTAATATAACTAATTTTATTATAATTATGCGTGTGATTATTGTTACGTTCCGTTTTCGCGTTAACGAATTCTTATTCCGTTGAATCTATCTTGGCTTCAGTGACCGCTCTATCTGGTTACAAGCTCTAGGATTTTCGTTTTATTTTGTTTATAATAATAATAATAATAATAATGTTTATTTCATTGACAAATAATATGGTTCAGTACATACTACATGTGTGAAACAGGTCAGAATATATATAGAAATTTCAAATTTAGTGACAGTCCCTGTAAAATTCTTCATTGGTGTACGGTTCAGCTTGCAATAAAAGGTCCTTTACTTTGTATTTGAAAGTTTTTAGAGAGGCACAATTTTTAACACTCTGTGGGAGTTTATTATAAAATTGTTTACGTTTGTAGTAACACCCTGTCTCGTATTTAGCACTTTTATGCAGAGGCGGTTTATGTACGTTTTTCGCTATGGTATTATAGCAGTGATCGATGTTGTCATTAGTGAAAGTCTTCATATTACTCTTCACAAAACACACACAGGAAGAGATATAGATACCAGTTATGGTAAGAATTGCCAGCTTTTTAAAGTAAGATCTGCAGCTCATTGTAGGTCCAATACCTGACAAGATTCTTACTGCTTGTTTTTGGAGTTTAAAAACCTTCTTTACACCGGTCCCTGATCCCCAGAATAAAATTCCATATTTGACATGAGGAAAAAACATTCCGTAGTAAGCCGTCTTCAGGGTTTGCAAACTGTTGGTAGATTTTCTTAGTTCTCTTAGAGCATAGCAGACCTTGCTGAGCTTGGAGCACAAGTTGTCGATATGATTCTCCCAGGTTAGATTGTTATCTAGAGTGACTCCAAGAAACTTGGTAGATGCTGTGTATGTTATTGAAATATCAGAGCTTAGAGTGATTTCAGTTGATACACTAGCATAACTTTTTTGTGACCTGAATATGATGCATTTAGTCTTTTTCTCGTTTAGTGATAAACTGTTTGCCTTGCACCATGAAGATACTGTTGCGTAATGTTCTCTTGCGGTGGTAGTGAGAGCAGCTTCATTGCGGCCGTTAATTAAAATATTGGTATCATCCGCAAAACTCGTTAGATGCACGTTGTTGGGTAAGTCAAAACAAAGGTCGTTTGCATATATCAGAAACAATACCGGACCAAGTACGCTACCTTGAGGAACACCCTTTTTCATGATTTTGACTTCAGATTTAAATTTCATGTTTTGTCCAATCTCCACCTGCTGCTGACGATTATTGAGGTAGGAACTAAACCAATCGTGGGTGAGTCCTCTTATGCCATAACAGTACATCTTATCTAATAAATTTTTGTGATCGACACAATCAAACACTTTACTGAAGTCTATAAACATTCCTAGAGCTAGGTCTTGCTTATCGATGGCTTTCAATATTTTTTGTGTAAACTGAAATATTGCGGTGTCGGTTGATTTATTCTTTAGATATGCCTGCTGTTCAGTGGCTAGCAGATTATTAGCAATCAAGAAATTCAAGAGCCTTTTAGCAACTAACGTCTCCAATATTTTTGCAAAGGATGATAGTAAACTTATAGGGCGATAATTTTCTGCTAAGAGTATGTCACCTTTGTTTTTAAAAATGGGTTTCACTAGTGCCTTTTTCATTCGTTCAGGAAACTCGCCGGTGCTTATAGACTCATTAAATATATGACACAATGGTTTTACAATGTTTTTAATACAAATTTTGATTACATAATTCGAGGTTTCATCTTCGCCACAAGATTTTTGTTCTTTAAGTTATTCACCACCGTAAAAATTTCATATTCATCAGTTGGCTGTAGAAATAATAAGGAACTCTGCGATGGTGGGTTAAAAGTTGTTGAAATATTGTCTTTAGTCCCTCCTTCAGTCGTTGAAGTAAAAAGTTCATCAAAAATGTTAGAAATTCTTATAGGATCACTAACAATTTCGCCATTCTCTCTAATCTGACTGATTTTATTTTTCGAATTATCCTTGTTTCTGTGTCTGTTAATAATAGTCCAGGTTGCTTTGGATACATTGTCTGAGTTTGCAATGTAATTGTCATTAGCAAGGTTTCTGGCTTTTTGAATTTGTTCCATGTAAAATTCTTTGTATCGAGTTACAAGAGATTTTAAATCAGGATTAAAACGATAACATTCACACAGTAGCCTATAGGTCTCTTTATATTTACTTAAGTTTTGATTAATCCAGTCTGGCAGATTGTTTCCTTTTTTACCAATACTGATTTTCGTCATGGGAAAATTACAGTTTAGAATTTCATGAAATTTATCCACAAATATTTCGTATTTTTCATTCAGAGAATTAGCTTCAAATACAATTTTCCAATTCACATTGTTTAACTCATTTAAGAAATTTGTTATATTGCATTCAGAAAATTTTCTACTATACTGCACATTTTCTGTTTTGGGATTTCACAAATTTAATGTTACTTTTTGAGCAGTGTGATCCGAGAAGCAATTGTGAATCACTTCAGAGTGGAAACTTCCAGCAAAGTTTGTGAATATGTTATCTAAGCAAGAACTCTTGCTCTTGCTTATTCTAGTAGGTTCGTCAATGAGAATTTTAACATTGTAGGAGTTAAGAACAGAATAGAGTTCGCTCCTGATCTTACTACTTTCTCTCATGTCTACGTTAAAATCCCCCATTATGATAAATAAGCTAGGTGGTACATAAATTGAACAAACTATCATTAAAGTTTTCCCAATTTTCACCTCTACCCCTGAGCATTCAAAGAAATTTAGTTCACTAAGATTCAAAATATCTGACCTTTCTACAGCTTCTAAGTCCTCAGTTGTACGTACAAAAATAGCAGAACCTCCGTTCTTATTTTTCTCCCTACACACACTGGAAATTAATTTAAACTTGCTAATGGAGATCGCTTTAATGTGGTCCTCTGTGAGCCAATGTTCGGTTAAGCACAAAATGTCACATTTAGAGTCACTGTTAACAGCTACTTCCAAATTGTCCAGACTTGTTCTTAGGCATTGAATATTTTGATGCAGTATTGTAAGGTTGTTCCTTGTATCTGTATTGTATTTCATAGGTAAGTTGTACATTGGATCTAGTTTTAATTGGGATCCTATCAATGATTTATCAACTATTTTTCTCTTTCCTTTCTCACTAGACGATAAAAAAAATTATTTATACAAACTCCTTGAGGCCAATTGCAAGATTGCTTCAACTCATTTATCCTATCCACTTGTATAGAAACTTTGAAGGATGTATACTCATCTGGATGTTTAGACATAATAGGTTCGCACCTTACTCCATCAAATCCTTTTTCTTTAAGGTAATTAATAACATCCTCACAAGAAACTTTTGGATTAAAGCGATATGCATGTAAATGAGCCAGCTTGGGAACTCCAGAAATGTTAAACTGTGCATCTGTACCACGAGTAATATTGGATTCAGGTGTCGCCGATTTCTTACTATGGTGAACCCGTCTTCAGATATCTGGCTCACTTGTTTGTTCTTTGTTTTATTTTCTGATTGTTTGCTGTCGCCTCTGTTATTGGACGACCCTAGTTTTGAATCTTTCTTAACTTGTGCTGCGTAAGTCATTCTCTCAGGGGCAGGTATGTTGGGAGAATCAGCCAAGTGAATGATTTTATTCATTAAACCAATTTGCTGTCTTTCCATCTGTATGTTTGGTATTTTCTTCTCTTTTATGTTCATTATCAGTAATTTGTGTATTTTTTACATTAAGTTTTGGGTTGTTCTTGTACAACTTTGTATCAAACTCACTTGCAATTTGTAATTCATTTTTCTTTTCCGTTCCCGTCAGCAATTGCCTTAGCAAGTTATTCTTTTCTGTCATCTCTTGAATGATGATTTCCTTATCAGAAATTATTAATTGCAGTAAACTATTTTCTTTTTCCAGAAACTTAATTTTTTCCTCATATATTAATTCTGTGGAGTTGAATATTTGTTGATCTGGATTATTTTTATGCATAATTTCCATTTCTTTTAGATCATTTATGGATGTTACAACATTTACTTCGCTGTTTTTTTTTTTTCATTGTTTGATCCACAGCAATTTACATTGCCATCATTTGTAATCACTTTCATCTGGAGCGCACAGCTCGGATGAAATCCTGAATCGCATATTATACATTCAGCTGCCTTGACTACCTTCTTCTTACAATGTTTACATTTTTTCTCATGCTTAGATGAGCCACTGTTTGTTTCAAACATTTTAATTTACTTGTGTGTAAAACAAGTTTTATTTATTATACTACGAAAAAACCCAGTTATTTACACAAGTTTTTGCTACATTCAAGCGCACATTGTCCACTTTAATTTTTGTAGGCGTTAAAACCGTCCTAATGTAACCTGTGAGCAAATAAAAATCAGATTAGAGCAGGCGGTGCAAAGAAAATGTATGTCTGTGATTAAATAAAAAGTCAATAAATTTGACAGTCCATGAATGTATTACATTAATTAATTCAGCTAATCACAGACATACATTTCTTTGCACCGCCTGCTCTAATCTGATTTTTATTTGCTCAGTTTTTATAAGATGTTTAAGGCGTTATGGTCTTCACTGAATAAATGTACATAACAAGGGTTATCTTTGTCTAAAATAAGAGTTATTTTTTCACTACTCGATGTCACTGGTTCTTAGTAGAAACGCTTGACAATCAAAAGTAAAAAATTTCAACTTTTAACTACTTAAATTGAGTTTAAAGAACACACTCGATTAAATACGGCGTGGCCGCGTGCCGTTGCCAACAGCAAGTTATAAGTTGTTTCTTTTTCTAGTCTCTTTCTATAACAGTTGGGGACACTGTTAATTTTCTAAAATTCAGAGCAGAAGGGTGTGTCTTCGATATCCGGCTTGCTTGTGTCGAGCGTCCATCTCACGAACAGTGGTCGCCTTTTTGTTGGAGCTTATTTTGGAGCCTGTGTTTTGAGTTTGACCACACGAAGGTTGTTGGGGGGTTCTTATTGTTTGTGAACAACATCTGGAAGTGTTGATCTCAGGGCTATTATAGCAGATAAAGTCCGTGTTTATTGAAATAAGACGCCACGTGCTATCGAGAGTCGTCGCGTTGCTCTAGGCCCTTAGTTCTAAACAAGGGGTAAATCATTTTGATTCAGTTTCCGTATCGTTGTTCTCTTTTGCTTATATTCGTGTTTCTTCGGTTAACAAATACGTGAAGGTCAATAATTACGTGCGAAGAACTTACATGAGGGGCATTTAGGACTGACAAAGATCAGGATCAGGGCTAAGAGAACGAGAGAACTGTTTGGTGGCCTTCTAAACTACATATCCAAAACTGTATGAAGTGCCTAATAAACAAAGACGTAGAGTCGAAACCGCTGAACCGGCGGCTGAACCTTGGGAATATGTGGGAGCAGATTTAAGTGAATATAAAGGAACTAATAACCTGGTAGTGGAAGACTATTATCGCAGATATCCAGACAAGAACCAGAAGCACCGAAATCATAGAGGCATTTAAAGACATATTTTCTCATCGTGGACTACCAAAGATATTGGTACTAGCGGTTCGACTGGTAGAATTTTTCGACCTAGCTTCTCCGGAGTCGGTGGCAACGGTGAGATACTTCACGCAGGTACGGCAACGTGGAGGAGCGGTTGCAAAGTCGACTGCTTGCGCGAGTGTGTATGTTTATGGGGCGCTACGTGGCCTGCCCGAGTGTGTGTTTATTTGTGGGGCGCTTCGTGGCTTGCCCAAGAGTATGTATTTATTTGTGGGGCGCTTCGTGGCTTGCCCGAGTGTGTATGTTTATTTGTGGAGCGCTTCGTGGCTTGCCCGAGTGTGTGTGTGTGTTTACTGGGAGTGCAGACCTGCTCGAAGAGTAACTTACTTTTCGATGCTGCGGTCGCCTTCTTTTATGTGGTTTACCAGTGTTGCCAGAAGGAGAAATATGAATATGTAGAAAGAAATTGATGGATTTTACCGGAAAAAGATGGATATTAAAAACATTTAACGATAAATATTCCTAGTTTTCTATCCGAAACAATCTAACCAAATTTTCAGTATTTCAACGAGTAAAAGTGGATGAATAAGATCCGATTTTACAATCGTCGGATAAATTGAGTATTGGGATAACATGACGTAGTTATAGAGGAAGGTTAAATGATATTCAACGAATAGTCTTTATTCTACGTTTGTAAAGCTGGACCTAAAAAAACTATTATCAAGTAGACTTATGGAGACTTATGTCAAATTCATATTTTACAAAATCACTTCGTAACTACGATTATTATAAACATAACCTAACTTTTTGTATCCATTTAATCACGATTTTCTACAAATATGTTCCTCAAAGATGTAAACAAAGCCTTTGGCAGTTGACGTTGTTGATAGCTCACAGTTATTCAATATATAGCATACGTACTAATAAGCTACGACGTGTTGTCATAAAAAAGCAATTTCAGAGTCTTCTTGATAACGGATTTTTTTGAAAGCACATTATAAATTCAATGGATATACCAAACGGAATCTAGCAGTATTCGAAAATCGAACCAATCAACGTCAAGTGCGTGTCGTCACTGTAAGAGTGGGATGGAAGTGCAGCCGACATTGCAAAAGTACACAAAAACCAGTTTATCATTTTTTTGAAAAATATTTTTAAGTATTAAAGTTAAATACATAATTGGAATGGGAATCGCAACAGTAAATTGATGGAAAGATGGAAATTATTTTGAAAATTTTAGAAAATCCATCAATTGATGAGTATCTGGCAACACAGTGGTTTACCCCGCAATCGCCCTTGTGAAGTCCGATCTGCCCGGGTGCTTCTCATTGGCCATGGGGTAATTAATATAGGTGGCGTGATCACATGTCCAATTATCTGATGGCGTCGTCTCATCGTCACTTGATTCTTATTGGCCGGCTGTCTTATGTCATTGCCGTGGCCAATCAGCGTTGTCTTATGTCATTGCCGTGGCCAATCAGCGTTGTCTTATGTCATTGCCGTGGCCAATCAGCGTTGTCTTACGTCACTGGCCCAGTTCGTGACGTGTTTTTCCGAACACTGCCTGTTGTTGTTGACGATAAGGAGGACAGAGGACAATTTAACTGCTGGGAAGTAAAGAAATTTTGTCGAAAAAATCATATTGAATGGATAAGACTACGCACGCTCTAATGGATTAGCTGAAAATGCAGTAAAGTTAATAAAACTCATCTATAAGAGAAAAATGCAAACTTGTGGAGCATCACCGGCACAGTTCATATTTGGAAGAAACTTAAGAAAAAAAGAAGCACCAATGACAGAAGAGCAATTAAAACTTAAAATGCCGATTCACAAACAGGTGTATAAGAAAATGCAAGAAGAAAAAGATCGACTATAACAGAAGACGTCGAGTAAAAGAGCTATCACCCATCCGAGTGTGGATTAGACGAAGAGGAGGGGAAGGAACAGTGATGAAACACTCAGCGTACCAAGATCATAAAGAGCGTTACGGCTGAAAATTTCGTTAAAAATCTTTCAAGTCCGGTATTGCGTAGGAACACGAAAAGACCGCTATTTGCATTTCAACAGCATGCGTCATTAAACGAACGTTACGGAAGTGCTGTGTCTCCCTCATTTCCTCTGTGAGTCAACTGTCTTCTTTTACCAAGCCCCTTCTTTAATTGCCCCGTCGATCTTTAGACACGACGAAGGTTCTGTACGTCCCGCCAGTTCTCAGATTCTCAGATAGAACGCGTGTGGTGTCGGAGTGTGTTTCGATAAAAGTCAACAGACTAGACAGAGTCAGGGAAGTGAGTGAGAGGGAGGTTATTTGACATGATAAACTTGAAGAAACTTACTTGAATGATATCGAGGGCGTAGTCCTCCCCTCTCTGCCACGAGCCGAGGATGACGGGTTGGTCCCAGGGGCGGTCCCCCTTGCAGGCCTCCGTGTTCATGATGAACTTGTCGGGGTGCTCGACGTGGGCCCGCGTTAACCACTCGTACGGTGCAAGAAAATTCCAGTACCAGTGCACGGCGATCCCATCGATGTAGCCTCGTACGTCCGCGTCGTCGAAGAACTACAAGCAAAACTTATACAGGGGGTGTTAACGAACTTGAGTCATTCAAGTATGCCCAAGCGAATTTCGTTACGCGACAATCACGAAAGAAAAAAAAATAAACGAAGGAGCTTATTTGTCTAAATGAAATCTAGTAAGATTTTTTCGTTAATGTCTTAGATTTTTGATAATTAGTACAGTGTTGCCGTGTGATCAATTCAGTTCAAATGCCAAATTGGTTTCTTGTTGATTATCGGTAGAAGGTTCAGAATAAAATGCGATGAGAAGTTCTCCATTTAATAAGGCGGCAAATTTGACAGTGAAACAAGTGACAGGTTTACAAACATGTATATCGAGTGTTCAACAAAATCCTACCTCGTCGAGTCAGCCTTGGAAACGAATATTATGTTAGCGTAGTCCTGCCAACAAAGTAAAATATTCCCTTTCATAAAAATATACATCTAAATTTAGGAGAAAATTTCTTAAGTTGGCAACACTGAATGTGTTACGTCATGGCATCCAGAGCAGGGTTGCCAAAGTGCGAGTAATCACTCGAAAATCCGGTGGATATTCCTGTTGCGTTAATTTCGTTTTACGTAGTAAACAATTTTTTCCTTTTCTTTGTTTTGATACGAAAAAAAAAGGGATGACTACCGCCTAACCCGATTAACAGTTGACAGTCGTAGTGTCTTGCTTATGACATAACCTAAAACTGACGTTTCTCCGGGGTTGCCAGATTTTTTTATAAACAGTGACGCCAAAAAGTGTCAAAAAATGAAAAGGAAGTAACTAGAAATGAAAGCAAATTGAAAGGGAAAACAAAATTGAAGAAAAGAAATGAAAAACCAAAACAAGGAGCTAATAAAGAATGAAACGAGACAAGTGAAAAACAAGGAAAAAAACTAAAATGAAAAATCAAAGGATACGAAGAACTAGGGGTAAAGGAAAAATTAGGAAAGAAATGAAACAAGTAAAAAAAATTTCCCAATGTATTGTACACCAAAATTGGGAAATATAAAATTAAAAATTAAAAGCAAAACGTAAATAAAAAAATGAAAAGGAAGTGATTAAAAATAAAAGCAAACTGAAAGGAAAAACAAAATTGAAGAACAGAAATCAAAAACCAAAAGAAAGAGCAAATAAAGAATTCGTGAATGTAGGTTAGGAATGTCCTTGGCTCTAGGTGCATAACGTCCACGACTCTAGATGCGTAACGTCTATGATTTTAGATTTGTAATGTCCATGCAATTCTTGATTGTTTTTTTTTGTAGACGTCATTCGAAGCGCGCGGCAAAAATTCTAGTCAACATTTTTTTTTCTAATCTCGAAAATTAGAGAGCGAGGAGAGACTTCTCTCATCAGAGACGAATGAAAAACTGCAAGTAAAGGAAAAATGAAAAAAAAAGTTTAACGAGAACTGTCAAAATATAAAGTTTAGGTTAGTTCCCTCGCATAACCTAAATTTTATATTTTGACATTTTAGAGCTTTAATAAATTTGGAAGGTAGTGTACTTGCATATCGAAAGTTGTGGGAAAAAAAAGAAGAGAGAGCTCAAAATTGCAATTTTCGAACAAAAAACAAATACGAAACAGAAGCCAAATAAAAAGAAAGTAATTAAAAATGAAAGGAAATTGAAAAGAAAAGCAAAATTGAAGAACAGAAATCAAAAACCAAAAGAGAGAGCAAATAAAGAATTCGTGAGTCTAGGTTTGGAATGTCCATGGCTCTAGGCGTATAACGTCCACGACTCTAGATGTGTAACGTCTATGATTTTAGATTTGTAATGTCCATCAAATTCTTGATTGTTTTTTTTGTAGACGTCATTCGAAGCGCACGGCAAAATTTCTAGTCAACATTTTTTTTCTAATCTCGAAAATTAGAGAGCGAGGAGAGACTTCTCTCATTAGAAACAAATGAAAAACTGAAAGGAAAGGAAAAATGAAAAAAAAAAAGTTTAACGAGAACTGTCAAAATATAAAGTTTAGGTTAGTTCCCTCGCATAACCTAAATATTATATTTTGACATTTTAGAGCTTTAATAAATTTGGAAGGTAGTGTACTTGCATATCGAAAGTTGTGGAAAAAAGAAGAAGACAAAGCTCAAAATTGCAATTTTCAAACAAAAAACAAATATAAAACAAAAGCCAAATAAAAAGAAAGTAATTAAAAATGAAAGCAAATTGAAAAGAAAAGCAAAATTGAAGAACAGAAATCAAAAACCAAAAGAAAGAGCAAATAAAGAATTCGTGAGCCTAGGTTTGGAATGTCCATGGCTCTAGGCGTATAACGTCCACGACTCTAGATGTGTAACGTCTATGATTTTAGATTTGTAGTGTCGATGCAATTCTTGATTGTTTTTTTTTTTTGTAGACGTCATTCGAAGCGCCGCAAAATTTCTAGTCAACATTTTTTCTAATCCCGAAAATTAGAGAGCGAGGAGAGACTTCTCTCTTCGCCGGTAAAACAGTATTAAGTTCCCTCGCATAACCTAAATTTTACATTTTGACATTTTAGTGCTTTAATACATTTGGAAGGTAGTGTGCTTGCGTATCGTAAGTTGTGAAAAAAAGAAAAATTAAAAATGAATGTCCATGGCTCTAAGCGTATAACGTCCACGACTCTAGCTGTGTAATGTCCATGTTTTTTGTTTTTTTTTTTTCTTTTTTTTTTAGTAGACGTCATTCGAAGCGCCGCAAAATTTCTAGTCAACATTTTTTCTAATCTCGAAAATTAAAGAGCGAGGAGAGACTTCTCTCTTCGTCGGTAAAACAGTATTAAGTTCCCTCGCATAACCTAAATTTTATATTTTGACATTTTAGTGCTTTAATACATTTGGAAGGTAGCGTGCTTGCACATCGTAAGTTGTGAAAAAAAGAAGGGAAATTAAAAATGAAAGCAAGCAAAATGAAACGAAAAACAAAAGCGAAGAACAGAAATCAAAAACCAAAACAAAGAGCAAATAAAGAATGAAACGAGGCAAAGTGAAAAGGCCAGGAAAAAAATGAAGAACTGAAAGTAAAGGAAAAACAAACAAATGAAAAACAAACAAGAATGAAAAATCAAAGGGAAATGAAACAATTTGAAAAAGAAAAAGAACAAATAAAAAACAAAAAATAAAATGAAAAACGAAAAGCAACTACGAAATGAAAAGAGAGACAATTGAAAGCAATTGAAAAATAAACAAATCGGAAACAGAAAAAAAAAATGAAAAGAGAGACAAGTGACACTGATTTATGCCAAAAAAATATTATTATTACATTCTTATTCTTATTACGATTTAAGTCGAACGTTATCCTTACTCTTCTTGTTTTAATAATTTATTTTAAAAGTTTAGAATTTCGCAGTTGTACTTCGGTTAACAGCGCCATCTGTTGAGAGGCAGAATAATTAATTTTCTTCCATTACAATTCATTTCCGTTTAACTTTCTTCTTCTTTTTTCTTGCCCTCCGCTCGACGATTTCATTGAACGTTCTCATATCTTTTTCCTTCTTCTTCTTCTTCTTCTTCTTAATTTGTCTTGAAAGTTTAGAATTTTGTAGTTGTTCTTCGGTTAACAGCGCCATCTGTTGAAAGGCAGAATAGTTAATTTTCTTTCGTTACAAATTCCTTTTAGTTTAATTTTCTTTTTCTTTTCCTTCGCTCGACGATCTAAGTTGAATGTTCTTATGTCCTTTTTAATAATTTATAATCTTGCAGTTGTGCTTTAGCTAACAGCACCATCTGTTGAGAGGCAGAATAATTTAGCTTTCTTTTAATTATTGTTCGCATTTTCGAATATCAAACTGACTAAGCTTAATCATGAATTTCATTTTTTCTTTTTAATTAAATTTTATCACTCAGCGATTTATTTTGTTAAGTTTTCCGGTCACGGTAAGGAAGAGCAGCGCCATCTACTGTAGAGCATCCGAACTACATACTTCGTTGCAGTTCATTTTCGCTTAATTTTCTTCTTCTCTTCGCTCGACGATTTATGTTGAACGTTCTTATTATTATTACATTTTTGTTACTATTATTACATTATTATTATTGCTGTTTAAGTAAGTTCTCGCTTTATCACCCGACCTCTTGCGTGTAGAACTCCTGAACTTTAAGCACCGCAGCGCCGCCTGTACGTCGAAAGACTTATTCGCGTCAGTACTTTGACCTTGTTAAGAGAATTGGACTTAAAGAAGTTTAAACGCCAGTGAGTATTATTATTATTACGTTCTTATTCTTATTACGATTTAAATCGAACGCTATCAATTTATTTTAAAAGTTTAGAATTTTACAGTCGTCATTCTTCGGTTAATAACAGCGCCATCTGTTCAGAGGCAGAATAATTAATTTTCTTTCATTACAATTCATTTTCGTTTAATTTTCTTCTCCTTCGCCCGACGATTTCAGTTGAACGTTCTCATATCCTTCTTCTTCTTAATTTGTTTCGAAAGTTTCGAAATTTGCAGTCGTTCTTTGGTCAACAGCGCCATCTGTTAAGAGGCGGAATAATTAATAATAATCGTTCGCATTTTCGAACTTCAAATCGACTTTTTTAAGTTCTTGTTTACGATCATTGAATTTCATTATTATTATTATTATTATAATTTTTTTATTTTTTGTTTCCGATTTGTTTCTTTTTCAATTGCTTTCAATTGTCTCTCTTTTCATTTCATAATTGCTTTTCGTTTTTCATTTTATTTTTTGTTTTTTATTTGTTCTTTTTCTTTTTCAAATTTTTTCATTTCCCTTTGATTTTTCATTCTTGGTTGTTTTTCATTTGTTTGTTTTTCCTTCTAATGTTTCCTTTACTTTCAGTGCTTCATTTTTTTCCTGACCTTTTCACTTTGCCTCGTTTCATTCTTTATTTGCTCTTTGTTTTGGTTTTTGATTTCTGTTCTTCACTTTTGTTTTTCGTTTCATTTTGCTTTCATTTTTAATTTCTCTTCTTTTTTTCACAACTTACGATGTGCAAGCACACTACCTTCCAAATGTATTAAAGCACTAAAATGTCAAAATATAAAATTTAGGTTATGCGAGGGAACTTAATACTGTTTTACCGACGAAGAGAGAAGTCTCTCCTCGCTCTCTAATTTTCGAGATTAGAAAAAATATTGACTAGAAATTTTGCGGCGCTTCGAATGACGTCTACAAAAAAAAAACCAATCAAGATTTGCGTGGACATTACAAATCTAAAATCATAGACATTACACATCTAGAGTCGTGGACGTTATACGCCTAGAGCCATGGACATTCCAAACCTAGACTCACGAATTCTTTATTTGCTCTTTCTTTTGGTTTTTGATTTCTGTTCTTCAATTTTGCTTTTCTTTTCAATTTGCTTTCATTTTTAATTACTTTCTTTTTATTTGGCTTTTGTTTTATATTTGTTTTTTGTTTGAAAATTGCAATTTTGAGCTTTCTCTTCTTTTTTTCCACAACTTTCGATATGCAAGTACACTACCTTCCAAATTTATTAAAGCTCTAAAATGTCAAAATATATAATTTAGGTTATGCGAGGGAACTAACCTAAACTTTATATTTTGACAGTTCTCGTTAAACTTTTTTTTTTTTTTCATTTTTCCTTTACTTTCAGTTTTTCATTCGTCTCTGATGAGAGAAGTCTCTCCTCGCTCTCTAATTTTCTAGATTAGAAAAAAAATGTTGACTAGAAATTTTGCCGTGCGCTTCGAATGACGTCTACAAAAAAAAACAATCAAGAATTGCATGGACATTACAAATCTAAAATCATAGACATTACGCATCTAGAGTCGTGGACGTTATGCACCTAGAGCCATGGACATTCCTAACCTACATTCACGAATTCTTTATTTGCTCTTTGTTTTGGTTTTCGATTTCTGTTCTTCAATTTTGTTTTTCCTTTCAGTTTGCTTTTATTTTTAATCACTTTCTTTTCATTTTTTTATTTACGTTTTGCTTATTTATTTTATTACTCGACTATTTATTTTGTTCAGTTTTCCGGTTGCAGTAAGGAAGGGCAACCTACGCCATCTATGTTAGAACAAGGGAACTACTTCATTTTCGTTGAATTATCTTCTTCTTCTTCTTCTCCTTCGCTCGACGATTTAAGTCGAACGTTCTTATTATTACGATTTAAATCGAACGCTGTCTTATTTCTTCGTGTTTTAATAATTTATTTTGAAAGTTTCGAATTTTGCAGTTGTTCTTTGGTTATCAGCGCCATCTGTTGAGAGGCGGAATAATTAATTTAATTAATTAATCGTTCGCGTTTTCGAACTTGAAGTCGACTTTTTCTTTGTTTTCGTTTGCGATCATTGAATTTGATTTTTTTTTCTTTTTCAATTTTATCACTCGACGATTTACTTTGTTAAGTGTTCCGGTTGCGGTAAGGAAGAGCAGCGCCATCTACGGTGGAGCATCCGAACTACATACTTCACATTACAGTCCATTTTCGTTGAATTTTCTTCTTCTCCTTCGCTCGACTGAAGGTGAAGGTTCTTATTCTTATGACAAGGAGAAATTTAGAAATTTGTCTGTTTAACAAAAACCCACCTCGAGTTAGGCTTGGAGACAAAACTACCTGTCGTAGATTGAACTGTAAAAGTGTTGTGATTATCACGAGAACTGTCAAAATATAAAATGTAGGTTATGCGAAGAAACCATTAAGTTCCCCGGCATCAGTCCGCCGTAACCATAGGCGTCACGTCCCCAACATCAGGAGCAGAAACGGACGATTTACGTAAATAATAATAAATTAAATGTACGTCATTAAAAAGATAACTGTACTCTAAAAATAAAAATACTCTAGCACTCTAAAAATAAAATTAAATACAAAAACCGAAAGTACCACGCACAACAACGAAAACGAGACGATGTTTCAACGACGCCAGCCGCAGCCGCTTTAACGCAATGACAATATAGCGCAGACGTGACATTTTCGTGCCGGACTCGGCTCACCACGTTGGCAAACCTGTTTTACTTACTATGCTCAGCAAAGGCAGGAGAATAGTCTGGTCATCGTGGGCCATGAGTTTCAAGTCGGAATACCTATCGGAGTTCCTTATCGTCGGGCCCAAATTTTCTTTAACCCATTTTCTCTGCGAATCAAATCGAATTACCGGAGCCCGTGATCCGGGTGAGAGAGGGGGTGGGTGGGTAATAATTACCTGTTGCGATGGCAACCACCCGACGGTGTTGATCCCCGTGAAAGTGAACAGCGAGAGACTCGGTTCGTTTCCGGTGGTGAGGCCCCAGAACTCGACCCCCTCTTCCCCGTACGAATCCAGGAATTTGACGAAGTACTGCACCCACAGCTGGTAGTACTCGGGTTTCAGGAACCCCCCGACGTACTCCTCGTTGGTTTTCATCCACCTGGGGGCCGTCCAGGCCGAGGCGAACAGGCTCAGCTCACCATCGGTTAAATTCATCGCTTCCAAAATCAAAGGAATCTATTTTTTTTTTTTAATAAACAAATGTAATTATTCGCGAAATCATAGGCAAAGTAGGCGACCTCTGCTGGTACCATCGAAAGTGTGAACAACATTTCACGGATTGCACCAATCAACATGCACCAATCAAACTTCGCAACTGCAGCAAAGTTGTTCACCCTTTTATCGGCCATTTTGCGATTAACAGAGACCTCTCGCGTTGACAATTAAGTCGCGCATTGTCCGTTAGGTGGGGCGTTGCGTTACCTTGTGATTAAAGTCTTCTTCTTGCAGGGCGAAATTCGCGAGCTGTAAATCCGGTCGGTCCGTGTCTAGATACGAGTAGGCCCTTGTGGAGAAATCCGTGCCCCCGATTGGTACCCGCCCGATGTTGTACTCGATGCCCTCGTCCGAGAAGTACGACCTGCAAGTTTTATCCGCTAGCGTCAGCGATCGCTACGCCGCTCTGCGTGATGCAGTTGAACTACTCAAAGTAGGGATTCAAAAGTCAAAGACTTGACAGGACTTGACGTACATATAAATGTGTAATGTTACGTCGCGTAACACGTAACACGTAACGTAACATGTAACGTAACACGTGACGTAACACGTAACGTAACTCGTATCGTAACAAGGAACGTAACACGTAACGTAACAATTTAGATAAAAATTCTAAAGAGAAACCGTGAAGGGAAGGGTGGTAGGCTTTTATTTGTTTTTCATTTGTCGATCGTCTTTTATATTCTTAGTCAATTCTTCTAATTTTTTTCTTGAAAATCGGAACAACTTCATGTTTTCTCAGTCGTTCGTCTGTTTCCCATTTATCGTTATTTGTTTCCTATTTTCTGTTTCCGTTAGTCGTCGTCGTCGTCGTTGTCGTTGTGTTTTTTTTAGCCGATCGTCTTTTGTTTTCGTCGTGGCGGATTTATCGTATTCCAGTTAGTGTCGTTTTACAAAGAAAAAATAATTATGGTCAGCTTCAAGAGAGAGGACAATAGCTGTGGTCAAGTTGAAGACGAGGATCAATAATTGTGATTAGGTTGAAAAGAAATGTCAGTAGTCGTGTTCGAGTTGAATACAACGATCAATAAATTGTTGTTAGTGTGAAGAGAAAGGTCAGTAGTTGTGATCGAATTGAATATAACTATCAATAAATTGTTAGCTTGAAGAGAAAAATCAATAGTTGTGATCGAGTTGAATACAACGATCAATAAATTGTTGTTAGCTTGAATAGAAAGGTCAATAGTTGTGATCGAGTTGAATACAACGATCAAGAATTATTGTGGTCAGCTTGAAGAGAAAGTTCCATAGTTGTGATCAAGTTGAAGACGAAGATCAATGATTGAGATTAGGTTGAAAAGAAATGTCAATAGACGTGATCGAGTTAAATACAACGATCAATAAATTGTTGTTAGCTTGAAGAGAAAGGTCAATAGTTGTGATCGAGTTGAATACAACGATCAATAATTGAGGAGGCGAAGTAACAAAGGGGCTAAGTGCCAAATCTGTCAACTCGAGAGATTGACTGAAAACTCCACCATTCCCAAATAAACATTTTGTTCACAACTTTCAGTCTACTTTTCTCCTAGAATTTTTGTCTGAGCACTTAATCCGTTTTATAGGATGTAGTCGATGGTACATAGAACCTTTCTATAGAAATATCTCATTTTTCGACAAATTGGCACTTAGCCCCTTTGTTACTTCGCCTCCTCAATTGTGGTCAGCTTGAAGACAAAGTTCCATAGTTGTGATCAAGTTGAAGACGAAGATCAATAATTGTGATTAGATTGAAAAGAAATGTCAATAGTCGTGATCGAGTTGAATACAACGATCAATAAATTGTGGTCGGCTTAACGAGAAAGGTCAATAGTTGTGATTGAGTTGAAAATAAAGATCAATAATTGTGTCAGTTTGAAGAGAAAGGTCAATAGTTGTGATCGAGTTGAATACAACGGTCAATAATCGTGGTCAGCTTAAAGAGAAAGGTCCATAGTTGAAGACGAAGATCAATAATTGTGATTAGGTTGAAAAGAAATGTTAATAGTCGTGATCGAGTTGAATACAACGATCATCAATTGTGGTCTACTTGAAGAGAAAGGTCAATAGTTGTGATTAAGTTGAAAATATAGATCAATAGTTGTGATTAAGTTGAAAATATAGATCAATAATTGTGGTCAGTTTGAAGAGGAAGGTCAATAGTTGTGATCGAGTTGAATACAACGAACAATAATTGTGGTCAGCTTGAAGAGAAAGGTCCATAACTGAAGACGAAGATCAATAATTGTGATTAGGTTGAAAAGAAATGTCAATAGTCTTGATCGAGTTGAATACTGATCAATAAATTGTGGTCGGCTTAACGAGAAAGGTCAATAGTTGTGATTGAGTTGAAAATAAAGATCAATAATTGTGTCAGTTTGAAGAGAAAGGTCAATAGTTGTGATCGAGTTGAATACAACGGTCAATAATCGTGGTCAGCTTAAAGAGAAAGGTCCATAGTTGAAGACGAAGATCAATAATTGTGATTAGGTTGAAAAGAAATGTCAATAGTCGTGATCGAGTTGAATACAACGATCATCAATTGTGGTCTACTTGAAGAGAAAGGTCAATAGTTGTGATTAAGTTGAAAATATAGATCAATAGTTGTGATTAAGTTGAAAATATAGATCAATAATTGTGGTCAGTTTGAAGAGGAAGGTCAATAGTTGTGATCGAGTTGAATACAACGAACAATAATTGTGGTCAGCTTGAAGAGAAAGGTCCATAACTGAAGACGAAGATCAATAATTGTGATTAGGTTGAAAAGAAATGTCAATAGTCTTGATCGAGTTGAATACTGATCAATAAATTGTGGTCGGCTTGAAAAGAAAAGTTAATAGTTGTGATTGAGTTGAAAATAAAGATGAATAATTGTGGTCAGTTTGAAGAGAAAGGTCAATAGTTGTGATCGAATTGAATACAACGATCAATAATTGTGGTCAGCTTGAAGGAAAAGGTCCATAATTGAAGACGAGGATCAATAATTGTGATTAGGTTGAAAAGAAATGTCAATAGTCTTGATCGAGTTGAATACTGATCAATAAATTGTGGTCGGTTTGAAAAGAAAAGTTAATAGTTGTGATTGAATTGAAAATAAAGATAAATAATTGTGGTCAGTTTGAAGAGAAAGGTCAATAGTTGTGATCGAGTTGAATACAACGATCAATAATCGTGGTTAGCTTGAAGAGAAAGGTCCATAGTTGAAGACGAAGATCAATAATTGTCATTAGGTTGAAAAGAAATGTCAGTAGTCGTGGTCGGGTTGAATACAACGATCAATAAATTGTGGTCAGCTTGAAGAGAAAGATCAATAGTTATAACAAAAATAAAAACACTGATAATCACTTTGTTGACATCATAGTTTTTGATTTTTTTTTAATGGAATATCACAAAGTAACGGCGGAACGTGTTAATTATTTTGTGAATAGTTGTGATTAAGTTGAAAATAAAGATCAATGATTGAGTTGAAAATAACGATCAATAATTGTGGTCGGCTTGAATAGAAAGTTCCATAGTTGTGCTCAAGTTGAAGACGAAGATCAATAATTGTGATTAGGTTGAAAAGAAATGTCAGTAGTCGTGGTCGGGTTGAATACAACGATCAATAAATTGTGGTCAGGTTAAAGAGAAACGTCAGTAGTTGTGACTTAGTTGAAGACAAAGCTCAAAAGTTGTGATCAATTTAAAAACAAAGGTCGGGTTGAGGACAAAGCCAGATCAAACGATTTCGTTCAATTTCTTTTTTGAAATTTTGTTTGTTTTCATTTGTCGCATGTTTCCTGCTACTGTCATTCATCGTCACGTTCTGTTTTTTACGGGGTGGAAGTTTTTAATCGTTTTTCTTTTGTGGGTCGCCTTTTACTTTTCGTTATTTCTTTTGATATTTTCTTTGAAGAATTGTGACAGCTTCGTTTTTTTTTGTTAATTTTCCTAGTCGTTCGTTTATTTCCTATTTATCGTTTGCTTCGTATTTTATGTTTCCGTTGTTCGTCGTCCTTGTTTTTTTTAAGCCGAATCGTCTTGTGTTTTTATCTTGGCGGATTTATCGCATTCCAGTTTGTTTCGATTTTTTTTTCTTTTTTTTGAAACAGTTCATTTTAATCTCGCACTTCCATTCTTTGTCTTTTGTTTTTTTTTTAATTTGCACATTTTTATCGCGTAAAGTACTGCGTAAATAACGCGCCCTCTATTTCTGTGAATGCGAACTCCTATTTATTATTGCATTTTTGAATTGGCGGGGCAATTCTAGCCTGAATTGATGTGTCGCATCATGGGTCTAAGTCGAACGGTTCTCGAGTTGTAGATTTACTCTAATTTTGGTACTCGGGAACCAATCACGTTAAACCTGTGATGCGACGCATGATTCCACGCTAGAATTTGCCCGCAAATTCAAATACGCCGTAATTAATGGGGTTTTACTTTCGAGAAAGTGTGAGTTTGGTTCCTTACTCGAAAACGCGATGCTCAAAAAAAAGTGCGTCTCTAAAACACGTCACGCCACGCCACGCCACGCCACGCCACGTCACGTCACGTCACGTCACGTCACGTCACGTCACGTCCGGTCACGTCACGTCCGGTTTTTTTTTTTGGGGTGGTGCATGCAAGCAAAATAAAAATTATAAGGTACCTCATTAAGTGTGCTTTCGCTTGCGCATTCAACGAATTAATGTTGATCCCCGCGGCGTCGGTGAAGGCCCCCCCGAAGCCATGGAGCGTTTGGTACGTGGTCGTGTGGTCCACTTCGATCCGGTTCTTGTCGTCCGGATTGGGGTCGGAGAAGCGCCCCTCGCTCCTGTTGAATCTAAGCCCGGCCAGATTCGACGTGTACAGGGTGTACGAGAGCTGCTGTAGTTGTCCCAGGGGGTCGACCGTGTCGCATCGCGCGGCGTTGCAGACGCACACCGTCCCGACGTTGCCGTAGTCCCGGGGGGTGCATTCGGTGGCGGCGAGCGCCACCCCGGCTGTGGGATTTTGAACATTTTCGGTTGTCTTGGAAATTTATCGTCGAAAGCTTACCGTACAAGAGCTGAAGCGAAAATAGCTCGAGCCACATCGCAAGTGGGTACGTGCAGGAATAAAACTTTTCGTCGAAAAAAGAAAAAAAAATTCGAGTGAGTGGAAGATCAAGTGGTGTGTTATCTCACACCTGCTGTAAGCAAGGGCCTTGGTAGATTATCTTTTTTTGATTGGACGTAATGTCGATAATATTCGAGGTTTTTAAACGACTGGGTAAACATCGAAGAACGAGTCACATAATCGCGACTCCGCACGACATTGAAGAACGAATTAAAATTGTGAAATTGGGTCTTCGGGACTTCCCGATTGTATTTTTTTTTTTCGTAGATGCGGTTCGAAGCGCCGCGCCGCAAGATTTCTTGCAAAATTTGTATTAAACATTTTTTAAAATAAAAAAGCAATAATATACAGGGTGTTTCGTTAATTAACTCAATAATGCGATTCTCGATTCGTTTTCCGTAGATGCCTTTTGAAGCGTTGCAACATCAGTAACTTTTTCTTTTTATTAACTTTGAGTGAAAGAAAGAAAGGCCATATTCTCCCCTCTTTTTTTGACAATGTTTACATTTGACAAGTGCGTCGAGTAATTCACTTGTCAAAAGAATAACACTGACGACAAATTTTTTTTCGCTCGTTATTGTGCAATGTGACTCTAGACGCGTAACGTCCGTGATTATAGTTGTGTAACATTCCTAAGTCTGAATGTGAGACGTCCACGTTGCTAAATACGTAACGTCCATGAGAGTTTAGAAGTGTAACGTCCGTGATTTTCGTTGTATCACATTCGTAAGTCTGAATGTGAGACGTCCATGTTACTAAATACGTAACGTCCATGAGAGTCTAGAAGTGTAACGTCCGTGATTTTGGTTGTGTCACATTCGTAAGTCTGAATGTGAGACGTCCATGTTGCTAGATGCGTAACGTCCATGAGAGTCTAGAATTGTAACGTCCGTGATTTTCGTTGTGTAGCATTCGTAAGTCTGAATGTGAGACGTCCATGTTACTAAATACGTAACGTCCATGAGAGTCTAGAAGTGTAACATCCGTGATTTTCGTAAGTCTGAATGTGAGACGTCCATGTTGCTGGATACGTAACGTCCATGAGTCTAGAAGTGTAACGTCCGTGATTTTCGTTGTGTCACATTCGTAAGTCTGAATGTGAGACGTCCATGTTGCTAGATGCGTAACGTCCATGAGAGTCTAGAATTGTAACGTCCGTGATTTTCGTTGTGTATCATTCGTAAGTCTGAATGTGAGACGTCCATGTTACTAAATACGTAACGTCCATGAGAGTCTAGAAGTGTAACGTCCGTGATTTTGGTTGTGTCACATTCGTAAGTCTGAATGTGAGACGTCCATGTTGCTAGATGCGTAACGTCCATGAGAGTCTAGAATTGTAACGTCCGTGATTTTCGTTGTGTAGCATTCGTAAGTCTGAATGTGAGACGTCCATGTTACTAAATACGTAACGTCCATGAGAGTCTAGAAGTGTAACATCCGTGATTTTCGTAAGTCTGAATGTGAGACGTCCATGTTGCTGGATACGTAACGTCCATGAGTCTAGAAGTGTAACGTCCGTGATTTTCGTTGTGTCACATTCGTAAGTCTGAATGCTAGACGTCCATGATTCTGGATGTTTAACATCCAATTCAGAAGAGCGTGGACACACTCGTCACTTGTTTCGAGTGACTTGTAACTATCAAATTAAATAGAAGCGTCGTTTTAATGAAGGACGCATCGGTGGAAATTCATTTAATGATTTATTGGCGCGGGCGTCTCGTGCAAGAGTTTCACTCTTTCTTACCTGGCGCGGGCGTCTCGCGCATCTTGACCCTAGAGCAGTGACGGCGATCTTTGGTTGCCGTAAAAAATTAGAAGCGCCATCTGTCGTACAGTTTCCGAAGAATTCACGTGCGTAATGCTTATTTCTCGTAATTTTTTAATTCAAAAATAAATCTTGAATGTACCGACACCAACGGCGCGACGCGCCCTCAGTTCAGGATTTTTGAAGCTGCGGTCACAATCGAAATTAACAAATGTCAAATTACCAGTTGGAATAAAGAATTAATTAACAGCGCTATCTGTGAAGAGGCGGATGAATCACATACTTTATCGGAATAATTAATTTTTTGCACTTTGGAATTTCAAATCGGCTTTTGAGAATTTTTTTCGGTTCGGTAAGGAAGAGCAGCGCCATCTGTGGTGAAGTAGGGGAACGATTTCCATACAAGCCATTTTCGTTTAATTTTCTTCTTCTTCTTCTTCGCTCGACGATTTAAATTGAACTAAATTATTTATTATTTGATTACTATTCATATTTTGTTAATGAATGGTGGCAGCATTGATTTGTAAACAGAAACAGTTACGTAATTAATAAATAATCTTTTAATATGCGTTGTTAATTGTTCGATAAAACCGAAGCCTAAACGATTGACATAGTGTTTGGCTCGCGACATCTTGCGGCCGATTTTGGACAAACTCGTTGCCATTATTTATAGTATTAACTAACTGCCACTACTAACCATTTTATATGTGGCAGCTGACAGCTGTCAATTTTAGTATTTAAAAATATCAATGATATTATCAAACAATATAAAGTAGTATGTGTATCTAGGTTTGGAATGTCCATGGCTCTAGGCGCATAACGTCCGTGATCCTAGATGTATAACGTCTATGACTTTAGATTTATAATGTCCATGCGATTCTTGATCGTGTTTTTTTTTCGTAGACGTCATTCGAAGCGGCGCAAGATTTCTTGCAAAATTTCTATTCAACATTTTTTTGTAATCTCGAAAATTAGAGAGCGAGGAGAGAGTTCTCTCTTCGTCGGTAAAACAGTAACTCGCAAATCAATCACGCCAGTAGCACAATTCGGCACTTCAAGTCGCATCAGAATTCAATGGAGAATTCAAAAATCCAATATAATATACAGCGTGTCCCGTTAATAACCATGCAACTTTGGATTGTGCCTGGGTAATGCGATTCTCGATTATTTTTTCGTAGGCGTCATTCGAAGGTTTGCAGTCTCCATGGCTCTAGGCGTATAACGTCCATGACACTAGAATCTAGATCAACTGGGCAACCTTTTGTAAATAAGATTGACGGTTAGTTAATAACTACTATTCTTTTTTATTGTTTCACATTTTTTTTTATTAATATTTGTCATCTATTTTATTTAAAAGAATTTAGATTTCGATCTTGCGGACCGGAGGTTGCTCACCATTGCTCTAGAAGTGTAACGTCTAGATTTGTAATGTCCTTGATTGTTTTTTTTTTTCTTTTTCGTAGACGTCATTCGAAGTGCCTCAAGATTTCTTGTAAAATTTGTACTTATCTTTTTTTTTCTAACCTCAAAAGTTAGAGAGCGGAAGCGAGAAGAGACTTCTCTCTTCGTCGGTAGAAGTAGAACAGTAATTGATACCGTCGCGTCAGTTTTAGTAAATTTGAATTTATTGTTGGCTATTATTTCGAAAATTATTATTTAATGTTGGCTTAATTTCTCCGAATTCATGTATCTAGGTTTGGAACGTCCATGACTCTAGATGTGTAACGTCTATGACTTGAGATTTGTAATGTCCATGCGAATCTTGATTGTTTTTTTTTTCGTAGACGTCATTCGAAGCACCGCTTCGGCGTATAACCTCCATGACTCTAGATGAGTAACGTCTATGACTTTAGATTTGTAATGTCCATGCAATTCTTGCTTTTTTTTTGGTGGACGTCATTCCAAGTGCCTCAAGATTTCTTGCAAAATTTGTACTTAACTTTTTTTCTAACCTCAAAAGTTAGATAGTGATTCTTCGTCGGTAGAAGTAGAATAGTAGCTCGCAACCAATCGCACCAGGACAACAATGCGACACATCAACTCGCATCAGAATTCAATATAGAATTTTAAAAAATGCGATAATATACAGGGTGTTCCGTTAATAAACATGTAACTTCGGGTTGTACCTCGGTACTGCGATTCTCGATTATCTTTTCGTAGACGTCATTCGAAGGTTTACAATGCCCATGGCTCTAGACGTATAACGTCCATGAATCTAGATGTGTTGTAACGTCTATGATTTGAGATTTGTAATGTCCATGCAATTTTTGATTGTTTCGACGTCATTCGAAGTGTCTCAAGATTTATTTCTTCTTTCGTATTTTTCTGATCTCGGAAGCTAGGGCGGTTCTCTCGTCGTCGGTAAAACAGTAACTCGCGAGACGGAGGTTGCTCACCGTTGCTCTAGATGTGTAACGTCTTTTGTAATGTCCATGCAATTTTTGATTGTTTGGTTTTTTTTTTTTTTTTTCATAGACGTCATTCGAAGTGTCTCAAGATTTATTTCTTCTTTCGTATTTTTCTGATCTCGGAAGCTAGGGCGGTTCTCTCGTCGTCGGTAAAACAGTAACTCGCGAGTCGGAGGTTGCTCACCGTTGCTCTAGATGTGTAACGTCTATGATTTTAGATTTGTAATGTCCGTGCAATGCTTGATTGTTTCTGTTTTCTCGTAGATTTCTTGCAAAATTCATATGTACTTAACTTTTTTTCTAACCTCAAAAGTTAGAAAGCGAGGAGAGACTTCTCTCTTCGTCGGCAGGACGTAACAGGACAGTAACTCGCGAACCAATCACGCCACACGACCACAAGGCGACACTTCAAGTCGCACGAGAATTCAATGGAGAATTCAAAAAAATGTAATATAATATACAGGGTGTTCCGTTAATAATCATGCAATTTCGGATTGTGCCTCGGTAATGCGATTCTCGATTGTGTTCTCGTAGGCGTCATTCGAAGGTTTGGAACGTCCATGACTAGATGTGTAACGTCTATGATTTGATTAGATTTGTAATGTCCACGCAATTGTTGATTGTTTTTTTTTTTTTTTTTTTTTTTTTTTTTTTTTTTTTTTTTTCGTAAACGTCGTTCCAAGTGCCTCAAGATTTCTTGCAAAATCTGTACTTTTTTTCGTAAACGTCATTCCAAGTGCCTGAAGATTTCTTGCAAAATCTGTACTTTTTTTCTAACCTCAAAAGTTAAAGACTTCTCTCGTCTCGTCGGTAAAACAGTAACTCGGGAACCAATCACGCCAAGACCACAAGGCGACACTTCAAGTCGCATGAGAATTCAATGGAGAATTCAAAAAAATGCGATATAATATACAGGGTGTTCCGTTAATAATCATGCAATTTCGGATTGTGCCTCGGTAATGCGATTCTCGATTGTGTTCTCGTAGGCGTCATTCGAAGGTTTGGAACGTCCATGACTAGATGTGTAACGTCTATGTTTTGATTAGATTTGTAATGTCCACGCAATTGTTGATTGTTTTTTTTTTTTTTTTTTTTTTTTTTTCGTAAACGTCGTTCCAAGTGCCTCAAGATTTCTTGCAAAATCTGTACTTTTTTTCTAACCTCAAAAGTTAAAGACTTCTCTCGTCTCGTCGGTAAAACAGTAACTCGGGAACCAATCACGCCAAGACCACAAGGCGACACTTCAAGTCGCATGAGAATTCAATGGAGAATTCAAAAAAATGCGATATAATATACAGGGTGTTCTGTTAATAATCATGCAACTTCGGATTGTGCCTCGGTAATGCGATTCTCGATTGTGTTCTCGTAGGCGTCATTCGAAGGTTTGGAACGTCCATGACTAGATGTGTAACGTCTATGATTTGATTAGATTTGTAATGTCCACGCAATTGTTGATTGTTTTTTTTTTTTTTTTTTTTTTTTCGTAAACGTCGTTCCAAGTGCCTCAAGATTTCTTGCAAAATCTGTACTTTTTTTCGTAAACGTCATTCCAAGTGCCTCAAGATTTCTTGCAAAATCTGTACTTTTTTTCTAACCTCAAAAGTTAAAGACTTCTCTCGTCTCGTCGGTAAAACAGTAACTCGGGAACCAATCACGCCAGGATCACAAGGCGACACTTCAAGTCGCATGAGAATTCAATGGAGAATTCAAAAAAATGTAATATAATATACAGGGTGTTCCGTTAATATTCATGCAACTTCGGATTGTGCCTCGGTAATGCGATTCTCGATTGTGTTCTCGTAGGCGTCATTCGAAGGTTTGGAACGTCCATGACTAGATGTGTAACGTCTATGATTTGATTAGATTTGTAATGTCCACGCAATTGTTGATTTTTTTTGTTTTTTTTTTTCGTAAACGTCATTCCAAGAAGTGCCTCAAGATTTCTTGCAAAATCTGTACTTTTTTTTCTAACCTTAAAAGTTAAAGACTTCTCTCGTCTCGTCGGTAAAACAGTAACTCGGGAACCAATCACGCCAGGACCACGATGTGACACGCCAAGTCGCATCAGAATTCGACGTAGAATCCAAAAGTGCAATAATATACGGGGTGTTCCGTTAATAGTAATGTAATTTTGGGTCGTATCTTGGCAATGCGATGCTCGATTGTCATTTTGTAAACGCCAATGGACGCGTTGCAAAAGCGACTACAAATTTTGTGATTAAACATTTTTTCCATGTTCAAGAATAAAAGTGGAGAAGAAGGGAGGAACCCTACGGTCCTTAACGACGAACAATTCAAACGTATTTGATGGGGCGATTTGGGTTTTTTTTTTCGTGCCCTGTACTAGCCCCCCTCCCATAGATGAACGGTTTTTTTGTTCGGCTTTTTTATCTAATTAAAAAAAAAAAGTGAAAGTCCTTGAATCTTATACTAATTGATTATTTTTGCGAGCATCAACTACACACGATTAAATCAAACACACGTGTACTTGACAACAATGTTGCTTGCCAACTTAGAAAAAAAAAAAAACAACAACATTGCCGCTATGTCGGAAAAATCAATAAACAGTGACGTGCAGAATTTTTTTTCTTACTTTTTTCGAGTTTCCAAGCGAGGAAACGAGAGGGAGGGAGGGACTTGAAATTACGTGGTCTTAACGTAAGCGAGTTTGCGATTATTTTGCGTTACCTTGACTGACGCACGCCGGTTTATAATTATCTCCGTAGAACCGGATTGAAATCAAAATAAATAAGATTGCACATTGTTTACATTGATAAGAAAATCTGTGTTTACGTTCGAAACGAATTAACATAATCAAAGGATCAGACGAAGTATGGTCGTAAATGTAAGAGAAAAGGAAATAATAGGGGGTTGTAATTTAGGTAGTTCATTTATTCAGGGAAGGCTTTTAAGTTAAGTTATAATAATATGCAAACTGTGGATTAGTTTAAGAGTCCTCTAGATTAATATCCGTCTTTATCTGGCGCATCGTTTAGTGTTTTTGTAAATCTCATGCGTGAAGCTCAAACCCTTTGAGTGATGTACAGGAAATTCAAAGTATTTTTTTTCTCTTGTGAGATTTAGTTTCAGAATTTTTCTAACGCCCACGCTTCTGCGAAATACGAAAGTAGGAAGTACTCTCATCGTCAACGTGAGGTGATGTGAAAGGCGGAGTTACAATCGCATGACAAAATTCGCTGGCGCACCGTCAAGCATCGCCGGCACGTGCGCGAAAATATGTTTTTCTCGGTTAATACGTGCGAATTGGGCCGTCGGGGGAACGCCGAAAATTTCGCGCACAAACACGACCGACCCGCTTTAAAAAGGCGCCCGGTGTTTACGTTCGTTATAGTTCGTTGATAACAACGTTTTGCAAGCAGTACATACAAGCGAGTGCGTTGGACTTTTTAAAAATAGACGTCGTAATCATTATAAATAAATTTATTCTCTGCGACTAGTTACAAGTGATTAGACCGTACGTAAAGTGAGTGTATTCAAATTGGCTTTGGAGTTAGTAGGTGGATGTGCACGAGGATGTCTTTGAGCAAGAAGATCCGGCATTGCAGACGGTGTGTGCCTGTGAGGATAAGGTAAAATATTTTGTTTGTAAAATCGATCGCTCGCCCAGTTACGTTAATTAATTGTTTATTCAACGAATCAATACGTTTTGTAGCGCGAACGAAAATAGCTTCTCTCGTTACCTCCTCTTTTTCATTGGCTAGTTAAATTGGCTAGTACAGACTACTACTTTTTTATTTTTTAATGATCGCAGATCCTTTACTTCGTATTACATTGTTAAATTCATTGACTCTAGATGCGCAACGTCCATTACTCTGGATGTACAGTTGCGGCTAGAAAATTTTGGACACCACTGACGTAAGAGTGAAAAGCATTTCTTGATGTAAACCAGTTTTGTTGTCTTTTTGATACACTGTGATTGATCAACTCCTATATTTTTTTTAGTGTCCGCACGGCGTTGAGTAGAAATAATTATTGATGTTCTTATAGATAGTAAAAAACTGTTGCGAAGTAAATGATTGATAATATTTCGGAAGTTGTTGATCACAATGAAATATTGCTCTCGCTGTCAAATTGACAGGTAAGAATATGACTGGAGCCAAAAATGAGGTTACTTGTTTGTAAAGACTGTGTCACCCTGTTATGTTGGTGGAATGGCAGTGATCTACGAAATTTTGTGTCCGCGACTGTACGTCGCGAGCAAAATTGGTCTTCAGTGCGTCTAAATATAAGACGTCCGTGATTCTAGATATGTAACGTCCATGATTCTAGATATATAATGTCCATGATTCTAGATATGTAACGTCCATGGATTAATTCACCCAATTCAAAAAAGTGGCATGTCACCTTACAAAGTTTATGACAATCACGTGCAATTCACAATAGAACACTTGTCATTATGTCAAAAAACGACACTGACGACCAATTTTATTTATTTATTGCTCGCGACTGTATATCATCTGACTCTAGATGTGTAACGTCAGTGATTTTCGTTCTGTAACATTCGTGAGTTTGAATATAAGACGTCCATGATTCTAGATATGTATCTTCCATGGATTAATTCACCCAATTCAAAAAAGTGGCATGTCACCTTACAAAGTTTATGACAATCACGTGCAATTCACAATAGAACACTTGTCATTATGTCAAAAAACGACACTGACGACCAATTTTATTTATTTATTGCTCGCGACTGTATATCATCTGACTCTAGATGTGTAACGTCAGTGATTTTCGTTCTGTAACATTCGTGAGTTTGAATATAAGACGTCCATGATTCTAGATATGTAACTTCCATGGATTAATTCACCCAATTCAGAAAAGTGGCATGTCACCTTACAAAGGTTATGACAATCACGTCCAATTCACAATAGAATAGGAATTTTTTACTCGATGAGGCTTTCTACTCCGTGCAGCAGTTTTTGCAATGTTAATGTTTTTTTTTTGTATTACATATAGTATGTAAGTACAGTCGCGGCCAAAAAAAAGTGGACACTTTTTTAAACGTCAATTTTACAATACTAAAACTTTTGCTGGATAATTGTAATTATGAGCTGATACTTACGGATGATAAACAATAAGTATGACTGTTTGTCATCCGTAAGTATCAACTCGTAATTACAACCACCCGGCAAAAGTTTTAGTATTATGAAATTGACGTTTAAAAAAGTGTCCACTTTTTTCTGGCCGCGACTGTACATTTTATTGTTGAACTTTTAATATGTTCTGTTAGTGTCTTTTGACATTTCAATGTGTATTCTTGTCATCACACATTTTTGCATAATGTTAGGCATCCCCTTTGCCTATAATGAATTCTTGTTTAACAACTCACTATTGACATGTCATAAGAATGTGAAATGTAAAAACACTTGTCACCGTGTCAAATGATGACTCACGTCAATTTTTTTTTTGCTCGCGAGTGTACAACGTCTACGACTCTAGACGTGTAACGTCCGTGATTCTCGTTGTGTGTATAACATTCGTCAGTACGAATGTGAGACCTCCATGATTCTAGATTCATAACGTCCATGGATTAACAGTGTTTGTACCTCAATTCAGAATAGTGACGCGTCGCTACAGAGCTTACGTCCAATTCACAATAGAACACTTGTTACTATATCAAAGAATGATGCTGACGACAATTTTTCCTTTTTGCTCGCGACTGTACAACATCTGACCTAGACGTGTAACGTCAGTGATTTTCGTTGTGTAACATTCGTGAGTCTGAATGTGAAACGTCCAGGATTCTAGATTCATAACGACCGTGAATTAATAGTTTGATTCAATTCAGATGAGTAACCCACTAACATTCGTGAGTCTGAATGTAAGACGTCCATGATTCTAGATACGTAACGTCCACAGATTAATAGTGTGCCTCAATCCAGAAAAGTGACGCGTCGCTACGCAAAACTTACGACAAGACAATCACGTTCAATTCACAATAGAACACTTGTCACTGTGTCATAGATTGACGTTGACGACTAATTTTCCTTTTTGCTTGCGACTGTACAAGATCTGAACTAGGCGTGTAGCGTAAGTGATTCTCGTTGAGTAATATTTCGTTGTGTCTGAATGCGAGACGTCCATGATTCTAGATTCATAACGTCCATGAATGAATAGTGTGATTAAATTGCGGTCTCTATACGAAACAATAGAAACAATTTACAGTAGAACACTTGCCTCACTGTGTTAAAGAATGACATTGACGACCGTTTTTTTTTTTATTGGCGACTGTACACCTGTAACGTCCGTGATTTTCGTTGTGCAACATTCGTCAGTCTGAAAGTAAGATGTCCATGATTCTAGATACGTAACGTCCACGGATTAATATTGTGCCTCAATTCAGAAGAGTGAAATGTCACTGTACAATGCTTATGACATTCACGTCCAATTCACAATGGAACACTTTCCTCATTGTGTCAAAGAATGACCTTTTTGATTTGCGACTGCACATCTATGACTCTAGACGTGTAACGTCGGTGATTTTCGTTTGAATGTAAGACGTCCATGGTTCTAAATTCATAACGTCCACGAATTAATAGAACGAAGAAGAGTGACATGTCACTGTACAACTCATGTCCAATTCACAGTAGAACACTTGTCACTGTGTCAAAGAATGACGCTAACGACAATTTTTTTTTGCTCGCGACTGTACAACATCTGACTCTAGACGTGTGACGTTAGCGATTTTCGTTGTGTAACATTCGTGAAGCTGAATACAAGAGGTCTTTGATTCTAGATACGTAACGTCCACGGATTAATAGTGTGCTTCAATACAGATGAGTGACGCGTCGCTATAGAAAGCCAAAACAATCACGTCCAATTTACACTTGCCTCATTGTGTCAAAGAATTGACATTGGCGACCATATTTTTTTATTTGCGACTGTACACCTACGACTCTAGACGTGTAACGTTCGTCGTGTCTGAATGCGAGACGTCCATGATTCTAGATTCATAACGTCCAATAGTGTGCTTCAATTCAGATGAGCGACGCGTCTTTATACAAATAGAACACTTGCCTCACTGCGTCAAGGAATGTCATTGACGAGTTTTTTTTTTTTTTTAATTGGTACTGTAAACTTGCGGCCAAGAAAACTGACCCATTCTTTTTTTTTTGTATTGTAAATTGCCTTTCGATCTGTCAAAGTACTAAATTATTGGAGCCGTCATATTGTGTCAATTAAATCGCTGCTTTGACATTTAATATAACCACGTCGTATAACCTCCAAAACTGCAAAAGGCTGGTACGCACTAAGCAAATGTAATCAGAACGTCATTAAATGTCAATGTGACGGGTCATTTTTTTTGGCCGCAAGTTTACATCTGACTGGACGTATAACGTGATTTTCGTTGTGTAACATTCGTGAGTCTGAATGTTAGGCGTCTATGATTCTAGATGCGTAACGTCCTTGGATTAATTAACTCAGTTCAGAAGATTGACCACAATAAAAGCTTGTGACAATCACTTCACAATGACAATCATCTTTTTTTTACTCGCGTCTGTACAACATCTACGATTCTAGACGTGTAATGTCCATGATTTTCGTTATGTAACATTCGTGAGTCTGAACGTAAGACGTCCATGATTCTAGACACGTAACGTCCACGGATTATTTAACTCAATTCAGAGGAGTGACCGTAATAAAAGCTTGTGACAATCACTTCACAATGACAATCATCTTTTTTTTACTCGCGTCTGTACAACATCTACGATTCTAGACGTGTAATGTCCATGATTTTCGTTATGTAACATTCGTGAGTCTGAACGTAAGACGTCCATGATTCTAGCCACGTAACGTCCACGGATTATTTAACTCAATTCAGAGGAGTGACCGTAATAAAAGCTTGTGACAATCACTTCACAATGACAATCGTTTTTTTTTTACTTGCGTCTGTACAACATCTACGATTCTAGACGTGTAATGTCCATGATTTTCGTTATGTAACATTCGTGAGTCTGAACGTAAGACGTTCATGATTCTAGCCACGTAACGTCCACGGATTATTTAACTCAATTCAGAGGAGTGGCCGTAATAAAAGCTTGTGACAATCACTTCACAATGATAATCGTTTTTTTTTTTACTTGCGTCTGTAAAACATCTACGATTCTAGACGTGTAATGTCCATGATTTTCGTTATGTAACATTCGTGAGTCTGAACGTAAGACGTCCATGATTCTAGCCACGTAACGTCCACGGATTATTTAACTCAATTCAGAGGAGTGACCGTAATAAAAGCTTGTGACAATCACTTCACAATGACAATCGTTTTTTTTTTACTTGCGTCTGTACAATATCTACGATTCTAGACGTGTAATGTCCATGATTTTCGTTATGTAACATTCGTGAGTCTGAACGTAAGACGTTCATGATTCTAGCCACGTAACGTCCACGGATTATTTAACTCAATTCAGAGGAGTGGCCGTAATAAAAGCTTGTGACAATCACTTCACAATGATAATCGTTTTTTTTTTTACTTGCGTCTGTAAAACATCTACGATTCTAGACGTGTAATGTCCATGATTTTCGTTATGTAACATTCGTGAGTCTGAATGTGAAACGTCCCTGATTCTATGTAGATTCATAACGTCCACGAATTAATAGTGTGCCTCAATTCAGTACAGGGATAACGGATGTTTGTGTGACGTCACGTAAAAAAGACGATCGTCTAGAAAAATGAAGTCACAACGAACAGTATTTTTGATTGTCTATTCTACATGGTGTGAAGAAGTAAGGGGAATAGTAGACTCAATCCCTCATGATCCCAAAGTCTCAAGTGGAGGCAAAGTGACGTTACACTGCAGAAGAGTGTCGACCTGTCACTTTGTAAATGTCAAATTGAACAGAAATTCTTACTGCGTTGGCAGCATTGATCAAATTAATTGATACGTAATTTTATAATATCCGTTATTAATTGTTTTGCAAAACCGGCAGTTAAACAATCATCAGTTTAGGTCGCGACATCATGCAGCCGATTTTTGACAAGCCAGCTGCTATTTGTCGTTTCTTACACAACTTTCAGTAAAAAAGCAGAAGAAAATAAATTAACGATAGTATCTTTGATTGTTAGAAAAGGAAAGCCATATTCTTCTCTCGTTGTAATAATATTTACATTCGACGAATGTGTCCTGACAATTTTACGTATGGCAGCTGTCAGTTTTATTGTTTAAAAAATGTACAGTACCGGACAATAAGATCCGGGTACATCATTTGTATAGTGTAAACCTGACGTTTAAAGCATAAACAAGTAATTCTGACGTTCATATCTAACCTCAATAAAAGCTTGTTTTACTAGATTTGTCGAAATACGCACGACGCACAGTGGGCCAGAAGTGAAATCTAGCTGGACAAAATTACTACGATCTTAATAATTGTATATTTATTACCTATTATTTTTTTTATAAAAGAAAACGAATTTGTAAGTTCCAAATTTATATTTACAGACAAAATATATTGTAATATTTGTATGCTAACATTTTTATATATTTTTTAATTACTTTCGCCATCCTCTTGGTCAAAATATTGGCTCTGTTCAGAAGCGATTTCTATTTTAGATGTCGTGGGAGCTATGATAAGATTTTGTATGTCGTGTGTTAATGATGTAAAAGGTTTTTCTGCAAAAGGAGTGATATGAGATATGACTGGATCTGATGAAATTAATAACATATTTAATACGTCTTGCATATTTGCTTTTCTTGAAAATTTCCTTGCGTGTTTTTCTCTGAATTGCTTTAAATGTTTATTTCTCGCTTCCTGGGCTTCTTCGGAAAACATTCCAATAGGTAAAATAGCAGCCTCAATAATATCACTTCCATGAATTAATATTTTGTGCAGAGTTACTGGCATGTAGAACCAAGAATATAATTTCAAGTATAACTGCGTAGTTTCAGAAACATATTTATTGAAGTTTTCCAAGTGAATGGGATATCCAGTACTAATAGTACGAAGAATTACAGAAAATCTTGTAATTATTTCCTCATTAATACCTGTTATGGCAGCAGATTTAGCTGGATTAAGAAAAAATCGGCGAGCAGTATTCCCATCATTTGATGTACCACTTCCTTCTGCTCTCGGTTGATCTACTATTAACCCCATTTCTACCTTACATTTCTTCTTTTCTTTTTGCCATCGCTTGCTTATCGCTTTCACCCCTTACTTGCCATTTTTTGATAGTTAAACGGTACGAAATATGCAGTAAACATTTTAACAACCTTATCCACGCGTGTAGAATGGAAAGGCCAAATTCGAACTTATCGCGATTTACAGATATTGGTTTCAAGGAAGTGTCATTCATTTGTTTCGGTTTAGCACCGCATATATAAGATATTCGTGATGAAGTTCCTGCAACTGCACTGCAAACTTTCCCATCCACCATAGTTAATTGAAATTGGTGTACAATTTGCAATTTTGTGCCATCTAGGTCAACATATGTTGGTTGAAGAGTTTTAATTTGCTGATTAATTTTTTCAACTTCACTTGTTATAAGCTGTGGAGTTTCTTTCTCAAATACTATCTTTATAGGCCGACAAAATCTCGTTGATGAAGGCCTGGGATTGTGCCATATAACTTTGTTAATACAACTTTCTTTATCAACAGCATATATTTGTAATGGCACTAAGCATATTACAAAAATAGCCGAATCGCAGTATTTTAAATCGTTTTCGTCAATTCCTGAATATTTTTGTTTGTATTGCCATTGTCCACTACTTCCATCGCAACCCCACTTAAAAATTGTCGTAATATCCTTACTTGTTGGATAAACTTGGTGGATTACTTCTTCTTGAACTTTGCATAATCTGATTATTGTGTGGTTCAATTTCCTGTGATTCTATTTCAGCGGAAATATCTGTTATTGTTGTAAAATCTTGGTTTGGATACGTTGCAAGTTTAGCTTCTCTTATTTCATTATATGGGGGATATATATTACAATTTCTTCTCTTGGCGCCAAGTCTAATGTTTGTATAGTGTTTTTTTGTCAAATCGTTTTGAATAATCATCGCTAGTGCTTCATTTGCATTATAAGAGATGGGTTTAACTGCAATTTCTTTATAAGCCTTTTTATATTTTGTGGCTCTAGAGGGAGAAGTTTGAGTTATATCTTCTAACACTGTGGCAGCATCTCTTTTACCCATACGTCTTAAAGAAATTTTGGTTGCTTCATAAAGTTCTCCTAGCGTATGTTCCTTAGTCAATTTCTGTACATATCTTCGTTTAGATTTCGTTGAACTTTCTTCAAATTTTTTTTAGGTCTTCCTACCGATGACGTAGAAGGAAGAGCTTCAATTTGTGATTCTACAGACTTATGTATCATATCCAAAAATCTAATTTCCTTGTCCAACCAACTTTCATAGCGTTCTTCAAATCTAGGTTTCATTCTTCTGCAGGACTTCCATTTACTTTGATAATTTGCTTTAAATGATGTTAAACGCTTTTTAATGCGCCTTTTTGTTTCTTCTGCACAATCCGTTAAATTAAATTTTTCTTGCACATAAGTACATAAATCTTCAATCGTTGATTTTCGTGTTTGAAGTAAAATATATAATTCCCGATGCGTTATCATAGGAACGTAACCTGTAAGATTTTTTTTTTTTATAAAAGTGCAATTATGTATGTACAATTGTTATTTCTTATAGCAGTTTAACGAAAGTTTTTTCTACGTAAAAATATTAATTTTAAGACAGGGTAACGCAGGGTTTTTTCAATAACTGAAAAAATCTGTAGCGCATTAATATTATCAGTGATTGTTTACTAGATTAATTGATAAGAGCTAAAACATGCGATGTAATGTAAATAATTGACATTATGGAAACATACCTGTAGCAATATTCTCCTCCATCTTTCAGATGTAGGTACTTATATATAATTGTTAAGTTTTAAAATTATACAGATTTCCGCACGTAACTTTTTCTTCTCTGACCACACTTCAAGAGCATAAAAGCCGAACTATAAGAGTTTAAATCTCGCTCTACCTGAGAATATTTACCCTCTCTAATGCGGGGTTGTAGTTACTGTCCTTCTAAGAATCGATTTACAATTTTGGAATACTATAGTTTCTTATATTTTGTCCAGCTAGATTTGAATTCTGGCCCACTGTGCGACGTGTCAAATTCTTGCCCGGTTTTTAATGTCCGCTACTGTACGAACAATTTAAAATACATAGTATAGTTTTAGACAAGAATTGAAAGAAAGCTAAATAACACAATCGGTTTTAATTTATTGCTAACCATAGTACGAAAATTATAATTTAATATTGGCTGCAGCGCTGCGCTCCCTTCGAATCCGTGAATCTAGTTTTGAAATGTCCATGGCTCCGTAACTCTAGATGTGTAACTTCTGTGACTTCAAACTTGTACGTCCGTGGCTGTAGATGTGTAACGTCCATTGATCTACATATTCAATGTCCATTACTTTAGAAATGTAGCGTCTGCTACTACTGGCGTCAAAAGTTAACGCTCGAAACATGAACATGAGGAACTTCTTTCTTTAATTAATTAATTAATTAATTAAATGATGCACTAAATTTTTACAAGTTAAATGTTACCACGTTTTCTTTTTGTTAAGTTGGTGGCAAGTATCACACCACGATTTGATCTGACAAGCATTACGTCAATATTTACAGTGAACAGCTGACTGTTTACACGCGAAATTAACAGTTTGGTTTCGCGCGGGCCGTGCGAAACACATTAAAATGTAAACGTCCATCGACACACACACACACAACACACCAAAATTCTATTTGTAAGTCGACGCTCATAAATCCTGACGGGTTACGTAACTTGCAGACACTTCTCCGGAGGACCGAACCCCATCGAGGAGACGCCTAAGATGAGCACGAGGACGATGGCGGTGACCCAGTGGAGGATCTTGGCCCACATCAAGGAATTCCTGTCGAAGCTGACCACCGACAAGTCCTTCCAGAACGTCCTCAACAAAGAGTTCGCGCAGCTGCTGCAGAAGATGCAACCGTCGGTGTACGGCAGCGACATCATCAGGAGCTTGGATCACAGCCCGAAAGCGCAGATGGTCGCGGTCGAAAGCGACAAGCCGAAAGCGGACTCGGATTCCGGGATCACTTTGCCGAACGTGCTGAACGGATTGGGGCTTGGGATTACGTTCGGGCAGAAGGAGGAGATTTCCAGGCAGGTCGTGCCCAAGTGGAAGACGGAGAATTTAGTCGTGTCGAAGGTGAGGCTGACTTTATTCGGCGTGTTTGTTTTGTTTTTATCTGGTGTGATTGTACAAGGAGTCACATTGTTGGTTTGTTGTTTTAGTCGAGCATCGTGTGTAGGACGAGGCATGTTATTAGTTCCATAACGACGGCTGAGACGCCCGAGTCTTTGCTGAGGCGAATCGAGGAACTCACGGCGCATATTAAACAGTATCCGGAAGCGAAAAGCAATGCGGTCAAGGTCAGTTGATTATCATTAAGGACTTGCGTTTAAAAGTTTGTAAGCGCGTGTACATTTTTATGCCAAATGATTTATTAACGTTATAGAAATCTCCGTCGTGAGCAATCGCGTAGCTACTTTGAATCCATCTCGACTTTATTACACCGTGTAGTATAGTCTTTATTCACAATCTGATTCTTTACAGAGTATTGTTTTGTCAAGTACCTAGTAGTGTGCTAAAAGGTAAAAAAAAAACTACTTTTGTCAGAGAAATAACAGACACAATACACAAGGTTTAAAGATATATAAAAAAATAAATAAACACAGATCAACTTTTAGAGTCATTCATTCAGAAATTCATTTACAGTGTAATAGGGTTTATTCTATCTAATACAAGATTTAAAGTAGAGGTGAAATTTTTAAAGTTACCATCCGGTGAGCGGTAGATGTTAATTATCACGTGAGAGGTAGAGCTGCCCTCTAATCGGACTCCGGCAGCTTCAAAATCTTTGTCCGAACAGTATGGCGACAAATTAATCGGTATCGCTGAAGTGTTATTTTTAACCCAAATGGCGCAGCCTTTAAAATTTGTACGACAGTAGGAACTGACCAGACTAAAATCATTTATATGACAAACCTCGATTTCAGATTTTCCCAGCCATACTTCATTTAGGCATAAAACATCACAATTTATATCAGTCAACAAGGATTCAAGGTGGAGAACCTTATGTCTTAAACTTCTAATGTTTAGGGACATCATGAATACAGATTTGTCAGATACTATTTCATTTTTATCAAAAAATGTTGGTCTAAAGAAGATTCATTAAGACTTTCTGGATCGTTTAATAATAATAATTATAATAATTTATTTACCTCCATAAGACCAATATATGGTATCGGACATGTCATTTATCAATACATAGATGTACAATTACATAATTACAGTCAGTTATTAAAAAGGAGAATATTATCTAGCTTTTACAAGTAATTCATACATCAAATCGGGTTATTCAAAAACTCGCCGAATGAGTAGTAACATTTATTGATTAATAGTTGCTTTATGGTATGTTTAAATTCTTTTTTATTTAAAGATTTTAAGTTACTTGAAAGTTTGTTATATGCTATCACTGCCAAGTATTTTGGTGACTTTTTGTAAAATGAAAGCTTATGAGGGGGGATTTCTAGTGTAAGTCCATTTCTAGTATTGTAATTATGGTAAGAACTTAGGTTAGTCCATTGAGTCACATTTTCTCTAGCATATAAAAGTAAATTTAGGATGAAAATACCAGTTATTGTTAATATTTGCCAATTTCTGAATAGATCTCGACAGCTGGTTTGATAACTTACGCCTGACATGAAGCGTAGCGCTCTTTTTTGTAATATTAGTACCCGCTCGATACCGTTACCTAGACCCCACGCTATAACTCCATATGATAATAATGTATGAAAATTGGAGAAGTAATAAGTTTTTAAAATAAAATCATTGACAAATCGTTTGAGCTGTTTTAATGAATAGCAAATTGGTGCCAACCTGTTGCATATCATGTCTATATGATTGGTCCATTTACATTTACTATCAATAAGAATGCCCAGAAATTTAGTTTGATCTGCTTGAGCTATACTTCATTTTGATATCGAATTAGTAAACTATGATCGTCATCTTTACATACATTAAAGTTAATGTGGACTGATTTTTCTGTGTTTAGTATCAAATCATTTTCTAGGTAAAATTTTTTTTTAAGGAGTAGATCAGAGTTTGCATTTATAACTGCATGATAGTTGTTTGAGGCCTGAATAAGTAGCGATGTATCATCTGCAAACATCACAGAGTTAGTTAATGGAAAATCATTAGTATACAGTAGATATAAAATAGGTCCAAGAGTAGAGCCTTGAGGAATGCCATGATTTAATACCAGAGAATCAGATTTAGTTCCATTAATTGTGACGTAATGGTGTCTTTCTGTGAGATAGCTCTGAAACCATTGCAATGAGATACCTCGAATACCATACTTATATAGTTTGTTAATTAGTATTTTGTGGTTTACCAGGTCAAACGCCTTACTTAAATCAAGAAATATCCCTAGACTGGTGTTACCTCTGTCCAAATTTACATACAAGTCATCTAGGAATATTAATATGGCTGAAGTTGTTGAGTGGCCTTTGCGAAAACCAAATTGGGATTTGTTAAATAAATTATGCTTCCCTAGGAAACACGTTAATTTTAGGCTCACTATTTTTTCGATGATTTTAGAAAAGCAACTTAATAATGATATCGGTCTATAATTTTTGATTAATTGTCTGGAAGCTGTTTTATAAATCGGTTTTATTTCCGTAATTTTTAATTTGTCAGGAAATGTACCTTGAGTGAAAGAGTTATTTATTATTGCCATTAAGGGGGTAACAATGGCTCTGATACAACGTTTTAACAGAAATGGGCTAATGCCGTCATGTCCCGGAGTAAGATTATCTTTAAAAGTAGCGAGAACATCTAGAATGTCAGTTTCAATTACTGGACCAAGAAAAAAAGAACAATTGTTTTGAATAATATTTGTATGGAAGATGTTTGAGTTGCTGCTGGGCTTAGTTAATGTTTTGGCTACATTATTAAAGTAAGAATTAAAGTGATTTGATATAAGAATTGGGTCAGTTTCTATTTCTAGTTGTTTATATTGAGACAAATATCTTTCGTAGGATTTTTCTTTTTATGAGAACTTATAATATTCCACGCTGTCTTGGTTTTATTTTTGGAATGAAGCATTAGGTCATTACAATAGAGTTGTTTAGCTTTTACAATAACTTTCTTATAGATTTTTTTGTATTCAATATAGTACGCTTTAATCATCTCATCGCCATTTAATTGTATTGTATATAGGTTTTTTAATGTTTTTGATGATTTTTTTATACCAGCTGTTATCCATTTTGGCGTAGTGGATTTTTTATTGTTTGTATATTGTAATGGGAACGCCTTGTTGTAATTTTCCAAAAAAATATCAATGAATTTATTATATTGAGCATTCACACATAAACAATCGATTACTTCATTCCAATCTGTCTGAAATAATAGATTAGTAAATTATATTTGTTTTTTATTTTACGATATGGATTATTTTCGCTAACTGAACTAATATTACTCTGTGAATATATTAATAATTTTTGAGCTGAGTGGTCGGACATACCATTGCAAATAACAGTGCTCTTATATAATTCAGCTGGATATGTTGTGCAGATATTGTCTATGCAATTTTTACCCCTAGTGGGAACATTTATAGTGAGTACGATGAGGTAGGATTTTAACAAATCCTTTGTTTTATTTAGCTCGGGAAATGCTTGCAAGAAATTGATGTTGAAATCGCCGCAAATGATAATGTGGTCATATTTAATTGTATTGATAATTTCTAAGGTTTCATTTAGCTTGGTTTTAAATATTTCATAGTTACCATTATTACTTCTGTATATAGTTAAGATAATGAAATTGGTATTATTTATGTTGAACTTGGTTGCTCTGCATTCAAAATGTAGCTCAGTGGACAAACCCGTTACAGAGTCTATATTTTCACCCTGTAGATGATTTCTAGCTAGAATGGCAACTCCACCATGAATATGTAATTTTCTACTATAGTGATTTACAACATAGAAGCCATTTAAAAAGAATGAATCAATATTATCACTTACATACCAATGTTCACTCAAGCATAAAATGTCACAGTGCGTATCGTTTAAAAAAATTTCCAGCTCTTCAATTTTATTACTAAGACACTGAATGTTTTGATGTATCACATCACATATCATATCATCACATCACATATGCTATTAGAGCAAGTTCTAAATGAATCCTTTAAGTTTATATTAATCACAGCGTTATTCTGGCCAATGCGGCTCTTTAATTTGTTTATAATCACCTCGCACAGTTTATATTTTCCAACTCTATTGAGATGAAGGCCGTGTTTAGTAAAATCGTTTCTTTTTAACAGGCTATTTAAATCTAAAAGACTAACATTATTTTTTGTTGCTGATAGGGCATTTATAGTGTTAAAAATTTGGACATTCTTGTTATAGATGAAGGAATTAAAATTATCATGTAAGTCATAACGGTAAAGTTGTGTAGTCACTATTAAATTAGTATGACAACAGCTTTTATGTAAATGTTCGATATCTTTGCGTATGTTGTAGTCAACTGCACCTAGTATAAAATTAATAAAATCATATCTAACGAATAGAAGACAGTTTGTTCGTTATCGTGGAAAATGCTCAAGTACTACGTGTGGTGTTCCCCAATGATCAGTACTTGGTCTTACTTTGTTCTTACTGTATATAAATGATATTGATAAATGTGTATCTAACGAAAAGATATTATTGTTTGCGAACGATACAACACTACTAACTCGTGATGCTGATTCAATAAATGGAACTGCTATTTTTATGAATGCCGTAACTCAAATTAAAAACTGGTTTACCAATAATAAGCTCAGCTTGAATGGAAACAAAACACAGTTTGTGCTGTTCTCCCTAAGAAATACTAGCAACATCAAGATAACAAATTTCACAAATACAAAATGTATCAAATACCTGGGTATATATTTAGATTCTACTTTACAATGGGGTGAACATATCAATTATCTTGCAAATAAACTTGCCACGGTTACATATCTTTTACGTAATCTAGTTAAACCTGTTCCCTTAAGTACCTTAATAGCGGCTTATTACGGTATTTTTCACTCTGCCATGTCATATGCTATAATGGTATGAGGACATTGTCCCGATGCTAAAAGAATTTTCCTGCTTCAAAAGAAAGCTATTCGCATATTAGACGGCATTAGATATAGAGACAGCTGCAAACCTTCTTTTAAAAAACTTAATATCTTAACGTTTCCTTCGTCATATATACTTGAATGTTTGATTCATATAAAATTGAATGCCAATATGTACTTACAATGATCACTTGTCCATTCACAACCACAACACTAGACACAATTCTGACATTGTACTGCCACAACATAGACTAAATAAATTCCGAAATGGAAGTAATTATTTTGCAATAAAATTTTTTAATATTCTGCCGCCCGAAATAAGAGCAACTCCATTTCTGCAATTTAAAAATATCATCAAGAATTATTTAATAAAAAATACTTTCTACTCGATTGAAGAATTTCTCCAGCATACTTACACTGCCTAGTATATTTTTTATACAATATGCATTTATGCAATGTATTTTGCTTTTATATTTTATATTCTATATTGTATTGTTTGACTTATGATATACCTTGTGTATTAATAAAGCATTATTCAGAAAAATTTGCTTGATGTCTTTCTTAAACGAATCTCTGTTTGCATTAGTTTTGACTGATTGTGGGAGTTTATTAAAGATTTTAATTCCCACATAAAACTAGTTCCTTTTGCGAAGAAAGTGGTTCGATGTGCAGGAACTCGTAAAGCTTTAGCATTTCGGGTATTATAAAATTCATTAACATCATCATTAGTTAAAAGTTTGTCGTGATGATCATATACGAATAGCGCAAGGTTATGCATGTATAAGGAGAAAAATGTCATGATTCCTAACTCCTGAAAATAGGGTCCACAATGATCATTCCATTTGGCATCGGCTATTAGCCTTACAATTTTTTTCTGAATAAGAAACAATCTATTTGCACTTCTTGAGTTACCCCATATTATAATTCCGTATTCTAAATGAGAGCTTACATGAGCATTATAGTACATTAAAAGAATGTCGTTAGTTACGCTTTTTTTTTCCAGGTTAAGAAGTGCATGTTTAGTCTTCCAGCAATACTATTCACGTGATCATCCCAGCTTAGATTACTATCCACCAACAGACCCAGAAATTTGGCAACTGACTGAGTTGGGATTGAATTAGTGCCACATTTTACTAACAAATTTTCATTTGAAAGTAACGAATTCCTAATGGAGAACTGCACAATGACGGATTTCTTAACATTGAGATGCAGTTTATTATCAGAACACCAATCATGCACGGTCTTGGACATTTCATTGCACACACTGATTAAATCTTGTCTTCCCTCCGTATTTATAACCGTCGTAGTGTCATCGGCGTATTGGCAAAGTTTTACAAGTCCATTTCCCAATGAAGAATGATTCATGCAAAGATCATTACTATATAGTAAGAACAAAAGAGGAGATAAGATGCCTCCTTGAGGGACACCATTATTAATAGTTGCGAATTGCGATCTGAAATGTGCTCTCTTTATTCTATTTGAATCATGTTTAACTTCAACGAATTGTCGACGGTTAGATAAATAAGACGTAAGCCAATCTAATACAGGACCGTTAATACCATGTTCTTGTAATTTATGCCTCATTATTTTATGGTCTAGTACATCGAAGGCCCTTGAGAGATCGAATAATATTCCCGCTGTTGTGTCATTATTATCAAGACAAGTGATAATGTGGTCAATAACATCATATTGATGGTATTTCTACCTTTTCTGAAACCATGATGATTTTCACTTAACAAATCGTGTTTTTCTAAGAAGTTCAGGACTCTAATATACATGAGTCTATCAATAGTTTTTGCAAAAACAGATAGATTAGCTATTGCTCTATAATTTTCGACATTTGTAGAATCGCCTTTTTTGTGTACAACGATTATTCTAGTGGATAGGAGCAAGTTTTGAATGATATCCGTTAAAGGAATGGCTAAGAGCTCTGCTACATGGCCGACTATGAAGCAAGGCACTCCGTCAGGACCCTCAGACTTGGAGATTTTTTTCAATACATGAGCAACCTGATTTGTTGTTACTTTTGGCAAAAACAGAAAATAGTGGTGCAGAAACCGGACTTAATTTTTCTTCATTTGTCAAGTTAATTGCGATATTACTGTAACTAAAATGGTCATTAAATTTATTATTATTATTATTGGATCCGTTATAATTTCTTGACCTGTTTTTAAAGAGAGTTCAGTTTTTTTTATACGCAGTTAGATCCGAATTTATAAGGTTCCAGCAAGCTTTAGTGATGTTCCTAGAATTCATTAATCGATCGGCATTGGCTTTTTGTAATTTAAAGTTATATGTTTTTTTAAGTTCCTTGTATTTATTTAACATATTTGCACTCCCAATGTTTTTGTACGACCAATAAAGACCTTTTAGTTCATCTGACAATTGTTTTACCTCCACACTTATCCAAGTATTTTTGTGATTTTTTTTATTCAATTTTTTTGTAAGCTTAGGAAAAGCATTATCCATATATTGTACAAAAATGCTTATAAAATTATTATACTTTTCATCCACTGAGGAAGCAGCGAACACGTTAATCCAATTTTCATTCATCAGTAAGTTGAAAAAAGTATAAAAATTTTGCTATGAGAATTGTCGTATAACAATACATTTGTAACCTATGCATTTTCTTCTCATCGATAGTTTCCACTGTAGATATAGTTTTATATACATGCTCCAAGTTTTGCTTGATATTATCTGCACTGTTTTGAGTACTAATACATGCTTCATTATTTTTTTATCTCTCAATTTTGTGATTTCAGATTTTAGAGTTGAAGTATCTGACGTTTTACTGATATCCAAATCCAGTATTTCTTCTATGTCGAAATCACTTACGCTGTCTTTATCGTTATAATTTAGATTTCCTAAAATGGTATCTTTTCGTTGTTAGTTTTTCTTTCGGTCTGGGTATAACAGTTTGTAATTTTTAAATTTTGCTTGTCGTTAAGTTTAGTTACAACCTCATTGATTATTTTTGATTTTGCCTCTACTTCTATTTCTAGTTGACGTATTTTAGTTCTTAATTAATATTAGATTGTTTTAGATCCTCAATTTCATATCCAGTCGGTTTTTCTGATCACGATAGTACAACGTCCATGATGCCAGACGTTTATCGTCCAAGATTCTAGATGTTTATCGTCCATGATTCTAGATGTTTATCGTCCAAGATTCTAGACGTTTATCGTCCATGATTCTATAATTAATAGGTATTTATACGTCTCATTACCTACGTCCCAACCTTGATTGTATGACTAGAGTAATGAAGGTTGTATGTTTAGAGTTATGGACGTTGTATGTCTAGAGTAAACATTGTACATCTAGAGTTGGTGATGTAAAAATACGGTATTTTAAAATACTGGGTCATAACGTACGGAGGATATTGAAAGGGTGAATAGAACATTAAAAAATGAGGTAACCTTATCATGTACATTTTTTTCCAATAGTCAATAATAAATTAATTATAAGGCCCTTCTGGAATAACGACTCGACTTCCATAGAGTAAACAGTTACGATAGGCTGACAGTTGCTTTTGCATGTTTTTATATGGCTTGAATTTATCACAGTCCATTTGTTTTGACCAACCATGCATCACAGAATTTAACACTTTCGATAGCACTGGGTCCTTTAATGTCATTTACGCAACGTCTTGGGCACTTAATAGAGGTTCCGGCAAACTTTCTGACATCAACACATCTCCTAACATTTGTTCCGCACAATTGGGTGTTTCTATTAATGGCAGCCAACTTAATCCATCTACATTCCCAATCTTTTTTCCTGACACATGTATGAGCTCATGCACTCAAAAGCAAATTCCATCACAGCATTCTGGATGATAATACTTCTGAAGTTGGTTTATGTCTTCCTAAGATACCAAGCAGGGATCGATGGTCAGTTTTCATTACAAATTTTCTTCCATATATACGTTGTTCACAAATTAAAAAACCACCACCTGCTCTGCTGCATTATGTTGGTATAAAACATTATCAAGTAGCAAAGTTGGCGCAAAGTTTTTGAAGTTTCATGCAAAAGTAATTTCTCAAATCAATTTTATTAATACATTGTTTACATTTATATTCATTTTAACAAGCCATTTCAATGCCTCGAAAGCAGAAGAATATTTTAAATGCCAAAATGTTACCAAATTTCTAACTAAGACACTGATGTCATTTGTTTCTTTTTAAAGTAAATTCTGGCGGTTTAGGTAACTTCCTAAGCGTAAGTTTCATAAAAGTCGATTAAATTTAATCATTGATTAAGAATAATCATTCTTATACTTTCAGCACATGTAACCATAGCAACGTTTACTTTTAACGCTTGATTAAATTTAAGTAACGTTTGTGAAATCCATCATAAAACTTTTATGTTTAACATTTTTTGATATGTCTAATAATAAAATGCGTAGGTACCGTTCAAAATAGAAACAAAAATCCTGTACAATGTCGGTGATTCTAGACATACAACGTCCATTACTCTAGACATACAACAACCATTACTATAGACTCTAGACGTATAACGTCCATGACTCTAGACGTACGACGTCCGTGACGTTAATTTTAACTTGTGACGATATTTCATGATAAAATATGGTTATAATACAGTATAAAATATTTTAGAATACCGTATTTTTACATTACTAACTCTAGATGTACAATATCCATGACTCTAGACATAATGTCCATTACCCTATCTAGACTCTAGACGTATAACATCCGTAACTCTACAGTTCTTGTAAACTTCCAGCCAACTTACGTCATTAACGACGTTAAACCGGTACCAACTGAACTCAAGATGTAACTTACGATGTATTCGTTGAAATTCAGTAACATTTTGTTACTACAAGATTTTGAAAACGACAGTGTTGCCACCGCTTCAATTATCACTAACGTCAGCGATGTACAGGGTGGGCCAAATTTGACACTTTTAATAGGAAACACCTGTTTTCTCATGTCGTATGCCCGTCTTTTGGTGGATTGAAGAGACTTCGTTTTTCTTATTATTTATTTCTTTACACTACACTTACACTTATTAATTTGAAATATAAAACGAATGAGTCGAATCAGTGTGATTCGAATAAGTTAAATTGAAAGAATGAAAAAACAAGTAAAGTAGAAAGATGAATGTGTTTGAATGACTATATATGAATGTCTGAATGTTAACGAATATAATGTTCGTTAAAACTAAGAGTTGTGGTTTTTATATCCTTAGCGTGGATGATGCAGCGTGGGGGTGAGTACGTGATACCTCATCATCCCTTAGCCTGACTACATAATATTTCTCGTTTACGACACGTAACAAATATCCTGGATGTCTTCCTTTCTTAACAATAGAAATCTATGTGCGAATACTAGTCAATTTTGGATCTAGGTTTTACAAAAGGAACGTTTTCTACTAATGTTCAAGAAGGTAATAAAAGTATCCTTTCTGAAATTTTGACTATAGTGAGCTGAAATTAAGAATGCAAATGGTATTGACGATATCTTATAGATATCTCTTAGAAATACAGGAAATCTCTTAAGTAATAAAAAAATGACGTGACAGTTGAGCAAAAGTCTCGCGGACTGTGCAGGTAAACGTAATAATCGTAATAATCAGACGTAATAATCAGACGTAAAAAATCAGTAGTTTGGGGTAGCATTTTAAATTAGATAGGAATACCTAGAATCGAGGGATAACTTGATCATACTCTAATCTAACATCTAATTAATTAAAAAGAAATAGAATTATGTATTTACTTAATTAAATGAATTAAAAACTAATTAATCTATAATAAGGTGATGGGTACACGACACTCAATTGCTTCAATTAACTAAAATTTAGAGGCCCGGTTGTATAAAGCCTTTGTCAACTTTAACAACGAATTAAGTTAATGTTAAATACGGCTGCCATTGTCAAGTGTTGCATAAAAAACATTTACCAGAATTTAACGCATTGTTAGTTGACTTTATGTCAAACGCATGCTAATTAAATATTTGTGTTGTATAAAACCAATGTTAAAGTTAACTCTGAGTTAAACGCCTTATAAGTCTTCGATTTGCTAATCAAAGACCAACTTTCAATTAATGTATTGTTAAGTGTTTGCATGAGCTAACGAAAGAACATATTTTTTCTGGTTCACGTATTAATTGATCGGTGGAAGCATACAAGTGCCAATTAAAAGATAGGTAAGTATGTAGAAAAAATTATAAAACTTGATTTTAATGATTTGGTAGTTAGGTATGTTACAGAAAATGTCTATCTCGAGCTTATCTTCTTTAAGTGATGTTAAAGAAGTTTTAGTAGCAGCAGCAGTAGTTCGTCGGCCAAGACTTTTTCGTCGTCCAAGGCGTTTTCTCATCAGACGAGACCCCTTTGACATATATGACGATGAAGAATTTAATTCAAGATTCAGGATCAATAAAATTACCTTCGATGAATTATATTTATTAATTGGTGTTCAGTTAGAGCCACTTACACAAAGAAATCAATCCATTTCAGCTAAATTACAGCTTTTGATTACCCTGCGTTTTCTAACAACAGGATCCTTTCAGCAAGTACTTGCAGATCATTGCTAAGGTGTGTTATCAAATGGCAGCACTGAAACCTCGTTACATATATATGTCAAGAAATGAACGAGAAAGACATGAAATTAAAACTTGCTTCCATAACATCCAAGGATTTCCTAAAATAATAGGTGCGATAGATTGCACACACATCAAAATATGTTCTCCAGGTGGTGAACATGCAGAACGCTTCCGAAATAGAAAGGGATACTTCTCTATAAGTGTTCAAATTGTGTGTGATGCTAAGTTAAAAGTAAGAAATATTATTGCTCGTTGGCCAGGCTCTCTTCACGATGCTACCATCTTTAATGACTCTCCACTGTGTGCCGATTTAACTGCAGGAAATTTTGGAACAGATTATATACTAGGTGACAATGGTTATCCTTGTAAAAGCTACTTGTTAACACCACTTCTGAATCCAGTTAATCACAGCGAAAGAGCTTATAATGCAGCACATAGATCTACGAGAAATTCTGTTGAGCGTTGCTTTGGAGTTTTAAAGCGACGCTTTCCTTGTCTATCCAAAGGTTTAGACATAAAATTACAAACAACACTACATGTTATCATTGCCTGTGCAGTGTTACACAATATATGCATCCTGAAAAATGATGAAATTAATGACAATGGTCTACGTGAAGATGTATACGAAGAAGAACCTGAACTGCAAATTGCAAACAATATTGAAAATACTGCAGTTCGCACAGTATTAATTACTACAGTTTTTGCAATTAATTAAATACAACAGCTCAATTTTAATAATGTCTAATTTAAATTTGATAGGGTAAGAGTGACACTGCTTTGCATACAGTGGTTGGTATAAAGTTTGAAAATTTTGATTTTAAATTTTCTAAAGTGTTTACGACAATTGCAAGAATTGATACTATCAAAACTTCACTACTACCACAAACACTTAATTTTCATATTTTCAAAACTCTATGCCAATCACTCTAACAGTGGGTAGCACTGTCACTCTTACCCTTAACTGTTTTTTCTTAATTCTAACTTCTAGATTATGTAATTGCCTTTTTGATTTTAATTCGAAACAAGCTATTTCATACTTTTTCTTGAAATACAGTTTCTTATAATCTAAAGGTTTTTTTCTTTTGACTTGCTTCTTTGACGATTGAGGCTGAAGATCAGGTCCCTGTCGTTCGAATGCAGACTCTGCTTCAAATTCGAGTGGAGGTCCTGGTTGAAGCGCAAGCACAGGTCCTGTTACACGGTCGACTGCAGATTCTGTGTCAAGCTCAATAGGCACTAAAATAAACAAAAATAAATATTAAAAAAAAATTAAAACGGAAATATTACCATCAGCAAAATAGTTTGCTACATCATCAAATGCATTTGTGAGGGGTTGCATTAAATTAAAAGTATCCATACTTACCCTTGCAACAATATCCACCAACAAATGATTTTCCTTTATTGTGAAATTTGGTGTTCTTTTTTGATCCATTTTTTATGACAAATAACTATAAATTATTAATTCAAACAGCAAGCACAAGCAAACATAAATCACCAAATTATAGATTATAGATTCAAATATGATTCAAAGAGCGGCAGTTGATGGACCAATCATACCAACTGCTAATCGGTATACGAAAAAGTTGCTAAACTCATGTGTCAAATCGTTGTCAGACGCATGTCAGCTAACATAGGATTTATAACGGTTTATAAAACAGCTTAAAATTTAATTCAATGTTAACTTATTGTTAGAATTAACGTATTGTTAGCTGATATAGAACTTAACATGGCTTTATACAACCGGGCCAGAGTGTAGTCGGTTTTTCTGATCACGATAGTACAACGTCCATGATTCTAGACGTTTATCGTCCAAGATTCTAGATGTTTATCGTCCATGATTCTAGACGTTTATCGTCCAAGATTCTAGACGTTTATCGTCCATGATTCTAGATGTTTATCGTCCAAGATTCTAGACGTTTATCGTCCATGATTCTAAATGTACAATGTCACGTTCAGATAAAAAAAAAATTGTTTCAGCGTTCCAGCACAGCGTAAAGTTGTAGCGCTTTAAATTACCTGAACTTGATTTAAATCTAAAAATGTAGTTTTTTTTTTTCGATACCGATTTTAAAGTTATTTATCGATAAATTTATTTGAACATGAAATTGTTTGCGGTGCCGTGTTTCATGGAAAATTAATTTGTTGCAGGACGGTGCCATTCGTTTGCTGCTGACGGTCCGAAACGGCGCCAAAGACGTCGAAGTAAAATCGACGCAAACGATCCGATTATGTAGTTGTAAACCGATTTAATTCGACCTCGGTCCGTGTGTTGAGAAAAACTCATTCATTACCTCTTAAAATAGTCTAACATCGAGCTAAGTTATTTAGACCTCGGTACGTGTACGATTTCAACTACTGCGTAATCTAAAAATGTAATTTTTTTTTGTTTGAACAAATAATTATTAATTTCTGCACAATACCGATTTTAAAGTAATTTCTCGATAAATTCTATTTCTATTAAAGAGAGATATTTATTATTCTTGTAGTCCTTGTAGTTACCACTATTTATTAGTTTTAAGAGAACGTCTTGTTTTTTTTATTTATTTACTTTCTTTGACTACGCACGCCGTGAGACGAATTTCCTTTCAGTGTTTTTTTTCCTTCTCTTGTTTAATTGGCGTGTAATTAAATCGTTTTGGAAAATGTATTGTACGTGACGTAATGTCATCACTTCACCTACGTGATAATCAATTCAAACTAAGCAAAGAACTCTAATAAAGTTTTGTTCTAAAGTATGATGTATTTCGACCTCGGTCCGTGTGTTGGGAATAACTCTACGCCTAGAGCTAATTTATTTAGACCTCGGTGCGTGTACTAATGCATAATCTGTAATGAATTCTAAAAAATTGTGAAAAGTATACTTTTGTTGCTGGGCGACATTTTTTGAAATTCGGTTTGGTAAAAATATCTACGCATAAAAAATGAAAACGATCGGATTAGTTATGGACTGATTTATTTCGACCTCGGTCCGTGTGTTGAAAAAACTCATTAATTGGCTCTTAAAGTAGTCTGGCTTCGAACTGATTTATTTAGACCTCGGTTCGTGTACGATTTCAACTACATACTGCCTAATCCACAGTAAATTTTAAAAAATTGTGAAAAATATACTTTTAAAAAGCTATTGTTTGCCGAGCAACACTTTTTAAAATTTGGTTTAGAAAAATTATCTCATAAAAAAATTGAAAACTATTCAATCAGTCATTTATTTATCAGTGATTTATTTCGACCTCGGTCCGTGTGTTGGGAAAAACTCGTTAATTGGCTCTTAAAATAGTCTAGTTCCGAGCTGATGCATTTAGACCTCGGTTCGTGTAAGACTAAACTTGTCTTATTACATCTATTCCATTGTTTCTTTTTTTTACCAATTAAGACTTACTGATTGTGGGTGAATGTAAAACTTACCTCTACGGTTGATTGCGATCATTTTCTGCATGTCGAAATAATAGCAACGCTTGTCAAATAAATCGGATTTATCAATATCGCAATATTTTTTTTAATTTTAAAGTTCATCTAATCATTTATCCGTTCACCTAATAATCAATTCAAACTAACAAAAACCGTTTTTCCTGAATACGTGTTTTGTAATTTTCAGAATTTTAAAAAATTTAATCTCGAAAAGTGTTCAAAATGACCCCCGTTGACTTCTAAACATATTCTAGCGTGCTTCAAAAGAGACCTACGTAGTTGCCTACGCGTAAAAAATGCAAACGATCCGATTATGTAGTTATAAACCGATTTAATTCGACCTCGGTCCGTGTGTTGAGAAAAACTCATTCATCGACTCTTGAAATAGTCTAGCGTCGAGCTAATTTATTTAGACCTCGGTACGTGTACGATTTCGACTACTGCGAAATCTAAAAATGTAGTTTTTTTTTTTCTTTGAACAAATAATTATTAATTTCTGCACGATACCGATTTTAAAGTAATTTCTCGATAAATTTATTTGAACATGAAATTGTCTGCGGTGCCGTGTTTCATAGGAAATTAATTTGTTGCAGGACGGTGCCGTTCGTTTGCTGCTGAGGGTCCGAAACGGCGCCAAAGACGTCGAAGTAAAATCGACGATCAACGAAGCGCTCGCCATCCTCGGTCACACGAACCCCCTGCCCCGTCGCGGCATCCGAATCCTATCGATAGACGGGGGTGGCATCCGCGGACTGTTGGTGATAGAAATGTTGAAGAAGCTCGAGAGCCTGACGGGGCAGCGCGTGCACGAGATGTTCGATTTCATCTGCGGGGTCAGCACGGGCGCGATCCTCGCATGTTCTTTGGGTAAACGCGATCAACTCGTTTCACCCTCCCCCTAATTCTAATCAGAGCTTGCGCGTCGCAGGTATTTTACAGAAGGACCTCGACCAACTCCAGAAGAACTACAAGAAGCTGAGCACGCAGATTTTTACACAGTCGACCTTCAAGGGGACGAGCAGTTTGGTGTGGAGCCATTCGTACTACGACACCGCGCTGTGGGAGCGGCTGTTGAAGCAGGAGTTGGGCGACGAGGCCCTCATCAGCACGTCGAGGGATTCCAAGATTCCTAAGGTTCGTGAAACGCGAGGCGCGCGTTTTTTTTTGGGTTCGTTCAAATGTTGGATTGATTCGGGCCTTTACTTGATGAAAATTTATATCCATATTGAGAAAAACTCATTCATTACCTCTTAAAATAGTCTAATATCGACCTAATTTATTTAGACCTCGGTACGTGTACGATTTCAACTACTGCGTAATCGGTAATAAATTTTTTAAAATGTGAAAAAATATACTTTTAGAAAACTATTGTTTGGCGGGCAACAATTTTTTTATTCGGTTTGAAAAAGTACCCACACGTAAAAAGCGCAAACGATCCCATTCGTTGTAGACTGATTTCTTTCGACCTCGGTCCGTGTACGATTTCAACTACTGCGTGATTTACAGTAAATTAAAAAAAAAATTGTGAAAAATATGCTATTTTGTTGATTCTTTTGCTTGTGTAGGTGGCGGTCGTGTCTGCGGTCGTAAACCACGAGAAGGTCTCCGCTTTTATTTTCCGGAACTACTCGTTGCCTTGGCGCGTGCGCTCGCAGTACCTGGGGAGCTGCGACTACCAGATTTGGCAGGCGGCGCGGGCCTCCGCGGCCGCCCCCACTTACTTCGAGGAGTACAAGTTAGGGAACTTGTTGCATCAAGTGAGTCCCGTTCCTTTCGGTTTGCTTCTCATTCTGCCCCCAACTATTTTTTGTTCGTTAATGTTGTAGGACGGTGGTATTTTAGTAAACAACCCGACGGCGGTTGCGATCCACGAGGCCAAACTCCTGTGGCCCGAGAGCCCCATTCAGTGCGTCGTGTCGTTCGGCACCGGGCGGACTTTAAGCAGCGTCGAGTCCGTCGGTGATAAAAACGACGTGAACGTCTCGTCGTGGAAGAATAAATTCATGAAGATCTTAGACAGCGCCACGGACACCGAAGGTGCGTTCGCCCTTTTAATCTCGTGGTTTAATTTAAAGAGAAAAAAATTAATAATTTGCAGCGGTCAATACGATGTTAAACGATTTGCTCCCGAGCGACGTTTACTACCGTTTCAATCCGTACCTGACGGAGATGCTGAGCATGGTGGAGATCGACCCGAACAAACTGGAGCGGCTCGAGAGGGACGCCGTCATGTACCTGAGGAGGAACGAGGACAAGTTCCAGAGGGCGGCCAAGTCGCTCTTGGAGAAGCGAAACCCCACGCAGAAGCTGATGGATTGGGTCAACCTGAAGAGAGAGACGCTCAAGTGATTTTAACGGCGGCGGCGGCGGCGGTGGCGGAATCGTTTGCATTGTGATATTATTATTGAAGGTACAGTTTTTTTAATTTTATATCGAATTCTTCGCCGACTTTATTATTATTACTAATATTTTTATAGTTCTATTAAAGAGAGATATTTATTATTATTGTAAGACTCCTTGTAGTTACCACTATTTATTAGTTTTAAGAGAATGTCTTGTTTTTTTATTTATTTACTTTCTTTGACTGCGCACGCCGTGAGACGAATTTCCTTTTTCCTTCTCTTGTTTAATTGGCGTGTAATTAAATCGTTTTGGAAAATGTATTGTACGTGACGTAATGTCATCACTTCACCTACGTGATAATCAATTCAAACTAAGCAAGGAACTCTAATAAAGTTTTGTTCTAAAGCATCCGGACTGACGTATTCCGACCTCGGTCCGTGTGTTGGGAATAACTCTGCGCCTAGAGCTAATTTATTTAGACCTCTGTGCGTGTACTAATGCATAATCTGTAATGAATTCTAAAAAAATTGTGGAAAGTATACTTTTGTTGCTGGGCAACATTTTTTGAAATTCGGTTTGGAAAAAATATCTACGCATAAAAAATGAAAACGATCGGATTAGTTACGGACTGATTTATTTCGACCTCGGTCCGTGTGTTGAGAAAAACTCATTAAGGGGATTCTTTCAAGCAGAAATCAATGCATTTTTTGTCGGCGAATTGTGGCTTTCGTTATGAATAAAACTTTCTGAAAAAAATATATGTGATTTAAGTAGTGATGATCGAGGTACCTTGACGCATAGTATTAAATGCAAGTAGGGTTTTCCAAAAAAATCCAAACCTTCAATAAATTGGCTCTACTGTACAACGCTGTAGTGAAGTGAACTATGCACGTTTTAAGAAAATAGTGGTCCACAGCCTTTGTTTTACATGTCCTTGATATGTTGGTTAAATTTAAATTGTATTGATTAATTACAACTTCCGTAATTCGTTGACAAAATTGTGCTGCAAAACGGAGTCGGCATAACGCTATCCCTTGCATGCGGTCTCTGTCGGTCTCTGCACCTGCAACGGGCGGCGGGCAATCACTGCTTAAATCACATATATTTTTTTCAGAAAGTTTTATTCATAACGAAAGCCACAATTCGCCGACAAAAAATGCAAAACATTGCATTGATTTCTGCTTGAAAGAATCCCCTTAATTTGCTCTTAAAGTAGTCTGGCTTCGAACTGATTTATTTAGACCTCGGTTCGTGTACGATTTCAACTACATACTGCGTAATCCACAGTAAATTTTAAAAGATTGTGAAAAATGTGCTTTTAAAAAACTATTGTTTGCCGAGCAACACTTTTTAAAATTTGGTTTGGAAAAAATATCTCATAAAAAAAATGAAAACTATTCAATCAGTCATTTATTTATCAGTGATTTATTTCGACCTCGGTCCGGTGGTTTTGGGAAAAACTCGTTAATTGGCTCTTAAAATAGTCTAGTTCCGAGCTGATGCATTTAGACCTCGGTTCGCGTAAGACTAAACATATCTTATTACAGCTATTCCATTTTTTCTTTGTTTTACCAATTAAGACCTACTGAGTGAACGTAAAACTTACACACTAAATTTTAAAAAAATGTGAAAAATATGCTTCTAAAAAACTATTGTTTGGCAACATTTTTTAAAATTCGGTTTGGAAAAAATATGTACACATAAAAAATGAAAACGATTCAATCAGTGGTGGACTGATTTATTTCGACCTCGGTCCGTATGTTGGGAAAAACTCATTAATTTGCTCTTAAAATAATCTAGTTCCGAGCTGATGCATTTAGACCTCGGTTCGTGTAAGACTAAACATGTCTTATGACAGCCATTCCATTGTTTTTTTTTAACCAATTAAGACCTACTGATTGTGAGTGAATGTAAAACTTACCTCTACGGTTGATTGCGATCGTTTTCTGAATGTCGCTTTTCAAGAATACGTTTTGTAATTTTCAGAATTTTTAAACGTTATCTCAAAAGGTGTTCGAAATGACCCTATTGACTTCTAAATACATTCTAGCGCGCTTCAAAAGAGACCTGTGTAGTTGCCTACGCGTAAAAAATGCAAACGATCCGATTATGTAGTTATAAACCGATTTAATTCGACCTCGGTCCGTGTGTTGAGAAAAACTCATTCATTGACTCTTGAAATAGTCTAGCGTCGAACTGATTTATTTAGACCTCGGTACGTGTACGATTTCAACTAATGAATGCCTAATCCGTAATGAATTTTAAAAAATTGTGAAAGTATACTTTTAAAAACAATTGTTTGCCGGGTAACATTTTTTTAATTCGGTTTAAAAAATATCTACACATAAACGATGCATGCCAACGATCCGATTAGTTATGGACTGATTTGTTTCGACCTCGGTCCGTGTGTTAAACTTAATCTCAAAAGGTGTTTTTTTAAAATTCGGTTTGTAAAAAATAACTACACATAAAAAATGAAAACGATCGGATTAGTTATGGACTGATTCATTTCGACCTCGGTCCGTGTGTTGAGAGAAACTCATTCATTGACTCTTGAAATAGTCTAGCTTCGAGCTAATTTATTTAGACCTTGGTGCGTGTACGATTTCAACTACTGCGTAATCCGTAATAAATTTTTAAACATGTGAAAAAATACACTTTGGCGGGCAACATTTTTTTATTCGATTTGAAAAAGTACCCACACAAAAAATGCAAACGATCCCTAATTTATTTCGACCTCGGTCCGTGTACGATTTCAACTACTGCGTAATTTACAGTAAATTTTAAAAAGTTGTGTGAAAAATATGCTTTAAAAAACTATTGTTTGCCGGGTAACACTTTTTTTTAATTCGGTTTAAAAAAAATATCATGCATGCAAACGATCCGATTAGTTACGGACTATGTTACCAACACGTAATCCGCGACATTAAGCGCAATCGCGAATTGCGCGCGAGCAAATGTTTTTTCATTCTTTCGCGTGTTTTATTTTGTGTTATGTTAATTCTTTAGTTGTTACAAACAAACACATAGCCACGCTGCATCATGTACCGTTCGCAGTTCTCAGAACAAGCGACCCGCCCGGCCAATCACAGGCCGCCGTTCAAGTTCAACTTTTTTCACACACTTCCCACGGTACGATTCTTTTCAAACTTTGCCGCAAGCTTTAACGTTCCTTGGACAACATCTATGCAAAAATTCAGCCCGATCGTACCGCCGGAAAAAAAGCTATACCGCCGGAAGTGCTTCCACACTTCCGAGCCATTTTCCTCACATTTCCGCCGGATAAAACCCGACTTGTCACGCATCAAATTGAAGACCTTTTATCCGTCTATCTGCCTGCACAATCAAAAACATCGCTCGCGGTTGATATAAGAAAGATGCACCGTTTTTTGTGTTTCGCCATTGTTTCGACCTCGGTTCGTGTGTGTTAAACTTAATCTCGAAAGGTGTTCAAAATGACCCCCGTCGTTTGCTAAACGCATTCTAGCGCGCTTCAAAAGAGATCTAGTTGCCTTGGAACACCTTTTGAGATAGAGTTTAAAAATTGCCACAAGCTTTAGCGTTCCTTGGACAACATCTATACAAGAATTCAGCCCGATCGTACCGCCGGAAAAAAAGCTATACCGCCGGAAGTGCTTCCACACTTCCGAGCCATTTTCCTCACATTCCCGCCCGATAAAAGCCGGCATGTCACGCATCAAATTGAAGATCTTTTATCCGTCTATCTGCCTGCACAATCAAAAACATAGCTCGCTGTTGATATAAGAAAGATACACCGCTTTTTGTGTTTCGCCATTGTTTCGACCTCGGTCCGTGTGTTAAACTTAATCCCGAAAGGTGTTCAAAATGACCCCCGTCGTTTGCTAAACGCATTCTAGCGCGCTTCAAAAGAGATCTAGTTGCCTCTGAACACCTTTTGAGATAGAGTTTAAAAATTCTGAAAATTACAAAACGTGTATTCTTGAAAAGCGGTTTGCTTCAGTGGACTTTTTTTTTTAGTTTGAATTGATTTTATTGGGCGAACGGATAAGTGATTAGATGAACTTTAAAATTAGAAAAATAAAATAAAAGTATTTTTGAAACGGTTTACTTTAGAACAAAACTTTATTAGAATTTTTTAATTAAAGTTGGTTCTTGTCTGATGAAAATTATAAGTTTATATTTTTCACTTCTGACGAAGCTGGCGAAATGTTAAGTGTTTGTACGCCATTTAGTGTCCGTTTAAAAGAGTTTGTGATAGAATTTTTTACTTGGCTTGAATTGATTCTCACGTAGGTGAAGTGGTGACATTACGTCACGGGACACCTTGTATAGTTTTACAGTTTACAACACGTCGCCGTGCAGTTTTTTTTGTTTTGTTGAAAGTATAAGATCTGCTGTGCTTGTTTATTCGTAGAACCTGACGCGGTCCGTTTGGGTGAAATTTTACTACGGGTTTGTTTGGATGTCAAATCTATAGGCTGTTTTTTTTTTAAGTAAGTGCAGAAATTTTAATCACACTTTACTTTGAGAGCACGTAGAATACGGAAGAATTACGGAAGTGTTCGAAGTGACGACTTAACATAAGCGAGCACTGCGAAGAAACGCTCGCGTTAGCATGTCGCGATTAGCACGGCGAAGAAGCGCTCACACTAGCATGTCGCGATTAGCGCGGATACTGTCGTCGGCGGTGTTGTTTGCATTACTCGCCGCATGTGTTCATGGGAACATCTTGCAACGGAAATTATGTTACAAATATTTCACACGCACGTTTTCCTCAGCATTCCAAACATCATGACCACTTAAGGCCTCAAATTTCTGCACTTATTTAGAAAACACCCGGTATTCTCAGACGATTTTCATTCAGTTTTAGTCATCCTTCAGTATATGTACATATGTTGTTAATTAGGAAAGAGTTCTGTAATAGTTCTGAGAGGATGAATCGAACAGTGCAAGTGAGGTGGGGTTCGAACATGTTTTTTTTTTTTGTTAGGAGTATAGTCAGACTTTGGACGTCGCCATGGCTACGCAATGAATGGGCACTTCTCATTGGTCCTCGTATTGCGTAACCACGGCAACGCTCCGAAATGTCCGGGGTCTGCTTATTGTACAAAAGTCTCTAGAATTTTATCATGTCTTGTGTAAATAAATAAATTGACCGTCGATGTTTAATTTGTTGTATACGGGGTGACAACGGTATCATTTCTCATTTTTTCTCTCTCATTACATCCACTTCTGGATGTTCGCCGGACGATTAAGAAATAGTCGGTGTGGTTAAGGCGTAGGTTCGTAAGGCGATGGTCCGAGGTTCGAACCCCCTGCGTTTCCCACTCTTTTTTTTCCCTAATTAGTTAATAAATTACTATTAAGTTTGAAATCTACGCTCTGTGAAAACGTCAAAAAGGTAAAATAAAAGCTAGAGTTAAAATAATGTTGTTTTTTTATATCCTTCACATTCACAACCTACCTTTACCTTTAAAATGGAGACGGTCAGGAGAGGAAAGTTGCGAAAATAAAATCTTCGAATCTTGAGGTTCAGTTTGAGACTCTTTATTATACTCCTAGATTGTTACGGGGGGAGGGAAGTTCCCCCCCCCCCCGGGAAAATAAAAATCTTTGATTTGTAAATGATATAATTTTTAAACCAATAACGCGCGCACTTAGCAACCTGTAATATGAAGTTGGGCTACCGTTCAATAGATGGCGCTGTGCGTGTTCGCTCCTGAGAGAAACGTTTAAAATTCTGCTGCAAGTGATCTATGAACGTGGTGTTGAAATGTCGAGAAAATCAAGCGTTACGTCATACCTCTCACTACAGCTTGCAACTTAAAAGCCTATATAAGTCCGGCAAGCACAAGGGAGGACGGTTGGGGGAGGCGGATGGGGTACATAAGCACACGACTCAAACCTCTCGTCGCGTAAACTTTCAGTTCGAGACTCTTTATTATAGATTGTTAGGGGGGAGGGAAGTCCCCCCCGGGAAAATAAAAATCTTTGATTTTTAACAAATGTATTGTAAATGAAACAATTTTTAAATCATAAGCGCACGCACTTAGCAGCATTACAGAAACCTGTAATATGAAGTTGGGCTACCGTTCAAGAGATGGCGCTGTACGTGCTCGCTTTTGAAAGGAGCGTTTAAGATTCTGCTACAGGCGATTTACGAACGTGATTTTACAGAAACCTGTAGATTGAAGTTGAGCTACCGTCCGAGAGATGGCGGCGTGCGCATTCACTTTCGCTTCTTTTTTCGCAATAAATCTTAAGTTTGAAATCTACCGTTCTGCGAAAACGTCAAAAAGGGAAAATAAAAACTATAGTTTAAAAGAATGTTCCTTATGTCCCTCACAACCTACCTTTACCTTTAAAATAGAGACGGTGAGGGGGAGGAGGAGGAAGTTGCGAAAATAAAATCTTCGAATTTTGAGGTGCAAAAAAAATTGTCCGAGAAATCAAGCATTACGTCCCATGCAATGATTCTCTCGGTTAAGCTTTATTTTAGTGCCTAGGCAAATTTCACTGTAAAAGTACATATTTCTGTCAAAAAATCTACTATTTGAAGCCACTGTAAAATTCTTTTATTGCCTAGGCAATCGGGATCGGGGTCTTCACTGTAAATGCATTTCTACTGCCTAGGCAATCAAAGTGTTTCTCAAACGTCAGAAGTCTAAAATTTATAATCGTCAAGTCAAGTTACATTATGAAAGTATTTTTACTGCCTAGGCAACTAAAGCGCTACTATTGAAACCCTATTTCATTTAAAGAGACTCTTGAGCTCAACTATAAAAGTATTATACTACCGAGGCAGCCTAGCTTCGCTCTAAAAGCGTTTTAGTGCCTAGGCAATCACAGTGTTTTTGAACAATAAATAAATTATAAAATTTAGAGTCTTAGTTAAGCTCCGCTGTAAAAATATTTTAACTGCTCTAGGCAGTCTCTGTCAAGCTTTATTTTAGTGCCTAGGCAAATTCCACTGTAAAAGTACATATTTCTGTCAAAAAGTCTAGTATTTGAAGCCACTGTAAAATACTTTTATTGCCTAGGCAATCGGGATCATGGTCTTCACTGTAAATGCATTTCAACTGCCTAGGCAATCAAAGTGTTTCTCAAACGTCAGAAGTCTAAAATTTATAATCGTCAAGTCAAGTTACATTATGAAAGTATTTTTACTGCCTAGGCAACTAAAGCGCTACTATTGAAACCCTATTTCATTTAAAGAGACTCTTGAGCTCAACTATAAAAGTATTATACTACCGAGGCAGCCTAGCTTCGCTCTAAAAGCGTTTTAGTGCCTAGGCAATCACAGTGTTTTTGAACAATAAATAAATTATAAAATTTAGAGTCTTAGTTAAGCTCCGCTGTAAAAATATTTTAACTGCCCTAGGCAGTCTCTGTCAAGCTTTATTTTAGTGCCTAGGCAAATTTCACTGTAAAAGTACATATTTCTGTCAAAAAGTCTAGTATTTGAAGCCACTGTAAAATACTTTTATTGCCTAGGCAATCGGGATCGGGGTCTTCACTGTAAATGCATTTCTACTGCCTAGGCAATCGAAGTGTTTCTCGAACGTCAGAAGTCTAAAATTTATAATCGTCAAGTCAAGTTACATTATAAAAGTATTTTTACTGCCTAGGCAACTAAAGCGCTACTATTGAAACCCTATTTGCTTTAAAGAGACTCTTGAGCTCAACTATAAAAGTATTGTACTACCGAGGCAGCCTAGCTTCGCTCTAAAAGCGTTTTACTGCCTAGGCAATCACAGTGTTTTTGAACAATAAATAAATTATAAAATTTAGAGTCTTGGTTAAGCTCCGCTGTAAAAGTATTTTAACTGCCCTAGGCAGTCTCTGTCAAGCTTTATTTTAGTGCCTAGGCAAAGCATTTCTATTGCCTAAGCAACCAAAGTGTTTCTCAATTACCAACGTAATCCAATATTTAGTCTCAGTCAAGCTGCGTTATAAAAGTATTTATTTTTAAACTGCCTAGGCAGTTCAAGTGTTTCTCAATCAAGTCTAAAATTTAGAAGAGATTCAGTCAAGCTGCTTTGTAGGGCTTCGTTTCCTAATTAAGTGCTTTTGAAAATATAGTATTTAAAGCTATTTTCAAGTTCCACTGCAAAAGTCTTACGAAATTTTACTGCCTAGGCAATCTTGGTCGTCTTCTCCGCAAGAGCCTAAGCAATCAAAGTCCTTCTCGATTGCGAATTAAGTCCAACGTTTAGTCTCAGTCAAGGTGCGCATTATAAAAATATTGTTAACTATTGCCTAGGCTATCGAAGTGTTTCTCAGTGAAGTCTGAAATTTAGAGACTTGGTTAAGCTGCATTGTGAAATCAAGTATTTAAAGCTACTGCCACTGCCAAGCTCACTGTCTTGCCTACTAAGCTGTCTAGGCAATCAGAGTTTCAGACAAGCTTAACTGCAAATAGGCAATTAAAGTGTTTCTAAATTGTGAATAAAGTTTTACTTAAGTTAAATTATAAAAAGTATCGTTATTGCCAAGGCAGTCAGGGTCTCGGTCAAGCTTCACGGTAAAAGCATTGCTACCGATTATGCATGCAATCAGTGTCTCTCAGTTGTCAACAAAGTCCAAAATTTAGAGTCCCAGTCAAGCTGCATTGCCTAGGCAATCAAAGCGCATTTTAACTGTCAGTCTTTAATGCCATTGTCAAGCTCCGATGTAAAAGTAGTAAATCAGGATCACAGTCGTTCTACGTAAGTCAGACGCGGTCGAACGACAAAGAACAAAACAAGCGCCATCTCTTGCCAGTAACACAAAGTATTTTTCGTTCGGGGTTATATACAGGGGGTGATCGTTTAAATAAAAAACCTTGTTGATTTCTAAATAATTGTATATTTATTCGAGCTGCCGTATCAATAATGAATTTGAATACATTTCAAAAATTTAATAATACTCTCACAGTGAAATCAGATCTTCGATCAGGTCACGACGGACTTAGCGGTACACAGTAAAGACAAGAGAAAAAAACAAATTAAGAAGTGAGACCGAGAGACGTCGGTCTCGTGCGGCGGAATAAATTTTGTTTGTTTATAGGAACATCTGTGACGTTTCGACATTGTGAAGGGCGAAGCACAACGTACGCTACGTTCACACGCGGCACCTTTTTAAAAAAAAAAAATTAAATTAACTATGTAATACGTTCTGCTTCTATACAACTTCTACAAATACTGATACTGGAATGAGCTGGAAGGTTCCTGGCCAAGTTGAAACGCGAGGCTCTTACGCTTTTTTTTTGGGGCACAGCGTAAAACGCGTTTCAACTCGTTAGACCTTGCGCAATATAACAATACCTACGTTCTATCCTATTGGCTAAGTTAATAAATAATTTTTTTACAAAAAAAAAAAGAGTTTAATGTTACGTATATCTAACGAAATAAATATGACGACCTTAAACAACTACTAAATACCGAATTATTTTATTTGTCCAGCCGAAATAATTCGCTATTTCTTTTCTACTTGCGCGTCCAAAACGAAACTAAACTTTCCATCAAATAAAATAATTAATAAATACAATATACCGACTTGAAAAATCAACGTAAAAAATTTGATTGTAAAATTCTTGTCATTAAAAAAAAAAAACTATGTACGGATTTTCTCTACCTACTTCCTACGCGTTAATAATACTTAGGGGCGAAAAAAATAAATAATATCATGCGTGATGCTTTTACCCATCGTTCCTCGCGAACGGTTTCGTGAAAAGCGCGCGGGGTTTTTACCCCCCCCCCCGTTTCAAAAACTCTGTCAAAAAAATTGATTAAATAATAATAATATAATACATCAAATCGACCTTATGATTTGTTCAGACTAGAATGATGATAGGACATATATTGGCTTGGCTTGGCTTGGCTTGGCTTGGCTTGCTAAATGCTCTCCTTCTCACTTTCCGATGTAGTTCAAACCCTTCTTCAAGTCCTCCAGTTCGTTTCGCAATTGCAGAGCATCTACGCAACCCTCGAATATTTTTGAGGAAAAGCAATTACTCCTGCGAATTAAAAAACAAAACAAAACATAATTAGATCATTATTTAAAAAAAAATAATAATAAGTAAGTAGGTAATTGGCGCGACAAAATTCAAAAAATTGCGGCCCTCATTTAACCTGTGGAAAAATGTGACTGCAGGTTTCAAAAAGTGCGACGGCGAAAAAATGGGGTGGACTGCCAGCCCCCCCAAAAAATGCAGCGCCTTTCTCAGGAGGAAAGAAAAAAATACCCCCTCCCGCACAAAAATCCAAAAAAGAAAGTAAGAATTTAAAGCGCAAGCTGAAGTTTATTTATAAATAAAATTGATGCTGGCTTCAAAAAAAATTACATTTTACTATCAGCAATAATTAAAAAAATAATAATAATAATAAGAATTGAAGGCGCAAAGCTCAAGTGATTTTATAAATAAAACCGCAAACTGAATGTACAGGGTGCGTCAAATAAAACGGAAATTTAAAACCGCCTCTGTACCATCGGCGATTAATTAACTGAAGAAGAAAGAAAAAACAACTGAAGTTGCTACTCATGCTTTTTAATTAAATGAAAAGTAAAAAAATAAAAAGTGCAAGCGTGTACCTAAACCCCTGGCGAGGCCCCGTGAATTTGTTTTATCCACTCCTGTATTTGCTTTTTTTGGTCGTGCAGCTGCAGTACGTCTACGCATCCTTCGAAATAGTTCGTCGTGAAACAGTTATTCCTGCAAACAATTCAGAAAAAAAACCAAAATAAAAAAAAACGAAACGAAAAATCCCTGGTCGAATGAACAGAAGAACAAAAGGCGAACGCTTTTTCGAGGCGCGACGCGGAACGCCGCCCTTGGAAATTAGATCTGCCGCGCCTGGAATGATTGCGACACGATTCCTTTCCACCGTTTCCATTCGACTGAAACGTTTTTCATAATAATAAAAATAATACCGTGCGATAAAAAAAAATCAGACAATTGGCAGCACTGACGTCACGATGTCGTCGTTAGTTAACGAACTACAACGCGGCTTGACAGCGACGGGCTATTATTACATCAAAGTTCGAAGACGTTTCAAAACATCGGATTTCCATTATTTACTCTGTTAAATTGAAGTTAACTTCTAACCGTCAAGGTACACTGTAAAAGTAAGTTCACTGCCTACTCAATTAAACTGCCCTTTAACTAACTGTCAAGAAATCTAGTGTACGAAGCCACTGTCAAGATACTTTTACTGCCTAGGCAATCGGGGTCTCAGCCAAGCTTCACTGTAAAAGCATTTCCACTGCCTAGGCAATCAAATGTAACAAAAGTATTTTTTATTGCCTAGGCAACTAAAGCGCTGCTATTTATTTGAAGAGACTCTCAAGCTCAACTACAAAAGCCAGTCAGGATCTTAGCCTAGCTTCGCTCTATTATCTAGGCAATCACAGTGTTACTCAATAGTAAATGTAAAAAGTATGTATAAAATGTAGAGTCTTGCCTAAGCAGTCCAAGTATTTTTTAATTGTAAAAAAATCCAGCATGTCCTTGTCAAGCTCCGCTGCGGAAGTATTTTAATTGCCTAGGCAGTAATTGTCTCTGTCAAGCTTTATTTTACTGCCTAGGCAATTAAGGCGCAGCTATTAAAATCTATTATATTTAAAGAGACTCTCGAGCTCAACAATAAAAAAATATTTTACTACCGAAGCTTCGCTTCTAAAAGCGTTTTACTGACTAGGCAATCACAATGTTTTCCAATAAAAATAAAGGATGACATTTAAAGCCTTAGTCAAGCTAAAAGTATTTTAACTGCCTTAGGCAAACGTTGTCTCTGGCAAGCTTTATTTTAGTGCCTAGGCAAATTACACTGTAGAAGCATATCAACTGCCCAGGCAATCATAGTGTTTCTCAAACGTCGCAAGTCTAAAATTTAGAATTTTGAAGTCAAGTTACATTATAAAAGTATTTTACTGCCTAGGCAACTAAAGCGCTGCTGTTAAAACTATTTTATTCTCAAGCCCAACTATAAAAGTATTTTACTACCGAGTCAGTCCGGATCTTAGCCTAGCTTCGCTCTAAAAGCATTTTACTGCCTAGGCAATCACAGTGTTTCTCAATAATAAATAAATTATAAAATTTAGAGTCTTAGTTAAGCTACACTGTAAAAGTGTTTTTTATTGTCTAAGCAATCCAAGTACTTTTTAATTGTGAAAAAATCTACCATGTCAAGCACCACTGCAAAATTGTTTTAATTGCCTAGGCAATACTTGTCTGCCTCTGTCAAGCTTTATTTTAGTGCCTAGGCAAGTTTCACTGCAAAAGCATTTCTAAGTTGTCCCAGCAATCAGTCTTTCTCAAACGTCACAAGTCAAAAATTTAGAATCTTCAAGTCAATTTACATTATAAAACTATTGCCTAGGCAACTAAAGCGCTGCTATTAAAATCTATTTTATTTAAAAATACTCCTAAGCTCAAGTTTTACTACCGCGGCGCTCAGAATCTTAGCCTAGCTTCGCTCTAAAAACATTTTACTGCCTAGGCAATCAGTGTTTTTCAACAATAAATAAAGAATGAAATTTAGAGTCTTAGTTAAGCTACATTATAGAAGTATTTTAACTGCCTTAGGCAATCAATGTCTGGCAAGCTTTATTTTAGTGCCTAGGCAAATTTCACTACTGCTTAGGCAATCAAAGTCTTCTTTAAACGTCACAAGTCTAAAATTTAGAATCCTAGTCAAAGTATAAACTATAAAAGTATTTTTACTGCCTAGTCAACTAAAGCGGTGCTATTAAAACTATAGCCGGGCTTCGCTCTAAAAGCATTTCTATCACCTAGGCCCTAGGCAATCACGGTGTTTCTCAGTAGTAAATAAAGTATAAAATTTAGAGTCTTAGTCAAGCTACACTGTAAAAGTTTTTTTATTGCCTAAGCAATTCAAGTACGTTTTAATTGTAAAAAAAACCTGGCATTTAAAGTCCCTGCCTGTCAAGATCCGCTGTATAAGTATTTTAACTGCCTAGGCAATAATTCTCTCCGTCAAGTTTTATTTTACTGCCTAGGCAAATTTCACTATAGAAGCATGTCTACTGCCTAGACAATCATAGTGTTTCTCAAATGTCACAAGTCTAGAATTTACAATCTTCAAAGTCAAGTTATATTATAAAAGTATTTTTATTGCCTAGGCACCTAAGCGGTGCTATTAAAATCTATTGTATTTAAAGAGACCCTCAAGTCCAACTATAAAAGTATTTTACTACAGAGACAGTCAGGCTCTTAGCTGAGCTTTGCTCTAAAAGCGCTTCTATTGCCTAGGCCGTAGGCAATCACAGTGTTGCTCAATAGTAAATAGTCTAAAATTTAGAGTCTTAGACAAGCTCCGCTGTAAAAGTATTTTAACTGCCTTAGGCAATAATTTTCTCAGTCAAGCTTTACTTTAGTGCCTAAGCATATTTCACTCTAAAAGCATTTCTACTGCCTAAGCAAGTGTTTCTCAATTGTCAACAAAATCTAATGTTTAGTCTCAGTCAAGCTGCGTTATAAAAGTATTTATTTTTAACTGCCTAGGCAATCAAGTCTAAAACTTAGAGATCTAGTCAAGCTGCTTTGTAAAGCTTCGTTGCCTAGTCAATCAAAATGCTTTTGAACTGACGAAACATATTTAAATAGTATTTGAAGTTCCACTGTGAGAAGTCTCTTTGCTGCCTAGAAAATCAAGGTCTCGGCCAAGCTCTATTTTACTGCCTAGGCAATATCAGCCGTCTTCTCAGTAAGAGCCCACGCAATCGAAGTGTTTGTCGATTGTCCTTTAAATCCAACGTTTAGTCTCAGACAAGGTGCATTATAAAAATATTGTTAACCACTGCCTAGGCTATCGAAGTGTTTCTCAATCAAGTCTAGTAATAAAATTTAGAGACTTAGTTAAGCTGCATTGTAAAATCTACTATTTAAAGCCATTGTCACCGCCAAGCTCAAGGTCTGGCTTACTACGCTGCCTAGGCAATCAGAGTTTCAGTCTGTAAAAACATTTCTACTGCTCAGGCAATCAAAGAGTTTCAAAATTGTCAATAAAGTCTTAGTCAAGCTACATTATAAAAAGTATCGTTACAGGGTCTTAGTCAAGCTACACGGTAAAAGCACTTCTACTGCCTAGTCAGTCAGCGTCTCTCAACTGTCAACAAACCTCAAAATTTAGAGTCTTAGTCCAGCTGCTTTGCCTAGGCAATCAAAGCCCTTTTTAACTGTCACTGCTCTGATGTAAAAGTGTTTACTGCCTAAGCAACCGCGTTTCACTACAAAAGCATTTTTACTGCCTATGAAGTCAAAGCGTTTCTCAGTTGTCAACAAAGCCTAAAATTTTATTGCCTAGGCAAGTTGACCGTCAATGAAATTAGTTTTCTTCAAGTTTCACTGTGAAAGTACTTTTATGTCTAGGCACAGCGCAACCGTCAATAAATTCAGTTGTTTAGAGCTTGAATGTAAGTGACGTCAACATAACCTAGTTTTTAAACTGTCACTAACGTCAGTACTACCAACCGCTATTTTATTTGTACAATCGCGCGGTGAAATTTAAAGTCGAACTGCTTTAAAATCGAACTCCGTAGGGTCAAATTGATACGGGGCGAGGTGGGGGGTGGGGGGGAGGGGGACGCTCACCTACAGAGGGTGTGGAGGTCGACCTCACGGAACAGATTGTAGCAGTCTTCGCAGATGCGGTCCAGCCTTGCGAATATGCTTTTATCGTAGACGCCTTTGCATTGGAGGTGGTGGAAGGACCTTTTGGTGAGGTGGTGCGTGTAGGGCGCCGCCGGCGACCTCTGCACGGGGCTGCTGACGACTGCTTGGACTATTAAAGTGAGGGCCATGCACACCCACACTACCTGAGTGCTTGTACACGTTGATCGGTGATTCATCTGAAAATTACAATGCGTTACAATCAAATCAAAAAAAAAGAGCACCGATGCGTCGCCGGCTTTAAGTACATAATAAAATCAACGAAACTCACACATTTCATACGCCAAACGGAAAAGTGATTGACGATTAAAACTATGACATCGAGAGTGTGATCCCGGCTTTAAATGCTATAGGAACGTGTAGATTCGAGTGCGCCGCAGGCCTTAAATAAAAACTATTCTTTCGGAAGGCAGTAAAATCCGAGTGTTTTTTTTTGCGAAAATGTTTACGATCATTTGCATGCAACTCAACCTAGTGCCTCCATCATCGCTCCTGAAGATGTCCAACCTTGGGCCTTCAGCATCATATCTGTTCCTCTTTCATAAACTATTGCTCTAAAATGTTAGTTCCAGAAACACAAGCCACATGCAACACAGTTAGCCTCAATGACATGCAAATATACTCTATCTTACATCTTTGTCGTATCCGACCCGTGGAGTCTCTACCACCAATCCACTCTTCCGCCAGGTGGCTGACATCTCGCTTCACCTCCGCCTGGCACATAGGGGTGGTGACAATTACCAACCTTGGAGCTCCCTATCCGCTACATCGGGCCCTAAGGGGTCGCTCGGAGGCGCTTTTACCTTGTTAGTACGATTTCCCTTCGGGAATGGTCACCGCATGCACATCCCCCACCAATCTCCGCCAACCTCCTAGTCAGCGGTCAAGCACTTGCCACGCCTTGCCGAGCCTAACCCAGGCAAATCGCTCATTCGTACCATGCAAGAAATACTTCAAGCTACTTCTCTACTTGTCATGCATTAACTACAATTTATAACTTATCTCTAGATACCGCCTGCCTGCTTCTACCAGCGTAGTGCACAATACTTTGCATACATAAATGAAAAATGAAACGACTGCGCGATCGCCTGAGTGTGTAACTGGCTTTAAACGTTACGGCTTTAACAGCGCGTATAGATCGAGTGCGTCACCGACTTTAAATAAATAATAAAGTCAATAGAGCGATCTTTTATACACAAGTGCAAAACAAACTGCGCGATCGCACGCGTGTGTGGCCGGCTTTAAAGTATAGATTTAAGTGCGCCACCATGTGTCGAATTTTAACGTGACTTTATGTACAAGTTCAACAGGTAGGTCCTAAAGTAAACAGTTTTCGCGTTATTCGACTTTTTAAAATTGCTTCCTGTTGCAGTTCTTCAAACGAATGCAGACTGCGTTCAGCCGGAGCCAGCGATAACCTTCCGCTTTGTTGCGCATGAAACCTGAGAGAATGAGACGGCCTTTAACGATACGTAAGAGTCCGCCCTAAAAATTAATCTTCGGTGGCGCCATCTATGCGAAACATTCGGCGTGAAATTCGGAACTAAGCGCCCGAACTTAGAAGGACCAAAGATCAACAGAAAATGTCTCCAATCTCTTACGAATAATCAATTACATAATTATTTGTGCAAGTACATACTATGGAGTGCGTTCAGCCGGAGCTAGCGATTCCTTTCCGTTATGTAGCGAATGAAAGTTGGCTGAACGAACTAACGTTTAACAATTTATGTAAGAGTCCGCTCTAAGATGAAATGTCAGTGGCGCCATCTATACGAAATCACGCGAAATTTAGAACTAAGCTCTGAATTTAGAAGGATCCAAAAATCAACAAAACAATATTCTCAATTTCTTACAAATAATTAATTCCGATTAGTTGATCGGCGTAATTTTTGCAAGCGTACGAAAGATTACGTTCAGCCGGAGTTAGCGAGTTCGCTTTCCGCTATGAGGCGAATCAAAGTGAAAATGAAATTTCAGTTGCGCCGTCTTGTGCGAAATCATGCGGCATGAAATTTGAAACTGAGCGCCAAATTTAGAAGCAAAAAATACTTTCTTATGAATAAATATGCGTTCTTTATTCTGTGCTTGTTTTATAGAGGCGGAGCGCGCTTAATTTTAGCGAATCGTAGCGAATGAAATTCGGCTGAACGCGCGTTAACGTCTAACAACACGTCAGGTTACGAACGAAGAAAATTGAATTTCGGCGGCGCCATCTGTGCGAAACCATTCGAAACTTTCGGCATGAAATCTTGAAAAACTAAGCGTCGAATTTGGCGCTTAGTTTTTTTAACAAAAATTAACCAAAAAAAAACACTTAGATACTCATGAATAATAATAATTAGTTATTCGATAATTTCGATTTGTTGATTGTTATCAATTGTGCATGTTCATGAAAAGCTGCGTTCAGCCGGAGCTTCTCGCTACTACTATACCAGAGCGGACCGGCGGAGCGCTTAGTTACAGCGACTCGTAGCGAAAGAAAGTTGGCTGAACGCGTTCATGTTTAACAGTACGCGAGTTTATAAACGTCGCGGCGCGCTCAAAAATTAAGTTTCTGTGGCGCCATCTATGCAAGATCAAGCGAAACTTTCGACGGGACGTTTGAAACTAAGTTCTCGATTTAGAAGAATCAAAATCAACAATTTCTAATGAATAATTAATTCCGATTCGTTCCGATTTTTGCAAGTATATGAAAGACTGCGTTCAGCTGGAGCTAGCGATCGCTTTCCGCTACGTAGCGAATCAAAGTTGGTTGATTCTCTACCACCGATTCACTCTTCCGCCAGGTGGTTGACATCTCGCCACGGCGACTCATTTCACCTCCACCTGACACGTAGGGGTTGTGACAATTAACAACCTTGGGGCTCCCTATCCGTTACATCGGGCCCCAAGGGGTCACTCTTTAATTTCTCGGTTTCGTTTCTGCTCTCACTCTGCGCGGTTTTTTTTCGTCAAATTAATTTTTCACATTATTTTCTCACATACTCAACGAAGCAATAAATAAACGAGTAAATAAAATATTGCAATTACAATATAATTTAGAGTTGTTTTTCACCTCAAACTTTTCGCTTTCTTTTTAATTCTGATTTCTAATGAACTAACGTTTAACAATACGTGTGGGGGTTCGCTCTAAAATTAAATTTCAGTGGCGCCATCTATGCGAGATCAAGCGAAACTTTCGACGGGACGTTTGAAACTAAGCTCTCGATTTAGAAGAATCAAAAAAATCAACAGAAAATATCTTCAATTTCTTATGAATAATAATTAATTCCGATTTTTGCAAGTATGTGAAAGACTGCGTTCAGCCGGAGCTAGCGATCGCTTTCCGCTACCTAGCGAATCAAAGTACTACTACATTTTTTACTATTTTTATTTGAGCTGATTCTCCCAAGATTGAAATTCTCAAAAACGAAAAATTAACGTCAGATCAGCTGTCTGAATAAAAAAATAAGAAAAAGTACCGGTTTTTTTTTTGCACGTGACAGACAAAGAAATAAATAAAATAAAAAAAGTTTTGAAACCGAAAAGCGAAAGCGGTTCAGTTTTATCCAAGTTCACAATCAAATTAGTTCTAGTTCGGATCAGAACCAAATCTATTTTAGTTCAGATCAGAACTAAATCCTTTTTTTAGTTCAGATGAACGCCAAATTAATGACCGATCGGCTACCTGAATAAAAAAAATAAGAAAAACACAGGATTTTAAATTTACTGCTCGTGAGATACATAAAAGAAAAAGTCGTAAGAATCTTTTGATTCTTTGATTTCGTTTTCAACTCGAGGAAGATCAGAGAAAAGTAAAGGGCGAGCCATTTTTTTTTTAGATGAAAACGGTGAAATTTTGAAGCACTTGAATGGGGCTCAGTTTGATCTTAATTCAAAACCAAATCGACTTTAGTTCAGATCAAAACCAAATCTGTTTTAGTTCAGATCAAAACCAAATTTCTTTTAGTTCAGATAAAAGCAGAATTAATGACATAATAATAAAAAAATAAGATATTCTTATGGAACATGACATACGTAAGTAAATTTAAAAAAGAAAATTCGAAGCCAAACCAAAAATCGGAAGCCGTTCGGTTTTATTTAAGTTCACGACCAAATCAACTTTAGTTCGGATCAAAACCAGCAATTTTCTTTAGTCCGAATCAAAACCGAATTAACATCGGATCGTTTGGAATAAGAAATAAAACAAGAACGCTGAATTAACAAAGTTTTGAACAGAGAATACCCCAAGTAAAAAGAATAATAAACGATTGATTGATAAACGTAAATGAATTTAAAAAAAAAAGGATAAGTGGATACTTGTGTGCCCATTGAAACTTGCTGAAAATATGTAATTTTTTTTTTAATTTTAAGTGCTTACTACTTCAGCGGTTTATTTTTGCAATTAAAAAAGTTTAACTTCGTTTAAAATCCTGATTTTAAATAATAAACATGATTTTAATCAAATGATTTAAATCAGCTCAACCCTGGCTCTAAGGCGGCCAGTCGAAAACGCCGTAAGTGTACCTCGAGTCCGTTTAACGCCGATGACATTTTTACGATCGAAATGCGTGCACGATGCGAAACACCATAAGATCATCCAACTCCGTCGTACACACCACCACCACGGTGCGTCCAAATAAAAACGAATTAATTCGACTTAAATTTTTATATTTTTCACTTCCGACGAAGCTGTCGAACGGCGGCGAAACGTTAAGCGTTTGCGCTCTATTTAGTGTCCGGTTAAAAGATTTCGTGATTAAATTTTAAGCTCACCGTCGACACTCAAGGCGTTTTCGATTCACCACCCCTCTCACGTAATTGCTCCGAGAGAGTTCCGCCGTTATATTTTAAGAATTATTTCGATTTCTAAACGAATTCGTAAATCGACGCCGAGCGTCGTCACTTTCCTTAACCCGAGGAGTTTTTTTAACTCGTGCAACAAAACCGAAAGTTTCGTAATCCCGCCGCAAACGAGATCGGAAGCGCAATCGATGTACTACGTAAAGTGCACGCAGGAAATAATAATTCAACGCATTTCCGATCGGTTCATATGTAGGCCAAGCCCGCACGCACCTTTTCGTTCGTTCGTTTGTTGTTCGTGTGTCCGCACTGAAACTCTTATCGGTAATTCATCAAGCTCTCGGATCGCCCCACGTTATATACCTATGCGACGCATCGTCCGACGACGGTGTTCGATTTTTTCCCTTTTTTTTTTTTCGAAAATGACGAAAATAACAAATTAGTTCCGATAATTGATTGAATTGAGCGGCGACGCTCAGCGTGAAAGAAATTGTATTATATTTTCATTGGGATCACGGGGTTAGACGATTCAGGCTGACCTATATATAAGTGTATGCCCGCGTCCCGTCCCGACCCGTCAATCAATTGGTTTAATGTTTTTAATATCGCGCGCTTATTGTTATTTGCTAAAGAAACTTACAGAAAGCCGTTTGGTCGGTGGCCGATGGTACGACACACACGCAGTACTTGACACAACAGGAAAGTTGGCGAAAGAACAAGTCGCTGTTGGGTATACACGCGAAATCGGCGCGCCGTATAGAAATCTCTGGTGGGAACTCGAAAGAACGTTAACTTGCGTTTACTGAGAGACAACTGAGGCTTTTCCGTCCTTGTAGTAGTATGTATACATATACCCAGCTTCCATAATTATTCTCCCGACGGAACTTCTACGTAAGGACTTCACAGTATATCTATAATAATTCATCTTAAAGGCTTACATGTGTTTATAATTATGTGACTCAACTGTTAATTTCTTTCGTAATTCTTGTAAATCATGCGACGAAGACTGATTTAGCACTTTGTTCGAGAACGCGCCGCAAAAATTTCCGCAGCGCGCTCGAACGCCGCGGTGATTTTTTCTGTTTCGTGATATTTTTCTTAAGGCGTTTCCGGTTTGCGTAACGTACCCAAATCGCGTGCAAAACTTCAATTATTTACTGTACCGGAAACTTATTTACACTTCTAATATTTGTCAAAGAAAAAAAAAATCCTTGCGCGTATACAGGGTTCCCCCGAAACCGTGACGTATAATTAGATGCGCCAAGTTCATCGACGAGTTACTTTTTTTTTCTACGAAGTAATTTCCAGGCGCATTCCTGAAATTAAAAATAAATCATTTACTACTTCATCATTCGTCTTACTAATCAGTTCCGATATATGACAGTGACAGTGACAAATGATCCGATGTTAATTCGGTTTTGATTCGGACTAAAGGAAATTGGTTTTGATCCGAACTAAAGTTGATTTGGTTGTGAACTTAAATAAAACTGAACGGCTTTCGATTTTTGGTTTGGCTTCGAATTTTCTTTTTTAAATTTACTTATGTATGTCATGTTCCATAAGAATATCTTATTCTTTATTATTATGTCATTAATTCTGCTTTTATCTGAACTAAAAGAAATTTGGTTTTGATCTGAACTAAAACAGATTTGGTTTTGATCTGAACTAAAGTCGATTTGGTTTTGAACTAAGATAAAACTGAGCCCCATTCAAGTGCTTCAAAACTTCACCGTTATCATCTAAAAAAAAAAAAAAAATGGCTCGCCCTTCACTTTTCTCTGATTTTCCTCGAGTTGAAAACGAAATCAAAGAATCAAAAGATTCTTACGACTTTCTCTTTGTTTTTCTTTTGTGTATCTCACGAGCAACAAATTTAAAATCCTGTGTTTTTATTATTTTTTTATTCAGGTAGCCGATCGGTCATTAATTTGGCGTTCATCTGAACTAAAAAAAGGATTTAGTTTTGATCTGAACTAAAATAGATTTGGTTCTGATCCGAACTAAAACTGATTTGATTGTGAACTTGGATAAAACTGAACCGCTTTCGCTTTTCGGTTTCAAAACTTTTTTATTTTATTTATTTCTTTGTCTGTCACGTGCAAAAAAAAAACCGGTACTTTTTCTTATTTTTTTATTCGGACAGCTGATCTGACGTTAATTTTTCGTTTTTGAGAATTTCAATCTTGGGAGAATCAGTTCAAATAAAAATAGTAAAAAATGTAGTAGTCCATCCAACCAACTTTGATTCGCTACGTAGCGGAAAGCGATCGCTAGCTCCGGCTGAACGCAGTCTTTCATATAATTGCAAAAATCGAAATTAATTATTATTCATAAGAAATTGAAGACATTTTCTGTTGATTTTTTTATTCTTCTAAATCGAGAGCTTAGTTTCAAATGTTCCGTCGAAAGTTTCGCTTGATTTCGTATAGATGGCGCCACTGAAATTTAATTTTAGAGCGAACCCATACGTATTGTTAAACGTTAGTTCATTAGAAATCAGAATTAAAATGAAACCGAAAAGTTTTAGGTGAAGAACAACTCTAAATTATATTGTAATTGCAATATTTTATTTACTCGTTTATTTATTGCTTCGTTGAGCATGTGAGAAAATAATGTGAAAAATTAATTTGACGAAAAAAAACCGCGCAGAGTGAGAGCAGAAACGAAAACGAAAAATTAAAGAGTGACCCCTTAGGGCCCGATGTAACGGATAGGGAGCCCCAAGGTTGTTAATTATCACAACCACTACGTGCCAGGTGGAGGTGAAATGAGTCGCCGTGGCGAGATGTCAACCACCTGGCGGAAGAGTGGATTGGTGGTAGAGAATCAACCAACTTTGATTCGCTACGTAGCGGAAAGCGATCGCTAGCTCCAGCTGAACGCAGTCTTTCATATACTTGCAAAAATCGGAACGAATCGGAAACGGCCGTAAATGCATACCGTTTCGCGAACTTAAACCTCGCGGCGTAAAGTTTGGTTCGTCACCGTTCCGCAAACTCGTTTACTATTTTGGTTCTTGCTCCGCGCATACAGGGTCCTTCCGAATCCGCGACGTCAACGAAAACTTTCTAAAATTAAAGTAAATCTAATAATAATTTTCATTTTATACAAAATTTAAATCTGGCGTCGAAGTTAGCCTTGGAAATTTAATTGTGAACTTCAATATACACATGACATTCATGATTCTACATACGCAATGTCAGATTCAGAAGGATGGCATGTCACCGTAGGATCACTAGATCATTTTTGTTATTACTCGCGACTGTACAACTTCTATGACTCTAGACGTGTAACGTCCGTGATTTTCGTTATGTGACGCGTGAGTCTGAACGTGAGACGTCCATGATTCTAGATTCATAACGTCCACGCTTCAATTCAGAAGAGTGACATGTCGCTGATCGAAGCTTATGACAAGCATGTCCAGTACTCGCATCTATGACTCTAGACGTGTAACGTCCGTCATTTTCATTGTATAACATTCGTGAGTCTGAATATAAGACGTCCATGATTCTAGATACGTAACGTCCATCGATTAATTAACTCAGTTCAGAAGAGTGACACGTCACCGTAAAAAGCCTATAAAGAGTCTTGGTTTTTTTTTTAAATTGGCGTCGAAGTTGGCCATGGAAATTTAATTGTAAACCGTCATCATGGTGACAGCTGTCAATCTGACGTTTGAACTCGCATTTCTAACCTTGCTTTCGAGGTTTCGAACTCACCAGTGTGATGGGACGACATAAGAATGCGATCTATTGCAATAAACGAAAAGAGACGATAACAAAATAAAGAAAATTGTGGTGCGTTCACAATAAGCACGTAGTCGCGCCAAATTAAAAAAAAACACCCGTCACTTTTTTTTAGAACGTTTTCGTAAAATTTATCTTGCGCATATACAGGGTTCTTCCGAAACTGTGACGTTGAAGAGGTCCACCAGGTTTGCCAACGAAAGTCTTTTTTCTGTTGCTTTTAAAATTGAAGTAAAATTATTTTCGGCGAAAACCGTCTTAACCAGTTCCGATGTGTGACAATAGGTGACAGCAGCAGTAAAGTGTGACAAATACACATCGCCCCCTCGATCTTAAATCTCGCGCAAAGTTTGGATTATTTACTGCCACGCGGAAACAATTTGAAAAAAAAAATGATTTACGCATGTACAGGGTTCTTCCGAAACATGTACAGGTGCTTCCCAAACTGTGACGTACAATGAGACGTCAACGGACATGTACAACGTACATTCATACTTGCGTATATACAGGGTTCTTCAGAAACTGTGACGTAATAAAGAGATGCGTCAAGTTTATCAACGAGTTATTTTTTTCTACGAAGTAATTTCTAGGCGTATTCCACAAATTAAAATGAATCAAATTATTACTTCATCATTCGTCTTAATCAGCTCTGACGTATGACAGTCAGTGACAGTTGCAGTAAAGTATGTGAAATGCACGTCGTTTCGCAATCTTAAGCCACGCGGCGTAAAGTTCGAATTAATCGCTATTCCGTAAGCTTAGATTTTCGTAAAAATCCATTTGCGCTATATACAGGGTTCTTCCGAATTGCACGCGCTGTCAAAATGCGGCACTGAAAGTAGTAGGCTCTGAATGTGAATGTAAAAAAAAAATGAAAATTATCGAAAAACTTTTTTATTATGTAGGGTGAGCCGCTTCAAAGTGATTGAGTTGCTCTGAAATTCACGAATTATACAGCGTGCCACCGAACTCGAGTCATTTAAACAAAGCCACATTTTTAATTCGCATGAGTATGCTGAGTGAGCTGCAAAACTTGAGTCGTTTATTGAAGGGCGTATCCGTTTTGTTTATAATCGAAAAGCCAAACGTGTTTATAAACTCTCTTATAATACAGGGTGCTACTGAACCCGAGCCGTTTATTTTACCGTGGGTTTGAAGTGATCGAGATGCTCTGAAGTTCCTTAATTATACAGCGCGCTACCGCACTTGACTCATTTAATCAATCAAGATCAGGTCTTCAGTAATTAATTATACAAAGTGCTGCAGAACATGACGAGCGTTTATGGAATTTACGTTTGCCAATATTTTTTTTGTTTCACCCAGCATTTCACGTGTTGAATCGGCGTTATTTGTTTGAATCTCTTTAAAATTCCTTCGAAATTTGTGACCTAAGCTGCGCGTCATTTTCTCGCAACAAAAACGACATCTGGACAAATTCAAATAATTATACAGGGCGCTGCGTGTTGTTTATTAAAATTGTAAATTCGAAACTTATGGATTTTGAGATTCTTAAATTTACATAAATGTACAGGGCGCCACCGGACTTGAATCATTTATTAAAGAGCAGTTTTGGTTGAAGCTGTCATCATAGTGATCAGGACTGACTTCGTTAAGTTGACTTTGATTACGTCACGCATTCATCACCTCAATCAAAGAAAGCTTTTAAACTAATTCATAATTAATTCATAATTAATTGATCACCATCGCTTTGTCCCCTCCATTCATAACATCAAACCACACGCACACTATTACCAAAAACATACTCAAGGTTGAGTTAGTCATTGTTCGTGTTGGTTTTATAAATGACTCAAATTCGGTTGCACCCTGTATAGGTAATTATTTTCACGACGGTCACTCGCAGAGTTCAAAATTCTTACATTGGGGTTACGTAGTGACTCAGTAACTGAAAAATGTCGCATTCGAAATTGCAGTTTATTTGATAAAGTTTCAGGCCCGATTTTACAATCGTCGGATAAGCATTATCATTGGTATAACGTGACGTAGGTGTGACGTAGATATGGAGGAACATTAAAGGATATTTGGCGAACAGTTATTCCGTTCTTATTCTACGATTGTAAAACTGGGTTATAGTCAGTCACATAGGGTGCTACTAAATACGAGTCATTTTATGAAAGGCGTACCCGCTCTACTATGAAAGATCGAAATTCGGTAGCACCCTGTACCTTCACTTTAATGACGCGTACTTGTGCGGTTCGAATTTTTTAAATTGAATTAATTATACAGGGCGTTACGCAGTAATTGATTAATGATAAGCATTGTATAAGAATTAAATAATTCAAATAATTATACACGATCTTCTATAAATGACTCAAATTCCGTAGTACTCTGTATATTTATTTTAACGACGTGCACTTACGGGGTTAGAAATTCTTCAATAGAATTAATTATAACGAGCGTTTTGTAGTAAATGATTGGTAACTGTTGTTGTGCTAGATATAATTATACAGGGTGCTACTAAACTTAAGTCATCTATACAGGGTGACTGAAAATTGTCTCCCGATATTTTCAGGGTGGATAGAACATATAAGGTCACTTTTCATGTAATTTTATTTCCAAAAGTGAATAATAAGGGAGTTATGAGCCCCGAAAAGGAGAGGGGGTGGGTGGAAAAATATTGCAATATCTTTCGGATCCTTTAAGTTATCGACGTGAAATTTGAAACACTCGTATATGAAACCCAATCGCGCATTTACATCATATTCATTGGACCCTCCCCTCTTTTAAAACGATAGTTTGAGGGGGGTGACTTTAATCGAATTGACTCTGCAACAGAGGTGCGACGTAACCGGATGCAGACAAAACATTCGAGTTTCGCGCTCTGTCATTTGCAGAGGAAGAAACTAAAAGTGTGCAATTTCACTTGCGTATATACAGGGTTCTCCCGAAACTGCGACGCACAATGAGACGCGCCATGTTTGTCGGCGAGTATGTAATTTAAAATGTACTCCTGAAATCAATATGAATTAAAATCATTTTTATCAAAAACGCGTCGCAATAAATTTCGTAGTTGACAACGACAGCTGTGTTATAGAATGACTCGTGCATATCGTTCCACGACTTTAAACCTCGTGGCACAAAGTTTACTATTCCGGAAACCTATTTACAACTTTGAATTTTGCAGAATTTTATTTGCGCATATACAGCGTACCCCCGAAACTGTGACGTAGAATGACATGCACCAAGTTTGACGGCGAGTTGCTTTTCTTTTTTCACGAAGTCATTTCTAGGCGTGTTCCTAAAATTAAAACGAATCGAATTGTTTACTTCATGGTTCGTCTTAATCAGTTCCGAAATTATGACAGTGACAGCCGGGCTACTTCCTTTTAAGCGCGAAATTTGAAGTGAGAACTGCAAAATGGAAATCATGTGGCGCCGTCTGTGTAAATCTCGCCGAAATTCGGCGCGAAATTTGCTGTAAAAGCTGAAAGGTGAAAGTACGTGGCGCCATCTGTGTAAATTAACCGCAAGGTCTGTGAAATACACGCCGTTTCGCGATCTGGAACCTCGCGGCGTTTTGAATTAACCGCGATTTCGGAAATTCATTTACTATTTTGATTTTCGCCACAATTTCTTTTGCGCCTATACAGGGTTCTTCAGAATCCATGACCCTGTACATTGGTGATGATGCATAAATAGGAGGAAAAACCGTCTTTCGTTTTTTAAATTAACACTTCCCGTCGCTAAATCACTACTCGTTTGCTTATTTTTTGTAGAAATTTATTTTTGTTTATACAGGGTCCTTCCGAAACGCAGAGAAATGCATCAAGATCGTCGGCGAGTCTTTGCGTACGAGGTGTAATAGCGACATTAAATAATAAAATAAGTGAAATTATTTTCATCGACGCGTCTTAAAATCAATCAGGACGTGTTTGACAGCTACAGAGAAGTGTCAACATTTTTAATCGAGTCGGCAGAGATACTTTTACTTAACAACAGTTTTCTTTTTTTACGTTACGGAGTGAAAACCCGTACGCAAAACTAGGTTTTCACGTGACGTACCCGAAACACCCTGTATAAGACAATACGAGCGAACTAACTGAACTAAGAGTCCAAATTGTTGGACGTTGTCGAAACTGAATTATTTTGATTTTACGCCACTACACATTTTGGTTTTTGCTGAATTTTATCAGCGCTTATACAGGGTGCTTCCGAAAATATGACGCGACAAGTCAGTCTTTTCTAACTACCTCTGGTGATTAAAACGCACTTCTAAGATCAAATCAAAGTTTAAAAATTTTCGTTTTTAAAACGCACGTGAATGAAATTTCTAAATCACCCTGTATATTGTATGTAATCATATGAGGGGAGTTCTGAACTAATTTCGATTGTTTGTTGAATTGCGGAAACTCGTGTGCCTACCATTTTGATTTTTATAGAATTTTACTTGCGCGCTTATACAGGGTGCTCTAGAAATTGAGTAAATAGATGGGCCAAAAATTTTCTATAATACGATCTAAGGCGTGAAAAATCAATCAAAGTGAATCCGAAACTATTTTCATCGGGCGCCGATGAAATTTTGACAATTTGACAGCTGCCACTAGACATGGTAAATGCGGTCCCGTTAAGGCGAGTCAATGAAGTAACTGCGCCCCCTGTAGTTTAAAAACTCGTTTTTGCGCCTCTCTGCGTTCGCCGTTCAGGTATTCGTCAAAAATTTCGAAACACCCTGTATATTGTGGTATCATCGACGCACAAGAAAAAGTTAGGATTAAAAAATTAAATTTAGAAAACACGCTCCGTTTCACTTACGTCAATTTATATTGCAAGCTCAAGAGTGCAATGACGATAAAGTAAATCTGCCAAAAAAAAAACTGTCAAAATTTTGAAAAAATAGGCGGGGCGGATTTGCTTTAACTTAAATCAACTGTTTTCGTCACCTCTATTTAGACCGTACGAAAAGAAAACACCGACGCAAAGCTTGCGTGCTTTGCGCCTTCTTGTATACCGTGGTTATTTCTGGAACACCCTGTATATTGCGTTGCCTTGAGCGCGCGAGTGAGTTAGTTGATTTCGAAATGTCTCAGTACGATCAGTGTTCACTCGCATTGATTTTTGTTTGTTTATAAAAACTCGGAAGGTCCCGATGATGATGATGACGATGACGATTTAGAAAATTTTGAAAATAAGCAGGACGCCGTTGTTTTGTTTTCAATCGGTTGTTTTTACTTGACCTTAACTCGACGAAAGAGACAGTCTCAAAGCACGACTTTTTTACACCTGACTGTACGTTATCAAAGTCTATCATCTGGGATTATTTCTGAAACACCCTGTACATAGCGGAAAAGTCAAATACAATTCAGTTACCACTTTCGTCAATTCAGTGACCACTTTAGTCAACTTCAGTGACCGCTTTCGTCATCTCCAGTCACCACTTTCGTTAATTCAGTGACCACTTTGGTCAACTTCAGTTACCACTTTCGAGAACTCCAGTCACCACTTTCGTCAACTTTAGTGATCACTTTCGTCAATTCAGTTACCACTTTCGTTAATTCAGTGACCACTTTAGTCAACTTCGGTGACCACTTTCGTCATCTCCAGTCACCACTTTCGTCATCTCCAGCCACCACTTTCGTCAATTCAGTGACCACTTTGGTCAACTTCAGTTACCACTTTCGACAACTCCAGTCACCACTTTCGTCAACTTTAGTGACCACTTTCGTCAACTTCAGTTACCACTTTCGACAACTCCAGTCACCACTTTCGTCAATTTTAGTGACCACTTTCGTTAATTCAGTGACCACTTTGGTCAACTTCAGTTACCACTTTCGACAACTCCAGTCACCACTTTCGTCAATTTTAGTGACCACTTTCGTTAATTCAGTGACCACTTTGGTCAACTTCAGTTACCACTTTCGACAACTCCAGTCACCACTTTCGTCAACTTTAGTGACAATTTTCGTTTACAGTCACTAAATAAACACAGTACCGCAATCCAACCTGATTGCGGTGCTGTAATTATTTAGTGACGGCATTGGTCTTTGTTTAGGTGCGTCAACTACTGAAACGGCGCCAGATTTAAATCGCGTGTACGGAAGGTAGGTCAAAGAAGACAGAGGCGAAACGCATCGAACAAAAGCGAAAAGATTAGAGATTCCCCAAACGTGACTCAATTAAAAAGGATGGCGCCTTTTTAATTAAAAAAAAAAGAAAACCGCACGTATTTAAATAATTACTAACGTTTCTTTGCACTAGTTATTCGCATCGCGAAAGAATTCCCGATAAGCCGTGACGTAAGAAGATTTCGCATAATTATCGTCATCTTCAGCCAACAAAAAAAAACAACATCAACAACACGCACGCAGATGAGTCGCGATCCAAAATATCAACAGCCCATTCATGTATTATTTTAAGGCGACGGACGACGGCGGCGACGGCGGCGCGGCGGCTAGGAGGAAGAAGAACAAGGAGGAGGAGGAGAACCGGTTTTAGTTTCGACGTCGATTTTTAACCGCGAGCAGCGTCTACGGAGCGCGGCTAAAAATAGCGCCGAACGTAATTAAGCCAACGCTCGCCGTACCTACCTCTAATTTGTGGTGGTCACACCTGCGCCGAATTAATTCTCGACGGGCGGCGGCGGGCCCGAATCGAAACACCTGAGCGGGACAAGTGGCCCCGATTCGCTCGGAACGCGCCGCCCTCTCATCATGTTAAATGACCCCCCTAGCCGTGCCCCCAAATCCGACGACGAGCGACGCATCGCTTATTTTATTAATTAGTTCCGCGCTGGTCAAAAGTGGAATCACACTTAAAAAAAAAAAAAACAAACCAAACAAAAAAAGAGCGCGCAGAATGCTTTGATAGGTTATGGGCGCAGGGCATTGCATCTCGACACCGTCAACCGACGCAACCCATACGCGAAAAACCAAATAAATGAGGGCACTGAATTTTTCTTTGATAGGTTGCGGGCAAGTCTACAAGGTCTTCGGACGATTTCTTTAGGAAGCGTGTTTATTTTTAAGCACGTCACAACCAAAGACAATAAGAAGAAGGTCATTGAACTTAGTTCTTCAAGCACGAAAACCTGGAAACTATGGTAGGTCATCGACTTCTCTTCTAAAATAATTAAAACTCAACATTTTAAACTGATTGGAAGGTTGTGGGCAAGTCTACGAAACGTGGAGGCCATCTAAGGTCATTGACCTCCCCTCCAGTAATTATTAAAAAAATAGTATTCTGCTTGATAGGTTGTGGGCAAGTCTGCAGAACCCAAGGTCCACCGATGGTCATTGACCTCTCCTCTTGCAATGATAAAAGAACAGAAACTCAAAAAATAGTAAAGTGATTGATAGGTTGTGGGCAAGTCTGCAGAACTCGAGGTCCACCGACGCGACGCGACGGTCATTGACCCCTCCCTCTTTTAATGATTTTAAAAAAAACAAACTCAAAATAGTAAAGTGATTGATAGGTTGCGGGCAAGTTTACAGAACCCAAAAGGCCATCGAAGGTCATGAAGGTTAACGATAAAAAACAGAAACTCAAAATTCTAAACTGGTCGACAGGTCGTCAAGAACCCGAAAGGCCATCGAAAGTCAATGACCTCGTCTCTTTTAATGTCAAAAAAAAACAGAAATTCAAATGTTTAAACTGTTTGATAGGTCGTGGGCAAGTCTACAAAAATCAGGAGGCCTGTAGGAGGACAGTGACCACTGGCCAATCATTAGATGATCTAACTGAAACTCAAAGCAGATAGGTTGTGGGCAAGTTTACGCAAACCAGGAAGTCATTGACCTCTTCTCTTCCAAAATGATTAAAGAAGAGAAACTCAACATTTTAAACCGATCGAAAGGTTGTGGGCAAGTCTACGAAAACCTGGAGGCCATCTAAGGTCATTGACCTTTCCTCTAGCGATTATTAAAAAACAGAAACTCAAAATAGTAAACTGATTGATAGATTGTGGGCAACTCAAAAGGTCATCGAAGGTCTTAAAGATAAAAAACAGAAACTCAAAATTCTAAACTGATTGACAGGCCATTGAAGGTCTCTAGGAGAGTCAGTGACCAATGAATGAGGTCAATGGTCAATCAATAGATTAGAAAACAAAAACTCAAAATTCTAAACTGATAGGTTCTAGGCAAAACCAGGAGGTCATTGAAGTTCGTTGATCTCTCCTGTTCTAAAATGATTAAAAAACACAAGGTCAAACTTTTTAACCAATTGATTGCGGACACGTCCGCACAAGCCAGGTCTCTGGGAGGTCAATGACCAATGAATGAGGTCAACGGTCAATCAGTAGACTCCTCTAATGATTCACCATTGACCTCGCTCATTGTTCATTGACGAAAAACAGGAACTCACATTTTTAAACTGACAGGTTGTAGGCAAGTTTACAGAAACGGGGAGGTCATTGAAGGTCATTGACCTCTCTTCTTCTAAAGCGACTAAAAAACAGAAATTCAAAATTTTAAACCGATTGATAGATTGCGGGCAAGTCTGCAAAAGCCAGGTCTCTGAGAGGTCAACGACCAACGCATGAGGTCAATGGCCAATCAGTAGACTTTCTTAATGATTGATCATTGAGACCTCAGTCATTGTTCATTGACGAAAAACAGAAACTCAAGATTTCAAGCTGGTAGGTCGTAGGCAAGTTTACAAATACTAGAAGGTCATTGGAGGTCGTTGACCTCTCCTCTTCTAAAACGAATAAAAAACAGAAATTCAAAATTTTAAACGGATCGATAGATTGCGGGCAAGTCTGCAAAAGCCAGGTCTCTGGGAGGTCGATGACCAATGTATGATTGACCATTGACCTCTTTCATTGTTCATTGACAAAAAACAAATTGATTGGTCAAAAACCTAAAATTGTAAACTGAACGGCCGCTTTTATACGCCAGGTCAAAAAAGAAGGTCAATGACCTTCGGTTTACTGTCGAGGAAGTCTTCTGGTGGTTACTGCAGACGCACACAATCCTTAAGTAGAAATACGTCATGTCGTTAACAGTCGAGGAGATCGTCTTCCGATCGTCATCGAGATGACTTCCTTTTGGACTTGCCTGAGGACCTAGCCGAAGGTCTCTGAACCACTTTATTTAGGCTTTACGGATCTTTGGCCGATTGATCCATTCAGTTCTGCCTGGAAAGTATGCAGCCCAGAATGGAGGAACAACAGATATTGTCCAAAATCGATTAAATGGATCGACCCCAAATTAAAATCAAAAGCTTCTGAACTGGAACCAATTGACCCAATTAGTTTTGCCTGAAAAGTACACAGCCTAGGAAAGAGGAACGACAAAGACCTGAACGTCAAAGTCCATTCCTTAATAGTTTTGAAGCTCCTCTATTAAGCCAAATTGAAAAACAACTTCTTCTCGAAGCTATTCCATAGCACCGGCCTAGCCAGAGTCAATAATTTCAATCTTCTTGTATTTTCTGGAATACCAAACTCTTTTTATTTGGAAATCGCAGGTTTCTTGGTGATCCTTAGAAGGTAGGTGATTGAAGACCTAAACCTCAAGAGTCATCCCTTCACTGTTTTTCGCTTTCCAGTGACCTTTGGTACTTTGGTAAGCACAAACTGGTTCCCAAATTGTTCAAAAACCTTTCGGGTTGGAATTTATGACTACTTTTAGTTTTCCTTGGACGGTACCCCGTCGGAGAAGGTAGAATGATAAAGACCTGAACTTCAAAATCCACCTCCTCGAAGTTTTTGGCCCTCCAATGTCCATTACTGAACGAACAACTTCGTTTGCTAGCACAGTCTGATCCCCAAATTGACCAAAAACTTTTCGGATCGGAATCTAGGGCTTCTTTTAGTTTTTCTTGGAAGGTACAGCGTCGGAGAAGATAGAATGATAAAGACCTGAACCTCAAAATCCACCCCCTCGGAGTTTTTGGCCCTCCAATGTCTATTACTGAACGAAAACGCAGAACAATGTCGTTTACCAGCACAGTCTGATTCCCAAATTGACCAAAAAGTTTTCGGATTGGAATCCAGGACATGTTTTAGTTTTCCTTGGAAGGTACCGCGTCGGAGAAGGTAGAATGATAAAGACCTGAACCTCCATATCTTCACAACTTTTAGCTTCCAAATGGAAATCGGCTTCTTTTTCCAACGCAATCCGATTCCCAGACTGAAGCAAAAGGTTTCTGGGATGGAAATCGTAACTTCCTTGGAACTGTGGACTATGCACCTTGCTAGGTGTGTGGTCCATGAAGACCTGAACCTTAAAATCCACTCTTTCGCAATTCTTGGCTTTCGGGCGACTTTTACTAGACCCAAACGAAAACCAACTTCCTTTTCTAATGCAACTCGACTTCCAAAGTGGAATCAAAAGACTTATGAAATCGATTTTTTTTGAATTCCTTGAGTTTTCCTGGGAACTATGGACTGCGTACCTTGGAAGGAACATGATCCACAAAGACCTGAGCCTTAAAATCCACCCCCTCGCAGATTTTAACTTTCCGACGTCTCTTACTAAACCCGAATGCAGAGCAACTTCCTTTTCCAACGCAACCCGATTCCCAAATTGGAGCAGAAAGTCTTCGGGACGGAATTCATGACTTCCTCGAGTTTAAAATCCATCCCTTCGCAGCTTTCGGCATTCGGACGTCTTTTACTAAACCCAAACGCAAACCAACTTCCTTTTCCAACGCAGCCCGATTTGCAAATTGAATCAAGAGGTCTTTGGGATAGCATTCATGACTTCTTTGATTTTAAAAATGGCAAAATGGGACTTTTTATGCCATTCTTTCCCCGTCTTCATCCACAGCTCGATTTTACGTCATACACAGATCCCTAATTATCCAAGAGCGCAAGGAATTACGTCCTGCTTCCATCATCTCGTTGAAATCAAACAATAAAGTCGTTTGCAATTGACGTTAGCTGTGAAAGCTTCGCGGAAGTCGTCACAGGCACCTTCTGGTGCAGGAGGAAGAAGGAATTTTGAGGATACGGCATTGGAGATGATTCAAAAAGGAAGGAATTGAGTTTAAAATCCATGCGTTCACAGCTTTTGGCTTTCGGCCGTCTTTTACTAAACCCGAATGCAAAGCAACTTCTTCGGCCAGCACAACCCGATTCCCAAATCGAATCAAACGGTCTTACGGATGGAATTCATGACTTCTTTGAATTTAAAATCCATCTCTTCGCAGCTTTTGGCTTTCGGCTTTCCCAAATGCAAAGCAACTTCCTTTCCGACGCAGCCCGATCGTCAAATGGGAGCAAAAAGGTATTCGCGATGGAATTCATGACTTCCTTGAGCTTTCCCTGGAACTAGGGACTACGCACCTTGGAAGGTGTTCGATCCATAAAGACCTGCACCTTTCAAATCCATCCGATCGCAGCTTTTAGCTTTCGAGCGTCTTTTACTAAACCCAAATGCAAAGCAACTTCCTTTCCAGCGCAGCCCGATTGCCAAGTTGGAGCAAATGGTTTTCGGGATGGAGTTCATGACTTCCTTGAGCTTTCCCTGGAACTAGGGACTACGCACCTTGGAAGGTGTTCGATCCACAAAGACTTGCGCCTTTAAAATCCATCCGATCGCAGCTTTTAGCTTTCGAGCGTCTTTTACTAAACCCAAATGCAAGGCAACTTCCTTTCCAGCGCAGCCCGATTGCCAAGTTGGAGCAAATGGTTTTCGGGATGGAGTTCATGACTTCCTTGAGCTTTCCCTGGAACTAGGGACTACGCACCTTGGAAGGTGTTCGATCCATAAAGACCTGCACCTTTCAAATCCATCCGATCGCAGCTTTTAGCTTTCGAGCGTCTTTTACTAAACCCAAATGCAAAGCAACTTCCTTTCCAGCGCAGCCCGATTGCCAAGTTGGAGCAAATGGTTTTCGGGATGGAGTTCATGACTTCCTTGAGCTTTCCCTGGAACTAGGGACTACGCACCTTGGAAGGTGTTCGATCCACAAAGACCTGCACCTTTAAAATCCATCCGATCGCAGTTTTTAGCTTTCGGGCATCCCAAATGCGAAGCAATTTCCTTTTTCAAGGCAGCACGATTCCCAAATTGGAGCAAAAGGTTTTCGGGACGGAATTCATGACTTCCTTGGAGCAATGGATTATGTACCTTGGAAGGTGTAAAGACCTGAACCTCAAAATCCATCCTATCGCAGTTTATAGCTTTACTAAACCCAATAATTTGTAAATCAATTTCTTTGGCAACCTGATTCCCTTCCTCTGAGTTCTTGCTTGGAACTGTGGACCAGGTAGGCACAAGGTCTATAAAGACCTGGGCCTATTTTTTTTTTGCTTGATTATTGACCGAGGCAGGCAGGCCTCTGATTGGTAATAGCGCGCCCCAAAATAACTGCGCAATTTTGGCGAACGCGAAGCGTTTGAGAGACGGTTCTAGAAAGAGACGGCGTGCCATTTTTTCCCCGACCCATACAATTTGTTGCCGACTAGTTGTAATAATGCATGTAAACGCTAATGAATTAAGATAGCAGCTTGTTGCGCGCGATAACCTACGATAGCCTATTACGTTCCCCATTTTTACGAAATTTTCCACACACATACATACACATAAAGAGAGAGAAAGAGGGCAGAAGCGATTGTATTTGCAATATGGTTATCCGTCTGAAGAATATTTATTTATAAACTGCCCTTGATTCGGGAGGAGGGCTTCGTAAAGTCGCTCACCGGCACAATCTGCAAAATCGCCGGTCTTGTTAACGGCGGTGGTCTTCACCGCACCGCGATGAAGTTGTAACTTTACTTTTTGCTCATCCGGAGGCCTGTTATTATAGCCAATCATTTATTCTTTAACAAGCCGACTCGTCACAACATGGCCGGGGAGGTTTCGCGGGCGGCCGAGGGGCGGCCGGGCGGAACACAAAACGACCAGCGCGTCCCCGTCGGACGTACGAGGCACGATCATCGCTGTTAACTTTTAATTTCATTATTTAAACGAGGGAAGAAGCGAACGCCACCATCTTCGTTCTTCTCCTTTTCGCCCGAGGTCTTCTCGAAACGAGTCACTCGCAAGAGGAATTCGAGCGCGGACCCTCCAAAGATAAAATCCAAAAACCACTTGATGGGAGAGCGAAACGTAAGAAATAGATTGGGATAGGTTCGAGACGTAACCAAATGATGACTCACCGATGTTATGAGCGAATTGGAATGGACCTGTGACAGGGCGAAGACGTGCGGCGACTTTCTTTTCATTACAAATTAGCTGGACGGTGCAAAATGCGCGTTCAATATTTCGAGGACCCGTGGCTGACGCAAAATCGAACAAATATTTGCCGTGGAAGGTGACGCGGAAATAACGGCACGAAGACGTCCCCTTTTGCCATTCGTGGTAGTCGATGACGTTGTTCCGACAGAGGAAAGCCAACGAGTAACGATGAAGAGCAATTCCCAACTTTCGGGTCATTGGGTCAATGCGCGTTGAATATTTCGAGGACCCGTGGCTGACGCAAGATCCAACAAATATTTGCCGTGGAAGGTGACGCGGAAATAACGGCACGAAGACGTCCCCTTTTGCCATTCGTGGTAGTCGATGACGTCGTTCCGACAGAGGAAAGCCAACGAGTAACGATGAAGAGCAATTCCCAACTTTCGGGTCATTGGGTCAATGCGCGTTGAATATTTCGAGGACCCGTGGATGACGCAAGATCCGACAAATATTTGCCGTGGAAGGTGACGCGGAACTAACGGCACGAAGACGTCCCCTTTTGCCATTCGTGGTAGTCGATGACGTCGTTCCGACAGAGGAAAGCCAACGAGTAACGATGAAGAGCAATTCCCAACTTTCGGGTCATTGGGTCTATGCGCGTTGAATATTTCGAGGACCCGTGGATGACGCAAGATCCAACAAATATTTGCCGTGGAAGGTGACGCGGAAATAACGGCACGAAGACGTCCCCTTTAGCCATTCGTGGTAGTCGATGACGTCGTTCCGACAGAGGAAAGCCAACGAGTAACGATGAAGAGCAATTCCCAACTTTCGGGTCATTGGGTCAATGCGCGTTGAATATTTCGAGGACCCGTGGCTGACGCAAGATCCAACAAATATTTGCCGTGGAAGGTGACGCGGAAATAACGGCACGAAGACGTCCCCTTTTGCCATTCGTGGTAGTCGATGACGTCGTTCCGACAGAGGAAAGCCAACGAGTAACGATGAAGAGCAATTCCCAACTTTCGGGTCATTGGGTCAATGCGCGTTGAATATTTCGAGGACCCGTGGCTGACGCAAGATCCAACAAATATTTGCCGTGGAAGGTGACGCGGAAATAACGGCACGAAGACGTCCCCTTTTGCCATTCGTGGTAGTCGATGACGTCGTTCCGACAGAGGAAAGCCAACGAGTAACGATGAAGAGCAATTCCCAACTTTCGGGTCATTGGGTCAATGCGCGTTGAATATTTCGAGGACCCGTGGCTGACGCAAGATCCAACAAATATTTGCCGTGGAAGGTGACGCGGAAATAACGGCACGAAGACGTCCCCTTTTGCCATTCGTGGTAGTCGATGACGTTGTTCCGACAGAGGAAAGCCAACGAGTAACAATGAAGAGCAATTCCCAACTTTCGGGTCATTGGGTCAATGCGCGTTGAATATTTCGAGGACCCGTGGATGACGCAAGATCCAACAAATATTTGCCGTGGAAGGTGACGCGGAACTAACGGCACGAAGACGTCCCCTTTTGCCATTCGTGGTAGTCGATGACGTCGTTCCGACAGAGGAAAGCCAACGAGTAACGACGAAGAGCAATTCCCAACTTTCGGGTCATTGGGTCATCGGTAAAAATATATCATTTTGAAGTCTTACGCTACAAGCGATAGATCCAAACAATTAAGAGACCTCATTTCGAACCGTCTCCAATGCCACATCCTCAAAATTCCTGCGCTAGAAGATACCCGAGATGTCTTCCCCGAGGCTTTCAATTGCAACCGATTTTATTGCTTGACTTCAACGAGGTGATGGATGCACTCTTGGATAATTAGGGATCTGTGGATGACCCAATACCGAGCTGTGTAGGAAGACGCGGAAACAACGGCACAAGAACGTCGCCTTTTACCATTCCTGGTGGTTGATAACTAGGTTCTGAAGAAGGAGTAATGATGAAGAGCAGTTCTCAACTGTCGGGTCATTGGATCATTGGTAAATCTATAAGGGACAGACCCAAGGAATAAGAGAACCATCTCCAATGCCATATCCTCAAAATTCTTTCTTCTTCCTACACCAGAAGGTGCCCGTGACGTCTTCCGCGAGGCTTTCAGAGCAAACAACCTCATTGCTTGGTTTCAACGAGGTGAAGGAAGCAAGACGTAATTCTATTGCTGCAGAGGATGACGGCACAACGACGCCCCCTTTTTATTTATTTATTGTAACCAACAGCAATATGCCAATTACAGGCTACAAGAATGAATGTTCATGAAATAGGCGCCAATGCACGTAATAAAATAAATAGAAAATAATAAACCATAAACTTACAAGATTAACTAATAAGATTAACTAGGTAGACAGATTTTCTAAAATATGTTTTCTGAATTTCTTTATGTTATCGAAAAAAACATCAACAGAATTTAACTTATTAAAGTCTATTCAAAGGGGAATTCATTGCGTAGTTTGTCTTTTGAGTGTTTAAAGAAAAGCAGGGTCTGTATCTTGCATCATACATAGGAACATAAAACTGTAGTTTACTTAAAATTGCAATACTGTCTAAACGGTTATTTATAAGTTTGTATAGAAATATGTTTGAAAGTAAATGGCGTCTATGCGCAAGAGTTATTACACTAAATTTCTCAAGTAAAAGGTTATAAGATATTTCGTATGCATTAACCGGTCCGTATTTTTTAATACGCAGGAATCGTAAAATTTTTTTTTGAATGTTTTCGATTTGATTACTGTGTGTAGCATAAAAAGGAGACCAAATTATAGAGCCACATTCCAGATGACATCTTATAAGGGTATTATACAAATAAATTAAAGTGCCAGTATTTTTAAAGGAACGAGCATTCCTGATTAAGAATCCTAGCATCTGGTAAGACTTTCGAATACAATTTTCAATGTGTTTGCTGAATGTGAGTTTAGTAATACCTAAATCTTTAATTTCCTCAGTTCTCTTAAGACTCTGATTTCCTAGTTTGTAAGAAAAAACAATTGGCTCTAATTTTCTTGTATATGTTACCAGAACACATTTCTTTATGTTAAAATGAAGCCTATTTTTTACAGATCAGTTATAAATTCTGTCTAAATTTTGCTGTAATGTAATGCAGTCTTGAATAGAGGAAACGGTCTTGTATATTTTAAAATCATCGGCAAATAACTCAGCATTACAATCTTTAAGTATAGAGGGCAAATTATTTACCATTAATAAGAATAATAATGGTCCAAGATTAGAGCCTTGGGGTACACCAGATAGTACCACGAATGATTCAGATACTGCTCCTCTAAAGACCACATACTGTTTCCTATCAGTAAGGTAAGACACAAAAAATTTTAACGCATTCTTGGAGAAGCCAAAAATGTTTAATTTGGTTAACAATACATCATGGTCTACAACATCAAATGCTTTAGCAAAATCAGTATATATTACATCTGTTTGTAAGTTGTTAGCTATAGAACCACATTAATGTTGGATGATGAGAATCATCTGGTACAAGAGGCATATCACATCTTTCAACCATTGTTTCAATATTACTTAAAACTAAATCCAAAATTCTATCATTACTATTGCGTATAATATTAAACTGCTGAAAACCAGTGGTGCTTAAGAAAAATTCAAGTAGCGAAGTCTTGTTATCATTCGAATACCGAGAATCATACAAGCCCGGTAAGTTAAAATCCCCAACTTTTTCATCTTTAACAAAATAATTAACTTCAAAGTTATCATAAAAATGTTGATATTCATCAATACTACAGTTAGACAGAAAATAAGCACAGCATAAAATAAATGAACATGAACTAAAAGTAATTTTAACCCAAATATCTTCATAGACAGAATTTGATGCAGACTCTCTCAGAGTCAAACGTTTACATTGAAAGTGATTTTTCACTGCAATTAATACACCGCCGCCCATCCGCTTGTCTTGATGTGTATATCTGTCTCTTCTAAAAACAACATAAGAATCAGGGAATAGTTCCTTGTCGAAAACGGTAGGTTTTAGTCAAGTTTCGGTAAGCAAAATTATATCAAAATCTTGAGACACAACACTAAGGTAAAAAACGTTTCGATAAAGTACGCTTAATGAATTCCGCTCACTAATGCACATCCAGAAGATTAGAGATCGATCTTAGTGTTGTCGCCTTTTCTCATAAAAATCTTTCCATTCTTAACCCACAGATATTTAATCTGATGCTCCTTCCTATACTCCCGACATTTGGCTAATAAGATTTTATTCTCTTGCGTGAGTGACTCATTTATATAATATATTGGTTTTTGGGGGAAATTCCTTACTGTAGGCAAGAAATCTAAGAGATGTGATGTGTTTAAGTCGCGTTGAATTCTTTTGGCCTTTTACCATCCATGGTAGTTGAAGACTTCGTTTCGAAGGAAAGCCAAAAACTGGACACTTCCGGATTGATTCCTCTCGCGATGCACTACAAGTCCTTTTGGTCTTAAGAAATGGAGACAAAGGAGTCATTCCACGCGAAATCGAACACTTATAAAACTCTACTTTCTTATATTCAATTTAACCTTTTTTTATACATTCTTAAGATCAAAAGAAAACGTCCCGTGGTATTAATTTAGAACTAAAATAATTTCTTTGAAATTTATTCATATTCATATTTATCGATGTAGAGCGGTTCAGGTGATTTTTAAACATATTTTCCTCCTAAAGCATTTGTCGTAGAGATTTAGAACATACCTCATTTTAAAGCTTAAAACATGGGTTTTCGGCTCATGTTAATCATAATTATATTTAATTTAAAATTAACTTAATTTTACATAACCTTAATTTTAATATTGAAATTATAGTATAAGGACGACGATTTAAAAATGAAAGAAAAATAGCATTATTTACCTTCGTATCTACCTTAGCAATCCTCCAAGTTTCAAAATGGGATTCCGTTTCGAAATGCATTAAATAAATGTTTATTGAAGAAGTGTATCGGCTGTGCCGGAACTTTGCATTTTGTCAAGCAGGCTATGGAAATAATTACAAATTGTGTCTCAAAATTTTCAAATCCATTGAAAGTTTTTCAGTGTAGCTTAGGTGAGAATATATTTTTATAGTAAGCATTTCATTCATTTTGGGACTTAAAGTAAGAAACAAGAAATATTAAATTTGAAAAACTTTATTATAAAATCAAAAGTGTTAGAAACAAATGCATCACACTTTATCTGTCAAGAACAAAAATAATTAAATGCTGTGATTAAGTATTAATCGAGAAATCATGAGTGGTGTTAAAAGAAAACAGTACGATATGTGTTTTAATCCTTTTAACGAAAAGAATCACAAATTAAAAAAAAGAAAATCTTTGCGACATGTGACTTGTGCTATGTTAGCAAAACTGAAGAGAGAAGATATTGACTTGTCTCGTCAAATGAAGATTTGTGATGTTTGCAGGAAGAAAGTTTCAAACCTTCCTAATTCTACATTTGTTGTTAATGAACAATGCACACCGGAAGATGTTACAGAATTCGAATACGATGAAACTATAGAAAGTAATGATAATGAGTCTTTATCCTTTGATGATTCTATAAAAGCAGATGAGGAAAAGTTACTCGTATTATCTACTTTCAATGAAAGCTTAATTTCATTAGAGGAATCGCCTATCATGAAGAATAAATTATTTCAAAAACGTTACCCGATAGAAAAGTTACAAAATATAACAAGGACCCTGAAAGAGAAAATATTTGATAACATACAAAGTGATTCTAGCTCAGAAGACACATCAGATAAAAATTATGTCAATATCATTCAGCAACTGATCAATTCCTTTCACACAACAGAAAGTAGAAATCTAAAGATACAAATTTTAACAATTTTTGCAACTTGGTCTTATAATAAAATAAAAGAACATTTTCAAGCATCTGTACAAATGATAAAAGTAGCAAAACAGTTAGCTGCGGAAAAGGGAATTTTGGCAACTCCTCAGCATAAATTCGGACACTCTTTACAAACTGCCATTGTAGAAAAGGTGCTAGAATTTTATAATTCTGATGATGTTAGCAGAATAATGCCTGGGAAAAAAAAAATATGTGACAGTGAAAGAGGATAATAGAAAAATTCATAAGCAGAAGAGGTTAACTTAAGGAAACCTATAGATGTTTTAAAGAAAAGTATCCTAATTTAAAAGTAAGTTTTTCAAAATTTGCCCAGTTAAGACCAAAACAGTGTATACTCCCTGGAGCTCACGGAACGCATTCTGTTTGTATTTGTGCTCACCATGAAAATGTAAAGCTCATGGTTGAAGGCGCCAACATTTACCAATTGTCAAAGGATTCACGTTTCGTAATCAATAATTATAATGATTGTGCAAATAATCTGTAATCCTCCGTCACCGGATTGTTATTTACTAAAATGTTCATCTTGTCCAGGAACCAACAATTTAATAAATTAACTTGACGAACTGTTTGATGCTGAAAGAATAGAACAAGTAATTTATAAACAATGGGTAACAGTTGACCGGACAAATTTGGAAATATTACAATCATCAGTTGAAGAATTTTTAAATAAATTATCTGTCAAATTGGTAAAACTCTTACCTCATAAGTTTATTGCTCAGCAACAATCTTTATATTTGGAAGAACGCAAGGAAAACTTAAAATCGGAAGAGTGCATTGTGATTGGTGACTTTTCTGAAAATTATTCTTTCGTTATACAAGATTCTGTTCAGGGGGTACATTGGAATAACAAACAGGCTACGATTCATCCATTCTTCATGTACTATAAAGATAATAATATTATAAAACACAAAAGTTTCGTTGCAATATCAGAATCATTAAAACATGATACCAACGCTGTCCACCTATTCCAAACGGAATTAATAAAATTCATGAAGATTGAAGTGGGTGATATAAAAAAAATAATTTATTTTTCTGATGGTTCTGCTGCACAGTATAAAAATATAAAAAATTTTACAAATCTCTGTTTACATCAAAAAGATTTCGGAATGAACGCCGAATGGCATTTTTTTGCAACATCTCATGGAAAGGGACCATGTGATGGCATTGGAGGTCCTACTAAAAGACTTGCAATGAAGGCTAGCCTTCAAGTAAATCAGGATCCTATCACATCACCGAAGAAATTATTTGAATGGGCGCAGAAGAATATTCCCAATATCTACTTCAAATTTTTTACTTTGAAGAAACATGAAAAACATAATAAAGAATTGAATAAGAGATACGAAAAAACAAAACCAATACGTGGCACTTTGAAGTTACACTCCATTATACCTTTATCGCAAACTGAAGTCCTAATCAAGCAATATTCATTTGAAGATGAAGGGCAACAAATTCAAATTCATTCACGTTGATTTATTCAAGATTTTTTTTGCATTGTTATTGTTAATTAAATGTTTTCTCTGGATTTTTGATATTTCTTATCAGTTCTTATGTTTGTATAAAACTGTATAATATTTACATGTTTAAGTAAAGCATGACTGTTTTATGAATGGTTTTGATAATATTGATGTAATAATAATTTAAGAATAGACTTTATTTTAAAAAATATATCAACGATTCCCTTATTGCATTTCGAACGTACCAGTAGGCGCGTAAGTATAATTTGAATAGTTAATATTCTAAAATAAAGCTTCAAGTCTACAAAAAATACTCGGTGGTGATAAAGTCCCGCAACAAGCTCATAATTTGTTTACTTAATGTTTTTGTTTGCAAAATCGTGAAACGGGTCGATTTTTAATTTTAAAAAGACACATTTTAATGCAAAACATTCTTCTTGATCGTCATTTGTTTTCAATTATTATTTAATTATTTTTGTTCTTGACAGATAAAGTGTGATGCATTTGTTTCTAACACTTTTGATTTTATAATAAAGTTTTTCAAATTTAATATTTCTTGTTTCTTACTTTAAGTCCCAAAATGAATGAAATGCTTACTATAAAAGTATATTCTCACCTAAGCTACACTGAAAAACTTTCAATGGATTTGAAAATTTTGAGACACAATTTGTAATTATTTCCATAGCCTGCTTGACAAAATGCAAAGTTCCGGCACAGCCGATACATTTCTTCAATAAACATTTATTTAATGCATTTCGAAACGGAATCCCATTTTAAAACTTGGAGGATTGCTAAGGTAGATACGAAGGTAAATAATGCTATTTTTCTTTCATTTTTAAATCGTCGTCCTTATACTATAATTTCAATATTAAAATTAAGGTTATGTAAAATTAAGTTAATTTTAAATTAAATATAATTATGATTAACATGAGCCGAAAACCCATGTTTTAAGCTTTAAAATGAGGTATGTTCTAAATCTCTACGATAAATGCTTTAGGAGGAAAATATGTTTAAAAATCACCTGAACCGCTCTACATCGATAAATATGAATATGAATAAATTTCAAAGAAATTATTTTAGTTCTAAATTAATACCACGGGACGTTTTCTTTTGATCTTAAGAATATATAAAAAAAGGTTAAATTGAATATAAGAAAGTAGAGTTTTATAAGTGTTCGATTTCGCGTGGAATGACTCAAAGGGAAGAAATTCATACCAATTGGAAAGCAAACCGGTTTAAGCAAGAAAAAGGAAGTCCCGGGTTGTACTTACTTAAAGACAAAGGACAGTCAAAGTAAAAGTTCGAAACAGTTTGAGTCGCACTGTCGTAGACTCAACGTCACTTCTTCCCTTTGCGTGGCGAAGAACCGCATAAGGGAAAACAACTTGAAAATCTCAGGAATTAAAAGCGCCATCTCTTGGTAGAAACTGTATTAAAGGTTGTTTGTTCTAAAGATACTCGCCGAAGGCAAATGTGAAAATCTCAAATGCCCAAAAAAAGCGATTTCAAGACGAACATGCGACTGAAACAACCGGCGATTGTTGCGAGCGCCATCTCGCGATTGGAAACGTTGCGTCATTGCAATTCGATCGTCAACTCTTACATCCGCATAGGTTCTCAGTTGTGAGTACGTTTTTCATTAACAATAGAAAATTCTATGACAAGAACACGCAAAATTTCCAGGAAAACGACGCGCAATTTACGACAAAACTGAAGCAGCGCCATCTCTTGGTCGACGCACAAAACAGTTCCTATGCCCCCGTACGTCCTGATTCTTCAGAACAGACGGTTCTCTTTCGTATTTGAAATGCGCTCGTCAAAGACGATTCAAGTTTCCAGGAAAACCCTTCGAGATTTATTTTACGACCAAAGGTGGCGCCATCTCTTGACCGTCGGAAAAATCTTTGTCGGAGTTTCTACTTGCTCCTTCAGACTCTTGCATTTAAAAGATCTTTGCCAAAGAACAATTCAAGTTTTCGGTAAGATCCTTGAAGATTTACTTTACGATCAGAGCTGGCGCCATCTCTTGACCGTCGGAAAAAATCTTTGTCGGAGTTTCTATGCCCCGAACGACTTGCTCTTTCAGACGCTTGCATTTAAAAGATCTTTGCCAAAGAACAATTCAAGTTTCCGGTAAGATCCTTGAAGATTTACTTTACGATCAGAGCTGGCGCCATCTCTTGACCGTCGGAAAAAATCTTCATCGGAGTTTCTGTGTCCCGAACGGCTTGATCCTTCAGACTCTTCTATTTCAAATATCTTTGCCGAAGAACACTTCAAGTTTCCGGGAAAATCCTTGAAAATTTACTTTACGATCACAGGTGGCGCCATCTCTTGACCGTCGGAAAAAAATCTTTATCGGAATTTCTATGCCTCCCGACGACTTGATCCTTCAGACTCTAGTATTTAAAATATCTTTGCCAAGTTTCCAGGAAAATCATTGAAGATTTATTTCACGAGCACAGGTGGCGCCATCTCTTGACAGTCGGAAAAATCTTTATCGGAGTTTCTATGCCACGCGACGACTTGATCCTTCACACTCTTGTACATATTTAAAATATTTTGCCAAAGAACAATTCAAGTTTCGAGGAAAATCCTTGAAGATTTATTTTACGACCACAGGTGGCGCCATCTCTTGACCGTCGGAAAAATCTTTATCGGAGTTTCTATGCCTCGCGACGACTTGATCCTTCAGACTCCTGCATTTAAAATATCTTTGCCAAGTTTCCAGGAAAATTCTTGAAGATTTATTTTACGACCACAGGTGGCGCCATCTCTTGACCGTCGGAAAAAATCTTTATCGGAGTTTCTATGCCCCGAACGACTTGATCCTTCAGACTCCTGCATTTAAAATATATTTGCCAAGTTTCCAGGAACATTCTTGAAGATTTATTTAACGACCACAGGTTGCGCCATCTCTTGACCGTCGGAAAAATCTTTATTGAAGTTTCTATGCCTCGCGACGACTTGATCCTTCAGACTCTAGTATTTAAAATATCTTTGCCAAAGAACAATTCAAGTTTCGAGGAAAATCCTTGAAGATTTATTTTACGACCGCAGGTGGCGCCACCTCTCGACCGTCAGAAAAAAATCTTAATCGGAGTTTCCATGCCCTGAACGACTTGATCCTTCAGACTCCTGCATTTAAAATGTCTTTGCCAAAGAACAATTCAAGTTTCCAGGAAAATCCTTGAGGATTTATTTTACGACCAATGGTGGCGCCATCTCTTGGCCGTCAGAAAAAAACCTGTACCGGAGTGTCTTCTTCATCTTTCAGACGTAGACTTTGTCAGAGGGAAAATCCAATTTTAAACGTGCATGGAAAATGAAGACGCATTTACGATCAGAATCAGAGAAGTTGGAGCGCCATCTCTTGTTCGACAAATTCTGCACGCAGGAACTTGTTTCTGAACTTCCTCGAAGGTTAAAAACTTCGCCGAAGCAAGAATTACACGCGTCTTAACTTAACAACGAAAGCAATTTAACGCAATCTCTCGGCCGACAGAAAAAAAAACCTTTGTTTTCTGACGCCATCTCGCGGCCGACGGAAAAAACTTTTGTTTTTCATGTCCTAGGGTTTTAAGAGTACTGCGTTGCATTTCCGTCACTGTTTCGTCCTTCGCACCGCGGGCTCGCGAGATTCGCCGCATATTTTTTTGCAGGCCTGAAGGTAGCAGCTTATTATTAAGTCGAAACGCGTTGCGCATTAAGAAAAAAATTAAAAATATCTTGTTTCGCCTTCATAATTAGAAGAATCTACGCGTCTTATGACAACCAATGAATTCATCGCCAAGGGCAGTATCTTGGTTGATAAAAAAAAGTATTCTTTGTTTATTCAGGATTTTTATTCTTCGTCGGAACTTGCAAGGTCCTAAAGGGTTTGAGGCACTGTTGTTTCAGGTCTTCTGTTCTTTGCTAGGGCTTTCGAAGTCCTAGATAGAGAGTTTGAGGCAACGTCGAAACGCCCTCATTTTGAGGCTGTTGAATTGATCCCAGAGTACATTGCCGACTCTGTTGTGCCTATTCTTTGTCAGAACTTTCGAACTCCCTAGAGGACTTCAGGCACTGTCGAAACTTAAAAGAAGTTCTGCCCTCATTTTGAGGAGGTTGAAATGAAGCTAAAGCTAGAGGGTGATTCTGTTGTTTTAAGACTTTCGTTCTTTGCCAGAACTCTCGAAGCCATTAGAGGATTTGAGGCAATGTTCTAGCTCCCCCCCCCCTCACCTTGAGGATGTTGAACTTATCCCACGGCACTTGAGGCACTGCGGAAACTGGGGAGGGATTCTGTTGTCCCTAGGATTTTTATTCTTTGTCAGAACTTTCGAACTCCATAGAGGGTTTGAGGCAATGTCGAAACTGAAAAGTTCTGCCCTCATTTTGAGGATGTTGGAATGAGGCTAAAACCAGAGAGTGACTCTGTTGTTTCAAGATTTTTGTTCTTTGTCAGAACTTTCGAAGTTTAGAGGTTTGAAACCAGGACTTTGTTTCATATCAGAACTTTCGATTCCCACAGGATTTGAGGAAATGTTTTCCGCCCTCAATTGAAGATCTTGAAATGAGGCTGAAGCTAGAGGGAGATTCTGTTCTAAGGTTTATATTCTTTGTCAGAACTCCCTGGAGCATTTGAGGCAATCTTTGAATTTGTAGCTCCCCTCTTAGTTTGAGGATGTTGAAGTGATCTCAGAGGACTTGAGGCATTTTGGAAACTGGAGGGTGATTCTGATGTTCCTAGGATTTTTATTCCTTGTCAGAACTTTCAAAGTCATAACAATGGACTTTGTTCTACTTCAGAACTTCCGAAGTCCCAGAGGATTTGAGGCAATGTTGAATCTGTAGGTCCTCCCTCACTGAAACTGAAAAGTTCCGTCCCCATTTTGAGGATGTTGAATAATCCCAGAGGGTGGTTTAAAGCATTGCCGAAACCGGAGGGAATTTTATTCTTTGTCAGAACTTTCGGACTCCCTAGAAGATTTGAGGCAATGTTGAAACTCACTCATTTTGAGGATGTTTAAATGATCCCATACGATCTGAGGTTAAAACTAGAGGGTGATTCTATTGTTTTTAAGACTTTTGAACTTTCGAACTCCCTAGAAGATTTAAGACAATGTTGAAACTGAAAAGTTCCGCCCTCATTTTGAAAATGTGTAAATGATCCTATAGGATTCGAGGCTAAAACTAGTTTTGTTTTTTGTCAGAACTTTCGAATTCCCTAGTGGATTTGAGGCAATGACGAAACTGAAAAGTTCCACCCTCATTCTGAGGATGTTTAAATGTCCCCAGAGGATTTGAGGCTGAAACTAGAGGGTGACTCTGTTGTTCTAAGATTTTTGTTCTTCGTCAGAACTTTCGAACTCCCTGCAGGATTTGAGGCAATGTTGAATCGGTAGATCTCCCCTCACTTTGAGGATGTTTTGAACTGATCGCAGAAGACTTAAGGCTGTTGTCCCTAGGATTTTTATTCTTTGTTAGAACTTTCGAAGTCATAGGCCATGGCCTTTGTTCTACGTCAGAACTTTCGAAGTCCCAGGGGATTTGAGAGGCAATGTTGAAACTGAAAAGTTCCGCCCTCACTTTGAGGACGCTGAATGATCCCAGAAGGTTTGAGGCCTTGCTGAAATTGGAGAGAATTTGTCAGAACTTTCGAACTCCCTGCTGGATTTGAGGCAATGTTGAGTCGGTAGATCCCCCCTCACTTTGAGGATGTTTTGAACTGATCGCAGAAGACTTGAGGCTGTTGTCCCTAGGATTTTTATTCTTTGTTAGAACTTTCGAAGTCATAGGCCATGGCCTTTGTTCTACGTCAGAACTTTCGAAGTCCCAGGGGATTTGAGAGGCAATGTTGAAACTGAAAAGTTCCGCCCTCATTTTGAGGACGTTGAATGATCCCAGAAGGTTTGAGGCCTTCCTGAAATTGGAGAGAATTTGTCAGAACTTTCGAACTCCCTGCTGAATTTGAGGCAATGTTGAGTCGGTAGATCCCCCCTCACTTTGAGGATGTTTTGAACTGATCGCAGAAGACTTGAGGCTGTTGTCCCTAGGATTTTTATTCTTTGTTAGAACTTTCGAAGTCATAGCCATGGCCTTTGTTCTACGTCAGAACTTTCAGAAGTCCCAGGGGATTTGAGAGGCAATGTTGAAACTGAAAAGTTCCGCCCTCATTTTGAGGACGCTGAATGATCCCAGAAGGTTTAAGGCCTTGCTGAAATTGAAGAGAATTTGTCAGAACTTTCGAACTCCCTGCTGGATTTGAGGCAATATTGAATCGGTAGATCCCCCCTCACTTTGAGGATGTTTTGAACTGATCGCAGAAGACCTGAGGCTGTTGTCCCTAGGATTTTTATTCTTTGTTAGAACTTTCGAAGTCATAGCCATGGCCTTTGTTCTACGTCAGAACTTTCGAAGTCCCAGGGGATTTGAGAGGCAATGTTGAAACTGAAAAGTTCCGCCCTCATTTTGAGGACGTTGAATGATCCCAGAAGGTTTAAGGCCTTGCTGAAATTGGAGAGAATTTGTCAGAACTTTCGAACTCCCTGCTGAATTTGAGGCAATGTTGAGTCGGTAGATCCCCCCTCACTTTGAGGATGTTTTGAACTGATCGCAGAAGACTTGAGGCTGTTGTCCCTAGGATTTTTATTCTTTGTTAGAACTTTCGAAGTCATAGCCATGGCCTTTGTTCTACGTCAGAACTTTCGAAGTCCCAGGGGATTTGAGAGGCAATGTTGAAACTGAAAAGTTCCGCCCTCATTTTGAGGACGTTGAATGATCCCAGAAGGTTTGAGGCCTTCCTGAAATTGGAGAGAATTTGTCAGAACTTTCGAACTCCCTGCTGAATTTGAGGCAATGTTGAGTCGGTAGATCCCCCCTCACTTTGAGGATGTTTTGAACTGATCGCAGAAGACTTGAGGCTGTTGTCCCTAGGATTTTTATTCTTTGTTAGAACTTTCGAAGTCATAGCCACGGCCTTTGTTCTACGTCAGAACTTTCAGAAGTCCCAGGGGATTTGAGAGGCAATGTTGAAACTGAAAAGTTCCGCCCTCATTTTGAGGACGCTGAATGATCCCAGAAGGTTTAAGGCCTTGCTGAAATTGGAGAGAATTTGTCAGAACTTTCGAACTCCCCGCAGGATTTGAGGCAATGTTGAGTCGGTAGATCCCCCCTCACTTTGAGGATGTTTTGAACTGATCGCAGAAGACTTGAGGCTGTTGTCCCTAGGATTTTTATTCTTTGTTAGAACTTTCGAAGTCATAGCCATGGCCTTTGTTCTACGTCAGAACTTTCGAAGTCCCAGGGGATTTGAGAGGCAATGTTGAAACTGAAAAGTTCCGCCCTCATTTTGAGGACGTTGAATGATCCCAGAAGGTTTGAGGCCTTCCTGAAATTGGAGAGAATTTGTCAGAACTTTCGAACTCCCTGCTGAATTTGAGGCAATGTTGAGTCGGTAGATCCCCCCTCACTTTGAGGATGTTTTGAACTGATCGCAGAAGACTTGAGGCTGTTGTCCCTAGGATTTTTATTCTTTGTTAGAACTTTCGAAGTCATAGCCACGGCCTTTGTTCTACGTCAGAACTTTCAGAAGTCCCAGGGGATTTGAGAGGCAATGTTGAAACTGAAAAGTTCCGCCCTCATTTTGAGGACGCTGAATGATCCCAGAAGGTTTAAGGCCTTGCTGAAATTGGAGAGAATTTGTCAGAACTTTCGAACTCCCCGCAGGATTTGAGGCAATGTTGAATCGGTAGATCCCCCCTCACTTTGAGGATGTTTTGAACTGATCGCAGAAGACTTGAGGCTGTTGTCCCTAGGATTTTTATTCTTTGTTAGAACTTTCGAAGTCATAGCCACGGCCTTTGTTCTACGTCAGAACTTTCAGAAGTCCCAGGGGATTTGAGAGGCAATGTTGAAACTGAAAAGTTCCGCCCTCATTTTGAGGACGTTGAATGATCCCAGAAGGTTTAAGGCCTTGCTGAAATTGGAGAGAACTTGTCAGAACTTTCGAAATTATAGTTTCGCCCTCGTTTTGAGGATGTCGAAGCGATCCCAAACCTCAAGAGGTTTCTAATGGCGTCTTGTACGTGAACGCGTTTCGTCTTCGGTGCGAAATGCCACCAACCATGAATGAAGACTCTCAACATGCAAATCGGTCGTCGAGGGGGGGCGCGCCTCTAAACACGATGTTTTATGCGGGCGATAACAGGCGAGAGCGTCCCGGTGTCGTCCGTTTGGCCTTTTTGCGCGATACGTGAGGTTGCACACCTGTTGCTCTCTATACGTCGAGATCATGCCATCCATGTCCCAACTTCTATGTTATCTGAGCTAGCTGGCTTGTAAACTGGTTCTCGCTATTTTTAGCGATGTACTTGCCTCTGTATGTGTGTGTGTGTGTGTGTGTATGTGAGAGTGTAATTGAGGACGTATTGTTTACGTGATTGCCGCCGCTCCTCTTTCTTTTTCTCTGGGGGGCGACCGGTTCTTCCAAAGTTGACAATTCAAGAAGAAAAAAAAATCAAATCGAGCAAACGATCAATGACGAATCGGAATGAATGGCGAATTCATTAATGACCCGGGACTCGCCGAAAACCGTTGTTCAAAACGTTGTTCTCTCTCTTTCTCTCCCGGTTTGATTTTATCAATCTCGCCGTGGCTCGCCTAATTAAGAAATAAATAAAACCGAACGCGGTGGTCCCTCCGCCTCTCGATCAGGTTCTCTGAAGCCACCAGGTGGACGGGGCGATTTTTATTCAATAAATCGGCGATAAAATTAAGACGTCTTAATATTTTCAAGCCGTTAGCAATCAGCGGCCTTGCGCGGCCGTAATAAAAAAGCATCAGGCCGGAGGAAAGAACCACCGCGGTGACCACACACAGAAAGAGCAGGTCTGTGTGAACACGCTCTTCGTCTTGCTCCTTTTGCCCCATCGCTCGCCGGACGCGTATTCTCAAAGCGAGCTCCTCGAAGAAGCAACCGGTGTGGGTCTTCGAAGGCAACAAACCACGCGTCTTTTTTTTTTGGGGGGGTGGCTCGCGTCACCCGGGAAATTTCGACATGACAATCCATCACCAAATTCAAGTTGGAGTTCCTGGAACTTGGACCTGCTAATTGGTTCGTTGGAAAAACGTTGGGACTTTCCCACAACCAAGGGAAAGTGAATCCAATCCAAGCATGCAAATTTCTTCATTTTTAAAACCGCCGACCAAAAGATGGCGCGCTTCTGGTTTCCGGTTATGCCGCGTCATACACAAATTCATCTTTCTGCCCCGACGTTTCGCCCTTCTTGCCGCAAACGAGCTTCCTCAGGGCTGGCGCTGCTCTTGTTCTTCTTTGCCGGTGCTACCAACAGCAGACAAAGTCCTTTTGCCAAAAAAAAAAAAGGACGAAACGTCTTAATTAATCATTATTAGTCTTGGTTAAGACGCGCAAATTATTTCGATTGCGCGAAACAAAGTATTTCTTTCTTAGTGCAACCGGTTTCGGCCTAATACTAATCAGTTGAAGAAAAAAAAACGAAAAAATACGTGAGTCCTCTTCATCGTGCTAAGGTCGAACCCTAGCGTCGCGTCGCGTCGCGTCAGGGAAACACAAACTGCCACAATTGTTTTTTTCCGAGGCAAGACAAGAGATGGCGCGCAAAACAAAACGATAAGCTAAATTGATTGATAAAACGTTAGAAAGGGTGAAAGAATGCTATTACTTTCCTAAGTTACGTGAGTTTGTCACCAAATATATAAACAGATGTGTAAGTTGCCTTTATCATAAGACACCAGGGGGAAAATCTTTAGGACATTTACACCCATTGCAAAAGGGAGCAACATGTTTCCATACTGTGCATGTAGACCATTTAGGTCCTTTCAAGAAAACAAAAAATCGCAATAAGTACATATTGGGATTAATAGATGGATTTTCAAAATGTGCTGTGTTAAAGGCCGTACCAGACACGAGCGCAATAGAAACTGTAAGGTTCATGCAAGAATTTATATCAAATTATGGGAAATCATTCCGTGTTATCACAGGTCGTGGTACAGCCTTTACATCTCAGTTGTTTGAACAATTTTCTGCAGAACACGATATAACCCACGTGAAAGTTGCAGCTGGAACTCCAAGGGGAAATGGTCGAATTGAACAGCTTAATAAAACAATATTGAATTGTCTATCTACCAGTTTAGACTGTGAAGCAGATACTGATGAGGGGGAAAATAAAATATTTGAAGTCCAGTGGAGTCTCAATACAAGCGTGCATCGAGTTACGAAATACACCCCATACGAATTAGTTTTTAGGTCTAAAAATATAGGATTACGAGATAATGCATTAACAGATGAAATTACTAAAATGAATTTACTAACTTTAATGGAATAAAGAAATGAGAATACAATCTGGGGACTAATTACAATTATTTAACTTATGAACTAATTCAGCTGAATTCTTAACAGTATAAATGTGTGATGGATAACTGTAAAGAGCTTCCAAGAGTTGAATCAATAAAACGGACTACAGGTCTGATAGGAATATATGGTTTATGAATTTTTGGAAGCCCATAAAGACGAGGGGTCATGGGACTCATGTGTATTAAATGTTTATTAAAATTAATAGAAGCTTAAATTAAATTCATTGTCGTTCTTGAGGAAAGCCTCTACTTTAGCAATGTAATCAAATTTATGCTTTCTAATCAAACACTGGCCTTTATCTGCTTTACTTAAGATTAAATCGTTAGTTATAATTTTCAGTTTTAATGATTTAAGGGTATCAGCATGAGTATTAGAAGGTTGATGATCAATAAAAGAGTTGATGGTATCTGAGCAAAGGAATGTCACGATGTCTCGAATGCGTCTGGGTTTTTTCTTCTCTAACGTTAAGTCATCAACTTGAGGAAAATTCGCAAAAAAATGAAAATTGACACCTGTCACTTTGCCATCCGTCATTCCGTCACTTTTTAATTTTGGTTGGCGCTTACGACTCTTTAAACTGTCGCAGGTGTAGTTTCATTTAAAATAGAATGAGTTCTGACGTCTCTCACTCATTGTGACACTTATAACTGTCACTTCTGTGTTTTTTTCAATTATCTTCTTTTTTTAGCGCCGACTTGATGAAGAATGTTCGATAAATCAGATTCCAAAATCATCATCGAAAAGCTATTAGGTATAACGAAAGGTAAAATAAAATTTGACACCTGTCATTTTCCTGTAGTTCTGTCAATCTGCTCTTGTTTATCCGGTTTGATTTTGGCAAATTGCGGAGGTCCCTTAAACTCTCATCAACATAGTTTCGCCAGTGATGATTTATTTAAAACAGAAATGACAATTTGTCACATGTCACTTGTAACTGTCATTTATTTCTGTACTTTTTCAATTATCTTTTTTCCTAGCGCTCGCTTGATAAAAAGTATTGTCAGCTGCTTTGCTGCGATAAATCACATTCTAAAATCACAATCCAAATGCGATTGTAACAAAAGATGAAACAAAATTTGACACCTGTCATTTTCCCTGTAGTTGTGTCAATTTGCTTTTGTTTGTCCGTTTTGATTTTGGCAAATTGCGGAGGCCCTTTAAACTATCATCAGTGTAGTTTCGCCAGTGATGATTTATTAAAACAGAAATGATAATTTGTCACGTGTCACTTGTAACTGTCACTTATTTCTGTGCTCTTTCAATTATCTCTTTTCCTAGCACTGACCAGATGAAGAATGTTAGTTGCTTTGCTTCGATAGATCAGATTCTAAAAGCAACATCAAAATGTGATTGATGAAATAAAATTTGACACTCGTCATTTTGTTTGTTAAACTATCATCAGCGTAGTTTCGTCAGTGATGATTTATTTAAAATAGAAATGACTTTTGTCATGTGTCACTTGCAACTGTCACTTCAGATATTTCTGTACCTGGTGTTTTTTTTTTCATGTAGCTTAACTTGATTAGCGAATGTTAGTTGCCTTGATAAATCAGCTTGTCGAGAGGTGATTCTGGCAGAAAATACAACAGTAATTGACACCTGTCATTTTTCTGTAATTCTGTCAGTTTATTTTTCCGCTGTGATTTTGTCAGACCTTGAAGGCCCCTCAAGATATCGTTGAAGTCGTTTCAGTTATCGTCGATTTATTTAAAACAAAGTGACATTGTCACTTGCAACTGTCATTTTCATTAGCCAGTCGTTATCTTTTTTTTTATTTTGCTGATTCTCATTTATTTTTCCTTTTTGGTCGATTGTCGTTTTTTTTCCTCAGTTTTTGCTTTTGATTTGTCAATATTATTTTCAATTTTTGACAAGAATCGCTTTTTTTTTCAATGTTAACCGGTTCTCACTTGTTTTATTTTACTTTTCGTCATTAATTAATTGTTTCATTCATTAGTCGGTTTTCTTTCGTTTCCTCACCATTTTCCTTTTTTTTGACATTTATTGGCTTTTTTGCTGTGTAAATCGATTTTCCTTTGTTTTAATTATTTATTGATAGTTATTTGTTTTCCCTCATTAATCGACTGTCATTTGTTTCTTTGTCAACCGTTTGTTATTTATTTTCCTTTTATAGTCGAATCTTTTTGCGTTTTTTTTTCTTTTTTTTTCTAAAAATGAATTGGGCCGTTTGCTTAAGTTGATTCTCTCATAAAAAAAAAAAACGTCTACGAAATATGAAAAAAAAGTCAACAAGAAACGAATTCGCTAACGAGTAACAAGAAAACACTGAAACGCAAAAAATAAAGTTGTCAAAAAATCGGCAAAAAGATTAAAAAAATTTAGGTCGCGACATCTTGCGGCCAATTTTTGACCTAAATTCTGTGAGAAATGACAGACAGTTTCCTGTCTAATAAGTCATCCCATCCTACACAAGTTGCAGGGGACTTCTCTTCTGTTGACGAGGCCCCAAATAGAGCCGAAACAACTGTCCAGAGGATTTCATTGCGATCAAAACCGTCATTGCAACAAATTTCTACATAAATAAACAAAGAGAAACGAATTAAACGACAACGAGGTCCGAAAAATAAGGCAAACAAAAAGTAAAGCAACGTTTGGCTGATATATACTCATAAAAAACAAAAGAAGACTGATGAAATAAGTAACAACGAAATATGAAGAATGAGTAAAGAAAAACAAAAATGCAACGGCCCTCGCGGGTGAGATTTGGGGGTTTGAAAATCATAAGACCCACAAAAAAGCTTTGTTCTTTTATCTACCTTATTCTTTGTATTCCTTCGTTTTCTTTTTTTTAATCCTTGCATCTATTTATTTGTGTTTTATTTGATTTTCCTCTCGTTTCTCTTTATCGAATTAATTTTTCGTGTTAAGTGCACTTTACATTATCGGATTTTGCATTGGGCATTTGACTTGCCCAAATGACGAAATATTTACGTTTACACTTTTTGATTTTACGTTTGACGTGAAGTGTTCTATTCTATTCATTTGATTTTTGAAAACAGGTCGGTGTCTATTTTCATTTGAGTTTTCATTCGAGATTCGAACATAACAACATAACAACAGAAATGTTGCAGAAATAGCGATCGATAGTTGCTATAATAAAATCTTATTGAGTTTCATGGTCAACAAATTACAATATTTCAAGATAACAATACAATTCGAAATTTAATTCTTTTAAAGTTATGTTTACACTTGACAAATGACAGAACTGTTCGTTACTTTTGATTCGATCAGATAGAAATATCAAACAAAAAAATCAAATTTAAAAATCAAGAAAATCATCAAGCAATCTCAATAGACAATCGATTTTGCAACACAATTTAATAGAATAATAAACAGTTTTGGACATTACAAAAAATTTACTAACCGGTTACTCTACCTAATACAAAACAAACCGGGAATATTATCTGAGCCGCAAGATTTTTGAGAGGAAAATTTATTGATAGTTTTTGAAATGTCTGCAAACATTGCAGGATATAAAAAGATGGAGAGCTTACTTGTATGAGACTTACTAATTTCGCGACGTAATGTTTGACTTGTTGTGGGTCTGGCTAAAAATGCTTCGTTGAAAGTGTTATTTTTTTTTTATTAGCAATTTGAAGAGTATCATTTATAGCAACCTTATTAACATATAGTTCTTTGGGTATACCTAATGTATTACTGATTATTTTCCAACACGTTTTTGACATGTTACTTGACGTTGTAATTTGTTTGTTGTGGTATTGCATTTTAGCTTTCTCTATTCCCTGCTTGTATACTTTTCTGACATAGGACAGTCTGCCCTTCAACGCATTAGTTTTATAGAATTTGCACACTTCGCTTAACTCTTTTAATAAATTTGACAGGTTTCTCAATTCATCATTATACCAAGGTTTACGGCATCCATCTTTCTTTTTTAAATTACGAACGGGGAGAGCGGAATTGGAATAGTTTAGGAACCGATTATGAAAGCAAGAAAATTTATTTTGGATTTATTTAAAAACAATGTGCATATGTAATGTAATAATTCAACAACAAAAAAATCACTAGATCTGGTGATAAATCGTTCAGTTGAAATTTTAAGCGATCGCCTTTTACTTTCGTTCATCTTACAATCAATCAGTCGATGGCGTTTGAATAAAAAATTTAAAAAAAAATAATAGATATATATATAATTATCAAAAATGCCCATCTTGTACAGACGCTAATGATAAGTTAGGATTAAGTTTAGATACGACACACTCAGGATGGGATAAAAGCTGCCCCAGCTATCAAAGAATAATTAACATTTTAAAAAGTAAAACTAATTATAATATGGACCCGAACGAAGAAAATAAAATATAGCAATTAAAAATTGTAAAAGATGATGACAAATTTATAGAGAAATATCCTTCAAATTCTAAATGGATTGATAAGTTGAGAATACTAAACGTAAATCTACGAAGTATACAAAATAAAAAAATAGAATTCAATTCGTTAATTGAGATGCATGAACCTGATATTATAGTGGGAACCGAATCCTGGCTAAATGATAACATTTCATCTAGTGAAATATTTGGATCTGATTTGGTATTTAGATATGACAGATTAGATAGAATTGGTGGTGGTGTCTTTATTTTGATAAAAGGAAATTTCTACTGTTACGAATTCTGGAGAGATGGTGAATGTGAAATATTAGCTGTAGTTGCTCAAATATGTACAGTCAAATTATTGATACTAGCAGTTTACTGTTCAAGTAATCATACCAATTACATAGATAAATTAGTTAGTTTTATAAACGATGTAGAGGATCAATTTGAAAGAATTGCTATTATTGGAGACCTTAATATGCCGCACATTGACTGGAGTGGGAATAAAATTGGTAATCAGCTACAATCTAAAATAAATGGTTTCATCATACAGCATTCTCTGACTCAAATTATAAATAAACCTACTAGATTTTTCGATAATAATACTAATGGTAATATTCTAGATGTAGCCATCATTAGACCAGCTGATATGGTGATAAATTGGGATGTTGAGGATGGAATAAGCGATCACCATGTAGTCATTATTGACTTGGATCTTCAATTACCTACGATTAACAACAAAATATTAAGAGTTCACCATTATCATAAAGCGGACACTGTATCATTTATTAATGAACTGGAGAGAAATTTTCCAATGTGGATAAGTTCCACCGGAGATATCAATCAATTATGGAAATCTTTTGTGAAATTAATTCAGAATTTGGTTTTAAAATATATTCCCTGCAAGGAAATTAAATCTACAACAGATCCCGTTTATTATACAAATCATGTGAAGCGTCTAAAGAAAAAAGTGCGTCGAGCTTATCGTTTCAGAAAAATTTATAAATACTATTATAAACAATTATTATCTGAATTTAATGAAGCTAAGCGACATGCAAACGAAAATTATTTAATACACTTAATGGATAAGGATAATGGAAAACGCTTATATCGTTATATAAAACGTTTAAATAAATCTACTTCTCAAATTTTGATTAAAAAAAATGGACGTATTTTGGAAAACTTAACCGATACAGTGGAAGAATTTAACAGGTATTTTATCAGTGTTTTTAATGAAAAAATTGATACCGTTCTAAATTTTAATGAAAATCAAAGGTTAGAAGTTTCCGACATGTTTCATATTACTCGACAAAATGTTGCAAATGTCATTAAGGAGCTTAAATCACATAAATCTCCGGGTATTGATAATATAACGGCTGAAGTTTTACAAATAGGAGGATACTATGTATCCAAATATTTAACTCATTTGTTTCAAATTAGCATTAATAACCATATTTTGCTCAATGATTGGAAGATATCAATAGTTCTCCCTGTTTATAAATCTGGTGTTAAATCTGATTGCAATAATTATCATCCGATTAGTCTAACATGTATAGTATGCAAAATTCTAGAAAAACTTCTGACGAACTATCTTCAATATTTTTGTGATAAACATAATATTATTAAAAGAAATCAACATGGTTTTAGAAAACATTTTTCCTGTGTTACTCAACTGATAAATTTTCATACTGAATTGGCAGAAATAGTTGATGATAAGGGACAGGTAGACGCAATTTTCATCGATTTTACAAAAGCCTTTGATAAAGTTCCTCATGATATTATTATAAGAAAATTACAAAATTTGGGGCGTGATATGCGAGCTGTAAAATGGATAAACGAATATCTTAAGGACAGGAAACAGAGAGTTAGAATAGATAATATATATTCATCTGAGCTGACTGTCACTTCTGGAGTACCTCAAGGTAGTGTAATTGGACCAATATTATTCATTATATTTATAAATGATATTTCACAAAATTTAAGTTGCGAAACGAAATTATTTGCTGATGACTGCGTTATTTATAATAAGAGAAAAAATACAGAAGATTGGATTTTACTCCAGGAAGATTTAGACAAAATTCATATGTGGTGTGACGAAAATAAAATGGAAATTAATACAAAGAAATGTGTTGCAGCATCGTTTGGTATTACAAAATTATTTCAGACCCATCCATACAAATTAGGAAATGAATTACTAACATATAATGATACATGTAAATATCTAGGAGTGACCTTTAGAAATGATTTAAATTGGAGTAGTCATATTCAGAATATCTTAAAAAAAGCTTATAAATCACTATATTACATTAGAAGAAATCTTAAAGACTCTGGAAAACCTGTACTTAAAAAAGCTTATATGACATATATCCGTCCTAAAGTTGAGTACGCACACGAAGTTTGGGATCCGCACCAACAATATTTAATTGAAGATCTATAAATGTTGCAGCATAAAGCAGCTCGGTATGTTATGAATGACCATAGAACAACTTCATCTGTTTCACGCATACTAAGGGAATTAAATTGGGAAACTTTATCTTCTAGAAGACAAGAAGCAAGATTAAAATTATTTTGTTATATTCATTTCAAAGTTGATTCGATGCACAATTTTCTAACTAAATTACAAATAAATGATTCGAGCACTAGAAAAAATCATAAATTCATCTATAAAATTCCATTTTCGAAAACTAACATTCATAAATTTTCTTTTTTTCCGAAAACAATTCAAGATTGGAATAATTTAAGTGGAACAAATTTGAAAAAATTAATTGAAAATTGTGCAAAGAAAATAAAAGTTAGGACGTAATTTTGATAATGCAAATTTTAAGTATTATTAATGTTATAAAACGTATTAGTTGTTTATTTAATGTTTAAGTTTGTATATTAGGCCACTGTGTACGATGTACTGTACGTCTAATTATAATTAAATTCTTCACAGGGCTGCAGTCAAGAGGGCGGTAATTAATACTCTTTTAAAGTTTAACCGAGCTTTCGGAAAATTTTATTTCCTTTTTCAAGGTTTCTACAAAAACATGGCACTAATTAACAATTCATTAATAATCTAAAATTTTTTTACTTACTCCTTAATGAGTAAGAAAATAAGTTAAATTCAAGTTAGAAATTATTCGAAATTATTTGACAAATTATTTTTGACACTAAATTGAATTGACAGTAAATTTGTTTATTTGAGACAAAGCAATATGATGTTATAAATTATTTTTATATTATTAGATTAAGAATTTTTAGAAGTGATTTTAAAATTTAGTAAATATGTGTAAATGCAACTAAGTTTCTCAATATCTGTTCTTTTATTCATGCTTTTATTATTGCCAAAAATATGACACATTTCAATAAACGTTCTTTGATTCAAATTAGGTTCAATATCAAGTATTTTTGTATCTTGAAAATTGATGTGATGGTCATGTTTATTGGCATGTTCAGATAAAGAGCAAGCAGAAGGTCTGACTCTAATATCACTTTTATGTGAGATTATTCTGGAGTGAAGAGTTCTGGATGTTTGTCCAATATAAACAGAATCACAATCAAGACATGGAATTTCATAAATGTTTTTGTAGAAACCTTGAAAAAGGAAATAAAATTTTCCGAAAGCTCGGTTAAACTTTAAAAGAGTATTAATTACCGCCCTCTTGACTGCAGCCCTGTGAAGAATTTAATTATCCTTAACTGATCAGTCGTGATCATACTGCACGTCTAATTATATATATATAATAATGTGATAAATAGATGCATTACTTTGTGCATGAATAATTTTTTTTTGTAATATGATTATTAAAATTAATTAATTTTTTCTGTGCATGTGCAGGATCTCACTAAACCTTAGTCACCTATTAACAATAATAAATAAACGACTCAATTTCAGTTACACTCTGCGATTTAATTTTTAATTGTAAATAATAGCAGAACTCTGTTAATTCGAAGGCGAAATTAAATTTTCGGCATAATTAAAACGCACGTTTTTTCTCAAGTGTGAAGCAAGTACGCAGAAAGTAAAGTAGAAAAGTAAAGAAAAGTATTTTTTGGAATTTCTCATACTAATCAGTTACTATCTTCAGTCGAGCAAAAAAATACGCGACTTCTTCATCGCGCTTAGATCGAATGAAAGAAGTACACCAGAAGACACTCAACACCCCAGGAAATGAAAAGCAAACTGCGATTAACTTTTTTGTCGGCCAAGAGATGGCGTACCTACGTGCAGCAAAGAGGGATGGCGCTCGTCACTTCTTTGGTAGTAAACCCGTTAGTCTTCGAATTTTAAGTTAACTGTGAAACAAGTGTGTACTCTTGAAAGAAGAGAGTGAGACAAATTGGAATTTCCTGCTTTTTTTTCTTAACGCAACCGGTCTCGGTTCCATACTAATCAATTATCTTCAGTCGAGCAAAAAAATACATTGTGCTAAGATCGAATGAAAGAAATACAGCAGCACACTCTCGAAGAATGAAAAGCAAACTGCGATCAACTTTATTGTCGGCCAAGAGATGGCAGTCGTGTATGCAGTCGGTCAAGAGATGGCGCTCCCCGCTTCTTTGGTAGTCGACTCACTAATTAGCCTTCCGATTTGAAGGCAACAAATTTTCGTATTTTTAAAAATTGAAACGCGAACCACAAATTTTAAAATTTTGTTTTGCAATTAGTGCAACCGGTTTCGGCTTCCTGATAAATAAAAGCTATCTTCCGTCCGGCAAAAAATATACACGTGGCCTATTGTTGTTAAGTATGACTTGACGAAACCAATCAGCCATGACCATGGTATCAGCTCCATCAGAGCGTCACCGTCATGGATCAACAGTTCATGGTCTCTCGTTTAGCAAGTGACAGGTCATTTACAACGCCATCTACCACTCATACGTGAAACTTTCTGCCTTTTCTTTCCTTTTGCCCTATCTGTCATAGCGTCAGGCGTGATTTAATCAAACCCACTTTCCTCCCTTTCAAGGTTGATTGTTTCAAATGCTTGCCTTCTAAAATTCTTCGTCTTTCTTTTGTTTTGCCCTCTTCCTCGTTCACTGTCAAGTATGACTTGATCAAACCCAAACCAAGTCAGTATTGTGAAGCTCTGGTCAGTTTTATTGGTCGCGGTACTTGCATTTCTCAGTGTCTGCCTTTGAACTTCTACTTCTCAAAATCTTTATCGTTTGAAAGTGTGATCTACTTCAGCTATTGAACAACAGATGGCTCAGATTTCAAAGATTTGTTATTTTCTTGCGCCAGTGCTTCAACGTTCAACTTTCTCGTTGCCCTTTTATTCTTCACAATCGGAATTTGCCCTTCTCGCGTTTAATTCATTCACTGGTCAACAGATGGCGCTTGAACTAACACACAGGAACCCTTAAGTTCCTTTATTGTCATTCTGTTTAGGAGGCAGTTTTTCTCAGGATTTAAAAATTCCCTTTGCTCCCTGTAAACGTGGTCTACGTCAGCTGTTGAACAACAGATGGCGCGCGAGTTGTAATTTTTTTTAGAATTCGAGAATTTGTCATTTTCCTTCGGCATTTCTTTAACGTCTCGCTTTTTCTCTGGCTTTTTCAACGTGTCCTTTCATTCTTCGTAATCGGACCGTAATCCGTTTCATTTATTCATCGGTCAACAGATGGCGCCTTAATTACATAGGAACCTAATAAGAACCTAATAGGAACCACCGTCACTAAATAATTACAGTACCGCAATCAGCCGCCATTTTAAATATTGGCGGAAAATTTAAACATCTGACCCTAACAACGACACAGTTGGACAGAAAGAAAAGTCGGCAATTTAAACTTGCCGGAAAAAAAAATCACTAGAAATGTCGACCATTTAAGCTTGCCGGGAAGAAAATAACTTTTTAGTGCGAGAACGTTTCCTTTATCTTACACATTGAGCATATGAACGAAAATGGTCACTAAAGTTGACCAAAGTGGTCACTGGAGTTGACCAAAGTGGTTACTCAAGTTGACCAAAGTGGTCACTGAAGTTGACCAAAGTGGTTACTGAAGTGGACCAAAGTGGTCTCTGAAGTTGACCAAAGTGGTCACTGAATTGACGAAAGTGGTCACTGAAGTGGACGAAAGTGGTCACTGAAGTGGACGAAAGTGGAAAGTCGGCCATTTTAGTGCAAAGACATGGTTTCTTCATCTTAGTGACTGTAATAGGAACTCTTAAGTTTCTGTATTATTCCGTCTACGAGTTGTTTTAGGATTTTAAAATTAAATATCTGATTTCCTTGCTGTTTCATCTCCGCCTCTGTTCAGCTGTTTGGTCAACAGATGGTGCATTTCAGTCGTACTCCTTCCGAATTCGAAAATCTGTAACTATGCTCTTCGCCATATTTTCAATGTTTCATTTCATTTGTCTTTTTTAATGTATCTTCTTAGTTTATAAAATTAAAAATATGTAATCCGAATTTTTATTGTTTGGAAATGTGGTCTACTTCAGCTATTGAATAGCAGGTGGCGCACGAGTTGTCACTTTTAACAATTAAAGAATTTGCCATTTTCCTTCGGCATTTCCTTAACGTCTCGCCTTGTCCTTGCCTTTCTCAACGTATCCTTTCATTTTTCATAATCGGTAATACCTTTCTTCCGTTTTGCAATTCATTCATTGATCAACAGATGGCGGCGCTTAAAGTAATACACGGGAACTCCTAAGTTTCTTTATCATCAAACTAAGGACGGTGCAACTTTTCTTGGGGTTTTAAAATTCTCTGATTTTTTCTTGCCGTTTTTCTTTCTTCAGCTGTTGGTCAACAGATGGCGCGTTAGTCTGAATTCTGTGACTTTTCTTCACTCTATCTTCTTTACCTTTTTCAGTGTAACTTCTCTTCAATTTATAAAACTGAAAACATTTTTAACTTCTTTATCTCAAATCTTTATTGTTTGGAAATGTGGTACACTTCAGCTATTGAACAACAGATGGCGCGTGAGGTGAAATGTTTTCTAATTCGTAAATTAGTTGCTTTTCTTCGCCATATCCTTAATATTTCGTCTTTTCTCTCTTTTTCCTTCAAATCATTTTTTTAAATTGTTTGTAATCGACAGTGTCATAAATAAATAAAACGTTGTATGTACCACGGGCATAATTGAAGATGATACGGGTTCGAATCGAAAAATGTTTTCACCCCAATTTTCCGATCCGAATAGTTCGATCGTCATTTGTTTTATTTTCTAATCAGAGCTACCACGTGTGCGAGAATGATGATCGCGATCTACATTGACGTTTGTAAGTCGCCGCAGGACGTGACGATCGCGTTCACAACGAATCGCTCGCACGCATCGATTCCTTCCGAAAATGCAAAACGCTTCATTTTACCTGCAAATTCATCGCGAGGAATTTTTTATACGATAGGGCGAACCGAGTGAGACTTTAGACAGCTGTGGAATGCACGAGTATTCATTCTACGTGACCAAGAGTGGCGTGCGTGCCATGGTTTTAGTTCGATTTTTAGTCAATTTTAACTAAGAGATTTTTAGAATTGTTGCAATATTTTTGCCGTAATCTATGACACGATGGATTTTCTCCTTGCATTGAAAATCTAAATCTAAGTCCACCTCTGCCTGGAGCAAACCGTTTCAACATCGTCAACATCAAAGTGTCACCGGCCTGCATCCTTCCTTTAGCAAGTTGACAGTTCATTTACAACGCCATCTGTCACCCATACGTGAAACTTTCTGCCTCTTCTCTCCTTTTGCCCTATCTGTCATAGCGTCAGGCGTGATTTAATCAAACCCACTTTCCTCCCTTTCAAGGTTGATTGTTTCAAAAGCCATCAGTCATCCTTGCTTTCTAATTTTCTTCATTTTTTCTTTGCTTCGCCCTCCCTCTTCCTAGTCTATTGCTAAGTGCGACTTGACCAAACCAATTCATTGCGCCAGGTTCGGATCAGTGTTGTTGGTTTTAATGGTATCTGTACCATCTAAGCATCAACCATAGCTATTTAATAATCTGCTTGGTTTGTCCTCGTCCATTGTTATGTATGACCTGGCCAAATCGATTCAATAAGTTGGATACCGTGGAGCTAATCTTCAGGTCTTTTAAGACTTTAGGTCTTCCTTCCTTTGGGAAGCCGAGTGACGTCTATCATTCATACATCCAACTTTCTTGCCCTCGCTACTATACTACCAGGTATGACCTAACCAGGCCGATGAATTTTGTGAAGTTCGTCTTCAAGTCTTTAGGAATTTGCTGCCGGCAAATCGTTAGTCATTGACGTCAGTGTGTTTCAAAGCATCATCTTCATCCACCAACGTTTCAAGGTCTTCTTCTCTTATGAGCCTAGCATTTCACTTCTGTTTTGCCCTTCTTTCAATCGATTGTCAGATGTGACTTTCGATAAGACAACAAGCGGGAAATTCTCCACTGGCTTTTGATTGTTCGCGGAAAAACTCGCGCGTTAGCTTTTCGTCGTTAAAATTGCTCCAACGTCAACTTTCTAATGGACACAAGGTCAGGCGTACTTTACCTCGGACGTCAACGGCGAAAATACATATACATAGTAGCAACCCAATTACGTAAATAGTAAATTGTTTCCTTTTTTCGTTCTATTTTTGTTCTTCGCTTGCGCAATTACAAATTTTCTTGCTGTCACTACATGACTCGTCAATTATCGACAAACGAAATCAACGTCATCGTAACAATAACAATGACATTTTTACTTTTGACAGGAGAACTTTATGCACGTGGATGGGGGTGTTTGGTCCAGCTCTGGAGACACTTGAACACGAGTGCTTTTAAACAGTTAGTTCTTCGTCGATAGGTTCGCGCTTATTTATTAAACAAGAGCTAAAAAAAAAAAAGAGTTCAATTGACGCAGATACTTAAAACATTGCCTCTTAATTGGCGTAAATCGGTTGTGTATGTGTACGAGAGTGTGTGACGTCGAAGTTCACTTGCGACACCGAGCCGAGAAATCCGCTCCGAGCCGGAGGATCAAGAGAGGTTATAATTGCCGTTAATTAAGATATTAATAAAAGAGTCAATAAACGCGTTAGCCAGAGAGAGCGTGCGATATTTCTAGAACGACGACGACGTCCTCCGCTGCTCGCACAGGCAGGCGAAGGAACACCTGGCTCCGGAGGCTTCTTTTTCTCTTCCGTCGTCGGCCGGTCGGTCGGTCGTCTCCTCTTCCTTCTCTCCGATTGAGAGATCGCGGCGATTAATCCGCGGCTAAATTTACACACCACGAAATAATTGGTTTAAGTAACTCGTTATGAAACCGCAGGCCGCTCTCTCTCTGGGTTTTACATGGTTTTGGTCACGTCACTCCTTCGCCTTCCATTACAATTAACGACGTCAAAACAAACAAGAAGCACCAAAAGACAATTGAAAAAAAAAATTGCTCGAGGTGCGACGCATGGGCCCCTTGTTGTTTCTAATAATAAAAACGTAACCAATCCCCAGCCCCCTCTGTAATCACTCTATTCCATATGCATGTAGATGGAAGAAGCAGAAGGAAGTAGATGAACTGCCGGTCGTGGAAGGAGAAGTCTGTACCAGAAGATGGGCAGAAAAAAAATCGTTATAAAGAGGGATTGAGGTGCAAATGCAACGACACACCCTGTATATCATCGCATTTTTTAATTCGCGAGTCAATTTTAGCCTGAAACGATGTGTCGCACCATGGGTTTACGATGGGCGGTTTTTAAGTTGAGTAAGCGATGAGGAGGGGAATAAACAAGAAAATGCGCAAAAAAATTTGGGTAGGACAAAAGACCGTCGACATTATGAATGAATTGAAAGGAAGGAAGACGTCTGCCACTGGTTTGCTACAGGGAATCCCCTAACTTATCTGCTCTAATTTGATGCTTCCTTTATTCCATCCTCAGATTGTTTCCCAATTCCTGCTTCCTCCAACTTCCTCAAGTACTTCTTGCTTAGACTGTCTTCCGCCTTCTCTAATCATCTCAGCTTCGATCTTCCTCTTTGAGTTCCTCTTTCCATAGTCATACGTCCTCACTGCTTTATTAGTCTCTCATCTTCCTTGGATTATCCTCCAACTCCTTCAGCCATTTCCCCCTCGCCTTCCTTAACCCGTTTGCCTTCTTCAACCTTCGCGGTATTCAGATTTCTTTATCCCAAAACTCTTTGGTCTTCTTCCTCCACAAGCTCTCTTTTACCCTGTCTATTCTCGCTCACACTCTTCGTGTCTTCTTTCTTCATGTAGACATATATTCTTCTTAACGTTTCTTGCTTTGGTAGATATGTCATCAATTAGTTCTTGGGTGTTCAGTTCTCTTTATTCCAAAAGTCGCGTCCTCCTTGGTTTGTCGTCTTCCAACTCCTTCGACCGTTTGTTCTTCAGATGGTCTCTCGCCTTCCCTAATCACTTCACCAGTTCTGTTTCGACATTCCTATTTGTCTTCTTTCTTCACATGGCGGCCGTACATTCTCTCAACGTTTTATGCTGCAATACTAGAGCTCTTAGGGATTCTACAGCTCTTGGATCTTTCAGTTATGTCCTCCTCTGCCTTCTCTAATAGCCTCAGTTTAAACCCTCCTTACTTTAAGTAGGCGTTTCATGCTTCGGTATGTCATCATCTAGTTATTAGGTATTCCAAAAGTCTCGCCTTTTCAAACTCCTTAAAGCATTTCTTCCTCAAATTGTCTCTCGACTTCTCTAACCATTTCAGTTTAGGTCTTCCTCTTCGTCCCTTTCCCTTATCTTCAAATAGCTACACATCATTTTATGCTTCGATACGCCAACTAGCTCTTAGGTGCCCAGCTCCTTTCATCCTTCTAGGTTTATTTCTTTCTTGAATTGTCTGCGGCCTTTTCTGAGCATTTTAGTTTGGATCTCTTCCTTCTTGCCTTCTGACGTCAGCCAGTCTTTAGGTTCGCAACCCCCTCCATTCCCATCGCTTCATCCTCACTGGATTAACCTAATTCTTTTTCCTCCGCCTTCCCTAACCGTTTAGTTAAGCAATTTCCATTTACAGGTAAGACCAACATTCTTCAATGTAAAGACCAAGAACTAATTGAATTGAAGCTCCAAGATGCAGGGGCCGAATAAGCCGACGTTTGTCTTTTTTTGTCTCAGTTCCACTCGTTCCCCCATTAAAAAAAAAAACTGCTTGATTCGTAAAGGTCTTCTCGAAGTAAACCCAACAGTAGTCAATTTGCAGAACATGACCATTTAAAGATTTGGCCAATTCGTAAAGGCGAGGCAAACGGAGGCCTCCTTAAGGGCGACCTGAGGGCCGATTTGCTTTTGCCTTTTTACGAAATCAAGAGGCATTTAAAAAAATTGCGCCTAATGGGTAAGAACCGATCTTTTTGAAAGAGGCAGAGACGTCCTTAAAGGCAGCTGGCCATAATAATTTAATGATTTGGCCAATTCGTAAAGGCGAGGCAAGCGGAGGCCTCCTTAAGGGCAACCTGAGGGCCGATTTGCTTTCGCCTTTTCACGGAATCAAGAGACATTTAAAAAAAATTGCGCCTAATTGGTAAGAACTGATCTTCCTGAAAGAGGCAAAGACGTCCTTAAAGGCAGCTGGCCTAAGTACCTGAGTGCTTTTGCAAAACAACTTATTGAAGATAAACCCTTTTTTCCAGGAATTAGGAACCATTATTAAAGACGTAAAGGCCGTAGTCATTTTGGGGTGAACTAGAATTTCCTCGGAGGCAACCCGAGTGCCAATGAAGGCCAAAACTTAACCTCTTTTCTTTCAGAAATTAAGATTAGTTTTCTTTAAAGGCCAACCAACCAGCACAACCTTACTTTTGCCGGAATTAGGAACCATTTACGGATTAGACCAAATACGTAAAGACCACAGTCACTTTGGAGTGAGCTAGGACTTCCTTAAGCGCAACCCGAGCGCCAATGACGGTCGTCTTGCATTTTCAAGCAGTCTAGGACTTCCTCAAAGGCAACCTAAGTGAGCTCTAGTAGTTTGCAAAACAACCTTACTGAAGGTAAGTCCCTTTTTTTCCAGGAATTAGGAACCATTTAAAAGCTTCCAAAATACATAAAGATCACAACCATTTTGGGGTGAACTAAGAGTGACAATGATGGCCATATTACATTTTGAAGCAGTCTAGGACTTCCTCAAAGGCAACCTAAGTAACTCGAGTGCATTTGCAAAACAACCTTACTGAAGGCCGATCTTTCAGGAGGAATTAGGAATCATTTAAAGATTTAGCCAAAATACGTAAACTAAGGGGTGAACTAAGACTTCCCTGAGGGCAACCTGAGTGCCAATGATGGCCATTTTTAAAACTCAGAAATTAAGAACCATTTAAATAAATTGCCCAATTCGTAAAGACAAGTCTTTTTGAAGCAGTCGAAGACTTCCTTAAAGGCCACCTCAGTACTTATTTACGAAACCCCTTTTTGCAGGAATTAGGAACCATTTCAGGATTGGACCAAAGACGTTGAAGATCTCGGTCACCTTGAGGGCAAGATGACAGCCAACGACGCCCCGCATTTTTGAAAAGTGAAGACAAGCCCTTTCCTCAAACCATCACTTTGAGAGCAACTTGAGTGATGCCCACTGTTCAAAACTGAAGACAATCCCTTTCTTCAGAAATTAAGAACCATTCAAATAGATTGCCCTATTCACAACGACTACTGTTTCTGAAGTAGTAGAAGGCCTTCTTAAAGACTGCCTAAGTGCTCGAGTGCATTTACAAAACAACCTTACTGAAGGTGAGCCCCTTTTTCCAAGAATTAAGGATTAAATAGGAACCATTTAAGGATTTGACCGAAGACGTGAAGACCTCGATCTCTTTGAGAGCAACTTGAGTGCCAATGATGCCCACTTTTCAAAACTGAAGACAATCCCTTTCTTCAGAAATTAAGGACCATTTAAATAAATTGCCCAATTCGTAAGGACTATTCTTTCTGCAGCAGTCGAAGACTTCCTTAATCCTTTTTTTTTGTTCTTAGGAACCATTTAAGGATTTGACCAAAGACGGTTACATTGAGAGCAAGTGGAGTGAAAAGCCCTTTCTTCAGACACCATTTGAAGTTTTGCTCAATTCAGTCTCTTGAGGCAAACCAAGACCTTTTCACACTTGAAGGCAAGCCCTCTTTTTTCCTCTTCTAGAGATTGTTGACAGGAGAGGCATGTTTATGTTTACCATAAAAGTTGTGCGCAGTGTTTATACATGCGAAGCGAAGCAAATAAATCGTTTCGCACATCGGCCGGTACCGTACGTACTTACGTCGCACGTATATTATTTTTTTTTTAATTGGCCTTTAACGTGAGCCATTAAAAAAACCCGACGCAAAATTGCATCACATCCGCCTGCATTAATTTCGATTGAATTATTTATCGGTGACGAAATTTCTCTTCTGTTCGCTTTTCGATGTCCGCTGTGAATTTCAAAACTGCGTAGAACCGAACGAGAACCTCTCGCCGGGCGGCGTAATTAAAGTGCGCTCGTGCAATCACGGTGACACATTATTTATAAATTATTTATTGGACGTTTAATTAGCGAGCAGCACGGACGAGGGTTCAAGGTCGATGCGAGTCCGCGTAATTTTCTTTTTTTTATTTAGTGTTTTCAATAGCGTCGTCACCTTGCAGTGCAACATTTTAACGAAGCAAGAAAATCCGGTCCGTACGTACGCATGTACTTCCGAGCGCATGTTACGCCACTGGTTTACGTGTGGCTTTACGACTTAGGTGATAATTACACCGGTTTATCACCGAAACGCTTAGTAATCTGTGTCAACTCGTAAAACGACACGGTACTATACGGATTATGCAACATCTGTCGAAGGAAAAAAAGGCGAGCATCGGACAATGTGTGTGATGGATGGATGGGAGGGAATAAAGCGTCAACTAAAAGCCCCCCAATTAACACGCCGATGGCATTCGGCTTCAATAAAAAAAACACCGTTTGGTGAACAGAGACGTGCATAACTTTGAGAAGAAAATTAGGAGAGAAAACGGAATGAAACGAAACGAAAGGCAAAAAAGTAGAATTAAAAAAAAACCTACAAAACGTGCAACATTAAAACAAACAAAAAAAGAAAAACGCAGTTTATATAATACGCAAGTGGGTGGAAAAACAAATGATAAAAACAGATGTTAGTTTTGTCTAATTCTCAGGTGAAGCAGTCGCGCGCGGTTTGTCGTAAATAGGTACAAAGTGTCGCTTTTAAGTCCGATCACAATCAAACAAACAAATGACGACGGTGATCGCGAGAATGTTATGAAAAGGGCACGGTGAACATCTCGTTCAAGTTGTAGGCGAATCGATGAAATCAATCACGCAAGTGAATAAATTGAAGCGAAAGTTAAAAACAGCAAGTAACATAAATGCAAATCAAATATTAAAAATAAGTTGAAACAGAAGCAAAACAAGAAAATAAAATAAAACCGTTCCCAATTGTCTTGGAATTGAATCAAATTGTTGTTTAATTTAACAATTAAATAAACAAATGAATAAGAAAAAATAAACGAGGGCCAATGCAATTAATATACAAACTACATAGTCGATAAATAACTAGAGGGCGCGCGCTTAGTTACGTTTTAATTTGAACGTAAGGCCCTGTCCTACCGAAAGCCGAACTAATTAATAATTTAAAGTTAATAAAATACATAATTGTGAAGTGAGATGCAATACAAAAGTCGCACACAATTTTCACAATTTGCACACAAAAAAAAAACAATTGTACCTCGCCTTTTCGAGATTTACATCAAAGTCATGATTTTTTTAACGGAATGCTCCAAATATTATTGTATATTTGAATTCGCGAGTCAATTTTAGATTGAAATGATGTGTCGCACCACGGGTCTAGGATGAGCGGTTTTCAAGTTGAAACTGTTCAGTGACGTCACGTAACTGGAAAACCGCTCGCCCTAGACCCATGGTGCGACCCATCACTTCACGCTAACATTGGCACGCGAATTCAAATATACAAGAACATTTAGTGCATTCCGTTAAAAAATCTCAACTTCGATGTAAATCTCGAAAAGGCGAAGTTCAATTGTTTTCTCGTAATCGGTAAAAAAAATGCCTTGCAACTTTCACGCGTGTACTATTGCAGATTTGAATTCGACAGGAAGTTCTCGCGTCGTGGGTCTAGGATGGGCGGTTGCTATTAATAAACAAAGGACTACTTGAATTATTGAGAATAATTGCGGAAAAAAAATTCAATTACATTTTTTTTTTTCATTTTCACACTTATTTTCTCCTTCGGCTGCAGCCAATCTATTAAGTTTAACTGAATTAGTGAAATGAGTCTACCTTTTCGTTTCGCCCCTTGGCCAATAGAATAAAAAGGGACGGATGAAAACAATAAACAAACGAAGCAAATAAATATCAAGTACAACTGCATCAAATAAGAAAATTTCCAGCGGAATTGGTTGTGTTAACAAACAAAAGACTACTTGAATTGAATTGAAAATATGTAAAGTTAAAAAGGACGTAAACTGCCTAGGCAGTATAAATACTTTTACAATGCAGCATGACCGAAACCCTAAATTTTAAACGTTAACGACAATTGTCGAGTCCCTAGGCAGCAAAATGTGCACCGTGAAGCTTGGCTGGGACCCTAATTGCCTAGGCAGTAAAGTACTTCTACAGCGGAGCTTGTTAGTGGCTTTAAATACTAGATATTTGGCACTTAAAGAGCACTAGGCAGTAAAAATGCTGTTACAGTGAAGATTGGCTGAGACCCTGATTGCCTAACGAGTAAAATGCTTTTACAGTGAAGCTTGGTCGAGAGCCTGATTGCCTAGGCAGTAAAATACTTTTATGGCAGAGCTTGACAGTGGCTTTAAACACTTATTAGATCATTTGTCAGTTAAAGAGGAGCACTTTAATTGCCTAAGCAGTAAAATACTTTTGCAATACAACTAGACCGATTGTGAGACTCTAAATTTTGAGCTTTATTGACAATTGAGAAAGGCTTTGTTTGTCTAGGCAGTAAAAGCACTCCAAAACACAAACACTGACAAAACGAAAGGAAGAAGTACAGAGAAACAGACAAACGAAACGAGAAAGAAAAAACAGACAAGTGCAAGGCGAAAGATAAGTGTGACGAAACTGTCACATAAACAAATGAAGACCTATTTATTTAGAAACAATATCTAAACGAGCCATTGGGTCTCGTTTTGTTTTTGTGCTCAAATATTGCCGAGAGTAATAGAATGAACGCAAGAAGAAAGAAGCAAAGCGACAAAAACCAGAAAAGGAAAAGATAGAACGGGGGGTGGGGGAGGGCGAGCGAGGGAGCAAAGAAGAAGAAATACAAGAACGTTTTGTTTGCATCATTAATTTTAATTTTCTTTATAATTTTTCGATTCTTTTTTTTAATTTTTGGGGAATGAGGAATTCAGTTAATCCAAAAAAGAAGAAACCTTTAAAAATAAAAGGTCGTTTTAAATGAAAAGAAAAAAATTAAATCAATAGTTTAATGAAGTTATGAATGCTCTGATTAAGGACTGCTGGTTGGTTATAAACAACGATAGCGGAAGTTAATAAAAGACAGTTAAAAAAAAAGGATGACTGATTTAAATCCAAACCAAACTGAACAAGATAGGCCAGCGTGGAAATGAGAGCGTTGTTACGAATTCAAAAGCGTTTCGGTTAAGGACCGCTGGTTTTATGAGTCATCTCAAAAAAGAAACCAGTCGATTTAAATACAGGATGACTCATTAGTGTGGCAAAATTTTTCTGTTACATGCAACACACAGAAGTTTTCTATAAAACTTGCACAGGATGAGATAAGAAAAAATATATGTATGTATGTCAAGTGCATACATAAAATCGATAATACAGGGTGTCTTAAAAGTTTTAACACACCCTGTATGTTTTTATTTATTTTCAGACTTTACGTGGGTAAAGCAAGACGTCGCAATAAGAAAAATTTGATTATATTGAAGACCGCGGCCGTTGCCAATTCTCATCGGGGTTTCCGGTTTCAATTTAAAATAAAACAATAATAAAATAATTTTAAAAAATAATTAAACAAGGACAAGACAAAATTTTATGTATAATAATGTACAGGGTGTGGCACAAAAATGTGCGACATAACAAGTCCCTTAAGGGTGACGTTTTGTTTTACCAGACGAGGAACTCTTCCGCTTTAAATGGGGGGGTTTCAATAAGGTAGAGAGGGTCGTACATGTTTTCAAGATGGGCCGATTAATAATTTTAAAAAAGGTACACTTCAAATAGGAAACGGTGTCGAAAGGTCATTACCACCTATAATAAAAAGAGGTTTACCATGAATGGAAGTAGCAGGTTTTAGAAGGTACCAGAGGGTCGGTGGGTAAATTAAACTTCCAATCTGAAGGAACAGACGACTTTTCAATTCAGAGAACAAAAGACGCTCTACAAATTCAAAATAAAATCGAAAAATGAGAGGCAAGTAAAAGATAGTAAAGAATTATCAATCATAAGAAAAAAAAACAAAAATTAAAGAAGGTACCAAAGGGTTGAGAAGGTTATACGTACATCATTATCATGCCATCAAGAGTAGAAACAGATCCTAGAGGGTACCGGATCAGGATCATACCAACTTACAATAAAAAGACTCACACAGAATGAACAGTAGGCCATAGAAGACGACGAAAGGTTGAAAGGGTTACATGAACGTGTCATCATGATTGGAAATAGGGCCTAGAAGGTGGCGAAAGCCAGAGAGTATTACCATGCAATCAAGACAACCACTTATAATAAAAAAAGGATAACAAAACGTACCGCAAGGTTGAGAGGGTTGTATGTATAGCAGTAGCACGCCATCATGATTAAAAACTTAGGCTTAGAAGGTATCTAAGCTGGAAAGCATTATATTTACTTCGGTATCAAGCCATCAAGCTGATTACATAATAAAAAAAGGAAACAAAAGGTGCCGAAAGGCTGGGGGGTTATATTTACATCAGTACCACGTCACCATGCTTGGAAACAGTGCGTAGAAGCTAACGAAAGCATGTACACCAGTATCATGCAATCAAGATGACCACTCATAATAAAAATGGATAACAAAAGGCACCGAAGGTGCTGAAAGGTTGAGGGGGTCATACAAACGCAAGAGTATCATGCCATCATGATGACGTGAAAGCAAGAAAATAATACTTATACACCAGTATCATGCCATCAAGATGACCACTTATAATACAAAGGGATATCAGAAGGTATCGAAAGGTTGAGAAGGTTATACGTATAGTAGTACCACGCCATCATGATTGAAAACAGGACTCAGAAGATGCCAAAGTTGGAAAGCATCATACATACATCGGTATGAAGCCATCAAGATGACCACTTACAATAAAAATAGGATAACAAAAGATACCGAAAGGTTGGGAAGGTTATATGTACATCGTATCACGCCACCATGCTTCTTGGAAACACTACGTAGAAGAAAGCAAGAATCAGTATCAACAAGATGACCACTTATAATAAAGAAGCATAACAGAAGGTACCGAAAGGATTGCTTATATATCAGTATCATGCCATCACGATTGAAAACAGGTTGTTGAAGGCACCGAGAAAGTATTACATATACATCGGTATCAAGCCATCAAGATGACCACTTATTATAAAAAACAATAACGAAAGCTTGATACAGTTACAGTGTCATGCAATCATGATTGAAACAGGGCGTAGAAGGTGCCAAAGCTAGAAAGCAATATGTATACATCGATATCAAGCCATCAAGATGACCACTTATTATAAGAACAATAACGAAAGCTTGATACAGTTACAATGTCATGCCATCATGATTGAAACAGGGCGTAGAAGGTGCCAAAGCTAGAAAGCATTATGTATACATCGATATCATGCCATCAAGATGACCACTTATTATAAAAAACAATAACGAAAGCTTGATACAGTTACAGTGTCATGCCATCATGATTGAAACAGGGTGTAGAAGGTATCGAAACCTATATACACCATTATGATACCATCAAGATAATCGATTTTCAATAAAAAAGGCTTACCAAGTATACAAAATAAGTTGTAAAAGTTACTTAATGGAACTTTTAACTTTTCTAGTTAATTTAAAGCTGTATCTGCGTCTGTACTGCCTGCGTAGGTCTTTATTTACTTGGAATTAAGAGGTTCGGTGGTTCATCTGTACAAGTCATGTTACAGTTTCAGTTGCACCCTGTATAATCTATTTAAATCGCGCTGTCGAGTTCGTCTTTGTTTTCTTGAGAGTCCCTCGTATGTAAACCGGTAAGTCGACGTGCGCGCTCGTCCGTTTACAATCTGTTAGCTCGTTCTACAACCTAAATACGTACCTAAACGTAAACCTTGCGGCGTGAGAAACCTACAGAGCGTAACGGAACGTCGCGCGAATCACCAAAAAAATCGGCCGGGCCGAAATTCGCGTCGGAATTGTGAGTGTACCTAAGCAGAAGTAGCACTTGGAGCGCATAAGTTCCGTATGGTACTAAGTGCACGCGGCGGCGGTATCTTTCTCTCAAAACTCTCTCTCCCACGGTGCGACGATTTTTACACAAGAAGTATCGACGCGTTGACGGTGACGAAACCTCCGAGTTCGACCGCCGGTGTTTCGAATTATTTCCACGTTCGTAATCTGCGTGCATGTGTGCGTGCGTGTGTGTGTGTGTGTGTGTGTGTGAAACCTGATTCCGTAAGTTAGATGCAATGCCGAGCGCTCGACAATTCATAAACAATGGCGGTGATGAAACCGCGCCGCGCTAACAAAGGAGAGGTAATTAAGCGAGAGAGAGTTTCGAAACGGACAATGGAAATTGTGGGAAAACGCGACGGCGCGCAAAGAAAAAAGCACGACGAGTGGACACGAAAACGAGATAAAAATCAGTTTCAATTAGGACGCGTGAAGTTGGCAAACAATAAAAAGTTTTGAGAAAGTCTTAAGCACATCAAAATATCTAATGATTGGTCGTACGATCAAGATCATCAGAGCAGCCCCAGGTGCGTAGCACGCTTAAAACTGAAACGCCAAGTGTGCGGTGGGCTTACTGACGAAAAATCGCTTTGTTACGCCCAAGTTAAGAAACAATTACAATCGGTAGCAACGAATAAAAAAAATGTAACAATACAATAAAAATTAAGACGTATAAATATTTATCTATGTATGCCTATACATACAATGTATGAGCTCATAAATTCAAATCACTCCGGGCGAGATTAAACAATCGCATTGAACAAAAGGAAAAAAAACTACTAAATAACATTAGATCACCGCGTCCAAAAAAAAAGAAGGTAATTGAATGCGAACTCTTCGGTCCAGATGTTCAATTGGAATCGCGATGGCAAGACGGGGACGTCACTCGCAATTAACGAGGAACGTAGCGGCGAACAAATTGCCGCTTAATTCCGACCATGAGGCACAGAAGAAGAAAAAAGAGAAAGAAAGAAAAAAGAAGAGACTCAACCGCCGAATAAACACGACGATTGTTAATTAATGAAATCACGATGGCCGAAATAATCACCACCGTTTATAATAGTATCAATTGATTTGAAAAGGGCACACACAAAGAACTAAATAAATACGAAGAGCAGAGGAGCGATCGTGGGGCCTTGAGGTACACCTTAGTGAATGTCCTGGTGGTTTGAGAAATATAAAAGCAAATATAAAGACAAAGAATGAAATGTTTCGAACGAAAAGCGAAGGGGCGATCGTGGGGCCTTGAGGTACACCTATCCCCCGGTTAGTGAGTTCATCATCAAAGGTCTCCTGGATGTTTGAGCCTGAACGTAAAACGGAGTGCGTGCAAGAGCGTTTCTTGATCGAAAGGTTATCAATTGCGCGACAATGAAACGCCTAAAAATACACACTCCGGAGTAAGGTTAAAAATAAACGTACTCAGTCGTGGCCCGTCGAGGAGACCGGAAGTCACAAATTTGCCGCCGCGGGTATTTACGAAAATTAAAAAAAAAAAAGTCTTGAGGCCGTCATCGTTCCGCTTGCTGACGAAATTTGGCTTGTTTACATGTTTTCGGCGATTGACGATGAACGCTCGATTTTACAGACAATTAACAAATACTAAATTGTGTCGCTTTTACTTGTCTAGGCGTTGAAAATACTTTTACTGACGGCGGCGTTAACGACGGTCGGTATGCGTGACTGTTCGACTTTTATCAGCGACTGGAATTGAATCAAATTGTTGCTTAATTCAACAAGGAAATAAACAAACCAATAAGTAAAAATAAATGAGGGCCGATGTTAATTAATATGCAAAATACCAAGTCGATAAATAACTAGAGGGCGCGCGCCAAGTTACGCTTTAATCTGAACGTAAGACTCTGTCCTACTGAAAGCCGAACTAATTAACAATTAAAAATTAATAAAGTACGTAATTGTGAAGCGAAATGCAATGCGAGAAAAACACAATACAAAAGTTGAATACAATTTGCGCACAAAAGAAACAATTGAACTTCGCCTTTTCGAGATTTACATCAGGATCATGATTTTTTTAACGGAATGTCTCAAATATTATTGCATATTTGAATTCGCGGGCCAATTCTAGCCTGAAATGATGGGTCGCACCATGGGTCTAGGATGAGCGGTTTTCAAGTTGAAACTGTTCAGTGACGTCAGGTAGCTCGAAAACCGCTCACCCTAGACCCATGGTGCGACCCATCATTTCAGGCTAGAATTGACTCGCGAATTCGAAAATGTGATAATATTTAGGGTATTCCTTTAAAAAATCACAACTGATGTAAATCCGTATGACACACCCTGTATATTATCGCATTTTTGAAATAGAGAGGCAATTTTAGCCTGAAACGATGGGTCGCACCATGGGTCTACGACGAGCGGTTTTCAAGTTGAAACTGTTCAGTGACGTCACGTAGTTCGATAACCGCTCATCTTAGACCCATGGTGCGACCCATCTTTTCAGGCTAAAATTGACTGGCGAATTCAAATATGCAATAATATTTAGGGCATTCCGTAAAAAATCATAACTTTGATGTAAATTTGTATGACACACCCTGTATATTATCGCATTTTTGAATTCGAGAGTCAATTTTAGCCTGAAACGATGGGTCGCACCACGGGTCTAGGATGAGCGGTTTTCGAGTTGGAACTGTTTAGTGACGTCACGTAGCTCGAGAACCGCTCACCCTAGACCCATGGTGCGACCCATCACTTCAGGCTAGAATTGACCCGCGAATTCAAATATGCAATAATATTTAGGGCATTCCGTTAAAAATTCATAACTTTGATGTATGTCTCGAAAAGGGGAGTTTCAGTTCAGTTCTCTCCTCGTAATCATTATTTAAAGAATCTGCTTTAATTATTATCTGAATCAATCAAAAAAAAAAATGCCCTGCAACTTTCACGCGCGTACTATTGCAGGTTTGAAAGCGACAGGAAATTTTCGCGTCATGGGTCTAGGATGAGCGGTCTCCAAGTTGAAATTGCTTGCATTGGTAATCAAAATACTGCTTGAATTATTAAGAATATTTACGAAAAAAAAAAAAAACTCAATTACACGTTGCATTAATTTTCTCTTTTTAAAATTTACATTCATTTTAACTTCGGCTGCAGCCAATCTGTTAAGTTTAACTGAACTAGTGAAATGAGTCTACCTTTTTGCTTCGTCTCTTGGCTAATAAAAATAAAAAGTGTTGGAAGAAAACAATGAACAAAATTTTGTTTGTTTACATGTTTTCGGCGATTGACAATAAACGTTTGATTTCACAGACAATTGACGAATACTAAATTATGTCGCTTTTACTTGTCTAGGCGTTGAAAATACTTTTACTGCCAGCAGCGTTAACGACGATCGGTATGCGGGACTATTTGACTTTTATGAGCGACCGGAAGATCTCAATTTTGTTTTTTTTTTTTTAACAAAAGCTAAAGAAAACGCTCTCAAAAGTCAAAGAAATCAAAAAAGGTTGGATGAATTCAATAGAGAAAGCTAACAAAAAAAAACAAGGCTAAGAAAAACTCACAAAAGGAAAAGAAAGCAAAAGAGATTCGATTGAATTCAATGGAGAAAGTCAGCAAGGAAACGAAGGGAAAGATTAAGAAAAAAAAAGACATTTTGATTAAGAAAATAAATCACAAAAAGCGAGTAAAACGAAAGTGCAGCAGAAAAAGAAGAAAAATAAAAGCGTAAAAAGCGGTTTGGAACTCGAATGGAAAATTGAGGAAAAAACCATTTCAGAAAAGAGGAAAACTAAAAAATTACAAAGAAGCTTCCAAATTAAAAAACCAATAAATGTTTATATAACATAAAAAATTTCTAGAAATAAAAATCGAAGGCGATTTAAGCGAAAATGAAAAATGTGGAGAATATTGGAATATTAAGAAATTTAAAAAGGAATAATCAAATTTCGTTTAAAAAATAAGAGACGACCGGCAAATTTAAAATAAAATTTTATTACAACTTATTTTCGTATTTATTTTTTATATTACATTTATACAGGCTGTCCACTGAGTGTCGCGGTCTTGTCCACCGTCTATAGTAAGTACATAAAATAGGAAAAAATTCAAACGAGCAAGATGTAACTCAGTCAGCTCTGTTAAATGTATCTAGATACCTTTTAGATACTTTTAGACACATACATGAATGTCTTACATAATAATAAAATAATAATGTTCTTTATTTCACTAAAAAAAAGACCGACAAAACATCAAAGTTTGAAATTGAAAAGGTAAACAGAAAGAACAATAATTATCGTCTTGTGACAATAATAAAATTACACTGAAAAGTAGTACAAGACATCAAATGAACAAATTCACAAGTTCAAAATAGACTACATTGCATACAGGGTGAATGACAATTGTACCGACAAAAAAAAACGCGTAAGACAATCGATGTTTCAGATTACGAGAAGAATGTTCAAAAAATTATTGTAAACAGTTTATAATTAATTAAAAAATTGCGTACGAAATATAATATGTATGTCCTGTATAATAGGACTATAATTTTTTTTACTGACTCTCGCTTGCACACAATGCGACCTTGACAAACATTTCAATTTATTTTATTGCTCGTTTAATTAACAGCTGGGGAAGGCAAGTTTCTTTTACGCGACGTAATTATTAGTAATTTCTAATATTGCGTACGAAATTCGCAAATAATTGTGTAAATAATTGTTTGTTAATTCGTGCGGATTATTTACTAGAGCGAAAAAAAAAATTGCAAGGATTTAAATCTGGTGATCACAAGGGTCATATGACCGGCCCGACAAGCATCTGATAGTAAATAAATAGTAATAAAACTGTTGTTTTAAACGTCACGTCGCTAGTATTATGCCAAATACTAATTGGTAATAATTATCAACACAAACGAATGATTACTCGATTACAGTTGCAGAGTATTGCTTAAACGAATCGGTTCTCTCCGAAAATGAGAAAAGATTTGTTAGACCTAAAGTTATCGCCAACTATAAAAACTTTATGAACGTAATAGATTACGGGATCACGTTTAAAAAATTCTAAGGAATAGTTCATAATCAATTGAGAATTTGTTAAAGTCTTAATAGATTTGTGTTAATAATTCCTCACACACAAAACGAAATTATAATAATTAACATTCGAAACAAATTACGAATGAGTTTACTGATTTATTTGTTTACCAGGTCTTCAAAGTGTTGCGTGGAATAATCTATTTCAGGTAATCTGAATTACTTGTCAAGTAAATATTTTCGGTTCGCATTCACGTCGGGCGTCGACCTAAAAACGGAGTTGTGAAATTCCACTTAAAAGTCAAGTTCACGAAGCCACGCTGCAGTATCACAAAACTATAAACAAACTTCTATGACAGCATTTATTTCGTTCATCTGCTCCTCGAATGTTTACCCAGTAACTAAAGTAGAAAAAATTTTTTAAACACTTTTCCCATACTCTCGGACATCGCTTCTTGTCATGGTCTCATTCTGTCGGTATAATTAACAGTCACCCTGTATATTCTTCTACTAAATATGGCTCCCAAGTTAATAGTAGTCGATATATGTATTTCCGCACGAAAACTTCTACTGTTCGGAAGTGGTCGGCTATCAATTTTGAGTTTAAATCCCGATTTTTTTTTTGATCGCTCCCGTTTTGAAGGACGCTCATCGTCGTCCTAAAAAAAGTTGAAATTCAAATTTAATTCAATAAACAGCCGATTTTGTTCGGTAATCTCTGGGAGACCTTAATTTATGAACCGAGACCTTCGACCTTGATTCAATCGTTCGTTAATCACGAAAATTAAGAAAAGATCACGTTTCGGACCGGCCGCCTCAAATCGCGCGCACATCTCCGGCCAATCAAAGCACGTGGAACCTCGCCGAAATCAACCGAGTCCGGACCACATCTGGAACGTGATTCAGCTTTTTCTTTCACCTACGCAATTAATTTCACGTTTTCCCCAAAAATCTTGGGGACGTTCCATTTTCTTCGAAGACTTTCAAAGGCGTCGTCGTCGTTTTGATAGTCACGCAAAACATGTTTGTTTTAATAACAGAAGAATTCCTACGGGGAAGAGAGCGTTGCGTCATCAGCTGCGCTCTGCGTTTTTAAAACTCCGCGGGCGGCACGTACCCCCCCTAAAATTCCGAGATTTTTAGCGTCGCCCGATTAGATTAGAAAAGAAAGCAAACAGTTATTCTTCTTCGAACGCGTAATCTGTGACGACACGTATGTAATTAGAGAACACTCTGTATCGCAATGATGTGTGTGTGTGTGTGTGTGAAAACGGTCACACCCCTCGCGGCGCGGCGCGTCACTCTTATTTTTATCCGTTTTTATTTGTTATTGGCGCCCCGTTAACCTTGAGTATTTTCGGCGATAAATCCGGGCGCCAGTCTTTCTTTTTTTTTCTTTCGTTCTTTTTATTTTTGAGAAGGAGAAGAAGAAGAAGGACGCTGTTTGCTCTTACTTAACAACACAACACGCCCACGTGCATTTCGGCGAGTTACGAAATTTGCAGGATGTTTGTTGTTATTGTTGCGGTCACGGGCGAGGACTTTGTTTGTTTATGTGCTTAGACACACTTCGGCAACCTGTTTCTGCATCATCTGCGACGCTCTCGCTTAAAAAAGAAAAAACAAACAAAATAAATTGTGGCACATTTTTTATCTTATTATGTGTAAAGCGTTGCCGAAGTAACTTGGTTTCAAAATGTGGCGCTTTGGCAAAGCAATCGATGTTTTAGTGACGTTCTTGCATAAAGAAAACTTCAATTGATAAACCAGGAGACGAGCAGACGATTGTAAATTGAGGGGAAAAAAATTTGAAGGAAATAATAAAGTGTTGTCGACACATTCACTGTAATCTATCTAAGACATGATGCGTTTCATAACTTTCACAATGACACTGAAAATTTCGAAATTTCAAAAAGCTTCTTTTTTAAATTTCAAAAATATTTGAAATTTATGAAACCTTTAAAGTTTTATTTCCTACAAGGAAACTGAAAGCCCCTTGACCAGGCATGGCGAACCTATGCCACGGGTGGAAGATCTGTTGATTTTTTCTGCTTGCGGACGTCTCCCGAGAACGTTACAGACCGAAGTTGCGATATTTTAACGGCGACCCCCATATTTTATTGCATTTTTAAATTCGCGAGTCAAAACTAGCGTGAAGTCATGTGTCGCACTATAGGTCTAACGCGATTGGTTCTCGACTTGTAATTCCTGTAACGCGCCGACAACTCCAGAACCAATCAAGCTAGACCCGTGGTGCGACACATGAATTTAGGCTAGAATGAGCTGGCCAATTCGAAAACGCAACGATATACAGGGTGTTCCATTTAAAAAAGCGCAACTTTGCTTCATATCTTGAAAATGTGACGCTCGATTGGTTCTGGCGAGCACCACACGAAACTACAGGCGAAAGTCTACATCTTTGATACGAAACATTCTCGTTTGATTTCAAAATTGCGCCAACCAAGAGCAACAAAAATATTCACGCTGTGTTTGTTTCACGTCAAACTTGATACTGACTCACGATCGGTAAAAAACATTAGATGTGGTGATTTCCTCTCTGCATGCGGACGTCTCCCGGTGAAGGTTACAGACCGAAATTGAGATATTTTAACGGCGACCCCCATATTTTATTGCATTTTTGAATTCGCGAGTCAAAACTAGCGTGAAGTCATGTGTCGCACTATAGGTCTAACGTGATTGGTTCTCGACTTGTAATTCCTGTAACGCGCCGACAACTCCAGAACCAATCAAGCTAGACCGATGGTGCGACACATGAATTCAGGCTAGAATGAGCTGGCCAATTCGAAAATGCAACGATATATAGGGTGTTCCATTTAAAAAAGCGCAACTTTGCTTCATATCTTGAAAATATGATGTTCGATTGGGTCCTGGTGAGCACCACGCGAAACTACACGTGAAAATCTACAACTTCTATATGAAACAATTTCTTCCAATTTAAAAAATGAGCCAGCCAAGAGCAACGAAAAGATTCGCGCTGTTTTATTTCATCTATTTCATTCATTCTCTGAGGTAGAGTAAGGTGCCAAACTCGCGGTGCCCGCGCTGATGGCTCGGACGTAGGGCAACAGATTGGGCATTCTATCATAAGGGTGATCGCTCTGTATTCGTTGGTAGTCGGAGAGTGTAGGGGATCACTCCACCTGCACACGGCATTTGACCATATCCACCGACTGCAAAGGCGTGAGTAGTAAATGTACTAGGTACAAGAAGAAGTGCTGTGCAATTGAAGAATTTCTCCACCTGAATCTTTTCTATTGTAAAAGCTAATAGCTACGTTTTCTGGACATTTAAAAAACCTAAAAAAGAAATTACTCTGGCTCAGTAATAAAAAGGGTACACTAATATAAACAACAAATAAATGAAACATGTATTTGAGTAGCAGTAGCCCTCGACTTACCGACTAAATTTCAGCCGCCATCAAGTTGTCGAACGCAGTTAGAAAGGGTACACACTCTATACCCGTAAGGTCAACATGGCACAACGAATAATAAAACACATATATGATGATGACAGAGGGAGATAATTATATGGTCTGGATTGGCGAAAACTTAAAAACTATCCTGGGTCAATAATAAAAAGGGTACACTAATAAAAGGCAAACAAATAAGTGAAATATTAGATGGCGTCGAAGATAGAAAAAAAGACTGGCAAACTCTAATGGTTCCGGAATGTTCCAAAATTAAAAAATATGTATGTTTCGGTCCAAAGTAAAAAGGGTACCCTCAGCTTTTAAGGCCACAACAGAAACAGTGAAATATTTGATGAAGATAGACAAGGAGTTATATGCAACTAGTTAGTGAAAAATTAAAAAAAAAACTATTCTGGATCAATAATAAAAAGGGTACACTAAACAATTAGGGACAACGAATAAGTAAAATATTGACACGAGATGAACTGGATCGGCGAAAATTTAAAGAAAACTTAAAAAGTAACTATCCTGGGTCAATAACAAAAAGGGTACACTAATGTAAGGCAAATAAATAAGTGAAATATTTGATGGCGACGGAGACGGAGAAGAAAACTGGCAAAAACTAATGGTTCCAAAATTTAAAAATATGTAGATTGTGATCTAAAGGGTACACTGAACTTTTAACGTCACAAAATAGTTAAATATATGATGAAGACAGACAGTGAGTTAAGTGCCACTTAATACAATCATAAAAAGGGTACACTAAACACAGCATGGGACGACGAGTAAGTAAAATGATACTTCTGACGAAGCTGTCGAACGACGGTGAAACGTTAAGTGTATAGTGCGAGATTTAGTGTCCGGTTAAAAGATTTTGTGATACAAATTTCATCGGGCAAGAACCGACTTTAAAATGATACAGTTTGGATTAGCAAAAATTTTAAAGAATTTAAAACTGCGGGTCAATAATAAAAAGGGTACACTAATGTAAGACCACTAAATTAAATAAGCGAAATATTTGATGGCGGCGACGGACACGGAGAAGAAAATTGGCAAAAACTAATGGTTACGAAATTCTCCAAAATTAAAAATATATGTACGTTTTGGTTTAAAATAAAAAGGGTACCTCAGTTTTTAAGGCTACAACAGAAATAGTGAAATATTCGATGAAGATGAAAACGCATTTAGATTGGTGAAAAACAATGACTTTGTTATGTCCCGAAATTAAAAGAGAAAGCTATTCTGGATCGATAACGAAAAGGGTACACTAAACAACAAGGGACAACAAATAAGTAAAATATTTGATGATGACGTATGGGTCTGGATTGGTGAAAACTTAAAGAACTTAAAAAGACTATTCTGGCTCACTAGTAAAAAGGGTACACTAAGGTAAGACGAACAAATAAGTGAAATGTAGTTGATGCTGACGGAGATGGAGAGGAAAACTGACGAAAGCTAATGGTTATCAAATATTCTGCAATTAAAAAAAATATATTGGTTTAAACCAAAAGGGTACACTGAACTTTTAAGGTTACAATAAAAATAGAAGATATGCATTTAGACTGGTGAAAAACAATAACTGCAAAATTGAAAAAAAAAAATTCCGGATCAATAATAAAAAGGGTACACTAAACAGTACGTGACAACGAATAAGTAAAGTATTAGATGATGACACGATACGTGTCTGGATTGGCGAGAATTTAAAAACTTAAAAAAATACCATTCCGGGTCAATAATAAAAAGGGTATACTAATGTAAGGCAAATAAATAAGTGAAATGTTTGATGGCGATGGAGACGGAGAAGAAAACTGGCAAAAAGTAATGGTTACGAAATGTTCCAAAATTAAACAAAAATATATTTTAGTCTGAACTGAAAAGGGTACCCTCAACTCACAAATACTGAAATGTTGACGAAGATGGACAGATGCAACTAGACTGGTGAAAAGCAACTGCTATGGAATATAATAGGAAATATATAATACGAAAAGGGTACACTAAACAGCATTAGTCAACGAAAAAGTAAAATATTTGATGATGACATGAAACAGAGACGGTTTCTTGTGCACCAATCAAACAAGTTCTCCGCGACAGCACAAACTTCTTGTTTGAGGACCTCAGGTGTCCGTGCTGTGACTGTCACGGTTGTGTCATCCGCAAATAATACGAGCTTCTTCGCTTTCACTTGTGTCACCATGCCGTTGATACAGAGTAGAAAAATTAGTGGGCCAAGCACGGACCCCTGAGGTACTCCCTAGCTTAAGGCATTCCATTTGAAATATTAAAGGTACTTGCTGACACTTGTAATTGCAAATAAATTTAACGTATAGAGTGTTTTTATTAGAGATGATAGCGCTTGAAATTTTCTTTCTATATTAAATAGTTTAGACACCAGAAAAGGAAACCACACACGGTGGACACGTGGTATATATATTTTTTCTTTGAAGCACTTTCTCGTCCGTTGAAATTTCAGACGATTCATAGAATCAATAGAATCACTTTCTTCAGAGTAAATTCAAAGAATTAATAAAAAATATCCCGAAGACCGGTCATTCTGAGACATATCAACTTGAAACAAGATCCACTCCCGTTTAACTCGGAGCGACGTTTCGCCGGGTCGTCACCTTCAGGAAACTTAACCCCCCAAGGAAGCCATCTCGCACGGCCAACTCAAACAAAACCTTCGACATTTCGCGCGTGCACGTTCTGTTTGCGAATCTCATTCGCACGATGACCACAACCGATTGGAACTTCGCGTACTCTCCGAAGGTGAGGAGGAGACCTCAGAGCCGCTCGCTCGTCGCAAAGACGAAAGATCGAAAGAAGGAAAGGTCAGTTACGGCTTCGCACAAAGTGTTCGCCGTGCGATAGGTCAGTGCTTGTTTGCGTTAGTCATTATTGCACCGGCGCGGTGTCGCTAAATGTTAATTCGTGTGTACCTTTCGAAAGCGAACGGGAAAAAGGCGAAGGACGTCGCCGGAAAATCCGATTTGCACGCGCATTCGTACCGTAATTGCTACTTGACGAAGTGGGACGCATAAATGTTAGGGGTTAAGACCAAAGAAAAGATTAATTCCCTAAAAACCCAACTCACGGCGACATTTTTGGTTCCCCTCTTAAAAGCCTCCAACGATACGCCTGAGTGGTTGCGGAAATGAAATACACGAGGACTTTAATGCGCCACCCCATCATCCTTTGCAAATTAAAAATTAAACCGACTAATGGTGCGCTTTCCCTAATTTAAGGGATCAATTGGGACATTGAAGATTTGTTGATGATGTACTTGTTGGATGATTGGAATATCCCTTTCGGGGTTCATTGGAAATGTCGTGGAAGTGGAACGGTAATCCTTCTCTGGTGTGCAATCCTCTTCAAAGCTGACCAATTCATTTAAATAATTTGGTCTGACCCAATTCGATCCAGTTGACTATTGATGGTGTCAATGGCACGAAGAAGTACCAAACCAACAGATTAATATGAAATGGGTAGCCGCCAGTTTTAAGGTTGTACATCAGAAGCACCCAAATCAGAGAAATCTTCTGCAAGTCTTCCAAAGTGGTCATCGACTACTTAACAGTCTTAAGACGTCGCTACAATGGTACGTCGGGAAGTCAAAAAACCTTGGTTCACTTTGCCGGCTCTTGGGAAAACTCTGTAAAGCTTTTGCGCCAAGTAATAATAGTAAGCTAGTTCGGCTTTCATCCTCTTTACCCCATCCAAAAAACTGATGGGAATTCCTATTAGTTTTAGGAGTATCTGACGGTGTACAGATGAACACGTAACCAACAAAGGAAGAATTCCAGTTGGTGCAATTCCCAAACTTTCAAAATCCCCGCGAAACAACAATCCCGAAACTCTGTGACGTTTTTTGTAAGATTGAAATACAATCAGTTGAGAGTTCAGCAAGGAGATGACGTGGAAGCCACTCTCAGCTGGTGCAATTTCCACACTTTCAACGTCTCCTCAAAACAACAATCCCGAAACTCTGACGTCATTTGGAAGATTTGAAGGAAACACAATCAGTTGAGGGTTGAGCAAGGAGATGACGCGGAAGCCACTCTCAGTTTGTGCAATTGTCAAACTTTCAAAATCCCCTCGAAGCAACAATCCCGAAACTCTGAGACGTTTCGACAAACAATTTCCGTTGCAGTGGCCCCCAATAGTTATTTAAACCTAAACGAGCTCTTGGGGACTTCTTAATTCATTCTCACCAATTCTGTTAATTGAAAGCTCTTGAGGAAGCAAAAAACTCCAAGACCTTCAACAAATAAATTACCTTAGTGGCCCCCAATCGTTATTTGAGTCTAAACGATCTCCTGGGGGTTTCCTCATTCACTCTGACTCACTCTATTAATTGAAAGCTCCGGTAGAAGCAACAACGCGAAACAAATTAGATATTTAATAAAAAGTATAAACAAATAATTTACCCCGCGGTAGCCCCTAATAGTTTTTCGGATTAGAGGCCCTTTAATTAAGTAAAGTTTTTACATTGTCTTACGTTTCTTCTTCATTTACACTGACTTTAACTTCTTGTTAACTTGTTTCTTTATCAAACATTAAAAAAATTATTCGTTAAGTTATTGAATTGGCCCCCAATAGTTATTTAAGTCTAAACGATCTCTTGGGGGCTTCTAAATTCATTCATTCTCACTCATTCTATTAATTGAAAACTCTTATAGAAGTACCAACCCAAAAAATTCAGATATTCATCAAGTTATTAAATTGGCCCTCAATAGTTATTTTAGTCTAAGCGATTCCTTGGGGGCTTCTGAACTCATTCTCACTCGTCCTATCAACTCAAAGCTTTCACAGAAGCAACAATCCCAAAATATCAGATATTCGTCAAGTTATTAAATTTGCCCCCAATAGTTATTTAAGTCTAAGCAATCCCTTGGGGGCTTCTGAATTCATTCTCACTCGCTCTATCACCCGAAAACGTTCATAGATGCACCCCCCCCCCCAAAAAAAAACAGATATTCGTCAAGTTATTAAATTGGTCCCCAATAGTTATTTAAGTCTAAGCGATTCCTTGGGCGTTTCTGAATTCATTCTCACTTATTCTATTAATTGAGAACTCTTACAGATGCAATAATCCCAAAAAAAAATTGGATATTCGTCAAGTTATTAAATCCCCCGCAGTTATTTAAGTCTGAAACATTTCTTGGGGGCTCTTAATTCTCGCTCATTCTATTAATTGAGAATTCTCGTAGAAGCAACAATCAATCTCAAGGCAATCAAATAATTATTTACCTTATAATGCCCCCCAATAGCTTTTCGGATACGGCGATCTATTGGAGGCCCCCTTAATTAAGTAAGAGAAGATTTTATTGTACTGTCTCTTTCTCAAACAAGAAAGATAATGCGTCAAGTTATTAAATTGGCCCCCAATAGTTAATTAATTCTAAACGACCCCTTGGGGGTTTCTTAATTAATGCTCTATTAATTGAAAACTCTCAAAGAAGGAACAACCCCAAAAAATTAGATATTCGTAAAATTATTAAACTGGCTCCCAATAGTTATTTAAGTCTAAACGGCAATCAGATATTTATAAAATTCATCAAAAAATTATTTACCTTATAATGGCCCCCAATAGCTTTTCGGATACGACGATCTATTGGAGGCCCCCTTAATTAAGTAAGAGAAGATTTTATTGTACTGTCTCTTTCTCAAACAAGAAAGATAATGCGTCAAGTTATTAAATTGGCCCCCAATAGTTAATTAATTCTAAACGACCCCTTGGGGGTTTCTTAATTAATGCTCTATTAATTGAAAACTCTCAAAGAAGGAACAACCGCAAAAAATTAGATATTCGTAAAGTTATTAAACTGGCCCCCAATAGTTATTTAAGTCTAAACGGGGACTTCTTAATTCGCTCTCAGTCATTCTATTAATTAAAAACTATCGCAGAAGCAATAACCCCAAACAAGTCAGATATTTATTGAAAACTTTCAGCAAATAATTTGTCCCACTATGGCCCCCAATAGTTTTTCAGATTAGGCTATCTAATGGAGGTCCCGAAATTAAGCAATTCCTTTGTAAAAGAAGATTTTCCTGTACTGTTTCCTTGTCAAACGTAAAAAAAATATTCGTCAAGTTAATAATTTGGCCCCCAATAGTTATTTAAGTCCAAATGATATCTTAGGGACTTCCAAATTAATTCTCACTTACTGTATTAATTGAAAACTCTCGTAGAAACAACAACCCCAAAGAATCAGTTAGATAATGAAAACTTTTAACAAATAATTTATGCTACAGTGCCCCCCCCCCCCCCCCAATAGTTTTGTTGCGGATTAGGCAATCTATTGGAGGCCCCTTAATTAAGTAAAATTAGTAAAGTAAAGTTTTTTGAACATTTGATAATCAGTTGAGAGTTGAGCATGGAGATGACATAGAAGCCACTCTCAGTTGATGCAATTCCCAAACATTCAAAATCCCCTCGAAGCTACAATCCCGAAACTCTGACGTTTCTTTTCGGAAGATCTGAAGAATACACAATCGGCTGAGAGTCAAGCAAGGAGGTGACGTGGTTGAAGCCACTCTCATAGACATACGTAAAGGAGGGCTTCCCAACTTTTTTAAGCATCGACCCCTCGCAAGGAAAAACGTCCATCGACTCCCTTTCAAACTTAATTTTAATGAACGAGATCAAGTTAGATGTTGTTCAGGTTCCCAACCGATCCCTTCAAGTCAGAACCTTTCAAGATTTCGACCCCCAACCGGGGGATCGATGTCGACTCCAACGGGAATGGAATCCCTGGCCTACCATCTTCAATTCTTCGCTCTGAAGACTGCCTTGGAATTGTGGCTCAAAGAGGTACCAAGCGATCCCTTCAAGTACAGAACCTATCAAGTTCTCGACCTCCCCAAGGGAACGATATCGACTCCAATGAGAACCTCTGGCCTACCGTCATCAATTTTTCATTCTGAAGATTGTACAGAAACAGTGGTTCCGAAAGTCATCTCGTGCCCAAAGACGTCTTCATTTGATTTTGGTTTCATCTTATTCCAAGGGTAGCATGTGAGGGCAATATTTGAACCAGCCGGAAGTCCTCCCAAATGTTAGACGAAAGACAATTTGGATCCTACTTCCTCAACTTGAAGACTTTTGGCTTCGTTCCTTGTCGCAAATGCCTACTTCTGATGTCACATGTTGTAGAACCTGCCCAAGGGTGATTGACACTTTCGCAGACTTTTGTAATTCCTTCGAGAGAACAATTTTGAAACTTTGAGGGGTCCTCATACAGCTCATACAGTCAAGTCACCTTCTTCTTCTTCTTCGCGTGTTGTAGAAGATGAAAGGATGCCTGACGTATTCGCAGAATCTTTTGGAATTTGCTCAAGAGTATCATCTTGAAGCTTTGAAAGGTCATTAAAATTAAATCAAGCAGACTTCACTGGAAATATCAGGGTTCGTTCCACCAGTTCGGGACCGTCGAAAACACTTGCCCACCGAATTATGACCGCCAGCGCCTTCAAGTTTGAACTAGTCAGAAACTGCTGGCGGAACAAACCTACTTATTAAATTGCGGCCCTTGAAGAATCCAAGAAGCACCGTATATAACACAAACAGATGACATTGAAACCGTTGACAGAAGTCTCAGTGGGGGTAGGTGCCTGATAAGTTCACCGAACCTCTCTTTCTATACGTATATTTCTTATCACCAACCTCCTCGAAGTATCCACGTGGTAAGAAACGATCTGCAACTCTTGTAAAAGCTGCCTGCACACTTTAAAAGAAAGAGGTCCGCGTACCACGGATGCTTGTTGCGTTATTCAAATTTCTCTATATACTTCAAGGCGATGAAACGCAAGCCCTGGAAGACTTGCAGGACAACAAGCGGGGCATTTACTGAACCGATGTGGGGCGTTTCGAATATCCTCCCTTGCACGCGTCACTGGCGAAGAAGGCTACTTTAAAGGGCAAGTTGAAAGCATGGTATTACAGTGATCTCTTAATACGTTGTAATAAAACCTCGGCAGGTATTAAAAACAACTTGCAACGCATCCATTAAACTTATGTGAGAGGTTTTGAATACTCTCCCTTGCTTATGTCGTCAGCGAAGCTTATGTCGTCAGCGAAAAAGGGTAAGTTGTAAGCATGGCACAACGGCTTTTTCTTAATACATTTCAATGAAACAATTCAAGACCCTCGTAGACTTTAAAAAATAACATAGCTTACGTGGAGGTCTTGAATACCCTCCCTTGCTTAGGTCATCAGCGTAAGTTGTCGACATGGTATACGACGGTGTTTCCTTAATACTTTTCAGTGAGACGATCCAAGCATTTGCAGACTTTAAAAACAAACTTACACACGTCTAATGAATCAACTTTAGAGGTTTTGCATGCTCGCCCTTGCCTAGGTCGCCAGCGAAGAAGACTAATTCAAGGGGTAAGTTGGAAGCATGGTACAACGGCGTTTTCTCAATACGTTTCAACGAAACGATCCGAGACCCATGCAGATTTGAAAAACAACATAGAACACATCTACTGAAGCTATGCGAAAGGTTTTGAATACTCTCGCTTGCTTAGGTCGGCAACGAAGAAGACCACTTCAAGGGGTAAGTTGGACGTATGGTACGTACTCCTTAATACTTTTCAATGAAACTTTGGGCGACTTCGAAAACGGTATACAACACACCTACTGGACCTATGTGAGAGGTTTTTAATAGTTTCTTTTGCATGGGGCGCCGGTGAGGAAGACTACCTCGACGAGTAAGTTGTAAACCTACCCTCTTCATTCACGCAGTATGTTTTGTGTTTTTGTTATAATGTGTTGTGGAATGTACGAGTTTGCGGCAGCTGATATAAAAAAGGTCAAAAGTGACCTCCGCAGTCTTCCTTCTTTCCTCGGAGGACCTCGTTCTCGTTTGCAACGTCGAAAAGAAGAGCACGGAAATTTTTGCTGCGCGTTGCGTGCTTCAACTCGGCCAGATGTCATTGCCAGCTAGAGAAATAGACACGGGCGCGCCAGGCTGTCTGTGACTTGAGCCGGTCAGCGGTGTCCTTGATGTTCTCTGGTGTTTGTTGTCGGTCGGCGGCGAGCGAACGCGCTACCGCCGGCGGTGGTCGCCGCAAGAAACCGTCGCGAATGGGACCGCGGGAGAATGGGAAAGTCATTGCGGAATGAGCGAGCGCAAACTATTAATAAAGTTGTTTGCAATGACTTCGATAAAAATACGCAGCAGCGTAGATGAGAACGCTCGCTCGACAACCGCGTCTATGCTTGAGCGGGCATTTAGTTTCTCGAATCGGTGAAACTCGACGGATTTGTTTCAAACACTACTGCTTCTTTTTTTTTTTTAAAAACGTACGCAAGTCCTTACCTCATCACAAACTGTACCTTTCTTTTTGTACTCATCACCATTTTGAATGGGAAATTGTCTAAATCTTGCAGCGTTCGGACATTAAGCCGCATTAAACAAGTCCTCACCTCACAGTCAGTCTATTTCAAGCAGATGGACAAAAATTACAATGTGAAACTCGTATTTATCTGTCTGCAAGTTGTAAAGCAAGCTTGATTACACTCGTCCAGCGTTAAACCTCTCAGCGTAAAGCGCGCGCTTTATAAATAAGTCGATCGCAAAGCCGTCAACGGCGAAGCCCAAAGACGAGTAAATAACGAAATTTATCAAGAAGGCTGCCAAATGACCACGACGACCAACACATGGGCACCGCAACGGATCGCCCAAGTGCGCAGTCGACGCGATCGCGCTCCTTCTGAATGGCCCACCTCCGCGACGACGCCGCCGAAATAAAAGGGGCTCACCCCGCGCAATGTATCGGCGGTTTATAAATAGACGTCGTCAGATCAAAGTGACTGTGGACGACGTGTCTTTTAATTTTTCGCGCGGCGCGACGCGCCAAAGTACACATAATGGATGTGTATTTTTGCGAAGTTCGTGGAAGCGATCGACGCACGCGATGATCAAAAAAGGGGCTCCAGGAAACACACCGTCGCGACGCATCGTCGGCCATCTCTAATTAGTGTCACATTCGCCGGCCACATTGTTATTTTAAGAGCGAATCTGTGTTACAGGGTTTACGGTGCACTCGTTTCGGCTGTAAACGTCACATCCAATTGCCTTTTTTGGTTTGCATAGGAACCATTAAAGTATATATCGAAAACACCCGAACACCATACATACGACATACCCTTTAAAGCAACTCGCTTCACTAACGACACGTACAAGGGAGGATATTCGAAACACCCCTAATCGGTTGAGTAAATGCTCCGTTTGTTGTTCTGAAAGTCTTCCGAAGCTTGGCTTACCTCATTTAAATATACAGAGAAATTTGAATGACGCGACGACCATGCACGTAGTCCCACCTCATTTCAGTTGTAAACGAAAATTACGTTCGTTTTACGTCTTAGGGTATCAAATCTAATTACTTCTTGTGGTTTGTATAGGAGTCACTGCGTTTTAGATTGTTCCATTGAAGTATATTACGAAAACACTCGCGCACCATACATACAACATACCCTTTAAAGCAACTCGCTTCACTAACGACCCGTGCAAGGGAGGATACTCGAAACACCCCTAATCGGTTGAGTAAATGCTCCGTTTGTTGTTCTGCAGGTCTTCCGAAGCTTGGCTTACCCCATTTAAATATACAGAGAAATTTGAATGACGCGACGACCATGCACGTAGTCCCACCTCATTTCAGTTGTAAACGAAAATTACGTTCGTTTTACGTCTTAGGGTATCAAATCTAATTACTTCTTGTGGTTTGTATAGGAGTCACTGCGTTTTAGATTGTTTCATTGAAGTATATTACGAAAACACTCGAGCACCATACATACAACATACCCTTTAAAGCAACTCGCTTCACTAATGATCCGTGCAAGGGAGGATACTCGAAACACCCCTAATCGGTTGAGTAAATGCTCTAGTTGTTGTTCTGCAAGTTTTCCGAAGCTTGGCTTACCCCATTTAAATATACAGAGGAATTTGAATAACGCGACGACCATGCATACGTTCGTTTTACGTCATAGAGTATCAAATCTAATTGCTTATTGTGGTCTCCATAGGAATCATTGCGCTTTAGATTGTTTCATTGAAGTATATTACGAAAACACTCGAGCACCATACATACAACATACCATTTAAAGCAACTCGCTTCACTAACAACTCGTGGAAGGGAGGCTATTCGAAACGCCCCAAATCGGTTCAGCAAATGCCCTGGTTGTTGTTCTGCAAGTCTTCCGAAGCTTGGCTTACCCCACTTGAATATACAGAGAAATTTGAATGACGCGACGACCATGCATACGTTCGTTTTACGTCATAGGGTATCAAATCTCATTTGACAATCGATACCAATTTCATCTCCTTTTCCTTTTCACATCCTCATCGAAGGGAACTATATCTTCTGAGCAGTTTAATTTGAAATTTAAATTTCCCACAAATTATAACTCAAGCGGCCGCGCGTAGATGGCGTTTCATAAGAAATGGTATAGGTACTAATATAAATATTTACGAATAATTTTGTGCGATCCACGTCTGTGCGTGCGTCGTACCTATTTGTTTATAAAAAAAATTTAAAATTAAAGAAATTTATTTTATTTTAAGAACTAAAGAATTTTATTTTTTAAGCGAAAGGTTCTAATAGCGTCAATTAATGAGTAATGTGTGACAACACACATTAAATCACTAAAAAAATAATAATAAAAGTAATTTCCTTTTAAATGGAGACAAAAATTTATAAAAATTCGGTACGTAATTAAAAGCATTCAACTAAACCAATTAAGAAATGAAAACATTTTCATTTGTTTCCTTGTTGTAGGGGACTATATCTGCCGAGCGGTTTAATTTGAAATTTAAAATTCCCAAAAATATTATAATTCAAGCGGCTGCGGATAGATGGCGCTTTGTAAGAAAACTGCATGTTTTTAAGATATGCACGAATAATGTTTGTGTCAGCGACGCCATCTGCATCTGTACATGCGCAGGACCTATTTATTTATAAAAAAATTAAAAATAAAAAAAATTTTAATCTTTAGAATTAAAAATTTTATTTTCAAAGACGAGGTACATAATTAAAAACATTCAACAAAACCATTTGACAATCGAAATCGTTTTCATTTTTTTTTTTCCTTGTCATATAGGGAACTGTGTATATCTACTGAGCAGTTTAATTTGAAATTTAAATTTTCCGCAAATCATAATCCGAACAGCCGCGGACAGATGGCGCTTCATAAAGACAAAGGCTTTTGCTGTTTTGCTTTAAAAACATTCAAGGAATAAGATTATGTGAGCAGCGTCATCTGCGTGCACGCATGCGTATTGATTTCAGGAACGTATTCTTTAATAAAAAAATTAAAAATTGAAATTATTTTATTTTTCCGAAGACTAGCTTCTAATTGAGATTTTAATTAAAATAGGCGGCGTCATTAATTAACTAAAAAAGTTAACAAATAATTTGTTTTTTAATACAAAGAGAAATACATAAAAATTCGGTACGATTTTGTTTAAAAAATTAATGATTTTAGAACAAGCAAAAACTTTTATAAAGAATAACATTTTTTTCTAAAGTTGAAAATAAAAAAGTTTTTCCTCTTTTTCAGTCCATCTGGGGATTTGGGGCCACACTGTGGAATTAATAACATTCAACAAAAGCAACTGACAATCGAAAGCGTTTCTCATCTCTATCTAATTCCCTAGAACTAGAGGTGGGACATTCGAATCCTCGAATTACGTGAATCTTGCAAAAGATTCGAGATTCGAAAATTCGCATTTTCGCGTTTTTTTCCGTCATTCGAATCTTTCGAATTGTAAAGAAAGTTGTTGCCCAAATATTGTTTTTGTCAAATCATGTTTGAAGAAATGGAAATGAACCTCAAGGTCCAAGGGTTTTAATTATGCGCTTCATTTACGAACTTTCAGTTTTATGACGTCACCAGTATGAAAGCTTCGATAAATTCGAGATTCGAGATTAGGAAATATTTGGGATTTGTCACGTCTCTACTTAGAACAGTTAAAATCGTTATGGCTAATTACGCTAGGGAAGGGAGAAACCATTATAAGTGGTCATCTTGTTGGCATGATACTGATTCTTGCTTTCCTCTACGTAGTGTTTCCAAGAAGCATGGTGGCGTGATACGATGTACATTTAAGCTTCTCAACCTTTCGGTATCTTTTGTTATACTTTTTTTTTATTATAAGTGGTCATCTTGATGGCTTCATACCGATGTATGTATGATGCTTTCCAACTTTGGCATCTTCTGAGTCCTGTTTTCAATCATGATGGCGTGGTACTACTATACGTATAACCTTCTTAACCTTTCGATACCTTCTGATATCCCTTTGTATTATAAGTGGTCATCTTGATGGCATGATACTGGTGTATAAGTATTATTTTCTTGCTTTCACGTCATCATGATGGCATGATACTCTTGCGTTTGTATGACCCCCTCAACCTTTCAGCACCTTCGGTGCCTTTTGTTATCCATTTTTATTATGAGTGGTCATCTTGATTGCATGATACTGGTGTACATGCTTTCGTTAGCTTCTACGCACTGTTTCCAAGCATGGTGACGTGGTACTGATGTAAATATAACCCCCAGCCTTTCGGCACCTTTTGTTATCCTTTTTTTTATTATGTAGTCAGCTTGATGGCTTGATACCGAAGTAAATATAATGCTTTCCAGCTTAGATATCTTCTAAGCTTTGTTTTTAATCATGATGGCGTGCTACTGCTATACATACAACCCTCTCAACCTTTCGGTACGTTTTGTTATCCTTTTTTTATTATAAGTGGTTGTCTTGATGGCATGGTAATACTTTCTGGCTTTCGCTACCTTCTAGGCCCTATTTCCAATCATGATGACACGTTCATGTAACCCTTTCAACCTTTCGTCGCCTTCTATGGCCTACTGTTCATTCTGTGTGAGTCTTTTTATTATAAGTTGGTATGATACTGACTCTGTACCCTCTAGGATCTGTTCCTACTCTTGATGGCATGATAATGATGTACGTATAACCTTCTCAACCCTTTGGTACCTTCTTTCATTTTTGTTTTTTTTTTCTTATGATTGATAATTCTTTGCTACCTTTTACTTGTCTCTCATTTTTCGATTTTATTTTGAATTTGTAGATCGTCTTTTGTTCCTTCAGATTGGAAGTTTAATTTACCGACCGACCCTCTGGTACCTTCTAAAACCTGCTACTCCCATTCATGGTAAACCTCTTTTTATTATAGGTGGTAATGACCTTGATCCTTTCCACCTTTCGACACCGTTTCCTATTTGAAGTATACCTCTTTTAAAATTATTAATCGGCCCATCTTGAAAACATGTATGACCCTCTCTACCTTATTGAAACCCCCCCATTTAAAGTGGAAAAGTTCCTCGTCTGGTAAAACAAAACGTCACCCTTAAGGGACCTGTTATGTCACACATTTTTGTGCCACACCCTGTACATTATTATACATAAAATTTTGTCTTGTCCTTATTTAATTATTTTTTAAAATTATTTTATTATTTTATTATTGTTTTATTTTAAATTGAAACCGGAAACCCCGATGAGAATTGGCAACGGCGGCGCCGGCGGTCAGTCGTCCTTTTTTTTTTAATTGTCTTTTATTAACTTCCGCTATCGTTGTTTATAACCCAGCAGTCCTTAATCAGAGCATTCATAACTTCATTAAACTATTGATTTAATTTTTTTCTTTTCATTTAAAACGACCTTTTATTTTTAAAGGTTTATTCTTTCTTGGATTTACTGAATTCCTCGTTCCCCAAAAATAAAAAAAAAGAATGGAAAAATTATAAAGAAAATTAAAATTTATGATGCAAACAAAACTTTCTTGTATTTCTTCTTCTTTGCTCCCTCGCTCGCCCTCCCCCACCCCCTCGTTCTTACATATTCTATCTTTTCCTTTTCTGGTTTTTGTCGCTTTGCTTTTTTCTTCTTGCGTTCATTTTATTACTCTCGGCAATATTTGAGCACAAGAACAAAACGAGACTCAATGGCTCGTTTAGATATTGTTTCTAAATAAATAGGTGATGGTTGATTTAATCTTCATCTCAAATTTGACTATTATCCTCATGTTCATTTTTTTCATAATTCTCTTCATTTTTGTCTTCAAGTACGTCATCGTTTTCTTCATCTTCGACGTATCTTCATATTCGTCATCATTTTTTTTTTCATCTCGTCTTCATCATTGTTTTCATCATCGTCTTCATCGTCGTGTTAATTACAGTTCAAAATTGCGTAATGAATAGGTTGGCAATATTCGCAAATTTTAGGGACAACTTAGATTTTGTCGTGGCAACCCTGTTAACGGATATTAGGCGTGCGATTATCAATCGCCACGTGACGTGTTCTTTTATGGGCATTATCGATAATATCGATTTCTTGGGTCTGATGGCAACCGCAAACATCTCGCGTCACCCTGTTTGGCTTTGTTGGAGCATCTCATTACTCGTTTAACTGTCGTTGTGTGTAAATTATCAAGGTTTTTGGTAAAGAAAGTTTTAAACAAACTGGTATTCGACGTGGTCGGAATTTCCATTAAGTGCATCGCTAAACGAGACTAGGGAGATTTTCACTTCCCTGCCAGGGCCTGGTTTACATAAAAATCCAGGTAATGTTAGGCTAGCAACTAATTACATTGTTTCTCTTGTTTCGTTCTGGTACCTTTTACTTTCGGATACTTTTACGTTTGGATATTTCTCTTAGTACTTTTACCTTTTAGCCCTTGGTCAAATAACAGACATTTTGGAAGCAGTTGCTGTGTCCGACTGAAAGAAGCTGTTTGACGCAGTTTCGTTACGACTGCTCCGATCAACGTACTGACGACATGTCGGAAGACGTAAATGACTTTCAACCAGTAGAACACACTATTGGGTTCCGTGAGTTCGTACCGTATTTCTTTATTAACTGCATCGAGTCGCTGCATTTTCCTTAAGAGCGAATTTTCGACAGATCTTGCACTATTATCTAGTTAATGACAATAAATATTGTCGTAGTAACGAAGCGAATTTATCGACTAAATAATAAATAAATGTACATTCAGGTACAACAATTTTGAATCGTTTTAGTCATAGAATTTTAGTCGACATTCTGTCGCATCGAATTATCCGTTTGTAACATTGCAACTGTTCTTGTAATTATTTTGTGTGTATAATTAAAGCAATTGTTATTCTAACTGTTTGTATATTTGTGCCACTACTTTCAGCGACAAATGAGTAAATCAAATCTCCTGTGAATGTTGTGAACAATCAACTGCAAGACCGGAACTGTTTGGGAACACTGTCGAGGCCAATTTCGGATCAGCTGGGTATTTTGTTCCCCCTGGCGTCTACTTTAACATTTAATTATCCACACTCATTCTTCACTGTTGCTTGTCGAGGAAGATACAGCGCAGATTGTAGCTGTTTAGTTGTGCCACTACATTCAACGTACAAATGTGTTTAAATTAAAACCTCCTGGATTTGTTGCGTAAAACTATTGCCAATAGGAGGCAAATTGAGAAACCCTCTCGTATTATCATATTCAGCTGTTAATTGTAATTGTTAAATCTTTAAATCATGCCCATCTTCACTGAGCTATCTGAGACGATAGCTGATGTAAAGCAGCGTAAACTTGCCACCTAGTTTAATATATACATCAATCCCGGACTGAGTCAGCCCCTCATAATATGAGAATATGTTTCGGTAATAAATAATGCCATAATTTCTCAGTACAAAAGATTACGTCTTCATTTTATGTCCAAAATAATTCATTTTGTAAACCTAGTAATGAGTTATTTTGGACATAATAGAAACTAAGACGTAATATTTTGATTTTGAATAACGCGACGACCATGCATACGTTCGTTTTACGTCATAGGGTATCAAATCTCATTGCTTCTTCTGGTTTCCATAGGAATCGTTGTGTTTTAGATTGTTTCATTGAAGTATATTATGAAAACACTCGAGCACCATACATACAACATACCCTTTAAAGCAACTCGCTTCACTAACGACCCGTGTAAGGGAGGCTATTCGAAACGCCCCAAATCGGTTCAGTAAATGCTCTGGTTGTTGTTCTGCAAGTCTTCCGAGGCTTGGCTTACCCCTTTTTAAATATACAGAGAAATTTGAAGAACGCGACGACCATACATTTAGTTTCGCAGTTTCTCCGCGGTACGTGTCAGTCAAAGTGACCTCTTTCTCTCAAAGTTTATAAACAACTTCCCCAAAATGTATAGATTGTTTCTCTCCACGTAGATTCCTCAAGGAGTTTGGTGATAAGAAATATATAGGCCGTCAATGTTTTCAATGTCATCCGTTTGGAAGGATTCAAATTAAATATTTCTAATATTAACCAAAATTAACGGCCTTGTCTATTTTCGGAGTTTTCTTGACCAGCTTGCGCTTTTTGCACCATCTCTCGTCCGGTCCTGATAATCCCTTCGTTACGATTGTAATTTTGACGAGAAAATTCGCGTTCATTTTTTAGACTTATTCAAAACAAGACATTTACAGACTTGTACAAAACGAAATAAAACAGAAAATAAAAGAATACGTTGATTGTTTGTGATTTTAAAAGTGACACTTCTGAATGGTTTCGTAAAATTATCTTCCAGAGCGTCATCTCTTGTCCGATACTGACAGTTTCCTCATTGTAGTTTAAATTCGCGTTCAATTTAATTAACAGTTTTCGACATTTTTAATTTTCTAAAATTATCATCTCAGGTCAGGTCAAATTTAGTTAAAAATTTTGTAGTAACGAACCGCCAGGCAGGTATTTTAAAAGTCATTAAAATGTAAATAATTTTTCTTCTCTGATTCCGACGTATTATACAGGGCGCGACGGTTACAAGGAATCGGCTTAAACATATCGATTTCTTTCGAAAGTTTAAAACGCTCCATTTTACCTGAAATCCATCGCAGAATTTTTTTTTACTTTAATTAAAGAGCTATTATTTTATTTATCTGTGTCATTTATTAGATGCACGAGTATTCATTTAACGTAGTTATCAATTTGCATTTTTCACCGCGAAATATGTTGTCGTTTTTTCGATGATAATTCTTGTAAGTCAGGAAAGTAATTCGTTGATCTTCACGACATCAAAGGTTTCGTGAGGTGCAAATAATAAGACGGATTAAAAAACAAATAAAAATCGACGATCTTCGGCGAGAAAAAATTTGAATCTCAAGGCCTGGTAGAAAGCAAAAGAAACCTGCCAAAAGTCAACGAAATACAGAGTTCTTGATAATATCGTCGTCCAAGTTTTGTATCGGTTTTATGATCTTGCTATAAAAGTCTTCAAAGAGACCGGCACTGCGGTGTCTGTGTCTCCTCTCTGTCGCTCTTTTTTTATAGCAAGACCATAAAACCGGTACCAAACTGGGACGACTATAAGAAACAAATGAGAAATGAAATAAACTACAAAAAAGAAAAAGAAAATATTGAAAAAGCAAGAGATGAAGTCATTGAAAATCGGGAGACTAACAAAAGGAATCTAAAAAACAAAACGCTAGCGTAACATTAAAAATGTAATAAATTTGATAATTTAATAAAAAGTAAATTTAACAAATAATTAACAAGAACATAAATAAAATATATATTTTTTGTATTACTTGATTTTGTTTCTGTTTGTTTCATTTCTCATTTATTTTTATTTCACTGTAGTTGCTATAATATTAATTTGTGGCATACTAATAGTTTTCTATTTCTGATGAAAATATTCGCACACGATTTAGACTTAAGTATGTAATTGCTTGAAATAAGACTTTTTCAGCGCCCTACCAAAATGAAATATAAATTAGATTTTTTAAATCGTCTTACAGAGCGTCATCTCTTGAACAAAACCGACAACTTCTTCAGTCTAATTCTATTTCCGCACACCTCAATAAATACCTTTATTGCGAATTTGAAGCGACATCTCTGAATTGTCTTTGTAATGACTAATGGCTGTTCCACAGTACACATATTATTAACCTGCTTGAATTATATTATTAACAAAAGAAAACCTATTGATTTTTCTGTTGAGGTCTACTTATAATAATTATTTAAGAACAATTTTAAACGAGCTCTTTTAATAGAGTAATAATGCACTTTTGAAGTGCCATCTCTCGCCCGGGGCTAAAAGTTTCTTCGTCGCAACCCTAAAAGACCTTTTTCTTGATTGCACACGTCGAAGTACTCATGCGCGTATACATGTTCTCCGTTCTCCCTACACGCAGGTGTAAAGTTGGCAGTGATTCCAAAAATAAATTGCGTTGCTGTCAGCTGCTTTGAAGAGCTTGTTTTTTTTAGGTTAATTAATAAGTACCAGAACTAAAGTACATACAATATATTCTTTCGAGCTGAGCGAACAGAGTTGAATAAAATGCGTGACAATCATTTTAGGTTATGTTACATTTCAATTTGACATTCGTAACCTTGGGGGCTTGCGACAAATAAGTTACCACATTTGAACAATTAATTGTGGACGTGATTTAATTAGCGCCCACGATTTCTCATATAACGAAAAGGGTCCGTTCAGAGCAAATTGAAAGTAGTCTTTGATTTTGATGTAACTGTATTCTAGAGCGCCATCTCTTGTTCGGTAATGACAATTCAATTTAAGCCAATTAAAAACAAAACTTCTACAAAAATGAAAAAATTAAAAAATATTTTTAAAATACTTGATAGTTTGTGTTGAAGTTAATTATGTAGGAGCAATTTGAAGAGCATTTTTTTAAAAAGATTGAATTTTTTACAGCGACATCTTTTGCCCGGCGCTGAAAGTTAACCAATTCTTCTTTCTACATTTGCCTTTTCCTGTTCTCTTATTATCTATTCTGTGAATGATGGATTCCTCATTGTAACCTGATTTCGGAGCAAATTGAAAACGGTTTCATTTGGATAAAGTCGTCTTCTAGAGCGCCATCTCTTATCCGGTACCGACAGTTTCCTAGGTACAATTCTATTTATGACGGAAAGATTCACGTTCAATTTGAGCTAATTAAAAATAAAACTTCTGTCTACTAAAATAAAATAAAAGTAAAATAAATAAAAATAAAAAAGGACTACGTTAGTACTTTGTTTTGAGTTATTTAAGAGCAATCTCAAGCGAACTTTTTAGGGCGCCATCTTTTATTCGTCGCTGGAAGTTTCTTCTTCTCAACCCTAATTTAAAACAAATTGAAAGTAGTTTTTGATTTTGATGTAACTGTCTTCTAGAGCACCATCTCTTGTTATATATATTGACAGTTCAATTTGAGCCAATTAAAAACAAAACTTACAAAATTCTGCAGAAATCAAATAAATTTTTTAAAAACTTTTAAAAATACGTTGAGAGTTTGTGTTGAAGTTAAGTTGTGATTACATGGGAGCAATTTGAAGTTTTTTTTTTTAATAATGTAGATTGAATTTTCTAGAGTGCCCTGCGGTCTTTCGCATGACTTAACAGCTGTGTGGGATTTTAAGGACCCCTCAAAGTTTCGAAATTGTTTTCTCGAAGAAATTCCAAAATGCCGTCAGTCATCCTTCCAGATTCTACAACATGTGACATCAGAAGTAGGATGATAGTCTGTTATTTTTTGGCCAAAGACCTTCAAGTTGCTAAATTGTAAGCAATTCTTTCTAGACCAAACGCTGCTTGCACAAGGTCTTTGGAATAAGATGAAACCTAATGTATTTAAATGAAGGCGCCCCTAATTTCACATGGCCAAGTTGCGGATTCGACTTATTACACGATAATACTCGACTACGACCACAAGTTTCAAATATTTTTGTAAGCACTCGAGTGTCCCTTATCCCCCCAGTATCGCTCGAAAACGCTGTTTTTCTTGCAAACTGTAAACATGGAAGTTTCAAAGTGTTCCCTCAATTGTGCGTGTCAGCTCGCGCTCATGTGCGTTTATTAAAACAGCACTTGTAATGTAAATTTCGACCTCTCGGTTTCATTTACCACGCGCTCCTGACTTGTCCATAGCATAAAGTTGGGAGGCTTCCGCTGTTTGCTCTGGCTCGCGTCTACCAGTTCACTTCAACAGTTTCAAATCTTTCTGTTCCAAGCATAGGAACAACCCCCTCGTTGTTTCTTTGCAAGTGAAGCAGATTATGATGATAGTCACTTCTCCCAGAGGTACCTCTCACGTCCAATTGTTTCTAAATACTTGCCTTCCTCGACACCAGTACGTAATAGGAGTAAGTTACAACATTCAAGACGATCACCAGCACCATCGTATACCACCAATACTTCGGTTTGTTTGATCCTGACTGTTGAGTTGTGTGTGGGCAATGGCTCACGTCTTTGCCCTTGTACATTACACGTTTTGAGCACAACTTGCTTACAATATACCATGGGGCGAGGTTTTAGTTTTCTTTTTCCCGGGCGTAGAAGTAGGAACAACTCCTTTACTCTTAACAGCCAACTAGGACAGCTGATGTGACCTCTCACACCCAATTAATTCCAAATATATTCTTCCATCGATAGTAACGAGTAAGGGGGGTGTATAGCACCATATAAGACGATCACTAGAACCGACGTATACCACCAATACTTTGGTTTGTTTTGTCCTGACTGCTGGATGCGCGTGAGCAATGGTTGATGTCTTTGCCCTTATACACCACGCGTCTCAAGCGCAACTTGTTCACAATAGACCGTGAGGCGAGGTTTTTGTTTCCCTTTTCTGGGTGTAGAAACAACCCCCTCACTTTTCCTCGCTAACTACGACAGCTCGTAACGTTAGTCATCCCCCAAAAGATCTGACGTGACCTCTTACATCCAATTAATTCCAGATACATGCTTCTATCATCACTAATGTGTAAAGGGTGTGCATAATATCATTTAGGAGGATCACCAGCATCTACGTATACTACCAATACTTTGTTTTGTTTGGTCCTGACTACTGGGTGGGTGAGAGCAATGGTTGGCGACTTCGCCCTTACACACCATGCATCTCAAGCTCAAGTTGCTCACAGTAGACCGTAAGGTGAGGTTTTCCTTTCCTTTTTCTCGGTGTACAAACAACCCCCTCACTCTTTCTTGCCAAATACGACAGCTCGTAACGTTAGTCGCCCTTCAGTCGTGACCTCTCACATCCAATTCATTCCGGATACATGCTCCTATCATCAGTAACGTGTAAGGGGGTGTGTATAATATCATTTAAGACGATCACCAGCACCGACGTATACCACCAATACTTTGGTTTGTTTGGTCCTGACCGCTGGGTGGGTGAGAGCAATGGTTGGTGACTTACCCCTTATACACCACGCGTGTCGAGCTCAACCTGCTCACAATAGACCGTAAGGCGAGGTTTCTGTTTCCCTTATCTGGGTGTAGAAACAACCCCCTCACACTTCCCTCGCCAACTGCGACAGCTCGTAACGTCAGTTACCCCCCAGAAGATCTGATGTGACCTCTCACATAATAATTAATTCCAAATACGTGCTTCTTCATCGCTAACGTGTAAAGGGGGTGTATAGCACCATTTAAGACGACCATCAGCACCGACGTATACTATCAATACTTTGGTTTGTTTGGTCCTGACTGCTGGGTGGGTGAGAGCAATGGTTGGCGACTTCGTCCTTACAGACCATGCGTCTCAAGCGCGACTTGTTCACAATAGACCATGCGGCGAGGTTTTTGTTTCTTTTCTCTGGGCGTAGAAACAACCCCCTCACTTTTCCTCGCCAACTACGACAGCTGGTAACGTTAGTCACCCTTCAAAAGATCCGACGTGACCTCTCACATCCAATTCATTCCGGATACATGCTCCTATCATCAGTAATGTGTAAGGGGGTGTGTATAATATCATTTAAGACGATCACCAGCACCGACGTGTACCACCAATACTTTGGTTTGTTTGGTCCTGACCGCTGGGTGGGTGAGAGCAATGGTTGGCGACTTACCCCTTATACACCACGCGTGTCGAGCTCAACCTGCTCACAATAGACCGTAAGGCCCTTTTCTGGGTGTAGAAACAACCCCCTCACTCTTCCCTTGCCAACTGCGACAGCTCGTAACGTCAGTTACCCCCCAGAAGATCTGATGTGACCTCTCACATAATAATTAATTCCAAATACGTGCTTCTATCATCGCTAACGTGTAAAGGGGGTGTATAGCACCATTTAAGACGACCACCAGCACCGACGTATACTATCAATACTTTGGTTTGTTTAGTCCTGACTGCTGGGTGGTAGAGGTGGAGAAAAATCGATAGCGCTATCGATAACTATCGATAGTTTCGACTATCGAAAATAATCGATAGTATTTTTTCACTATCGATAGTTTTTATTATGCATGTGTAAAATAAATAGCGCTCATTAGAAACCAGGTTAGCACGCAGCGCTATCACGACTCGTCATGAGTCTTAAAACTAAGAGAGATGTAGCGGAATTTTTACAACCCTATTGGCAACACTGAAGACAGTAAATGTAACTGTAACTGCGTTCAGATGCGTTTATATTTGTCAATTATTTTAACATCTACTTCTAATCTTGCATTCCTGTCCTGCAATAGGCAGTAATCGGAGAATTTATTAACCTCAGTTACCCAATAATTGTTGAAATGGACAAGTTTTTGTTCATAAAAGCAAAGGCAACTGGAAAATGTAAGTGTATATAAATATCTAGTTGTTTTGATTTATGTATTTGCTGAGTATTCAAATTTTAATTGAAACATGTTGCACTGAAATTGTTTTCAATTTTTTAAATGTAAAAGCTATCATTTATAACGTCTTTTTTCTGAATATGTAGGTTCAAGTGACACTGGTGGTGCTGATAGAGGTAGTGTTAGGACCAGGACCGACGACGATGATGATGATGATTCTGCTCTTGAACCTGGATTATTTAAAGAAAATACTGGGTGTGAGGTAGATCCTGAAACATCTGTGCAAGTACCTTCTTCAAATAATAAAAGGCAGAAGATTTCGATTGTTTGGAAATACTTTAAACGTTCTAGTGATCATAAATTGGCCAAATGTGTAACATGTGGTAAAGAATATAAAACCAGCGGTAATACAAGTAATTTGGCAGATCATTTGAAGAGATTCCATCCAATCATTAGTGGTGATAATGAGGAAGTTTCTCTTACTTCTTCCAGTTCTTCTAGCAGTGCCTTAACCTCAGCAAGGTCTAGTAGCAGGTCAATAAGTCCTTTTTTCAAGAGATCTATGGAGTACGAGAGTGCATCAAAAAGAAAGAAAGATTTGGATCGTGCTCTTACAATGATGATTGCAAAAGACTTCCAACCATTCAATATTGTGAATGATTTTGGATTCAGAAGATTTGTCTATATTCTTGACCCTCGTTATGTCATCCCAAGTAAATTTACCATTCGAGAAACGTTGATGAAAAATATTTATAATGAATGTTCAAGTAAACTCAAAACAATGTTGGCTGATATCAAATATGTAGCAGTGACATGTGATACTTGGACGTCAGTTGCTACAGAATCATATTTGGCAGCAACTTGCCATTTCATCTTGGATTTTACCTTAAAGTCTGTTGTTTTAACAGTGAAACATTTGCAAACAAATCACACTTCGCAAAATATTGCTGATGCACTACAGGAAATTTTTGATGAATGGGGTATTGCCAATAAAATTAGTTGTATTGTTACTGACAATGCAGCTAACATGATCAAAACATGTGAAATTTTGAAGAAGCGTCATCTCCCATGTTTTGCGCACACCCTAAATTTAGCAGTACAAGACAACCTTAATAGTGATGGGGTTCAGGGTGTTTTAACTAAATGCAAAGAAATCGTTCGATTTTTTAAAAGCAGTACATCAGCAGCAGTTGCATTCAAAGAAGAACAAAGGCATATTGCAGGACAGGAAAAAGAGCCATTGAAATTGGTTCAAGAAGTATCTACACGGTGGAACAGTTCTTTGCACATGATACAAAGAATTATCCAAACCAGTGATGCCATCAACATGACATTATTGAAAATGAGAAAAGCTCCTTCTCCTTTGACTCTAGATGAAGTAGCTATTCTTACAGATTTTGAACAATCATTGAGTTGCTTTGATGAGGCAACCAAAAAAGTATCAGGCTCTACTTATGTTACCATATCATTAATAATTCCACTAACAGTTGGTATTTTTACTACTTTGCATGATACTTTACAAACTGTAACCACAGTGGAAGGCAGAAAGGTCTAATAGAATCCACCAGACAGAGATTATTTCCATATGAGCTTCGATCAGTGAGTAGAATATCTACCCTTCTCGATCCAAGGTTCAAGAAAGAAGGTTTCAGGAACCCAGAGAATGCAAACCAAGCTGCAAATCTTTTAGAAAAAGAAATGGTTCAAAACTCTTACATGGACAATACTGCTGAGAATACAAACAACAAAGATGAGGCAAACTATTTACAAAAAAAATCTCTGCTTTCATTCATCACTAGAAGAATTGAAGATAAAACCAAAAGTACAACTGCAGATATGATTATTCGAAAGAGGCAATACCTAGAAAGGCAAAATGCAGCTGAAGAAACAGATCCCTTACTATTTTGGAAGGTATAGAACATAATAATAGGCTGGTCACTGTATATTTATTTACTTTTTTAGGTGAATGGAACAGAACTGCAGCCCATCCCTGAGTTAAGTCTTAAGTACCTATGTATTCCTGCATCTTCAACGGAATCTGAGAGAGACTTTAGTTCGACAGGACTAATTATCACTGATAGGAGGTCTCGACTTAAACCCAAAAATGTAAACAAGACTCTATTTTTAAATAAAAATCACTGGTTGTTAAATTAAACAATAAAGTTGATGTATCCCATTATTTTCTTAATGTAAATCCTCCTTTTAAATTATAACCGATACAAAAAATTTAAAAATTTGTTTGAAGAGTTTTTAGTTAGATTCCACACATGCTGACAATTTTGCACTAGCGTTTTTTATATACAGAGTAAAAAATAAATATATTTTTTTAATGGAACACCTGTATATTTTTACAGATATTTCGTCGCTTAGGCGTTTCTTCGAACTCGCCCTATACAATACGCATATTTGTTATCAGAGTAACTTTAAGAATGTAGATTTGTCAAAATATACAGAAGGTCCTATTAAAAAAAGATATGTATTTTTTGTTTATCCTGTATATATACAAAAAACTAGTGCAAAACTGTTAGCATGATTGGAATCTACATAAAAAGTCATGTAAGACCATTTTTAAATTTTTCGTATCGGGTAATAATTAAAATAATAAAGAGGGATTTACATTAACAAAACCAACCCTGCACTACAGTTGAAAGCAAAGAATAGTAGACAAAAACAATTTCTCAGTGCTTTGTTGCTTTATTTCTTTAGTTCTACAACTATCGGCAACTATCGATTATTATCGATAGTCACGTGCGAAACTATCGACTACTATCGATGGTGTCAACTATCGATATTTCTCCACCTCTACTGGGTGGGTGTGAGCGTGTTTGCCCTTGTATGCCACAAGTGTCAAGCTCAATTTGCTCACAATGGGCTGTGATTTAATCCTATCCAGCCCTTTCCCGGGTTTATTAACCACCCCCTTACTCTTACGTTAGATTCACACGAAACATATGCTTTTATTGTCACTGGCATTCAAGGCACGGATCAACTCCGACGATTTTGACCGTTTTGGGGGTGATATGTGGGCAATGTGCTTGTACTCCTTGTAGTTTATACAATTTTGCTTTTGTTCTAATAGAGGGTAGGACTAGTTAATGAAAAATGTCGTTATCAATTTTATGAATCAACGGAACGCTCGGTTTATTTTGACAAGGTTCAACAGTGCTCCGGGCGACCGTCGCCAACTGATTTCTTTTGTCCGACGTAAGGCTAGGTCCTAACGGAGAACCTTGAGGCAGCCGCCAATGCGGAAAAAAAACCGAAAACAACGAACCGCTCGGGCTATTTTTAGCCGCGGCGAAGGCCGATTTTGTTGTACGTACGCGCGGCGATCAAAGCCGGCCGCGCTCGGCGATTATTGAAAACTAACCTAGACGGGAATAGATGGAGAGCGAGGTCCTCCACGGTGGTCTTTAAGAGCCGGAATGCAAGTTTACTAATTGAGTTATGAGTGCGTGACGTGAGAAACGCATCGTCTCTTTCTGCCTTCTTCATCTTCCTCCGCCTCCTCGAGAGGCGAGGAGGAACATCTGGCCGCCGGTTGCAGTCGTTGACAGAACCACTTGCCGTTCGGACCCCACGCAATTATAACCTGTGACCTCTGGGTGGTTCCATCGAGGTACACACCTGCTCGCCGCCCGTTAACTATAATTGTGTTGAACGAGAGTGCGTGATTCTATGAGGAGCTGGGGAGGCGCGCATCGTTAAAGTCGAAGGAGCAGTATTTCACTCAAGACGACCGCAAATTGACTGCGGATTACGAGATTTAACAACCGCTTAATTTGCATTATAGCAATCGATTCTGCTCACACCAAGTGAAACTAGATTACACCCCGCCTCAACCCAATACGCATTAACACACTTGCGACGATCGACAATGAGGAAGGAATTTCCGACGCTCCTTCCGTGGAAATTTTCGACGCCATCGCAAACTGGCGCGCACCTGCTCGGAACTTCATTATGCAGAGCGCGAGCCAACCCGTGCCATGGTGGCTGTGGGTATTCAACGGGTTCACCGAATTCTAGGGCGATTAATTCCGGCGAAATCAATGCCCGTGCGTTTAACGTAAAACCCGCTCTGGAAGAAGTGCTTGACGACATCGGTTTTAACCGGCCTCAAATTTATTGCTCCTCTGGTTTGCAAAAAGAAGATGACGGGGGAAGAACCCAACTTCCAGTGGAACCAAAAAAGATTACTCGTACATAATACATTCACTGACTGCTCTTCTGAGTATTCCCATCTTGTTTTAATCTCATAGAATAAAAGGAGATGAAGATACTTCGAGAATGCTCTGGGTGGGCTAATCGAAGACGATGTTAGAACAATTAGGCCCGATTTTACAATCGTTGGATAAGCATTATTCTTAGAATAACGTGACGTAGGTGTGACGTAGATATGGAGGAACATTAAAGCATATTCGGCGAACAGTTATTCCGTCCTTATTCCGCGATCGTAAAACTAGGCCTTATAAGCACAATCAAAGAATAGTCATCAAGGACGAACAAAACAATGAAGTTCTTTTAGAAGATAACATTGACAGAAACGTCACTTTAAGAAAATATCTATACGTGGTATTGATGAACAATTATTAAAATGAAGAACTTGAGGATCTAGTCGTTATGACAAAAGGCGAACGAAGTGTTCGCCTCATAATCTCAATTTATTCATAATTCAAGTTTTAAGCGTCATACGAAGTTCTCGCCTCAAAGTCTAAGTTAATGCAGAATTGAGGTTCTAGTGGTTATGACGAAAGACGAACTAAGTCCTAGCCTCAAAGCGCAAGTTCATGTTAAACTGAGGTTCTAACCGTTACAACGAAATCTTCACCTCATAATCTAAGTTCATACAGGATTGAGGTTCCAATCCTCACGGTAAAAGATGAATGAAGTCTTCGCCTCATAGTTCAAGTCCGCGCTAAATCGAGGTCCTCGTCGTTATGACAAAAGAATCACCTCATAATTTAAGTTCATACGGAATTGAGGTTCCAGTCGCAATCGTCACGATAGAAGATGAACGAAATCCTGGCCTCATAGCTCAAGTCCACACTAAATTGAGGTTCTCGTCGTTGTGACAAAAGACGAACTAGCCTCAAAGTTCAAGTTCACGTTAAACTGAGGTTCTAACCGTTATGACAAAAGAGGAACGAAATCTTCACTTCATAATCCAAGTTCATACAGAATTGAGGTTCCAGCGGTTATGACGTACGAAGTCCTCAACTCATAGTCCAAGTTCACGTTAAATTGAGGTTCTAATCGTTAGACAAAACAGCAACGAAATGTTCGCCTCATAATCTAAGTTCATACAGGATTGAGGTTCCTATCGTCATGTCACGATAGAAGATGAGCGAAATCCTCACCTCATAGTTCAAGTTCACGTTAAATTGAGGTTCTAATCGTTAGACAAAAGATTTAAATCACTTATGTTTAAAACCACTGATTTTATTCAAGCGATTTTTATTTTTGAAAATCATTTTGACAGTTATTGTGCAATTTTTGACGCAAAGTAAAGCAAAAGACGATCGACAAAAAATAGCAAAAATTTATAAATTTAACAAAAATGACACGAAAGTTAAAAAAAAATTGCAAAAATTTAAAAAATCGTTAAATAAACAAAACTTTCTAAAATTAAAAATTGACAGTTGCGTAATTCTTGTAAAATAAAACAAAAGACGATCGACAGATTTATAAAATTTAAAAAAATAACAAAAATAAAAAATTCTCATTAAATAAACAAAACTGGTTCGACTAAAATTCAGAATCAACAATTAAAATAAAACAAAAGACGATCGACAAATTTATAAAATTTAAAAAAATTAACGAAAATTTAAAAAAATTCTCGTGAAATAAACAAAACTGGGTCCAAATTATTTGAAGACGTTTTACAGTTATTGTGCAATTATTGACGCAAAATAAAACAAAAACGACCGATAAATAAAGAAAATTTATAAATATAGCAAATATAACATAAAAATAAAAACAAATAACAAATATTTAAAATTTCATTAAATTGAAATCTCATTAAAATCTTATTAAATAAACAAAACGTTCTAAAATTAAGAATTGGCAGTTGCGCAATTCTTGACGAAAAATAAAACGAAAGACGATCGAGAAATAAAGAACATTTATAAAATTATAAAAAAATAACAAAAATTTAAAAATTCTCTTTAAATAAACAAAACTTTCTAAAATTAAAATTTGTGCAATTTTTGACGTAAAATAAAACAAAAGACAATCTAGAAAGAAAATTTATAAAATTATAAAAAAATTAAAATTAAAAAAAATTCGTTAAATAAACAAAATTGGTTCAACTTTCTAAAATTAAGAAATGTTGGTTGGCAGCATACAATCGATCGTCTTTTGTTTGTTTTCTTTGACTTTCTATATTCTTTAATTTTTTAAGTTTCTATGTTGAAAAGGATTTTTTGAAAACTCTTGGGGGATTTTTGCTTTTTGGACGTTGGCAACACTAATATTTTTTCAATTGATTGTTTCCTAATATTATTTTGTTCTTCATTTTTCAGATTATTTTGTTTTAAAATTTATTGCTAATCTACCGAATTTCGCATCGTCCGTCCTTTGTTTCTCTTGTTTCTTTAACTTTATATATTTTTAATGTTTTTTTTTTAAGTTTTCTTCCAAATTTTGCCTGAATCTAGTAACTTTGGCGGAAGTAAACGTTACTCCCCGCACGATAGTCTTTTGTTTTTATTGGATTACTTGCATGTGACGTATTATTTCATGTTTTTAAAAAATTCTGCTATTTCATTTTTTTTACTTTTTCATGATACTTTTGTAACGGTTCGTCATTTTTCGGGGCGTCTGGTGTGATTGTGAGTGAAACTCCCACTCAGGATCAAGATGTGCGAAACGCCCGCACCAGGTAAGAAAGAGTGAGACGCCCACTCAGGATCGGGATAAGAACAGGAGGAGCTGTTGCAGGTAACGCGAACGTAGCACAGGTTGTTAAACGTTGAGTCAAAACATCGACGGACGAATGACTTCGCAGAAAACTGCATTCGAGTCACGACTGGCGAGTTTAAATTGTTTATAAAGTATGTTTTTTTTTGTTTTTATTATTAAGGTTTGTACACGATAAAATCCGGGCAGCTTGATGTAATCATAATATTGTCAAAAATAAAAATATTTGTTTCTATTTCTAAGCAGGCTTTGTTCTAATAGTAGGCTTTGATATTATAAACAATTGATTTGTCATACTGTTCAAATAAGCAAAATGTCATCGAACCAAGAGCGAACTCGGAAAGAAATTGTGTACACGCACTTAAAAAAACCCATTTTTTTCAACTAGAAAAATTTCTAAATTGTTGAAAATCCCAAAATCGACTGTTGCCGATGTACTAAAAAGTATCGCGAACATCTAACGATCGAAAGAAGACCAGGAAGTGGTACCAATCATGGACCAATGTGTCAAAATACTGAAAAGAAAGTATTAACACTTTTTAAGAGGAATCCGAATATTTCAGTGCGATCAGTAGCAAACAAAGTAAATATATCGACTTCATATGTACAGAAAGTGAAAAGACGGATTGGGTTGAAGGTTTTTAAAGTACAGACGGCTCCAAATCGAAATGAAAAACAAAATGTCACTGCCAGAACTCGAGCACGGAACCTTTACACTGAAATTTTAACCAAGCATGATTGCGTAGTAATGGACGATGAAACTTATGTGCTTGCGGACTTCAAACAATTGCCTGGAAAAGAGTACTATATGGGAATGGATAAGAAAAGAGTTCCAGAAAAATTTAAGAAGAAAACTAAATCGAAATTTCCTAAAAAATATTTGGTTTGGCAGGCAATTTGCACATGCGGCAGGAAGTTCAAGTTTCATTTCCACAGGTACCATAAATTCTGAAATTTATCTTCAGGAATGTCTCCAAAAGCGTTTGTTGCCTTTTTTAAAAAGCCATGATAAATCTTTGGTCTTCTGGCCAGATCTTGCATTATGCCACTATTCTAAACCTGTTATGGAATGGTATGACAACAATCATATAACGGTTGTTCCAGGGGACAGTAATCCACCGAATTGTCCTGAACTCCGTCCAGTGGAAAGATATTGGGCTCTTGTGAAACAGAATCTTCGAAAAACAAAAAAGGAAGCAGAAAACATTATTAAATTCAGAAGAGCTTGGACTAATGCATCCAAATTGCTCACAGACTGGACCGTACAGAATCTGATGAGTGTGATCAGACGAAAGGTCCGTGGATTTTATCAAGATTGTAACGACTACTTAAAATTGTGTTAATATGATGTACGTGTTGCAGGTATAGTAAAAAAATAAAAATTTCCTAATGATTTAAATTTTATGAGAATTTTCGTCTGCCCGGATTTTATCGTGTACAAACCTTATTGCTTTGAATTTGGTTATTTTTGAATTTTTACGGTTTGCCATTTCGCTTGACTACCACCTGATTTTTCAATTAATTCTAAACAGATTCGTTAAAAAGTCGCGACTTTGGTTCATTTCGCGGCACGCGCCGCTATATCCCTACCGGTTTGAAAATGCCGCTATTGTAGTTACAAATCGCAACGGTTGGCAACACTGACTGTCAATGTCGGTGATGTCAGTTGGGCACAGTGTTGCCAACACACGCTCAACGCAGTGCCACCAACGTATATAAAGCAAATACCCCTCAAGAGTTGCCAAACAATCCCTTTTCGATACTGAAAGTCCCTTAATTTGTTATTAGATTCAGTAATAGTGGTCACGATGAAAGATGAACGAAGTTCTCGCCTCATAATTCAAGTCCACGCTAAATTGAGTTCCTCGTCGTTATGACAAAAGAATCACCTCATAATCTAAGTTCATACAGAATTGAGGTTCCAGCAGTTGGAGGTTATGGCTAAAGACGTACGAAGTCCTCACCTCATAGTCCAAGTTCACGTTAAATTGAGATTCTAATCGTTAGACAAAGCAGCAACGAAATCCTCGCCTTATAGTTCAAGTTCACGTTAAATTGAGGTTCTAATCATTAGAACGAACGAAGTCTTCGCCACATAGTATAAGTTCATACGGAATTGAGGTTCTAGTCGTCACGATAAAAGATGAACGAAGTTCAAGCCTCATAGTTCAAGACCACACTAAATTGAGGTTCTCGTCGTTGGGATAAAATACTCACCTCAAAATCTAAGTTCGTACAGAATTGAGTCGTTATGACAAAAGACGAACGAAGTGCTCGCCCCGTGGTCTCTAAGTTCACGTCCAAACAGATTGAGGTTCCAGTCTTTATGGCAAAAGACCAACCAAGTCCTCGCTTCATAGTCTAAGTTTACGCTGAATTGAGGTCATGACAAAAGATGAACTTTTAAAGCGTCCGGCGAGTTGTTGCGTAATGGGCCCAGGCACAATCCACCGCCAACGACCTGGCGACCCGCTGATTAACTCAATCTAAAAGATCTGACGCATAATATTAGAGTCGTAAAGAACCTTAAAATCGCCACAGGGAATCGAGTCTTTCGGGAATCGCTTTAAATAAATTATTTTAAAGCGTTTCGGGCCCAGGCGTCCGTCTCCACCTCAAGTTTCACAACGCAATGACTTCACAAAGTCAATCAAGTAGAGAGCTACAAGTCGGGGCTCGTGCGCTTAAAAACGAGTGCCGTTCAAGTTTAATGTTAAATTATCATCGTGTATACATACAGTTCGGTGAATATTCAACTTGACACCCTCTTATAATGCGTGCGACAGGGAACGCACTAGGAAAAAAAGAGAGAGAAATTTGACTAATCGCGCCCGATTGCATTCGATGCCGGCCATCGCCCGCCCTTGCCGTTGGCAATTAGTTCGAACCGAATCGAAGCAAGCTTGCCACGTGCAGTACCCAAATTTCCGATTCTGTATAATGGGTTCGGGCACTAGAAACTTCCAGTATTTTTATGGTTACGTCACGTTGTATAGAAGGATTAAAGTTAATCTTAAGTTAGAATGTGGCACACACAATGCTGTACGTCATAACAAGTGTCACATTCTAACTTAGAGTTAAAGTTAATCGTGGCTTAAACCTTTCATGCAACGCAGCCTAAGTCAGCACGTCCGAAAGCAGGTGGAGAACATGCGCTGCCTCTCGCTTGTGCCTATTGAAGTTGCGAGGGCCAATTGGATAGTACGTGATGGGCCCAGGCGTCCACTTTCACTTTAATTTAACCCGTGCCGCGCGGTTGCACTATTACTTTTACCGTTTTGAATATTTTCTTTCTCAATAAAAGAGATTTCGAATTAACTTTTTTTTTCAAAAGAAAAAAGGGGGAGCATTCAGAACAGTGGCAAGTCTCATATAATTTGAATCTCTTACTTAGAAAGTCTACTCCAATAAAGAAAAACATAGTTATTGAATATCCTCCTCGGACACAATGTTTCTTTCTCTAGTACGTATTTCGACCGCCATACGGCCATCTTCAGCGGATGAAGTTTCAAAGACGAATTTAAAGGACGTAAATTTAAATCAGAATCGCCAGAGGATGACGACGACCTAGCCGTCGAAATCCGCACCCATCTAGATTTTACAATACAAAAATGTGGCCAAGGAGCATGAATGTTCGTACGTACGTATACAGGGTGGACCGTTTAAGTTGACGCCGCAATAGGACTCACCTCGAAGGAAGCGTATGCGGGAGAAACGTTTCGAGCAAAAGGTAATTGAATGCAAAGGGGAGGGAGCCGAAGTGAATTACTTCCTTTTCACTTCGAGCACGTCGTCAAGGTCATTTGAAAGTCAATCTAAGTTTTTTTCTTTTTAAACAGAAACAAAATGTAGAGTTGTTATGAATTTTATACGTTTCAAAACGGTTTATACAGAAGTTGTTTATTTTTTATACACGAGGAATGAGAATCAAATACAACAAATACGTGTTTCCATTATACAAAAGGAAAAACAGGTTGACCTTAAAATGACCTTGACTAATCTTCGGAGTGAAACAATTGATTAACTTCTATGTACTTAAATCATTCCTTTCGCAAAACGCTTCCTTCGTGTGATATTTCGTGGCGTTAACTTAAACGGTCCACCCTGTATATTTCATTTTTATTATAGTAGAAGATACAGGCCGTAATACTCTTTTAATTCGATTCCTAAACAGCCTTCCAGCAACTGCTCTAAATTAAACGGTTTTAAAACATAATTTTGGACCACCACGCAGCGCGCCACAGGATCACCCTGTACATTTTCTTTAGGTGTGCATTTATTTCGCAAACTACTTCCAAATTATTGATTAGTAGACATGCCGGTGGGTGCTATTTTGAAATCGGTTCAAAATCGATTTCGATTCGATTGAAGCGCCGCAACAACGCGCGTTTATGAAATATCTCTTGGATCACCCTATACATTTCCGCGTTTAAATCCGAGGTCCTTCAAATTTATTTCTAACTTATTTATTGATTGACGGCGCGCTAAAAGAATTACCAAAAATCTTGAAACCACTTCGATCCGATTTCGATTCGATCGTAGCGCGCACGCACAACAAACGTGTGAGAACTAAAAACGGCACAGTTTCTGACCTAGTCGTAACCTCAAAAGCATTAATAAGACAGCTGAATAACGAATATTCTTTAATATTAATTAACGATTTAAAAATAGGTACTATTAGTATTAAATGTCGAATGAACTATTCCTTAAATTTGTGGCTCGCAAGTTGTAGGGTAGTGTTTCTTGGGACACCCTATATGTAGGTACGCGACATTATTTCTTTCATGTACAAATGTCTATATTGTTGAATAGAGTTTTTAGGAAACTAGGACTACAGAATGCGTTTTTAATATTTTTCAACTTGTTTCGATTTTCCGGTCCAAATTTTTTAAATTTTTTGTTAAATTTGTGCGTCCACAAAGGAACACTGTTTCTTTGCCCTAATTTCAAATTTCATAAAAGACGCACCCAGCTCGGTGGTGCCATCTGTACGACTTTCTACGGACTAAATTTTTGATAATTTCAACTTTTTTTTTTGGTCAAAATTGGTCCGCCAATAAATTTCGATTTCTTTACTTCACCTCAAATTTCATGAAAGCATACAGCTTGGTGGCGCCAGTTACGTCGTTACATCCCATACTCGCTTCTCCCTCTAACATATTAACCGTCAAACAACTATCAACTGTCACGGTGGACAGTTAATGTTTTATTATGGTTGATGAGTCTGGCAAGCCTACGACGAGGACATTTCGTTGGCTCACGACGAGGATGCGTTACATCTTATCAAGGGAAAGTTAGAATTTGTTTAAAACAAGAAAATTTTGGCGCCCAACGCGTGAAGTCGACCTGTTTCATATTGCGCAAATTTATTTAAAAAAAAAGTCACTTGACATGAACAAAATTTGGCGTCCAACGTGAATTCGCCCAGTAGTAATTTCAGCCGTATATAAAGAGAGAAAGCCAGGAAATTTTGGCGCCCAACGTGGGGCCGACCCGGATATAGACCGCGCCGCGCCGCGACGCCGACAAAAACTCCCGCACTAGAAACGAAAGCTTTTTGTTACTGATTTTTTTAGGGTCGGAAGCCTCCCGCAGAGCAAGGCCGAACAAGACGAAATTATGAAAAATTAAGAATAAGTTGAAATAGAAGGTTGACGATTAAAAAAGTCAAGACTAACAAGAAAATAAAAGAAGAAAGTATATATATATATACAGGGTGAAAGTTAAAAGCATTTTTTTACCAATTTAGATAATGATTATTACGAAAAAACAACTGAACGTCGCCTTTTCGAGGTTTACCCCAAAGTTATGATTTTTTGTAATGGAATGCCTTAAATATTATTGCAGATTTGAATTCGCGAGTCAATTCTAGCCTGAAATGATGGGTCGCACCATGGCTCTAGGACGAGCGGTTTTCGAGTTGTGTGACGTCACGAGAAAATCTCAGCTCGAAAACGGACCATCCTAGACCCATGGTGCGACCCATCATTTCAGGCTAGAATTGACTCACGAATTCAAATCTGCAATAATATACAGGATGTGACGTTAAAAAATTGCAATTTTGGTTCGCATCGCGAAAACGCGTCGTTAAATTGTTTTCTGTTGAGGCGCTTTCGAAGCTCCCGGAAATTGCAACTTTCGTATCGTGTTTTCCTTTGTTTTTCGCTTTGAGGCACGTCGCAAACTATGGTGAAATTGTGAAGTATGATTTGTTTAGTCTACGCTCTGCCGTTATCATTACCGATTACAGTATGTTGCACATTAAAAAAAAATTGACACGTAGATCCCTAAACAGGCGTTGCTTGAAATTTTCTAGAAATGGCACTTAGAGCCTTTTGAATTTCCACTTTGCAATTATTGCTTTAGTTTCATATCGTGAAGGTTTTTGGTTTGTTTTTGTCCTTTTTTTTTTCATCAAGACAGCGTAGATTCTCCCGTTTTCACTTTTTTCAAGTTCTTTTTGCTTCTTTCTTTCTTCTTTTGACTTCTTTCTACTCTGTCCGTCTTTTTTTCCTTGTAAATCCGAAAACAAAAGAAGTTATGACTTTTTGTAATGTGAATGCCTTAAATATTATCGCAGATTTAAATTCGTGAGTCAATTCTAGCCTGAAATGATGGGTCGCACCATGGGTCTAGGACGAGCGGTTTTCGAGTTGTGTGACGTCACGAGAAAATCTCAGCTCGAAAACGGCTTATCCTAGACCCATGGTGCGACCCATCATTTCAGGCTAGAATTGACTCACGAATTTAAATCTGCAATAATATACAGGATGTGTCGTTAAAAAATTGCAATTTTGCTTGGCATCGCGAGAACGCGTCGTTTGACTTTTCAATATTTTTCAATTTGTTTCGGCTTCTTCGACTTAGAAAAAATCAATCTTCTAAGAGCTTTCGATTTTTCTTCTAACAACACTAGATGACCACCAGTAAGTTTTGCCCGATCGATTGAAAACAGTTAATTTCACGCACTTAAGAAACGCCAAATACAAAAGCACAAGCGAAATTCTTGCAAAATGTGTCCGGTGAAGACTTGGAAGAAGAATTTAAAAGATCAAATGGACTTGGAAGCCCAGTGAATTCGTGAACGGATTAAAGTCATCTGCTGTTATTAGAAGAAAAAACGAAAGCTCTTAGAAGATTGAACTTTTTCTAAGTCCGCTCGCTTCTATGCCTGGCTTGAGGAAACAATGTGCGTTCAATTGGACTTAGGGGAAAAGCATGATTTTTCTTGGAACCTCAAGCCTTTAGTAAACGAACTACTTCCGGAGCGAACAACAAACGAGATTTATGAATGCAAAATGGACTTGAATTATGAATCAAAGCGACACAACGGCCCTAATTCGAAGCAAAGAGATTCCTAATTCCCTCATAAGCCCCAAGTTAAGCGCGAGTCACGACCGGCCGCCGTATTAATCGGTTTTAGTGAGGACGTTTTATGTAAGCCGCGCCGCTATTAGAGAAAACCGCGCACTCATTACATCATAAATAACTCGGTTTTCGCATTACGTAAGAATGTCGGAGCTTCCTCGTAAAAGGAAGAACTGCATGCCGACTTAACGCGCCCGTTAAGCGTTATTTTTATTTAGTAATCTCGCGGAGGAGATTGTTTCACGAAGAAGCGCGTTCGTTAATAGACTCGGACGACGGAAATTTAAGGCGCTCTTTGGAAAAATTCGGAAGGCGCGCTTTGGAAAGTTTCAGCGCGCGGAAAATTCCTGGAACTAATGGAAACTAGAGCGACGACAAATTACTGATTGATCGTCGTAATTAAGGCCGCGTAAAAGTGCGAGAGATATGGCCGATCAACGGTCATCCTCGTCGGCCTCCTATCTATCCGCTGCGTTTTCCATCTACTAACACGAGTCTATTTATAAGCGCGAGCGAAAATAGAAAATAAAACTTTCAGCCGATCTATTCTTGGATTATTTGTTGCAATCGCGTACGTATTAAATTTCACTTCTCATATGATACGTTTTATTATTTATTAACGCCTTGCGCTTATCGTCTTGTAATGATTTGTTTATCGTCGATCATTCAGGAGTGCTTCGCACGATGACGTTTAAATTAAAGCACAGATACGAGAGTTAATTTACCTGTCGCGGCTTTGGGCGTTATCAGAATGTTATAAAAACTAATTTTTTCGAGTGGAAAACTAATTTGGCCGATCTGCGAATTAACTGCGCCTAATCGGTTTTCAAACACAGCTGGCGCCCCCCCGGCTTAATTAACAACCTGTGGCGAATAGCACTTTAACGCTTTAATAATTCGAAAACAATAGTCTGTCAACCAATAGGAAAATTTGATTGCGGCGATTTGCAAACGTCTTGTTTCCAAAGCGCAGGCGCCTCTGATGATTTTGTAAAAATGAAAATATCTTCTTTATTAATCTACGAAAAAATTATGACAAGGGGTGATTTCAATTAAGAATTATTCTCTATCGATTGGTAGTGTAATATACAGCCTGTTAAGAAAAAGTAAAGTATTGCGATACAATATAATGTAGAATTGGTTTGCGCCCAAAACTTTTCGGTTTCTTTTTGATTCTTGCTTCTAACGAACTAACGTTTAACAATACGTATGGGTCCGCTCTAAAATTAAATTTCAGTGGCGCCATCTATACGAGATCAAGCGAAACTTTCGACGGGACGTTTGAAACTAAGCTTTCGATTTAGAAGAATCAAAAAATCAACAATTTCTAATGAATAATTAATTCCGATTTTTGCAAGTATATGAAAGACTGCGTTCAGCTGGAGCTAGCGATCGCTTTCCGCTACGTAGCGAATCAAAGTTGCTTGATTCTCTACCACCAATCCACTCTTCCGCCAGGTGGTTGACATCTCGCCACGGCGACTCATTTCACCTCCACCTGGCACGTACTGGTTGTGACAATTAACAACCTTGTGGCTCCCTATCCGCTACATCTGGCCCTAAGGGGTCACCCTTAATTTTTCGTTTTCGTTTCTGCTCTCACTCTGCGTGTTTTTTTTTCGTCAAATTAATTTTTCACATTATTTTCTCACATACTCAACGAAGCAATAAATAAACGAGTAAATAAAATATTGCAATTACAATATAATTTGGAGTTGTTTTTCACCTAAAACTTTTCGGTTTCTTTTTAATTCTGATTTCTAATGAACTAACGTTTAACAATACGTATGGGTTCGCTCTAAAATTAAATTTCAGTGGCGCCATCTATGCGAAATCAAGCGAAACTTTCGACGGAACATTTGAAACTAAGCTCTCGATTTAGAAGAATCAAAAAATCAACAGAAAATATCTTCAATTTCTTATGAATAATAATTAATTTCGATTTTTGCAATTATAAGAAAGACTACGTTCAGCCGGAGCTTTCCGCTACGTAGCGAATCAAAGTTGGTTGGATGAACTACTACATTTTTTACTATTTTTATTTGAGCTGATTCTCCCAAGATTGAAATTCTCAAAAACGAAAAATCAACGTCAGATCAGCTGTCTGAATAAAAAAATAAGAAAAAGTACCGGTTTTTTTTGCACGTGACAGACAAAGAAATAAATAAAATAAAAAAGTTTTGAAACCGAAAAGCGAAAGCGGTTCAGTTTTATCCAAGTTCACAATCAAACCAGTTTTAGTTCGGATCAGAACCAAATCTATTTTAGTTCAGATCCGAACTAAATCCTTGTTTTAGTTCAGATGAACGCCAAATTAATGACCGATCGGCTACCTGAATAAAAAAATAAGAAAAACACAGGATTTTAAATTTACTGCTCGTGAGATACACAAAAGAAAAACAAAGAAAAAGTTGATTTCGTTTTCAACTCGAGGAAAATCAGAGAAAAGTAAAGGGCGAGCCATTTTTTTTTTTAGATGATAACGGTGAAGTTTTGAAGCACTTGAATGGGGCTCAGTTTTATCTTAGTTCAAAACCAAATCGACTTTAGTTCAGATCAAAACCAAATCTGTTTTAGTTCAGATCAAAACCAAATTTCTTTTAGTTCAGATAAAAGCAGAATTAATGACATAATAATAAAAAAAATAAGATATTTTTATAGAACATGACATACGTAAGTAAATTTAAAAAAGAAAATTCAAAGCCAAACCAAAAATCGGAAGCCGTTCAGTTTTATTTAGGTTCACAACCAAATCAACTTTAGTTCGGATCAAAACCAATTTCCTTTAGTCCGAATCAAAACCGCATTAACATGGGATCATTTGGAATAAGAAATGAAACAAGAACGCTGAATTAACAAAGTTTGAACAGAGAATACCTCAAGTAAAAAGAATAATAAACGATTGATTGATTGATTGATAAACGTAAATGAATTTAAAAAAAAAAGGATAAATGGATACTTGTGTGCCCATTGAAACTTGTTAAAAATATGTATTTTTTTTTTATTTTAAGTGCTTACTACTTCAGCGGTTTATTTTTGCAATTAAAAAAGTTTAATTTCGTTTAAAATCCTGATTTTAAATAATAAACATGATTTTAATCAAATAATTTAAGATTTTTTTTCTTTTTTAAGGGGGTAAGATATTTAATGTTCTATCTATGCATGAGAATGGTATTTTTAGTTAAAATGCCAATGTACTTTGTACATTTGTGACTTCCTAAGGCTCATGTGGAGGCCCCAGTTTCAGGTTCTATAATTTTAAATCAGCTCAACCCTGGCTCTAGGGCGGTCAGTCGAAAACGCCATAAGTGTACCTCGAGTCCGTTTAACGCCGATGACATTTTTACGATCGAAATGCGCACACGAGGCGAAACACCATAAGATCATTCAACTCCGTCGTACACACCACCACCACGGTGCATCCAAATAAAAACGAATTAATTCGACTTAAATTTTATTAATTTAAAATTAATTAAAATTTTATTTTATTTAATGTCCGGTTAAAAGATTTTGACTTTATCTCATAAATCCCAATTAACAATGACAATAATACCTCGTTCACAATCACTTAACGTAACGTATTTGAATGCATTCAAATTGTTAATTAACGTTACGTTAAGTGATTGTGAACGCCGGTGTTGTAACAGATACACAATTTGTAACACGATACAGTTACATATACTTCTTTTTTAAAAGTAACTAGATCCAGATACAGATATAGTACAAACGTATCTAGTTCTTTATTTCACAAAAAAAAAACTGACAAAGCATCAACGCTTGAAATTGAAAAATCTAAACAGAAAGAACAATTATCGTTTTGTGACAATAATAAAATTACACTGAAAAGTAGTACAAGACGTCAAATGAACAAATTCACAAGTTCAAAATAGATTACACTGCATACAGGGTGAATGACAATTGTACCGACAAAAAAAACGCGTTTAAGAGAATCGATGTTACAGATTACGCGAAGAATGTTCGAAAAATTCTTGTAAACAGTTTACAATTAATTAAAAAAATTGCGTACGAAGTACGGCAGCCGCGTACTATAAATGCGGCTGTATAATAGGACTATAAATCTTTTTACTGACTCTCGCTTGCACACAATGCGACCTTGACAAACATTTCAATTTATTTTATTGCTCGTTTAACAGCTAGGGAAGGCAAGTTTCTTTTACGCGACGTAATCATTAGTAATAATACGAATAATAAATTCGCAAATAATTGTGTAAATAATTGTTTGTTAAATTCGTGCGGATTATTTACTAGAGCGAAATGTACCAGCCGTTTCGTCCACAAAAAAAAATCGCAAGGATTTAAAGCTGGTAATCTCAGGGGTCATATGACCGGCCCGACAGGCATCTGATAGTAAATAAATAGTAAAAAAGACTATATACAGTACATATAATAAAAACAGTACCTACGTATTGTGAGGGGAAAATCAAAAGGCGGAGTTCAGAATGATGGCTGCAGCAACCTGCTCTTCCACTCATACCTTTATACTCTAAACATAACAAATAAAAAGAAAGGATTACCATTCAGTGATGCGCCGAGAACAGAACAAAGAGAGAAAAAAATATATATATATATAAATAGCCGACTGCGAGTTATATTTGCCAAAAACTTTTGCCAGCACATTGCCATGTAAACAAATGCTTCTTCAAGTTTCATTTAAAAGCCTTACTTGAAAGATTCTTAAAATGAGACGGGAGCGTATTATATATGTTATATATGTTGTATGAGAAGCACCTCCTAAATACAGCTAGCTGTATGATGTATGGGTGGTGTTATGAGTCCTTTGTTACGGATATTGATATTATGAGTATCAGTTCTAAATCTAATCTTTTGGTGCAAATAAGATGGTACCCCGCTAATTATAATATTATGATAAAGACACGCTGTCTGTAATATGTACCTGTTCCTCATGCTAACCCATCCGATATCAGTAAGTTTGTGACTTACGTGTTCAAACCTCCTTATTCCAAATATATATCTCAGACAAGAATTTTGAACTTTCTGGATGCGGTTTTGATCTCTGACATCGATAGCCGGACCATATACAGAAACACAGTATGAGAAGTGTGATAAGACTAACGAGTTACATAACATGGTTTTAATTTTTGTAGATAGGTAGCGACGATGAGGGTATATTAATTTTTAAAAGTGCTGTACGCCTGGCAAATATATTTTGAAACTTGATGCTCGTATCTAAATTCATTATCCATTATTAAGCCTAAGTTTTTGGCACATTTAACAAGTGGGATGATTTCAGAATCAATACAAGGAATTAGTTCCTGTTGAACAAGGTTACGATCATTTTTCCTACCGAAAAGTAAAGCAACAGATTTAGAAGCATTAATTTTTAATGAATGTTCTGAACAGGCAGAGGCAACTTTGCTAAGATCATTATTAATTTTGGCCAAAGCTTCGCTAGCAAGATCTTTGTCAAAAGTGTACAGGAGCTGGGTGTCATCTGCATACATAAAAGGTTTGCAATTTTCAACTGATGATAATAAGTTTGTAGTGTAAATTGCAAATAAGAGCGGACCTAAGACGGACCCTTGCGGGACCCCTCTTACTACATTTGTATCAGACGACACCCAATCTTTAAGTCTGACACACTGTGTTCTATTATTAAGGTAGCTTTTTAGTAGATTAATTGCATTACTAGTTAGGCCAATGTGGTGCAGGATAGATAACATCATATCGTGATTAATTGTATCAAACGCCTTACTAAGGTCAAGAAGAACTAGCAAGGATAATTTCTGTTTATCAGTGGCATTTAAAATATCATCAGTGACATTCATGAGCGCAGTAGCGCAACTATGACCCGGGCGAAAGGGCGAAATCCGGATTGGAATTCATGTAATATCTTGAGTGTTCTTAAGTGCTCTCTCAATTGGTTATCGATGATTTTCTCAAAAACTTTAGATAAGATAGGTAGTAAACTTATAGGTCTGAGATCATTGTGATCCATCGGATTAGGTTTTTTTGGAATAGGAACGATAATCGCCTTTTTCCAAGAGGTAGGAAATATATTTTCTAAAATACAGCTGTTGATAATGTTTGTAACAAAGGGGATTATATATGGACAACACAATTTAATCATATGTATACTTAGATTGTCATAGCCACATGAAGTAGCTTTTATGTTATGAATAAATTTACTGTAACACGCCGATGTGCTACACTTGTTTGTTGACTTTTACGGACAACTAAATAAGTAATAAAAAATATCCCAACAAATAAACAAATTTAATTTATTGGCAAATTAATTGACTGGTAACTGGAGAATTGAATGTCTGCAAGAATTTAACGCGTATTTACCGTAAGGGGTACGGCTGGTCAGCATTTCTGAAAAAGGTCAGGTTTTATTGCTTCATGCCCTACGTCTAGACGGCGCCTCTACCTGCAGCTCTAAAGGGAATCCCATTGACCTACAATAATACTACGCTCTGCGTCGACCTATTCTCAGAAATTCTCAGAAATACCGATATTTCAAAACAACTTTCAATAATTGTTTCCTCGTGATCGCTAATTAGTGAAGGACTCTACTTATGCCTCTGCACCCTGGTTCGAATCCTGGTGAGACGATAATAACTCTGAGATAGCGGGAATTAGCTACGTATAAATAAAATACGGATTTAAATTTAATTAATTATTTATTGCAAAAAAAAGGTAAAAACTCCGATTTCTAGCTGCACTGCAGTCTATAAATATGAGCGAAGAAACCTTGTCGTTTTAAAAATCCAATACAGAGAAACCAGGAGTTTAAAGTTAAACCAGGACTGAGAAACCCAGCCCGAGTCTTTCCTATCCTCTCTTCATTTTAATTCCTAGGTAATCAGGTTTCTCTTCTGGAGACTTTTCAAGCAGATGAGGTTTCGTTGATCAATAGGCAAAGACGCTGTTACGTTGTAGGACTTTTCAATTCTTTTTTCAAATAGCACCAGTGACCTTGAAAGAATCCTCCATCGTCGCCTTATAAATCCCTTTGATTTTTTAAAATTCTTATGTAATGAGTTTTCTTCTTCCGAATGAGGCTTCAGCCGTACACTGGGATACCTCTGAGGTCTTTTATCTTTTCAAGCATTCTTCAAACTTTCCAAGTTCTTCTATGGCACTAGATAGATAACCAATAGTTCATCGTTTTGCGTTATAGTTTCCATCCTTTTCTAAGTCTTGCGATCGTCTCTTCATTTTGACAATGTAAGCCGCCACCTCTTGATTAACTCGGGAGGCAATTTCGCTCGTTTTTGTTAGGCAACGCGGATTTTCGTTTTTTTTTCTTTCTTCTCGAGTGTTTGCCATTAAAATGTCAAGGTTTGAGAGGCGATTGCTCGAAGCAAACGTCAATCGAGTCGATTCGTCGTGATCCGATGCGATTAGGTCGGCGAGCCGCGCGGCGAAAGAAAGGAGAGCGAAATCGAATTATTGCTCCGGTGACTTCGATCGTAGATGAAGCCACGACGACGACGACGACGCTCGTTACAACAATAGGCACGAATTCCTAGCCAAGGTCGGCCGGGGGACACACTTACGTGGAACGCCGCGCCGAAAAAGTGTCACGGTTAAAATCGGACGGGCACGGAGAGAAGTTCGCGCGCATTCCTGACCGCAAATCATGCTCCAGCAAAGACCCGAATTTTTTTCTCTTCTCTCTTTTACGAGAAATTCCGAGTGACTCGGCGCTCGGATATTTCCTCTACTTCATCACCGCCGCCGTCGCGTCGATTGCTGTCGTTGTTACGAAATCATTCATACACTCAGAGTTCTAAGATTGCATTATTTATAAATGATTCATTCGCGACCGCCGCGGCCGATTATTCGAATGAATAAGTTGGTCTTAAGAAGTAGTGAAAGTTCTTTGAAAACGACGATGGGGCTTCTTTCATTGCTCAGAGATGACCAAGAAGTAGGTCCACCAAAAAAATTCGACTGTTCCCGGATGTGCCTGAGTTGAGTAGAAAACGGAAGGTCTCAACGTACGCCCTTGCGGTACACCCTCAAATTTAGAGGCATCACCGGCATTACTTGTCCTTGGTTAACCCATTCATGTCAAGTTTTGTTCACATTTTACCAAACTTGCGATATACTAATTGTGTGACATACTATTGATACGATGTATCAGAAATGAGTTTCCATATTGTAACATTGTTCGAATAAAAAAAGAATAATAAACGAAGTCACGTTATCACATTCGGGCGGCAACTTCAAGCACGCATTTCGTCGACACCCATCACGATCTGTCGTCGTCCAATTAGGTGTGCGTTCAAGAACCGATAGGGATCGCGCCCCGGGTAATTACAGGTCGCACCTCGTCGAAAGAGACCACCGGGCCGCCGGCCGTTGACGTTTTTACGAGCGCAGGGATTTGTTTGGACAGGCGGGCGCCAGGTACACACGCATACGACGTAAGGCAAACAAGTGCGCCTGCTGTTGTTAATCTTCCTTATGCAAATTTGACCGCGCGATTCGTTGCGTGGGCGACGTGTCACCGGCTCGATTGCGAATGATGTAATAATCGCCGTCCCCGAGTAATGGCACACATTCGCTCGCCGGAGTGTACTATTTTCGCCCGGAAATGGGTCGCACGCCTCCTCATGGCCGACTTGATTCGCGCCGTGATTTAATCCGGAGAACAAACGACGAAATGTCGAAGACATAAAACGAAACGACATGCTTATACTAGATCGACGACAAGTTTACTTCGAATAGTTGTCACGTACAAAAAAGAAAATTAAAGGCAAAGTTCACTTCAGCTTCTGCGAGAGCCTTCGATTTGAAGACTGGAGTAAAAGACTTAAATAACTACTGGGGGCCACTTCACTGACTCGACGAATGCAAATCTCCTTCGTTTGACAAGAAACAATGCACTTGATTTTTTTTTTCAACAAAAGACCACCACTTAATTAAACTATCTGGTCTATTGGGGGCCATGGTAAGGTAAAAATCTCTGGTTGTTCTTGGGGGAGCGGTCGTTGCTTCTGCGACAGACTTCCATTAACAAAAATCAGGATGAACTAGGAAGCCCCCCGCCCAAGAGTTTGCTTAGACTTAAATAACTATTGGGGGCCACTTCACTGACTCGACGAATGCAAATCTCCTTCGTTTGACAAGAAACAATGCACTTGATTTTTTTTTTTTCAACAAAAGACCACCACTTAATTAAACTATCTGGTCTATTGGGGGCCATGGTAAGGTAAAAATCTCTGGTTGTTCTTGGAGGAGCGGTCGTTGCTTCTGCGACAGACTTCCATTAACAAAAATCAGGATGAACTAGGAAGCCCCCGCCCAAGAGTTTGCTTAGACTTAAATAACTATTGGGGGCCATTTCACGACTTAACGATATCAAATCTTCTTCGTTTGACAAGAAAACAATGCACTTCAATAAAAAAACTTTATTTAATTAAGGAGTCTCTAATAAACCATCTGGTCTATTGGGGGCCACGGTCAAGTAAATTGTTTGTTGAAGATTTTCACCAAATCCCTGCTTGTTCTTTGGGGTCGTTGGGATCTTCTTCGTTTGACAAGAAAACAATGTACTTCAATAAAAAAACTTAATTTAATTAAGGAGTCTCTAATAAACCATCTGGTCTATTGGGGGCCACGGTCAAGTAAATTGTTTGTTGAAGATTTTCACCAAATCCCTGCTTGTTCTTTGGGGTCGTTGGGATCTTCTTCGTTTGACAAGAAAACAATGTACTTCAATAAAAAAACTTTATTTAATTAAGGAGTCTCTAATAAACCATCTGGTCTATCGGGGGCCACGGTCAGGTAAATTGTTTGTTGAAGATTTTCACCAAATCTGCCGCTTCTGCGAAAGTCTCTGATTAATAAAGACAATGAGGATGAATTAAGAAGCCCCCTTCAGGAGGCCGGTTGACTTGGGGGCCATTTCATGACTTGACGTTTGACAAAAAAAATAATGAAATCGTATTTTTATTCAATTGAAAACATCGTTTAATTAAGGAGCCATCTGGTCTATTGGGGGCCATTATTTCTTGAAGACGTTCACTAAATCTCTGCGTATTCTTTGGGGGGGGGTCGTTGTTTCTGCGAAGAGACTTCAACTAGCAAAGTGAGTGAGGATCAATTAAGAACTCCCTCCCAAGAGATCGTTTAAATTTTAAATAACTATTGGGGGCCACTTCACTAACCTACCAATACAATCTTCTCAATTTGATAAGAAAACAACAAAAACATCATTTAATTAAAGAGCCCGTGATAAACCATCTGGTCTAATGGGGGAAATTATTTCTTGAAGATTTTCTCTGCGTGTTCTTGGGGAGGGGGGGGGGTCGCTGCTTCTGCGAAGAGATTTTAATTAACAAATTGAGTGAAGATGAATTAAGAAATCCCCCACCCCCCAAGAGATCGTTTAAACTTAAATAACAATTGGGGATCGCTTCACTGAGTTAACGAAAACGAATCTTTTTCGTTTGACAAGAAAACAAAACAGTTGTATTTTTTTTTTTTTTCAACAAAGGACATCACTTAATTCAGGAGCTCCTAATAAACCAGCTGGTCTATTGGGGGTCGGGGTATGGTAAATTATTCGTTGAAGGTATTCACCAAAACATTGCTTATTTTTGGGGTCGTTGCTTCTGCGGAAGCCCTCAATTGAGAAAGTGAGCGACGGTGACTTAAGAAGCCCCCCCCCACAAAGAGATCGTTTAAACTTAAACCACTATTGGGGGCCGCTTCGTGACTTGTCTTTTGACAACAACAAAAAAAAACAACGTACATATTTGTGTTTCCTTTTCAACAAGGGATACCAGTTAAATTAAAGAGCCCCCAATAAACCATCTAGTCTTAAATATCTATTGGGGGCCAAAGTAAGGGAAATTATTTATTGAGTGTGTCAACCAAATCTCTGCCTGCGCTTGGGGTTGTCGCTTGAGCGAGAGCCCTCGAACATCAAAGTGGATAGAAAAATTCGTTTAGACTTAAATAACTATTGGGGGCCGCCTCACTACCTTGACGAATACGTTTGACAAAAAAAAACAAGGCAGTTATTTCTTTTTTTTTTTTCAACAAAGGATATTTAATTAAGGAACCCCTAACAAACCACCTGGTCTTAAATGACTAAAGCCCCTAAAAGATTAAAAGATCGTTTAGACTTTAGAATAACTATTGGGGGCCACTTCAAAGAGTTAACGAATGCAAATCTATTACGTTTCATAAGAAAACAACGCAGTGATAATTTTATTTTTGTTTTCAACAATTCAGGAGCCCCTAATAAACCATCTTAAATATCTATTGGGGGCCACGTAAGGCAAATTATTTTTTGAATGTGTTCACCAAATCTCTGCGGGTTCTTGGAAGGGGGGTCGCTGCTTCTGCGAGAGCCTTCAATTAACAGAGTCAATAAAAATGAAATAAGAAGATCGTTTAGACTTAACTTATAACTATTGGGGGGGGGGGCTTCACTGACTCGATCAACTGAAATCTTCTTCATGTGACAAGAAAATAATGCAGTATAATAATAATAATATCTGGTATATCATTTAATTATGGACCCCCTAACCAACCTAAACCATCTAGTCTTAAATTACCATTTTGGGGGCCAGGTAAAGTACATTATTTATTGCAGGGGTCCGTCAAATTTCTGCTTCTGCGAGAGACTTAAATTAATCAAGTGATCGAGGATGACGATTAAGAAGCCCCCGAGAGATCGTTTAGACTTAAATATCTACTGGGGGCCTTTTCATTTATATTTTGGGAACGAGATACAGTTAATTATTGATTGCAGGAGTGCATGAGAAACTTAAATTACCCAAGTGATCGAGTATGAGGATTAAGAAGCCCCCGAGAAATCGTCTAGACTTAAACATCTACTGGGGGCCACTTCACTTATTTAAGGAGTACAAGTCTCTTCTTTTGTCTCTGCTTTCCCGACGTCTCTGCGCATGATTTAGACATAGGTATAAAACCATGAAAGTACCAAGAACAAAATTCAATTTGAAGAAAGAAAAGTCAAAAGATAAACGGCAAAGAAAGAAGAGACGTGGGTCGTTCAAAAAAGAATCGTTTCGGAAAGAAATTGGAAAGAAGAAGAGCAAGAAGGGCAAATGTTTAAAGAAACTAAGGGTAAGATATTATTGTGAATTATTGGGAGATGGGGAGGAGGAAAAATTTGGGGCGGAGAGAATTAGGTGAACGCAAGGAAACCGTTGCTAAAAGAAAATTAAGAATCGTTAAGTAAACGAAAGGCAAAAAGGAACGGATCAGAAGCGCCGACAATGAAAAGTCAACGCAATGAAACTTGAACGTAATAGAAGGACCAAAGGCAGTAGACAAATAAGGAAACACAACAAAACAAAATGAGAAGCAACGGTGGAAGAAGAAGAAGAAAAAGAAGAAGAAAAAGAAGAAGAAAAAGAAGAAGAACAAGAAGATCATGGGATCCTGGCATAATAAAGACACTAGAGACCGGAGAAAACGTGGTGGAAATTGATCGGAGAAGATTCTCCCGAATTAGGAAATGAAGTAGAAAGAAGCATGTGAAAGAGTCTGATGTCAAAGAAAAAAAAGTCCAGAGAAAGTGTGGTGGAAATTAATTGGGAAATGCAGTAGAAAGAAGCATATGGAAGAGGAGACCACAATTCTAATGTCAAAGCGTAAAAGGACCAAAATAATTAAGACACCCAAGGAAAAAAGACGAAACGAGACAAAAAGGCTAACGATGAAATTAACTGAAGAAGACTTACAAGAAATAAACTCCTTCGGACTTAGGAAAACGAAGTGAAGGAAACATGGAAGGGTAAAACAAAACAGTGGTTAGTGGTGCAATGGAGAAGAAAAGAAAAAAAAATGGAATTCACATTTAGGACAAGAAATTAGAAACAAAGCAGGAAGACCAAAAAAATTGAGAAGATAAAGTAAAAGCACAAAACAAAAACGGGCCAATTCGTTGAGAGACAGACAACGAAAAAGAGAAACAGAAAAGAAAATGAAGACGATGTAAAAGTAGGACAAAAAATAGAAACAGACGCGATGGCGTTAAAAAAAACAGCCAGGGGCTAAAACTAGGACTGTCCAAGTGGTTAACGGTTGCAGTCAGAAGAGAAGTGCGAATTTGAAGATAAAAGCGGAATAGGAAAGACTTGAATAAGACCTACGAGGAACTAATTGAGACAATAGAGTAGAAAGAAGGTCTGAGTAAAAAAGTACGAGCCACAAATCAGAACAAAATAGACTAAGGTGGTTGAAAAAAGCAACGAAAGGAGAAAAAAGAAGAGGACCCAGAAAGCAGAAACAGGATAGGAAGGCCAAAAGAGATGTCATGGAAATTAAATGAAGAAGACCTACAAAATTGGGAAAATGAAGCAAAAAGGCAGAGAGGAGAAGCGGATATAAGCCAAAGGCCAAATCGGCCTGGAGGCTTCGCACCAACAATCAGAACAGGATCAGGTGCTTCTACGTAAAAACGTCTTGCATATTTTTGAACCGAAGAAAGAAGAAAACGACGAGAAATCAGAAGACAGAAACAGGGTTGAAAGGCCAAAGGAGACGTCAAGGAAATTAAATCGGGAAAAAGGGCACATGGAAGAAGCGGATACAAGCCAAAGGCCAAATCAGCGTGAGGGCTTCGCCCCAACAGCCAAAACACGATCAGTTGTTTCTACGTAAAAAAGTCTTGCATATTTTTGAACTGAAAGCAGAAGAACCAGAAGACAGAAATAGGGTTGAAAGGCCAAAGGCCAAAATTGAAAAAATGAAGTAAAAGAGCACGTGGAAGAAGCCGAAGTCCAAATCGGCCTGTACACTTCTTCCAATTGCAACCCACGCGAATATTTTTACTCGGTTTGTCAAAAATTGCTCAAAATTTTGCATACTTTGCCCAAAAAAAAAAAAAAAATTACTGGAACTCGTCGCGAGAACAGAGACAGTGGGCGCAGCAAAACGTGTTAATTAACGCCAACGAAGGCAATTGCAGACATCGCGAAAACAAACGAAAACAAACAAACAAACGAACCGACGACGGCTTTTAATTTAAAACGATTTGTTTTTATTTGCAACGCGACAACATAATTAGAAAAAATTACAATGTTTACTGTCGATTAATAATGCGTTAATTATGCAGCCGCAACGATAAACAAAACGTATATAAACAAACAATTGGGGGGGGAAAAGCGGAAGTGATCAATGAAACAAAAAAAAAAACGTGCAGGGTCTCTTACTTGTTGCTGGTTAAAGTCAGAATCTCCCAATCAATTGAATGAAGATGGATTTGTTTTTGTTTTTCTTTTTTTTTTTGGACTGATGTCTCTGGTGGTTGTTGGTGGTACAGTAACACACTTATCACCTTCAATACAATTAAGCTCCCAAGGGGGCGGCGGCGGCAGCTCACTCAAGGGAGGTTCCCGCAAGAGAAAAAAAAAGTTCAGCTCGTCACGTGTCGCGTGTTTCTTCCGCGCAAAAATGAGCCCGTCGTCCTCGTCGGTACGGTAGGCGATGCGTTCTCATTTACTTCTGCAGATATGTGAAGACTGCCTCCAACAACGGCGGGCGTATAAAGTTGTACCCCCACCCCAAATCTATGTCCAAAATTTTCTCGCGCCGTCGATGTGATCGGCCTACCTGCGATGTTTCGTCAGTTCTTTCGGATCGGCAATCTCTCGCTGCTGGCTTCGCCCCGGACGGATTATATAACTTGGCTGAAGAAATCCGCTCGTTCTTTTGGGTCTTAGTTATTAGAAAACCAAGTTTCATCAGAAAGAGGTCGGGCCCGAAGTATAGCCTTGCGACACGCGGATTTGATCAGTCGAAAGAGAAAATATTTCGAATTCTTTTAGGCGAAGTTCTTTTGACCGGAACCGCGAGATCGAGGAGGGTTTTAAACGCCCACGGTCAAGGCTCTTTTAGTTCGCAAAGAAAACCTTCAACAAATGTTGGCCCCCAATAGTTATTTCACACTATTCGGGGCTCCTTATTTATTTGAAGTCCCTTGTAGAAGAAGACGTTTTCTTGCCAAGCAAAACTGCATTCCTTAGGGTACTGAATTAGTCCCCCAATTGTGTTTGTGAAGTCTAAAGGGTCTACTGGGGGGCTTCATAATTAGTTCTCACTCGCTTCACTAGTTGAAGGCACTCGCAGAACCGCAGAAGCAATAACCCCAAGAACAAGCAGAAATTTAGTGAAAACCAACAAATAATTTACCTTACAGTGGCCCCCAATAGTTATTTCAAACCGGACGATTTATTAGGGAATTAAATGAAATTGCTGAAAAAATTTTACAAAGTTCTTTTGCCCGGGACGCGAGATCGAGGAGGGTTTTAAACGCCCATGGTCAAGGCTCTTTTAGTTCGTCAAAAAAAAATTTTGACAACCTTCAACAAATGTCGGCCCCCAATAGTTATTTCACACTATTCGGGGCTCCTGATTTATTTGAAATCCTTTGTAGAAGAAGACGTTTTCTTGCCAAACAAATTCCTCGAGGTATTGAATTAGTCCCCCAATTGTGTTTGTGGAGTCTAAAGGGTCTATTGGGGGGCTTCATAATTAATTCTCACTCGCTTCATTAGGTACTCACAGAACCGCAGAAGCAATAACCCCAAGAACAAGCAGAAATTTAGTGAAAACCAACAGTGGCCCCCAATAGTTATTACAAACCAGACGATTTATTAGGGAATTAAATGAAATTGATTTGTTTTCCTGCCAAACGTACGAACGTAGAAGATTCGCGTTCGTCAAGTCAATGAAGTTAACCCCCCCCCCCCCAATTGTTATTTAAGTCTAACGATCTCTTGGGAGCTCCTTAACTCAACTTGGAAGCTCACAGAATCCACAAACCCACAAGAACAAGCCCTTACAGTGCCCCCCCCCCCCCAATAGTTATTTCAGATTATGGTCTCTTTTATTAAATGAAATTCTTTACCGAAGAAACTTTTACAATTGCCAAACAAAAAAGATTTGCATTCGTCAAATAAGTGACGTGGTCCCCAATAGTCATTTAAGTCTACGCGACCTTTTGGGGGCTTCTTAATTAATTTTGACTGATTTCATTAATTGGAAGCTCTTGCAGAAGCAAAGACACCAAGATTTTATGAACGACTTCGACAAATAAATTACTTTACGGTGACCCCCAATAGTCATTTAAGTCCAAGTGACCTTTTGGAGATTTCTTAATTCATTCTCACTAATTCTGTTTTTAAAAGAAAGCTCTTGCGGAAGCAGGAACACAAAGATTTGATGAACGCCTTCGACAAACAATTTACGTTGCAGTGGCCCCCAATAGTTATTTAAACCTAAGCGAGCTCTTGGGGACTTCTTAATTCATTCTCACCAATTCTGTTAATTGAAAGCTCTCGAGGAAGCAAAAAACTCCAAGACCTTCAACAAATAAATTACCTTAGTGGCCCCCAATAGTTATTTGAGTCTAAACGATCTCATAGGGGTTTCTTCATTCACTCTGACTCACTCTATTAATTGAAAGCTCCGGTGAAAGCAATAACCCCAAGAAAATTAGGTATTTAATAAAAAGTAGCAACAAATAGTTTACCCCGCGGTGGCCCCTAATAGTTTTTCGTATTAGGGGCCCCTTAATTAAGTAAAGTCTTTACATTGTCTTTCGTTTCTTCTTCTTTTACACTGTCTTTAACTTCTTGTTAACTTGTTTCTTTATCAAACATTTAAAAAAATATTCGTTAAGTTATTAAATTGGCCCCCAATAGTTACTTAAGTCTAAAAGATCTCTTGGTGGCTTCTAAATTCATTCAATCTCACTCATTCTATTAATTGAAAACTCTTATAGAAGTACCAACCCAAAAAATTCAGATATTCATCAAGTTATTAAATTGGCCCCCAATAGTTATTTTAGTCTAAGCGATTTCTTGGGGGTTTCTGAACTCATTATCACTCGTCCTATCAACTGAAAGTTTTCACAGAAGCAACAATCCCAAAATATCAGATATTGGTCAAGTTATTAAATTTGCCCCTAATAGTTATTTAAGTCTAAGCAATCCCTTGGGGGCTTCTGAATTCATTCTCACTCGCTTTCTCACTTGAAAACTTTCATACAAGCAACAACTCCACAAAATCAGATACTCGTCAAATTATTAAATTGGCCCCCAATAGTTATTTAAGTCTGAGCGATATCTTGGGGGATTCTGAATTCATTCATTCATTCTATTAACTGAGAACTCTTACAGATGCAATAATCCCAAAAAAAATTGGATATTCGTCAAGTTATTAAATCGCCCCCCTCCCCCAGTTACTTAAGTCTGAAAGATTTCTTGGGGGCTCTTAATTCTCGCTCATTCTATTAATTGAAAATTCTCGTAGAAGCAACAATCAATCTCAAGGCAATCAGATATTTATAAAATTCATCAAAAAATTATTTACCTTATAATGGCCCCCAATAGCTTTTCGGATAAGGCGATCTATTGGAGGCCCCCTTAATTAAGTAAGAGAAGATTTTATTGTACTGTCTCTTTCTCAAACAAGAAAGATAATACGTCAAGTTATTAAATTGGCCCCCAATAGTTAATTAAGTCTAAACGACCCCTTGGGGGTTTCATAATTAATGCTCTATTAATTGAAAACTCCCAAAGAAGGAACAACCCCAAGAAAATTAGATATTCGTAAAGTTATGAAACTGGCCCCCAATAGTTATTTAAGTCTAAACGGGGACTTCTTAATTCGCTCTCAGTCATTCTATTAATTAAAAACTATCGCAGAAGCAATAACCCCCAACAAATCAGATATTTATTGAAAACTTTCAGCAAATAATTTGTCCCACTATGGCCCCCAATAGTTTTTCAGATTAGGCTATCTAATGGAGGTCCCTAAATTAAGCAATTCCTTTGTAAGAGAAGATTTTCCTGTACTGTTTCCTTGTCAAACGTAAAAAAAATCTTCGTCAAGTTAATAATTTGGCCCCCAATAGTTATTTAAGTCTAAACGATATCTTAGAGACTTCCAAATTCATTCTCAGTTACTCTATTAATTGAAAACTCTCGTAGAAACAACAACCCCAAAGAATCAGTTAGTTAATGAAAACTTTTAACAAATAATTTATGCTACAGTGCCCCCCCAATAGTTTTGTTGCGGATTAGGCAATCTATTAGAGGTCCATTAATTAAGTAAAATCTTAGGTAAAATCAGATTTTACTGAGCGGTTTCCTTGTCAAACAAAAACATTTTTTTTTCGTCAAGTACTTAATTAAATTGGTCCCCTATTGTTAATTAATTAATTGGCTCCTATTAATTAAATTCAAGCGATTTATTGGGGGACTCGATTATCATTATTTGAAGGCTCTCACGTAAGTAACAATCCTGAAAACAATCGAAGATTTCACGAAAACCTTCAACGGTGACCCCCTATAGTAATTTTAGACTACAATATCTATTGGGGGGGCCTTTTAATTAAATTATATTTTGCATTAAGTTCACCAGAAAATTTGTTCGTTCGTCTCCAAGGCGCACAGGCAATGTTGTTGATGTAATTTATTGAAGTGGCCCCCAATAGTTATTTAATTTAATCTATTGGAGACCTTCCGATTAAGTGAAAGCATAACGATTCCAAGGCGCACTGGCAATATTGTGGATTATTGAAGTGGCCCCAATAGCTAATTAATTTATCGAGGACCTTTCTATTAATCGAAGGCGTAAACGACTTCAAAGCGCAAGGGAAAAATTGTGGACAAGTGGACGTAATTTATTGAAGTGCCCCCCCATAGCTATCTAATCTACTGGGGGCCTTGCTATTAGTTGAACGCATAACGACTTCGAAGTCTGTGGATGAGTGGACGTAATTTATTGAAGTGGCCCCCAATAGCTAGTTGAACTATCGGGGGCCTTTCTATTAATAGAAGGCATAACAACTTCAAAATGCACGGGCAATGTTATGGACGAGTGGACGTAATTTACTGAAGTGGCCCCCAATAGTTACCTAATCTACTGGGGGCCTTTCTATTAATTGAAGGCATAACGACTTCAAAGCGCATGGCAATGTTGTGGATGAGTGGACGTAATTTATTGAAATGGCCCCCAATAGTTATTTAATCTATTGGGGGCCTTCTTTATTAATTAAGGCTTAAATTATTAAATTACTCTTGTCCCTCCCTCGCTGACTTCATTTTTTTATATTTATTCACTGGATAACAATACGCAATTGAATCCATTCAATTTTTTTTTTCTTGAACAAATTACGTAATCGGTTTCGAGACGAGCGATATAATCTCGAGAAACGATTTAATTATTGTTCCATTGAAATTAGTAAGATCGATTGAAATGCAAATTTCCGCCTCCCATGCCATTGTCTGCGGAACATCTCGGCCGTGTCAGGCTGGCGCAGGATTCGGAGAAAGGCGCCCGCAGTAATCGGAGGTGTAAACAGGGCCGGACCGGAATTTTCACGAAACGGATGCGCGGAGTAAATTAGAAAACATTCTCGGAATTAATGAGCTAGTAGGTGACTAAGGTCTGAATGTGTATTATTATTAGCAATTATTATTCAATCGTCCGGCTATTTTAAGCGGCGACCTTACAAATAATTTGTAAACAAACTACCGTGGGAAGGATGACGGTTTATGGTTTAATTAAAAAAAAAATTAAAAGTCACTCAAGTATGAAGTTAGGCTTCAAATTCACTATAGTTCCAATATTACTTGATCAACCCCCGTATTAATCTAAATCTAAATTTTCCCGAAAAGATCTGTTTCTTTTCACTCAATTTACATCTCCCCCCTCCTCATCTAGCATAAAGTATGACCGAATCAACTAACTGCAAAGGTTAATAATAAACCCGAATGGGAAGTAGTCGCCGACAATGGCGTAAAGTTATTAATAAAACATGTTTACCGGACTAACTGTATTTTTATTGTCGCGCACGGGCGATCGTTTCCATAAGTGAATCGGCCGGCTTTATGGCTCTCGTCGTCGTAAAACTTCCGGTCTTCTAAATGAGAAATTTACGAGCCAGCGACGCCCCTTTTATCAATTATCAAGAGGCAATTAGACGTACAAAAAAAGTCAGAAAGAAAGAACAAAATAGAGAGCTCCGAAACCGTAAGAACTTGCACGAAAATGATGAACGCGTGTCCTTCAAATACCACCCGAGGAACAGGTGCTAGATTAAACAAAGGGTAGGTGCACAAGATTCAAACATAAAGCAGTTAAGTTAAAGCCTATAGGTCTCCCAGTAGACACACCAGAATACCTACTGGGGGCGGGCTACTTTAATAAACTAGAAGGGAGTTTCAAAACGATTTCCTAAGCACAAAGCTAAAGTCGTTAGTTATCTTCTTTAGGCCCCCAATAGACTTAAATAACTTTGGGGGGTAGGTTGGGTGTAGTCTTTAATAGATACAGTTAATTAACTACCGGAGGTTATTTGAAAAAATTACAAGCAAGTTTTCATGTGCCCCCCTAAATACAAAGTTGAAGGCCCCCAATAGACTTACTTAAACAAAACTACAACAAGTTGGAAGGAAGTTTCAGTATGACCTAAACACAAAACTAAAGTCGTTAATTATCTTCTGTAGACCCCCAGTGGACTTATTAAACAAAACAACTGTGGAGGGTTGAGTTGAGTGGAAACCCCAATAGACATACCCAAATAACTACCGGAGGTTACTTCAATAAATTTAGTTTACATGGAAGCTTTAATGTGACTCCAAATACAAAGCTAGAGTTACTTATCTTCTTCGGCAGGCCCCCAATAGACTTATCTAATTGACTACTGGAGGCTACTGCAACAAATTGTAAGGAACTATCAATGCTGTCCTAAATACGAAGCTAAAGTCGTTAATTATCTTCTGTAGCCCCCCCAATAGACTTAAATAACTTTGGACAGTTGTGCTAAGTAGAGTCGCCAATAGACATGCCTAAGTAACTACCTGAGATTACTTCAATAAATTAAATTAGATTAGGTGGAAGTTTCAATCTGACCCTATACACAAAGCTAGAGTTGTTACCTTCTCCAGGCCCCTAATAGACTTACCTAGTTAATTACTTAGGGCTAGTACAACAAATTGGAAGGAAATTTCAAAGCGGCTCTAAACATGAAGGTAAAGTCGTTAATTATTTTCTGTAGGCCCTCGATAGACTTAAATAACTATGGAGAGTCCCCATTAGATATACCCAAATAACTGCCGCAAGTTACTTCAATAAATTAGCTTAGATAGAAGTTTCAATGCGACTCTAAATACAAAGCTTCAGCTGTTACTTATCTTCAGCAGGCCCCCAATAGACTTACCGCATTAATTAACCACTGGACGATACAGCAAGTAAATTTCAATACGGTCGTAAACACGAAGTTAATGTCGTTAATCATCTTCTTTAGGCCCCCCAATAGACTTAAATAACTATGGAGGGTTGGCTTGAGTCGAGTCCTAACTACACATACCTAAGTAACTGCCGGAGGTGACTTGAATAAATTAGATTAGATAGAAGTTTCAATGCAACCCTAAATACAAAACTAATTTGTTAATCTTCTGTGGGCCCCCAATAGACTTATTTAAAAAAAAAACAAATAGATATGCCTAAATAATTACCGAAAGTTACTTCAACAAATTAAATTGGATTAGATGGAAGTTACAATACTATTAATTAATCTTCTGGGAGGCCCCCAATAGACTAATTAGAAAAAAAACTATTGGGGGGCTACTTCAACAAATCGGGAGGAAGCTTCATTGCGACCCTCAAGACAAAGCTAAAATCGTTAGTTATCATCTGCAGGCCCCCAATAGACTTAAATGACTATGGAGGGTTGGGCTGGGTGGACTACTTACTACATAGATTTAATTAACTACTTATGGCGATTACATCAATAAATTGCTCCTGCTGGCCCCCAATAGACTTCCCTCTACAACTAATGGGGGCCACTTCAACAAATTGGAAGGAAGTTTCCGTACGACCCTAAATACAAAGCTAGATTTGTTAATTACTTCCGACGGGAAAGGCGTGTTGGATACGCGGTCAGCCAGTCCGACGACAAGTGGATCCCCTTAGACAACAGGCAATGTTAAAACTGAGCTAGGCCCTAATATTTTTAGATCTAATTCGTCACCGTCAGGTCCCCCCTCAATAGACTCACTTAGGACTTACTTCAACAAATTGGAAGAAAGTTTTAAAATCACCTTAAACACAAAACAAACAGACGCATGAGATTCAAACACAAAGCGGTTAATTTAAAGTTTATAGGCCCCCAATAGAAATACCAGGATACCTACTAGGGGGGGGGGCTACTTTAATAAACTGCAAGTGAGTTAAAAGTGGTAGTCTTATAGTTGTGTGTGCCCCCTTCGTCCCCTGGCAACCAATATTTGCAGACCCACTCTACCATCGTCTATAGTCTCCCAATAGACTTTAAAAATGGCGACTGGGGGCTACTTCAACCTCTAGAAAGATGTTTTGACATCAACGGGCTACATTAACCTTCTGTGTGAAGCCTTTCATGTAGCCACTTTACCATCGTCTATAGGCTCCCAATAGACTTAAAAAAAAGCGATTGGGGGCTATTTCAACCTTTAGGTAGAAGTTACGATATCAAGGAGCTACCGTAACCTTCTGTGTGAAGCCTTGGGTTAATTTATTACGATCTATTGTCCCAGACACATATCAGCTTCTCCTGGGACACCCCGTGCACTTTTTCCGGGACATCCTGTATGATATTTTGCCAGAGACCTTGAAGAATTCGTTCTTTTTTTAATTCTACGTTCATAGAGATTGCTAAAAACGATGACACCTCCGACCTCTGATATCTGTTTGCAACTCAACCCCTGACTTTGAGTTTCTGCGCACATCAAAATTTCTAGCTCTTCATTGTAAGTACAGCTTCTCGTGGAACACCCTATACGTATGCACTATTTTTAAGGGACACCCCTGTGATGTTTGGCTGGAAACGCGTCGCGATATTAAATCCGATTATACTTCCATAACAAACAAATGAAGAACTCATACTTTGTTGCGTAAAAGATGATGTGGCAGTTGCTAACCTTGTTTGATACGCATACGAGATTACTCCTTGTTTGCGTAGCCCCTCGTGGGACACCCTATATATGTATATATTCATTTATTCCGTGGTACCCTGTATATACATGTTGAATTTTTTTTTCTTCTTATCTCATCCCACATACTGAAGACTGCGCCATTGTCAGAATTCTTTCTTTTTTATTTGCAAGTACACGAAGTTTGCTGAAGGCTGCACCATTGCCTTCATTCTTTTTTTCGAGCGCCATCTGTCGACGAGAGAGTTTCGATACCTGCCATCTCATTTCAAACCCAATCCAACGAACTAGCTTTACGATGTGGACGTTTTGCGTTTGTTTGATAAACTATCCAACCCCCCGCCCCGAAAGATTTTAGGTACACCCATCGACAAGAGTAATGTATTTCTTGCGGAGCTAAGGCATAAAATTGATCGCGTCGTTATTTATTTTTTTTTTTTCCTTATTATTTGCGTGGTCCTGTCTAATTGCGTCAGGATGACAAAAAAGGCAGGACGACTGGGCGCCTCTTTACGCAAAACAGCCGTACAAGGAGCAGGTCGTGTGCCCTGACGCATGAGGAAAGGCCAGAAGCGAAACGAGAAAGATCACTTGGCCTGAGCTCATCTGGAAGTAATGGCGCCCGCGCTTAATAGGATTCTCGTAATCCGCAAAGCACAGACTCCGGCTTTAATTAAGGGGAGCGCATCATACACGTAAGCAAAATAATAACAGTAATGGAAAAAATGGAACGAAATCAAACGGATTAGTATTTGTTTTAAGGGAGGAGGGTGTATACGTATCGTTCGCTCGGATGAAATCGAAGGAAACGGCTTGTACTTAACTGGATTAAACTTGACGTTCTCAACTTACGTGAATTTTGCGGAGGGGCGCTTGAGGACTCATCGCTTCAAAGGCTCTTTACGTAAATGCCACTAGAATTTTGAAATTTTAAAAGATTTTCCATTTTATTTTATTTTCTTGACTGTTCTTCTACATTTTCTTTTTTGTAGTAATCGGGCTCGTTTGGATAAAAAAAAATTAAATTCGATACTCCAGTTCGAAGCTTCGATTACTTTCCTGTTCTTAAGTTGAAAAAAGAGCTTTTGCAATAAGACGTAGCTTGCAGTTTCTTATAGCCAAGAGGTTAAAATCCTGAAGGAAGAGGAAGTCCAAAAATGTGGGCGTCCTTTTGACTTTGGACAGGAGACTTCTAACGAGGCTTTTAGAAATTAGGACGGAAGTCTGAACGTCCCTAGTACCTTACGCAGAAATCTTAAAGGTGCCTACCTTTTGGACTTAGCTCCACATACACTTCCAACTTCAGCTCTGAGAAGAATTCCGCATCTAAATGTGCTTTACAGAACTAGACAGGACTTCAAGAAGAATTCTTACGAATATCATTTATTTGGACTTGGCCTTATAAAGTTGATTGTACCTACCATTTGGACTTATGTAGCTTTAAAAGCTTACAACTTAAATTCTAAGAAATATTTTACTTTAGAAGTATTTTGAACATCAGACATTACATTACAATACATCAGTACGTTAAGTGGAATTTATAAGAGCCAACCTTTTGGACTTAGCTTCATATACGTTTCCATCTTCAGTTCTAAGAAGGTTAAGACAGTTTCCGGATCTAGATTCATTTTATGGAACTTGCGGTGCAAGTCCGCAGGTCTTCAAAAATACTTGCCAGCTTGGACTTAGCTTTATAAAAAGAGACAGCTTACCTGATTCTTAAAAGTGGCTACCTTTAGGACTTACGTAGTTTTGTAAACTTAAACGTATCTTGGAACTTGAGAAGAAAGTTATGAAAGAAATGTCTTTAATACATGAAGCAGAATTCGCAAGAGTGCCAACCTTTTGGACTTAGCCTTATGGACCCACAGCTCTAAAGTTTCTTGATCTAAATATATTTTATACAACCCGAGATGTAAGTCTTCAGACTGAAGCAGACATGAAGCAGAATTCGTAAGAGTTCGTACAATTTGGACTTAGCTCTTTATACATTTCCATATCCAGCTCTAAGAAGGTTTCTGGATCTAAATTCATTTTATAGAACTTGAGATGAAAGTCCTCAGGATTTCAAAAATTCTTGCCAGTTTGGACTTAGCTTTACAAAGAGAGATGGTTTTACTTGATTCTTAAATGTGTCTACTTTTTGGACTTACGGAGTTTTGTAACCGAATTTTGGTACTTCAGAAGACAGTCTAAAAGAAACGTCTTTAATACATGATTCGCTTGGACTTAGCGCTTTATATACATTTCCATCTTCAGCTGTAAAGTTTCTTGGTCTAAATTTATTTTGTAGAATTTGAAATGAGAGTATTCAGGACGGTAAGAAGAGTTCTTACCGGTTTGGACTTAGCTTTGTAAAGAGACATAGCTGAATGATTCTGCCTACCTTTTGGACTTACGTAGTCTTGTAAACTACGTATTTGGGAACTTCACAAGAAAAACTTTAATACAGTGGAGCAGTAAGCGTAAGAGTGCTAATATTTTGGACTTAGCTTTATATAACTACATTTCTATCTTCAGTTCTTAAGTTTTTTGGTTTAAATTTATTTTACAGAACTTGAGGTGAGAGTCTTCGGGGTTTTAAGAAGAGTCTAACAGTTTGGACTTAGCTTTATAAAGAGAGATAGTTGAACGATTCTGCCTACCTTTTGGACCTACGCAGTCTTGTAAACTACGTATTTTGGAACTTGAGAAGAAACACTTACAAATACATGAAGGAAGCAGTAAGCGCAAGAGTGCTAATATTTTGGACTTAGCTTTATATAACTACATTTCTATCTTCAGTTCTAAGGTCTCTTGGCCTAAATTTATTTTATAGAATTATTTTATAGTATTTTGGAACTCAAGAAGCAGTAAGCGTAAGAGAGCCAACATTTTGGACTTAGCTTTATATAGATTTCCATCTTCAGCTCTAAGAAGGTTTCTGGATCTAAATTCAATTTATAGAACTTGAGATGAAAGTCCTCGGGACTTCAGGAATACTTGCCAGCTTGGACTTAGCTTTACAAAGAGAGAGGGTTTACTTGATTCTCAAAAGTGAATTTCTCTCGGACTTACGTAGTTTTGTAAACTTGGAACTTCGCAAGAAAGTCTAAAAGAAACATGAATCAAAATTCGCAAGAGTGCTAACCTTTTGGACTTTACATTTTCGGCTCTAAAATTTCTTGGTCTAAATTTATTTTATAGAACTTAAGATGAGAGTCTTCAGGACTTCAAGAATAATTCTTATTAGTTTGGACTTAGCTTTATAAGGAGAGATAATTTACTTGATTCTTGGACTTACGCAGTTTTGTAAACTCAAAGAAAGTCCCTTAACGCATGAAGCAGAATTCGCAAGGGTGCCAACCTTTTGGACTTAGCTTTATATACCCACATTTCCAGCTACAGCTCTGCGGTTTCTCGGTCTAAATTTATTTTTTAGAACTTGAGAGTCTTCCGGACTTCGAGAAGAGTTCTTACCAGTTTGGACTTAGCTTTATAAACAGAGATAGTTGAACGATTCTTAAAAGTGACCACCTTACGTAATTCGTAAGCTCATTTGAACGTGTTTTGGAATATCAGAAGAAATTATTTTATACATGGAGCAGTAAGCGTGTGTGCCAACCTTTTGGACTTAGCTTTATATACAATTCCGTGTTTAGCTCTAAGAAAGTTTCCGGATCCAGACGTGTTTTATAGATCATCAGGGCTTCAAAAATAATTCTTATCAATTTGGACTTAGCTTTACAAAGTGAGATAGTTGCATGATTCTCAAAGGGCCTTTGAGCTTACATAGTTTTGTAAACGCATTTCCGAACATCAGAAGAAAGTCTTTAATATACGTAAGCGTGCTTACTTTTTGGACTTCTGGATCTAAATGTGTTTTACAGAACTCAAGATACAAGTCTGCGGGACTTTAAGAAGAAGCCTTACGAGTATCCTTTCCTCGGACTTCGCTTCGTATAGAGAGATAATTGGTTGAGCGGTTGTTAAAAGTGCCTACCTTTTGGACTTACGTAGTTCTGTAAGCTCAACTCCAAAAAGGATTTTGTTCTAAATGTATTTTGGATCTTCAGAGGAAAGTCTAAAACGCCTTTGCTACATTAAGCAGAATTCGTAAGAGTGTCCACCTTCTGGACTTAGCTCCACGTAAATTTCCACCTTCATCTCTAAACAAGATTCTGAATCTAAATGTGTTTTACAGAACTTGGGACGAAAGTCTTCGGGACTTCAAGGTGAATTCTTACGAGCGTCCTTGGACTTAGCTAGCTACGAAAGGTAGATGGTTGAATGAGCTCGTTTTCAATTTTATTTCCGGAACACGAGACACTTAAGTCCAAAAACATAATTGAACTAAGAACGTAGAGCTTCGAGAAGGATTTTAATTGTGAATATATGCTTTTAGAACTTCAAGCGAAAGTCTAAGCGTTACGAAGAGTGATAATTTGTTGCACGTATTAATTGTTAACAGAATCAATTCTAAAGACGAAAGCCATTCGGGGACTGAAGTCCTAAAACGTAATCGTCCTTGAGACTTTCGTCTAAAGAAGTGTTTAAGACTTCAAGCAGGATTCTTAAGAGTACCTTTGGATTTAGCTTTGCGGAGACAACTCGTTTTTCACAAAAAAAAGTAATAAACCAAGTCCAAAAATGTAAGGGTTCTTAGGCCTTAGTGAAAGAACGCTTCTGTAACAAATCTGTTGCTTGGTGTGTCACATGAAAGTCCGGTTTATTCTTTCGACTTATGTTTGCAAATGTAATAGATAGAAGTCCTGATATGTGAGTGTCTTTAGGACTTCAAGCGAAAGTCCAAAATGCAAGTGTCTTTAGAACTTCAATTTCAAGAGGAATTTCGTTACGAATCCGTTATTTTTAAACGCAAGAACGGACGTCAAACAAAATAATTAACTAATATATGGACTTTGGACTTAGCTTAGTGGGCCATAACGATTGGAAAACTTCGATACTTATGCAAAGGGAAAGTGAAAGGGCGTCGATCATAGTTCATTAAAAATTGCACGAGGCCTATGTGTTTCAAGACTGTTGTCTGTCGATATACATACGAAAGGGCCCATAACCTACTAATTTAATTAAACATACATAGGCGACAAGGTATGGCGTAAATGTGTGCAAATTTTTTCCAGTTAAAACATGAGTCGTGCAATTATCGATTTCCTTTCCTCCTTGCATCTAGACAGGCACTCACTCATACATCATCGAGCATCTCCCTGAAAATCATAATTATCCGGCGAGCTTCGCCCACGCGGTACATACGAAACCATCAATCGATTATCCTCGTACTCGAGGATGCCATATAACACGCCAAACCTAATACATAGGAAATTTCATACGTGCGAGTTAATACGTCCGCGAATGCAAAGGCAAACACTCTCGACATGTTCGGGCGGAGTGACGTCGATGGACGGCCCGCACAAAACAGGCTAAAGTGCCTAGTAGTAAAAATAAACGAGGCAAATAAAAATTAATCATCGTCGCCGTCTAATTATAGACGGTGTTGCGCTTGAGAAGGAGCGATTACCTTTTACATGCGCGTACAAGTTATCCAATGTGTAATTTGCCGCCGGCCGCTCCGAGAAACGATTACGAGGTGATGTAAAGGCGATTATTATAAGAACATTTGGGTTGAAGCTTTTTTACGCCAGCACCTCTAAAGAGAACAACTTGGCACGCATTCACGGAAACGTGAAAATTAGATAAAACTCGGTAAAAGCCAAGTCAGTCGACTTTACAAACAATTACAAGTAGAAGAAGAAAAAAAAAAAGAACGTGAGCTTTTACCCGTTCGGAATTTAAGAAAGTAAAATTACGAGCATTTCCCCGTGCAGTACTTCGTGAAAGTTGTCGACGCGCACACACGTGTGCGACTATTAATAAAATCACTGTCAACTTGACACTGGAGTTACAAACGCGTCGCACATTCATTTAATAATCAAAGAAGTTCTGCAAGTGTATAACTCAGTTCATACGGGCGTGATTTTGAAAAAAAAAATTAATATACAGGATGTTCTACTAAAAAAAAAAGCAACTTAGTTTACTTTCCAGCAATACGTCTAGTTTTTAGCAGGCAAGCTCCAAAATGCTCCAAAAGGGAGAGACTCGCGCGTCGGGTCTATTTAAATAAAACGAGTCACGTGTAGGTACATGATTTTCAATTTTTTAAGTAACACAGAACGTTTTAATTACGCGGGGTTGAGTCCCCAATAGATGTGAATAATCAACTACTGGGGGCTACTTCTACTATATTAGAAGAAAGTCTCAATGTGGCTCTAAACACAAAGCTGGAGCCGTTAATTATCTTCTGCAGGCCCCCAATAGACTTGCCTAATTAACTACTAGGGGCTGCTACAACAAATTGGAAGAAAAGATTCAATGCGGCCCTAAACATAAAGCTGAAGTCTTTAATTATCTTCCATAAGCCCCCAATAGTTAGATAATTATTGGAGGTTGAACTAGGTTGAGTCCCCAATAGATATACCTAAACACCTGCCGGGGGTTACTTCAATATAATCGAAGGAAGTCTCAATGTAACCCTGAACACAAAGCTAGAGCTGTTAATTATCTTCCGCAGGCCCCCAATAGACTTGCCTAATTAACTACTAGGGGCTGCTACAACAAATTGGAAGAAAAGATTCAATGCGGCCCTAAACATAAAGCTGAAGTCTTTAATTATCTTTCATAAGCCCCCAATAGTTAGATAATTATTGGAGGTCGAACTAGGTTGAGTCCCAAATAGATATACCTAAACACCTGCTGGAGGTTACTTCAATATAATTGAAGGAAGTCTCAATGTAACCCTGAACACAAAGCTGGAGTTGTTAATTATTTTCTGCAGGTCCCCAATAGACTTATTTAATTAACTACTTGGGACTAGAACAACAAATTGGAAGGAAATTTCAATGCGGCCCTAAACGTAAAGCTAAAGTCGTCAATTATCTTCTGTACACGAGAAGCTAGAGCCAGAGCTGTTGCTTATCTTCAGTAGGCCCCCAATAGACTTATCTAATTAACTACCCACTGGAAACTACTGCAATAAATTATAAGGAAATTTCAATAAGGCCTTAAACACGAAGCTAAAGTCGTTAATTTTCTTTTGTAGCCAGAAGACTTATAGACTTATCGAGTCGTAAATATACATACTTAAATAACTGCCGGAGGTTACTTGAATAAATTAGATTAGATAGAAATTTCAATGCAACCCCAAATACACAGCTAATCCGTTAATCTTCTGTGGGGGCCCCCAATAGACTTATTTGAAAAAAAAGTCCTAAATAGATAACTTCCAGAGGTTACTTCAATAAATTAAATTGGATTAGATGGAAGTTTCAATACAAAGAGAGACTTATTAATCTTCTGTAGGCCCCCAATAGACTTATTTTAAAAAAATAAAAAAAACTAACAGGGGCTACTTCAACAAATCGGCAGGGAGCGTCATTATGACCCTGAACACAAAACTAAAATCGTTAATTGTCTTCTGTAGGCCCCCAATAGACTTAAATAACTATGTAGGGTTGGGCTGGGTGGACTCCTTAATAGATAGGCCTAATTAATAACGGGGATTACGTCAATAAATTAGAAGTAAGTTTCGATGTGACTCTAAAAACAAAGTCCTGCAGACCCCCAATAGACTTACCTCTATAACTAATGGGGGCCACTTCAACAAATTGGAAGGAAGTTGTCGCACAACCGTAAATACAAAGCTAGATTTGTTAATTACTTCCGACGGGAAAGGCGTGTTGGGTACGCGGTCAGCTAGTCCGATAAAAAGCGGATCCCCTTAGACAACAGGGTTGAGTCCCCAATAGATATACTATTACAATAAGTTGGTAGGACGTTTCTATATGACTCTAAACATAAAGCTAAAATCTTTAATTATCTTCTGCAAGTCCCCAATAGTTAGATAACTATTGGGTTGAGTCCTCAATGGATGTACAATAAAATCCGGGCACGGCATCTGTACGTAACCTTGATATTTTTGACGTTTAATACATGTAATACAAATGTCACTAGTAATTCTAACGTTTAATACATATTTTATTTTATTTTTTTGACAGAAATATAACCTCAATAAAAGCCCTGATTTACCAAATTTGTCTAAGTATGCACGACAAGTCAAATTCTTGCCGGGATTTTATTGTCCCCTATTGCATCTAAATAACTACTGGGGGCCACTTCAATATATTAAAAAGAAGTCTCAATATGGCCCTAAATACAAAGCTACATCTATTAATTACCTTCTGCTGTCCCCCAAATAGACTTACCTACCTAATTGACTATTGGGGACTACTACAACAAATTAGAAGGAAGTTTGAATACGATCCTAAACATAAGTCTTTAATTACACTTAATAATCTTCTACGAGCCCCCAATAGTTCGACAATTATTGTAAATTGAATTGGGTTGACTCCCCAGTAGATGTACCTAAATAATTACAATTTGAAGGAAGTTTTAACATGACCCTAAACACGAAGCTAGAGTTGTTAATTATCTTCTGCAGGCCCCCAATAGACTTACTTAATTAACCAAACTGGAAGCAAGTTTTAACACGACACTAACATAAAGCTGAAAGACCCCAATAGTTAGATAATTATTAGGGGTTAAACTGGGCCGAGTCCCCAATAGATGTACCTAAATATCGACTGGGGGCTACTTTAATGAACTACCTTAAATAACTGCGAGGGGGTTACTTCAATATATTAGAAAGAATACGATCCCAGGCACAAGGCTAAAGTCGTTAGTTATGTAAGCCCCCAATAGACTAAAATAACTACAAGGATTGGGAGTAGTACTTAACAGTCACGTGAACATGATTTTCAATTCTTTTTTAGGTATAGTATAAATCATTCTACAAATAAAAAGTCTTAATTTTTCCGAAAACTATAATATACAGGATGTTCGGCTAAAAAAAAACAGCTAGGGTTTGTACTTAGAATCCAAAAAGAATGAAAAGCAAAAAAGGCAAATAAATAATGAAAATGGAGGCAAAGTGAAAGGAAGAACGAAATTGAAGAAAATAAATCAAGAACCAAAGCAGAAAAAGCAAACAAAGAATGAAATGAGATCGGTGAAAAATTTTGTGTATGGTTCTGCTTTTATAGACGCACCCCTCTACCGGAAAACATTTCAGAACTGCCTTTATTAAGTTAATTAAATGTGGTTTTTAACTGCGCAACCCCGGTGATAAACGACCAGTTAAGGGCACGTTGCTATCCCGAGCGGTAACAAAATGGTGGCAGCGGTGGGATCCCAAAAAAAGTAAGGACAATTCGCGTCGTATCTGGAGTGTGCATAAGTCACAACGAATTTGAGGCGAAGCTACTAAATAAACATGAAGAGGGCGACTTTGCTTTCATAGACGCACCCCGTTGTCGGAAACCATCTACATTAAGTTAATTAAATTTCGTTCACAGCTGCCAACACATTTGCGCAAGAACTCATACAAAATGGTGGCAGCGGTGGGATTTATAAAGGTGAAGAGGGCGATTTTGCTTTTATACCTAGACAGACCCCTTGACGGGGAAACGTTTCAAAACCACCTTTATTAAGTTAGTTAAATTTTGTTTATAGCTGCCAACACATTTGCGCAAGAACCCACACAAAGTGGTGCCAGCGGTGGGATCTAAAAAAGTGTAAGTGTTTATGGGAACATTTCGCGTCGATTCTGGAGCGTGCGATCTTTCGAGAATTCGAAGCGAAGCTACGAGATGGCGCGGGAGTTAAAAACCGCGGCTCATTTTTATTTCGTAAAAGAGTGAATGCTCTTTTTTTAAGTGAAAATTAAAGGACCGACCTCTTCTATACATTTGAAATATTCGGCCCAATTAGACAATCAGTTAAGGGCACGTTACTACCCTGAAGAGTAACAGAATGGTGGCAGCGGTGGGATCTAAAAAGAGTGATAAGTATGTACGAGAGTAATTCGCGTCGTTTCTGGAGTTGGCGAATCCTAGAGAATTCAAACCGAAGTTACTAGATGGCGTGACAGTTAAAAACCGCATCGTTTTGGAGACCATCTTTATTTCGTAAAACAGTGAATGCTCTTTTTTTAAGTTAAAATTAAAGGGCCGACCTGTTTTACACATTTGAAATATTCGGCTCAATTAGACGATCAGTTAAGGGCAGTTTACTACCCGTAAGGGTAACAGAATGGTGGCAGCGGTGGGATCTAAAAAGAGTGATAAGTATGTACGAGAGTAATTCGCATCGTTTGTGGAGTTGGCGAATCTTCGAGAATTCAAACCGAAGCTACTAGATGGCGTCACGGTTGAAAACCGCGTCGTTTCGCAGACTATTTTTGTTTCATAAAAGAGCGAATGTTTTTTTTAAGTGAAAGCCAAATGACCCACCCCTTTTATACATTTGAAATATTCGCCTCAACAACAGGACACATTAAACAATCTGTTGCGGACATGTTACTACCCCTAGGGGGTAACAAAATTGCGGCAGCGGTGGGATCTAAAAAAATTTAAATATTTAAGAGAATAGCGATATATTTTATAAGTGAAAGTCGATACGATATTATCTCGAGGCGTAAAAAAATGGTGGAAGCGGTGGGATTAAAAAAATTAAGTATTTAGGTAATTAATTAAGTAATTAAGATTAAGTATTTATACTAGAATGACGTGTGGTGGAGATTTTTTCCTTTCAACTGGATATCTCAATCGCCAAAAAACCTCTCTTCGTTTTTAATTATTTACCATTTTTCAGAAATTAAATACGTAATCAATTTTTTTTCGTAAATGTTTGCGATTCCATTCTCTTTTTTTTTTTCTTCTTTACAAGTTTCAATTACCATCACGTTTGTTAAATATTTTCTCGAGTTTTAATTTTTATTGCGAGCGTTATTTGTTTTTCTTACTTCCTTTGGTAATTTCATTTTTTCCCACAGAAACAAAAATAAAACGAACGAAAAACGAAACTAAATAATGAGCGGAAAAGTAGAACGAAAAGCAAACGAAAAGGAAACAAATCGGAAACGAAGAGGGAGCAAATGAAAAATGAAAAGAGAGACGAGTAAAAAAACAAGCGCCTCCTTCAATTTTTTTTAACACCGACGTACGTCACTCTTTTTATAAAAATAAACATTATTCTTAACGAGAAGGAATTAGAATGAAAAAAAATGATAAATCGAAGACAAATGGAAAACAAAAGCAAAAATAAATAGTTGCAAAGTAAAAAAATAAATATGTGCGAAATTAATAAAAAATATCGAAAACAAATAAGTGAAAGCGAATAATAACTCTCAAATTTTTGCTCGGTAGTGTTCTTTTGTTTCCATGGATGACTAGAGATAGACTTTTGTTGATTATATAAAAAACGGAGTGGCCCAAATTAGGCACCAGTCGCCAAATAAGATTTTTAAGCACCGAGTGTGTCTAAAACGTAGCCCAATCCGGCAACACCGTACACAACATAACCTAGTTGTTATTTGATCGTTGATAACATTGTAATATCAATGCTGCAACTGTAAAGCCTCCTTTTATTCGGTCAGACAATACTTTAGATAATTTCTCGTGTGTCTAAAACGTAGCCCAATCTGGCAACGCCGTATGCAACATAACCTAGTTTTTATTTGATCGTTGATAACATTGTAATATCAATGCTGCCAACTGTAAAGCCTTCTTCTATTCGGTCAGACAATACTTTAGATAATTTCTCGTGTGTCTAAAACGTAGCCCAATCTGGCAACGCCGTACGCAACATAACCTAGTTTTTATTTGATCGTTGATAACATTGTAATATCAATGCTGCCAACTGTAAAGCCTTCTTTTATTCGGTCAGACAATACTTTCGATAATTTCTCGTGTGTCTAAAACGTAGCCCAATCTGGCAACGCCGTACGCAACATAACCTAGTTGTTATTTGATCGTTGATAACATTGTAATATCAATGCTGCCAACTGTAAAGCCCTCTTTTATTCGGTCAGACAATACTTTCGATAATTTCTCGTGCATATTTTGGAAAAACAACACGCGAAGCTCAGCGGCGCAGTTTAAAAAAGACGCGTCACGCGTTGGGCTGAACCGACAGATGGCGCTGCTCTTGTTCGGCTTAAAATAGCTCGAGTACCTACATGCCGAGGGACAATTATATTTCAAGTGAAGCATCCCTTACCTATTCCCGTTCTCCTGCGGTCATCTTCGTCAACGACACAAAAAAAAAAAAACGTGGACACTCAAGCGAATACGAGGGCGAATCCAGTCTTTACGTGTTTGCACTTGTCGTGTTTGAACTTCTCGATTTCGGACATAATGAGCCGTCAAAGGAACCCGCGCACACACGAAAGCGTTTCCGGCGAACGCATCGCGTTTTGGGGAGATTTCGTTGCTCGAAAAAACCGACCGCCGCCGGAGCGCAATCGGCTCAAGGATTTTTTTCTATTAGTACTATTATTGTTATTAAATCACGCACACGGCGCGGGGGGCGGGGGGCACCGCCCGAGTGTAATTTAATAAACAAAACGGGCAAATAAATTCGCGCGCCCGAAACGAACGCTTGCGGAATGCTGGCCGGCTGCGTGTACTACGGTCACATGACGCTGTGTGATATTTTCACGTAAGTACATATGCACAGGATGGAGCTTATTAACGGCAGAACAGTCTCATGACCCGGTGCCGGCCGGCCCTTCAAGTAACGACAAGGGGACCACAGACCGAGCCGCATATGTGACGGGATGTTCGACGACTCGCTCGATCACTTACACAACACGTAGAAAAAATCGCCTTTTTTTTTCTATGACACGCTTGTCGATTCGATCGCTCACGTAAAAAATTGCTTCTCACTTTGAAGGGTTACTCGATGACATACTTGTCGATTGCAAAGCTATTCGACGACTCATTTAATCACTAACGTAAAAAAATTGCTTCTCATTTTGGCGGTTGTTTTCATGCACTTTTTGACCAACCTTCGTAGGTGTATTTAATGACTAGCGTCTTTGCAAAAGACCATGCAACGAGTTTAAACAATCGTGCAGGTAGAACACGCATCTCATCAAGTCACCAGTTACAGAGCACAGACGATTCATTAACTTTATTAAATACCTGATCAACTAAGTCATCGAACAACACGTCGAACATCGAAGCACGTCTGTTGGACCCCTATTTCATTATTTTGGAATTCGTTCTTTCTATCTATTCTAATGTGTATCTAAGTTAATCTTTCACCTTTGTTTGTCGATCGTCTTTTGTTTTATTTTACGTCAAGAATTGCACAAACTTCAAATCTTAATTTTAGAAAGTTTTGTTTATTTAATGAGAATCTTTTAATTTTCGTTATTTTTCGTAATTTTATAAATTTTCTTTATTTCTCGATCGTCTCTTGTTTTGTTCTTCATCAGAAAATGCACAATCGTCAAATCTTAATTTTCGATAGTTTTGTTTATTTAATGAGATCTCTTTTATTTTTGTTATTTTTTTTGTAATTTTATTCAATGAAATGTGTTTATTTATTCATTTTTTAATTTTATAAATTTGTCGATCGTCTATTGTTTTATTTTTCGTCAAAAATTGCACAAATCAAATCTTAACCTTAGAAAGTTTCGTTTACTTAATGAGAATTTTTTAATTTTTATAATTTTTGTAATTTTATTTAGTTTTTTTTTTTTTTTAATTTTTGTAATTTTTTTCTAATTCTATTTAATGAGACCTTTTTAATTTTATAAATTTGTCGATTGTCTTTTGTTTTATTTTACGCCAAAAATTGTCTAAAGTTCAAATCTTAATTTTAGAAAGTTTTGTTTATTTAATGAGAATTTTTTAATTTTTATTTTTTTCTAATTTTATTCAATGAGGCTTTCATATTTATTTTTTTTAATTCTATAAATTTGTCGATCGCCTTTTGTTTTATTTTACGTCAAATTTCAAATCTTAATTTTAGATTTTGTTATGTTTATTTAATAAAAAAAATTTAATTTTTATAATTTTTTAAATCTATAATTTTTTTGTAATTTTTACAATCTTTTATAATTTTATAGAAAGTAGACAGTATTGTTTATTTAATGAGAATATTTTAATTTTCGTTATTTTTCGTAATTTTATAAATTTTATTTATTTCTCGATCGTCTCTTGTTTTGTTTTTCATCAGAAAATGCACAATCGTCAAATCTTAATTTTAGATAGTTTTGTTTATTTAATGAGATCTCTTTTATTTTTGTTATTTTTTTGTAATTTTATTCAATGAAATTTTTTTATTTATTTTTTAATTTTATAAATTTGTCGATCGTCTATTGTTTTATTTTTCGTCAAAAATTGCACAAATCAAATCTTAACCTTAGAAAGTTTCGTTTACTTAATGAGAATTTTTTAATTTTTATAATTTTTGTAATTTTATTTAGTTTTTTTTTAATTTTTGTAATTTTTTTCTAATTCTATTTACTGAGACCTTTTTAATTTTATAAATTTGTCGATTGTCTTTTGTTTTATTTTTCGTCAAAAATTGCACAAATATCAAATCTTAATTTTAGAAAGTTTTGTTTAATGAGAATTTTTTAATTTTTATAATTTTTTTGTAATTTTATTTAACGAGTTTCTTTTATTTTTGTAATTTTTTTCTAATTTTATTCAATGAGACTTTTTTAATTTTATAAATTTGTCGATCGTCTTTTGTTTTATTTTACGCCAAAAATTGTCTAAAGTTCAAATCTTAATTTTAGAAAGTTTTGTTTATTTAATGAGAATTTTTTAATTTTAATTTTTTTCTAATTTTATTCAATGAGACTTTCATACATATTTATTTTTTTTTTAATTCTATAAATTTATCGATCGCCTTTTGTTTTATTTTACGTCAAATTTCAAATATTAATTTTAGATTTTGTTTTTATAATTTTTTAAATCTTTATAATTTTTTTGTAATTTTTACAATCTTTTATAATTTTATAGAAAGTAGAAAGTATTGTTTATTTAATGAGAATATTTTAATTTTCGTTATTTTTCGTAATTTTATAAATTTTCTTTATTTCTCAATCGTCTCTTGTTTTGTTTTTCATCAGAAAATGCACAATTGTCAAATCTTATTTTTATAAAGTTTTGTTTACTTAATGAAAACTTTTTAATTTTAATTTTTTGTGATCTTTTTTATTTTTGTAATTTTTATAATTTTTTGTAATTTTATAGAAAATAGAAAGTATTGTTTATTTAATGAGAAATTTTTAATTTTTACTTTTTTTCTAATTTTATTCAATGAGATCTTCTTTATATTTATTTTTTTTTAATATTATAAACTTGTCGATCGTCTTTTGTTTTATTTTACGTCAAAAATTGCACAAATTTCAAATCTTAATTTTAGAAAGTTTTCTTTATTTATTAAGAAAAATTTAATTTAAAAAATCAAGAAGGATAAAAGATTGATTGAGTTAATACCTGATTCATTAACTTTCTACCTGATCAAATAAATCATCGAACAACACGTTGAACATCGCAGCAGCACGTCTGGTCCCCGTCTTTAACAAATCAAGTAGGATGAATGATTAACTAATTAATCAATCAATTAACTTAATACGTGATCAAATAAATCATCGAACAACGAGTCGAACATCGCAGCACGTCCGCCGGGACCCCTAAATTCATCGTTACGACGACGAGACGCACACCCCGTTTTTTTTTAACAAATCAAAAAAGTCGAATCGCCCAACACGATGCACAATTATTTTTAACGCGTGTGGATTAAAATGAAATTGCGAAACGTACGTGACCGCAATTGACACGGGCGAGGTTAAACTGACAAGAATTCGTCTAATCGCGAAGTTGAGGATTTGTCGTGATTTTTTTTTGTTACGAAACAAAAAACTGCTTCGGCACTCACTTGAACACTTCGGTACTTGTGAATCACCGATCAGAAGAAGTTTTTCATCTACTTTTGTTTGCCTCTTGCAATTTATGTATTGAAAATGTTCGGAAAATTCTGCGTTAAAACAACGCCGCCGCCCCCCCCCCCCCTCCTCCCAATAAGTCTATTATTAAATTTAAAAAAAGTAGTTTGTTAATAATTGCTGTTTGCGAAATAATTGAAAAACTAAATTTATTTGGAACTTATGCATACTGTACGTGTCAGGCAGCCACTGTCACATTGTTAATGTTCGTTCATGCGGGGGGACGGGGGAGAGACGTGCACCGGAGTATGGAGTCTAACAGTAGCTTTACAGTTTCACATTTGAAGCAATAATTAGTTAAAAATGTTTGACTCCGCTGCCATCCAGGACTACAATAATTGTTGGACACACGTTATTAAAAATGTTCGTTAAATTCTGCGTTAAAACATTGCCCCCGCCCCCAACCCAACCCAACAAGTTCATTATTATTTTTATTTAATAAAAAAGAAGTTTTTTAATAATTGCTGTTTGCGAAATAATTAATTGAAAAACTAAATTTATTTTGAACTTATGTATACTGTACGTGTCGGCAGCTACTGTCACATTGTTAATGTTCGTTCGTGCGGGGGGACGGGGGAGAGACGAGCACCGTAGTCTGGAGTCTAACAGTAACTTCACAGTTTCAGTGTGATGCTTTTGAATGCACTGTTGCCAACGTCTCTCGCTGTCTTAAGAGTCTATACATTTCGTTGGCACAAATAAAAATTTAATTTTTTTTAATTTTGATTAAAGAGCTTTTATTTTATTTATCAGGTACAGCCGTGGAAGGCATGAGTAATTCGTTCAACGTAACCGCCAGTGCCGTACCGTGAATCACTAGAGTGTTGATAATTTTTGTGTACATCAGGAAAGTAATTTATTAATCTTCACGACATCAAAGGTGAAGAATGGGATGAAAAGGAAAACAAATGAAAAATCTCCGGCGAAAAAAATCGACTCAAAGCCCGAGAGAAAGCTAAAGAAACCCGCAAGAAACACGAAGGCAACAAATGAGAAATGAAATGAAGCACAAACAAGAAAAATGAAATAATGGAAAAGCAAGAGACGAAGCGGCGAACAAAAGAAAATTAAAAAAAACGCTAAAGTGCAACATTAAAAGTTTAATAAATTTGATTAAAAAAATAATAGAAAAATTGAAATAAACTGGATATTTATTTTATTTTTGTTTCATTTCTCGTTCTCTTTCATTTCACTGTATCTGCTACAGCATTAATTTGTGTTGAATAGAAAATCTTTTTGTTGTTACTTTCACTTGTTTTGTAACCTTATACTTTGAATGTCTTTTGTTTTTCGGTTTCGTTTTGTTAATTCTGTAACTTTTTACTCTGTCACTTTCTCGATTAGAAAATCTTGCTTCACTTGATTAATTTCTAATGTCAATGTGGAAACGCATTCACAAAAAAAAGTAAACTGTAAATATCATAAAATTCAACTGTCATTTGTCAGTTGAGAACAACGCTGACGTGTCGCGCGCAGTGTTGCCAAAGTTTGGGATCAAATGGATCCCGAAGGAGTCAATGATAAAATAAGACAACAGATTCGTTGATATTTTATTTTTGAATCATTAAAATTATTTAAATTTCATAGTTAGTATTTAGTAATTTAATAATTTAAAAAAAATACTGTTTTCAGAAAATTATACTGGCATCGCAGAAAAAAAAATGCAAAAGAAAACTGCAGATGTCACATTTTTCATAATTTTTAAAACATATTTTTCAATTAGTTTTTTTGACCAACATTTTTTAAACTAGCTTATCCACCAAATAACTTCCTTTTTTTAAACTAAAAATAGTAAAGGAGACTGTGGTTTAAGGAATAATTGAAATTTATCTCCGCCCACAATAATTCCTTTTTTTAATCACTTCAAATTTCACGAAAGCAAATACCTTGGTGGCGCCATCTGTACGAATTCCTACTTACTAAATTGATGACAATTTTTTTAAAATATTTTTCAACTGTTTCGCTTCTTTGATCGAAACTTTTTAAACTTGCATATCCGCCAAGAAACTTCGTTTTCTACTTAATTTCAAATTTCATTTAAAGCGAAAACTTAGAGCTTCTCGGCGCCATCTGTACGAAATTCTACCAACTAAATTTTTTATGATTTTTTTTAATTTTAACATTTTTGGTCAAGATTTCAAATTTCATGAAAGCATACAGCTTGGTGGCGCCACCTGTACGAATTCCTATTTATATCTTTTTGACAGTTTATTTTCCTTTTAATATTTTTCAACTTTGCATCTGTAAGAGTTAGTCAGTTAATAGACTGAGTGAGAATGAATTCAGAATCCCCAAAATATCGCTCAGACTTAAATAACTATTGGGGGCCAATTTAATAATTTGACGAGTATCTGATTTTGTGGGGTTGTTGCTTGTATGAAAGTTTTCAAGTGAGAAAGCGAGTGAGAATGAATTCAGAAGCCCCCAAGGAATCGCTTAAACTTAAATAATTATTGGGGACCAATTTAATAACATGACGGGTATCTGATTTTGTGGAGTTGTTGCTTGTATAAAAGTTTTCAGATGAGAGCGCGAGTGAGAATGAGTTCAGAAGCCCCCAAGGGATCGCTTAGACTTAAATAGCTATTGGGGGCCAATTTAATAACTTGACGAATATCTGTTTTTTTTTGGGGGGGTTTGCATCTATGAACGTTTTCAGGTGATAGAGCGAGTGAGAATGAATTCAGAAGTTCCCAAGTGATTGCTTAGACTTAAATAACTATTGGGGGCAAATTTAATAACTTGACGAATATCTGATATTTTAGGATTGTTGCTTCTGTGAAAACTTTCAGTTGATAGGACGAGTGAGAATGAGTTCAGAAACCCCCAAGGAATCGCTTAGACTAAAATAACTATTGGGGCCAATTTAATAACTTGATGAATATCTGAATTTTTTGGGTTGGTACTTCTATAAAAGTTTTCAATTAATAGAATGAGTGAGAATGAATGAATTTAGAAGCCACCAAGAGATCTTTTAGACTTAAGTAACTATTGGGGGCCAATTTAATAACTTAACGAATATTTTTTTTAATGTTTGATAAAGAAACAAGTTAACAAGAAGTTAAAGACAGTGTAAACGAGGAAGAAACGAAAGACAAAGTAAAGACTTTACTTAATTAAGGGGCCCCTAATACGAAAAACTATTAGGGACCACCGCGGGGTAAACTATTTGTTGATACTTTTTATTAAATACCTAATTTTCTTGGGGTTGTTGCTTTTACCGGAGCTTTCAATTAATAGAGTGAGTCAGAGTGAATGAAGAAACCCCTAGGAGATCGTTTAGACTCAAATAACTATTGGGGGCCACTAAGGTAATTTATTTGTTGAAGTTTCTTGCTTCCTCAAGATCTTTCAATTAACAGAATTGGTGAGAATGAATTAAGAAGTCCCCAAGAGCTCGTTTAGGTTTAAATAACTATTGGGGGCCACTGCAACGTAAATTGTTTGTCGAAGGCGTTCATCAAATCTTTGTGTTCCTGTTTCCGCAAGAGCTTTCTTTTAAAAACAGAATTAGTGAGAATGAATTAAGAAATCTCCAAAAGGTCACTTGGACTTAAATGACTATTGGGGGGTCACCGTAAAGTAATTTATTTGTCGAAGTCGTTCATAAAATCTTGGTGTCTTTGCTTCCGCAAGAGCTTCCAATTAATGAAATCAGTCAAAATTAATTAAGAAGCCCCCAAAAGGTCGCGTAAACTTAAATGACTATTGGGGACCACGTCACTTATTTGACGAATGCAAATCTTTTTTGTTTGGCAATTGTAAAAGTTTCTTCGGTAAAGAATTTCATTTAATAAAAGAGACCATAATCTGAAATAACTATTGGGGGGGGGGCACTGTAAGGGCTTGTTCTTGGGGGTTTGTGGATTCTGTGAGCTTCCAAGTTGAGTTAAGGAGCTCCCAAGAGATCGTTAAATCGAACTTAAATAACAATTGGGGGGGGGTCCACTTCATTGGCTTGACGAACGCGAATCTTCTACGTTCGTACGTTTGACAAGAAAACAATTCAATTTCATTTAATTTCCCAATAAATCGTCTGGTTTGTAATAACTATTGGGGGCCACTGTCGGTCGAAATTTCATAAACTCGCTCGCCCTCCAATAGACTTTGTCTTTTTACTTCATTTCGAATTTCATGAAAGCAAACGGGTCGGTGGCGCCATCTGTACGAATTTCTATTAACTACATTTCGAAGCACGAGAAGCCCCCTTGTGCTTGAGAAGTTCTCTTTGTGTTTTCCAAATTTTTGTTAATTTCTTGTTTAATTTTCTCAAAAACTGAAAAATGAAGTAGAAGCAGAGAAAGAAAAAAAACAGAAACTAAGAAAATTTCTCCACAAACTACAAGATGGCGTCCGCGTCTTGCGATTTTCTAACAGATGGCGCTTTAAACAATTCGCCTTCTCTTATTCTGAACGCCAACTTTCGACTTCCATTCAAAAATAAACGACTTTAATGCCGCGACTTTGAAGAAGAAAACCGAAATACAAGGAAAAATGAATTAGAAACGGAAAACGAGATGGAAGCGGAGAGCAAAAATTCTAACAGATGGCGCCATCTCCTTTTATGTCATTTAAAAGTCAAGGTTTCAATTTCTATTCAGAAATAAACGACTTCCAATGCCATGATTTGAAGAAGAAAAATGAAGTACAAGGAAAAATAAAATAGAAACAGAGAACAAAAATTCTAACAGATGGCGCTTTAAATTTTTGATTTTTTTTTAAATTTCAACTTATTTGGTCAAGATTTCCTAAAGTAGCTTTCCGCCAATAAATTTCGATTTTTTTTACTTCACCTCAAATTTCATGAAAGCCTGGGGGCGCCATCTGTAGGAACACCTATTTACTAACTTTTTGACAGTTTTTTTCTTTTTAATATTTTTCAATTCGTTTGGTTTCTCTGGTCGAAATCTCTTAAACTTGCTTGCCCTCCAATATAAACGTCGGTCTTTTTACTTTACATTTCGAATTTCATGAAAGCAAGCGGCTCGGTGGCGCCATCTGTACGAATTTCTATTAACTATGTTTTGTGAAGCACGAGAAGCAACGTCCTCTCATGCTTCTTTCCAAATTTTTTGACAATCTCTTGTTTAATTTTTTTCAACTCATTTCGCTTCTCTGGTCTAAATTTTTTAAACTTAAATCCACCAATAAATATCGTTATTAGATTAACTAAAGGGGCACGTTAGTGTATTAATAATAATTATATTAATGTGAGATAAACACTAACACAAATATTTAAGGCAGAAAAATTTTTCCGCCGCAATCGAGAATCGAACTCGAGTCTTCCAGTTTCATGCCGGACGCTTTTAACCATGAAGCCAATGCGACGCCGAGCTCGAGAATGGTCTAATAGAAATTAGAACAAAGTTGTTGAAACGATGATGCCTTTAAGCAGGACAAACTTTAGCTTAATGGCCAAAAGCGTCCGGCATGAAACCGGAAGACTCGAGTTCGATTCTCGATTGCGGCGGAAAAATTTTTCTGCCTTAAATATTTGTGTTAGCGATTACCTCACGTTAATTTAATTATTATTAATACACTAACATATCCCTTTAATTAATTCATTAAAGTTTGTCCTGCTTAAAGGGACTATCATTTCAACAACTTTATTTCTATTAGACGATTCTCGAGCTCGGTGTCGCATTAGCTTAATGGTTAAAAGCGTCCGGCATGGAACCGGAAGACTCGAGTTCGATTCTCGATTGCGGCGGAAAAAATGTCTACCCTAAATATTTGTGTTAGTGTTTATCTCTCACGTTGATTTATTTAATATCGTTATTGTTTCACTTAGTTTCGAATTTCATGTTTGAATTGACTTCCGGTTGGAACCGCGTCACGTTGACTATCTGTCAAAACACAGTCGGTAGTGTCGGTTCACTTGTATACGACGTGAAGTTGGCGGTCGCGGCGCTACCTGCTGATCGTGTCCAACGTCGGTAAGCCGGATTGAACCGGTGGACGAAAGCCGCAAATATGGCGGGACTAGTTTCCAGGTTAGGCGTAGAGAGGCGAATACTGAGTCGACTCGGCCCGAGTCAAATCCAAGACAGCACGGTAATACTAAAGCGAGAGTTAGAAGTAGAACTAAAACGTATACTAGAATTGGAAGTAGAAGCCTGAATATAAAAGAAAGAACAGAGTCGTTAGCGTCCAGAATGGCGTCAGACAATTCGCACAAATTTTACCTGTGACTTGTAGTTTTCTCAAGCTTGGCATGGGGCTAAAATACCCCAAAACTCGATCGGTGGTGCACTAGGGGAATTCCGGCAAAGCCGTAGATAAGACGTAGATAAGGCGAGAAGCCAATTAGAACATGGACGACGGCCGCGGAAGTCTTCAAGCTAAATTCAACTTTCATGAAAGCATAGGTGACGCCATCTGTACGAATTCCTACTAATTAAATTTTTGACGATGTTTTCAAAATATTTTTAACCTGCACAAAATTTTTTAAACTTGCACATCCACCAACTAACCTCGTCCTTTTTACTTCACTTCAATTTTCGTGAGAGCATATACTAGCTTAGAGGCGCCATCTGTGCGCGTTTCTATTAACTATATTTTATAGCACGAAAATGTTTGATGATATTTTTTTAATATTCTTCAAATTGTTTCGTTTTTCTGGTCAAATTTTTTATACCTGCACGTCCACCAATAAATTTGAAAGGTATTAAAAAACATTAAAAGGTAAAAGGGAAAAATACAAAATTGTAGAAAATATATTAAAGGTTTGCCCGGCGGGGGGAGGGGGGGTATTTTGACTGGCCATCTGCCATCTACATTTGACGTCTTCGTCCAAGCTATTCGAACTATTTTCTAAACTTATACATTTTCTGCTTATCGGGTTTGGTCCAAGCTTTGGCTATCCAACATAAAAAAAAATTACAACAATAACAAAATAACATCCTAACAAAATTAAAACCACATAAAAATTTTTAAAAAAATTAAATTTGAAACGAAGAAAAATTAAGTCAAAACAGTAGGTACAAAATTCTGGAATAACATTGAAGAGGGGGGGAATTAAAAATCAAAAATTGCGGAAAATACTTCGAATGCTTCTTTGGGGAAGGGAGGTCCAGAGGTCGAAAATAAAAAAAATTAAATTAAAAGTTGACCGATAATGAGAATGTGGTTAAAAACAATGAGAAAAAAAATTAGAAATTTGGGGGGGGGGTATTAAATTTAGGCGCCTTTCATCCTTTCGATTTCACATTACTCAAACTATTTAAAAAAATTAGTTAATTAAACAAAAATTTTAAAAAATCGATGAAACGCCAAGACGGCACAAAATTAAATAAAAAATTGAATAGTTTTGAAAAAGAAGTTAATATGACGAGAAACCAAAAGTAAAAAAAAATTAACAATAAATCAATAGTTAACGCAATCACTTGTTTCTTTTTATTTCTACCTTCTATTATTGAATGAGCGATTAAAATTTACTTTTCGTGAATGCTCAGTTTTGTCAACTTGTCTGGGAGGCGTTTCATTTACATAGCCTGGCTATGACTGCGACCGACCTACTCGATGTTTTTTTTTTTAATTAAACAAATACATAATACTTATTGTTTTTTTGTAATCATTCCTATGTTCAACGTATACAAGAGCTACCTTATTTTTTTTTTAGTTTATTTCTTCATTCTACTCCTCTCTTCTTTTAGTTATTAAAGAATCTTTAGTTTCTTGTCGATTCTCAGTTTTGTCGTTGGGCAAATGTTTCTGATAATTAAAAAAAAATTCGATTATACTCCAAAGATCGCTGAGCGAGAGTTGCGTTAAGTGCATCAAGTTTGAAACCGCACAGTGTGGCTGCGATCGATTTACTAGATGTTGCTTTCGTTTCTACGCAGTGTGACATTTGCGATAATTCTGTTTTCGTGGAATTATTTTTTTGTAACCGTCATAAATATTCAACGGACGAGAAGTCACTCGTTTTTTTTATTTCTACCTTTTTTTTTATTGATTGATTAAAAATGTTTGTTTTTTGTCAATTTGTTAATGCAATAATTTTTTTTTGTAAAACTTGTCTGGGTTGGCGTTTTATTTACTTAGTTGCTTTTATAATGCGATGCTGTGGCTGCGACCGACTTACTCGATGTTCTTCTTTTTTATTAACCAGAGAACGGACAAGAAATCACTCGTTTCTTTTTATTTCTACCTTTTATTATTGATTGATTAAATTTTTTTGTTTTTTGTCAATTTGTTAATGCAAAAAATGATTTCATTTTTTTTTGCAAAACTTGTCTGAGTTGGCGTTTTATTTACTTCATTGCTTTTATAATGCGATGCTGTGGCTACGACCGACTTACTCGATTTTTTTTTGCTAAGCAGAGAACACTTAATTCGGTAAGTTTATAAAATTAATATGGTTCATACAGGGTGATATGCGATTCTACGTTTTTTTAAATTAACACCCACACAAAATTTTGGCAAAAATATTAACTGCTGACGGAGAATAATTTGACCGACCATTAGGTCGTGTTTTGTCTTTTTTTTTCGTTGTTTTCTCCATTACAACTATTCAACTTTCAACTGAATTGACTAAGTTCCAGATTAATGTGATGTAAGTGGGGCGACAGCGGCAAAAGTTCACGTCCAAGTTAAGGCGTTTGACAATAGGGTCGTGACACGTTCTGTATATCTCTTTCTCCGCCGATACTTTTCGTCCCTCTTTAGAAACACCTTGTACAAGCATAATTTCTGAATTCCTTCGCAAATTAGCTCCGTTCTTCAAGATTCCGCGAACGCTAAACGCTGATTAATAACCAAAGAGTTTCCATGCTCTGATGGGCGCCCACAATACCGAAACGCCCCTCGCGATCGAGATCACATCCGCCTTTTGTTTTTCGCAATTTTGCGCAATTCGCGAACGAATTGCGCCATCACCACCACCACCACCACGAAAGTCACCAATTAATCGCGATAATTACGGCTTTCCACTTAAGCGAGTGACATAGAAATACGTAAGCCTAGCGGTTTCTTTTGAGCGGGTCTTCGGGCGAGTCTAATTACGCGCGATGATTGACAGGGGGGCAAAAAAAAACTCGCGCGATGACTCACCATCGCTTGGTTCTCTTTTTTTTGTCTCGCCCGGTATGACATCACCGTCGGATTTGCTTTTTCCCGTTTGCCGATCGCCGGACCCCACCTTGAGGTGCTTATAGTAGAATTCCTTTGGAAAATTGTTTTAATAGAGGGGGGGGCGGTTCTTAGAATCGTAATCGCAAAAAAATGTTCGCGCGCGACTACGGGGGAAGTTCAATAAAAAAATTAGATCGCATCCAATTTGAATCTGACTCAGCACGGAGGAATTCGCCATAGTTGATGACCATGCCCGGCGGCGCGCGTCGCAAGAAGCACAACGGAGCTGTCAATAATGTCAAAGTCATACCTTTTGTAGAAACAAAGTGACGCCCAACTTATTTGCGCCACTGGATTCGTACGAGACCGCAAGCGCACAGGTGCTCTCCCCGAGGGCATTCAATAACATCGAACTGGAAGCCCAAATGTGATCCGATGGGAAAAAGTGAAACTTTTTTTTTATTAATCTGTTCCAGTAGGAATATTTTCATTGAAGGGGAAGGGGGGACTGCTGAATTTGTGAGGTCAAAATAGAGCAAGGTGCTCCCGAGGGCAATCGAAAAAGTCGAACTGGAATCCCCCCAAAATGTTAGAGGAGATCGAACACCGAAGAAATAATCGCAAAGTAACTTTCAGAAGAATTCCTCGTGCGTAATTTCCTACCCTTCCAATTAAGGAACGCGTCGGAAAAACGGTCATACTTGCCGAGTCACGCAAGAAAGCCAAAACAATTCCACCGGACGAGGTGACGCAATAACATTTTCTTCCGAGTACTACTAAAATTTCGCAATGGCGCGCGCGGGGGGGGCGGGGGTTTAATTGGGGCCCCTGCCCGTTTTTTCCGCGTGTCGGCGGTTGCCTCTCAAGTTTCAGCGCAATTGTCATTGACGGAGCGAAATCTGCACGTCACGTTGGCTGATTTGTACGTTCATTAACGGATTAATGAGGCCGCACGTCATGGAATAATTAAAAACTATTTATAAATTGCGAGAAGTCCGCTGCTGACGAGTCGAACTGCGCAGAAGTGTTTCCTTTTTTTTTTCTTTCTTCTCTCTGCGAGCGGAAAATCGGGCGGGGGGGGGGGATTTAAAATAACTCCGTCAACAATCATGATGATGCAACATGAGACGGTTAGTTATCATCGTAAATTCAAGTACGTACAAAAATGACATGGACATGGAAAGTCAAATTTTTGTCTTTTATTAAATCAGCAAGAAAAGAAAAGGAAATTACAACGATTGTGAAGGCTGCGCTGTCATGGTGCAATCGTAACCACCAAGCTGACTTAAAACCGAATACTCAAGTTTTTCTGATTCATAATTTTTGGGTATTGGCAACGCTGAACGCGACTTAACGCGACGAATTGATTTAAACTGTTGTGCACTGTTGATGTACCATAGTGAGGGGGGGGATGTGATAAGGATGTGTGTTTCCCCTGCACGCCACAACTGAATTTTATTTTATTTTTATTTTTTTTTGTGATCACTATTTTAATGAATGTATCGGTTAGCAATAAGAAGCTGGTAAAGTTGTGAAAGAAAAAATCTATTTTCCGTCTTTAATTATTTTGGAACACCCTCAATGTATTAACCTTGAAGTTATTAATGAATTTATTCACGTGTGACGACTACAATGTTGGAAGCAATTATTTTATTAAATTAAAAACACACGAAACAAATAATTTTAATAATCTTGTTAAGAAGTGCCTTAAGTCATATTTTAAAACGCGCGGCGTTTCGTGGTAATCCGCTCACTTGCCGGTAGATGGCAGCGAAAATTTTCTTTCTTTTAGTGACTTTAGATTAACGCAATAACATTTTGCAACAACAAAAGGCAGTTATGATTTGCAATGATTGAATACATATTTGCTTTAAATCACGCGTCGATATGTTTTTACAATTGGCGACGTTGCGTTCATTGTTGCCAACTTAGTGATTTTGTCACTAGATCTGGTGATTTTCTGTTGAAAATAGATTTTCAGATAGATTTTAGTAATATTTACCATTTAATAATAACTAATTTAATGACTTTTGTTTAAATTTAGTGGTTTATTATTTCTGATTTATTTATTTTAATTATTTTTGAATTTTTTATTTTTGAAAAACAGTTATTTCTCAAAAATAAGTAAGTTGGTTATTCACACAATTCTTTATTTGCATTTTTTAAATTAATTTTTAATTTTTATTATTTTTTAAATTCTCTTGTCACTTAAATTTTCTATTATTATTGAGTTTTCTATTATTCTTTTTAATTTTCTGATCTTAATTTTTTTTATTATTTTTGCACTGTATTATTTTTTATTTGTTTTAATTATTTTTGATTTTTTTGTTATTAATGAGTAATAAGTAATTCTCAAAAATAAGTTAGTCGGTCCCACAATTTTATTTTGAAATTTTCTGCTACTTTTAAATTCTCCATTGTCTTTTAATTTTCTGTTATTCTTGAATTCTGTCAGTTTTATTCAACGAGATTTTTTAATTTTATAAATTTGTCGATCGTCTTTTGTTTTATTTTAGGCCAAAAATTGCACAAATGTCAAATCTTAATTTTAGAAAGTTTTGTTTTTTTAACGATTTTTTTAATTTTTATAATTTTTTGTAATTTTTATATTTTTTGTCATTTTATAGAAAGTAGAAAGTATTTTTTATTTATTGAGAATTTTTTAATTTTATTTAATGAGATTTTTTTTAATTTTATTTAATGAGATTTTTTTTATTTTTATTTTATTCTATTTTTATTCAATGAGATTTTTTTTATATTTATTTTTTTTTAATTTTATAAATAAATTTGTCGATCGTCTTTTGTTTTATTTTACGCCAAAAATTGCACAAATGTCAAATCTTAATTTTAAAAAGTTTAGTTTGAGATTTTTTTAATTTTTATAATTTTTTGTAATTTTTATATCTTTTTGTGATTTTATAGAAAGTAGAAAGTAATGTTTATTGATTGAGAATTTTTTAATTTTTATTTTCTTGTAATTTTATTTAGAGATTTTTTTTATTTTTGTTATTTTTTTCTATTTTTATTCAATGAGATTTTTTTATATTTATTTTTTTTTATTTTATAAATTTGTCGATCGTCTTTTGTTTTATTTTACGTCAAAAATCGCACAAATATCAAATCTTGATTTTAGGAAGCTTTGTTTATTCAATTAAAAAATTTTAATATTTATAATTTTTTCTAATTTTTATAATTTTTTGTAATTTTTATATTTTTTGTCATTTTATAGAAAGTAGAAAGTATTGTTTATTTATTGAGAATTTTTTAATTTTATTTAATGAGATTTTTTTTTATTTTTATTTTTTCTATTTTTATTCAATGAGATTTTTTTTATATTTATTTTTTGGAACCAAGTAAAAAAATCGATTGTTTGAAGCCAACTAAAAAAAGATCGACTGGTTGAAGCCAACTTAAAAAATCGACTGGTCGAAACCCACCGAAAATCGACGAGTTGGAACCAACTCAAAAGTCGATTAGTTGGAGCCAACTAAAAGAAAATCGATTAAAGTAAAAAAAGTAAAAAAAGTAAAAAAAGTAAAAAGTAAAAAAATCGATTACTTGAAGTCAACTAAAAAATCGACACTAGTTTAAGCCAACTAAAAAAGATCGACTGGTTGAAGCTCACTAAAATATCGACTAGTTGAAACAACTAAAAAAGTCGATTAGTTAAAATCAACTACAAATCGATTAGTTGTGATCAACTAAAAAAATCGATTACTTGAAGCTTTTTAAAAAATTGACTAGTTTAAGCCAACTAAAAAAGCTCGACTGGTTGAAGCCAACTTAGAAAAATCGACTTGTTGAAACCCACTAAAAAATCGACGAGTTGAAACAAACTTCAAAATCGATTAGTTGGACCCAACCAAAGAATTCACGGACTACGGACTGGCGTTTCTCGTTATGTGCCCTTTTTTTAGAGAGCGTCAGCGTTGATTCAATTTTGACATTTGCAAAAGCGGGATTTAAAATATTGTGTGAGGTGTGTATTGAGTTATGGACTTTCGGGAGCCACGTAACTAAATCGATTAGTTGGAACCAAGTAAAAAAATCGATTACTTGAAGCCAACTAAAAAAGGTCGGCTGGTTGAAGCCAACCTAAAAAAATCGACTTGTTCAAACCAATTCAAAAATCGACCGGTCGAAATCAACTAAAAAGTCGATTCGTTGGAATTAACTGGAAAAGCGATTAGTTGGAAACAAGTAAAAAAATCGATTACTTGAAGCCAACTAAAAAAGGTCGACTGGTTGAAGCCAACCTAAAAAAATCGACTTGTTCAAACCAATTCAAAAATCGACCGGTCGAAATCAACTAATAAGTCGATTCATTGGAATTAACTGAAAAAGCGATTAGTTGGAACCAAGTAAAAAAATCGATTACTTGAAGCCAACTGAAAAAGACCGACTGGTTTAACCCAACTAAAAAAGATTGACCGATTGAAGCCAACTTAAGAAAATCGACTGGTTGAAGCGTACTAAAAATCGAAGAGTTGAGACCAACTAAAGAAATCGATTAATTAGAATCAACTAATAATCGATTAGTTAGAACCAAGTAAAAAGATCGACTTTTTGAAACGCACAAAAAATCGACGCGTTGAAACCAATTTAAAAGTCGATTAGTTGGAACCAACTAAAAATTGATTAGTCGGAACCAAGCAAAAAAATCGATCAACTTAAAAAAATCGATGCGTCGAATCCAATTAAAAAAGTCGATTAGTTAGAATCAATTACGAATCTTAGTTGTAACGAAGTAAAAGAATCGATTATTTGAAGCTAACAAAAAATCGACTTGTTTAAGTCAACTAAAAAAGATTGACTGATTGAAGCCAACTTAGAAAAATCGACTTGTTGAAACCAACTTAAAATTCGATTAGTTGGCACTAACTAAAAAATTCACGGACTACGGACTGGCGTTTTCTGTTATCTGTCCTTTTTTCAGAGTGCGTCGGCGTTCATTTAATTTTGACATTTGCAAAAACGGGATTTAAAATTTTGTGTGAGTGTATGTATTGAGTTATGGATTTTGGTAAGCCAGGTAACTAAAGTCGACTAGTTTAAGCGAACTTAAAAAGATCGACCGATTGAAACCAACTAAAAAAATCGACCTGTTGAAACCCACTAAAAATCAACTAAAAGAGTCCATTAGTCGGAAAGAACTAAAAAGTCGATTAGTTGGAACCAAGTAAAAATCGATTACTTGAAGCCAATTAAAAAATTGACTAGTTTAAGCCGACCGATTGGTTGAACCCAAGTTAAAAAATCGACTGGTTGAAATCAACTGAAAAGTCCATTAGTTGGAACCAATCAAAAACGATTAGTTGGAGCCAAGTAAAAAATCGATTGCTTGAAGCCAACTAAAAAATCGACTAGTTTAAGCCAACTTAAAAAAATCGACTTGTGGAAAATGAAAATAATTGAATGCTATAGTTTTTATGTGAATTCGTTTCTTTATATTGAAACTACAAGACCTTACGAAGAAAAGCAAACGTTTTCAACGTCTATTGCATTCCGTAATAAAAATAAAAGTAAGTGTCGTGTGCTACAGTTCTTTCAAATGCTACGACAATTCTATTACAGAATGTATATTGTGATGCTGAAATTGAACACTATAGATTTTGCAAACGGTCCTAAAATAATTTTCCTATTAGATCTTTAAGGGTTTACAAACGTAACAATTTTGGCAAGGCTGAATTTACTACTTATGTACACAGCCTACCAAAAGTTTTAAGCCGTGGTCTTAAGAAGTACTTAAACAAGGTTGCGAATTGTTTCGTTGCGAATCCGACGAATTCATTATTTGGAAAAGAGCGTACTTATTAAGTATGTACAATAACGAGCTGGCAAAAAATCGCTCGACATAGTAATTATTATAGCGTGATAAAAACTACTCTCCGCCATAATGGAGTAACACCTGTGTTTCTGCGAGCATTTAATATCCCGATGATTGAGAGCCGCTTTATCTATCAAGCGAAGAAGAAGAGGAGGAGGAAGAGGGAAAAAAACGCTCCCGTCTTTGTCCGTTAGATAATTACTCTATCGCATCTCTTTGGAAAGAAGCCGACGCTTCTGCGAGCTCTCTCTCTACACGTACTACGTTGTACATAGTTTGCGAACGTTCGACCTACCGAAGCCCGAGCCAGGCTGTCTACGAGCGATTGTAGTAGTAAAACTTAGTTTATTTTCACTCTTAAATGCGTTCCGATTTAATTTTGTTGCGCGGCCGGCGGCAGAGAGAGACGGACTAAGCCGGTGGCAGCGAGTGCGCGGATGCCAGCTCGACAATTAACCGCGTTCGTTTGGTCGGCTTTAATGAGATATAATCACCTCACATCAATGGCCAATGGTGGAAATTGATTGCAACACGGCGCGGCCTGAAATTAAACGGGTTTTTTCTCTCTTTTCTTCGAACGTGCAAAAAGGATTTGTTTGTTTTTGCCCGCACGTTTCCAATTTGATTTGATTATGATAACGAGAGGGCAACGCTGAATCATCGCCTGCCCCGTTGAATAACAACAATAATAAGTTCAAATTACTGCCAAATATCAAAAAAAATCTACAATCAAATCGTTGACCAGGCGCAGTGATCAGTGATCGAGTTTATTACGTCGAGTCCGGGAAGCTGGTTTTATACTAGCCCAATAAGACCTTGCGCTAATAAGAACAATTTGCATTTCGGCGATAGATTTTAAACGTCCAAAATTCATGTACTATCAGGGCCTTAAAATTTCGCACGATTTTTTATCAAGTAGCCAGGCTCTTTCCTCAATTCTGACACTAAAGACATTTAACCAAAAGGCAGATTATTTGGCTATATTTTAAGAACAGCAAGATAGTAACGCATCGAGGGAAGGACTTAAAGCAGTTTCACCGGCCTAAGCAGACCTCGAGTCTTCTCACCAGGGCTAAAGCCAATTCACCGGCCTAAGAGGACCTCGCGGCTTGCGGGCACAGCAACCACGGAATTCTAAGGTCGGAACAAAGCAAACTATTTCTTTTTCTCGTTTTACTAAGAACACGTTTTCTTTGTTTTTGAATGTGGTAATATTTAAATTATCACATCGTCTTTTTCGTTGAGTTATTGTTCACGTATTTTTCATTTAATGAACTAATAGTCGCGAAATTGTTGAATTCGTTACTGAATTATTTAATATTCACGTGTTTAATGTTACGCTCAACGAAACGAAATTCACGGATTTTGACTGTAAACGCTAGCGAAGAGGCCTAGTCGTAGAGAAATTCTTTGTTAAAAAAAATCGTCGAAACAATTTCTGGCGAGGAAAAGAAAAACAATTCAAAGACAATTGAACGGCGATAATAAATTAGGTCAGAAACAATCGAATAAAGTCAGGCCTGTTTCTGTTAAACGTTCAATGCCTAACTGTAGATAAGGTTATTGGAATATTGGATATTGGAAGCAGATTTAGGCCCGATTTTATAAACTGAGTATGACACTATCCTTGGAATAATGTGACGTAGATATGGAAGAATGTTGAAAGGTATTCGGCGAATAGAGCTTATTCTACGGTTGTAAAACTGGGCCTTAACTGATTACCAAAGTACAAAATTTATTATGTCTGACAGAAACATGGAAACGAAACAATGCCATGTCTCCGTATAATTTTAACGGTTTCAATCTGAGTGGTGGTTATGGTTATACAGGGTGTCCCATAAATAAGGGGCCGTACGGTAGCAATGGGTAGGTACAATAACTTTTTCTCTTCTAATAAAATTACGAAAACAGCATCGTTTGGGAGATATGCTAAAGTATAATACTGAATACGAATTTGCCTTCCCTGACCTGCGCAACGGAGGGCATTTCGAACACTTGCTAAATACATCACGGTAACTAATGACATAACAATCGCAGTCCAAAGCCCTTAGCAATATGTGTCATTGTGTTGAGCAGCGAGCAGGTCAGTTATATTATCGTTTTACAATCGAATTATCTTCGCTTTGAATCACATCCGCTTACCTATGACGTATAGAGTTTATAAACAAAACAGGACCGTATTCCGATCGTAATTTCTTCGAAAAATTTCCCAAAAAAATTATCGAAGCAGACCACTTTCATTTACATTCGCGGACTCTATATGCACCATTGTGTTAGCCCTCGCATTATGGCCCCTTATTTACGGGACACCCTGTATATGTGAATAATAAAATAAGTGTTGTAAATATTGATTTATCCAAATTTTGTCTTTGTGATGTTTCCAACTGTATAATAATATAATTGTAGCCAGTGTTGCCAGGTTGCAGGGAAGATCCCGTTTCGCAGGGAAACATCGAACGAAAAGGGAAGCAGGGAGTATCTTTAGAATTCACTCAATTGAAACAATCGAAACATCACAGCAACGATTTTAAAGTTGCAGCTAAAATGCTACAGCCCTGAATGTGGAGATGAACCGATCCAATCACGCTTTCATTCCTCGTTCTCGGTTGGTTATGGATTGTGGACGTTATGGTTTATTGGTTACTAGTTTCTCGGACAACATGCTTGCAAATGTGCGACCTTGTGAGCATAGCTTTGGAGTGAAATACATGTATGCCCTCTGAGCATACAATTTAAACTCGACAGTGATCTGGCCTACTCGGGTAACAGCCTTTAGCTCCACTATCATCGATCATGTTTATACAAATCTACTAATCACACTAAAATTATAAAAATAATAAAGTTTGGTATTCTTCAAACCATTTCCGCTTAAACCGGAAGTGGTACATACTGTTTCATGCTGTCAAATAAGCTATTGGTAGGCCTATATTATTTACACCAAATGTAATTTTCCTAAAAACAGAAATAAAAAAAGTTATAAGGTAAATGTTAAAACATATGCCTTAAGTCACCATAAAACGTAACGAAATTACGGTTCCCAATCGTGGTTCGCTTTCCATAATCTATTTATTATTTAAATAATCATTTAACGGAAGTTGACTAGATGACATGTTTCGGAAAGATTTTCCATTTTCAGTTTCACCGGCCTAAGCAGACCTCGAGTCTCACCAGGGCTAAAGCCAATTCACCGGCCTAAGAGGACCTCGCGGCTTGCGGGCACAGCAACCACGGAATTCTAAGGTCGGAACAAAGCAAACTATTTCTTTTTCTCGTTTTACTAAGAACACGTTTTCTTTGTTTTTGAATGTGGTAATATTTAAATTATCATCGTCTTTTTCGTTGAGTTATTGTTCACGTATTTTTCGTTTAATGAACTGTGCTGTCAAATAAGCTATTGGTAGGCCTATATTATTTACACCAAATGTAATTTTCCTAAAAACAGAAATAAAAAAAGTTATAAGGTAAATGTTAAAACATATGCCTTAAGTCACCATAAAACGTAACGAAATTAGGGTTCCCAATCGTGGTTCGCTTTCCATAATCTATTTATTCTTTAAATAATCATTTAACGAAAGTTGACTAGATGACATGTTTCGGAAAGATTTTCCATTTTCAAATCTACAAAATAAACAATTTTATGAAATTGAAGCTAAAAGAATTATTATGAAAAAGTTATACAAACCTAATTAAACAAACCCGCAAGCACATTTCTAAACTACTGTCAGGTGAGAACAAAGTGACAACTTAAAATTAATACAAAATTGCCAACTTAAAAATAAGTGACCAAAACAATTGAGCCTTAAGATGGAAATCGATTAGAAACTCAATTTGTGCACAATTATCAAAATTACGGGGGTGAAAGGCTGATGGCCAAGTTACGTAGTACCAATCCAGTTAAATCCATAAAATTCAATAAACAAAGAAAGGCAAAGTGAAAGGCTGAGGGCCATTGTTGATTAACAAAAATCACAAAAGTTCAAAGGCCTAGTAATATACAATTAAAATGAATAAAGAGATAAATAGACAGGCAGAGGACAATACACTAAGAACACGACAAAAATTTAGACAACAGATGAAACTTATTATCTAAATGATTTAATTTAATTTATAGGAGAATAGAATGACATTATTTGAATTTGTTCCCATTATAGATTCAAACAAATTCAAATGGGAAAAGTGAATTTGATCATTCAACGGAGTGAAGTTTTTATCTTTCTCGTGGAGAAAGATTTTAAGAATATTCAGCTTTAGGCTTTTAGGAAGCTGGTGCATTAATTTAACAGTAAGGTTATTGAAATTATTATGACCAGATTCAATACTGTGTAAAGCAAAATTAGAATTCGTTTTTCCCAATCTTGCTGAAGCTAAATGTCCACCCAAACGGGTAGACAAGCATCTACCAGTTTGGCCAATATATACAGAATTACAATAGCCACATTTGAGGTAATAGACACCACTCTTTTTCATGAAGTCAACTTTATCTTTAGTATCATTAAGTTGAGAAATAATGTTGTTGTTATTAGAGATTCTAACTCCTAAACTATTAAGGATTTTTTTAATCTGTCCGAGACAGCACCTAAGTAAGGAATTGAAGCAAAAGTAATATTAGAAGTGGCTATAGTGGTGTTAAGAATAATTTTTTTAAATTACTATTTAATAACTATAGGAAAACCATTACTTTTCATATGAATAAAGAAGAAAACTTTATAAATCTTATGCTTATGTTTTATATATTTGTAGTTTTCCCCTTGTTCACAGATGTCTCCATTTTCTAATGAAACACCTTGCTGCGAAGTCGAATCACGTCAGTGCGCACCCATCGAACGGTTACATTCTTTATTTTTTTTACTATCTTTTGAACATACACGCTCAACTGGCTTCACGGTCGTTATTTAGATGGACGACTAGTAAACGACGGGTCTCGAGTTCGAAGCTCAGTAAAAATTATTAAAAAATAAAAAAAAATGATTCCTGCGCCTTGCACATAGCCAACTTCTGCGACTTCGACGGGGGCCTTACGAAACGCCTAGCAAAGTGACGGTAGGCAATCACACATGCAAGTTTGATACATCAACGTAAAATCTTCATAAAGGATTGGCTTCGAACGGCCATACTCCTGCATTATAATTTTTCATGAAAGCAATAAACCATTTCAAAGAATCCGGGGGAAAAATAAATTCAAATAAAAAATATCCTGGAGTGCTGAAACACGTCTTGCATCGGGGCGCCAAAGCTTCTAGAGTCGGGCACTGTCTGCAACCTTTTACAGTTAAGGAAATCGAAAATATTTTGAAGCATAAATAATAATAATAATAATAAATACATTTATTGATCTACTCAACATAACAACATTTTCTTATGCAATGATATTGTAATAATAGTGAAGAGCAGTAGATCAAAAGGTTCAGATTCAGGTTGAAGACTAGTCAACAAACAGTTCTACCATCTGAACCAAATAGTCTTCAGGCCCTGACGATATTCCTATTGTTTTTATAAAAAAAAGGCAGAACCTCTCACTTATTTAGTAAATTTGTCATTTCAGACCGGCACTTTTCCCGTTCCATTAAAAATTGGTAAAGTAGTCCCTGTTTTTAAAAAAGTAGATCAAAGTTACCATCACCTCAGGCTTTGCCAAAATTTTTGAATACCGTTATTTAGACAGATTACTCAAATTTCTGAACAATACTAACGTTCTCAGTAGTAACCAGCACGGTTTCCTTCTCGGTAGGTCTACTACTACAGCCATGCATTCTTTATATGATAATGTTGTCAAATACCTTGATGCAGGAGAGTGTCCTGTTAGGATACTGTGCGATCTTAGCAGGGCATTCGACTGTGTCAATCTTGAACTTTTTATTGGGTAAATTATCCTGCTATACGGCATTAGAGGAGTTGCCTTAAGGGGACAATTCATTTCAAAATTGCGGGAAATGCTTCCCATGTAAATAATAATAGGAGGAAAGAACTTGGACATTTTTTCAAAATTTTGGCACTAGTTTGACTTGAAAATGGATGTGAAACGTTCCACAAAGTATAAGCTACGACGTGATCTATTTTTAAACTGAAATGGAAGTGGAAATTACTTTAAAATAAATTAACAAAACAGTCGATGTCATACACATTAACAGAAAATATTATTTTAAGAAATAATTACAGCAATTAAGGAGAAATGAAATAGATGACGTTGTAGGTAGACACATAAACTATAAGTAGTAACAATCATTTTAGACTTCAGTCAGTAGTTTTCAAGAAAATGAAGAATTTATAGAAAATATTAAAAATTTAAATTAAAACCAACTGCAATGTTTTGCTGGTAAGGCAGAGCCAAATGAAAATTCAAAATTGGCACATAGTTCATAAACTATTCACTCAATTTAAATAAACAAAGCAGTTTTGCAAAGCTAATGATTTAAATAAAAGTAGACTGCGCGACATTTTGAATACTTAAGTAATTGAATTTTCTTTTTTAAATAAAATGTTAGTCATTTTCAAGAAATACAATTTCAAGTGTGTTCAGGTATTTCGTAAACAACATAACATCATTATAAATCACTACGAAGAAAGGAGATTTATTTTCATTTTCACTTTTGAGAAAAACCATCGTAAAAACCACGTTACATTCAAAGCTAAAATAGCAAATACGTATCTCGTAAACGGTTCACTTTAGCGCTATTGAATAGGTATACTTAGTTGGTTTCAAAAGCTAGAATGATACGGTACATAGCGCCCTCTAGCAGCTACATCAAATCATTAAGGCCTTATCATTATTTCTCGTCCCAAGAAACCCACATATGTAAATTTTTAAGGCAATATGTTCAAAACTTTAAGAATTATTGAAGAAAATTGAAATTAAAATTTTTACATTATTTTGAATCCTCCTGGGAATGACATATATGCAACTCTCAAGAAAAGATTAGTAGATTGTTTCGCAGACTCTGAGGAGAAGAATTATTAACAGAGTTAGATCTTGAGGATAAAAAAAACAAGCCATTTATTGCGTGAAATAAGGTATTGTCAGCTAAGCAAATCAACGACGAGATACTAAAGTCTTTATGGTACCCAAGCAGTAGAACATCAGGCAATACCCTAAAGGGAATAAAAAGAATGACAATAGAAAAGTAACTTTATCGCAAGAGGCAATAACATCATTCAATAAAATTAAATTAGATTTAGCAAATGCAGCACTTCTAGCACATTCGATTCCAGATGCCCCTTTAGCACTTCTAGTAGATGCATCAAACATATAGCTGTCGATGGGGTAGTACAGCAGATGGAACCTAGAGGTTGGAGGCTATTAGCATATTTTTCCAAAAAACTATGTGAACGAGAAAGAAACTATAATGCATATGACAAAGAACTTCTAACTACAACTAGCCAAATCACAAGCTCAAGATAATTAATTAAAAATCTTCCTCAAAAGAAATGATGTAACTAAGTTAACAACTTTCTCCATTGTATTGTCATCAAGTTAATGGAAGAATTCGACCGTTTCTTACAAACGAATTTCGTAAGTTAGTTTTCAATTCTTTACATGGTTTGGCTCATCCTGGAATCAAAGCGTCAACCAAGTTGTTGCAAGAAAGGCCAGATATGAAAAAGGATGGTAAAAAATGGGCACAAGAATGCATCGCATGCCAAAAATCTAAAATAAATCGTCACACAATTAGCCCATTAGTAAACTTTACAGTACCAGATAGTAGATTGACGTTATTGGTCCACTGCCTTCCTCCCAGGGATTTAAATATTGCCTTACCTACATCGACAGATTTTCAAGACGGCCGGAAGCATGGCCAATCACTGGCATAACGGCAGAAACCGTTGCAAAAGAATTTTATAAAGGTTGGGTAGCAAGGATTCGGCGTGCCTGATATAATAACTACCAACCAGGGAACTCAATTTGAAACTTGTCTTTTCAGCAATGTCTAATTTTCTAGGAATGAAACGATCAAGAACAACTAGTTATCGTCCTCAATGCAATGGGCTGATAGAAAGATGGCACAGAACTCTTAAGTCGTCGAAAATTCAAATCGATGGGTGGATATCCTTCCTTAGGTCTAAGAGCTGCATTTTCGGAGACCAGAGTGCAAGCGCAGCCGAAATAGTACACGGAAATATTTTACGATTACCTGGAGCAATTCCTAATGAACAAATTACCAGATATGGTCGAAAAGTGCATTTTCCTGTAAGGTAATTAAGTGCCGTATGTACTGCTTTGAAAATATTTTGTTTAAAAAAATGTAATTTATTTTAGTTAGTTACGATTGATATTTTTGTCATAACGAATGTTAAAAATAATAAATTTAATTAATTACTTATTAATTAATCGATATTGCACATAATATCAAAGTAATGTTTTTATCATTGAGGCAGGCAATTAATGAAACAACCGCGTAAGTTTGGTTGCCTAACATATCAGGCGATCAAATGAATACACACGCTCCTAAACAATCCGTCGCCAAATCTAACTAAATTCAACAATTCTATTAAATTAACTTTTAATTTCTTGGTAAATTAATTAAAATAATCACAAGTACTTGTAGTTAAAAAAGCGAAACTGCAACATGTTTGAAACAAGTTTCCGTAGTGTAGTGGTTATCACGTGTGCTTCACACGCACAAGGTCCCCGGTTCGATCCCGGGCGGAAACACGTTTAGTTTAGTTTTTTTTTTGTTTTTAATTCAAATTTTGAATACGGCCATCCGCAAAAAAAATAAAATACGAGAAAAAAAGAGACTCACCATTTCGAAGAGCTTCGTCGACCTTCGTCAATAATAAACAAACACACGCAACTCCGGCCCGACAAGAACCAGCGCCATTCGCGGAAAGACGACGGCTTTATAACGACGAGCACCCCCGGCACGCGGTGGCCTCCTTGGTGCCCTCGGGGGTGGTTTTCGGTCCTTTCATCTTTATTAGCACCGCCGCCGTCGCGCCCGTCCATCTTTCGTTTGGGCAGCAGCTGCGTCACTGGCGAAAATAAAAGAAAATCACAGGCTACTTTGACGGTGGTTTTGCGAGACGTGCAATTTATGTGTTTGCCGGTCGGGGGTAGGTCTAATTGAGGTATATACGCGTGGTTGTTAGTTGGGGTTGGGAGTCGGGGGGTGGGCCTTGAATTAGTTTCTATTTACATATTTAGATCTAATAAGATGAGAGACGTGATTAAAGGAATCGCATTCAAAATGTCAAAAGTCCGTGTCCGACTCACGCGTAAACAATTTATAAAAATAGAAATGTGGGTTTTCACTTAAAATTATTCTTTTAAAGTAAAAAGAAAAATGACCGCGAAGTAAATTTAATAAATCGTTTTGAATTTCCCTCCATACTTTTTTTTATCAAGGGACGCGTTCAGAAACTATCCGGCGCGGCGGATTCTTTCTTAGGTTGCGTTCAGAAACGCCGGGTTGTGTTCAGTAACTATACTTTTGGGCACAGATTAATATCGCAGAGATACGAAACTCGCCGACTCGATTTTCAAAACAAGCGGCCATTTCTTGGAAATATTGTATACTGGGTGTTTCGTAATTGCACGGCTTATCTTAAAAAAAAAGTTAAAAATTTCATTCTACTTAGCATATTCAGGCCAAGTTTTACAATCGTGGAATAAGCTCGTCGAATAATAACTATTCGCGAAATATCCTTCAACATTTTTCCATATCTACGTCACATTGTTTCAAGAATAGCATTTATACTCAGTTTATACGACGATTGTAAAATCGGGCCTTAATGACAGACGTTTAACTAACAAAAGAACGATATGCAATTATTTTCCACGGCTACTTGATGTAACATGTGTTTATCTTATTTATCTTCAACCTTAAATAATCCTAAAATAGTGCCGTGCAATTACGAAACACGCTGTTTAAATAAAACGCTTCTTTTCTTTGTCTTTCTTCGTCCTTTTTCGTCTCTTTGTCTTTTTTCCTGTTCTTTTTTTCGTCTTCTTTTCTTCATCTTTCTCTCTTCGTCTGTCTCTCTTCGTTTCTCTTACAAAATGGCCGAAGGTTAAAAAAAATTGGATCCCATAACATCGAAGATGGCGACGTTGTTTAGAGAGTTTCCATAACAACAAGTATTATCGAGGGACGCGTTCAGAAACTATATGGCGAGTTTGCTATTAGGTTACGTTCAGAAACGCGGCGATTATTCCCGAGGTGCGTTCAGGAACTATACCTTTATGCACACCTTGAATATGTAATCGCATCTTTCTCGCTCGGAAGCCCTCAACATGTTTTAGACGCGTTCTTCTCTTCGTCTTTATTCGTGTCTTCGTCTTTATTTCTTCATCTTTCTCTCTTCGTTTCTCTTACAAAATGGCCGAAGGTTAAAAAAATTGGATCCCATAGCATCGAAGGTGGCGACATTGTTTAGAGAGTTTCCATAACAACAAGTATTATCGAGGGACGCGTTCGTTGCTCCTAGGTTGCGTTCAGAAACGCCGGGATTATTCCCGGGCTGCGTTCAGAAACTACACCTTTGTATACACATCTCTTTCAAAAAGACATGTGTCATTTTGATAACAGGAGCACTTTTCGAGGGACACGTTCAGAAACTATGCGGCGAGTTTGCTCCCAGGACACGTTCAATATCGCCGAATTTACGCAAACAATGATTCGCCGTCTTTCCTTTATTAATTACATAAAATATTTAATAATAAATAATAATAAAATTCTACTCGAGGACTTGAGGGTCTTTTTTTTTGTTAAAAACTGAAACAAAAGACGATCGACCGTTTAACGATTACAAGAAAAACAAACGAAAGATATATCTTTTTGCGTTGTAAAATAAATTTAAAGCAAACAAACAAAAGACGAATTTCGACTTTCTCCTGGTAAAAAAAAAATTACAAGCATAATCGGTTTTTTTTTTTTTCTAAAGATGTAAAAATTAAAAAAGAAACAAAATACGATCGACGGCAGAAAAAAAAAACTTTCTAATATTGTTTTTTTTTTCAAAGAAAAGGATTTCGATCGCCATTCACTTTTTTCTCGTTTTCTTCGCCTTTTCTTCTTCTTCTTCTTCTTCAGTAATACATATTCACAAAACAGATTTATTGAAAATAGATCATCGAAAACTGTACCGTACAATAAATTTGTACATTAGTTAGTAACGCATTTTACAAAATGGCCGAAAGTGGCGAAAGTTAAAAAAAATCGGATTCCATAACATCAATGGTGGCGACATTATTTTTAGAAAGTTTCCATGGCAACGAGGAACGCGTTCAGAAACTATATGGCGAGTTTGCTCCTAGGTTGCGTTCAGAAACGCCGGGATTATTCCCGGGGTGCGTTCGGAAACCATATCTTTCAGCACTGCCAACTCAAACAGTGACTCTTGACTACTTTGTAAATCGCGCTGTGTGGCATCACTGTTTCTATCTGACAGTTATTTAATTCATGACAAGTTAAGGAATGCTACGACATTGTCTTCTTAACTACCAGCTTCGCTCGAAAATAATAATAATAATACAGTAGCGGATAATAAACGCTGAATTCGGTAATTCCTCGATCGGCGCTTACTATTAATTCTTTGCGAACTTTTGTCACGCCTTTACTAATATCAACACACCTGAGCTCTCAGTCTACTTTTCACTTTGTGCTCAGTGTTGCCAATCCTGACGATTTATCGTTTGGTTATTTTTTTTACAACAATCAAAATGGGCGAATTATTTCTTCGACTATGAGAGTGTCAATTCCGCGAATAAAATTAATGTTTTTATTTAATCTATCTTATTTGCCGGTTGAAGAACGTGACAAGTGACTGAAATTCATAAAAATGACGTTTGACGTTTGACAGACATATTTTACTGTTTAGTTTCATACAGTTTATTGTTTATGCCTTTGTGTAAGACATTTGTATAATTTAACAGTAGGTAATCCAGTAATCACTATGGGAAAGTACGGAAAATATTTTAGAAAATATGTTAAACGTTACATGTTGCTATGACCAGATGGCGCAACCTATCGACCAATAAAGGAAAAAATTGTGTAGTTCCAAAACATCTGAGAGAAATATTTAAAAGAGGCGTCAGGTGATTGCTCAAATGTTTATGTAACGGAAATCCGGGCACGTCACTTGCACAATGTAAACCTTACTATTGACATTTACAATTACATTTACATATGCAAAGTGTCAACAGTGTTCCTGACGTTTAATATAAATTATACTGTTGATAATTCTATTTTCATTTCTTGTTTATTTCGTCCTTAAACGACGCCCGAGGCCCGGGAAGTAAATTAAAATTTCCCATTGTAAACTTGACCGCGCAGTTACTTTGCGAGAATACAGGTCGCAGGGTTGCCAATGTGCGGGCAATTACCTGAATTACGGGTAATTTAGGCAACCTTGCGGGTAAAAAAAATACGTGGGTAAAACTGGGTATTTTCAAGAAAGAAAAAAAAACAGATAAATTTTTAAATTTTTTGATTGACGACTTGTTAGTGATGTTTCAGCTTTACTATTGGCAACAAAGAAATCACTAAAGCCGGAAGCCAACGAAAACTAAAGTAGGTACTGAGAGCGAAATCCACATTGTCGATCAGTGCTGCCAACTCTATCGATAATTCGGTAGATCTACCGATTTTGAACTCAACTTTTTTTAAAATTCTAATTTTTGCAATTTTATCAATTTTCTTTATTTCTAAATCGCCTTTTGTTTTATTTTACGTCAAAAATTGCACAAATGTCAAATCTTAATTTTAGAAAGTTTTGTTTATTTAATAAATTTTTTAAAATTTTTTTGAATTTTTATGATTTTTTGTAATTTTTATAATTTTTTGTAATTTTATAGAAAGTAGAAAGTGTTGTTTATTTAATGAGAATTTTTTAATTTTTATTTTTTTTGTAATTTTATTTAATGAGATTTCTTTTATTTTTTTCTAATTTTATTCAATGAGATTTTTTTTTTTATTTTTTTTATTTTATAATATATAATAATAATAATAATTTTATCAATTTTCTTTATTTCTCGATCCGTCTTTTGTTTTATTTTACGTCAAAAATTGCACAAATGTCAAATCTTAATTTTAGAAAGTTTTGTTTATTTACTAAGAGTTTTTTAATTTTACAAATTTTCTTTATTTCTCGTTCGTCTTTTGTTTTATTTAAAAGAATTGCACAATAACTGTCAAATGTCTTAATTTTAGAAATTCGGACCCAGTTTTGTTTATTTCATAAGAATTTTTTTTAATTTCCTTTTTAAAATGATTTTCAAAAATAAAAATCGCCTGAATAAAATCAGTGATTTGAAACATGATTTTAAATCAAGTGATTTAAATTAATTCAGAGACATCTATCGGAATTTTTCACAACTATCTTCCGAAATGCTTCGCTTGGTCGGTTGGCAGCAATAATATTCCGTATTTAAAATAAAATAAAAATAAATAAATAAAATAAACTTTAAATAAAATTTCATTCATTCATTCATTTCAATTGCATTACTCAATCTGACTCAATGTGGGCAAGAGCGGGTTTTTTTTAATTTGAAAAGGGTAATCGGCTTAGGCTTAGAGTAGATTGGCAACACTGTACAGGTGGCGCTGCTACTACCTGTCAGTCAACATAACCTCAATTCATTCCCGACATAAATACAGAAGTTTCGTACTTAGCAAATGGCCCCCAAAAAAAAGGTTCGCACCTCTCAGATTTCCGCCAGTCAACAAAATGACTCGCAATCACATTTTAGAGAGGCGACGGCCTCGAGCCCCCTCCGATCCTACCGGACCTCAAACAGGAATTCCGAGACTACCTGATCTGCATCGAACGACTGCCCATACACGAGTACGAAAGAAGCCAGGAGATCTGGCCCCGAAGGCCCGACGTGTCCTCCCTGTTCCGCAGCGAAGGCTCGCCCCTCGCGTCCACCCTAAAGGCTCGTTTACTAACAACGACATAAGTCACTTGTATCACATTCACACTCGCATGTTCGACAGGTCCAAAGAGACCCGAACACCGGGGAGATAATCGAATTCGTCGAAGTGCCAATCCAAGGAGCGGGGGCCACCGCTCGCAATTCCATGTCGCTAAGCAGGGCCCCGGTTCCGCCGAGCGAAGCGACCCGAGGCAGCGCGTTGTACTACCCGTTTTGGCCCGGCGGATTCCCCGACCCCGTCTTAGAGCTGGCAGTCGACGAAACCGAGCTGTCGCAAGGTCAATTAATTTAATTTAATTAAACCGGGCAGGTGATTAACGTTGAAGGCCCCCCCAGCAGGGTTGCTGACGGTCCCCCCGAGTTTCAAGCAGGGCTTGAACTTCGAGCCCGACGGAATCACAATCAAAACCGGCACGGATTCGACCGTCCCGTTCCCCCTGGATAACGCAAAGTCCATCAATATTTTAGACCTCATCAAGCAAGAGCAGCAGGATTTGTCAGGTGGTAACATGTAAGTGTTGACCCGTGCACAATCTTTGACCACCGCACTCGTAGATATTTGGCAGACGTCTCCCGCCAAAGGGGATGTGGGCGAGGGCGCTCCGAGCCGACCCGAAACTCACCCGGAAGAAGACGAGGTGATCCCGAAAGAAATCCCGATCCTGAGAATCTCCGAGCCTTCGCATGTGATAACCCGCGGGACCGAGTGGGCCGTCGTGCTGGATTCGACCCAGCCCGTGAGCGATTTCGCCCGACAGATCCCGGAGATGGCGCACGAGTTCAAGTTCGAGCTCGACACTTTCCAAAAGCAGGCGATCATCCAACTCGAGAAACACAACCACGTGTTCGTCGCGGCCCACACCTCAGCGGGCAAGACGGTGGTGGCCGAGTACGCGATAGCGCTGTCGCAGAGGCACATGACCCGCACCATCTACACCTCCCCGATCAAGGCGCTCTCGAACCAGAAGTACCGCGACTTCAAAATGACCTTCAAGGACGTCGGCTTGATCACCGGGGACTTTCAGATAAACCCGACGGCGTCTTGCTTGATCATGACCACCGAGATCCTGCGCTCGATGCTCTACTGCGGCAGTGACGTGACCAGGGACTTGGAGTACGTGATTTTCGACGAGGTGCATTACATTAACGATAAAGAAAGGGGGCACGTGTGGGAGCAGGTTTTGATTTTGCTTCCGGCTCACGTCTGCGTGATTTTGTTGAGCGCGACGGTGCCGAACACCATCGAGTTCGCCGACTGGCTGGGGCGGACTTATCAGAAGAAGGTGTACGTGGTTAGTACCAGTAAAAGGCCCGTCCCTTTGCAGCATTATTTGTACACGGGGACGGGTGGTAGCACCAAGGATAACCGATTTTTGGTTCTGAAGAGTGATCGTTGGATTCAAAAAGGGTGAGTGCACGTTAAACTAATATCAAGTGTTCAATTGAAAAGTTCATCAAAGCCATGGTTAAACAAAAGAGAAAAAAAAAAAAAACAAACACAAACTAAATAATTATTTCTGCAAAAAATGTAAATACTTTATTAGATAATTGCATTTGTTTCAGTTAGTTTGTGCACGGGTATTTTTTCTTAGTTCTCATTTATAGGTCATGCTCTTGCTGTAAAAATACTTTAAAATGACAACAGTCAACTGACAACAGCTGTCAACTGTCAGCTGCTCAGTTCGTCAGTTATCAGGTTCTCAGATAAAACCAGCAGCCAACTGCGCATTTAAAAATGATTATAATAGGCAGGAATTTGAATGTCAGAAATTAGTATTTTTATTCCAAAAATAAAATTGCTTTCATAAAACTTCCCCCCTAAATTTAGGGGGGAAATTCTTAAGTTGGCTTTATGAAATATCTTTATACATATTTCACATAACAACTTAAAAAGAACTGTAATGTGGTAATAAAGGTTTAGGTTTCGCTATTGCATCTTCATTAGGCTGCTTTCGTCAAAAAATTGTTAAAGTTGAAATAAACCGTCACTGGAAAGAAGAAGAGAAGGAATATCAACGACGGTTGATTTCAATTTTAACAATTTTTTGATGATATACGAGTAGCTGCCTGATGATGATGAAGATGTAATATCGAAATCGGCATTATTAAAATTTAAAACAAATTAGGAAGCACTTTTATTACCACGTTACAATTAAACATATACATAATTTTTAACAATCCCACAATTAATTTTCTTACTTAAAATTAATGATTGTTGCAAAAATTAAACAAACATAAATATTTAAGCTAAACCCAAAAAATACGTATTTAAAACAAATTAAAGCACATTTAAATTAAAAAATTTCTCATGAAATAAACAAAACTGGGTCGAAATTTCTAAAATTAAGACATTTGACAGTTATTGACAACGGCAATTTTTGACGCTAAATGAAAACAAAAGACCATCGAGAAATAAAGAAAATTTATAAAATGAAAAAATTCTTAGTGAATAAAGAAAACTTTCTAAAATTAAGATTTGATATTTGTGCAATTTTTGACGTAAAATAAAACAAAAGACGATCGACGAATTTATAAAATTAAAAAATAAATAAATATAAAAAAATCTCATTGAATAAAATTTTAAAACAATATTAAATAAAATTACAAAATAGTAAAAATTCAAAAATTCTCATTAAGTAAACAATACTTTCTATACTTTCTATAAAATTAGAAAAAATTATAAAAATTACAAAAAATTATAAAATTATAAAAATTTATTTTTTTTATTTTATTTTATTTATAAATAAAGAAAACTTTCTAAAATTAAGATTTGAAATTTGTGCAATTTTTGACGTAAAATAAAACAAAAGACGATCGACAAATTTGTAAAATTAAAAAATAAATAAATATAAAAAAAATCTCATAGAATAAAATTTTAAAACATTATTAAATAAAATTACAAAATAGTAAAAATTCAAAAATTCTCATTAAGTAAACAATACTTTCTATACTTTCTATAAAATTAGAAAAAATTATAAAATTATAAATTTTTTTTTTTTTTATTTTTTTTTATTTATTTTATTTATAAATAAAGAAAACTTTCTAAAATTAAGATTTGAAATTTGTGCAATTTTTGACGTAAAATAAAACAAAAGACGATCGACAAATTTATAAAATTTAAAAAAAATAAATATAAAAAAATCTCGTTGAATAAAATTAGAAAAAAATAAAAATTAAAAAATTCTCATTAAATAAACAATACTTTCTACTTTCTATGAAATTACAAAAAATGACAAAACTTTAAAAATTCTCATTAAATAAACAAAACTTTCTAAAATTAAGATTTGAACTTTTAGGCAATTTTTGGCGTGAAATAAAACGAAAGACGATCGACAAATTTAATAAAATTAAAAAAGTGTCATTGAATAAAATTAGAAAAAAAATACAAAAATAAAAAACTCATTAAATAAAATTACAAAAAATTATAAAATTCTCATTAAATATGTAAACAAAACTTTCTAAAATTAATATTTGATATTTGTGCAATGTTTGACGAAAATAAAACAAAAGACGATCGACAAATTTATAAAATTGAAAAAAAGTAGTAAATATTAAAAAAATCGCATTGAATAAAATTACAAAAATAAAGAAAGTCTCATTAATAAAATTACAAAAAAATAAAAGTTAAAAGAATTCTCATTAAATAAACAAAACTTTCTAAAATTAAGATTTGACAATTGGGCATTTTTTGATGAAAAACAAAACGAGAGACGATCGAGAAATCAACAAAATTTATAAAATTACAAAAAATAACGAAAATGAAAAAGAATTTTCATTAAATAAACGACACTTTCTAAAATTAAAATTTGAAATTTGTGTGATTTTTGATGTAAAATAAAACAAAAGACGATCTAGAAATAAAGAAAATTGATAAAAATGCAAAAAAAAATAAATAAAAAAAGTTGAGTTCAAAATCGGTAGATCTACGGAATTATGGGTAGAATTGGCAGCACTGATCGACATTGTGGATTTGGCTGTCAGTTACTTACTTTAGTTTTTGTCGGTTTCCGGCTTTAGTGATTTCATTGTTGCCAATAGTAAAGCTCAAACATCACTAACAAGTTGTCAATCAAATACATAAAAATTAATCTGTTTTTTTTTCCTTGAAAATACCCATTTTTACCCACGTATTTTTTTTACCCGCAAGGTTGCTTAAATTACCCGTAATTCGGGTAATTGCCCGCACATTGGCAACCCTGTAGTGAAATAAGGCCGATAAGACAGGCAACCAACTGCGCAATAATAATAACTTTCCTTTTCCCCCCTAAATATAACCCCAAAGAAATGTCCCACCTCAAAAACCTCTTTCATAAAAATGTATCTCTAAATTTTGGGGAGAAACTCCCTAAGTTGGCAACTCTGAAAGAAAATCTTTACCGAATGAAATGGTTTGGTTGCACAAATATTTTGACAACTAGCAGTGGGCAATTGTTTCTTTGATTAGAAATTCAGATTCAGCATGAAAATCAGAGAGTCTTCGCTAATTTAACAGAATTTCTATCTTTAAAAATAAAAAAGTTAGCAATCGTGAACGTTTCAAATTGAATATCCTGTATATAAACAAAAGTCAAACTCGCCGTGATTAAAATAAGCACTAGAAAACGCTTCTTTTTAGCATTTTTCGCGTAAAATTTTCATTAATACGTTAAGCCATAAACCGTAACCCGTCAATTCAAATTGAAAACTACGCAAGTCTAACGACTTCCAAAATATACCACGTCTGCGATTTTATAAGCGAATTTCAAATTTTTACATTAAATAATTGTCAATATTTATTTCTATTCTAAAAGAATTAAAAGAATCTACGGAACTCGCATGAAAATACGATGAAAATAAAAAAGTCGGTAAAGTAGGAAACTGTTACCTTCAAACTGCTCCGCAGCCATGCGCCTCGATTTTAACTTCATTTTCACCACAAACACAAATTCAGTTCACCACAAACACACCAGTTTTCATAGTTTTCAACAACAGAAAGCAATCCACCAACTCCAAATGCGGTAAAATTACAGGCAAACGAAGGAACTTTCGCGGCCGGCGATCTAACCTTGTTACGCTTAAAATAGGGAAACTCCTGCCCAAGCAAGTACCTAGGGATGCTTCCGTTAATCTCTCGAAGCTATCGCGATATTTGGGGTAAACACTTTGTCGTTAAAACTACGAATTAACGGAGAAATTACAGACGGTAACTCGCGCGAGTAAAAATGGCGCGACGCCGACGCACTGATCTCGCGCATGCGCGTTGCGCGTGTTTAAAACATTTTTGATTTTAATTTCAACGATTTATCGGCGTTACTTGACTCCATTCGACATTTTGTGTGATGGTGAGATTGTCAATGTAAACTCGTAGTCTATGGTAAACTCAAATGCACAAGAATAAATAATGTCGGTAATGTAGGAAACTCAAACCTTCAAATTGCTCCGGCGGCGGCGGCGGGCGGTATTTCAGCTTCATTTTCACCACCACACAAACACATTAAGTTCATCACGAACACATTAATTTCATCGAGTTCAACAACAGAAAATAGTTCTCCGACCCCCCTGAACGCGGTGAAATATTTCGGACGAAGACGCTTTGCGGCGGCCGGCGAACGCCTTGCGCCAATTGATCTTTTGCGCGCTTAGAATAAGAAAAAGGCCGGTGCAAATAAGTGGGGATGCTTCGAATTGTCTTCCGAACGTTTCGGGGATATTTGGGGGGGCCACTTCTTGTTGCTAAAGCGAGAAATCACTGAACGTCACTCGCGAAAGTAAAAATGGCGCGGCGGACTGACTTGCGCGTGCGCGTTGCAGCTGCAACTTTTGACGCGGGTTTAAACTAACTCCACACGTTATTTACACATTTAACTTAACCGAATTAGGCCCAGTTGTACAATTCGAGTTTAACTTTAAGCGAAGCTTAAACCCATAGATAGCAACGTCCATTACAACGATGTTATTGTGAAGGGCTTAAGCTTTTGGTTTAACGTTAAACTCGGGCCTTACCCGATTCAGTTACGAGTCGGCTTTCGAGACCGTGCCTCAAGATTCGAAGGCCCCCGGCAAATGGTTGCCCCAAGAGAAGACCATGTGGTACGCCCTCGTCAATCACCTGAAGCGCAACGAACTGCTGCCGGTCGTCGTCTTCACGTTCTCGCGCGCCAAGTGCGACAAGAACGCAGACTTCCTGCAACTGGACCTGACCACGCAGAAGGAGAAGTCCCAGATCTACATGTTCTTCGAGGAGTGCATCAAGAACCTGAAGGAACCCGACCGCCAGATCCCGCAGATCATTCGACTGAGGGAGATCTTGAAGCGGGGCATCGGCGTCCACCACAGCGGAGTCCTGCCCATCATTAAAGAAATGGTGGAGATGCTGTTTCAAAAAGGTTTAGTCAAGGTAATGCCACATTAATATTTAATAGGACAATTATGCCCGTGGTTCATCCAACCTTCGGCCTTAAATTGACCAAAATTTTTTTATATCGTATGCAAATTGTTACGGTTCCAAAATAAAATGGTTTGTTGCAGTTACTGTTTGCGACGGAGACCTTTGCGATGGGTGTGAACATGCCTGCGAGGACCGTGGTGTTCGATTCGATCAGGAAACACGACGGCCTCGAATTCAGAAACCTTCACCCGGCCGAGTACATACAGATGGCGGGGCGAGCTGGAAGGCGTGGCCTAGACAAGGAAGGCACGGTGATCATCCTATGCAAGCAGAAGGTGCCCTCGTCGATGGAACTGCGCGACATGATGATGGGAAAACCCAGTCAACTAACGAGCCAATTCCGATTGACGTATGGAATGGTAGGCGGTGTTCAAAGCACCTCCCTCCAATTGGGCTGGCGAGTTGCTCCAATTTCAATCGAAGGGAGGTGTATCGGTCTCGATTGGCGACACTGGTGGTGTAATAATTTTGCAGGTGTTAAGTTTGTTGCGCGTTGAAAGCTTGAGCGTGGAAGGGATGATGTCGAGGAGCTTCCGCGAAGCCGATCACCAGCGTAAGATGATCGACATCCGAGAGAAACTGAAGAAGGTGGAGGAAGAGCTCGCGCAAGAATGCAAGGAGCTGAGCGAGTACCTGCAGCCCCTCATCAAGTTCTACGAGAGGGCGAGCTCTTACCTGCAACTCAGAAAAACTTTGCTGGTAAGCGTTGTCAGGTTTTCTATGGAAATATAAAAAATTCAGTCGCCAAGGTTTGGTCAAAAATCGCGCAGGCTGGCAACTCTGGTTAGTAGTAAAATCTAAAGGCCGCTTTACAGTTCGCAATCTTCATTGCCGGCAATAAATAATTGCAGCGATTTGTATTGCGCGCATGCGCAGTGTATGTTTTAAAAATACAAACTGCAATACAATACAAATCGCTGCAATTATTTATTGCCAGCAATGAAGGTTGCGAACTGTAAAGCGGCCCTAACGCAAGATTCACACTGGTGCAATTTTTCCCACCAAACGATTCTTAAGAATCGCATGCGATTTTTTTAAGTATGAACAGCATTCACACTATTGGCAATTTTTTAACGTGCCGGCAAAATATTTTTAGTAAATTATGGTCGCTACCAACTGCTATGTTAGCAATGATAACAATGATAGAATACTCTACAAACATAACCTTAAATTGTACTCCTGGGCAGTGTTGCCAACTGTAGCGTGTATTCGCACACAATTTTTAACACATCTTGCGTCTCACTCATCCGTTTCAAGACGTCTTGTGTGTACATTATTGCCATGCCATCGGACGCACCCTACTTGCAAGCGGGATGTGAAAAGTACGTCCGTTGTCATGGTAAAAATGTAAACACAAGACCTCTTGAAACAGACGAGTGAGCTCATCTGTTTCAAGACGTCTTGTGTTTACGTTATTGCCAAGACAACGGACGCACCCTGCTTGCAAGCGGGATGTGAAAAGTACGTCCGTTGTCATGGTAATAATGTAAACACAAGACCTCTTGAAACAGACGAGTGAGATGCAAAATGTGTTAAAAATTGTGAGTGAGAAAAATGCGAATGCACGCCTAAGAGGCTCTGGGAGAGACCGTTTATGAACGCAACTTTTGAACAATGTTGCCAATTCACCAATTGTCAAACATCGTATTTAAAAAAAAGAAAAATTGTATTTGACGTTAAAAATCGTGTTATCCCGATTTGACATTTAATAATAATAAAACAATAAGTTGAAACGCGCTCCTTTCTCATTTTCTTTTTTATGCCACCGTCATTTGTTTATTCGTCCTCAAATATTCTCGACAGTTTTTGGAATTTTCTTTTTTTTTTGTTGTCGTTTCTGTTTGAAACTGATCAATCTTTTTTCTTTCGTTCATATTTTTCGAAGTTATTTCATTTACATTTGCAAACATTACGATCGTCATTTGTTTTTGCTGTCTTTTTCTCTCTTGTAAAATTTACGATCGTCATTTGTTCTTCTTTTCGTTTTGAAGTTATCGTTTTCTTTTTTTTTTTCTATACCGATTACATTATATTTTTCCAAGAGTCATAATTTTTTTTCTTTTTCTTTTTGTTTTCATTTGTTACTTGTGCCATCGGAAATTAAACAATCAAAAGTTTTCTGCGCTCGCCAAAAATATTACGACCGTCATCTGTTTTTCTTACTTTCTGCAGAAATTTTCTTCTTTTTTTTCTTCTCATTTCGATATCGTCAGAAACATTCTTCATTTTCTCTAGTTTTTAATCATTTACTTACTATTTTTCAGAAGTTAAGTGTTTCTCTTCCTCAAGGTCACGACCAAAAATTTGGGGAAAATAGGGAAAAATTTCTAAAAAAAATTAAATTTCGAGAAAGAGTTGTCGTAAATGACAAAGGTCAAGGTCAACGTAAAAAATCGGGAAAATGAAGAACTTCTAAAAAAATTTCAATTTCGACAACGAATCGTCGTAAAGGTCAAAGGTCAAGGTCACGGCCAAGCATTTGAAAAAAAAATAGGGGAAAATTTCTCACAAAATTTAAAATTTCGACAGCGAATCTTAAAGGTCAACGGTCAAAGTCACGACCAAAAATATGGAAAAAATTGGCGGAATTTTTTTTTTTAATTTCGAATTTCGACAGTGAGTCGGCTTAAATGTCAAAGGTCAAGGCCAACGCAAAAATTTCGGTAAAAATCGGGAAAAAAATTTAATTTAGACGATTCCTCGTAAAGGTCAAGAGTCAAGGTCACGACCAAAAATTCGGAAAAAATTGTGGAAAATTTTTAAAAAATGTTGAACTTCGAGAAGTAGGCTTCGTAAATGTCAAAGGTCAAGGTCAAGGATTTCAGAAAAATTTGAAAAGATTTCTTACTGAACCCGAGTAAGAAATTGAGACCGAAAAAAATTTAAATCAACATTTTTTTAACGATAAGTTAAATGTCAAACGAAAGCTCAAGGTCAACCCAACCTAAGTGAACCCGTTTTTTCTCAACCCGAACATGTAACTGAGATCGGAAAAAATTTAAAAAAATGGAAAAGTTAAATGTCACGGTCAAACGAAAGCTCAAGGTCAACCCAACCCAAGCGAACAAAATTTTACTCAACCCGAACATGTAATTGAGATCGGGAAAAAATGTAAAAGATCGAAAAGTTAAAGGTCAAGGTCAAACGAAATTCAAGGTCTTCCCAACCCAACCGAACCCAACTGTAGTCAACAGGAGTAAGGAATTGAGATCGAGTTTTAATTTTTTTGTTACGATCGTCAATTGTTTCTCTTACTTCCTTTAGGAATTTTTTCTCCGCTTCGACTCTGTTTCCGCTGCGGCCAAGAACTTCCGTTTATTCCATTTCCGTTTATTTCTTCTTTGTTTCTGTATTTAAATGTTGCGATCGTCTCTTGTTTACTTTCAATTAAAATTTTTTTCTTTTTCGTAAATGTTGCTCGCAAGTGGCGATTGTGATTTGTTTTCCCTTCTCTTTTTTTTCCATTGTGAATTTGAAATCACCATTACGTTTTGTATGTTTATTATTAATTATTTTTTTATAATTTATTTTATGGTTTTTTATTACGATCGTCAATTGTTTCTTTTACTTTTTTCAGGATTTTTTTTTCTATTTCGGTTGTTTCTGCGAAGGTCAAAAACGGTTTTTCATTTCATTTTCGTTCTTTCTTCTCCTCACTTTCTGTCTTTCCGTAAATGTTGCGATCGTCATTTGTTTCTCTTGTTTATTTTCAAGTTTTTTTTTTCGTTGCTTGCGAATTGCGATTGTGATTTCTTTTCGTTTCTCTCTTTTTTTTTCTTTGCGAATTTCTAATTGCCATTACGATGCGAGTGTGTTTATTGTTAATTTTTTTTCTACTATAATTTTTTATTACGATTGTCAATTGTTTTTCTCGCTTTCCTTTTATCTACAGTAGATATACTTCGGGCGTACGGCGCCAATTCTCCATAAGAGTCATTGTTTTTCTTTTAATAATTTTTCATAATCGGGAAAACCGATGAAAACAATAGACGATCGGAGAGAAAATATTTCAAATTTCGATTACTGCTTTAAATCAAATCAAATCAAATAGTTACCACTTTTGACACGAAATTAATATTTAATTACCACTTTGGATAGGAAATTAATATTTAGTTACCACTCTCGACAGGAAGTTAATATTTAGTTACCACTTTGGACAAGAAACTACATATTTAGTTACTGATTTGATTTGACTTGATTACTGCTTTAATAGGTAAAAAAAAATAAACTAAACGCAAGAAACAGTTTTTCTTTTAATAGTTATTTATATTCGGAAAAATCGATGGAAAACAAAAGACGATCGAGAAAAAAGTTGAAGAAACTTAACCTCAAAATACTTCAAATCTCGATTATTGCTTAACAGGGAAAAAAATAAAAGCAAGAAGTAGAAAACAACCGATGAGAGTGCTTAGTTTTCTTTTCTTTTTTTAATAATATTTTTTTTTATAACCGGATAACGATGGAAAACAAAAGACGATCGAACAAAAGAGAGAAAATATTTCAAATTTCGAATACTGTTTTAAATCAAATCAAATACATAGTTACCACTTTTGACAGGAAACTAATATTTAGTTACCACTTTGGACAGGAAATTGATATTTAGTTACCACTTTGGACAAGATATTACATATTTAGTTACTGATTTGATTTACCTTGATTACTGCTTCAATCGGTAAAGAAAATAAAATAAAGGCAAGAAATAGTTTTTTTTATAATCGGAAAAACCGATGAAAAACAAAAGATCGAGAAAAAAATGTTGAAGAAACTTAACCTCAAAATACTTCAAATCTCGATTATTGCTTAACAGGCAAAAAAATAAAAGCAAGATGTAGAAAACAGCTGATGAGAGTTTTTTTTTTCTTTTCTTTAATAATAATTTTTTTATAATCGGAAAAACCGATGAAAAACAAAAGACGATCGGAGAGAAAATATTTCAAATTTCGATTACTGCTCTAAATCAATTCAAATCAAATCAAATAAAAAATCAAATCATATTAATTAGTTACCAGGTTTGACAGGAAATTAATATTTAATTACCACTTTGGACAGGAAATTGATATTTAGTTACCACTCTTGACAGGAAATTAATATTTAGTTACCACTTTGGACAAGAAACTACATGTTTAGTTTCTGATTTGATTTGACTTGATTAATGCTTTAGATTAATGCATCAGTAGAGAGCGAAAGAGAGAAAGAGGTAGAAAGTTTCGCTCTCTTGCAGCAGCTGCGCAGATGCCGAAATACGTATCCACGGATATTACTATTCGTAGTTTAACCCGGTATTAATCAAAATTCGTTTTAGCCTAACATAATGACGTCGCATCGCGTCACCAAGGAACTAGTTCCAGGCAAAATCCTACTCGTAACGCACTCGACGCACATCAACAAGCTTGCGATGTTACTCTCGAGCACCGTCAAGGCGAACAGGGCCTCGTACAAAGTGCTGGTTTTAAGCGACGACAAGACCGACGAGCTCAAGAAAATAAAAAACGACAACTGGTACAAGATGCTCGCGCTGGCCGCCGCGAACCGCCTGTACTCCCCGATCGGCGCCGCCAAGCACGAGGTCTTGACCATCGAGGCCCTCGACGTCTTCGAAATTTGCAACAGGACCTTCAAGGTCGACACCGACCTGATCGTGAAAGACTGGGAGAAGCGGCAGATCCCCAGGTTTCGGGACGATCCCCCGGGGCAGTCCTGCAACCTCGCGATGCAGGAACTCATGAGGCTGTCGCTCGGCGCCGACGACGCCCTGCACTACTTAGATTTCATCCAGGACATGAAAATCAACGAGCAGGCTTTGTACGCGAGCGTGCTCGAGTTGAACGACACGAAAGAGAAACTGATCGATCACGTGAGCGGCGTGCAGATCCCGAACTTCGAGGAGCAGTTCCTTTCGGTTTTCAAGAAGAAGTCGCTCGAGGAGGAACGCGGCAGGCTCAAGTTTCTACTGTCGAACGCCAGCATGTCGTTGTATCCGGATTACGAGAGCAGGATTCAGTTGTTGAGGGAACTGAAGTACGTCGACGAGAACAACCGAGGCGAGTCCGGGTGATTTCGAGTGTCAATTGAAAGAAAACGAGTTTTTTGTTTTTGTTTTGTAGTTGAACTGAAGGGGCGCGTGGCTTGCGAAATGGGGATGAACGAGCTCATGATAACCGAGCTGGTGCTGAGGAACATGCTGACGAAGTTACAACCGGCCGAGGTGGCCGCCTTGCTTTCCTGCCTGGTTTTTCAAGCGAAAACGAGCGTCGAGTTGGATTTCGAGCTTACGAAGGAGCTTCAAATGGTAAGACCCCTTGTTTATAATCAAATCGTACCGTTTAGTGGCGCCAACGCACGACCGAGTTTTGACCTTAAACTGTGCAGAGAATAGCGAAAAGCTGCTGCCTTATAAGCGAAGAACGGATCCGTTTTTCGTTCACAAAGAAAAGAAAAATAAGTAACTAAATAAATCAACTCAGCGGTGTCAACGTTTCTTGGTTTAATTGAACGCCAAAAGTATTAACAATGTACAAGTATTAACAACTGTATAAGAATCGTCCGAGTAACATCAGCGATGAAGCCAAGCAACGGGGTATCGCTCTCTATTTCGTATGATGTCTACTACGAAATACACGGACATTAAATTAATTAACCACTTCATCTCTTTTCTTTATGTCGAAAACCTGCTGTTTCCAGCTTGATTTTCTTGCGTTGTAGTAGTCGTCCATCTTCCACCGCACGCCAGATGCTTATTCGCCCTTGGCAATGGGGTTATTTCTATTATTTGCTAGCATATTCAGTCTACAGGGTCTTTTTCCTCGAGAAGATATATGTACTTGTCAGATCATGCGTTTATAACGTCGTAGTTCTTTTTAAAAATCCCCAGTTGCATTGGGGTTCGAACCCGGGACCTCTAGGTTTGTAGCCCTGACGCGTCACCGCTAAGCCACCGAAGCGATTGCTTTACATAATTCTGTGCGTCTATATAAGCTACAGTTTCAAGTGATCTTGAGTTTAATTTAAATTCCCCGGCACACACGTTGCGTTATCTTTTTTATTCTAAGGACGGAGATATCCATCTCTTAATAAACTGGCTAATAGTTATTAGATGAATAACAATTCATAAAAATCAATCAACGAGTCAGAGAAATCAAGTTATTCGTCGAATTAATTTAAGTATAATTTCTTCTCTTCTTAATTTATTAGACGATAAAATAATTGTGGATATTGTGAGGCGAAACTAATTTATTTATTATTGGTTGGAATTAATACTTCCCGCGCTGTTTAAAAGCGGCGATTGGAAGTTTACACGGAAGCTCCGCCCCTTTCCGCCAGTTCAAGGGTAAAAAAGAATGATGCAAACTGTACGTAGACGTTTCTGTTCTTTTTGTTTTGTTTTTTAATATAGAGAGCTAAAATCGTTTGCTATTGGTTGAGGTTAACGATACCGCGCTGTTTAAGAGCCACGATTGGAGGTTAACACAAAAACTCCGCCCCACTCCGCCAATGCAAGCTTAAAAAAAAGTCGATACAAACTCTAGACGGACACTCTTTTTTAATTATTATTTGTCATTGGTTGTAATTAGTAATCACCGCCCTCTTTAAGAACTACTATTGGAGATTAACGCAGAAGCACCGCCCCTTCATCAATAAATTTTATTTGTTTAAAAAAAAGGCACAAACAAGTTTGAGCAATTAGGCAAGTCGGCTTTCTTGATTCAGTTGTACAGTTTTGATCCGTTGAAGTATTGGTCGTCTCGTCTGTTTTTAATGGTCTCTTCGAAGGAGAAACTCCGCCCCCCAACCAATTGAATTCTTCCCTCATCCAAGATACCACGCCCATCAGCCAAGATGCCACCCCGCCTCTCGATTAATTATATCAATTTTTTTTGTTTGTTAATTTGTTCAATTTTAGACCCCAAGTGGCAGAAGCAAATTTTTTTTAATAAACTTTTTTGACACCTGTATCTCATTTTTTTAAATAACTTGTTTCAGACCGGCATATTACAAAATTATACGCACATAGTCATCTCAAGATCATCTCAAAAGAAGTCACACAGTGCGAACTAGAGCGAAACAGTTTTCGAGTAGTTCGAGTTGAAAGACCTCTGCGTTTTGACGTTTTGTTTCATTTTTTTTTAAATACGCACAATTACGCCCTCTTGCGGTAACATTACAATGAAATCGCTTGTAGAATACATGTGAAATTAGAAAAGTTCTGACGATATTAAAGAAAACTCAATTTTTCGAGACACCCTGTATCTCGAAAACTGTCATTTTGACAGAAACAGTCAGATAGCCCCAAATATAGAAACTCCGGTGAAACGAAAAGCCTCATGAAAGAATAAAATCAACGTTACAGCCTGAACTGCGCACTTGGTTGCTTGTATGTACAAATCCGACCTGATTGTCTGCAGAAATCAGGTTTCGAAAGGCCTAGAAGAAAGCATTTTGTTACTTAGCGTGCACTTAATCAAATCTCGGAGGTAATGCTCCGTTCGAACTTCACTTTAAACAAAACAGTTTTTTTTTTGATGAATTTATCAAAATGGCTCTTCAGCCAGAAACGCGAGGCGTACGCCAAGCGAGGGCCAACAATACTGAGCGAAATTAGCGCGGTCGTTCATGAGTGGGGGTTGACGGAATGTCTGTGTATGTACTGGAACGAAATAAAGAAATAAAGAATGAACACTGCACTGCAAGGGGGGGTTGTTAGAAATTAGGCTTCGAAAAGCCCAAAAGAAAGTATTTTGTCGCTTAGCGTGCACTTAGGACGACGATGCGCGCGCGTGGTGAATAAGTTGTGTTCACATCGTTTCCCAGTTTAATTGTTCTAATACAGGTGTATTCGCAAATTAATATACACAAATTATTCCTTCTAATAATACGTGACTAGTGGTACATTCTACCCGAACTTGTTTGTTGAAACTTTTTGATAGTGAGTTTTTGTGTTCATCGTGTCAACCGCATTAATCATTCTGATAATAATGGCTCCGGCCGATCCTAAGACACGCCAGCAATATCAGACGGTAAAAGCTGATACCACCAAAAATGAACTAATTGCTCTAATTTATTTATAAGTAAATTTGACGAAAAACTCGGTATTATAATACAAAAATTAAATAGTATTTTAGAGCAGTACACGAGAAGAAGTAGTCTACATTTTTCTGGCATCAAGGAGTCAATCGGCGAAGACACCGATGATCTTGTCAACCAGCTAATTAGCAATAAATTAATGGTACCCATTTCGATTGCGGATATTGATCGTTCCCACAGAGTTGGGCCTGCTGTGAATAATAGATCTCGAACCATCCTGGTCAAGTTCATCTCTTATCGGAAACGGGCTGAGATATTTTCAGCAAAAAAATTATTAAAGAAAACAAGGTTTTCTATCCACGACTACCTTACTAAATACCGTTATGAATTGCTACAAGCTGCTGCACGAGCGCTTGGGAAACATAATGTATGGTCTATTGACGGAAGGATTATGGTCTACTCTGAAGATGAGGATAAGAAAAAAGTTATTAGATCGCTTAAAGATTTGCCACCTAACTCTAATTGATTTCAGTTAAAAATTGTTTTTAATTAAAAACTATTAAGATTCTTATAAATTTATTCCACTGGTAGGACTATACATCAGAATTTGCTTGAGTTTTTCACCAACTTGTTTTATTTTCTTTAAGAAATACCTTACTATTTTCTGAATTTTAATTTTATCGCGAATTTAGTTTTCACGATTTTACTTACCTGTGTTTACTCAGAATGCCTTTGTTTTTCGCCTTTTGGGACACTTGTCAGTCAATATATGTAACTTAATGAGTTCGATGTAATAAGTGATGTTGATGTTAATAGCACTAACTTATTTTTCGGCTTTATTAATAGTCGTTCCCTATTGAATACATTTGACGATCTTAGAAATCATTTGCTTGATAATAATTTTGATTTATTCGGGGTAACCCGAAACATGGTTAAATAACTCTATTAAGGATTATGAATTAAGTATACCAGGGTACACCGTGGTGCGATGTGATCGAATGGAGGGGCGAGGAGGTGGTGTTGCTTTTTTCCTCAAGTCATCTCTGGACTACCAAGTAATTTGCACTGAGTACGTAACTAATAATATTGAACAACTTTGGCTAGCTATTAAATTTAGTAAACGAATTGTTTGTTTTGGTATTTTATATTGTAACTAAGATAAGAGCACCAACAAAGATGCATAGCGAAAATGCACTCGGCCATAACGTAAACATGAAGAGATAACATAAACAGAAGTTGCCTTCGTCGAAATTATGTAACGTATGACTCATCCGAGATGCAACTGCAGGAAACGGACCACCTCCACAGCGGGTCGTGTGCAAAAACTATGATTCATCTACAGGAATTACACATGTATGTACAACTTTCAAGGCAACAATTGACGTCACAAAACCCCTATAAAAAGCCGCTAGAGCAAACGCTAAAGAGAGTGTTAGAACCAATCTCTTCAGAGTGTCATGTAGACTAGTTGTCTTTTAGTGCCCCAATATACACGATGTAAGTAAATTGTAATCATTGTTAATTAATTAGTTAATAATAAATGTTTTGTTATATTAAGCTACGTCCCTAATTTCATGTTACTTCAAAGATTACCGTAACAATATAAACCGCCGTCGGTAAGTTATGCAGCGTTTTCTTACCTTCATGACGTTTTTTCAGAATTACTTACAATTTCCGACGAAATTGTCTGCATGGGGGATTTCAATATCAACTTTGCAGCAAATTCGTTTAGTAAAAATTACTTGGAATCTCTCATACAACATGCACCAGCATTTTACACGCGTAACGCAATTATCGGCAACCTGTATTGATTTACTTTTTGTGAGCAAAACTGAGTGTGTTATCAGAACAGGAGTAACTTCACTTGCCTCTGTAAGCGATCATCGATTAATATTTAGTATCTACAATTTTCCCAAAACACGTTTTTGTAAATATATAACGTACCGCGACATTAAAAATATTAATCTTACTCATTTCTATGCTAAAGTTGCTTCTATTGACTGGGATTCGGTTTATTATATAAACAACATTAATGACAAAGTTCATTACTTTATTTCAGCTATTGTTTCCGTGTTTGATGAAATTGCTCCATTACAAACAAAAAGAGCAACAAGACCTTTTTCTCCTTGGATAACTTTTAACATTAACAACTTATTCGCGAGAAAAATAAGGCATTTAGTGAGTATAGAAGATCTACAAGAAACCTGAATACAACAAGTACTTTTGATCGTGTGAAATGGGAAACATATAAACAATTATGTAATAGTGTAACAGATTGCATCAGACGTGAGAAGAAAGCATTCATGGAAAGCACTGTTAAGAGTTCAAAAAATTCTGCTGATATGTGGAAACAGTTGGGTTTTTTAGGAATATATAATAAAAAGAATTCTGGAAGTTTACCTGCTCATTTGTGCTGTCCGGAAACGATTAACGCCTCCTTTTCGCATGATAATATTGAGAAAGCCAATCCCGACGCTGTATCATATTTTTGTAACAACGTTAAATCTGAAGTAAATGCAACCTTTGATTTTCATTTAACAACCTGTGAGGAGATTACTAATATAATTTTAGATATTTCTACTAGTGCTGTAGGAGTTGACGGCATTTCTGCTACTATGTTAAAAATGTGCTTGCCTTTTTGTAAGCTTGCCTTAATAAATATTATAAATTGTTCTCTTGAACAATGTGTCTTTCCTGATATTTGGAAACGTGCTTTAATTACTCCACTGCCGAAGTGCGATAGACCTACTGCTCCCAGTGATTTGCGGCCTATCAGCGTCCTTCCTGTTGTCTCTAAAGTTTTGTGAAAGAGTTATATATAATCAGTTGATGAATTTCGGTTTATTCCCTCATGCTCAGACTGCGTCACTACAACAACAGCTCTTATAGATATAGCTGATGAGTTTCCCTCTGCATCTGATAATTATAAAGTATCTGTTTTAATATTGCTCGACTATTTTAAAGCGTTTGATATGCTAGATCACAGACTTCTTTTAGCTAAACCTTTATATTACGGGTTGTCATCTTCGGCAGTTGAGTGGTTTGCTAGTTATTTCCGTAATCGTTCTCAGCTGACACGTATAAATTCGGACGAAGGCTATAAATACTCCTCTGTCACGGACGTCAATGCAGGTGTTGCACAAGGCTCTATTTTAGGGCCACTATTATTTAATCTGTACATGGCTGACTTGTATGAAAATATTATAAACTGCAAACTTCGCGCCTACGCTGATGATAGCCAGATGTTTTATTCGTTTTTTCCTTCTGAGTATGATACAGCTATAGCTAAGGTTGATCAGGATTTGGACTCAATTAGCGTATGGTCCAAAAATAATGCATTAAAGTTAAATCCGAATAAATGTGCCGCTATGCTAATTGGTACTAAATGGCAGTGTGGCAAAATCATCTTTTGCAAAACGTATTTTTGTTAGATAACATTCCTTTGACTTTAGTTAAGCAAATAAAAAACTTGGGAGTTATCTTTGATTCATATCTTACCTTCACGTTTCACGTAAACAAACTAATTCAAAATGCATACGGTAGGCTACGATCCATACACAGGTATAAACATATTTTACCATTCAGAATAAAATTACTGTTAGTTGTTGAATGTCTTATTTTATCCACTTTTAATTATTGTGATTGTGTCTATGGACCGAGTTTATCGTCTGAAAATGTTTACCGAATTCAAAAATGTCAAAATTCATGTATTCGTTTTGTAGGTAATATTACCAGAAGGTCTCATATAACTCCTTTCTATGAAAAACATAAAATTTTAAAAATGGTGGTAGGTAGTCTTGTCCATAAAATATTAGAAACACAAGAACCTAGTTATTTGTTTTGTAAATTAATTTTTCTCCGAGATTTACATCAATCTAAAATCCGTCAAGTATGCACGTTGAACATACCAATTCACAGAACTGCGTTCTTTAGAGGATCTTTTTCTTTCTCCTCCGTTCGTGCTTACAACGATGGCCCTGATGTGTTTAAAACATTAAAATACTTCTCTTTCAAGGCTAAACTGAAATTATTTTTATTATCTAATTAGTTGCTTAGAGTTTCTGGTATTGTCAAACGTATTGCTTAGTATAAGTTGGTTATATTATTTTCGATTGTATATTTAGCTATGTGTACTTGTACACACGTGTGTTTGTCGTACATTTATTGTATAACTATATATTGTTATTTTCAGCTATATAAGGTAGGATAGCAACAGCCAGCGGCTGAAATCCCGCCTGAATAAAGTCCTGTTATTATTATTATTATTATTATTACTTAATCAAAACTCGCAGTAATGCTGCGTATGAACTTCACTTTAAACAAAACAGTTTTTTTGATGAATTTATCAAAATGGCTCTTCAGCCAGAAACGCGAGGCATACGCCAAGCGAGGAGCAACAATACCGAGCGGAACTAGCGCGGTCGTTCACGAGTGGGGGTCGACGGAATGAACACTGCAAGGGGGGTTGTTAAGAGACGATGGCTGTGAGTGAGTGAAATAGAGCATCTCCATGTGGTCGAAGTTATTGATTGCATTTGTCTTGTGCAATATTTTGCAATCTTGTGAAATGAAAGAAAACCCACAATCTACGGGGTGATCCGGAAAACTAATAATAATTAGAATGAATTTTAAAACCGCAACACAATTAGCATGTCAAAACTCAGGCGTGCGATGGCGCGCGACTAAACGGTACGTTTGCAAATACGCGCTTTCTTTGCGTAAGTCATATTGGAGATCTCGAGCTACTCTTCTGCTGTTGAGGCCCCAATTAGGGCCGAAATAGGTATACGGAGCCAAAATTTTTTGTACATTACAAAATCAAATTAACATGCAAAAACGAATAAATTTATGCTGTGGTTTATAGGGTATCGAAGAAATCCAAAGAGTCCACGACGAGATCTCCGACTTGGAAAGCAAGTATCAAATAATTCACGACACGGGCAAAGAAGAAGAGTTGAACTTCGGCTTGGTCCTGGTCGTTTACAAGTGGGCGACGAACACGGTAATTAATTATTTGTGAATGTGAAAAACTTCCCGCGCCCTTTGAGTATGTAGTTAGGTACCGATAAGAGGGATCATGACGGGTTAAGAATGCGTATACTAAGTAGATGGCGTTACCGGTAAACGAAAGTCGATGTATAGAGAGCATAGTGATTACAGATGACATGAACTGTAACAGGTGGACACTTTATTGTGTTCAAGTTCAAAATATTTGTCGGATTGATTTATATTCTCGATTTTAATTCAAAATGTGTAGATCGTAACAAAATTAATTAACGCATCACACACAAGGCGGCCAATGCGAACAATTAGCTGGCCTGGCAAATTGGTGAGGCTCCAGCTGACTCGCAGTCAAAATTTAACCACTTACGTTCATTTGACTAGAATGCATTTGCGTGTCGAAATACAGTGTGATCCAAAAAGTTTGAGCCGAGCGAAAGTCTAACGCGAACTTTAATGTCGAACTGTTCAACGCCGAATTACCGCTACGTTAAATTATTGTCACGTTGGCAATACGAACACTTTTCAGACGTTTTTACAGTGACATCTCAAAAAGGAGCGGTATATTATAAAATTACATTAAAAGATATTTAATAAATGTCAATAAAATCGTCTTAGCAAACTGTCCAAGCCATTTTGTAACAAAATTTTTAATATACAGGGTGTTTCAAGATTTAATTTTAATATTTTAGGGGATGATAGCGCGGACCATTTTGTTTAATAAAGTTCGTATGAAACGTGTCCAATTCTCCAAGATGCAGCTGTTAGGATGTTTTTTTTTTGTTTTTTCTGTTGGCTGCGATATTTTATTATTTTTTAATTTCTAATTGCGTTCATTTTTTCTTTGTCTTTTACATCTAATTTTTACATTTTATTTTTTGAATTGTCTTCTATTTTTGATTATTTTTTTTAATCTTAATTCTTGTATTTCTTATCGTCTTCGATTTTTAATTAATTTTAATTCTTTTATTGTTTTTCCTATTTATTTTACAATTGTTTTCCTTCTTGGTGGACTTTTCCAAATGTTTCCGCTCTTTATTATGTTTGTTTTTTTTACTGTGTTAATTTTCATTGTCTTTATACTGCTTGCTTTAAGTACCTTCGCTGTTTACAGATAATTTCAACTGCATTCGTTTTTCGTTTGTCATTTGTTTTCTTTTTTCTTAATTTGTATTCGTTTTTTTTTAATTTCGCTTTTCGCTTCGATATTTTATAATTTTTTTATTTTTAACCACGTTTCGATTGTCTTTTTTGACTTCGTTCTTTTTCTAATTAATTTTCTTTTTGCAATTGACTTCCCTTTTTAATTATTGTTTAATTTTAATTGTTTCGTTTTAATTTCTCATCGTCTTCGATTTTTGACAAAGTTTTGTACTTTTCTTTCAATTGTCGTCGGTTTTTAATTAATGTCGTTTCTATTTATCTCCCTTCTTAGTAGCTTTCTTCTATTGTCTTCGCGTTTCGATTATTTTTGTTTTTTACAATTGTTTTCGCAGAGTTAGAAGTAGAACTAAAACGTGTACTTCAACTAGAACTGGAAGTAGAGGCCTGAATATAAAAGAAAGAACAGAGCCGTTAGCGTCCCAAAATGGCGTCAGACAATTCGCACAAATTTTACCTGAGTTTTCTCAAACTTGGTATAGGGCTAAAATAAACTCGACCGGCGGTGCACTAGGGGAATTCCGGCAAAGCCGTAGATAAGCACTTCTTAATCCTTTAAGCAAGGGCTTCGATAGTTTCTCTAAGCGATATAACGCATCAACATAGCACCAGGGTCCGACGAGAGCTAACAGCACGGTAATACTAAAGCAAGAGTTAGAAGTAGAACTAAAACGTGTACTAGAACTGGAAGTACCGTATGTCCAAATAAATTTTTGATAAAGGTAGGTCATGCAGTGTAAAAATCTACAACGCCAAGCAGTTTTTGAAGTTAGTGACATATCAAGCTGTAAGAAACTTCAATTTTACTTAGCTACTCAAGAACTGGACATTATTTTAATGTAAATAATGTAATAATTTATCCTCCATGGCCTACCTTTATCAGAAATTTATTTGGACATATTGTAGAAGCCTGAATATAAAAGAAAAAAAACAGAGCCGTTAGCGTCCAAAATGGCGTCAGACAATTCGCACAAATTCTGCCTGAGATTTGTAGTTTTCTCAAGCTTGGCATGGGGCTAAAATACTCCAAAGCTCCATCGGCGGTGCACTAGGGGAATTCCGGCAAAGCCGTACATAAGTACTTAATTTTTTAAGCAAGGGCTTCGATAGTTTCTCTAAGCGGTATAGCATATCAACATGGCAGCAGGGTACAACGAGAACTAACAGCACGGTAATACTAAAGCGAAAGTTAGAAGTAGAACTAAAACGCGTACTAGAACTGGAAGTAGAAGCCTGAATATAAAGAAAGAACAGAGTCGTTAGCGTCCAAAATGTCGTCAGACAATTCGCACAAATTTTACCTGAGATTTGTAATTTTCCAAGCTTGGTACGGGGCTAAAATACCCCAAAGCTCGATCGGTGAGTGCACTAGGGGAATTCCGGCAAAGCCGTAGCTAAGCACTTCTTAATCTTTTAAACAAAGGCTTCGATAGTTTCTCTAAGCGGTATAGCGCATCAACATGGCACCAGGGTCCGACGAGAACTAACAGCACGGTAATACTAAAGCGAGAGTTAGGACTAAAGTAGAACTAAAACGTATACTAGAACTGGAAGTAGAAGCCTGAATATAAAAGAAAAAACAGAGTCGTTAGCATCCAAAATGGCGTCAGACAATTATTTACATTCATTTTTCCATTATCTTTTTTTTTGTAAATTTGTATTCGATTTTTTTTCTGTTGCTTCGCTTTTTGATTACTTTCTTGTTTTTTCATTTGCCTTCGATATATTTTTTTTTATATTTACAGTCGCGGTCAAAAAAAACGGGACACTTTTTTAAACGTCAATTTTCTAATACTAAAACTTTTGCTGCGTGGTTGTAATTATGAACGGAACAACAAAAGTTTTAGTATTAGAAAATTGACGTTTAAAAAAGTGTCCCGTTTTTTTTGACCGCGACTGTATCTGCGTTTCGATTTTTCGATTGTCTTTAAATCTATGCGAAATGACGTCAAAGTGACGCTATTCCTGGACGATTTGTATAGTTCTGTATTGTACGTATGAGTATACGTCATTGTGATGTCATTCTGGCACACTCGATAGTAGCCGAGTGCGTTCAAGAATTGGGCCTCAGTTTCACACATAACGTTTCAATTTAAATTTAAAAATTTATGTCTGTCCTAATTCATGTGACAGCTCCCGTCAGTTTTAAGTTTTAAGCAAATCTGTTATGTTAACGGTTATTCGGGAAATTTGTAAATAGGCCACATTAATATCTGCAATTTCGTTTTATTAAAAACTCTCAACCCACATCACATGACTTTATGTATCGTCGTTAAACATGCCGATTTTCATTCGCTACGATTGCTGCGCGCGGAAAATAGTCGCTATATTTGGTTGAACGCAGTCGCTACGTTTGGTTGAACGCAGTCGCTACGTTTGCTTGAACGCAGTTGATATATTTGTTTCACAGATCAACATAAAAAAGATTAAAATCTCTGTATTACCTACTGACAACACAATCTTCAGCACCACCTGGTAGAGTAGTAGAGTAAATATTTACTAAAAGGCGAGATTTATAAAACTGTATTCGCTTCTAACAACAAAGAATAACTAATATTACGATCCCTTTTATAGTACCTATATACTCAATGCCCCCCCCCTCACTTTTTTAAAACGAACAAAACTTTCGCAGCCCTTCGCCGAAATCATGGAATTAACGGACGTCCAGGAAGGCATCATCGTCCGCTGCATTCAGCAGTTAAACGAGACGATCTGCGACGTGCGAAACGCGGCCCGCTTGATCGGCGACCCCGAACTACAGAGCAAGATGGAGGAGGCGTCCGCCTCAATCAAGAGAGACATCGTTTTCGCCGCTAGTCTTTACACGCAACGAGAAGCCGCCATAATCTAGATGAGACTAAGAATAAACCATAATACTCATAATATTTATCTTATTTGTATTCCTCAACTTCGAATTGTCAAACTAAACGTCACGTTTCTTCCTTTAGCAAGTCGTACGGGGTAATTTTAAGTCGTACGGAGTAGTTTCAAGTCGTACAAGTTGTCGTACAATTTATTTTATTATTTATTTATAAATTTCTCGACTGCGTATTATTATTATTATTTTTGTTTTTTTTATAGCAACTCGATCATCTTTTGTCTTTGTAGCGGTCGTCCTTAATAATTGTCTAAGATTCTTCTTCTTCGACCGATTGTCATGACGTGTTCTTCTTCGATCATTTAATTTCTATTCTTTCTTGGTCAATCGTCTTTTCTTTTTTTTAGCTTTTCCTTGCTTTCTTTTTCTTTTCGACCGCGGTCCGTGTATTGATGAGAGAAACTCGCTCATTGGCTTTGAAAACCGACTTGAAGCAGATCTATTCAGACCTCGGTTCGCGTAATGCTAAAACGATTTCATTCGACCACGATCGTTGCGGCCGTCAGGTTTTTAAGAGAACCGACGCGTAATGAAAGGGCACGAATGTTTATAAAGAAAATCACCCTTTATTTTTGGCACTTTCTTTTCTTCTACACTAGATGGCGCTTCACATGTTGCGTGAATGTCATTCTTTCTTTTTTCTTGTGTTCCATCTGGTTCTGAACGCGCGCATCTTTTTTTCTTTAAGTAAGTAAACAGACGATTTTAAATTTAGCGTTTCTAAATCCCCCCCCTCATCACTTCCTCAATCAATAATCTTCTCTCATTCGAACGTCGTTTCTCTTCTTTTTTCTTCCACGCCGCTGTTTGATTGGCTATACTCGACTGATTTTGCAACGACCTCGAGAGATGGCGCTGCAAATGTTTGCGACAAGCTTATTTTTTTTGTTTCTATAACTAAGCGGTGCGGCACTTGAAGGACATTGCAGAGGTGGATTAATTAAAGTCTGAATCTCTGTCGGCAAACATGAGAGCTACGTCACTAATGTTCACTCAAACGTGTGTGTGAACTTTTCAGTTTGATTGATAAAGATGGCGCTGGGTGGACAACGTAAGTAAAACGGTCAGCCGTGCAACACTTGTCAATATAAATAGAGAACCTGACTCCGGCTATTTATTTAATTATTCATAACGTTTGATTATATAAATTTTTATTCCTCGCGTTTTATTACTTTTTGCTCGGTTCCTTCCTCTTGCTCGTTAACCCATTCCAAAAATATAATTTAAAGTGACTTGGTTTGATTACGGGCCGACTAGTTACAAAAGTGTACTCTCATTGGCCTGATATAGATTGATTTCGTTTCGACCTCGGTCCGTGTATCGAGAAAAACTCGTTAATTGGCTTCCGAAACTGTGCTGCTTCAAGCAGGTTTATTTAGATCTCGGTTCGTGCGGTGCCAAAAAATTTTCATTGGACCGCGATTGCTGCAGCCCCTTGCATTTTGGAAAAAAACTGTTAGAACTGTTAACGATTCTTTAGTTGTCTCAAAAAATGCTACTTTTCCTTTGGCAATCGTCTTTTTTGTTTTTTTTTACCTCGCCTCGGTCCGTGGACTGAGAGAAACTTGTTTATGGGATCTTTCAAGGTCATGCGGCTGCAAGCAGATGTATTTCGATCTCGGTTCGTGCAGTTCTTTCTTTCTCTTCGACGGTTCTGACGTACCAATATACATAATTATGCATAACGTTTGATTATTTACATTCTTACCAGTAGACTACAGGTGGCACCTTTTCGTTTCCATTTACTTGTTTCTTATCCAGTCCTGAACACACATTAAGGTGGTTCGTTTTGACTACGGTCCGACTATTTATGAAAGTGGACTTTCATTGGCCTGTTATGGATTGAATTTGTTTCGACCTCGGTCCGTGTGTGGGAAAAACTAATTCGTTGGCTTCAAAACGGTGCCTGGCTCCGAGCAGATCTGTTTAGACCTCGGTTCGTGTAGTGCTAAAACGATTTCATTGGACCGAGATTGCTGCAGCGTCGTGCATTTTGGTTGTTATGGTTCTTTAGCTGTTCCAATAATCGAGTGTTTTTTCTTCTTCTGTTTTTAGGTTGCTGAAGCAGTGCAAAAGATGCACGAACAAAACCCAAGCCGGCCACCCCCGCAAAGGGCAAGCGCAAAGAAGGCGAGAAGAAGCAATCGTCCGAAGAAGAAAATAAAGAGGTTTTACCCGCGATTTTCACGCTTTGATTGATTTATTAAAATGAGAAAAACATCGGAATTATTGGATTTGGAACTGTGTTACGTTTCAAGAATCTTTTTAGTTTATTGTGGCAACCACGATCCTCCCGACAAGCTGCGCGAAATTACTAATCGTCCCGAACGAAGCATAACGATGTCCTTTTAAGGGCGTAAGTCAAGAGTAACGATTTCTATTGGACGGGGCTGACTTCATCCGCGATCACTTCGCGTCTTCCGACTTCGTTTTGTTTCAAGGCGTCATTTACTCGTTCTACGTTGGTGGTGGTGTCGTGTGGTCTGGTTTAAAGCAGTTTTCGCTAAGAGAACTCGTATTCGACGTTGTCGGAATCTCCTGGAGCATCACGGAGCGAGTTTCTTACTATCCCGCCAAGCCAACATACAATAATGGCTGACGCTATCTTGATTTCCAACTACGGTGCTTCTTCTTTTAATACAGGCTTTTCCGCCCGGGGCGCGGGCGTCTTTTACCTTTGGATGTTTTGTTTTCGTCCCAGTACCGTTTACCTTTCCGCTATCGGAGCTCACCATACCCGTCCCTCGGTCGCATACGGCCTAAAAGACATTCGTGCCTGATTATAGGTTGCTCGACCATCTCGTGCTTTGCGCAGACGACCTTTTTGGACTGTGTGGGTTCTCCTGTATTTATTGCAAACACTATCGGGAATGCGATATACCTTGGGAACAACATTTCGCATTGACTTCTTCAGCTGGGTATTTGTTCACCCCGGCGCCTTTTTAAACCACGTCCTCTTTTCATTGAGCTACCTGGCGTAACAGTCCTCTGTTTGATGCAAGTAAAAATCAGGAGTAATTCATTTTGGGGTTGTGTGGTGGCAACTCAGTTAATAACTTTATCTGAAATAGGCCCACCACGTTTGAATGAAGACACAGAACATCCTGTACACTTCACGTATCTATTTTCTAAGCTCCACGAAGTTCTGCATCATTATTAAAGTTTAAAGTCTCGATTATACGGAGAGTTATAGCTTGGCTCATCGTTTTTATTCTTGGTGATTCTCTGCATAGAGGTGCGAAACTTATCAAATAAATAGATATTAATCGCGCTGAATAATATCAACGCAAAAATAATAATAATAATACTGAAACAATCCCAGATATCGACACGGTTCAGATAAGATTAAGGACGGCGCGCCGCAGCTGTCTTATCGAATAATAGAAATGGCCCTCTGGTGCACCTCTGCACCTCGTAGCCTCGTCGACCGGGTTTAGTTCAGTGTGTGCGTGCTCAGTGACGTCCGGACGCGGTTTTTAGATCTTTCCGAAGTAAGTGAATCCATTGTGCTAATTCGCGCCTAATTGCCACACTGATTTCGCAATTATATCTGCTGGCTGGTAAGTCGAAATCAGATAAGGAAATTTGATCGAGTGCGTGTCGGAATGATGATGATGATGACGTATGAGTTTCCTCGAAGCGCCTCCTCGAGTGACCGATTCGCCCTTTTAATAATAACTTCCAGGCCATGATATGCAAAAGACCTCGACTCACCCGGGAGCAGTTGCAGAGCAAAGAATGCGAGCAACTTCTGAAAGGACTGGCGAAAGAAGAATCCAAGTACATCAAGCTCCTCCTGCTGGGCACCGGCGAGTCGGGGAAGACGACCATAATCAAGCAGATGAAGATCCTTCACATCAACGGGTTTTCGGAGGAGTAAGTTGTCTCCCTCCCCCCCGGCGCGGCGAAACCCACCGAAACCATTTGATTGCAGAGAAAAAAAGGGGAAAGTCGCAGATATCTTGCAGAACATCCACGAGTCTATATACTCGATCGTCAGCAGCATGAAAAAGATCAATCCCCCGTTGAGTATCACCAACGAAGAAGTCTGGCCTTCCGAGAAGCACATCCTGGATTTAGGCCCTGATAAAACCGACGGTTATACTAACGTACGTGAGAAGTCGATAAGCCGAAGGCGTCAAAGTCACGACGATTCTTTTCCAGGAATATTTCGAGCACGTGAAGACGCTTTGGGCCGACCCGGACGTTCAAAGGGCCTTCGCCAGGTCGAACGAGTACCAGTTGATCGACAGCGCCCAACAGTAGGTCCCAACGACACGCCCCATCAGTTTATCGCGCTAACTTAACGCAGCTTTCTAGACCAGATCGACCTAATCAAGCAGGATGATTACGTGCCGAGCGTCCAGGACATCCTCTACTGCAGGGTGGAAACCCGCTCGATCTCCAAAATAGACTTCAGCGTTCCGGTTCCGAGGAAGTACGGAGGGGGCACCGCGTACTTTTCCATGTTCGACGTCGGCGGACAAAGGGGACATCGGAACAAGTGGATCTCTGTAAGTATCCGAGCGTCCCAAGACGACGACGAAAAAGCGAGTTTTGTATTGAAGGTCTTCGACGGGATACAGGCGATTGTGTTCCTGATCGCCGCCAGCGATTTCGACCAGACCCTGCGGGAGGACGAGACGAAGAACCGACTTGAGGAGTCCTTCCAGATCTTCAGCGACATATTTTGGAGCAGGTACTAAAAACACCTCACTCACAGGCTCTCGGAGTGTCTCACTCTCCCTTTGTTATATGCGGTTCGAACAAGATGGGAATACTCTAGTAGCGTTTTCGATTGACTGCTCTTTAAGCTCATGTAATAACAGGGGATGCAGTGCTCTAGAGCAGTCAGTCGAAAATGCTACGAAAATGCTCTAGAGAAATCAATCGAAAATTTTATGCAAATATCCAAATATCTATAGACCACCAAAAAATGGTTAAAATTCACCCAAAATCAAGCAAAGTTACCTTAAAAGCAACCAAAAACTTTACGACAATCTCTTGTTAGACACCCCAATATGGCTTTTCATTTCTGGACCAAGTCAATTGGCGCATGCAAACACCATTGAAAAATGACCGAAAAAGAGCCAAAAATCTTATTCAAATCTCTCGGCGTTCAACGCCCATATTTAATTTAAAAAAAGTGCAAAACATTCCCGTTTTTGTTCCGACTACAATCCGATCTATTCTTACAGCATCTCCTCTTTCACGACAGTTTTGTTCAATTTTCGCGATTATATTCAACATCAGCATGGCTACTTCAATAACAGTGCAACAAGCAAAGGTAAACACAAAAAAATGCCCTTTTTTGACAAAATAAGCAAAATCTTATCAGCAAGTAATTCAGTTTAAGTCTCAACACAATAACACCATTCTCACCAGTTCTATTATCAGACAACAGCTATTTTGATTTTAGATGAGTTGATATTAGTTCCGCAACATGATTTTCAGGATTAACTTGAATTCCATTTTCCCAATCGGCCTTATCTCGAAAGACAAGCATATGAGTAGTATAATCACCATCCACAGCTAGACCTACAAGAACGCAGTGCTCAATTTGAGGTGATTTCAGCCAGTGCCAGCTTTACTGCTCGATCCGTCTTCTGGGTTTATTTTATCAGGTAGAAGTTTAACTATATCTTCTGCGGCAGCAAGGGAGTTTTTTGCCTTAAATCCAATTTTGCCAGCTTCACCACTAGCACCAGAATTGTATTTAACTTCAATGATCACGGCAAAGTTGCCATGACGCCCCCAAACTTCAATGCAGATACGACATGGCTTGTCATTATTATCAAAATATTGTACTGCATATTCCATCTCACCTTTCTCGTAGCCGGCATAATGCTCCAAGATTGCCAATATGTGGCAGCATATTGTAACACGCCGATGTGCTACCCTTGTTCGTTGACTTTTACGAACAACTAAATAAGTAATAAAAAATGTCTCAACAAATTAAACAAATTTAATTTATTGGCAAATTAATTGACTGGTAACTGGAGAATTGGCTATCTGCAAGAATTTAACGCGTATTTACCGTAAGGGGTACGGCTCGGTCAGAATTTCTGAAAAGGCTCAGGTTTATTGCTTCATGCTCTACGTCTAGACGGCGCCTATACCTGCAGCTCTAAAGGGAAATCCTATTGACCTACAATAATATACGCTCTGCGTTACCGATATAAAATGATTTAACTCTACTGTGAAAACTAAATCAGAGAAACAAGTAAGTATCCCAAAGCAATTCGCCAAGCCCAATTGATACGACTGATCGTTTTAAAAGCTCGGAGCTATCTGTCTGTAATTTTAATTTTGATTTTTCGGCTGCACAAAATTAATTCCCCTTCTTCCGATCAGAAAACCAAATTCAAACACCCCTTGACCAATAGAGCTCTGTTTAGCATTCAGAAAAATAAACGCCCCCCGGTTCCTGGAATGTGTTTTTTTAAGCTTTTACAAACCGACCACCCCTGAAGGCTACATGTGCTGCCTTCAAAGTCCGCAACGCTTCTAAATTACAAGTACCCTCTTGACATGTTTATGTTTCCGCTTACTGTGGAAACACGGCGCTCGCCTGCAGATTTTTCTTTAGGAGCAAATAAAAATCAGCATGTAACTCCGGTCCCGCCCTGCAGAGTATAGTTTTCAATAGCAGCATTCTCTTACCGAACTTATGCGTGTCAAATTGGCCAATTTCTAATGCACAACAGATGGGCATTAGAAACTCGCTTGACAGATTTATGTGATAGTCAACTCAAGAAAAATTGAAAGTAACTCAAGTGTGACAAGAATTTATGACCCCACCCTTGTTATATTGCCTATTGAAAACCCGTAACGGCCCCGGCAGGCCTGGCGATATTGCTTCCGCTTGGCAAGTTACAATTCCTTCAATGTGTACATTTATTTGTTATTTAAAATTAAAGTTACATGCAAGAACATGCTTTTTGTTTTATAAACAAATTCGCGACCGTTTCAATTTAGATATGTTCACTATAATACTATAAATAATTTCATTTTTTAATCAATAACAAAATTAGCATACACAATATAACATATTCAATCCGAAAGCATCCTTATGAAATCCATCGTAGGCGTGTTGGTGAAATACTCGCGTTCAGGCCAGTGTGTCTCGGGTTCGAATCCTAGCAAATCCAAACTTTTTTTATGACTTGGTAGTATTCTGCAATTTGATGTATTATTATAGCTGATTAGATATTATAATGGACAATACCTAAATAGCTCAGTTGGTCAACAGTTAGACTGATAATTAAAAGGTTTTTGGTTCGATTCCTATCGCCGCCTTTTTTTTATTGAGAATGCAGTTGTTCTTAAATCTGTACTGGTGAGATCTCGAGTGGCCACATAGAGATTGATGACCCACGAAGATTAACTGGGAACTGAGTGCCGCCAAATATTCTCAAAACATTCCTCGGTTTGGGACTCTTCCATCTATTCAGGACTTACAGTAACATCGAACAATAATGACCTGTCCTGTTAATTCAGGGTTGATGGTCGTGATCTCGATGATTCTCCTTGATAGACACATACCTATAAACGATATAAGCTGTCGGGAAAGAGGAGATGCTGTAGTCGGAACGAAAACGGGAATGTTTTGCACTTTCTTTTATTAAATATGGACGTTGAACGCCGAGAGATTTGAATAAGACTTTTGGCTTTTTTTTTGGTTCGACAATAACACTGCATATACATTTTTTTTTTACTTTATCCTGGTTCATCAATGAAAAGCCATTTTGGGATGCCTAATAGAAGTAAGGAAGTTTGACCTTTTCAATAGTTTTAATAACTTTTAGGACTAATTTTGACCATTTTTAAAATCCAATCATACATGTTTAAAGTTTATACAAATTTAATAAAGAATCAAATTTTGCCAGTTTTAAAACTCAATCAAATTTTGACCTTTTTTAAAATTTAATCAAGTTTTGACATACTTAAAGTTTTCTCAGATTTTGACATAGTTAAAAAATTCAAGGAAATATTGACGTATATTTAAAATTCATTAAATTTTTTATCTATTTAAAAATCAATCATATTTTGCCATTTTTAAATTCAATCAGGTACTGTCAGTGATTGGTTGAAATTGGAGGCAAGTTTACAATGGTATAAAGTTGAGTCTTTCGCATATGAAATTTAAGTTGGATAAAATGAAATATCACTGGAACTCTATTACAATTCACCGACAACAATTCATCGACAACAGTTAATTGATTCACAATTCACCGTTTGTACAATTCACTGAATGGTAATTCACCGTCTCCACAATTTATCGTTTTTGTTGAAACGCACAACAGAGTTTTCGTTTATATTTTGTACGGTATACCGACACATCTTATTACATATTAGATATACCAAGAAATGTTAAATACAAAAGTTTTAGGGATTTACCCGAACCGCCAGAATTTACTAAAAACAAAAACAAATGACGATCGGAAACCTAACAAATGAGTATCAACTTTGTTATTTTAAATATTAGTTGTAAAGATATGTTCAAATGTCAATTCGCTCGTTCAAATTTTGTTAAAAATCACCACTATATATGTAATGACAACCTGTTTTAACATTAACATTTTTAGCCGACCTAATAGATATCAATACGACAACGGTTAATACCCTGAAAAAAAAAACCATCTTAGAGAAGCTGACTATTGACTTAATTACGAATTAAATTCATGCTCAGTAATTGGCTCTTTAGCTGTTGAGCATTTCATTAATAATAATAAAATGGAATACTCAGTATATTTTCTCGAATTAAGAAAGATACTTTCCTCCTAATTCCAAAAATATATAGTTTGTCTATATTTGGTTTCATAATGTTTGCTATATTTAAGTTTGAAATTATTATTATTGTTTTGGTATATTTTGATAAATTTATTTTATAGTTATAAATTTAAGTAATGAAGAAGTAACACATACATTACACAAAAGAGGAACTTCTGACAGAAAGGTAGTGAAAAAACATATATAACAGTAACACCGAATTTAATAGGATATATTATGGCTATTCCTTTAATATATGGTCAAGATTATACTGACGAACAATATTCTTAATGCTCGAGCACAATCTCTATATTTCTTTTTCGATGGTTGCGGTTCGATTCCGCTCACATACTGTTCTATTCGTACTTCATTCAAGCTCTGTTCTTTCTTTATTGAATTAATGAATTTCCAAATGTTAGGATGCATCGCTCCTATCTGTTCTTCAAATCCTCGATGCCATCCTTCCACGGTGTTATTCGTTTTAGGGCGATCCTCCAAGATAGTATCATAAACAGTCCACATTTCATAGGAAAATTGTGGAGGTCGCCGCGTTCTCCTATTGGGACGCCCTATCCACGTATCTTCGAAGTAATCTATAACTTCTTGGGCCTCTGGAGGAAAAATATTATTATCGACTAATGTTTCGAATACATCAACTACTGACTCTGATGGGACAAAAGCAATTGCCGACAGCATTCGCATATGAAGAGCAAAATTTCCATCATTCTCATACCTCCGCTTCAACCCGTGATTTTGAATGCGACGGAAAATGTACTGTGTGAAATGGAAAAGCAGCCTTTTAGTTTTGCATTCGGAAATTCTGTCATAAACGCATTGCTCATCGCCTTTTCATAGTCCATTGTAACTGTCTGAAGTCAGTATAATAGGTAACCTAAAATTTAATAAACAGGCAAAGAATTGTGAAATTATGAAAACAATTTGAGGTTTAAAAGCTTTAAAAACATAAAACTGGCAATAAAAATAAACAGTCAGTTTATAAAAGATGCTGGAAATATTCACCTTCTGCCTCCAGGCATTTTCTAATTTTCTGTTATTCTTTCCATTAGCACATTCAGATTATAAACGGGGGTTTTAAAAATTAAATTTTTTAGGTAGGACCAAAGAAAAAATCCAATGGTGTCAAGTTGCAGAATCTTGGAGGCCAAATTTTGGCAAGTTTTTACTAATTATCCCGTCATCGAAAAATTCACGTAATAAACCCAAAGTAGCCCTGTCAGAATAAGCTGTTGCTCCATCCTATTGAAAGTAGGTACCCTTTCTGAAGTTCGTCATTGTGTAATTCATTCACAAAAGGAAGCAATATTTCGGTCCATATCTTTCAGCTATTAATGTACCTTGAAAGAAAATTGGCTCTCTCAGCTTCCTTCTGCTTAAACCTATCCAATGACTCCACTCCTTTGTTGTCTAGTAAAGACCATTTTGAAGTGATTTTAAAATAAACGTTCAAACTACATTTTTTAAAAATATTTGCAAACATATGATGTGAGTTACGACGTGAATTATTTTTTCATAGCCTACCGTAATCTGAAATTCAATTGATCGCATGTTATTTCCGGTCCTGCAATTTTTGATTATTTATTTGTATGGTCGCTACCACAATTAGGTAGTTGGTCAAAACGATTTGGTATTCTATAAATACGTGGAATCGTCTCAAACTAAAATTACACTGTGAAAGTTGGAACAATGCCCAAAAGTATACGGGGGAGATGCTAAAAATTATTATCGGAAAAAATATTATTAGAAAAGTCTTCAAATTATTAACAAACAACATTAATTTGTTGCGAAATGTTAGAAGAGCTCTTCACGATAGAATCATATTGTGTATCGAACGAGAAGAGCGCCACACTGAAATTTAATTTTTTTAAAATTAATATTGTTTGTTAATAATTTGACTACCACATACGACTTTTTCTAATAAATTTTTCCTGTATCTTTAAAAATAAAGCCAGTAAAGTCACTTTAATCTTGTCCGAATTTCATTTTTAGCGCTTCCCCCGTATACCTTCGGAAATTGTTCCAACTTTCAGAGTGTAATTTTAGTTTGAGATGATGCCACGTATTTATAGAATACCAAAATCTTCCAACTGCTGCTAATTAAAAAAAAACCATATGGCCCGACTTATCTGACGGTCACTGTATATGTTGAAGAAGAGATTAAATGACCTGGTAATTAATTATAAATTACAAATGAGTTCTTATTCGTCTAGCATTAGGATTAATAGCCATCAACTCAGTGGCGAATTATCTTTCGGTGAATTGCTATTCGATTAATTGTTATTTCGGTGAATTGCTATTGCGTTTCGGCGAATTGCTGTCGGTGAATTGTCGTCGGTAAATTTTCCGGATACGATAAAACAAATCCCTAACTCAGGTGGGTCGGCGATGCCGGCAAGATCGTCTTCCTCAACAAGCAGGATCTGCTGCGGAAGAAAATCGAGCAGGGCAAGAAGGTCGAAAACTACTTTCCGAAGTTCCGGACCTACGTCCTGCCCAAGAAAGTCGGCAATCCCGGGAACGAGTACGAGCGCGCCAAGTACTTCATGCGGGACGAAATCGCCGTAAGTACGAGTTTTGGGATTGGGAGTTTCCTTTGCGATCTTACGACTTGCAGGAGATCGCGAAGAACAAGCCGAGGAACATCTTGGACGATTTGAACGTCGGCCGAAGGAGTATCACGGAGAAGAACGAAAACCAAGACGTCTACGTACACTTCACCGTCGCCACGGACACGAGCAACGTGAAACTAGTCTTCAACGACGTCCACGATCTGATCATAAAAATCAACATTCTAAAAATAACAAACGAATAAATAGTGTGTAGCCGTCCCAGTTTTGTATCGGTTTTATGGTCATACTATAAAAAAAAAAAACGACTGCGATCTCTTTGTCGCCTCTCTGTTGCTTTTTTTTTATAAAACCGACTGCAGTCTCTTTGCCGCCTCTCTGTTGCTTTTTTTATAGCAAGACCATAAAACCGATACAAAACAGAGACTACACGTTTGGGAGGGAAGGCGGGAGGAAGACGTTCGTTCAAGACTTGAGTGATAAGTTTCACATTACCATTGCTTTTAGATCTCGTACGTCAGTGTGTCATGAGATCATAGACGTAAATGAAAAGCTTTTACTTTTTTTTACACGAACGGCAGATAATTGCGTGCGCCGCTGAAGCGAAGACGTCAAAGTATGTAATTCCGATCCCTGGTGATAAGTATCATTCATAAAACGTCGGACCCATTAATTACGAAGAAGACGTGCGTTCAATTAAATCCCTAGAGTAGGTTACGATTTCAATGTTCAATCTTCGCCTAAAGCACCCCCCCCCTCCCAAGCGCGTTTGAAAACATGAAGCGCAGGGTACTTCTGTGCATTCAAGCTGAGGGACAGCTTTCTCAAGTGAATTAATTGTTTCAACTGTCCTCTCATTCTTGTACTGCGTGTCGCCAACTTTATTAAAAACAAAATTAATAAATCACAGCTTACTTTAACCTAAGCAGGAATTCATTTGAAGGCACGGCGTAAATTCGTGGAAACATTAGGGTATGAAATTATTAGATTAAAAAAAAAGAGGAGCAATTTTAAGGTTGTTGAAATAAAAACCACACGAAATATTATTGTTGTTTATAAATATACGGAATTAAACCGGCCTTGCGCCGACCTAGCAAATACAAGAGCGAGATAATTTTTTTTTTCTTTTCACATACAGACATCATATACATACATTATTTTAGAAGAGACCACTTCAACTGTTCTTTAGCAGATTGTAGCACCTGCAAAGAAGCAATGCGTAATTTTGTGAGTTCGGTTTTCGCAAATCGCAGCGGAGCTTTCATGTTCTTAACAACTTTGACGACTTAGTCATAATTAGGGTTGCCACCTTTCAGGAGGAGCGCCAGCCCGGGACACCCCTGAACTATCTATGACGAGTAATTAAGTAAAATGCCCGCTCAAGTCTTCTTCCAGCACAGTGTTGCCAACTTAACATTCATAAATCATTTTTAAATGCACAGTTGGTTGTCTGTATTACCGGCCTTACGTGGGTCTTGCTTGAATATTTGACAACTGGGGAGGTGACAGTTGACATTAGTGTCATAACAGTTCACCGATATATTAAAAGGTTTGCTTCCATTTCGTGGCTTGACAAAAAAGTACCTCGAATGGCTTGAAAAAAAAAAAAAAAAACGTATGTCGTAGCTTTATACGTCAAAATTCGATTAACCTCAAAATGCTCGTTTGTTGGACGGTACAAGAATGCAAGAAGATATTTTGAAAGTAATATCTTCGCTCTTAAAAGAAGAAGTTAAAATAAAATCAGTTCCTTCGCCTTTCATATTTTGACAAGCACTTGCGATGATCACCGCATCTGTAGGTATAGTTCAAACCTGGTTCAATCTACGACGGGTATTTTTTGTGTCCAAGGCTAACTCGAGGTAGGTTCTTGTTGAAGACTCGATACGAATGAGCAGTGTTATCAATGCGTAAAAAGCATAAATCACTAAAGATTTGTCAACATGAAAAAAAAACCTCAATTCGTTACTAGGTACAGAAATATGTTTAAAAAAAACCTTAGGTTCATTAAAAACGTATAAAGTTAAATTAAACAAACAAAAGACGGTCGACCTTGCAAAGCAATGCGGTTGGTGAGCGATAAATTTTAGAAACACCAAATGACGACAAAACATAATAAAAATTCAAAAAATAAGTACATAACACAATTTTTAAAAAATAATAAAAACAAGACGATCAATTTTACTTTTGTATTTTGCTTTTATTATTTTTTAAAAATTGATTGTCTTGTTTTTATTATTTTTTAAAAATTTTATTACTTATTTTTTGAATTTTTATTAATTTCTTTGTTTCTAATAGATTAATAATTAAAGAAAAAATGATGAGAAACCAAAAAAACAACAAAACAACAAATAACAAAATTTTTAAAAAATAATAAAAACAAGACGATCAATTTTACTTTTGTCTTTTGCTTTTATTATTTTTTAAAAATTGATTGTCTTTTGTTTTTATTATTTTTTAAAAATTGATTGTCTTGTTTTTATTATTTTTTAAAAATTTTATTACTTATTTTTTGAATTTTTATTAATTTCTTTGTTTTAATAGATTAATAATTAATGAAAAAATGATGAGAAAGCAAAACAACAACAAAACAACAAATAAAATTTTTAAAAAAATAATAAAAACAAGACGATCAATTTTACTTTTGTCTTTTGCTTTTATTATTTTTTAAAACTTGATTGTCTTTTGTTTTTATTATTTTTTAAAAATTGATTGTCTTTTGTTTTTATTATTTTTTAAAAATTGATTGTCTATTGTTTTTATTATGTTTTAAAAATTGATTGTCTTTTGTTTTTATTATTTTTTAAACATTTTATTACTTATTTTTTGAATTTTTATTAATTTCTTTGTTTTAATAGATTAATAATTAAAGAAAAAATGATGAGAAAGCAAAAAAACAACAAAACAACAAATAACAAAATTTTTAAAAAATAATAAAAACAAGACGATCAATTTTACTTTTGTCTTTTGCTTTTATTATTTTTTAAAAATTGATTGTCTTTTGTTTTTATTATTTTTTAAAAATTGATTGTTTTTTGTTTTATTATTTTTTAAAAATTGATTGTCTTTTGTTTTTATTATTTTTTAAAAATTGATTGTCTTTTGTTTTCATTATTTTTTAAAAATTTTATTACTTATTTTTTGAATTTTTATTAATTTCTTTGTTTTAATAGATTAATAATTAAAGAAAAAATGATGAGAAAGCGAAAAAACAACAAAACAACAAATAACAAAATTTTTAAAAAATAATAAAAACAAGACGATCAATTTTACTTTTGTCTTTTGCTTTTATTATTTTTTAAAAATTGATTGTCTTTTGTTTTTATTATTTTTTAAAAATTTTATTACTTATTTTTTGAATTTTTATTAATTTCTTTGTTTTTAATAGATTAATAATTAAAGAAAAAATGATGAGAAAGCAAAAAAACAACAAAACAACAAATAACAAAATTTTTAAAAAATAATAAAAACAAGACGATCAATTTTACTTTTGTCTTTTGCTTTTATTATTTTTTAAAAATTGATTGTCTTTTGTTTTTATTATTTTTTAAAAATTGATTGTCTTGTTTTTATTATGTTTTAAAAATTTTATTACTTATTTTTTGAATTTTTATTAATTTCTTTGTTTTAATAGATTAATAATTAATGAAAAAATGATGAGAAAGCAAAACAACAACAAAACAACAAATAACAAAATTTTTAAAAAAATTATAAAAACAAGACGATCAATTTTACTTTTGTCTTTTGCTTTTATTATTTTTTAAAACTTGATTGTCTTTTGTTTTTATTATTTTTTAAAAATTGATTGTCTTTTGTTTTTATTATTTTTTAAACATTTTATTACTTATTTTTTGAATTTTTATTAATTTCTTTGTTTTAATAGATTAATAATTAAAGAAAAAATGATGAGAAAGCAAAAAAACAACAAAACAACAAATAACAAAATTTTTAAAAAATAATAAAAACAAGACGATCAATTTTACTTTTGTCTTTTGCTTTTATTATTTTTTAAAAATTGATTGTCTTTTGTTTTTATTATTTTTTAAAAATTGATTGTTTTTTGTTTTATTATTTTTTAAAAATTGATTGTCTTTTGTTTTTATTATTTTTTAAAAATTGATTGTCTTGTTTTTATTATTTTTTAAAAATTTTATTACTTATTTTTTGAATTTTTATTAATTTCTTTGTTTTAATAGATTAATAATTAAAGAAAAAATGATGAGAAAGCAAAAAACAACAAAACAACAAATAACAACATTTTTGAAAAATAATAAAAACAAGACGATCAATTTTACTTTTGTCTTTTGCTTTTATTGTTTTTTAAAAATTGATTGTCTTTTGTTTTATTATTTTTTAAAAATTTTATTACTTATTTTATGAATTTTTATTAATTTCTTTGTTTTTAATAGATTAATAATTAAAGAAAAAATGATGAGAAAGCAAAAAACAACAAAACAAATAACAAAATTTTAAAAAAATAAAAACAAGACGATCAATTTTAATTTTGTCTTTTGCTTTTATTATTTTTTAAAAATTGATCGTCTTGTTTTTATTATTTTTTAAAAATTTTATTACTTATTTTTTGAATTTTTATTAATTTCTTTGTTTTTAATAGATTAATAATTAAAGAAAAAATGATGAGAAAGCAAAAAACAACAAATAACAAAATTTTTAAAAAATAATAAAAACAAGACGATCAATTTTACTTTTGACTTTTGCTTTTGTTATTTTTTAAAAATTGATTGTCGTTTGTTTTTATTATTTTTTAAAAATTTTATTACTTATTTTTTGAATTTTTATTAATTTCTTTGTTTTTAATAGATTAATAATTAAAGAAAAAATGATGAGAAAGCAAAAAACAACAAAACAAATAACAAAATTTTTAAAAAATAATGAAAACAAGACGATCAATTTTACTTTTGTTTTTTGCTTTTATTATTTTTTTAAAATTGATTGTCTTGTTTTCATTATTTTTTAAAAATTTTATTACTTATTTTTTGAATTTTTATTAATTTCTTTGTTTTCAATAGATTAATAATTAAAGAAAAAATGATGAGAAAGCAAAAAATACTAAAATTTAAGAAAATACGAAATAATCAAATTTATAATATAATAATGAAAACAAAAGACAATCGATGTTACTTTCATTTTGTTTTAATAAATTCTGAAAAAAGATCTTCGGGAGGAAATGTGACAAAACAAGTGAACATTTAAAAAAATATGTGTAATAATACATATTTAAAAAAAATAAATGAAAGTAAAAGACAATCGATTTTACAGCGCAATTCGATTGAATAATAAATTTTAGGAAAACAATTTGCAAAAAAATGAACAAATGACAAAGCAAAGAAAACAAAATAATAAAAGTTCAAAAATTATTTTAATAAATTTTGAAAAAAGAAATCTGGGAGGAAACGTGACAAACCAAGTGAACATTGGCAACACATTTGGTTATCTGGAGAAATCTATCTGTGTTATAGGCTGTGTTCACAATCACAGCTCCGAGAGAGTGCTTGGCGTGTAACTGCGTTTTTCTCACTCACGATTTGTAACATATTTTGCGTCTCGCTCATCCGTTTCAAAACGACTTGTGTTTAGATTGTTTCCATGACAACGGGCGCACTCTAAGCATCCTTCTTAAAAGTGGGATGTGAAAAGTGCGTCCGTTGTCATGACAAAAACGTAAACGAAGGACGTTTTGAAACGGATGAGCGACACGCAAAATATATTATAAGTCATGAGTGAGAATGACGCGATTACACGCTCGAGACGCTCTCGGAGCGATGATTGCGAACGCAGCCTAACATGGGCACCAAAAAGAATTTCCTTGCGTTAGGGTGCCGCAGATTCTCATAAAAAAATACAGCAATTAATCGTCATATGTCATTGTAATAAGTTGCTTGTTGAAGGTGGCGCAAAATCTATCACGGGAATTTCGGGAGAGTCCCGGGTCACATACTTTTTTTTTTTTGACTAGACAGGGCTATCAAATTCCGGGATAATCCTGGAACAGGTGGCAACCCTAGTCACAATGTCTACCTCAAAGCAAAAGAGAGAAAGCGGTCCTTTCGTAGACGTCTCGCATAATTTAATTGGTTCATCACGGAAATGACCCCGTGAAGATGCAACTCTATTAAAAATATTAAGCCCCCCCCTCGCCCCAGTTCTTTCTCTCTCTTTAAGAGGTATTTACCAAATTGCTTTGAGCATTCTAATGCTGGATTTCACAAACGTCACTTAACTTTAATCATTGATTAAGAATAATCATTCCTATACCTTCAACCATGGCAACGTTTACTTTTAACGGATGATTAAATTTAAGTAACGTTTGTGAAATCCACCGTAAGAGTACTGCGGTCAAAACAAATCCAAGACAAGAAAAAAATTAAATAAACAAATAAACAAAGCAAAATAACAAGCCTCAACACAAACCAACATTAAAAAAAAAAAAAATACTGTTTTGCTGCACCACAACTTTACGAAACTAAAAAAAAATGACGCCGTCTTTGTTCACCATCGTCTGCTACGTTGCAGTTTCACCAGAATAATGAATGTATTGCATTTGTTACCTGAGCCACGGTCTGCTCGCCTAGGGGAATGTCGTCTGTCCTCAAGGCCACCCTCGACACAACAGAGCTCGAATCGGCATCGATAATTATCCTGCAATTACATTAACTAAGACCCTCGACACCAGCGCCACCTCATCATCTTCATCATAACAAGCTCAGTTGTTGGCGCGATAAAAATGAAGGGGTACCAACTCACCCTCCGTCGCATATTTCGTCCATGGCCAACATGACAATGTCGAGTGATTCTAGGACGGCGCGTTTCTCGACGTTCTTCCTCAAGATTTGGCTGACGGAATCGTACAGGCAATTTAACACGCTCATGAGTATGAGCTAAAACAAAAAAAAAAAAGTAAACGGTGGTTGTACAATTTGTGACACTGTGTCTCTCGCTCACTTCATTCTCGTGCGAGCTCCCCATCACGTAAAAGAATAAATCGACGTTGCTCCTGTACACGCAGGTGAGGCCGTCCAACATGATGATCTCCGCGTTGGCTCTGTGCGTCTTGTTGAAGAGGTTCTTCTCGAACGTGCGCTGCTCCTTGGCGGTGGGGAAGACGCCCTTGTCGTAGTACTTGGCGAGGATTCTGTTGCCGTCGTTGTCGAGGATCGCGATGCCCTTGACGGTGTATAAAGTCGGTTCCTGTGCGTCAGACGATTCGTTTCATTCACAAATAATGCCTCCGTTTCTTTCTGCTTACCAATAAGTGCCCGTCCATTTTAAAATCGTGTTCAAAACGCTTCGGTACGTGGCCAAAACATTGACTCTAACCTCACTAACGAACGTGAACGCGTTGGAGATTCACAGTGTAGCCAACTCATAAGCTTTTGTATGACAATTTATTTATTCATAATTAATTATTAAAGTAAACTCTTTGTAATCTTTTCATGGACAGTTTGAAAATCGCAAAACGTTTCGCTGCCGTTTTTAGATAGTTTCGTCAGGAGAGAAAATTAGAAAGTTTTCCTTTAGGAATTTTTCACGAGCTCAACGACCAATCACATCAACGGATTTCGGCGCGAAAATTTGAAAACGTCCACGCGCATTAAAATGGAAGATGGAAGTTTTCTTTCTAAATAAAAGCTACGGCCGTGTGTTAAGAGAATGGCAAGCAACTGTATCATCTAATTTTAATATGATGCCAGTTGTCTATTTTCTTGTCTTCACGTTTCCAGCATAATCTGCGTCTCTGCAGAATATTTGCAAGTGATCATCTTGTCTTGCTGGATAGTAAAGTCCATAATCTAGGTTTTTTTTTTTAACAGCTAAACACATGACACAGGCACTCTTACTAAATTTTAGAGTTTCTTACTTACAATTTTAAAAATCATGCAGAATCATAAATGGCATTATCTTATAGTATTAAAGAAATACCGTTCTCGATTGGCCGCACTAGTGCACACTCAAAATATCTTCATCTCGTGTTATTACCAGTGTTGCCAACAGTCGAAAAAAGTTTTCACTAAAACGAATGTCGGAAATCACTAAAAAATCACTAAATCCAAAATAAGTATGCTGCCACAAGTTTTCATTAAAATCTTATTGAATTTATAAAATGAAACACGTTAAAAAATAAACATAAAAACAGTAACATTACTATACGGGAAAAACGCGCGCTTGAAAATTAACAATTGAGAAAATCATGGAGTGGCTGGCACCTATTCTAGTGGAAGTTTTGCGAAGGGCCCTATAATAAGGAAATCATTGGAATGACATTTGGTTAACCTATGAAAAACATTAAATTGAATTGTAATTTGTGTATGACGCTTCCACACGAATAAATATGCTAGCTTGCTTATGCCTTTGCAAAGACTTCATCCAACATAGTAATAATAATGAATGGGAGCAAGAGCAAGCTTTAATGACAGGCGACAGCTCTTTATTTTCCTTATTAAAAGCGCCATCTGTTGGTTGCTGATTTTCGCGAATCGACACAAACTACAGAAATAATACCAAGGCAAAGTTTCACAACAATAAAAAACTTAAGCAGCTTGGCTTCAGTGTCAGCGTTTTGAACAACGTTTTCGAAAAATTGGGCGCGTTTAGCGAACAGCAGCTGCCGAGTTGCTTACTCAGCAATCGTTTGTGATTGGCTATTACCTTAATGTGAACCAATCACAAACGATTGCTGAGTAAGCAACTCAGCAGCTGCTGTTCGCTAAACGCGCCCATTGACTTCTAACAAGTGTCTAAATAAAAACCTGGTCAAGTGGGTTGTGATCGAGAATTTATCCAATGCATTTACATAGCAGAATTACTAAATGTAGAATTACTAAATGTTACCTTGTAACCTTGACCAGATTTTTATTTAGACAAGAGTTACAATAAATCACAAGATTTCACGGTTTTATTTTAAGAAATCGCCAAAAAAAGCACTAAACACTAATGCCCGTTTGCACCAACAATTTTAAGTAACACTTAATATTGAATTTATATTGCACCAATCGTTAAGTCTCGCTTAAATTGCTTAAAGTGTCACTTAATTTAAGTGGCTAGTTCACCACCACTTAAAGGTTATGTTGCGGTATTGTCGTGTCACTTTCACATTTGTGTATAATCAAACAGTAAGATTTTAATTGCAATCGCAATTTTTTTATAAAAGAAACGCATCAGAATCCTTAATAAAATTAGGTGAAATTTAATTCTACTAAACTAATTAATGTTGATAATGGTTTCAGAAGAAATGTTATTAATAATTATTTTGCAAATTTATAACCAGATCAGATAGTGCATATATGCATATAAAAGAAATATTTATAAATGAACTGATATTTATTAAAAAGAAATAATTAAATACTTCTTTTTATTACAACAATATTGTATTACAGTTTTCTTAATTGTTCTAATTGTACTTTCTTTAATTCAATATCTAATTTCTTGCTTTGCATATCTAATTCAAGTATTTGTTTTTTCAGTTCCCACTCTTCTTTCATTATTTGTATTGATAAGAGCTTATCTTCTCTTTCTTGTTCTAAAACTTCAATTTTTAACTGCTTTTCAAATTTATCTTTTTTTATTACTTCAATTTGTTATGTAGCAACTACATTTTTTAAGTCTGCTAATTCTTCATATTTTTGTGTCAAAGAAGCTGTATGAGAAATCGTAGCCACCCGATTATGAGTTCCTCGACTAGTTGGAGTTCTTAATTTACTGTTTATTTTTCTTTTTAAGCTTTCACCTGTATGAGTCCCCCAATCCTGTTTCTGTAGTCCTTCCTATAAACAGAAATAATTTTAAAAATCACATAAAATTAACAAGTAAATACTTACAGTCTCTTCTATTGCCATAGGTAATTCTTCATCTCTACTGTGTTCCACCGACTCCTCTGGATTGCTTAACTCTGTTTCAATAAAAATTAATACTTCATCCTAACAAAAAATTCAAATATTTCATGCATTAGAAATGAAATTACCTTATTTACTGCCCTCATTATTATCACCATCAAAAGGGTTGTGCAATCCCAGTACAGTCTTTTTATTTACAATTGACATTGTTAAATCTACTTCACAAAATCTTTTAACCGGACACTAAATCTCGCACTATACACTTAACGTTTCACCATCGTTCGACAGCTTCGTCAGAAGTGAAAAATATAACATATAAACATAAAATATAAATATAATATGACGAAGCTGTCGAACAACGGTGAAACGTTAAGTGTATAGTGCGAGATTTAGTGTCCGGTTAAAAGATTTTGTGATACAAATTTTGTCGGACAAGAACCAACTTTAAATGTTAAATCTATTGTTGGATCATGCAACTTTACATATTTTGCTGGCCCACCACCTGTTCTAATTTGTTCTTTTCTTTTTCCGCAATGAGTTTTCTTGTTTCCTGCTTTTTATTTTCAAAAAATTATTTTATCGACTCCTTTGAACGATGAATTCCACTAATACTACAAATGTTGAATTCTTTTGTAATATTGTCCCAGGCACGATTTTTTTCTTTTGTGTTTGAGCTGTCTGTTTTTTTGCACTCCACAATATTTTTATGTTTAGCTATAATATTTAACAGAAACGTCTTCTCATCCGGAATGAAATTTGCTGTACGGCACCGTTTTGCTTCAAACATATTCATTACTGCTACGTTTTCTACAAACATTAAAGGTTGCACAACATCTGTACTTAAATAACAACAAATAGAAATAATGTTACTTACCTGAACGCAACTAAAAATTAGTAAACCAGTTCTAACCAAAAATCAACACAACCTTCTTCGTTTTACTTTAGGGACTTTAGTGTACTAACGTTGCTACCAACCTTTAATCCACAGTTAAGTTTCCCTTACTTGAGGGTGACTGAAATATTTTTGGTGTAAAATAAATGACACTTAGCATTCACTTAAATTTAAGCAACCCTTTATTAAGGATACTTAAAATATAATTTGGTGCAAACGGCCATAAATTAAGAAAAAAATCACAAACTTAAATTAAAAACCACTAAATTTAGTGTAACAATCACTAAGTTGGCAACACTGCATGTGGCCACTAGCCCTCTTTATTGCCAACTGCTACAACCAAAACTACTAAATCTTTTACAAATAGTGTTATGACAACAACAAAATATTAGCAAAAACGGCGGATCGGATCACAATAATGGCACAATGTAAGTAGCAACACTTAAACGTCAGTGCAAATGTAATGCAATTTGCAAATCAGATCAGATCAAAAGAAATAATTGAGAGATAAGAACAAATTTTGTGTTTCCTATGAAATCAAAAAGTGAATTAAATCCAATGGGGTGTTTGTTTACAGTTTTGTGTCCAAAATTGAATAATTTAACTTTTCCAATATTGAGATAGTTAAATTCACAATCAGTTACACTACAATTAAATGATAAGTGATCAGGCGTTTACGAAAATTAACTCGGTGGATACACCGTACTCGATCTTTCTCACTCTTACATGCACTAAGTCTCTTAATGTTCTCTCTCACACTTCTAACCCGGTTATCAACCGAGTGAATCTTCGTAAACGCCTATCTTTTCTAATCAAGTGACCTATGGAAAGAAAATTGCATGTCTTTGATTGATCCCTTTCTTCAAATGTCATTGCCATAGAATAACCCCGTCATTGCAATTATTTATAGTTATGACTGTCAGTAAGTTTAATTCATTCACTGAAATAAATAATCTTTAAGTGGGAAATATAAGCTTGGGATTTGATATCCAAATTTATAGAACCGTGTAATGCATAAAAACATTGAAAAATTATTTAATTAATCAGACACACTATTTCATTTTCATGGGTCACTTAATTTGAAAAGATACGCAAATTTTCGCTCTATTTCTCAAAATAGGAGCTATTTTGAAGAAACGTTACCGTGATTTACTCTGTGTAGAATGTACCAGTCCAAAGTCAAGAAGCAGAAAATATTCTCTCAATAAATTTCTCAATAAAGTATTATTGAAATGTATTTTTTTTTAAATTTCTGGGATACCTTGTCCACGCTTCGAAACCTAATGCACAATTTGATTTCTAATTTTATCAGTGTACCTAATAATTTAAAAAAAATTGTATAAATCGCTTCCTACTCTGACTGCTGCTCCTACTTTCTCTTTCTAACTGCTTCAAACGGCAATTCAATAACGGTACAAAAATTTAAATTCATGAGACTACTCATTGTAGAGAGTGATGATGCAGGCAAGAATAAATGAAAATGGAAAAGGAAGATTAAGAACAAAACGGTCAGGAAATAAAACAAACGTTAACGAAAGTATAGAAATATTGAGAGAGATTTTTATTTTACAAAAAACTCAACAAACTTACACTTCATATTTTTTACGTAACTCCCCAACACCTTCGAACTTATTATCTTCCTTCAAGTAAGCAAGCAACTCCGAAACTCCTTTAAAAATAAAAATAAAACAAAATAGAATTCGCAATCGTGCACCTACTCACAACAACACTTACGTTTTTTATCGGCAGCTGACATGAACATGGTTAAGGTAGAAAAGCGTTTCACGCTCGTCAGGTGCGTCAGCCAATCGTAGGCCAAGCCACGGTCCTGCGCCACACTCAAAGTTTCAACCATCTCGCTAAAGACCTTGCTCTCCAGCGACTCCTTGAATATATCCTGCAATTCCTTGGGGTCGAGCTGTTTCATGTAGCGAAGCCGCAAGTCCTGATCGCCACGCACCGACTTCCATCCCTTATAAAACTGGACCGACGTTCTTGGAATTTGCACGGCCACCACGTTTTCCTGCACGAGAGTGTCTTTGCCCTCATTTTTCGAGAGCGACTTATTATTACTTAGAGGTATACGTTCCATCAACTTCAGGGTTTCTTCTTCACGTCTCTTTACGGTAGATCGCATTTTCCTTTCACTTTCGCCGTCTTCCGTTAATCTGATATAATCTTGCAATCCGGCTGATATTGATTTAGTATCTTCTTCATCTTCACGTCTCTCTTTCACAGTCGCTTGCGTTAACCCGTCGCTTTGTAAATCGACGTCGACGATTTCGATTCGCTTCAGGGGCCCGGCCGATCTCGCCTTGCGAGGCCTCGATAAGCCCTCGAATAATTCCACGTGGTTTCCGCTGGGCCACTTCGATGGTAATTTCGTGCCGGCGGTGGAGGGTTCGAGCTTTTCGACCACGTGAGCTTTCACGGCTGGAATTTCGCTGCTTTTCACCTCGAGCGCACGCGGAGCTTTCGGTTTTTGTTGCCTGGATAGCGTGAACTTTGAAACTGGGCGGGGCGCCTCTGCAACAGGCTAAAGCACCGCGGCCTCAAATACCTGCAGTACACGACTAGACAAATAAAAATCATCACCTGCTTGGACTCTTCCATTTTTTTCTCTAGCTTCACAAGGGCCGCCTTCGATTCCGCGTTCTTCTTCTCCAGTTCGAGCACCCGCAGGAGATCGTCGCGTGCCTCGTTTAACTGGTTCAGGGATTCCCGCGCGGCCGCTCGCCTTTGATAGGCCTTCACGTACTTCTTGTCGAGTTGCAGAGCCGTCGTGCAATCGGACTCGGCGTTTCGATAGCTGCAAACGATTCGACTTAAAGTAAGTGCCTTCGAGGGGGCGACTTTTATACTTGCTTTTGCTTCTTGAGGTGGCACAGGGCCCTGTTTGCGTAAAAAATGGGATCGTAGGCGTAACACTCGATGGCCTTGGTGTAACATTTCATCGCATCGTCCCACCTTTGTTTCTTGACGAAAGCGTTTCCCTGCAACCATGAAATTTATGGTGGTGATTACACGATGCGGGGGGACTTTACTTTTTCCTTTTCGCAGTTTGCCATTTCGACCGTGCTTCCGTCGAACTCATCCGAGAGTTCATCGGAAGCGTCATCGCTGAGCGGCTCGCCGACCGCTTCCTTGTCCATTCTCTCGCAGTGCGAATCGGCATCGAATTTCTCCCAGGCTTTATAGTCACAGGCTTTTATGCGCTTGGATTTTTTCGTTTGCGGTTCCTTCGCGGCGTCCCCCTCGGTCTTTTGTACCGCGCTTCTGAGCGGGGGCACCTAAAACTCGCCGGAGTTAGCCCCGCTTACCCTCACGATCTTGGGCTAGGTTAGATCACCTCGGCGTCGCCTGGGGCGAAAGACTCGTCCTTCCTCTTCATCTCGTCACCCCATTCCTGGAGCTCCTTGTAGAAGTCTTGCAAATCCTTCGAGTTTTCGTGTAACTGCTTCTGTAAGAGGATCGGATTCATATCGCGCACTCACAACTTTTGAGTTGACGTTTGATCGATGCGGAGTCGGTAAAGTAGGAAGCTGCATCCGAATTTATTTATCGAATTAATTAATATTGCGTGCGGCGTATTCACTCAATTATATGCAAGGATTAACACAAGTAAAATTGATATTATGAATTATGAAAGTTCCGAGCGGACGTTTCAAATTCGAATCCTAGACGGCAGGCACCACATGAAAATGATTTAAATTTCTATTTCACCAATTATAGGGTATAGGGACCATGCACATGCCTGCGTTCAGCGCCGCCTGGCGATGATTTATGCATTAGTGGTATGAAAACAACGAGCGTCTAGCTGCAGATCCCCCTACAGCCAATCAGAACAAGGATAGCTCAAATTACCAATCACATTATAATACACTGTGGCCAATTAGAATAGGACAAAGTAATTCAAATTTTCGAATTCAAACTTACGAATACAGTTCCAATAGTGGTGTGGTTCACATTAAAAGACACTAATTAAGCTGGTGAAACAAAATAAGGTTTAAAACTTAGAGAATCTTTAAAAATAATATGGTAACTGGTACTGGTAATCAGGCCGTCATGGTGCTCATAACCTCGCTTTTACTTTGGAAGTGTAAATTTTTAGTGTACACAAGATCAGCTGTTATGTGATGAATATGGATTTTGCACCGACACAGCAAATCGTGTTAGATATTTTACAGCATGCTACCAGATAGAACTCGGAGATCCTTAAACCAGCAGAAACTCAACCTGGCTTTTATACCATACTCTATGTTTCTTTTGTATTAATATTATTATTTTTACTTACAGCAATTAAAAATATGATATCCAATGTCAATCGTAATATTCATTTGAACATCGAGTCAGGGTGGATACTGTTATATTTCAAGAATGGCATCAAATGGCGTTAAAATACAATACATACGATAAGTAAGAAAATTGCATGACACTTTGAACTCTAATGAGACGTGTTTTATTTCAGTGCAACATCTGATCAGAAGAAACAGAGTTTAAAGGGGATCCATTTCTAATTTCAGTGAAACTTTCAACTAAATAGCTACATAAGTAGCAGTTTTAAATTGCTTGGAATTGATTTTATTAAAACCAAAAGGGCTGGTACTGGTCACTGGTTAACTTTAATCTTTTGTAATACGAATTCTTCTAACGGACACTGAAAATGCACACTTTTTTCTGGAATATAATTTTAATTCTCATTTAACATGCTATGAATATAATCTACTTCTTTTGGGGAAGGTTTTCCTAGACGAATCACGGCATTTCTTTTTTTCTTTGTTGATTGAAATCTAAAATAAATTAAAATTTATTTTGTAAAAAACGAAGCAATTTAAAATGTTTTCATGTAGGTAGGTACGGTTTTTTTTGCACCCCACCTACAGGTTTACTTTAGCAGCTTGAGAAACTCTAAAAAATAATACATATATAAGTCCCTAGAACTTTTGTATTTACAGTTTTTCTCTAGGTGTTAAAATGACTAGGTGGGGTGCAAATATAAAAAAAAACACCTATACAGTGCTTGGCATTAAAAACGAAACACAAAACCGCAATCTCGTTCGAAAATAATTAATGTTATTGATAAAGAGTAAATATGATCATACTATCAAGGCAGAATTTATTAGAATTCCTCAACGGAAGTGAGGCTGCGAGAGCTAGTTAGGCTTTGGGTTGGTAGAATGTTTTATTTTTAGTGCCGAGCACTGTACCTATGGTAAGTTCCATATAAATTTGCTGGTAATCGATTAAGTCCTGAGTATATATTATAAATACATAAAAGTTTGAAAGAATAATCTAATGATCAGACGATAAAAGCTGATGTTCGGTGTTTGTAAATTGAATTTTCCAGTAAATTTATATTGAACATATTTATATTTATAATTTATATAAATTACCTAGGTTGAACATCAATTTTCTTGTTTACTGGATTATTATTTTTTTGTTTGTCTTGCATGAATGCTGGACCCGGTTCACTGTCAACCATTTTCTTCATTAATTTTAAATAATTGTTTATCTTAGATAATAAGTCGTAATTTTTACTAGTCTTACAATATTCTGAGACCTCAGTAATGTTATTATTAATTTCTGTGTGTAATGTTTGTAAATTATTATTTCTTTTTAAAGTTTTTAAATGCATTTGAATTTTCTCTTTGTCTTCATTATTGTGAACTTCGTTACTGGTGGATATATCTTTTTTGTTAATAATACATACTTTATGTATGTGTTTACATACAACAGCATGTATTAAATAATCTGTGCATGTGCAAGAATATACGTGCACGCAACATTCACAAATAACATATTTCAATTTACATTCATGGCTGCTACTCAAATTAATTTTTTTCACAGTATAATTACTTTCATCAGAATGAACAGTCCAACTAGTAACTTCTTGTACAACACTTTCTTGTTCTGCAGCATCATCAGATGTGATATACATACTGTCGCAGGTAGTGGCAGTCAGATGTCGTTTGTTGATCATGGAAATTTTATTGGAAACTTTACCTTTATTTAGTTTAATAATTCTGTCAAACTGTTTATTTTTAATAAATTTTAATAGTGCAAAAATGGTTTTATCTAGTCTCCTACATGCTGTACCTACCAATTAAATACATATAATTAGTGAAGTTAATATATTCATTCTTTTAAAAATAAATTACCTTTTAAATAAATATATTTCAGCACCTTGTGCATAGATTCAAGGTACATATTTGTATTTATAGAAGAACCTAATCTATAACAAGCAGCCCATGATGAACAACGATTCAAATAATGTTTCTCAAAGTAATTTTTAAATTCAGTCAAATCTTCATCTTGAGCAAGTAAATTAAGGAAGGATTCTATATATTTGTTAAAATCATTTAAATTTATTTCCTGTCGTACAACACACAGCATTTTGTAGACCTAAAATTAAATTTTGTAATTTAGAAAGAATACAATGACTTAAGAACAAGAATTACGTACATATTCTTGTTTAGCTTTGTTTTTTATTATATTGATTTTGTTCCTCCAAGCTCTATCTACATGCCACACACACAAAAGTTTTTTTGTTTGTGTGGTGTTCATAACAGAGCTCCACGCTGTGAAATATTGATCAGCATCATCACTCATAAAAACTGATACATTTATATCTCCTACTTTTTCTTTGATGCATATAATAAAGTATTTTATTACAGTATAGTCCTCTCGATTTGCAAATAAAAATGCTACCGGAAATCCCTCACCGAGGTCATCGACTATTAAAATTGAAATTAAATAAAAATCATAAGGATTCGTGCCATGTGTTGCATCCATGCAAACAATTCCATTATTGCCAAACTTCTTAAATAATTGCATTTGACATTCTGTCATAATACCTAATAAGAAATCTTTTTTTTTCAAGAAAATTTTCATTTGAGGAAAATCCTTGCTTCTTATATAGTAAAATACTGTTTTCTGTTGTCTGAGACAATTCTTTCACCCACAGGTCTACACTGACGGCATCGTTTTTATCTTTAATAATTTTTTCATTAACGTTATATGTGAGTGAAATATTGTGAATGTCTTTCTTGGTTGTTAAATGTATTCTTTTAAAGTTCTCGTCTACACTCTCTCTAATTTGATCTAATATTTCCGATGCTGGTATTCCTAAAAAATATAGGAGTAGGAGTTAATTGTAGGTGATTATTGATTATTTCACATTGCAAACGTAAAATAATCGATTCTGATTTTTTTTTAAATTTACCTTGCAATAATTTTGCAGCAATCGTTTCTTTTTCGCTAGTGGAAAGTGGTATGTGTACCATATTAATGTCATGACCGTAATGATTTTTAAAATATTTAACATTAATGCTGTCAGAAGATTCTTTTAATACTATTCTGGACAAATTAAATCTGTTTTGCAGGATCCTTGGGACTTTAGCATACGTTTGCGTTGTTCTGTTGAAATAATTCTTTTTTTTCCGCTTCTGTTGCAATAATAAGTTATTTTGCTCTTTCCTTTTAATTTCGAGGAACCGTTATGTTTTATCCATTTGCATGAGTACTGTGTTTTGTTTCCATGTCATAAATTCTGTAAAGCGTTTGTAAAATTCAAAAAGTACTGTAAGTATACCGAATGAGCATTTTCAATCCGAAACATAGGATGTTAGCATGATTACTCTTGATAATGCCATATTTGATTAAAATTATATTAAAAACAACAAAAAATAAATTCAAATATTAATTTAAATTTAAATATTTAATTAATTTAATTTTAAAGTTTTTTACATCTTAGGAACAATAGACAAATCAATACATGAAATTTAATTAATTATTTATTGAAATCTTTAAATTTAAAAATATTTGAAATTTTTTTTTGATGTCTTTAATGTGATTTTAATTAAAAATATCATTATTAAGGGAACTCGTGCTAATGTCCCATGTTCTGGATTGAAAATGTTCACGGAGTATGCGAGTTGTACAAACGTATAATTACACGGTACAACAAAAATTAAAAAAAATAAAAACCCGTCAGGTTTCTCAACTGTTTTTAATGTTTTTGGGGTCGCTGAATACGAATCTGCAAAGAGTTTTCTCGGGTCACTTGTAGACATCAATAAAGAAGTCAATGAAGCAGTATACAGAAGACAAAAAAAAAGAACAACCTGTCGGGTTTCTCAACTGTTTTTTATGTTTTTGGAATCGCTGAATACGAATCTGCAAACAGTTTTTTTGGTACACCTTAGGTTCTCGCTCTAGAAGACAAAGAACTCGTTTGTCTTCAGTATACTGCTTCTTCGACTTCTTTATTGGTGTCTAGAGCGAGAACCTGAGGTGACCCGAAAAAACTGTTTATAGATTCGTATTCACCGATCCCAAAAATATTAAAAATAGTTGAGAAACCCGATAGGTTTTTCTTTCTTTTTATCTTTAGTACACTGCTTCATTGACTTCTTTACTGGTGCCTAGAACGAGAACCTGAGGTGATTCGAAAAAACTGTTTGCAAATTCGTATTCAGCGACCCCAAAAACATTAAAAACAGTCGAGAAACCTGACGGGTTTTTTTGACTGTTGGACAGGGTTATGATGTACATACCATCAATACTGCCAAAATGTAATTCTTCAACGTCTTGTTTAATATTATGATCCACATCTAAATGGCGTTCTAAATTTTCACGTGTATAAAATGTAAAATCACAATTAGTTTCTAAACATTTTATATTGCTGACAACATTTTCCACAATGTTATGTTTTTTTTTTTAATGTTGTTTAAAATTAGTTATACTTGACTTATATATTGAGCCACAAACTTGACAAACAAAAGTATTTTCATTCATTGCTGTATTTTTTTACGCAGCTTTAAGTTAACCGTTCTTTTGGTTTATCAAGTCAATTAGTGCCGTTTAATGTGAGTCATACCACTGTTATTGATGTATTCCTAAGTTTGAATTCGAAAATCTGAATTACTTTGCCTTATTCTAATTGGCCAGAGCGTGCTATACGCTACTGATTGGTAATTTGAGCTATCCTTGTTCTGATTGGCTGTAGGTGGATCTGCAGCTAGACGCTCGTATGAAAACTAGTGATGGAGAATATCGTTACTTTTGAGTAATCGGTATTCATCGTTACTCTTGAACTCAGTAATCGTTACTTGTATTCGTTACTTTGATTACCGCGATTACTACCAATGTTAGTTAAAACAAGTTGGATTAATCAGGTACCTATTCGATTATTTTATTTTATGTGTTATAATAATACAGGAGTACAATACAATAAATAATTGGGTAAAACTGCACTTTAGGTTCCTAAATTTCAATGTCGCTTTGCGCATGTGCAGAAGTTCCAGATACGCCTGCGATGTTGCCATATCTAATGTGTTTCATTTTAAACTGTACATAACGACTTACATAGGCTACAATGGCTGGCACGGAGAAGATTAATAAAAAATAACGTATTTTGTCAGCAGTGTGAAATTTCTATGTCCTTTATAACAAAGAATAGCATTGACGGACACTGCTGGAAGTGTGCACGAGACAGACTAGTGTCCGATCAGAGTCTTTTTTTTCAACTAACTAAATAATAAATAACAAATTTTATCAATTGCTTTATGTTGTTTGTTTTATTTAAAATTATGTAGGTATATATAGCTTAAAATGAAACACAGTACATATGGCAACATTGCACGCGTATCGGGCACTTCTGCACATGCGCAAAATGACATTGAAATTTAGGAACCTAAAGTGCAGTTTTACCAATAATTGTTCATAGTTTTCCTAATACATATTTTGTATTCTGGGGAAGAGTCGCTAAATTATTTGTTAGAATCAAAAGTACATTTTCTTTTATTCATGTAAGTACATCCGAATACTGCTGCAACCAGAACCAGACTTTCATCTGTGAATATTGAATTATCTGAATAGAAGTAATCGTCGGCACATCGTCGGTAAAAGCAGGTAAAAGTAACGAATACTAAGTTCAACAAGATCCGAATACTTCGGGTCTCTTCGAGTAACGAATAGTTACCTTTTTTCTCCATCACTAATGGGTGCGTTTTTAAATCACACCTACTGTTCAAACCAAATATGTTCGAACAGTTGCCAAATTGTTCAAACACTTGCTCGATCGCTAGAATATAAAAACGCTAATAGGTCATTTATGTGTATGTACATAACCTTAAATTTTTGTTTTTTGTTGCTTATGTAGTTATGTATCTACATAAATAGGTAACGAATTTAAATGTTCGTTTCTATGACATGTAAACTTTCTTATAATGTTCTGACGATGAAGGCGAAGTATCCATCGTGTTGTGTGATCGACGTACTTCAGAATTTTTAGGTTATGTTTATTCAATTCCCGCCACTGTACTTCGTGCACTTCCTGCCGAGTAGGTGCAAGAGAATACACCTCGAACACTATGTTCGAATAACTCGGGAAATTTTAAAACGCTATCTAGGTTGTTCGATTTGTATTTAAAAACGCCTTTTTACATGTTCGAGTACACGAACACTTGTTCGTACACTTTTAAAAACGCACCCATTGAAAACATTGTTTTTAAGGTTAATACACCTGTGACACGTTGAAGTGACGTTATTAACGTCACTCTGTAATTTTTAATTTTGCAATTACAATGGATGTTGAAATACATTTTAAAATCTTGTTTATGTAAGCTGGTAGTGGCCGGCCATCAGGCGCAGTCACCCTATGGCCCTATGCATAACTTCAATAGCCGAGCGAAAATTTTTGTATTTGCGGAAGAAATTTTGCATGGCATTGATGGTCAATAAAATTTTTGGTTGTGCGCAGATTTGTTGTTATTTCTTGTAATTGTATTAAAAATATTTAGGGCTTTTTCTAAATTTACTCAAATCTTGCAACAAGTTTTATTGTTTGATAATCTGTACAATTTCTAAATATGCAAAATTAATAGCGTTTTCGATTGACCACTTTAGTGCGCACTCAGAGTATCTTCATCTCGTGTTATTACATGAGGTTAAGAGAAAATGCAAATACACTGAGTGCAACCGGTGCACGTGAGTCGAAAACGCTATTATACAAATCCTGCATGGTGTCACTAATAGATGTGAAAATATAATATTACAAATTGAATTCTATTGTTTATGAGCACAGTATTTCAGAAAAAACATCAGAAGATCGGCAGTTGATTATTGTTGGACATGTGCGTTTTCCGTTATTTCTAAATTTTTCATTTCAAACACGGTGGATTTTAAATCTCCGTACACAAATTTATGGAAATTTGCCTAACTGGAACGTATTCTTCGCTCTTTTTTGCTCTTTTACACCCATTTGTATAAATAAAATGGGTAACGAGAGTGACTCATAGAATTAATGTAAAAGTGCTATAAATTAAACAAAAATCTGAGTACAAACCTCAATTTAAGAAACATCACTAATATAATCAGTCTTTTAATACAATTAACACAAAGTATTCCAGTTAAATAGTATAAAACATGTTCCACATGCATTTGACATGAGGTCGGTCTGATGATCTTTTGGGGCTATTGTTTAAATCGACTTCTTCACATGAAACGCATACCATCAGTATCCTGACCGTAAATGTATTCACATTACGAAGACTAACCATCCGTTAATCATCAACCGCATTTGAAACTGGCCTACATTTGTTGACTTGCTTTCCGACTTCTATTCATGAAATTCATCAAACTTTCATTTCTTCTGAGTCTCCTACACATTTCTCGAATAGAGTAAGTTGTACGTAATGACTAATCGATGAATCACTTTCAAAACGGCATACAAACTTAAATGTTTCAATCCATATATATTTTCTTACTACTATTTGGATAATTGTAAAATTTAACATTCTGCCTGTTACTATAACTCTTATGACAATTTACAGTTGTAGTACATAATAAGTATTTGACCTTCTGATATGAAATTCAAGTTCAAATGTACTATCGCGGCCTTAAAATTTCGCACGATTTTTTATCAAGTAGCCAGAATTTCTCTAAATTATAGTTTTGTAGAACAGGCTCTTTCCTCAATTTTGACACTAAAGACATTTAACCAAAAGTCAAATTGTTTGGTTGTATTTTAAGAACAGCAAGATAATAAAGTATTAGAACTGAAATAACAGAATAAAAGTAGCGACCAACCATCTTCTAATTTTGCGATTGCAAAACCCTTCTCTCCTCCAGAAAGCACGTGATTTGGCATTGTTTTGCTACAACATTAGCATTACATTTGAAATCTGACGTTTAAAATGATTATTTTTGACAAGCCGTTAAAGAAAGACATATTTACAGCGAGCGAGAAATCGAATCGTGCGAAATTATAAGGCCGCGATAGTACACTGAGCATTTGAAATGAGATGTACAGTTGCGGAATTAAAAAAAAGCATACAAACACACAGGTGTTTAAGCTAGATTTTGCAATATTTGAGCACTGTAAATTGATCTCTGCCAAAATAACAGTGACAGTGACAACTAAATAATGTCAGGGCATAGTGTGAATAATAGTTATCTTTTATTTGCAGCTTTGGTCAGTTCACTTTGAGTTAAAGTGAACTGATCTAACTGATCCGCTTTAGTTACAAATAAAACATTCCAAAGTCTAGTCGTCAAAATTATATTTTCATTTAAACGAAGAAGTCATTTTTAACAAGTATTTCATAAAAAGAATTAAGTAAGTGTATAATGACAGTTTTATTAAGAATTTGCATGTGGGATTGTTTAACGTTAGCTGCAATATCGTATCCCCTCCTAAACTGAACCAACTGATCTTTATATCCGGTAGGTGCAGCATCGGTAAGGGGGGAAGTGAACTGGGTCACTTTGGATTAGATCACTTCGACAAATAAAATAGACAAACCTAATGAAAATGTGATCCTGGGTAAAAGTGAACTGATCTCCGTTGCAAATAAAAGACAACTAATGTTAAAATGCGTGTTCGTTTTTAGGAATCGAGAAAAAATTTAAAAAAGAACTAAACTTTCAGTTTATCTCGTATGTATTAAAAAAATTAATTAATATCTAATATTTTGTAGCAGCTCCATTATTTATCACTACGCTTTGCAGACGCCGAGGCATTGAATGAATGCAAGAACGGATGTATTCAGGGGAAAGTTCATTGAAAATTTCGGCGATTTTATCTGATAATTCTTGTGCATGTGCAGGCCTCAAATTAGCTTTATATAATTTTTTCACTATATAACCCCACACATTTTCAATGGGGTTCAGATCGGGGCTTCTGGAAGGCCATGGTAAGCGTGCAATATTGTTTTCCTGAAACCAGCTTTTTACAAGTCTAGAAGTATGAATAGGACAATTATCGTCTTGGAATATAAACTCTCCGTCAGGAAATATAATCTCAGCAGATGTCAGAAAAACGTTTTCCAAAATTGCAATATACTTCCCACTATTAAATCTGCCGTCAATATTCCAACAGACACCTGGCCCTTGTGTGCTAATCCAGGCCCAGACATTTACGGAGAATCTGCCACTCTTTAGAGTTTTTTGAGTATAAGCCTCCTCAAACCGTGAATTTCGTGGTCTGTATACACGGACACGTCCATTAAAGGTTGATTGAAAAACTTTTTCATCAGAAAAAACAACGCTTTCCCAAAAATTCAAATTTTGTGGTAAAAATTCCAAAGCAAATCCAACTCGCTGTTCTTTATTTTCTTCTGTAAGAAATGGTTTTTTAGCAGCCGCTCTATTTCTCAAGTTTGGATAATTTTTGATTCGATTTCTTGCAGTCCGAACACATCCAGGAAAATGCGTAGTGTGGACTGCACTTACAGCAGTTTCGAATGGGTTTGTTCGAATAAATTCTATAAGATTTTCATCTTCTTCAATACTTGATACTTTTTTTCGGCTAGAACCCCTTTGCCGTTCAAGAACACCCTGGTGCTGCTCCCATTTCGTTTTTATTTTTTGTATCCTACTTTTATTGACCCCAAATCTTTCAGCTAATAATCTTATAGACCACCCTCCTTCAATTAATGCAACAATTTGATTTTTTTGGGCAACACTTAAATGCGGCATGTTATGTCAGTTTGGTGATTTGACAATAACTTTGACAAATAAAATGAAGTTACTTTTCAAATAAAACCTAGTTCACAGCGAGATATTTTGAGTGTATGCTTTTTTTAATTCCGAAACCGTACATTTGACTGTCAACTGTCATCATACTGTCACTCGTGTTTTCATACCACTTATGCAAAATATGGCCATTGGTGGCGCTGTCATCGCATGTGCACGGTCTCTATAGTTGATTTTTGATTTTATCGCGCGCGTGCACGATCGAATCGTCTGTTGAAAAACTGGCAACTTTTTTGCCATGAATCTGGTGAATTTAAAATTTTTCATGTGGCAACACTGCTGCTTGTTGTTGTACCCAGTGTTGCCAGGTTGCAGGGAAAATCCCGTTTTGCAGGGAAAAATCGAACAAAAAGGGATGCAGGGAATACCTTTAGAAAAGAGGGACATTCACTCAATCGAAACATCATAGCAATGATTTTAAAGTTGCAACTAAAATGCTGCAGCCGTGAATATGGAGACGAACCAATCCAATCACGGTTTCGTTCGTCGTTCTTATGGTTTGTTGGTTACTCGTTTCCTAGACAAGATGCCTGCCACGTGCGATCTTGCGAGATAGCTTTAGAGTGAAAATTATAAGCGAATTTTAGCGACGAATCAGGTTATAGTGGTTATGGAACTAAATACTTTATCGACAAACACGTGACGTCATTGTTATATATTTTGAACGCGGTTTGTGGAACTATTGGATGATGGTTAAGAAGAGTGTTTTAAGTTTTAACAGTTTAAATTTAGAAGATAGGTTATGTTAGATGATATTTTGTTAATATTTTGTAACAATCTCTCTATTATAGTACTGTCATCGTCAAATACGATTTCATTTGTTACGATAATAGCCATTGACAGTTCACAATAACATGCGATGGAATAGCCCACTTTGGCGAATATCGTTTTTAATGACGTCATAACATAAACCGCGTTAAAAATGTAGGAATAATTGTTCGTCGCTAAAATTCGCTTTATGTCGCAAGCTAAAATTGACAAGTGACAAGTTATAAAAAGTAAACAGCAACACAAAAGAAACGTGCAAAGTAGTGATTATATTTTTGCCTATTTTTTACCCCTACAAGGAAAATTTTGCAATGAAAAGGTGTAAGTATATAAAAAGGGAAATGAAGTTACAAAAAGGGAAAATTCAACATTTTATTAGGGAATTTTTGTGGTAGACACCTGGCAACACTGCATGTACCATGTGTTTCCAAGCATAAATGGTGGTGTTGCATCGAGCTCGTTGAATTTGGTGAGATGAAATGCATAATTAATAATTAATTAGTTTATTTGTAGTTTATTGAACAAAATGCTTGCCCGAGCTAAGTACAGCTGCACAACACACTGTTAATAAACATACTTATTATCTGTTTACTCCGTTTCTTCGTTAGAATAGGCGAGTTAGGGGTGACATTTTGTTGATAACTCAACAAAACAAAATAAAAATAAACTGTTTGCATTCGTAATTTAGATTAGGACACTAATAATTAACAATTAAAGAGTAAAATATGGAGTAATAAAACAAATTTTTGCACCGTTTACACAGACAATTAAAGGGTGCGTTTAGGGAATCCAACCTGCTTCTGTTCTGATGTGGTCCTGATAACTACCAACAGCTGTTAATTCCCTGAACGCTATTTATGCTAGCGTACGAATTTCAAGGATGTTATATTTGTTATTTATTTATAAATTTTATAAACAACGGGTTCTCCTTTATCTCCTGCTTTAGCTGAAGTTGTTGTGCAGGAACTAGTTAGAAAAAACTGTCATTAACTCTTTACTTTTCAATTTAATTTTGTATTTTCGTTGCGTGGATGATATTTTATTGATTCTACCTTCAGATAAAGTAGATTTTGTTTTAGGTACAATTAACTCTTTCCGTACCGTAGAAAAAGTAATTAACAATTCATTTAGTTTCCTTGATAAAGTACAAATGAGCCGGTCCAAGAAACGGAATTTACATTACGTGTCAAAATCTAATTATTTAATAATTATGATGCTGTTATTATTACTTTGTATATTTTTACTGTATGAATGCTTGCTACTAAAATTCTACTGCTTCATACTTAACGTGTAATTTTGTTAGAAGTTTTTGTTTAACAAAATATGTACAGTAAGTCTAGGGTTTATACAACGTTTCTATAAATGATTCTAACATCAAAGTAGGCATTGAATATTCCACCTCCTTTTGAATGTGTATTCTACTATCTGAGAAATGTCAGTGTCAACGCTGTCATAAACTTGAAACTTTTAAATACAGTAAAACTCGGATATAACGAGGGCTCAAGGGACCACGCTTATTGCTCGTTATATGCAAGTGCTCGTTATAAATGAAAAAATTAAATGCATATGTGATATGTATTATGAACAGCAAAAGAATCTGGGACAACTATACTCCTGCATTTTTTTGTTTATTTAATAAACTAATAAGTTTGAATACAATTTTAAACAATTTATTTTGCTTGTTTTATGGTAACGTAAAAAATACGCAAAAGAACAAACGAACAGTTTTTTTTAACAATTAATTCGTCGTATTTAGATTTTTTGTCGGCTAACAAAAAAATATTTTCAAATTTTTTGAAATTAAGCTCGCTAGATGCAAGGTAAAAGCTATAAGCAAGTTCTCGTAATAAACGAGCTCGTTTTAAACAAATATTTTTATATGTAATTTACCATATCGAGAAACGGGACTTTTCAATTTCCTCGTTATAACCGAGTTCTCGTTATAACCAGTGCTCGTTATCAGCAAGTTTCACTGTAAACCATTACTGCTAAAACACAATACCAGTATCAAATGTTTCAATTTGAGTTTGCAATTTATTCCTTAAATTGATGATGTTGCACCAAATAAGCTTCTGAAAAAGATGTTTGATTATTTAAGAATTAAAAATGATGACTGTGTTCAGTATCGGTGGTTAGTGGCACATGATCATTTATTTATCAGAGGTAATGCGATGTTAGAATCATTTATAGAAACCTTGTACATACAGTTCTTTCGCTCGATCTTTGCAGTCACGTCACACTTTACCGATTCGAGAAACGAAATCAACATACTCTTTTATCCTTATCTAATACGTATGTCAAAACAATGATGGAATTTATAAATTTGTCATTTTGAGTCGATAATTTTCTGACGTAACTGCAAAGATCGAGCGAAAGAACTGTAGTTATTTTGTTGCATTTGTTATAGATTATGAGCAGCCCAGTCACAAAACGACTAAAAATGGAAGGAGAAAGTGAAAGTGCTGCCCTAAGAGAAGTAAGTTTAGCCTTAATATAGGGATCATGCACATGCGAAGCCAGCGCCACCAATGACCATATTCTGCATTAGTGATATGAAAATACGAGTTGTTTCAAATTATTAGTGTACATTTGAACTTGAATATTGTAATGTATTTCAATACCAGGAAGCTCAAGTATTATGTACTACAATCGTAAATTGTCATAAGAGTGATATTATTCCCATGCAGTGGGTCTCAAGAAATATTTTCATATCACTAATTCACAAATCACCACGCCAGGAGGCGCTGAATGCAGAGATGTGCATGGCGCCTATAATATTCATATAAATGTATATTTATGTGATGTCCTTTTTTTTTGTAGGGCACATCCTCAAAACCGAAAACATTTTATATGACTTGTACGTCCGAGTTTGAAGAGGTCATCAAAATGCCTGGATTTGTCGACAAGACGTTATACATTAAGGATTTTCTTGAGATGGAAGATGTTGTGATAAATGTAACGGCACCCAGAAGGTCTTTTAAATCGACTAATTTAGACATGGTTAAACAATTCTTATCAGGAAACAAAACACCTTTTAAAGAAAACAATTTAAAAATATATAGAGAGGAAAGGCAATTTTTCGAAGAAAATTGTAAAGTAAATCCTGTGCTCTATGTAGACATGAAGTCGGTTAGTGGCTACACTCGTGAAGGCGTCCTTGAATCTCTACAGGGTATCATTAGAGATGCATACCATGATCATCATAAGGTTCTAATAAAACGTGACGGACAAAAGTATGCTTGGTCAAATGACAAATTAGAAGATGTGAATATCACTGTAGAAAAATTTGTAATGTATTGGAAAGGTCGTGAAAAGCTTACTGAAAGTGATATAATATAGGCACTTAAGTACTTATCTCAATGTTTGCGTGTGCACCATAACAAACTTGTCTATGTACTCATAGACGAGTATGATGCGCCAATAATGAAGATGTTACTGAGGGAGCCAAACGTAAATGAAGATGTTGTAGATTATACCATTAATCTAATAAGTAGAATTATGTCTAATTTGTTGAAATCTAATGAGCATCTGCAGAGTGGGCTAATTCATGCGTGTACCCAATTAGGATCGGTGTTATCTCCAAACAATATTAAATCGTATGAATTCCTGAAAACATCGAAATTTGTGCCATATTTTGGATTAACTGCTGCTGAAGTGGAAGATCTGTTTGCCCGAGATGACTGTGCAGTTTATAGAGATGATGAACAAATACGAGAATGGTATAACGGGTTTCAAGTTCCAAACGCAAATGAGCCCACTCGCATTTATTCTGGCTGGTCTATTCTACGTTACTTGGAAGCGAGCACTGAAAACTGTACAAAAGAGTTCGCAAGTTACTGGATTCAATCGGGAGGCATAACAAATTTGCAAAATCTCTTTGCATCATCTAAAATTCGACAACGAATTGAAGAACTTATAAATGGTGAAGAGGTTGAAATAGAGACGTTCGAAAAAATGTCGATAGAGAATGTGAAGACATTAAAATCATTACTTAAAAATGACTTTAATTATATAACACCTGAAGACGGTGATCTGTTTCTCCAGTTTTTAGCAGAAAACGGGTATTTAAATGTGATCAAGTACTCAAGAAAAAGCACTCTAAAGGTACCGAATTTAGAATTGAGAACATGTTTGATATCCAACTGTTATAATGCGGCTGTTTTTGCAAAAAAATATAATCTCCAATCTCTAAATATTCAAAAATATTTACTAGCATTAGATGATGTACTAATTCAGCTAAATAAGGATGCATTTATTAAGTTTGCAAAAAGTGTGTCTAATTTGTTTGGAGCGAAAATGCCTACTAATGAAGCTGAACTTGATGCCATTTTATTCACTTTGGCATATAATGTCAAATATTATTCTGTGTACAGTTGCCGACGAATAAAACGTCTTGGAAGGCCACCTCATCTTGACATGTTTTTGATGTTCAAGAATGTGGGTATGATTCTTGAGTTGAAATTTAAATCAGAATCTGCACAGCAGGCCCATACTGAAATTAATACGCATGGATATTACACTGTCTTTGATGAAACGGAATACAGGGCCATCACGAAGAAAATCTATGTGGGCTTACACATGGATGAACAGAAGAAAGTTAGTCTATGTTACACAGTAAATAATTCAGGTAATTGAGAAATTGTTGAGAGTAAAAATATATCACACTTATTACTATTGTTGTAGCTCTGGAAAGTGTCACCAGCGATGATTCACAAACAGACCACTAAGCCTAAATGTTACAGTTGGGATATTTCTTTTCATCCGAGAGCAATCTAATGTAATGATTGTTATTATTTTGTAAAGAATAAATAATTAATTTTTTCTAAGTCGTACTACTTATTGTTCGTTTACTTGACATCCGCACTGTCAAACTAAGGGCCAAATTCACAAACCTCACTCATACTCAACTCACACTCAAATTTGACGTTTGACATTATTTTAAATTCAAAAATGCTTTTACATTTACTCGTATAATCAAGTTTATGGCCGGTATAGGTATTTCGATCATCTGTGATTTATGATAGAAAGTGAAAAAGTCATTAAAATGAAAATGAAAGCGTTTCTGAGTTTCAAAACTGAGTTGAGTATGAGTAACATTTGTGAATTTGGCCCTTAAGGCCGTTTTCCATAAGAGCTGCATAGCGGTAAAGTTGTAAAGCGGTGCGACGATCAATTTCGATTTCTCTTATGGACATCTCTGTAACCATAAAGCTGGATTTACATGGAGCGTTGAGCGCGTCAAAACGCCGGGCATATTGTATTCCCATTGGTTAGTGCTCGTTACGTAAAGAGCAGTAGCCAATAAGAGTATAGTACGCCACGCGCTCAACGCTCCATGTAAATCCAGCTTAAGAGATAGAAAAAAAACTAGTGGCCAAGTCTCGATCTCTTTTTTAGAAATAGAGTCAATAGACTAAACCAAAATTGGTCATCTTCTTTTGTTTTCGAGTGCAAAAATTGACGTTTCGTTAATGGCGCATATCTCGTTTATTTTTACAGATATTAAACAGCTGTTTGGACATTATTAGGACACTTTTTGGAATACAATTCAGTGGTGTAGTTGGTTTTTTGATACTTAATTAAATTTTCTAGTCAACAAACATATATTTTTTTTATGGAAATCATAGTAGAGATTTTTTTCTGTTTCAAAAATAATGCATCGAAAATAATAAAAAAGGCGTTTTATTCTATTAACTGTAAGAAATAAACCCAACAAAGTATATATTTTTGAAAACAGAAAAAAAATCTTGTCAACAAATGCTCGACATACTTTGATGAGTTATTATTATTCGTCGACACTCTCATAATTTTAGCGTTATTTTCGTACACGAAAAAATAGCATGATCTACACGTTAGAAAAGTGAATTTCCATGTTCGTGCATGGCCAGCTCCATTAACATTCACTGACGTGTATGTATGGCCGTTTCAATTCGCCTAAAATTCGGTTTCGAGAAAGCATGCCTCAGCGCTCCCTATTAAAGATACTACAAAACTACTGACAGTAACGTAGTGACAACTGCAATTAGTTAAAAACTCACAAGAGGCGCTGAGGGGAGTACCGTCAAAATTTTTAAAAGTCGAATTGAAACGGCCATACATACACGTCAGTGAATGTTAATGTAGCTGGCCATGGTTCGTGTAAATTTGATCCACTCGTGAATTCAAACATTTACGCTCACTGGAAAACTGTCACTTTTCTAAACTTGTAAATCAATATATGTACTATTGCTTCATTTGTCTTTTAAGCAACGATTTATTTAAGCATAAATTTGTTATTAAAGCATCAGGAAACAAACATAACAGAGGTGCATTTTATAAAACAGAATTTATGAATAAAGGAAATTTAAGGTTCGGCATTTTTATTGTTTGACACTGACAAATTATAAATTAAAGTCGACTAATACAAGGGCGTGTATATTTTGCTTTTCATTTTATTCACTCTGTTGGTATAACTCTTAAGCTAGCGTCGCTCGCAGCGAACGGATCATAAAAACTCATTCTTTTCGTTATTTTAAATGTATCTGCATTCACTGCTTCCCATCGGACGGATCGCCTTTTACGATGTGAACGCATAGGCAGGATAAAATCCGATTCGTGCGATGCGTACGATACGGACAAGTGAACGCACAGCCTTATACTTACTCTCTGTATTTTCGAACACGCCCCAACAGAAATTAGGTGCACGCGATTTCTTTTGCAAGTACAGTAGCGGATAATAAAATTCATTCATTTATTTTGACAGAAATATAACCTCAATAAGAGCCTGCTTTATCAAATTTGTCGAAATACGCACGACATGTGAAATTCTTGCCCGGATTTTATTGTCCGCTACTGTACATATTACTTTTATATGTTTTGGTAGAATATTAATAAATTATCGCAGTTTGGACTTTATTTTAATTTTCATTCTTGTCATTTTCTCTGCAGAAGTTGGACCCTTACACACTTTGTTTTCACAATTTAGTAAATTCACTGCACTTGTTTGATAATAATGATGTATACAAGAAACAAGTACAAGCCGCCACTGGTTATAACCAGCGGTAGATACCAACACATTTTTGCGCCAACGACTTGGTAACTACTTCCGCCAATACCATTTGTTATCGTAGCGTTTTTCATCTGGCAACACTGCTGCTAGTTCCAATGGCAGTGTTGCCAGGTCTAGGGATTTCTGATGTGGCTGAGGGGAAACGGATTTTTTTTAAATTTTGCTGCAAATCTAGGGAAAATTTCAAAAATTCTGACAAATGTAGTAAATAATATTCTTTTTAATCTAATTGCGAAACAGTTTTACATAAATCTTCTGAAAGAATAAGTTGCAAGAACAAAGTATAGGCCACCAAGTCAGAGCCATCTATTGACAAGTAGTATAGCTTTAAAAAGACGTCGTAGCTGGTAGGTTATAAAACACAGACTTTAAACTTTTAACGTCTCTGATTACAAATAAGATTTTCAATTTACCGCGGCATTATGTTTCAAATTTTTTAATTGTTTCATCGTAAATTCGTAAAATATTAAAAGTAACGTGGTTTGCCCGGGGGTATAAATATACAATCCAGCGTTTCTCCACGCAAATTGCAATTCGAAACTTCATTGCCGTCTTCTTCACAACAGAAAAAGAGAATGCATTTGCAACAGTAAAAAAGAAAAAAGAAGTCGTATGCACAAAAGTATCAGGAAATCTGGTAACAAGACGACATATTTAAACGACAAATAAGTTGTTCGATGGTACTGCCAGCACGAAAGCGCCCAAGACGAACGCACTCTATGTCGTTTATGACAGAGCATATTGGCGTATCGTTAATTATATCGTTTCGTTGGTTTTGATATTTCTTTCTTTAATTCTGATATATAGTTCAGTTCATTTTAGAGCTCGTTAATTAAACGTTTGTGAGAAGCTTGTAAGTAATAATTTAATATGAATTAACATATTACATTTCAATAAATACTTTTTACTTTAGACAATTTTCTCCAGTATTCACAGCCTTGATCAAAAATGTTTACAGCTGGACGAGATGCATATGTTGTTATGGCACACTTCCGGAGTGCAACTCGAAACCTCGATGGAATAATTTACAGTCTTGCTTTGAGCAGTTTGTGGAAGCATTTCCTGTTGGAAACGTAAATTATCAAGTTTTCGATTATCACAAACGTGAGATTATAAAACGATTTGAGAGAAAAAATTGTATTACAACTGTCCTACAATAGTAACCGAACCTGTTGTCAACGATCTTCAAGAATGAATGGACCAAAGTCCGAACAAATCATTACGAAAGTTATCAGCACAGTCAGGTATTTGAGCCTCAATAATGAAAGTACTTAATTATTTGCTTTTGCAGGCATTAGTAGGGCTAGTTGCGCAAAAGCTCTGCATAAAAGTCTGAATATGCACCCCTATTGAGTTTCTGTTGTTCAGCAGTTGTACCCTCATGATTATCAACTAGTGGAGTACTGTCAGTGGTTTAACGAGCAATTAAATAAGGATGATTTACTTGATTTAACTTTCTTCACTGATGAAGCATGGTTCCATTTATCTGGTTATGTTAACAACCAGAATTACCAAACGTGGGCTACGGAGAACCCTCATGCTTTTGTCGAAACAAGAACTACATCCAATAAAAGTTGGAATTTGGGTTGCAATCTCAAGACGGAGAATAATAGACCAATATTATTTTACGAAACAGTTACTGCAGAGAGATACTAAACTATCATTTCGACAGAATTTATTAATCAACTGCAAGACGACGAAATAACGAGGTTATTTCCAACAGTACGAAGCCATTGCTGATACTGCACGTGCCAGCATAAATTATTTGCAAGAGTTTTATGGAAATCGCATTATAAGTGAAGGTTTGTGGCCACCGAGAAGTCCAGATTTGACACCACCAGATTATTACCTTTTCGGACATGCGAAGAATAATAGGTCTGTTCCAGCAAGAGTTCGTAACTAGTTCGGAACCGTTAAAAACAGTTGTCAAATGTACAATTTTGATGACTGCATGCTTTTGAAGGTTTCGAACTAGTTACGAACTATTGCTGGAACAGACCTAATGTTTACAAAAACCACTTACACAATTTGGATGAACTTCAAGAAGCAATTAGGCATGAAATTGAAAACATAACACAGGAAGAACTTTGCCGTGTTTTTGAAAATATGAAACGACGAGTGAACTTGTGTGTACAAAATAATGGAGAGCATTTTTAACAATTATTATAAAAATAAAGTTATAGCCTATTCATAGTATTTTCATTTATTTGCTATTCATAGTGTTTTCATTTAATAAAGCATTTGTTACATGCCGATTTAGCAAGGCTACATAAACATAATCTTGTCATCACTCATTACATGTTTTCAAAAACTGATCTTGAAATCAATTCGATCAATCAGATTATCCCTAGATCACTCACTATTAATGCAAATAACTAAGTAGAATTCCAATTTCAAATGTTAAGATCATTGAATTCACTAATGAAGTCAGTTTCCGAAAACACCTTTGTCAAGCCAAGAATTTGTACGGTGGTTTATACCACGCCAATGGATCCCACCAACTGTAGAAAAATAAATTCAATCAATGGTACCAACATAATTCGTGTACAGACATTTATAGACACACATTTCTAACATAAAAAATAAACTTCACAAATTCCATCTTGGAAGTTGCAGATAAAACGAAATGTAATAGATTTTATAGTCGAGTAATAGCGTAATAAGCAACATAAAAAGTAATAAATCTATTACGCCCGTAATGACAAGAACAACGCTGCCACTTATGCAAAATACGGCCATTGGTGGCGCTGTCATCGCATGTGCACGACAGATAAGAAAGTCTGTGTACGAGACAGAGGGCAGAGTTTCAGCGCTCGCGGTGGATGACGACAGAACTACATCGAATTACCGCGTTATTTGAATTTGGAAAAACTCCATGAAGACAAAATTACTTCTTATTTTTATAACATTTTCATTTGTAAAGCTTATTATGACAAGATGCAAATTTTTTTTATGAAGAAAGTTGTTTTGTTTCACAAAAATCTTTCATCATATAGCCCTTGAACAATATACATGTGCAATTTCACGTTTTGTATTCAATATGAAATTACACGTAAATTGTCCATTATACAAATGAAAATGCTACAAAAAAAATACAAAATAATATTATGTGGTAAGGAAAAGCACGAAAGAGAACACAGAAAACAGATAATTGTAGTGTAAAATAATTGTATTACAAATTACAAAAATAATAAAGTCACTTAGTTCACATTTTGCTATTAGTTACAATAATTGCATTATTATTAGTTACACTAATTGCAAAATAATAAAGATATAAATAATAAAGGGCGCATTGCATAGTAATATGGTATGTATAACATAGCATTAATGCTTTTTTAACTTACATTTGCTCAAGTATATTTTGTGGGCAGCCAATTTTATTGGGTCTATATATGTTAAATTAGGCTTATTTCTTAAAAATAATTGAAATTTACCATCCTTACCTACTAGAATTAAATTAATTTTTTTACACCAAAAATACAAAATGCATGTACATAAAATTTTAACAGGACCATTACTAAATGAAAATACGACAGGTTGTTTCCATTGTCTGGAAATACCTTTCAACATAAAAAGGTTTGCGTGATCTGCAATTTTTGCTGTTTGTTTATACCCATAATCTTCCAAGCCTTCTACAATATCTATTCTTTTATTATAGTTGAGACTTGATGTAATTGCCATTTCATCAAAGATAAGAGCACAGCATCTGTCCTTTTTTTTAATTTTATCCACTTGAGTTTTCATATTTTGAAAAATCTGGGAATTTATCCCTGGTTTGAAATTAATTTTTTGCAGCAAGATCTGCAATGTCCTCACTGAAGGCAAGGCAAATACTTTTGATAAGAGTCGATAACCTTTACCACTACTCTTTAATAAGGTTAATGCAAATATTTTATCCTCTACTGTAAATCTCCTTCCCTTTGGGGCTAATTTTTGGTTCCGGATTTGTTGCATCATAAAGTTGTATGTGGTCTCGTTGACATCTTGAAGTAGCCCCTGAAAATTTGATGATCTACCCACCTTCTCAGCTTCAAATAATCTTCTTCGAAAACTGTTTGACTTTATCCCCAACTTTGTGCTTTGTCTTGAACACTCCATCAATTTCTTGTACAAAATCTTACACTTTGGTGTTAGATATTTTTGTCTGGTGACATTAATGGTACGTAAAATACCTCGTCTTCTCTTTGGAGGTGTCGACACACCTGCAGCTGTTTCCACAAAGGAAGAAGTTGAAGGTGATTTCAACACTTGCTTCCGAAATATAAGATGTTGATGGTTGTTTAACATTTGCAGCCGAAGCATAAGACGTCGACAGTCCATTTTCACAGCAAAGGTTCCGTTGCTGAGCAACTGAAGTAAAAAAAATTATGAATGAAACATAGAATTTGTATTTCCTTACCCAAACTAACAATCATTTTCTCATGCTGTGCCTGATCTACCCACTTTATTTGCTCTGCCTGTTCTTCTTGCCCTACTGTAACAATATTTTTATAATCAAACCTCAGTAACTGAGAAATCATTAACATTTATAAAAAATATCAAAAATTCTACTTACCTTCGGGGTAATGGACGGTTTCTGCATTTTCTCCACTTGTATGTTCATGTTGGTCATCACCAAAACCTAAAATAAAATTTTGATCAAAAAGTGGCTTACCAGTGTGTCCCAGGATTGACTTCAGGATAGGTATAATGACCAAAAAATTTTTCACTATGTGTATCATATTTTGCAAACAAGTTTTGCTTGACTGAGAATGGATTTTCACCAAACATTAGTGCAAGTGATACCTAGTTGGAGTAGTTATTCTAAGAAAACCATAAAGCATTGTAGGTAAAGTGGCTTTTCTGTTGCTTTTACGCAAAATGTTCTAAATTCGAAATTATGGCGATATGCCAAAATTCATCGCATTTGAACAAAACCATTAAAATAATGAAAAATTTATGATTTTAAACTTTCATTAAAAAAAATTAAGAAAACCATTAAAAGAAAAATAATAAATAACATATAATAAATAATGCATATTTTTTTGAATGTATGGAATAAAACAAATTGCGATTTTTTTAAATACATAAAAGTTTAAAATTGTCAATTTTTGTTATTTCAATACTTTTGTTCAAATGAATGAATTTTGGCATAGCTATGGCGATAATTTCAAATTTAGAACATTTTGTGTAAAAGCAACAGAAAAGCCACTTTACGTACAATGCTTTATGGTTTTCTTAGAATAACTATTCCAACTAGATACCATTTGCACTAATATTTGATGAAAATCCATTTTCAGTCAAGCAAAACTTGTTTGTAAAAAAATTTTTGTCGTTATACCTATTCCGAAGTCAATCCTGGGACACACTGTATACAGTGAGTATTCCTTCACATAGAGCATATTTATGCATCCTGACTACAATAGTGACTCTATACTTACATACCTGATAAAAACATTGTTGGTATAGCATCTCTTCTAAGTCCTCGCTTAGTACCAGGCACTATGTATTTTTGGGAAAAATGTTTGTCACAAACATAATATGTTCCATAAATTTGTTGAGATGTTAGTTAAATAAAACGAGGATGAGCAATATTTTCAATCCACACTTTCATCAGTTTTTCATTGTACTTAGGAAAACGGTGCCTTTTATTCACCCGATCTTTACATCCAGGCACACAACATGGACATTTTGGTCTACTTGCATCCATTGCAAATTACAGCTGCTGTGAAACAATAAGTCATTTGTTAATTAAATTAATTTAGCCGGTCCTATTTGTGTTGTTAAAACTCAAGACATGCATTACACGCTCGTTAGGTGTGGCCCGGAGTACAAGATAACGAACTTACCTAATTAACAAAGACGCAAAGGTAGTTCACAAAAACAAGAGAAGCAGTTTATAAAACACTATAATCACGGGAACACCAAATTTAATCTGAATTTCTAAAGCTGAAAACAGAAATCTGTGATAAACTGTTGGGTAAGTCAGGTGAATTACTCAAAACTCACGCAGATTGACCAACTTGATTGACAACATATTGTGTATTTTATAAACACAAGTGAATTCTGCGTATTAAGTCGTTAATAACATTCGCTGGGATTAGTGGATTGTTATTTAACTATTCGCATTGTAACAATAAGCTCTTATGAACTTTATGAACAAAGACATTAAACTTGCTGACAGTTATAAAGTTATGAGTAATTAAATGAATTAATCAAAGACATACTATTTTCTTTCTATAGGTCACTTGATTAGAAAAGATATTGATCACGCGTTATGTACAGGTAATGTCTCCAATTGTAACCGCAAATTTGTGTTTCTCTCATGGAATTTCGTGATTGAAACCTGAAACGAAATCTTCTCCGAGATTTGTTAAAGCACGCCGAGTGCATTTCAAGCTCGTTAAGAAGCTTTTCGAAAGCCTGTTTCTGAGACGAGGAGGAACAGGTATGTCTTGTTGGCCATTTTGTGCGTATGTTCTCTCTATTCTACTATAGGCTTTCAGTGGTAATTTTACCTTGGTTGAGAATATCGTCGTCAGAATCGGAGTTTGAAACGTATAAAACTCCCGGCATCCCTTTGTTCGTGAAAGTGGACCCGACCGACCTGCAAACGCGACGTCACTTGGTGACGTAACACCTGGGTCGAAGTACGTCGTTGTCTGCATTTACCTCCGTTGGAGGGCGCTCTCTTCCAAGTGACAGTCGTCTGGCATTACGCTCGATTTTGGATACCAGGTCGGAAATATTTTAATTATTTTTGTTATAATTGACTTACTTGTGTTGACTCACCTTACCGAGGCGTTGTTATTTTTCTTTTTCTTTTAGCGTTAATTGTAAACAACGAAGAGCAGATCTGCTGATCGCATAAAATCTAACTTGTTAGTTTAGTTATTTGCATTTCGCGTTCGTTTCATTGGGCCCCTCTTGGATCGCACTCGATACTTGTAAATTATTTTTCTTATTCGTTATTTATTTCTGAGCATTTTAAATAGTGGTGATTTTTATTTTATTCACTTTTGCCCACTTTTTTGATTTGGGGTTTCGCCGAAACCTCTCTTCTCCAAGACCTTAGCCGAGCGGTGCTGGAGAAACGTCGAGGTCACTCGCACAATTCTCTGCCCTTCAGGTAGACAGCACAATTTTTGATAAAACTGACAATGTGTACTTGCGCGTCATCTATGAACTGACACAGAAATCAATTCCATGGCTTTCCTTCACTCTTCAATCTTTTCACTTAATTTGGGCGATTCTTAAAATTGGATTGACCTTGAAATATTTAGACCTTGACCTGTCACTTTTTGACAATTTCTCTTAAAATTTCATTTGACCTTGACCTTTGACTAAGCAAAAGTTCTTTTAATTTTTCAGTTTTTCCTTAATTTTTTTGCTAGCGTTGGGTTGACCTCGCCATTTCAATTAACCTTGATCTTTAACTCTTTAATTTTTTTGTTTTATTTTTCAGTCTTAATTTATTTGCTTGGGTTAACCATGAAATTTCAGTAGACCTTGACCTGTCACTTTTTGACGGTTTCGTTTGGGTTGACCTTACAATTTCATTTGATCTTGACCTTTAACGTAAAAAAATTCTTTTAATTTTTCAATTTCTCCTTATTTTTTTTTACTTAGGTTGGGTTGACCTTGCCATTACAATAATTGACCTTGACCTGTAACTTCTTTATTTTTTTGTTTAAATTCTTTTGCATCTTAATTTTTTGCTTGGGTTGGTTGGTTGAATTGACCTTGAAATTTCAATTGACCTTGACCTGTCTCTGACATTTTCTTTTGGGTTGACCTTGAAGTTTCATTTGACTTTCATCTATAACTTTTCACATTTTTCCTCATAATTTTTCCTTAACTTTTTTTATTTAGGTTTTGATATTACAATTGACCTTGAACTTTAACTTTTTGAATTTATTTTTTTGTTAGGTTGACCTTGAAATTTCAATTTGCCTTGGCCTGTCACTTTCAACTTTTCCTTTGAGCTGACCTTGAGATTTAATTTGACCTTGACCTTTAACTTTTAAAAAATTTCCTTCCATTTTTCAATTTTCCCTTATTTTTTTTTTTTCGTAGGTTGGGCTGACCTTGCCATTTCAATTAACCTTGACCTTCAACTCTTTAATTTTTTTGTTTTATTTTTCAGTCTTAATTTTGTGCCTGGGTTGGATGATCCAGTTTACCTTGAAATTTCAATTGACCTTGACCTGTCGCTCTTTGACATTTTCTTTTGGGTTGACCTTGGACTTCAACTTTTAAACATGTTTCTTTAAATTTTTCAATTGTTCCTTAATTTTTTTGGGTTGGATTTCAGTTGACCTTGACCTTTGACCGTTTAATTTTTTGTTTTATTTTTTTAAATCTTCGGGTTGACCTTGAAATTTCAATTGACCTTGTTACTTTTGACATTTTCTTTTTTCTTGACCTTGACCTTGACCTTAAACATTTTTCTTTTAATTTTTCATTCTTAATTGTATTGTTTAGGTTGGGCTGACCTTGTCATTTCAGTGGACCTTGATCTTTCACTTTTTAATTCTTTTGTTTTATTTTTTTCAATCTTAATTTTTTGCTTAGGTTGCATGGTTTGAAATTTGGATTGACTTTGTCCTTCACTTTTGACGTTTTCTTTTGGGTTGATCTTGAGATTTCATTTGACCTTGACCTTTAAGTTTTTAAAAATGTTTCATAAAAATGGTTGTGTTAGCCTTGTTAGGGTTGGACAGTAATTAATGTTTGAATTATTTTTTAATCCTCAAGTTTTTTCAATTTTCGAGTTTTTTTTTTGGAATTTTTTGAGTTCTAATGTTTCGTTCGAGTTCTGAAATTACATATATAGATACATATTTCATTTATTACATTCATTTGATACCTTACTTGATTTGAATTCAAATTTTACACATCTTGTGTCAGCTTGTACTTTGTTAATCCAGCAAGCCGTGGGCAATGCTTATGTCGTTATTTAAAATGCCGAGAGATGGCGTTTAGTAATAATTCGCGTCCCGCATTTCATTATTGGGTCTTCGGGTTGGCGGCGCGATTGTGTTCAATCCGGACCTGTTTATTACGGTGGGGTAAGTGTGCGGGGGGATTGCAACGACGTTCGAACTGCAACTCATGATAACCATTTTGCGCCGTCTATGAACTGTTACTGCAGATGCGATGGTGAGATGGCGTTGTTTTTGTTTTTCTGTTCGCCTTTTTCTTCATTTGTTTCAGAGCTTTTCTTGTCGAATTTTATAGTTTTCTCTTTTGTTTGTTTTCGTTGTTCTATGAAAACGAGACTGAAGTGTAGTAAGAGTTTTCCAAAAAAAAAGCCACAAAACTAAACATTAAACATTTCTTGCGTCTGCGCAGTGTTGGGAACCGTCTGGAGACTTCAACCGCTCACTCGTTAAAAAAAAAAACTACTATAAGTAGCGCCACCTATTATATTGTATATGTAATAATAGTAATATATATCCTCGTATATTTTTAGTGAGTTAACAAGTCAAGGGAGTCCTCTGTATATGTATTATTCAATCGCTCTGAGTGGTAAACTCGACGACCTCGCTCATGGTCGACTGCAAGGTCCCTGCGTAAGCCACCCCGTATAGTTGGTACTTCCTGCCGGGGCTCAGTTCCGCCAAATCCACCCTGAAAACGCGGTTTTCGTTGTCCGAGACGTCGACCCTCGCGTTCTGGAGCGAGGGGCCGTCCCCGCTGCGCACGATTATTAAGAACTGGGTGATCTCGCATGCGTGGACCGAAACGGGGGCGGCTTGCCAGTAGGTGATCGCGGTGGTGTAGCCGGGTAGGATTCCAATGGCAGTGGGGGCCGGTATGTCTAAAATAACACAAAATTAGTTTTTTTTTTCTTTAATTTTAAAAATAGTTGGAAATAGCAGACGAAGTCACCGACGTAAACATGCATGGGCGAGGGGTGTCGTGTTCGGAAGACGCAGCGTCCTAACGGCCGCCGAAGACGACTTATCGCTAACGTGAATTTTTACAAGCGTTTCATAGGCTATGAGGTCGAAAAGAGACGCCCAAAGAAGATTCCAAGAAACAAGACAAACTTTTAAAAAAACAATATAATTGTGAAAGGTATTTTCTTAGTAATTGCTTTTCGATTTTTCAAAAAAAAAAAAATGTTTACATACATATTGGTTGACTTGCGTACCTACATTTACTAAGACTTTTGAGTTTGTATTGAAGTGATCTACAACTGGATAAAACATTCGAACGCCCTGTATATAAAGTCGAGATATGTAAGACGCGCCACCTCTTGACTGACGGTGAAATAAATGCGACAAGTAGCCATCTTACTCCTGCGATTTACTTAGTTAAAAAATTTATATTTTTATCAGGAAAAAATCGCAATAAAAAAGCAACTAAAGGAAGATTCAAGACAAAAACATAAATATAAACAAACAAGATAAAAAAAATTAGATTCTCGCAGGTTGATTTTAAAGCGCCATCTACTGAGCGACGAACAAAGCATCCATTAATACAAATAACGCGATCGAAAGAACAATAAACATCGAAATAATTAAAAATTAGAATCATAAGCGCCATCTATCGAGCGACGACGAAAGCTTCTATTAAAACGAACGTGACGCAAAAGTCGTCGGATAATTTAAAACCGACTATAATAATTTATTTGAAAAGAAAAATCCGGTTTTCAATGTTTCGTTCCAAAGAAATATTTACGTAACATCGAGGCGTCTGAAGCGCCATCTCTTGACCAACGGTGAAATAAATGTGACGAGGAGCCGCGAAACGAAATTTTGCCACTCAAGTAATTTAGTTAATTAGGAAATTGAGAATTTGTTAGAACAAAAAAAAAGAAGTCGCAGGTTGACTTTGAAGCGCCATCTGTCGAGTGTCGGAAAAAGCTTCCGTTAATGAAAAACGTGATCAACATCAAGAAAATAAGAAATTCGAATTTTCACGACTGAGAAGCTTTAGCAGAATAATCAGATGTGGTGAGAGACCTTGAAGCGCCATCTATCGAGCGACGACGAAAGCTTCTATTAAAACGAACGTGACGCAAAAGTCGTCCGATAATTGAAAACCGACTATAATGATTTACTTGAAGAGAAAAATCCGGTTTTCAATGTTTCGTTCCAAAGAAATATTTGCGTAACATCGAGGCGTGTGAAGCGCCATCTCTTGACCAACGGTGAAATCAATGTGACGAGGAGCCGCGAAACGAAATTTTGCCACTGAAGTAATTTAGTTAATTAGAAAAGTGGGAATTTGTTAGAACAAAAAAAAGAAGTCGCAGGTTGACTTTGAAGCGCCATCTGTTGAGTGTCGGAAAAAGCTTCCGTTAATGAAAAACGTGATCAACATCAAGAAAATAAGAAATTCGAATTTTCACGATTGAAAAGCTTTAGCAGGATAATCGGAGAGACCTTGAAGCGCCATCTATCGAGCGACGGCGAAAGCTTCTATTAAAACAAACGTGTCGCAAAGCCCGTCGAGTAATTTGAAACCGACTGGGACAATTTATTTAAAAAAAGAAAATCCGATTTTCATTGCTTTTTCAAAAAGCATTCATATAAAATCGAGACGTGCGAAGCGCCATCTATTGACCGACAGTGAAATAAATGTGACGAGGAACCCTCAAATGAAAGATTATCACTCAAGCAATTTAGTTAATTAGAAAAATGAGATTTTTGTTAGGAAAAAATGGCAAGTTGATTTTGAAGCGCCATCTATTGAATGACGGACGTGATCAAAAAACGTTGACAAATAATAAACATGGAGAAAATAAAAAATTAGATTTTTCACAACTAAAAAAGCTCTAGACGAATTTTCAGATGTGATGAGACATTGAAGCGCCATCTATCGAGCGACGGCGAAAGTTTCTATTAAAGCGAACGTAACACAAAATTCGTCCAGTAATTTAAAACAATTAACAAATAATTTATAAATAAAAATCCGGTTATCGTTGTTTTTCTCAAAAAATATTTATATAAAGTTGTGTAGAAGTCGAGATGTATGAAGCGCCATCATTCGGTCGACAATGAAATAAATGTGACAATGAGAGATCATCTCTTGAGTAATTGAATTATTTATGGAAAATGAGAATTTTGTTAGAAAAACAAATCGCACGTTGATTTTAAAGCGCCATCTGCTGAGTGTCGGAAAAAGCTTCCGAACGAACAATTTAGAAGAACGAGAATTTTTAGAAAAAAAAACATCCGATGGTAGATTTTGCAACGCCATCTATTGAGGGATGGGGAAAGTCTCGAATGATACAAACTTAGCCCCAAAAAAGAAAAAAAACGAGAATTTTTAGAAAACAACAATCAGGTTGATTTTGGAGCGCCTTCTATTGATCGAAGGGGAAAGTTTCCATTAATACAAAGTTCACTTATTCAATTAAACGAATAAAAAGAGAACAAATGATAAAAAAACGAGAATTAAAAAAACAATCCACAGGTTGATTTTGAAGCTCCATCTATTGAGCGATTGCTAAAATGTCCGTTAATACAAATTTAACCAAAAAAAAAAAAAAAACGAACAAAAATCGAACAGTGAAAAAGCGAACATTTTTGCAAAAAAAAACAATCCTCAGGTTGATTTTCAAGCGCCATCTGTTGAGCAATGGCGAAAGTTTCCATTACTACAAACTTAACAAAAAAAAAAACGAACAATTTATAAAAAAGCGAGAATTTTTAGAGAAAAAAACAAATCTCAGGTAAATTTTGAAGCGCCATCTGTTGAGCAATGGGGAAAGTTTTTATTAAAACAAACTTAATAAAAAAACGCAAATTTTTAGAAAAGAAAAACAAATCTCTGGTAAATTTTGAAGCGTCATCTGTTGAGCAATGGGAAAAATTTCCATTAATACAAACTTAACCAAAAAAAAAAAAAAAAACGAACAATTTATAAAAAAGCGAGAATTCTTAGAGAAAAAAACAAATCTCAGGTAGATATTGAAGCGCCATCTGTTGAGCAATGGGGAAAGTTTCCATTAATACAAATTTAATAAAAAAAAACGCAAATTTTTAGAAAAAACAATAATCCTCAGGTTGATTTTGAAGCGCCATCTATTGAGCGATTGCTAAAATTTCCGTTAATACAAATTTAACCAAAAAAAAAAGCGAACAAAAATCGAACATTTTTGCAAAAAAAAACAATCCACAGGTTGATTTTCAAGCGCCATCTGTTGAGCAATGGCGAAAGTTTCCATTAATACAAACTTAACAAAAAAAAAACGAACAATTTATAAAAAGGCGAAAATTTCTAGAAAAAGAAAAACAAATCTTAGGTAAATTTTGAAGCGCCATCTGTTGAGCAATGGGAAAAATTTCCATAAATACAAACTTAACCAAAAAAAAAAAAAACGAACAATTTATAAAAAAGCGAGAATTTTTAGAGAAAAAGACAAATCTCAGGTAGATTTTGAGGCGCCATCTGTTGAGCAATGTGGAAAGTTTCTATTAATACAAACTTAATAAAAAAAACGCAAATTTTTAGAAGAAACAATAATCCTCAGGTTGATTTTGAAGCGCCATCTATTGAGCGATTGCTAAAATTTCCGTTAATACAAATTTAACCAAAAAAAAAAACGAACAAAAATCGAACAGTTTATGAAAAAGCGAACATTTTTGAAAAAAAAAAAACAATCCTCAGGTTGATTTTCAAGCGCCATCTGTTGAGCAATGGCGAAAGTTTCCATTAATACAAACTTAACAAAAAAAAACGAACAATTTATAAAAAGGCGAAAATTTCTAGAAAAAGAAAAACAAATCTTAGGTAAATTTTGAAGCGCCATCTGTTGAGCAATGGGAAAAATTTCCATAAATACAAACTTAACCAAAAAAAAAAAAAAACGAACAATTTATAAAAAAGCGAGAATTTTTAGAGAAAAAGACAAATCTCAGGTAGATTTTGAGGCGCCATCTGTTGAGCAATGTGGAAAGTTTCTATTAATACAAACTTAATAAAAAAAACGCAAATTTTTAGAAGAAACAATAATCCTCAGGTTGATTTTGAAGCGCCATCTATTGAGCGATTGCTAAAATTTCCGTTAATACAAATTTAACCAAAAAAAAAAACGAACAAAAATCGAACAGTTTATGAAAAAGCGAACATTTTTCCAAAAAAAAACAATCCGCAGGTTGATTTTCAAGCGCCATCTGTTGAGCAATGGCGAAAGTTTCCATTAATACAAACTTAACAAAAAAAAACGAACAATTTATAAAAAGACGAAAATTTCTAGAAAAAAAAAAGCAAATCTTAGGTAAATTTTGAAGCGCCATCTGTTGAGCAATGGGAAAAATTTCCATAAATACAAACTTAACCAAAAAAAAAAAAAAAAACGAACAATTTATAAAAAAGCGAGAATTTTTAGAGAAAAAGACAAATCTCAGGTAGATTTTGAGGCGCCATCTGTTGAGCAATGTGGAAAGTTTCTATTAATACAAACTTAATAAAAAAAACGCAAATTTTTAGAAGAAACAATAATCCTCAGGTTGATTTTGAAGCGCCATCTATTGAGCGATTGCTAAAATTTCCGTTAATACAAATTTAACCAAAAAAGAAACGAACAAAAACCGAACAGTTTATGAAAAAGCGAACATTTTTCCAAAAAAAAAAACCAATCCTCAGGTCGATTTTCAAGCGCCATCTGTTGAGCAATGGCGAAATTTTCCATTAATACAAACTTAGAAAAAAAAACGAAAAATTTATAAAAAAGCGAACATTTTTAGAAAAAAGAAACAAATCTCAGGTAAATTTTGAAGCGCCATCTGTTGAGCAATGGGGAAAATGTCCATTAATACAAACTTAACAAAAAAAATGAACAATTTATAAAAAAGCGAGAATTTTTAGAGAAAAAAACAAATCTCAGGTAGATTTTGAAGCGCCATCTGTTGAGCAATGTGGAAAGTTTCCATTAATACAAACTTAATAAAAAAAACGCAAATTTTTAGAAGAAACAATAATCCTCAGGTTGATTTTGAAGCGCCATCTATTGAGCGATTGCTAAAATTTCCGTTAATACAAATTTAACCAAAAAGAAAAAACGAACAAAAATCGAACAGTTTATGAAAAAGCGAACATTTTTGCAAAAAAAAAACAATCCTCAGTTTGATTTTCAAGCGCCATCTGTTGAGCAATGGCGAAAGTTTCCATTAATACAAACTTAACAAAAAAAAAACGAACAATTTATAAAAAGGCGAAAATTTCTAGAAAAAGAAAAAGAAATCTTAGGTAAATTTTGAAGCGCCATCTGTTGAGCAATGGGAAAAATTTCCATAAATACAAACTTAACCAAAAAAAAAAAAAAACGAACAATTTATAAAAAAGCGAGAATTTTTAGAGAAAAAGACAAATCTCAGGTAGATTTTGAGGCGCCATCTGTTGAGCAATGTGGAAAGTTTCTATTAATACAAACTTAATAAAAAAAACGCAAATTTTTAGAAGAAACAATAATCCTCAGGTTGATTTTGAAGCGCCATCTATTGAGCGATTGCTAAAATTTCCGTTAATACAAATTTAACCAAAAAAAAAAACGAACAAAAATCGAACAGTTTATGAAAAAGCGAACATTTTTGAAAAAAAAAAAACAATCCTCAGGTTGATTTTCAAGCGCCATCTGTTGAGCAATGGCGAAAGTTTCCATTAATACAAACTTAACAAAAAAAAACGAACAATTTATAAAAAGGCGAAAATTTCTAGAAAAAGAAAAACAAATCTTAGGTAAATTTTGAAGCGCCATCTGTTGAGCAATGGGAAAAATTTCCATAAATACAAACTTAACCAAAAAAAAAAAAACGAACAATTTATAAAAAAGCGAGAATTTTTAGAGAAAAAGACAAATCTCAGGTAGATTTTGAAGCGCCATCTGTTGAGTAATGGGGAAAGTTTCCATTAATACAAACTTAATAAAAAAAACGCAAATTTTTAGAGAAAACGATAATCCTCAGGTTGATTTTGAAGCGCCTTCTATTGAGCGACGAAGTTTCCATTATTACAAACTCAAATTAAAAAAAAAAACAGCAATAACCACAAAAAAAAATTCAAATTAAATTGCCAAAAAGACTTTTTTAAAATAAACGGAAATGGTGGGACATTTGAATCGCCATCTGTCGAACAACGGCGGAGTTCACGTTAGAACATCAAATACATTAAACGCAAATTCGAACCTATTATACAATTACTATATATTTTTTTCATGACATAACCATTGTCCCTGTGATGTTATTGGTTTATATAATAAAGTACATTTAACATTTAACTATTGAGTTCAGATGACTTACAATCGAAAATAGGATTTTGGAAGCTGACTGTCGTCGTGATTTCGCTCGTCACGTCATAGGACTTCGCGGTCACGCCGATGTTGGTGGAGGCGCAAGAAATCAGTTCGAACTCATAACGTGTGTCCGTCTGAATGACTTGCCTGGTGCCCCCATTGTCTTGATGCACGACTGAATAGAACACGACGCACAGTTCGGAAACCTCCGGGGCTTCCCAGGTCACCACGTTCTGCACTCGCCGCAGATTCTGCACGCCCCCTAGACCTAAACACAAACGATTGCGAATTACGTCAAGTACAAATTAAATTAAGAAGAAATTACCAACCGTCGCAAGGATTTCCGTCTGCACTCGCAAGTAACACCAGCGTCGCGACGCCCGCAACTAATCGTAAGGCAAAAGTTCCGCTCGACATTTTTTCTTGATTGAAACTACTCGAACTCGCTGCGGTCCTGCGTTTAAGTACACAACTTATCGGTGCATTCTCGAGTGCTAATCGAATTAAAAATCTGATAATTAGCTGTTTTCGTGTGATCTGTTTGTTTTTAATCCTGCACTTCTCTTTTAATTGGACTCGCAAGTCGCAAATCGGACTTTAATTAGGTAAACAGCGACGTCGGAAATGTTGAAATTTGTTGATTCCCAGAGTATCACCTGTTATTTTAAAACGAAACTGATGCAGGACTTCCGGCTCTTATCTTATCACATCACGTGTTTTTTTTTGTTTTTGTTTTTGTTTTATTGAAATATTGATAATACAAGTACAGACGCGTTCAAGTAAAAAAGATGCGAACGGCTTACAGGGGTGCCGATTTAGTTGGACGTGTTTGTGCAACAAGAACACTCTTCTTCATTCGATTTACATACGTTGTTACGAAGCCTCCGGTGAAACGTCCGGAACAAAAAGTCTAGATAAATAATCGAATGACACGCGTTACGACCTCAACTACGCACAAAGTTGCTTAAACAAGTCCGACCTCGGTCCGTGTGTTGGGAATAACTCTACGCCTAGAGCTAATTTATTTAGACCTCGGTGCGTGTACTAATGCAAAATCGGCAATTCAAATTCAATTCTAAAAAATTGTGAAAAATATACTTTTGTTGCTCGATCGAATTAGTTATGGACTGATTTATTTCGACCTCGGTCCGTGTGTTGAGAAAAACTCATTAATTGGCTCTTAAAGTAGTTCGGCTTCGAACTGATTTATTTAGACCTCGGTTCGTGTACGATTTCAACTACATACTGCGTAATCCACAGTAAATTTTAAAAAATTGTGAAAAATATACTTTTAAAAAGCTATTGTTTGCCGAGCAACACTTTTTAAAATTTGGTTTGGAAAAAATATCTCAGAAAATTCAAAAATAATTAAAACAGATCAAAAATAATAAAAATTTAGGAATAACAGAAAATTTATAAAAAAAAAAACAATAAAGAACTCAAAAATAATAGAAAATTTAAAAGTGACGGAGAAGTAAAAAATAATAGAAAATTTGAAAACAAAAGAAAATTCAACGTTTTAAGGAAATTGTGTGAATGACAATTTTTGAGAATTATTCCTTTTTCAAAGATAATAGAAAATTCAAAAATAATTTAAAACAAATCAAAAATAAGTGAGTATAAAAATAATTTTAAGAAATTCAAGGATAACAGAAAATTTAAAAAATAGAAAATTTACATAAATGACAGATAATTTGAAAAATAAAAATTTAAAAAAAAACCACGGAAAATATAAAATTAACAGAAAATTAACTTATTTCTGAGATTGAATTAATTCCTAATCAATAAAATAGAAAATTCAAAAAATAATAAAAGAGTGCAAGAATATGTAACAGAAATTTCAAAAAATAACACAGAACTCAAAAATACATAAAGGAAAATATAACTGACACAGAATTCAAGAATAACACAAAATTAAAAAAATAATGGAGAATTTAAATTGCAAAAAATTATAAAAATTACAAAAAATTATAAAATTACAAAAAATTATAAATATTAAAATTTTTTAATTGAATAAACAAAGCTTCCTAAAGTTAAGATTTGATATTTGTGCTATTTTTGACGTAAAATAAAACAAAAGACGATCGACAAATTCATAAAATAAAAAAAGATAAATATAAAAAAAATCTCATTGAATAAAAATAGAAAAAAATAACAAAAATAAAAAAATCTCATTAAATAAAATTACAAAGAAATAAAAATTACAAAAAATTATAAAAATTGCAAAAAATTACAAAAATTATAAAAATTTTAAAAATCCCATTAAACAAAACTTTCTAAAATTAAGATTTGACATTTGTGCAATTTTTGGCGTAAAATAAAACAAAAGACGATCGACAAATTTATAAAATTAAAAAAAAAATAAATATAAAGAAAATCTCATTAAATAAAATTACAAAAAAATAAAAATTAAATTCTCAATAAATAAACAATACTTTCTACTTTCTATAAAATGACAAAAAATATAAAAATTACAAAAAATTATAAAAATTACAAAAAATTATAAAAATTACAAAAAATTATAAAAATTATAAAAATTTAAAAAATCTCATTAAATAAACAAAACTTTCTAAAATTAAGATTTGACATTTGTGCAATTTTTGGCCTAAAACAAAACAAAAGACGATCGACAAATTTATAAAATTAAAAAATCTTATTGAATACAATTATAACCGACAGAGAATTCAAGAGTAACAGAAAATTAAAAGATAATGGAGAATTTAAAAGTAACAGAAAATTTAAAAATAAAATTGTGGGACCGACTAACTTATTTTTGAGAATTACTCATTACTCATTAATAACAAAAAAAAAAAATCAAAAATAATGAAAACAAATAAAAAATAGAGTGCAAAAATAATAAAAAAAATTAAGATCAGAAAATTTAAAAAAAATAATAGAAAACTCAATAATAATAGAAAATTTAAGTGACAAGAGAATTTAAAAAATAATAAAAATTAAAAATTAATTTAAAAAATGCAAATAAAGAAGATTCAAATTTTAAGAAAATTGTGTGAATAACCAACTTACTTATTTTTGAGAAATAACTGTTTTTCAAAAATAAAAAATTCAAAAATAATTAAAATAAATAAATCAAAAATAATAAACCACTAAATCTAAACAAAAGTCACTAAATTAGTCATTATTAAATGGTAAATATTACTAAAATCTATCTGAAATTTCAACAGATCTAGTGACAAAATCAATAAAAAAAATGAAAACTATTCAATCAGTCATGGACTGATTTATTTTGACCTCGGTCCGTGTGTTGGGAAAAACTCGTTAATTGGCTCTTAAAATAGTCTAGTTCCGAGCTGATGCATTTAGACCTCGGTTCGTGTAAGACTAAACATATCTTATTACAGCTATAAAATTTTTCTTTGTTTTACCAATTAAGACCTAGTGAGTGAACGTAAAACTTACACACTAAATTTTAAAAAATTGTGAAAAATATGCTTCTAAAAAACTATTGTTTGCCGGGCAACATTTTTTAAAATTCGGTTTGGAAAAAATATGTACACATAAAAAATGAAAACGATTCAATCAGTTGTGGACTGATTTATTTCGGCCTCGGTCCGTGTGTTGGGAAACACTCATTAATTGACTCTTTAAACAGTCTAGTTCCGAGCTGATGCATTGAGACTTCGGTTCGTGTAAGACTAAACATGTCTTATGACAGCCATACTATTATTTTTTTTAACCAATTAAGACCTACTGATTGTGAGTGAATGTAAAACTTACCTCTACGGTTGATTGCGATCGTTTTCTGCATGTCGAAATAATAGCAACGCTTGTCAAATAAATCGGATTTATCAATATCGCAGAGTATTACCATATATTTTTTTTTAATTTCAAAGTTCATCTAATCATTTATCCGTTCACCTAATAATCAATTCAAACTAAAAAAAACCGTTTTTGCTGAATACGTGTTTTGTAATTTTCAGAATTTTAAAAACTTAATCTCAAAAGGTGTTCAAAATGACCCCCGTTGACTTCTAAACATATTCTAGCATGCTTCAAAAGAGTTGCCTACGCGTAAAAAATGCAAACGATCCGATTATGTAGTTATAAACCGATTTAATTCGACCTCGGTCCGTGTGTTGAGAAAAACTCATTCATTACCTCTTAAAATAGTCTAACGTCGAGCTAATTTATTTAGACCTCGGTACGTGTACGATTTCAACTACTGCGTAATCGGTAATAAATTTTTTAAAAATGTGAAAAAATATGCTTTTAGAAAACTATTGTTTGGCGGGCAACATTTTTTTTATTCGGTTTGAAAAAGTACCCACACGTAAAAAACGCAAACGATCCCATTCGTTGTAGACTGATTTCTTTCGACCTCGGTCCGTGTACGATTTCAACTACTGCGTGATTTACAGTAAATTTTTAAAAAAATTGTGAAAATATGCTTTTAAGAAACTATTTTTTGCCGGGTATCACTTTTTTTAATTCGGTTTAAAAAAAGTATCTACACATAAACGATCCGATTACTTATGGACTATGTTACCAACACGTAATCCGCGACATTAAGCGCAATCGCGAATTGCGCGCGAACAAATGTTTTTTCATTCTTTCGCGTGTTTTATTATGTGTTATGTTAATTCTTTAGTTGTTACAAACAAACACATAGCCACGCTGCATCATGTGCCGTTCGCAGTTCTCAGAACAAGCGACCCGCCCGGCCAATCACAGGCCGCCGTTCAAGTTCAACTTTTTTCACACACTTCCCGCGCGGTACGATTCTTTTCAAACTTTGCCACAAGCTTTAGCGTTCCTTGGACAACATCTATACAAAAATTCAGCCCGATCGTACCGCCGAAAAAAAAGCTATACCGCCGGAAGTGCTTGCACACTTCCGAGCCATTTTCCTCACATTTCCGCCGGATAAAACCCGGCATGTCACGCATCAAATTGAAGATCTTTTATCCGTCTATCTGCCTGCACAATCAAAAACATAGCTCGCGGTTGATATAAGAAAGGTGCACCGTTTTTTGTGTTTCGCCATTGTTTCGACCTCGGTCCGTGTGTTAAATTTAATCACGAAGGGTGTTCAAAATGACCCCCGTCGTTTGTTAAACGCATTCTAGCGCGCTTCAAAAGAGATCTAGTTGCCTTTGAACACCTTTTGAGATAGAGTTTAAAAATTCTGAAAATTACAAAACGTGTATTCTTGAAAAGCGGTTTGCTTCAGTAGACTTTTTTTCTTAGTTTGAATTGATTTTATTGGGCGAACGGATAAGTGATTAGATGAACTTTAAAATTAAATCATATCGCATTTATAAAATATTGTTAAATACTCTACTCTACTATTGTTACTCTTTAAAATATCTGTTTTTTAATGGAAATAATTCGCAAGTAATTGTGAAAGTGATTTCTGTTGGTTGTGCGCAAATTGTTAATATAAAAAAGGAACAGTTTTTTCCTTCATTTTCTTGTCACTTCAGTGGAAAAATTTTACGAATCTAGTTTCTTGAATGCACATTGTGTTTTACGTCTTTCTTGTGTTGATTTCTTCGTCTTTGTGGTTCGTTTCAGTTCAATCCCAGTTGAGTCTCCATAATTCGTTGGACATTCTTAAGTGCAACGGACACACTCTAGAAAAACAGAAACTGTAATTATTTTTCTTTTGTACACTGTTGTAATCTATCTATCTTTTCTCTTATATGTGTGCGTTGTGCGTGCGTGAGGACGTATGCAGCTCATCTCTGTCTATTTTTACGAATTAACCCGGAAGTTGTACGAAATATTAAATTCCCATTCCGGCAGATTGTTAGTTAATTGCAATGTACTAGTTTTAATTAATAATAACAGAGAATAATCAAATGTAAGTGTGTAAAATTGTGATATTTAACCACTCTAAAATGTCGATGAATATGATTAATATTTCCAAACTAAAAGTGAAGGACATTCAAAGCGAACTGAAAAAGCGGAACCTGTCTTGTACGGTAAAAAGGAAGACCTAATAAATCGTTTAAAATTAGTGTTAAACTCGGACTCTAACGAAATAAATTCCTATGATGATGTAAATGATGAACTGGTTATTAAAAATAAAATAAGAAAAAGGAAAACTTCGTTGAACCTATTAAACAGAATAATCGAACTAGAAAAAAAAACTAAATATCGTTATTAAACAAAACATAAAATTATTCGCAAAGCACAAAATAAAAGTGTTAAGAGTACGTTAGATGATAAAGACGACCGCGTAAATCAACATGAAGCTATTGCAAACTCCATCAATATTGAAAAAACAGCAGAAAATAATGCCAAGACCAAAAGTGAGCAAGTAACTGCAATCACATCCAAAATCAAAAATTCGCAAAATTTACCCAGATGTACGGACACAAATGCGGTAAATAAACATAACATCGTTATATTAGGCGATAGTCAGATTCGAGGCTTATCTGACATAATTAGATCTCAGAAGAACATGGAAAAATACAATGTAATTGGAATTTGTAAACCAAACGCCACACTGGAAAATATATTGGAAAACAACGATAAATTGTTAGATAACATGAATTTAGAAGACGTTTTGATGATAATCGTGGGAGGAATCAACAATGCACTACCTGGAAATAAGCTGAAAGTAAATACATTAGAAAAAATCGCGAGAAAATGTTATTCAAATTTGACGTCAGTCAAATTCCCGATTGCTTTGTAACAATCACAGTCTACTACACTTATGAATTGATTTGATGGCGTAGTATCTCAAACGTATAAAAATTGCTTAGTTTGACAGTTATTCAAATTTGACGACAGTCAGTGTCTACTACACATATAATAAATTAATTTGATCTAAAATATCTCAAATATTAAAAAAAATTCATAAGTTCGACAGTTCGACTTCAGTCAGTGTCACCAACTGCCTTGCAACAGTCACAACTTACTACAATTATGAAACATACACTTTTGAATAACTGTCAAACACACAATTTTTATTCAAATTTGTGTGTTTGTGGTTAATTAATTAAAAATTTGTTTCAAAACAAAATTTTAAAATTTGACTTTCTTTTTATGTGTAAACTGCAGCATTTTATTTAACGTTTAGGTTTTTATTTCTCACTCAGACAAACGTCATTCTAAACTGCAAGTGAGGTTATGTTACAAGTCAGTGTTGCCAATGTTATCACTTTCGTAACAGATCTACGAGTATTAGTGTTTTCATTTAAACAGTTTTTCATTTTTTCCGTCGCTTTGTAAAAAAAAATCTTGACAACTTTTCGCTTCGTATCGACAATTTTGGTTGTTAATTTAGCGCCATCTATTATTAAATTAATTACTACTGTAATTAAATGTCAAAATTTTGCTTTGTGGAAATTTAAAATAACATACCTATGCAATATTATGATATTCTATTGATATACGTTAGAGAGCCATCTATTATGAAGTTTATGTTGTTTTTCCTGTTGCGTTAATTTCGTTTTACGTAGTAAACAATTTTTTCCTTTTCTTTGTTTTGATACGAAAAAAAAATGGATGACTACCGCCTAACCCGATTAACAGTTGACAGTCGTAGTGTCTTGCTTATGACATAACCTAACGTGACATAACCTAAAACTGACGTTTCGCCGGAGTTGCCAGATTTTTTTTATAAACAGTGACGCCAAAAAGTGCCAAAAAATGAAAAGGTAGTAACTAGAAATGAAAGCAAATTGAAAGGAAAAACAAAATTGAAGAAAAGAAATGAAAAACCAAAACCAGGATCTAATAAAGAATGAAACGAGACAAGTGAAAAACAAGGAAAAAACTAAAATGAAAAATCAAAGGATACGAAGAACTAGGGGTAAAGGAAAAATTAGGAAAGAAATGAAACAAGTAAAAAAAATTTCCCAATGTATTGTACACCAAAATTGGGAAATATGAAATTAAAAATTAAAAGCAAAACGTAAATAAAAAAATGAAAAGGAAGTGATTAAAAATAAAAGCAAACTGAAAGGAAAAACAAAATTGAAGAACAGAAATCAAAAACCAAAAGAAAGAGCAAATAAAGAATTCGTGAATGTAGGTTAGGAATGTCCTTGGCTCTAGGTGCATAACGTCCACGACTCTAGATGCGTAACGTCTATGATTTTAGATTTGTAATGTCCATGCAATTCTTGATTGTTTTTTTTTTGTAGACGTCATTCGAAGCGCGCGGCAAAATTTCTAGTCAACATTTTTTTTTCTAATCTCGAAAATTAGAGAGCGAGGAGAGACTTCTCTCATCAGAGACGAATGAAAAACTGAAAGTAAAGGAAAAATGAAAAAAAAAAGTTTAACGAGAACTGTCAAAATATAAAGTTTAGGTTAGTTCCCTCGCATAACCTAAATTTTATATTTTGACATTTTAGAGCTTTAATAAATTTGGAAGGTGGTGTACTTGCATATCGAAAGCTGTGGAAAAAAGAAGAAGAGAAAGCTCAAAATTGCAAATTTCAAACAAAAAACAAATATAAAACAAAAGCCAAATAAAAAGAAAGTAATTAAAAATGAAAGCAAATTGAAAAGAAAAGCAAAATTGAAGAACAGAAATCAAAAACCAAAAGAAAGAGCAAATGAAGAATTCGTGAGTCTAGGTTTGGAATGTCCATGGGCTCTAGGCGTATAGCGTCCACGACTCTAGGTGTGTAATGTCCAAGCAATTCTTGATTGTTTTTTTTTTGTAGGCGTCATTCGAAGCGCCGCAAAATTTCTAGTCAACATTTTTTCTAATCTCGAAAATTAGAGAGCGAGAAGAGACTTCTCTCTTCGCCGGTAAAACAGTATTAAGTTCCCTCGCATAACCTAAATTTTATATTTTGACATTTTAGTGCTTTAATACATTTGGAAGGTAGGGTGCTTGCACATCGTAAGTTGTGAAAAAAAGAAGGGAAATTAAAAATGAAAGCAAAATGAAACGAAAAACAAAAGTGAAGAACAGAAATCAAAAACCAAAACAAAGAGCAAATAAAGAATGAAACGAGGCAAAGTGAAAAAACCAGGAAAAAAATGAAGAACTGAAAGTAAAGGAAAAACAAACAAATGAAAAACAACCAAGAATGAAAAATCAAAGGGAAATGAAAAAATTTTAAAAAGAAAAAGAACAAATAAAAAACAACAAAAAATAAAATGAAAAACGAGAAGCAATTACGAAATGAAAAGAGAGACAATTGAAAGCAATTGAAAAAGAAACAAATCGGAAACAAAGAAAAAATGAAAAGACAGTGACACTGATTTATGTCAAAAAAAAAATTATTATTATTACATTCTTATTCTTATTACGATTTAAATCGAACGTTATCCTTTCTCTTCTTGTTTTAATAATTTATTTTAAAAGTTTATAATTTCGCAGTTGTACTTCGGTTAACAGCGCCATCTGTTGACAGGCAGAATAATTAATTTTCTTCCATTACAATTCATGCTGAAATACTCCAGGAAAGTATCAACTGGAAAAATCTTGTGAATATAAACTGCACAAATGGTATAGATACATCCTGCGAAGACGACGTTTCTACCAAATCTAACACCAGGGACGAAGAGGATTTTTAGAAAACTCCGCGATACACTTACTACTCCTAAACATACAAGGCTACACGGAAGAAGAATTATTTAATTGTGCGCAAGAACTAAATTTTCCATTCATAATATGTCTGACGGAACACTGGCTAAAACCCCTGGAACCATGTATTCTCGAACGTTATAAAGTGAGTTCCATTTACTACCGTAAAAATTACTTGCGAGAAGGTACAGCAATCCTGTCACTCAAAAATATCCAAAGTGTTGTATGTGATAAACACCAAGATTTAATAACAGATTTTGAGTTTGAGTTTTGCTGTACATACCTACCTTACTATAAATTTTATATCATCTGCATATATAGATCGCAAAAAGGCCAAATAGATAAATTTTTAGAAAAATTAGAATTGTTACTAAGTAGATTTGAGCCCTAAAATCGAATTATTTTAACAGGTGATTTTAATCTTGATTATTCTAAAAACTCATCCAACCACCTTTTATGTTTAAAAAACTTGTTATTAAGCTTTAATATGACGATGCACGTAAACCAACCCACTAGAATAGGAGTAAGCTCAGCAACTATCTTAGATTACGTCTGCACAAATTTTGAAGATCTGATAATCCAAGCCAGGCCGCTCACAGTTGGTTTTTCGGATCACGAAGGAGTCGCGTGTAGTCTTAAAAAAATTCAATTACCGAATGAAAATAGTAACATCATAAAAAGAAATTTCAGTCGAAGAGCTTGTCGGGAATTCGTAGAGAACTGCAACAACGCAGATTGGTCAATTAATAAAGAGTTAGGTGTGAATGAAGCTTTTAAGGCATACGTAGAGCTACTTGTACAGTTATTTAATAAATCGTTTCCTCTTAAAACATCAAAAGTAAAACCACCGAAACACTGGTTAACATGTGGCTTAAAAATAAGTTTGAAAAATAAAAAAGCTTTAGCACACATAAAAAAATTTACAACAGAAATGTGGTTTCACCGATACTTCGCGAATTATAAAAGAACATTAAAAAGCACTATCAAATTATCAAAAAAAATATGTATTAGAAATAGATTAAATAATACATTTAATAGCGCTAGAGAAACCTGGAAAATTGTAGGCGAATTAACTAACGCAAAAAAAGAAAAATCTTCGGGAAACATATTCATAACCAATGGTAACGAATTAATCACAAACCCTATTTCAGTGGCCAATAATTTAAATAATTATTTCGTGTCCATAGCCGAAAATATCACTAAACAGTTTACTACAAACGTAAATCCTCTTTCTTTTTTAAAAGATTATCAATATCCCACATTCTTCGTTGAGCCCACTGATGTTCAGGAAATTTCAGGAGTTATAAAAAATTTCAAAAACATCTCGACGTGTGGAAATGACAATCTACCGATTAAAATAATTAAAAAACTGCCAGACATCGCTATTGCATCTTTATGTGATTTAATCAATTATTCTTTTCAAGAAGGATGTTTTCCATCATGTTTTAAACTCGCGAAAGTAATTCCAATACATAAAGGAGGATCGTGTTTTAATCCGTCAAATTTTAGACCAATAACTCTTTTACCAGTATTATCTAAAATCGTTGAAAAAATTTTCAAGACACGTTTAACTAAATTCATCCAAGCGAAAAACATATTAACGGAAAATCAGTATGGTTACAGATCTAATCTAGCTACGTCTGATGCTGTGTACAGCTGCTTAAATTACATTTATGAACACATTAATAATAAAAACAAAGTAGTTGCAGTTTTTTGCGATCTCACGAAAGCCTTCGATTGTATTGACCCTGAGGTACTCCTGCAGAAGGCCTCTTTTTACGGTATTCGTGGAGTCGCTAACAAATGGATTCGACCGATCGAAAACAATATGTAGTTGTAGTTGACAAAACAGGCGAACGAATATCATCGGAAATTAAGACTAATAGTCTAGGTGTGCCCCAAGGTTCAATACTCGGGCCACTTCTGTTTAACATCTACATCAATGATCTTGCTTCTTTAAAATTAAATGCAAAGCTAACTCTCTTCGCCGATGATACCTCTCTTATATGGTCCGAAAAATCACTAAACATGTTAGAATCGCGCATAAGCGATGATATGTCATTGATCAGAACCTGGTTTATCGCTAATAAATTATCACTTAACTTAAAAATACGACTGACTACTTTCAGGTATCAATTGGAGATATTAAATTAGACAAAGTCAGTGAAATAAAATTTTTAGGACTTCATTTGGAGGAAAATTTAAATTGGACACATCACATTCAAAATATTACAAGTTCCATTTCTTCGGCTTGTTATGCAATTCGCATAGTTTATAAAAAATTAGGACCACAGGCTGCAGACTGTTTACTTTTCTCTAATAGAATCACGCCTACGATATTGCATAGAATTTTGGGGGTTCACGTCGGCAGAAAACCTAACTCAAATTTTTAAGTTGCAAAAACGCGCTGTGCGATTTCTATGTGGTGAGAACATCCGTGCACATTGCCGACCACTGTTTACCAGATGTGGTATCTTGACCGTTTACTCGCTTTTCGTATTGGAAATTTTAACTATAATTTTTAAGAATAAACGTAGTTTACCAGAGAGATGTAATATACATACTCATAATACACGTATAAAGCAAAACCTCAATTTACCTAAACCCGAATCAACCTTGGTAAAACACTCGCCGTTTTACACCGGCAAAGTATTATTTAATAAACTGCCTTATAGTTTCCGAAACCAATTTGAAAGTCTTTAGGAAGAAATTGAATTTCTTGTGGAAGCATTTTACTCACTGGATGAGTTTTTGGAATATGATTTTAGGACTTAGTTGTATGTGTTATAACTTTTCGGCTTATTAGTCTATGGATTGTATTGTGTTATATTGCATTAATTGTATTGTGTGTTTGACTGACCTTTTACACATACTATGTTTTATTAAAATTAAGTTTATTATATTGAACCTGATTATATTGTAAATGAGTGATTTTACTGTCAGAGATGTAACACGCCGAGGTGCTACTATTGTTTGTTGTCTTTAGGGACAACTAAATAAGTAATAAATGAATCCAAACAGATAAACAAATTTAATTTATTAGCAAGTTAATTTACTGGCAACTGAAAGATTATCGTCTGCAAGAATTTAACGCGTATTTATTCTCGGGGTAACTCGGGCAAATTTCCAGGAAAGCAAAAGGTCAGTGCTATTGTTCCAGACACTCTGGCCAGACGAATTGCTACCTGAGATTACGGGGCCCCTATACCATGCAATAATAACTACAATAAATTTACGCCAGGCGCCAGCCTTCAAGGAAATCTTCCGAGTTACTTTTGTTGATATTTCTGAACTATTTTCAAGAATTAAAATGGATCGTGATCGCTAATTCGAACGGACCCACTTGTGCCGTTCACCCGTTCTTTGGTCCCGGTGAGGCGGATATAAATATGAGATAGCAGGAATTGGATACTTAAAATAAAAAATAAAAATGCGGACTTAACTTTAATTAATTTATTTATTGTAAATTAAGGGGAAAAACTCCGTTTTTCAGGCGCTATGCAGCCTGAAAATCTGAGTATAAAAAACCCCGTTTTTTATATTACCAGACAAGGAAACACCCAAAAATTTTACACTCGTATAAGAAATACAGTAGAATTCGTTTAACGGTTTTCTCGTTCGGATATCGTGACGAACTACCTAATTCCAATTACACAACTGGTGGGTTGTTTTTATGCTTGTCTCAAACAATATTTGTGTACTGACTATTCAATTTAAATGAATAATTAATTTGTTTCCAAAATTACGTTATCTTGGTACTCGTGTTTAACACTTTAATCGTACTCTAAGACACGCTCTGTATATCAACCAGTGCACAGCGGCGTTGTGCCTACAGTGTACTTACTTAATGAATGTAGGGGATTAATTAATCAGATACTGGGGAAGTATGTGATACAAAATGCAACCCAGGCGATCGATCTGTGAGAGAATCAATAGTAATCACTCGTTTTTCAGGGGAGCCTCCCTTGGAGGCGGGAACCCGATTTTTGATAACCTACTAACGCTACGAAGTGGGGAGACTCGCTCAACCGCTACTTTCGCTATTTTGAGATGCAGGGTCAATGCCTCTGACTTTATTAATTAACCTCTGATTGCGTTGTTCGACGAAGATCTAACCTGTACGCAATGGAATATTTTGACCGTTTTTTACGACACTCTACTATGTGTAGTTATGGCCTTACGGTCTCGAAGCAGATCCCTTCTAATTAACTACAGATCTCCCGACAAAGACTACACCTTGGTCCACACACAGAGTGTGATGGAAACTCGGCTGAGAAGATGGCACTGATTACGTGATTCAGAATTGGTTTGACTTCTTAATTTTACTGCCCTAGTAATACAACTGATTGGCCTTGATTTAGGTAATTAATCTGTGCTGGTCACACTGGGTTTTAGTGGCAGATCTGAACTTGCCTTAGACCAGTGGTATGAAACAATCGATTTCACTGCGCAAATCGAAAAACACGTTGCTTGCGTGTTTCCAATTTGCCAGAGAATACCGAAAAGGATTCACTAATTTTACAAAGTACCCTGTATATGAATTGCACGATAAATTGGAAACGTCGGCTGACTGCCCTGGTCGATTTTAAATTACAGAAACGCCAACAAACTAGTTAATAATTTATATAACAATGGTCAAGCAATGCCACTACAGTGGATGCCACTGATTTACTTTGACTTTGGTTCGGATGCAAATTAAGACTAAGAATAAATTTCCCAAACCAAGTAAGTACTGAAATTTATAGATTATGAAAATTTAATCATCTAATACCACCAATTATGTAACGAATAAGATACAAATTAGAGCAAATTACCTAACTCCGTGCCGTGGAATAACAATCCAGATTCACGCACAACACAAATTTTAGATCCACTTCGCGGATTAAATTACGCGTCACGACCGTGATATTTAATTGTATTTTAATTGGCTCTCAAAACACTGATCTTTTATACGACCGGACTAATTAGATTAAACCCTCTAGTGAAAATAATTAAAGAAATTAGTAAGTAACTCAAACAAGCTGCCCAGCATGAAAATACGACTGCCCGTGTTCAAAGCGCGTGGCTATCTGCCTCTAATTTTCAAATTCATCTTCCAACTGCCCCTAATTACTGCCCCTTCCTTTGACCCGAAAACAAATGCAAAAGATACTTTGACCAATCGGATCGCGTCCTGTGTTTAGAAGAAACACGCCTCCGCGTTCCACGAAGTGTTTTTCTAACTTTCCAAAACATGCCACCCTGAAGGGCTCCGCGTCTTTAACGTCTGCTTCTACTAAATTTCAACATAGTTGACGTTTTTATTATTTCCTGCCCCTTGCAGTACCACTTTCTAAGTGGACATATTATGTTACAGAACTTAAATGTGTGTCGAATTTCAACTTTAAGGAAAACCAAATGTGTATTAGAAATCCGCATGGCAGATTTACGATCGTCATTCCGAGCAGCAACTGAGTCGAGCTCAAATACGATAAAAGTTTATGATGGCACCCCGGTTATCTGAAGTGGCCCTATTGTCCGGTAGGTCTCTGGCTTACGTTTTAAAATTCCCAACAAGTGTACATTGTCTGTGATTTATTATTTCCAAACTGTCTCCTCCCGACTACCGTGACAATAACCATAATTGCAATGACTCGTAAACAAAATTTTAGTTACATCCCTAACATGCTCATTTGTTTTATATACAAATTCGCGACCGTTTCAGAGATGGGTAATAAAGACTACTTACTTACTTACTTACTTAGCAACTACTAAAACTATTCTTAATTTAAATTAACCACTTGCCGAAAAATCCGTTCACTATGGCCCGAAATGACACACATTTTCTAGGGTCCATGACGACAGCAAGTCGCAGAATTCGCGAATCTGAATTGCACAACAAAGTGGCCGCTAGAAAGATTCCATCGGCTGAGGTTGGGAAGCAAACTCGCTTGCTGTTCTCCTTAAATTATACAGCGTGATTCATAATGGGCGTCCGACCCGAAATCTGGTAGGTCGCGGTCATAGCAAGAAAGAAAGGTAGCACCTAAAATAATTTCTACAAAATCGACTTCACCGTCACAGATGACGCGCGATGCTTGTCGCGGAAACTAAAAATTGTTTCGAGTTTCACGCACGACATACTAATCAGGCCCGGACTTAACACAATCGACCGACGGCTTCATAACGAAATCCGGCGGGAGATGCACGGCTTGATTGCGAATTATGTAACACGGGCGTGCGATGCAACTCCCCCGGATCGCAGTCGATTCCGGATTCCGGTCGGGCGGTACAATAAGGCGAAGTTACGTGAGCAGGGAGCCAACCGCGCGCGCAAAAATGAATTCGTCAGGACTGCAGCTTTAGTTACGCGAAATAAACTGATTAAAATTTAATCGAAAGTTCGCGGGACACGCTGGATTTATGGGGGCGGCGGATTTTATTGCACGCCTAAATTAAATTCATTATGAAAATAAATCGCAACGTATTGATTAGCTTCAACGTTTTACTAGGCCAAAGTTAAAATTATAAACAAAAATCTGTTTATGGGTACGTGGTGAAGGACACTTCGGCGCTCATCTGCGAACCGGTGTGCTCGGAGTAGAGCACCCCGAACAGTTGGTACTCCGTGTTCGGCCTGAGATCCTCGACGTGCACCCGGAACAACCTGCTCTCGTTCTCCTCCACGTCCACCCTCACGTTCTGCAGGCTCGGGCCGTTTCCGCTCCTCACGATCACCAGGAAAGACGTGATGGGGCAGGCGTGCTCCACGAGGGGCGCCGCCCTCCAGTACGTTTCCGCCGAGTTCCTCCCCGGGATGACGCCCACGCTTACGGGGGGAGGTATATCTAACAACAGACGTTAATCAATTGAATCCCCCCCGGCTTTGTTTAGGTGTATAGGTACCTGAAACCAGGGGTACCTTGAAGGCGAGGGACGTGGTGACTTCGCTCTCCACGTCGTTGACGACGGCGGTCACGCTTATCTTGATGGTCGCGCAAGAAATCAGCGAGAAGCTGAACTGCGTCGCCGATAGGATCTGGGTGTCGGCTTGGAAGTTGTCTTCGTAAACCACCCTGTAGCTGACCGTGCATTGCGCGATGTTGGCCGGGGGATCCCAGTACACGGTGCTGCCGCTGCGAATTAGGTTTTGGACACCGCCGGGCTCTTGAAGGCGAAAAAGTGAAGACCAAGCGAGGAGACGTGAAGTCAGCGAAAGGAGAAGTGAAGACGATGAAGACAGAAAGGAAAAGTGAAGACAACGAAACGAACAATGAAGACAATGATAATAGGAAAAGTTTGGATGGAAAGGAAAAATGAAGATGGAGAAAGATAAACGAAAGGAAAATGTACCAAGTGCATTTGGATGTGAAATGGAGTCTCTTGAAGGCGAAAAAGTGAAGACCAAGCAAGGAGACGTGAAGACAACGAAAGGAGAAGTGAAGACGATGAAGACAGAAAGGAAAAGTGAAGGCAACGAAACGAACAATGAAGGCAATGATAATAGGAAAAGTTTGGATAGAAAAGAAAAATGAGGATGGAGAAAGATAAACGAAAGGAAAATGTAAGGGTCTCACCTGAGCAAGTGTCCTTCGGAAGGACGTTGGCGGAAGCCAGGGCAGTCACTAGAGCCAGAAGTGAGAGCAGCGGATGCACTTCCATGTTTTGAACAGTTTGGAACGGTTTGGTGGTCCACCCGTTTAAATACCGCCGCCCCGCCGCGCCGTTATATAGGACTATGTGTGTCAAGATGCTCAAAATTTCGTTTGTTTTTCACGACGGTTTCGAAAGAAAAACACTTATCGGGGAGTGCGTCGATGGGGCACTCGAGATTAGATGGAGTTTCACCTTCGGAGTTTGTTTGCCAAAAAACATGTATTTCGGTCATCCTTCTCTTTCTATATATTTTTTTTTGTTGTCCAGATTGCTTTTATTTTCCTGCAGCTTCCCCAACAACAAAGCAATAAAAAGTTTCTTGAGTCGTGCTTCCCTTGATTGCTTCCAATTCGCTGTTTTACGCGCGGCGTAAATAATCGTCTTTTCTCCAGATTAAAACCGGAAGTCTTAATCCGTCTTGTTTGTGTCGGAAGTTCCGGAGTGCACTCCGAGGTGCCGAGACGCCGCGCGAGCTTGCACCCTCGCGACAACGGGGGGGTGGAAAGCGCACTCGACGCCTCTATTGTTGGCTCGTCCTCAAACAATGACGAGAATGAGGAGCGAGCGATTTAAACCGCTTTGTTTGTTCCATCGCGGAATTAATTAAATTCCGAGGGGGCGAGAAAAAAAACCCGGGGATGGGGTGACCTACGCTTTGAAACGCAAACACGTACATTTCGATTTTTTTCTTCTTTTGATCTGAAATACTTTTGCCCCAGTTTCTTTCGCCTTTTCCCTTTTGAGTTTCACGATTTAGGCTACGATTAGTGATGGCCAGGAGTGTGCTTGTGATTGGAAGATTAGACCTTGGTGGAACCAATCCAAGGACGTTCGGGGGGTGTACTGTCATCAGGGATTCCGGGTGGAAGAGATACACGATTTTGGAATTTTTTTTTTTGGTGGATAAAATTTTCAAGGGTTTTGTCCAGTAGATGGTGTCGCCCTTAGAAGATGATATTTCCCTTAGGAGACTTGGATGTAAGTTTCAAAGGTTTCGTCCAGTGGATGATATTTCATTTAGGAGACTTCAGTCTGCAAGTGTAGGTTTTCATAGCTAATGGGACAATGTTATCCCTTTCAGGGAAGGTAGTATCTCCTGCAGAAGATTTTCGTTCAGAAAGGTCGGCTTCCGAAGCAGTTTCAGAAGTGCTTGGCTCAGTTGTGAAGTCTTGTTTCGTTTTCACGATTCCTAAACCGTGGGTCTTTTGAATTGAACAGAATCATCAGAAACTGCTCCTATTCTTTCGCGTGGGAGTGGTCTGACCAGGTCCAAAGATGTGGATAATAAATTAAACTGGCTTCCGGAGTACACGCCGCAATCTCTTCTTTCTGCTTCCTTTTTCCTTTTTGGTAGAAGAAGATAGTCAACTACCGCAGAAGCCCAAGTGCCTAAGTTTATCAAAATTGAACGGCGCGAGAATTAGCTTCGCGGAATCTATTCAGATCTTTGTTATTAACTTCTTCTAACAGTTTCTTTTCCCAATAGGCAGAACGCAGGAGGAAGTGACTTTAGACAATGTCCATGGATCAGATTTTTGCGGACCGAGACTGGCGCAGACTTTCTGAATAAAAGTGGCTGAACAACGACCCTTGCCATCCGTGAAAAGTTCGATGCGGAAGTCACTTGGCGAATCGTTTTTTCAGCCCGGGCCTTTGAAAAAACAACGGGCTGTACTCCCATCTCGTAGTGCCATTACCTACAGGTTTTGGTTGGTCGACCAAGAAGCCCCAACTCCGATCAAAGTTTATTACACGTCTCCTTCTTCCTTCCATTGGCTCTCTTATGGTTCTCTATGCTTCTGACATGTCATTTTTGGCAACAAGATATGTGGAGAAGGCACTCAAAGGAACGAAACTACTCGTGGATGGAAGAGAGGTTTTTTGGATACCATACCAAAGTGATCCATTTCTTTGGGAGAAATCTAGCAGACGTAGCAGTCTTGCTGGGAAGCAATTTAGGCGAAGGCGTTACAAATCTTCCCATCAACCATCCAAGCTGTTGTTGGACGAAGTTTTTGGTCTTCTATGTATTCTGCTTATTTAGTCTTCGATGCATTCTGCTTTCTGTTTTCTTACTCGGTCTTCGATTTGCTTCTTGTCTTCTTGTTTGGTCTTCTATGTATTCTGCTTCTTGTTTCCTTATTTCGTCTTCGATATAATCTGTTGCCACGTCGACCTGGTGCCAAAATAAATCTCCGAGGAGAAATAGAGTCTTGAACGACGTCAATTTAGCGTGTCATCCAGTTTGGGGATGACACATTCCAACACCAAGAACTTTTCTATCTTCATCATTCAGTAAAAAAAAAAAAAAACATTGCCACTGGTATTTGACTTGGAAGAAGCAAGGCCTAAACGCAGAAGTTCGAGTTCCATCCAAGATTGGACCAATCCGAAGAACTTCATCGGAGGTGTACTTCACTGGAGATACCAGGTGGAAGAGAGAGACGATTTTGAAAGCGAATTTGGGCTTTCGTAATCACAGGGAGTTCTCGAAGAAAGCAGACTGACCTGGTGCCGAAAGAAGTCTACGAGAAATGCCAATTTAGGCAAAATCCAAGCGTGATGTTTTCCGGAAATCATCGACATTCAATAATAAATCAATCAATGACTTCGTTCAGCCATACGCAGCAATTGTCAAGTGATAATTACTAGTGGCTGCTTGCGTTCAGCAATAGATAACGATTACTCTCAAGTCACGTTATAGCGTTAACGACATTTAGGGTGAGTTCGCGATTACGCTCGCCGAGCGCTCTGATCGAGAGTATGAGGGGGAGCGACTGCGTTTCACTGCATCTAAGAGTGAGAAAAAGAAACACTCCGATCGATCTGAGCGCAATCGCGAACTCAACCCTACTTGACGCTGGGCTGCGTTCAGTCACAAAATGGAGCAACTCGACATTGTCGACAAGAAGAAAAATCCATGGCATTTAAAATCACAATTAATTCATATCTTTTTTTGCAATTGAATGATATGGGGTTATACGCTGGAGATATACTATATTAGAGTAAAAACGGACAGCTTTCAACATCAAAATATGAAGAAAGAAAAGAAAATCTTGTATAGACGAACTTTTTTGCTTAAAATCGGCCCCTTCAATTTTCTTACAATAATTCAGTTACACCCTGTATATTACAACAGAAAACACGCAATTTTTTTTGGTCAACTCGATACATAAAGATTCGATATAAAATGCATTAGATAAATTTAAAAAAATCGAAACAAAAAAATCGTTACCTTGTATTTCGAAAACGAAGCATTTTAAGCCAACCAAAAAAAAAAAAAATAATATGTTACACTGTATATCGAAGCGAAGCAATTTAGGTCACATGTTCATAGAAATTTTTTTGCTTAAAATTAGCCTAGGAATTATCCCTTCAATTTTTTTGCAATCATTAAGTTACACCCTGTATGTTAAATCAGAATCAACATTAAACAAGAATCCAAAACACGACGCGCGATGGCTTTTGTTTTGTTTGATTTTAGAAGTATGTGGCCGTTAACTCCGTAAACAACAACAGCGTCTCGAAGAAAAAAACAATGCGCCTTTACATTTAAAAAAAATCTTTTATTGTTCGTCCGTTATAAAGAGGTATCAACACATTCTAGACTTTTGTTTGGATTCACTTTAAATAGCGATGTACTTCGCTTATTTTCCGTCAAGAAAATACAATAAACGACTAACGCCTGTCAACTAAATCGTGCGTTCTATATTTCCTTTTCTTTTTGCAGTTGAACATTATTTTGAACAGATATCATAAGTAAGTCGGCCACAGTCGCAGCAGTATGAATAACCACACGAACATACCTTACCGAAGGCTGCAACATTTTTTTTTTAATGTGGAAACTTGATTCGTTTGTTTCGGCTTTTCCTTTCGTTGTCGCTTTTTCTTCTTCTATTGTTAATCAATTGCGTTCCATTTAAAGAAACTTTTTTTAAAATTTATTTTACTTACTTCACGTACTAACACTTGTTTTCCTTTAAGAAAATAAAATAATAAGCGACCAACGCTGTCAACTTTAAGTGTTTCATGGAATCAAATTTTTCCCGACGATTTCATGTCCGCAAGGGCCACACTTAGGACCTCGCTTTTTGTAATGATGCGACATTTATTGTCCGCCATTTAAAATTAGTTTGTTATTGTCTGGAAAGTTCGAAAATATTTGTAATTAAGAGTCGTCAACGTAGTGAAAATTACGCTTGTAGACATTCTTATACATACGAAAACGGCGTTCGTTTGTTATTGTTTAAAAATAGGAAGCAAATAGCAATTTCACTTGTTTCTCCTTTTTTGTTTCCTCTTCGATTGAATTTTGCTTTGAACCTTCTCGATGTTTTTTTTGAAGTCCGTCTTAAATTAAGTTATTTATAATTTGAAGAAATTAAGATTTTTTTTGTAATTTAGCAGTAATTATTTGTGGATAAAAATAGATTAAAATAATTCATATATATTATATGTATGAATGCGAGCATGGCCACTTGCAAGAACTGATAAAGTGAAGAGGAAGTTAATTTATTAAGGCCGCGCCGAGACTTGTTTACAAATTGTCACGGAGTTCTAATGAAACAAAAACAAGCAGAAAAAATGCAGATCTCACAAAATTATGAAAAACAGAGGAAAAAAAAAACTTGTGTGAAGCAGCTTTTTATTTCCTTCAAACCCCCTAAAAATTTCAATTCTCAGAATTACGCCAAGGGATGTGTGAAGAAGGTCGGCCCACTTGATTAAAAATCCAAATGAAACTGCAATTTACCGTCATAAGCATTTTTTCGGACCCTCACTGATTTTTTAAATTAAACAAAAAAGAAAAAAGCAGATGAAATTGTGTGTATTTTTTTTACTTTTACTGTGAGGCTTTTAGCTTATAGAAGAAACTGTCGAACTTAAAATCGACTGGAATGGATCGAAACACACACGCGATTATTACGTAATTTCTTCATATTTTTAGCTGCGATTTACGACCACTAACCAATCTAAAAATAGTAAGAAAACATCAAACATGACATGACAGTTTTTTTTACGAACGAAGAGAGTGGCAGTAGTGAATTTTTGAGAAAGAAAAACGCTTTAAACGAGGTCGTACATCAAAATGAACGAATTTTACCTTTGGTTTGTTGGGGGTGTTGTTCAATTCCCTAGGGAACAATCCGAAACAATCTGACATCCGTTTTGTCAAAAGACACAAAAGATTTTTCGAACGAAATTAAGCAACGACATGAAAGATAAATTTCGACAAACATTTCACAAGTCGGTCGCAGTCGCAGTAGTATTGCATAATTAATAAAACATACCTCTCCGACTGGCGTGGTTGGTTTCTGTTAAAAATAAAAGACAGAGGGATTTTTACAGTTCAATAAAATGAGACTTACAAACCTTTCGCTACCATTCCGAAGGACATTCGTTTTATAAAAAGAAAATTCATGAAAAAATACGGTAACGTGTTGTTGCGAACCAAATTAAGATAATCACACGTAAGGTATTTATAAAAAAAAACATCTCGCAAGTCGGTCGCAGCCGCAGCATTATTGTATAATCAGTTGAAACATATCTTCCCTACAAGTTGCTGGAGTTGGAAGCAAGTAAGTGAATCGAAAAGAAAAGAATTTTTAATTTAAAACCTGCATTTAAAACAGTTTTCCCAGAAAACGGCACGCTTAGAGAAAAAATACGATATATTAATTAAAATAGGAAGGATTTCTCCCAATGACGCATAAGACATGTTTCATGAAGAAAGAGAACATCTAGTAAGCTGGTCGCAGCCGCACGGCATTTAAAATAATAAACCAAATGCGTCTCTCTAACAAACTCTGGAAATTTAGGATCATAGAATCAAAAAAGAATATTTATTTTGCTGAACCGGAAATATCAGCTGTTCAATTGAAAAGTAGCTTTTGAATTTTTCGTAACATTGTGAAGCAGATCAACCTTAGGTTATGCCACGTTTTAGGTTATAAGCAAAACATGACAACTGTTTGACATCTGTCATTCATTCAAACGTCAAAATTGAACTCTTTTTCGCTTTCATTAAAAACAATAGCCAATTTAATGATTTTTTCAGTTGAACACTCGTTGAATAAAAGAGTCAATAAAATAAAAAAAACCATTCTTGATGTTTATTTGACGGCTGTCATTTATTCAAATGTCAGTCGATCTCTTTTTCACTCTGTCATCAAAAATCAAAACCAACTCATTGGAATTTTTCAATTGAACACTCGTTACATCAAATTCGTAGAAATGATTTTTTGTGTCACATTAGGCTATGTGCAAAACATGACAACTGTTTGACATCTGTCATTAATTCAAACGTCAAAATTGAACTCTTTCGCTTTCATTAAAAACAAAAATGATTTTTTCAGTTGAACGCTCGTTAAATAAGAGTCTCAATCAAATTAAAAGAAACGATTCTTAATGTTTATTTGATGGCTGTCATTTATTCAAATGTCAATCGATCTCTTTTTCACTCTATCTTCTGTCATTAAAAATCAAAACCAACTTGTTGGAATTTTTTAATTGAACACTCGTTATATAAAAAAAAATGGTTCACTGAGCTACAGAAGTATGACTTCAAATGTTTACGCCTTATTTCCATTTGTTTATACTACGACCTGGTTGAATCTTCATATGAAATGACAATTAATATTGACGTTGATTTGATATCGACTGCGTTCAACCCAAAATAGCGACCGCTTTCAGCCTTTGCTACAGAGTTAAGGAGCACATGATTGAATCGAATTGTAGTGAAACTGGAGCTTCATGTCAAGTGACCAACCGACTGCGCCTCTTCATATTTAACGTTGGCTGCGTTCAGCGACAGATAGCGATTAAGTTCGGCTACTCCTGCAAAGCCGAATTTTTTTTTTAAACTTGGTCTTTGGGGCGACATTTATTTAATCCAACTATTTTACCGACATCAAATTTTCTTAACGGCAAAATAGTTTTTCACGTCAAATGGTAACCGGCAATTACGCTCGCTGCGTTCAGCCCAAAATAACTGCAAATAGAGCAGAGCGCTTGATCGTGGCGAATAAAAGCCGACTAAAACTGAATCTACCTGTCAAATGACAATTGCCAACGACTTCTAACGGCTTGTGTCCAACCCAAGATGAAAGCGACTGGTTTCCGTTAATGTCACAGGATGAAGCGCTTGATTGAAGCGAATCGCAGCAGCGAATAAAAGTTGACGTGTTGAAGGGGTTAGTCTTAAACAACTTGGGTTATGTTTTGCGAATCGCGAAAGCCTTTAGTTAAACGTATACTTCCACGTATCATATGTTAGAATAGTTAGAATGAAATTCGTTAACTTTTTTCGTACTTATCCTTATACATAACCTCAAACAGGGTTTAATAAAACATAACGACCGCTAGTTTCGGCGATTTTCTACGCGAAAGAGCACAGCTTGAACGACACGACGAAGCGCTATCCTTCGCTGCTGAACGCAACCTTAAATAAATTAAAAAAATATTAAGGCCTACTTTACTACCATCAGACTGAATTCTGGTAATAAATGACAGCCACCTCTCGACGCTGGATGAGTTCAACCGGAGACAGCGATTGTGCGATCGCTTTCCGCTATTGTTACAGAGCAGAGCACTTGATTGATTCGCTGATATCACAGCGAATTGGAATTGGCTGTTTTAAGGACTGAGATTTTACTGGAATGCAATGCGCACTTTCACTAAAACAATTGGTATCCTTAACCCTAACCTCAAAAAAAAAATGACGCGACAGTGTTATAGGATTTGTTAAATGCGGTTTAAAACATAACGACCGCCAACAATTCCAGCGCTCTTTCTACGCGAAAGGGCATTTGTAGCTTGAACAACACTTTTATGACCGACGGTCGTGTTATGAAGCGCTGTCTTTCGCTGAACGCAACCTCAAGTAACTAAACAAAACACATTTATTTTAAGGCCTACTTTACTAACATCAAACTAAATTCTCTTGACAAATTATAATTGTCACTTAGCATTGGATGCGTTCAACCGGACGCAGCTCATGTCACAGAGCGGAGCACTTGATCGTAGCGAATTGGAATTGGCTGCTTTACTGGAACGAAACTCGCTCTCTTTTCGATACTTACGCTAAAACAATTGGTATCCTTAACCATAACCTTAAAAAACGACTAGTGTTAATAACGATTTAAAACATGGCGACTGTTAGCTTTAGTGCTTTCTCTCTCTTTTACTTTAGTGGAAGCTTAGCTTGCGGTTTATACACGTACATATATATGAAGACGGAATTCGTTCTGAAATCTGAAGAGATTTACTTTTGCAAAAAGTAGGACAATTTCGGAAAGAGTTGCTGCGAATTCCAGCCAATGAATTCCACATAGTTCGGAGGAAAACTTCGACTAAAATATCTCGAGGAATTCGTTCTGAAATTGGAAGCGATTTACTTTTGCAAAAAGTAGGAAAGTGCGACCAAAAAAATTGAAAGAAATTTCAATAATTTCGAGGTGAAATTCGACGCAAGACGTACACGAAATTCCGCCGAAAAACTCCATAAAATTCAACGAGAAACTCGGCATAATTTCATTGATGAGCTTCGACGAAACTTTCGAGTAATTTGAGTTAAAATTTGGCGGAATGTTCCAAAATTCCAACAAAAATATTTCAGAAATTCGACTTAGAATTCGACGGATTACTGCCAAGATAATTTCAGAAAGTCTTGTTGTGAATTTCAACCAACGAATTCCACGACGAAAATACATCAGAAGTTTCAACAAACTCGACGAGAATTCGAAACAATTTCGACGAGACAATCTAATGTTTGTAGTTGGAAGAACCCTGTTGAGAAATTCCGGCGAAAAGGTTCCAGAATTTCAAGAACTTCGACGCAATTTTCTCTCTCTAAATTTACGCCGATGAATTTCATGAAATTTAACGAAAAATTTCTACAATAAATTCAGATGATAAATTCCAATTAAAGGATACCAGAAATTCGAGGAAATTTCAGAAAATTTGAGTATCGACAAATTCCATTGAAAATTCTAGGAAGAATTTCGTTAAGGATGATTAGGAAATTTCAACAAATCCAACATGGAATTCTAATGTAACAGTTTCAGGAAATTCCAGCAGGAAATTGCACCTATAAATTCCATGGAATTCCAGAACAACCTTTAAGAAATACTATTAGGGAAAAAAAGTCCATAATATTCTTTTTAAGAAGAGAGTTCCAAAAATTCACAGATATTCCTTGAAATTCGGTGAAAAACATTGGCTAATAAATTCCTACGTAGAGATTCCAATAAATTCGACGTGAAACGAAGAAAATCGAAACATTCCATCGAGAAATCTCAACAAATTCGACGAGGAATCCTAAGAGATTCTAACGAAACAGAATCACAAAAATGCTTCAGACAAATTCGACGAGAAATTCCAAGTGATTCCAGCGAAACGGAATCAAGAAATTCAGTTCTAATTTCCAGCTGGAATTCAGAGCTTAATTTCTTGATTCTGGCTTCATTAGAATCACTTGGAATTCCACGTTGGATTTGTTGGAATTTCCCAAGCATCTTCGCCGAACTTCTTCCTAGAAATCTCAGAAAATTCAACGTGGAATTCCAAGTGATTCTATTGCTAACAGCTTCAAGAAGTTTCGCTGTAAATTTCAGCTGGAAACTTTATATCGATAAATTCCATGGAATTCTCCATGGAAAATTCCACAAAATTCGTCACCGAATTACCAAAATTACCAAAAATTCCCAGATATCCGCAAGTAAAGTCCAAGAAACTCGATTCCAAAATTCCTCGAAGAAAATCTGCCCAAAAATTCGAAAAACTCTTACAGCCACGTTCTCGAAGTTCCTGCCGACATCTTACTCGATAATATGACACTTATTACGTTCAGTAAACAGCGCCATCTCTTATGCAAATTCGTCAGTAACCTCTGAATGGCGGGAATTTTGGGTAACAACGACAGGATTAATGAATTCTCTTCGCCGTCTTTTTAAACCTAGGGAGAAATAAAGCTAGCCGCCTCCCTAAAAAAAAAAAGATCCAAATCGAAAAGTTCTGATCGGCTTTGAGCATTTATGCAGGCAGCGCCATCTAGTATCCAAATTTATAGGCAATCTCCCCGAATTTAATGACAGGATTAATGGATTTCCTAACTCCAGAGAAACATAGGAGCTAACCCCCGAAGGCATTTCAAACAAAAAAAAACCCGACTCGTGTTTGCTAACGACACTTTGGATATTTATGCAGGCAGCGCCATCTAGTATCCAAATTTATAGACAATCTCCCCGAATTTAAAGAGAGGATTAATGGATTTCTTAACTCCAGAGAAACATAGGAGCTAACCCCCGAAGGCATTTCAAACAAAAAAAAACCCGACTCGTGTTTGCTAACGACACTTTGGACATTTATGCAGGCAACGCCATCTATTATCCAAATTGATTGGTAATCTCTAATTGCTAGGAATTTAACTGACGACAGTGTTAATGTATTCTCTTCCTCGATAACGCCTTGGCATCAAAATGTTACCGGGTGAAAATTAAATGGTTATTTAGTTTCGGTACGTGCATTGCTCCAACTGCCGATTTTAGCCAGTAAGTAACGTTCATTCGATTTCTTCGCGATCCGAGGTGGTAATTGGCCCACAGAAGTCAGGCCGAAGGCATAAAAGGAAGCAGCAGCGTGGACGGTGGTGTTTGTCGCTGAAGAAGCTGGGAAAGTGGCCGCGGAGTGAAAAAGTGCCAGTGCGTTTACCGAAGTGTATACGCGGACTTTGTAAGCCCCGCCTCTTTTCGGATTCGCGTTCATACGAACTCTGATACGCCTTCTCATTGGCTGCCTCGTATTTATAAGTACTAATCATTTAAGTTTGTTTATCGCTCTCTCATTTAAATAAACCGACGAGTACAACAGTTAACTTCTTGCTCTACCGCCGATTTTGAATTGCTGCCGCGCAAGCCGTCGACCAATCGCGTCGCGAGGACACAAACATTCGCACCGGGTCCGCCGCGCCGTGGTGACAAAATTGCGTTCTGTCTTCGGTCCGTAACAATTTACTTTGTGATTCTCGTACGACCTAAAAGCCCGGATATGGAAGACCTGTGGCCAAAGTCAAGCCTAAAATGGGAACCAAAAGATGGAACCACTGTAGTATAGGCTATGGACGTCCCGGCTCACTTTCTTATGGCCAATGAACGTTATGTATCAATGATCGATTAAGTAGTATAGGGTCTTGTTTATAGAATTTACAAATGAAAGAAACGTGTGTGTGTATGGTTGCCTATAACGATTTTTGCTAGACGCTGGCAGCAGCTTCTAAATTACAGATAGAAAACAGGTAACAGTTTATAAATCACAGCAGGTAAAAGCAAGAGTTAATAAATAACTGCTTCGTGTTTTTTTTTTTTTTAGTTAACAGCTCATGACAGACAACCATACATACACATTGATACATAACGTTAATTCTCCATAAGAAAACTATAACACTAGCCAAAACTGCATCCCCCAACAAGAAAATGAAGAGGGGAAATCCATATCCCTTGTGATATGTGAACGGTGAACTAAAAGATCAAGTTGGGAAATCGCATTCAAAATACCGCAACGATCGCTTCCGATTGCATCCGACGTATGCGCCCTTTTTTTCTCTCGAGTCTCGCCCCCCAGCAAAGCGTGTAGTTGATAGCCGGGTGCGATGACGCCGACGTCGGCGTCGCCGTCGGTTTAGTGTCTCTCTCTCTCCTCGCGTTGTTCACCTGTTACGTCGAGCCCAGCATGCAAACTAATGTGCACATCGACACGAAAAACCTCAAAAGCATCAAAGGAGCAGGATATCCGCACGGAGCCGCCGAGGTAAGTTCAGCAAAAAAAGCAAAAGAAAATCGATGCGAACTTGCAAACTAATTTTGACTCCGTCGCCGTCGTCGGCGCAACATCAAAAACAAAACAAAGAAATAAAACGCAAAAAAAAATGGGACGAGTTGTTGACGAGGAAGCGTGCGACCGGGGGTGGCTCGGAAAGGGCAAGGTCGCAGTTGTTCGACGACATCATTGGTGCGGTGAGGGTGAAGAATTTTTAGGGCGACATTTCGCAGCAGCCACTCCGGCGTCTTTTGAATCCTACGCGAATGTGCAGACGGTTGACCTATAATAAATAAAAACCCTCGCCGGAGAAAAGGCGACCCTCAGATACTTTCTACCACCAAATTAACCTCCCCCGCCCCACATCGATCACAGTTACATCGCAAAAATGCAAAAGTAAAAAAGCTATTGCATTAAATTCGCGTAAATTTATTGAAAACAGCTGTGGTCCTAATAACGACCCCTGCGGTGATGTTTACTTAAGGAAATGGAATGAATTTACTTATTATTGTGAATTAATTAGCGTAGCCATAGCGGTTCACGAGCAGCTGAGCCTTACACATAACTCTTAGAAGACGATAAAAGCGGCAGATAAGCGCAATTAAAGTAAACGCCATTTGTTAATTTGGTGTTCTTTGAGAACACTGAAGCATTTGAAGATTTCTTCAGTATTTTTATCGAACGTCAATAGTTTGGGACAGTTTCACGTTGTACGGGGCAGTTTCACGTTGTACGGGGCAGTTTCACGTTGTACGGGGCAGTTTCACGTTGTACGGGACAGTTTCACTAAATGGTAAATGTTAAATTGTTACGGTCGAGACGAATTTCGAACCAGCTGGGTATTTTGTTCACCCTGGCGCCTACTTTTACATCTAGGTATTTACCCACACCCATTCTTCACTGTTGCTAGCCGAAGAAAATAATAATAGTGAAGATTCGAAACGCATGACGCATGAGTTTACCGATTTATTTGTTTCAAAGTGTTGTTATTCTTTTCGTGAAATAATCTACTTCGGTAATTTGCTGTATGCATTATTTGTCACGTCGGGCGTTGACCTAAAAACGGAGTTGTGAAATTCCACTCAAAGGTCAAGTTCACGAAGGCACGCTGGCGCTGTGCGCCACGTCATAAAACTTTAAGAAAACTTTTACGACAGCATTTATTTCGCTCATCTGCTCCTCGACTTTTTAACCAGGGGCTCATCGTCGTTTTGGGGCTAATTTTTGATTATTTCTGGAAAACTAAAGTAGAAAGACTTTTTCTTAACATTTTTCCCGTATTCTCGGACATCGTTTCTTATCGTGGTTTTAATTTGTCGGTACAATTAACAGTCACCCTGTATCATTGTTTTATTTATTTATTTAATATTTACAATGTTAATTTTTTTTTGGATCTACATACATAATTACATTCTGACCTTTTGTCGTGTTGAAAATTCTTTCTTTTTAATATACGTTTATGTAACAACATTTTTAAATTCGACAATCTTTTATTTTCCTTTTAATCTGTAATATATTACGTTTTTAGTTTTTTTTTTGTATTTCTCCTAATCATTTTGAGTCTCATAATTTTTTTTTGATGTGGTCTTCGTTATGAATTATAAATTAAATTTAATTCGAGTAAATTTTTTTGTTGAATTTAATTTTTTAATTTTGTTAAATTTGATTTGATTTTAATTTTCCTCTCGTTGCTGTTACATTTCGTTTCCAATTTTTTAAATACGTTTTGAATTCGAATTTAACTTCCGTTTACATCTTCACACTTACATAATTTTGTTTGTTTCTTTTTAAATTCAATTTTCGTTATCCTTTTTCATATTTTTTTTTCGTTGTTTCCTTTAATTTTTTTAAAAAATATTTACAGTTTCTTTGTATTATTTTTTATTTCGATTTTTCAAAACGTTTACTCCCAATTTTTTACCTAAATTTTTGGTTGTGTGTGTTTACCATAGAAAAGTTTATAAACACTTTTGGCTGTTCAATCATAAACAGAACGGATACGCTCTTTAATGTACGGCTCAAGTTTTGTAGCTCTCTGTATAATTATGCGAATTTAAATTGTGACTTTCATTAAATGACTCACTCACCCACTCAGGTTCGGTAGCACATTGTATAATCAATAAATTTCGGAGCTTCTCATTGACTTCAAACGGCTCAAGTTCAGTAACACCCTATATCATAGAAAAGTTTATGAACACGTTTGGCTATTCATTATTATAATGTGTGATATGGCGTTATTTACGGATGCAATTAAATGATTTGGGTTCGGTGGTACTGTGTATAACGCATTTAAGAGTCTCACGCGCCTGATTTGTTCTTTAATGAATGGTTCAAGTTCGGTAATGCCCTATACATACAATTATTTGAATTTGAGAGTAAGTAATTCCGTAAGTGCATGTGATATGATATTTAATAAGCGACCCAAGTCCTGTAACGCGCTGTATAAGTATTTCAATTTTAAAATGTCTACCACGCCAGATATGCTCAATTAATTGGTCGAGTTCAGTAGCGCCCTATATAATTGTCTAAGCTTACTATTATTATTTACAGAACCTAATTAAATTATAATAAATGACTCAAGTTTGGTAGTACCCTGTATAATTAATTTAAGAAACTCAGACGATATAAACACGCCAGTGTTTTTTTTTTTTTACATATTATTACTTAATTTACTCTTTGTGCTTTCGTAATATTATTTCCTGTTGATTTTTCAAAACGTCTATTACCATTTTTTTAATTGCGTTCCGTTTCTCTTTTGTTTCGTTAAACATTTCAAGTTTCGTATAGTTATTAACCTCTTTTAATTCGACAGTCTCTTGTTTTTCTTTCAGTCTTTAAGAATCCTTGTAATTCCATTTAAAAATCTTTCATAATTTTTTATGATGTGATTTTTGTTATGAATTACATATATGTATGTAATTAATTTTATTTCAAATTATTTAATTTAGAATTTAGAAATACATTTAAATTTTTACGCCTTTACAGTTACTTTCCTTTTGTGAATTTTGTTTTTAAATTAATTAAATGAAGAGATTGTATATATACAATATATATACAAGATATACAGTGGAACCTCCGTAACTCGATTCTCAAGGGACCGGAAAATTACCTCGAGTTATAGAAATATAGAAAGAGATTTCAATTATACACAATGTGCAGGGACATCAGTAAATTTCGTCTTACAGAGAGTTTCGATTTGTGGAGGTTCGAGTTATGGAGGTGCGACTGTTTAATTAAATTGAAATAAGCACTAACAAATTCGCAATCGAGAATCGAACTCGAGTCTTCTGCTTTCGCGGCAGATGCTCTGACCATTGAGCTAATGCGACACCGAGTTCGATTAAAATTTATATTAGACGATAACTGAACTCGGCGTCGCATTAGCTCATTGGTCAGAGCATCTGTTGCGAAATCAGAAGACTCGAGTTCGATTCTCGATTGCGAATATGAGTTAGTGCTTATTTTAATTATAAATTTTGTGTGAAATAATCGCGCCGCAGCACAATTATTTTCCGACTTATAAATTTTGTCTTGCTTTCTTTTTAAATCAAATTTTCATTTTTCTTTTATGCATTATTACTTCATTTTCTTTCATTTTGTTATTTAGCATTCGTGCTTTCGTAGCATTATTTCCTGTTGATTTTTCGAAACGTTCAATATCACTTTTTAAATTAACCTCCCCCGCCCACATCGATCACAGTTACATCGCAAAAATGCAAAAGTAAAAAAGCTATTGCATTTAATTCGCGTAAATTTATTGAAAACAGCTGTGGTCCTAATAACGACCCCTGCAGTGATGTTTACTTAAGGAAATGGAATGAATTTACTTATTATTGTGAATTAATTAGCGAAGCCGTAGCGGTTCACGATCAGCTGAGCCCTACACATAACTTTTAGAAGACGATAAAAGTGGCATATAAGCGCAATTAAAGTAAACGCCATTCGTTAATTTGGTGTTCTTTGAAAACACTGAAGCATTTGAAGATTTCTTCAGTATTTTTATCGAACATCAATAGTTTGGGGCAGTTTCACGTTGTACGGGGCAGTTTCACGTTGTACGGGGCAGTTTCACGTTGTACGGGACAGTTTCACTAAATGGTAGGTGCACGAAGCTTCAAAATATTGTTTGAGGTTACGTGAAATTTTCTGTCCGCAACTGCACACAGTAGCGGACAATAAAATCCGTGCGAAAATTTGACGTTTCACACAAACTTGATAAATTAGGCTTTCATTGAAGTTATATTTCTGTCAAAATAAATAAATAAAATTTGTATTACCCGTCACTAGATTTTTAATGTAAAATTTGTTACGAAGCGAGCGAGGAGTGCCAATTCAACCAATCAGAATTCACTTTAGTTGCTTATCTCTCTCACTTTCTAACAAAATTATTATCAAATTCAACAAAGGTAAAACGGAACGGCTTTTAAACATTAGAATTACTAGCGACATTTTGTATACCTATTAAACGTCAAAAATATTAACGTGGGGTGTACAGTCGCGCGCAGCTTAAGTGCTACAGTTTGATGGTTCTGTGAATCTTGTATCACAAGGTTTTAAGGGTGATGTTTCCATGCAAGAGGTGCATTTAAGGTGCGCGGGACTGTACATTGTATGACGGGACCGGGTTTTATTGTCTGCGGCTGTACATTCAAACATACTGCTGACAAAAATACATTTTTCTGGGTATATTTCAAGGTCAAGTGACCTAAAACCGAAAGTTAGAAACTTGCGTTGCAAAATTATTTTGTTCGAAAAAATGGTTTACGTGATAAAAAATAAATTCGTATTTATAAAAATTAAAATGTAAGGACGAACGAATGTTATTGTATCCTGTACATTCGTTATTATTTATTATAACAAAAAAAATCTATCAATAAGTAAATAAAAACCATATATATACGCGATTGAAATATTAAGGCTCAGTTTTACAATCTGGAATAAGGACGGAATAACTGTTCGCCGAATAGCCTTTAATGTTCCTCCATATCTACGGTCACACCTACATCAAGAATAATGCGTTAAGGGTGCGTTACAGTCGCCGCCATGTTGTTATTTTCAAAATCACGAATTACGCTAAAATTACTAATGTGACTAACAAATAGTTTTAATATTTTCTTTTTGTTTTTAAATAAGGAATATCGGAAAGTTATTTTTAATATATAATAATGATTTTTATAATTTTTATTATTAATATACGTAGACTTTTAACTTAAAATTAACTTTCCGAGATAGAACAACTAATTTTATAAAGATTCGTAACAAACACAACTTAATGGAGGCTATTAGATTTAAATAAAACAAAAACTACTAAGCTGTTTAATTATTATTAGCAACATGCTGCCCTCTGTTGGAAGTATTAAGTCTCCAAATCGAGAACGCCATAGAAGGCGGAGCTTATTCACAATTTAGAGTTAAACCAGATTTTACAACAAGTGTCTAGCCGTCAAATTCAGGGGAGCAGAAACGACTTTACCCGACTTTTAACGAAAGTAAACTAAAACTTAATTACAATAAGAATATAGGAAACAATGCTACAAGCATTTGGAATTATTTCTATTATTTATTCGGGTATCTGAAATCGTTATTATCGAGGACGGTTGCGATGCTTACTCCGGTAGGTAGTGCAATAAAGCTGGTAATGGGCGGAGAGTGATAATAGCAGATGCATTAGTGCCAAGCAAATTTATACGAACGACACCGTTCATCGACTCATAATACGAACAAACACTCAGATGCAGGGAGCATTCGTTCACGAATCTTTTTAAAGTGAATCGTTTATTTTAAACGAATCGTTCACTTACGACATCGTTCATCGACTCATCTACGAACGATTCTCTACGAACGATTCTCTACGAACGATTCTCTACGAACGATTCGTTCGTTCCTTCTGCAAACTTTGCAAACTCGCTGCAAACTAGTTGCAAACTCTGCAAACAAGCTGCAAACAAGCTCCAAGCTCTGCAAACTCGCTGCCAACTCTGCAAACTCGCTGTAAACTCTGCAAACTCGCAGCAAACATTGCAAACTCGCTTCAAACTCTGCAAATTCACTGCAAACTCTGCAAACTCGCTGCGAACTCTGCACACTCGCTGCAATCTCTGCAAACTAGCAGCAAACACTGCAAACTCGCTGCAAACAGTCTGCAAAGTCTGCAAACTCGTTGTAAACTCTGCAAATTCGCTGCAAACTCTGCAAACAAGCTGCAGAGTCTGCAAATTCTCTGCAAACTCCATGCAAACTCTGCAAACCCTGCAAACTCGCTGCAAACTCTGCAATCTGGCTGCAAACTCTGTAAACTCGCAGCAAATTCTGCAAACTCGCTGCAAACTCTGTAAACTCGTTGAAAACTATCTGTAAACTCGCTGTAAAGTCTGCAAACTCTGCAATCTCACTGCAAACTCGCTGCAAACTTTTCAATCTCGCTGCAAACTCGCTGCAAATTCTGCAAACTCAGCAAACTCAGCGAGTTTCCAGATAGTTTGCAGAGGTTGTTGATAGTTTGCAGCTAGTTTTCTTAGTTTGCAGCGAGTTTGCAGCGAGCTTACAGAGTTTGCATCGAGATTGCAGAGATTGCATTGTTTGCATTGAGTTTGCAGAGTTTCCAGAACTTGGAGCTTGTTTGCAGTGTTTGCAACTAGTTTGCAGCGAGATTGCAAAGTTTGCAGCGAGTTTGCGGTGTTTCAGCGAGATTTTAGAGTTTGCAGAAAGTTTGCAGAATTTACGGTGAGTTTGTAGAGTTTGCAGATAGTTTGCAGAGTTTTCAACGACTTTACAGAGTTTGCAGCGAGTTTGCAGCGAATCTGCAGAGTTTGCAGAATTTGCTGCGAGTTTACAGAGTTTGCGGCGAGATTGCAGAATTTGCAGCGAGTTTGCAGGGTTTGCAGAGTTTGCATGGAGTTTGCAGATAATTTGCAGAGTCTGCAGCTTGTTTGCAGAGTTTGCAGCGAATTTGCGGAGTTTACAACGAGTTTGCAGACTGTTTGCAGCGAGTTTGCAACGAGTTTGCAGCGAGCTTGCAGTGAGTTTGCAGAGCTTGTATCGAGTTTGCAGAGTTTGCAAGGTTTGCAGAGTTTGGCAAATTTACAGCGAGTTTGCAGCTTGTTTGAGTTTGCAGAGTTTGCGATAGTTTTCCTCTTTCCTCGTTGACTCGTTCACGACCGACCCATCACTACAATTTACACCTATAATGAAGTGACATTAATCGGTTCTCATTAATATTAGTAGTATTATTTATCTATAAATAATGACTAATTAATTATTTTATGTTTTTGGTTATTATGAACATTTCAGACAGCGTCATCGTTGTGAATATCTAAATTTACTAGAAATCACCAACTTGTATAATAAATCCATCTATCTGACCTTGAAAAATTAGATCATGCTCAAACAAATAAATTTGAATGCAATTTCAAATTATCTGCTGCAATTATTTTTATCACTGACATATTGTAAAATGAAAACATTATTTGTAAGAAAAATCGCAACGTCTATATTGAGCTTTAAATAATTTGTAATTGGTTTTTCTTATTACCTGCTCTAAAAAATAATTTTATATTTATAAAGTTTAATTACTTCAATCATTTAGGGCCAGTTTTATAATGAAATTTAAAGGAGATTTTAAATTCAAAACAAACATTTGTTTACACGTCAGAATGTGATTATCATTTTAAAGTCTCCTTTAAATGTCATTATTAAACTGGCCCTTAATTTATTTAAATATAATGGATTTCATCAGTCGTGAATTAATATTTTCGCTTGTATAAAAAATAACTTTGGTTGATAATGATAACAAATACGCATGAAACTTCAAAACACTTATTTATTTATGAACAGAATAATCTTGTGGTTTCTCCCCTGTAACAAATTTTAAAGTTTCGCGGTAAAACTGCACACACTGGTCGTGTTCACCAGAACTAATCACTTTGTGATGCGCTTCTGATACGTTTGTGATTGCTGTTGCCTTTCTGGTGAACGATTACTTCGTTTTCTGCTGGCAACGCAAATTCAGCGTTAAAATTTTACGCTTACAAAAATGGCGTCTGATTGCAATCATGTTTGCAACATGTTTGCAATATAAACACCCGTTCATCAGAAAAATTGCCAACCGTTTGCAAGCGATTAGTTCTGGTGAACGCGACCATTTTTGTTTTCAACATGAAACGTATAATTTACGCTGCTGACTGAAGTACTGAACGCTGAAGATATCCTACAGAGTTACTAAATCGTACGATTTTCAACGATAGTACCCGATAAGTCATTATTTGGCTCCACCTTTTGTCCCGCCTTCAGCATACTTCGTCCCTTACCGCTGCCCCGCCAGAGATGTTAACGTGAAAATCTTGCGGCCCCGTCGATTGTAAAATCGGGCCTAGGAAAAAAATAACATGTTTTAAAACATTCCGACATCCTTCTCACAGATTTCTTTAATTGGCTACAGCAATACGCTACGAGAGGGCGGCACATTGAATTAGAAACCTGTAATATTTTGGTTACAAGAAATCTACACTGCTGAATTAGGCCCGTGTGACACTACACTGTAAAAAGTTTCATGGTAAATTTACCTGAATAATCATTGGTTATTTATGGCCAGCAATAATCATGGTGAAAATACATGTACATATTTTTACCATTTCATGGTAAACCTACATGTATTTTTACAGTGTTTTTACCATGATTATTGCTGGCCACAAATAACCAATGATTATTCAGGTAAATTTGCCACGAAATTTTTTACAGTGAATGATATTTCTTGTGCAAGATTTGTTACGAAGTGAGCGAGAAGTGCCAATTCAACCAATCAGAATTCACTGTGGTAACTTATCTCCCTCTCACTTTGTAACAAAAATGTTATCAAATCTTGCATAGTGTCATCGAAATCCCTCAATTTGTTGGTAGTTACCAGACTCAAAGATAAATTTAAAAAGAAGTGTAAAACATCATTAAAATGTGTGAAGTTAAAGAAAACGAACAAAAGACGATCGATTTTACAACGCAATTCAGTTGATGAATAATACATTTTAGACAAACGATTAGAGAAAATGATGAAATAGAGAAAGTAAAATAATAAAAATCCAAAATTACTTCAACGGTGACAAATCAAAATCAAACAAAACAAATGAACAACATTTTCAACATGTAACGGGTGTTTTTTTTTTTTTTTAACTTGGCGTCGAAGTTGGCGGTTACAAGGTGCTTATTGTGAATGCACCACAATTTGAATCTTATTTTGTTATCGTTTTTTTTTCTCGTCTGTTACAATAGACTGCATTCTTGTGTTGTCCTTTGTCCTTTTCGTATTGTTGAACTCCGAACCTCTAAAGTAAGGTTAGGTGCGACAAGTTCAAATGTCAAATTAACAACTGTCACTTTGACGATGGTTCACAATTACATTTTCATGGTCTGTTCCTGCAACGTTCTGGACTACTTTGAAACTGCCAAATATATTCGCCCCATCGAATTAATCACAGCTTTCAGGAACTGCCTTAAATGTGAAACTTTGATCGGCGCATGCTTCTGACGGTTTCGAACCGGTCAGGGACTGCTGCAGGAACGGACCTAATAATATTAGAAAAAAAAAGCCAATCGGTTTTAGAGTACATTCGGTAGAAGATTCATAAATTAAAAAGAAAAGAAACAATTTGAAACAAACAGGGACGACAAAACAAAGAAATACTTGGCTTCCATAAATGGTCAAGAGATTATTAAAAAAAAAAACTGTAGATGGCGCTGTTCAATATTTCACACAACTACAATTCATTTCGTCCTTTAGTGACTTTTTATTATTGAACTAGTGAACCACCTGTGTAAAAGCAAACAAAAATAAACTTTCCGTATGCAATGCAAGTCATTTTTCCAGTTACCATACAGAAATGACTGACAGTTGAAACATTGCTCAATAGATGGTAGTGTTGTGAGTCGGTAATTTTACCACGTTAAGCCGCTTAAACGTTAAACAATGGATTTGCATAAAACATAAGACATAAGTAGTAAGTATAGTAAGTAAGTAGAATAAAGTGAAAAATAAAATTATCAAGAGAAGTCTGTCTTTTGTTTCATAGCTAGCTAGATTCATTTTCTAGTGGCCTTCACACATATTAATAGAAAACAAACCTAGTTATTTCAAAAAAGTCGTTAAAACTACTGTTTGCCAGATAAAACAATCAAATTAAATTATCACAAAAATCTGAAAAATCTTACGTGATGTGAAATTTTTTACACCATATTCGTGTTCTAGACTTTTATATTAATAATGCATTTATTGCCGTTAAAATCTTGTAAAAGACATCGACATTGTCACAAAAAAATCAAAACAAACAATTATAAACAAACATACTAAACAGTATTTTACAGTTATCACGAACAAATGTATATATTAGTTTACCGAAAAGAAGTCTTTCAAAGAATAATAGCACTCCCGGATAAGCCAACATTTTAAATTATCCTTAAACAAAGCGAGGGAGGAAGCTTCTTTAATTTTATTGGGAAGTTTATTATAAACTCTAATAGCTGAGCAAAGAGGACCTTTTCTGCGCATTTCTAATCTGCATCTTGGCAATAGCAAAGACGGTTGACGTATGCTATAGTTTTCACATGCAGCGCTAGACCCAAAACTATGCAGATTTTTATGAATATAAACAGCTGCGAAATAAATATACATACTTGATAAAGTTAAATAGTTATTTTCTATAAAGCAAGTCTTATATGATGATCTAAAAGGTAACTTGTGAATAATACGAATGCATGATTTCTGCAAGATGAAAAGTATATTAGAATGCGAACTTGTCCCCCCACAGTAGTAATCCATACTTTAACAGAGAATATATTTTACTAAAATAAAAGATCCTACATGTTTCTATGTCACATAGATAAGAAAGTTTTCTCAAGGCAAATATATTTTTACTAACTTTTTTAGATAAATTTGTTATGTGTTCAGTCCAATCCAAGTTCTCGTGCAAATCGAAACCCAAATATCTAACTGTGGACATGCGTTGAAGGGAGCCCACTTTTACATTATTACATTTATTTGTATTTTTAGTGCAAAACTCTATGAACTGAGATTTAGTTTCGTTTAGCAATAATTGGTTATCTTGAAGCCACTTTTTCATATCCTCAACCGCATTATTAGTCATAGTTGAAAGTATCTCAACATCTTTTCCATGATTAATCAAGACAGTGTCATCTGCGTACATTACACATTTATTACCATTTTTTAGGTTTATAGGTAGATCGTTTATGTAAAGGTTAAACAATACTGGTCCCAGTATGGACCCCTGCGGGACACCTTTGTAAATATCAAGTGATGACGATCTACTACATTTGCTTAAACATCTAATTTCTACTATCTGTGATCTGCCTTGTAAATATGATGATAACCATTTATGACTAACTCCACGAATGCCATAATAATATAATTTGTCTAATAATCGTTTATGTTCGACTAAATCTAAAGCCTTGCTTAGATCACAGAAAATAGCTATTGTCTTATTACAGGCATCTATGTCAGCTAGAATGCTTTCTATTAATTCTAGTGCTGCAGATTCTGTAGACCTTCCTTTACAGAAACCATGCTGGTGTTTTGAAATTATTTGTTTGTCATCTAGAAATTTAACTAGCCTTATTAAAAATGCTTTTTCAAATACTTTGGACAAGGATGGCAATATTGATACAGGACGATATCAAATTTATCACCTTTTTTGAACAGAGGACAAATTTTTGCTCTTTTAAAAGCAGATGGAAAAACACCTTGACTAAAAGATAAATTTATCAAATGTGTTAATGGTTTTACTAAGTATATAGCACAATCTTTTAAAATATTTACTGGTATTCCGTCAAGTCCGCAGGAATTACTTTGCTTAAGGCTATTTATTATTGAAAAAACCTCGATCTCGGTAACTGGGGAAAGAAACATTGTGCTAACAGATCCGCCATTAAGATTTAAACTATTTCCACTGATATTAGGAAAATCTTGTACTTCGGAAAAGTATATGTTAAAACAGTTCCCAATATCTATTGGTTCGGTGATTACTTTGCTCTTGTATAGAATTTTTCTAAAATCAGCATTTTTTGGCTTTGTAAACTGATCATTAATAACGCGCCACACTGCTGCAGATTTATTAAACGAATGTTGCACATAGTTTTTAACCGACAGTGCTTTTGCAGCTTGTATGACTTGCTTATAGATTTTCTTGTATGTTTTATAATAATTTAGAAACTCTCTCGAAGGATTACGTTTTGTTATTTGGTATAAGTTTTTCAGTTTCGCGCTGCTAACTCTAATACCTGGCGTGCACCAGGACCCTTTCAATGTAACCTGTGAGCAACTAAAAATCAGATTAGAGACGGCGGTGCAAGGAAAATGTATGTCTGTGATTAACTGAATTAATTAATCTAATACATTCATGAACTGTCAGATCAGCCTAACGCCGTGTTAGTAACAGACATACTTTTTCTTTGCACCGCCGACTCTAATCTGATTTTTAGTTGCTCACAGGTTACTTGTCATGCAATTAATTTTGTGGCGTTTCACAGGAAATGTAACGTCAAAATAATATAATAAAGTATCATTAAATGAATCCACACAATTATCTACACTTTCCTGAAGGCCTAATAATGAGTTCCAGGATTCATTTCGCAACAGATTTCTAAATTCAAATTTAGCATGTTTTGTGTACGTGCGTTTATAATGATATTCTGCAGAATTTTTCAGGTCCAATTTGAATATGACGCGAATGCTTTGCGCCGTATGATCGGATAGCATGGTGTTTAGTATTTCAGCGCAATAGTCGTCCTTACTCAGATTAGTGACTATTTATCAATGGTAGTGGCGCTATGACTAGTGAGTCTAGTTGGAACATCAAAACATGTGTGCATTTTATAAGATTGAAACAAGTTAACAAGATTTATCTTTGTAAAACTATTTGTTAAAAAATTTATGTTGAAATCGCCACAAAGAATTAGTATATCTGATTTTTTGGACAACATACTTAACAATTTAGACATGCATTCTAAAAAAGTATTAACATCTGCATCTGGAGACCGATATATACAAGAGACTACGTATGTTTGGTCCAGTATTTTCCATTGCACAGCTACACATTCAAATATAGATTCTACACATATTTGATGTAATCCTACTACACACGTTGCATCTATGTCCTTACGAGTAAATATACAAACACCACCATGGGAAGACGATGTTCTGCAGAAACTTGCCACTAAGTGATAGTTATTCAACTTTATAGTATTTGTTTCCAATTCGTTTAACCACGTCTCGCTCAAGCAAAGAATTGCCGGATGTTCATTTTCTAATACTAATTCTAAATCCAAACATTTGTTGCGGAGGCTTCTAATATTTTGATGCATAATTTTAAGTTCTACATTTTGGTTAGAAAGCTTCGAGACGAAAAAAATTTTCTTGATGAGATTCATTTTGAATTTCTTGAGGATGGTCAACAATGAATTTCGCTAATTCAGTGCACACAATTCTTTTAGCAAAATTCCTGAGATGCAGACCTTTTGTTGTGTAATAAGAACGATATAGAAGATTATTGATGCAGAATACTTCTACGTGACTATACTGTTTAGCTAGTGTATAAAGACTTCTGTTAAGATGTTCAATTATACCGTTCATCTGTGGTTTATCAAACCTGAATGCAATCGTACTGATAACTGTATTGACGCCTCTAGTTCTATCCATAATATTTTTAAAAGTATCGACAATTCTTGCAACATTCGAGCTATCATAGCAATTATCAATATCATTTGTACCTCCTTGCACAAACAAATAATCGCCACATCCAAAGTCTTTAATAACAGTATCTAAGTTGTCTACAATAGAATTCAATCTCGCATTCGGTTTTACATAACTTAAAACCTCGCATTTTTCTGATAACTTCTCACTGAGGAAACCGCTGTAATGTCTTCCATGACTATCACTTAGTACAAGAAATCTATGTTTTCTCGCGCTGTTAGTTTCCTTGATAGGTATTGTTTGATAGACATGGCTTGAATTCTTTATTAGAGTTTGCTTATTATTTTTATTTGGATATATATCATTTTCTCTGTTTCCTTTATCAGAATGATCAGTAATTGTTTCGGATAGTATGTTTAATTTGTGCTTAAATATTAAGCATTTATCCCTTAGCTTTACAATTTCAGATTTTAAGACTGAAGTGTCTAGTATTTTACTGATGTCTAGACTTAAAATCTCTTTTACATCGATATCAGTTGCCAATTTTAGATCATTGTAATTGCATTTTTTTGAACTGATATTTATATATTCATCAGTTTGTGAGCTCACTGATTTATTAGAGATATTGTCAGTTTGGGTAGAAGAATTTGCAATTTTAAATTATGTTTAGTCACTATTTCGGTAATTATTTTTGATTTTGTATTTAATTCTATCTCTAGTTGACAGATTCTGGCCTTTAGTTTATTATTCACCGCTTGTATTTCTTCAATTTCACTTTGTGCATATACTAATTTATCTCTTAGCGTAACATTTATAGAGGATAAACTTGATTTGGAATCATCCCCGTCACTGTGAACAATACTCACGTAGCTATTATTGGAATTTATTTTAGTAATTGTCTTTTTCCCATCGGCAAGTTTTTGCCTCTGGTTTCGCGTAACAATAGTTGAGTTCATTCTATACGTTTTTTAATTATGTTTGATTAAAGTCTTAATTATTTATATTATTTTAAATTATGTCTTCATGCGCACCAGTCTTGTATGAGTCTTAAAAATCTTAAAATCGACTGTTTTACACAAGTTTTTATCACTTACGAGAAAACGATCGAAAAATAATATTCCCAGATAACAAAAATCAAAGTTCCGCGTCAGCTCTGTTTCTTGCAAAGCAAACGCATTCACAAAATATATTTAATTATTGTATTTAAACTCAGAACATATTACTCTCGGATACACTCTCGATACCCTCGGATGACTAAATATCGATAATAAACTAATAGATAAATATAATAAATTTCGCAGTCGCAAAATGGCTGTTAAGTAGTGTAATCATTAATTAAACAATAATATCGATATAATTATTCCCGCCCATGCAAGTTTGCAAACGTACCGTAGCCACGAAGTTGTCGTACGTTCGGTTATTTTCGGATATTCAAATAACTCCCTGAAATTTAAATTTACATGGAGATATGACGTTAACAATTTAAATACTTTAAACAAAATTATTTGTTTGTTTGTTTGTTTTCCATAATTTCTAATACTTTCTGAACATTTTCTGGATCTCTTTCCAAATATGATAAAAATTTATTTGAAATTCTTTCTATACTACTTTTTCCATTACTTAATGCGAAATCAACATTTTCAAACCTATCACCTTCTTGGCATGGTAATTCATTTTCTTTATTTTCACCTACTTCAGTTGTTTCGTAATAGCTTTGACTAGTTTCTGCATTTAGTGCCGGAGTTTTAGACAATAAAGGTGTTAACCAAGAGAGTGGAGCCTCTCGACCAGTTGCAATAAAATATAATTTTTTTCTTATTGATAAACTATCTATAGCTTGTAAGTAGCTCGAAGAATTAGAAACTGAGCAAGCCCAGTGGATGTGTTTGCAAATTCTTCCAGTATTTCCAATGGCACATGTACAAAGCAATACTTCTGAATTGACCATGTACATTAAATTTAAATTTTCTTCACTTGGAAGTAAAATGACGCTCTTTGAAATTACTTGTATTTTTGAAATTACATTTATTGGTGGCACAGGTATTTTATGTCCAAATATGTTTTTTATTAAACGATTATGGGCTGCATCTAATATGCGTTTTTCATAATACTGAACAAATTTGTTCATAATAAAATCCACTAACTGAGTTAAGTTAAAGGCTTTAACTCTCTGAAAAATGTTATCTTTGAGAATTTTCATTGCGGCTTCGGAAAAATTATTTGTATTATGACCTCGTGTACATAAATGCGCACGAAAAACTAAAACCCATAAATTTCTCTTTTCCCAATAGCTCTTTAAATATTCACAATAATTTGAATAAATTCTTGCATTTTTTAAAGCAGTATCATAGTAACTTTTGTATTCACTCACAGATTTTGCATATGTGGGATAGTGGGCTTGGAAAAGATTTATTATTATAATTGACGTTGTCATTTTATGAACATTAACTTGTACTTTTTAATAGTTAATAAATCTACTAAGAACGGTTACTAAAGTGTTAATACGCTACATAATTGGTGACAGCGGTGGGATAATCCGATTTTTGAATTCATAAAGAGAAGAGAGTGTTATTTTCCTGATAAGAAGTATGACATTTACCGCGGCGGACCGAACGGCTTTGAAGACAGCCATGCAGCGATTTATGTTTGAGAAGTTCGACAAATCGAAGGAATCATGGGATGATTACATATTTGGCTTTGAACAAATGTGTCGTGCCAAGGCAATAGTGGGAGATAATGAAGAATATAAGGAAGCTCAGAAAACATTACTTTTGGCGAGTATCGGATCCGATGCTTTAAAAATTGTCAGAAATCACTTCCGACCAGACGATGTTAATACAAAAACCTATCAAAGTGTAAAGGATCCGTTACATAATTACTTCAAACCAAGACAGACAGTATTTTCTGCAAGGATAGAATTTATGAAACGGAATCGTCTGAATGAAGAATCGGTTGTACAGTATGCGAATATGTTACGCGAGATGGCTGATGCTGCAGCTTACCCCGGTGAAGTATTTGATTTTCTACTCCGTGATCGTTTTACTGCTGGAATTCGTCACGAGAGAATCGAAATCGAAGTGCGTCAAAAATGGCCTGACGGAAGAGAAAACAATAAGGAAATTACGTTCGCTCAAGTCGTTTCGATGGCAGAAACAATAGAACGTGCAGAAGTTGAGTGTAGGAATCTTGTTGATGATGTTAACGTTAAGAAAGTGAATCGTCAGTCTACTTCGAAAAAGGAGAGTCAGACACCAAGTCGCAGTTGTCGAGGGAAAGACACCGTGGAAATACTTGTCCAACTTTAGATAAGGTTTGCAATCAATGTAAGAAAGTAGGACACTTCGCTAGAGTATGCCCATCGACACCAAAAAAGAGTTTTTATCAACGAAATGATCGTCAAAATCGACAGTTGAGATATGTTGGCGAGCAGTTGGAACAAAGTGCATTTGATAATACCGAGAGTGACGGCGAATTATCATGTAAAACAATTCGGAGAATTGAAACATCTGCGAAGAAAGCCATCGTTCATGTGAAAATAAATGGTCAAGAATTGAAAATGGATTTTGACACTGGTGCGTTACAGTCTACAGTTGGTGTAGAAACATGGAAGAAACTTGGTTCACCAAAACTGAAACCGACCGAAGCATTAACTTTGTATGGTGGTGGTCCAGTTGAAACACTGGGGGAGACAAATGTTAAGGTGCAAGCATTTGGTCTACAACGAATTCTGAAAATGGTTGTTGCTAATGTCAAAGATGTTCCATTGTTTGGCTACGATTGGGCCCGGGCATTTAAAATACGAATTAATGGTGTCGAGATGAAGCGGATTAAAACGCAGTGCGAAAATAGCGAGGAAAAGAATGTAAATCAAAAATTTCAAATATCATCGGAAATGAACATTAACATTCAAATGTTGATGAAGGAGTACAATCAATTGTTCTCAAGTGATGGAGGAGTTATTCGTGGCTACAAGGCAGTTATACACCTGCGTGAAGGTGCTAAACCGAAACGATTCAAAGCCCGCCCACTTCCGTTAGCATTAAAAAAACGAGTTGAAGATGAATTAGTTCGGCTTGTTAGAGCTGATGTATTGGAAAAAATTGATCCATCTGAAACCGTAATAGAATACGCATCACCAACTGTTAACGTCGAGAAGAAAAATGGACAAGTGCGCATTTGTGGAGATTTCAAAGTAACTATTAATCCAGATATGTTAGTTAATCCTCATCCAATGCCGACCTTCGAAGAAATTACAGCAAAATTGAACGGCGGAAAACGGTTTTCTGTCATTGATTTAAAGGACGCTTACCTACAATTAGAAGTGGCGGAAGAATCGCGCAAGTATCTAGTAATCGCTACACATTTAGGATATTACCGCTATAAACGTTGTCCTTTTGGAATATCATCTGCACCATCCATTTTTCAATATACGATGGATCAAATTTTATATGGGCTTCCAGGAACAGCTTGCTATTTAGATGACATTATTGTGACTGGCCAATCTGATAAAGAACACATTCAGAATTTACGTAGAGTTTTAGATAGGCTTCAACGATCGGGACTGAGAACACATCCGGATAAATGTAAATTACTCCAAAAATCTGTTATATATTTGGGTCATCAAATTGACGAAATTGGAGTACATCCAACGGGGGAGAAAGTATTGGCAATTAAAGCATTACCATCACCAACAAATCAATCGCAGCTTCGTGCATTTATGGGATCGATTAATTATTACGCCCGATTTATTTCTAATTTACAACCAACTTGCGCACCTCTTTATCGGTTATTACAAAAAGGAACGAAGTGGAGTTGGACCACAGAAGACCAGAAGATATTTGAAAAATTAAAGTCTTTGATTAAGAAAGAAGCGACATTAACTCATTACGACGAAAAGTTACCCTTAATTGTAGCTTGTGATGCATGCGAATATGGACTCGGTGCAACGTTATTGCATCAGTATGAAGATGGTAGCGAAAGACCGATTGCTTTTGCGTCCCGAACTCTAAGTAAATCGGAAAAGAAATATTCGTCGATTGATAGAGAAGCATTGGCACTCGTATTTGGAGTTACTCGATTTCATCAATACACTTACGGCCGTCGATTTACGTTAGTAACAGATCATAAACCTCTGCAACATATTTTTGGAGAAGACAAAGAATTACCGAAAACTGCAGTGAATCGTTTATGTCGTTGGGCTATTTTGCTAAGCAGTTATTCTTACAACATTCAATATCGACCAGCAAAAGAGAATTCAGTTGCAGACTCCCTGAGTCGCTTACCACTACCAGAAATAAACAAGTCGCCTGAGGAAGCTGAAATTGCAAGTGAAATTCATTTTCTTCAACGTCAGAAAATTGAAGATTTACCAGTCAGTTTTTTAGAATTGAAACGTGCCACTGCTTCAGATTCTCTTTTGTCACAGGTAATAAATTTTATGACCATTGGTTGGACTAATAAATCACGATTGGCACCAGAATTGATACCCTTCTACGATATAAGAGATGAATTGTCGTTGAGTCATGGCATCATAATTTGGCATGGACGTGTTATTATTCCAAAAAATTGTCAACGTCGAGTTTTAAAGACATTACATACAGGTCACCTAGGAATTGGGGCAACAAAGGCATTAGCACGATATTATGTTTGGTGGCCAAAACTAGATTCGGAAATTGAATTGTTTATTAAAAACTGCAATCGATGTCAACAAACCCGGAACTGGCCTGCTGAGGTACCACTATATTCTTGGAATGTACCCAGCGGTCCTTGGGAAAGGGTGCATATTGATTTCGCAGGACCAGTTGAAGGGAAAATGATCTTTGTGTTAATTGACGCATATTCAAAATGGACTGAAGTTAAAGCAATGAATGGATCAACGTCTATGAAAGTGATTGATTGCTTGGATGACTGGTTCTCTCGTTTTGGCCTACCAAAACAGATTGTAAGTGACAACGGTCCACAATTTACTTCAGAAGATTTTGGTGAGTTTTGTAAAGTTCGTGGCATTAGACACATTCGTACTACTCCATATCATCCAAAAACAAATGGATTAGTAGAGCGCTTCATTGAGACGTTGAAACATCGGCTGTCAGGATCAGAAGAAGGAGGTTCTTTAAATCAAAGATTGCGCGTAGTTTTGATGGCCTATAGAATAACCCCACAAAAGACAACAGGAGAAACACCAGCGGAATTATTTTTAAATCGTCGGCTACAAACTGTTTTAGATAATTTAAAACCAGATATACGTCGACACATGGAGTTACAATTATCAAGTCAAAAAATAAATCATGATATAAAAGCGAAGATTCGTAATTTCGAGAAGGGATCGCCAGTTTGGGTACGAAATGAACGCGGACCAGGTTGTATAGAAGGAACAATAGAACGTCAAACTGCTCCTCATTCGTTCGAAGTGAATGTAGAAGGAATTACGAAACGAAAACACAGTGACCAACTTCGAGATAGAATTGAAACATTACCGAAATTAACAGAAATTGTTACCGAATCACCGACTCAAGAAATTAATTCTTCCGAGCAACTTCCTTCTCGAGAATCAGTTGTTCCATTTTTACGCAGATCTGAACGTATACGACTAAAAGAAGAAGAAAAAAATAAAATGAAGCCAACTTAATACATATAATAAGTGGCTTGAGGGAGATATGTGGGATAGTGGGCTTGGAAAAGATTTATTATTATAATTGACGTTGTCATTTTATGAACATTAACTTGTACTTTTTAATAGTTAATAAATCTACTAAGAACGGTTACTAAAGTGTTAATACGCTACAGCATACATGATCTTTCTAAAATCATGAAAAAGTATAGGCTGATCTTGTCGATAAATTCCATTCTTTGCTTTAAGTAACCATCTCATAACCGACTGTAATACGTGAAATGTACATAACAGGTGTTTCGATCTTGGCCAACTTTGTTGCACAGCTAATTTTTCTGAAGCAGAGTCATCAGTCAAAAATACGCTAGGTCCGTCTTTATGACCACCAAAAATATCATCTCCTATTATATCTTTTAATAACGAGAAACCTGTACTTATCACATCAGCTCTTTCTGACGATGTAATAAATACAGCCAACGGTATACCGCCACAATCACTGTGAGTTAACAAAACAAAAACTCTACTCCCTTTTTGGTCAAGAGATCCAGATGAATCCATGAATGCAATTTCCGCAGATCCTTGAATATATTCATGAATCTGTATCTGAATATGCTGTAACAAAAATTTCTAACTAGGTAAATATAAACGAACATTAGAAAATTGAAAAATAATCGAGGAGCTGAGGACTAAAGGTGTACGATGGAAATTTGTATCAGTCTGATAGGTTCAGGAACTGACAGTTGAAAGTAATAGTTTTTGTCTCAATTCATAAGTCAGCAATGCAATTCATGCAAAGAAAAAATTCATTATCATTAAAATTTATTTATGTTTATATCAAGAAACAATTAGTTACGTTTTATCACTGAATTACTTAGTAGGCAGGATTACTGAAAATGACCGAGGGCCGTTTGTACAATGTTGATTTAACTTTATCATGGATCATTAATATGTCCATACATTAAAAATTGAATTATTCAAAATAAATGTTTTGCATCTTGATTCCTTTAGTTCTCAAACCCTATATTATGAATACGTACGTACCATATCACATAATCAGAATTAAAAAAGGCAGATTTTGCACTTAATTCTTTCATTTTCAAATTATAATCTTCTAATTTTTGCTCTGACAATTTGTAGGAGGACCGAATTTATTTTGCATTTTCCTATTGTATAAGTGGTAGCAGTAAAAGTAATCAGGACAATATTTTCTGTCTGCTAATTTTTCAAAATCATTCATTAAATAAATTTCGGTTTTTAAAGATTCTAATGCTGTCGCTGCAGAATGGCCTGCTCTAAATAATTGTATTAATTCATCTTTAACTTCAGGCATGGGCGTAGCCAGCTATGGGCAAGCCCGGGCATTTGCCCGGGGTTAATATTCGGACAGAATATAAAAGTATTAGGATATTTTTCGAAAATTTTAAAGAAATTATTTCTAAATTAGAGAAATTTTCAACTGATAAAACAACAACGAGCCATACAAAAACTAAAACATATCAACTTTTTAAATCAGCAGAAGATGCAACGTTTTTAATTCCTTTGGGTGTAATTGCAAAATACTCCTCAATGTTGGAATCCGTTGCTAATAGTTTACAAGCAGCTTCATGTGCAGAATCATATAAATGAGTTGTTAAAGGTTTTAAAGAATAAACAATAGATTTGAAAATATAGCCAAAGACCTAATTATTGAAATACAAATTCCTCGTAAATGTAGTCGTCAAACTTTAAGAGATAATCATCCAGAAGAGTATTTTTAAAGAAGTATTTACATACCTTATTTGAATTTATTAATTAAAAGTATTCAGGAGAAATAGACCGGGATTCTTTCTCCTTGAATTGCATCCTTCAAAATTAATAAAATTGTCGGAAAAAAGTTTTTTTAACGATTATTAAAGAGATTAATGGCGTGTACAAGATAAATAAATCTTCTCAAGAAAGTCAGTTGTGGTACTCCATTTAGAAACAGAGAATAGAAGATGGAACACGACAAGTATCAGAAGATATCGATTTCGTACAACTCATCTCAGAAGAACGCTATGTTTCCTGCTATTCAAACAGCTTTGACAATCGTATTATAGCGTTTTCGATTCACGTGCATCGGTTGCACTCAGTGTATTTGCATCTTCTTTTAACCCCATGTAATAACACGAGATGAAGATACTCTGAGTGCGCACTAAAGTGGTCAATCGAAAACGCTATTAACTTTACCAGAAACTACATGTACAAGTGAACGATCATATAGTACTCTAACGACCGTATTCACCATTCACAAATTAAGTCAGTTCACTAAGCTACCGTTAAAATTTAAATCTCCGTTAAGTCAAAAGTAAATTTAATTAACTATATTTAAATTAACTCTATTTGTTGTGCTACATTAGTGTAATTACTTATAACAAAGCGATAAATTTTATTAACTGTCAAATAATGCACAATCAACTTAAAAGAGTGAGTTTGACACAAAATTAGCTCTTAACAGTGGTTGGTGAATACAGCTTTTATATTTAACAGTCTGTTAACAGCTTAACTGACCTTTAAACATGTAACTGAGGAATGGTGAATACGGCCATAAGGCCCGATTTATCAATCACAAGTTAACTCTCTAATTTTCAGTTTGTTCCCATAGTAACTACTACGAAGACAATCGTTGTTGTGGTAATTAGCTGAAGGTTAACTTTAACTTAAAGCTAACTTGTGTTTGATAAACCAGGCCTAAGAAGAGTGAAAACTTGGTTGCGATCTACTATGGTCGACCATCGATTATCAGGATTATGTCTGATGAGTATTCATCGAGAGCTTTTGCAGAATACTGAGCAATTGATTATAAAAGAAGTGACTGAAAGTTTTTGACATCAACAGCCTAGAAGACTGCAATTTTTGTTTTCAAATACATACAAAATGTTAGGCTTTTTTAAAACCAATATATCTATACCTACTGCTAAACATCCGTTAATTATTATTAATAGTATTAATAATTATATGTATAGATAGGTACATACATATTACTTTAAATATGCCCGGGTTTAGGAAAAAGTCTGGCTACGCCCATGACTTCAGGACATACTTTGCGAAAACGTAAAGCATCAGCATTGAATATAAGACGTGTACCAGAAAAAATCCGACCATAAATAGACGGCTATGAAACAAAATACAAACGCCAAATTTTACGTATTTATAAAACGCGTATTGCTGACAATTAAATAAAGTTCTGTCAATACATTTTGTGTTTTCATTTACGATAATAACAAAATGCAATCAAATCAAGAAGAGAGACGAAAATTAATAATTTCCAAATTTACTCAAAATCCGAGTATGTCACAAAGACAGATGTCAAAAGTTCTCAATATTCCGAAAACCACGATTCAAAATGTTATCAGTGAATGTAAGAAGAGATCTAGTGTACAGAGAAAAGCTGGGTCGGGAAGAAAAAAAGGGTCGTATGATAAAAAAGCAGAAAGGAAAGTTAAAAGGATTTTTCAAAGAAATTCTAATATATCAATGAGGGATGTGGCTGACAAAGCAAATGTTTCGAATTCTACAGTACAAAGAATGAAGAAAAGATTAAATTTAAACAGTTTTAAAGTTCAAAATGCACCAGATCGATCTGAAGAAAAGGAAATTATCTGTAAATCGCGAGCTCGAAAACTTTACGAACAATATTTATCGAAATTTGAGTGTTGCGTCATGGATGACGAAACTTATTGTAAGGGAGACTTTAAGCAACTACCTAGTCAAGAATTTTATGTTGCCGAGCATCGAGGAAAGGTCTCTGCACAATTTAAGACCCGTTGTGTAACCAAATTTCCAATCAAGTACCTAATTTGGCAAGCGATATGCTCATGCGGTTTAAAGAGTGACAGTTTTGTGACTAGTGGCAACATAAATAGCAATATTTATATCGAAGAATGTTTAAGAAAAAGATTACTTCCATTAATTGAAAAGCATGATATGCCAGTATTGTTCTGGCCTGATTTAGCTACCTGTCACAACAGCAAAACGGCTTTAGATTTTTATGAACGGAACAATGTCAATATTGTGCCGAAAAATGCAAATCCACCGAATTGCTCGGAATTAAGGCCAATTGAACGTTACTGGGCCCAAGTGAAAAGAAAACTAAAGAAAACGAAAAAAACTTCCACTGACATAAAAAATTTCAAAAAAAAAATACAAAACAGTCTCTAGTGCTATAGAACAAAGTGAAGTAAAAGCGTTAATGTTACATCTAAAATCTAAAGTTGTTAATTTTTATAGAAAATAAGTTTTTCGATTCCATTTGTTGTTTAGTTTACAGAAAAATGTTTATTCTTTACTAAAATAAATAATTAATTTAAAATGAAAATGGCTGAACTTTTCAGAAAATCTTTTTAGTGGTCGGATTTTTCCTGGGACACTCCTTAGAATGATTATGCTGATAAACCAGAATTATTTCACATGGCATTAATTTCTCTGGAGCTTTTGAACAGTCTCTACCTTTGTATCTACTTTTTACAGATCGAAGTGTGATTTTTGAACAGACAAGTTAGTATTCTTTAATCCTCTTTTATTACTTATATCGCAAATTACTTCTGAATTTGTGTTATGACGGCAACGTAAACGTTGCTTAAACTCTACATATTTTCCAGTGCATTTGTCTGTTGAACGGATTGAATACGTGCTGTAAGTGTGATCTTCATAATCTTTAATCCATTTCTTAATTTCTTCTACAGAACCTGCAGCTAATTTTAATTTTATTTGTGTTAAATTTATTTCTTCCACTTTGGTTTTCCATTTTGGTAACATTCCCTAAGAATATTTACATATAATTAAAATGCAGTTTTAAATTTGTTTGTCAAAGAAAAATCATTTAACTAGAATTTATATTCTTTGCATTAGTTTATTCAGAAAAAAATTTTATTTTCTTTTTAATTCAGAATTAATTAATTCATATTGGTCTGTTTGTTTGTATTGCACGGAGTTACTCTAAAAGCTATAATGTGTAGTTTTCAGTCAAATTCAAAGTATTTTCAGCACGAAAATACACATTATAGCTTTTAGAGTAACTCTGAGCAATACAAACAAACAGATCTCATATTATACATAAAGCGGACACTGTATCATTTATTAATGAACTGGAGAGAAATTTTCCAATGTGGATAAGTTCCACCGGAGATATCAATCAATTATGGAAATCTTTTGTGAAATTAATTCAGAATTTGGTTTTAAAATATATTCCCTGCAAGGAAATTAAATCTACAACAGATCCCGTTTATTATACAAATCATGTGAAGCGTCTAAAGAAAAAAGTGCGTCGAGCTTATCGTTTCAGAAAAATTTATAAATACTATTATAAACAATTATTATCTGAATTTAATGAAGCTAAGCGACATGCAAACGAAAATTATTTAATACACTTAATGGATAAGGATAATGGAAAACGCTTATATCGTTATATAAAACGTTTAAATAAATCTACTTCTCAAATTTTGATTAAAAAAAATGGACGTATTTTGGAAAACTTAACCGATACAGTGGAAGAATTTAACAGGTATTTTATCAGTGTTTTTAATGAAAAAATTGATACCGTTCTAAATTTTAATGAAAATCAAAGGTTAGAAGTTTCCGACATGTTTCATATTACTCGACAAAATGTTGCAAATGTCATTAAGGAGCTTAAATCACATAAATCTCCGGGTATTGATAATATAACGGCTGAAGTTTTACAAATAGGAGGATACTATGTATCCAAATATTTAACTCATTTGTTTCAAATTAGCATTAATAACCATATTTTGCCCAATGATTGGAAGATATCAATAGTTCTCCCTGTTTATAAATCTGGTGTTAAATCTGATTGCAATAATTATCGTCCGATTAGTCTAACATGTATAGTATGCAAAATTTTAGAAAAACTTCTGACGAACTATCTTCAATATTTTTGTGATAAACATAATATTATTAAAAGAAATCAACATGGTTTTAGAAAACATTTTTCCTGTGTTACTCAACTGATAAATTTTCATACTGAATTGGCAGAAATAGTTGATGATAAGGGACAGGTAGACGCAATTTTCATCGATTTTACAAAAGCCTTTGATAAAGTTCCTCATGATATTATTATAAGAAAATTACAAAATTTGGGGTGTGATATGCGAGCTGTAAAATGGATAAACGAATATCTTAAGGACAGGAAACAGAGAGTTAGAATAGATAATATATATTCATCTGAGCTGACTGTCACTTCTGGAGTACCTCAAGGTAGTGTAATTGGACCAATATTATTCATTATATTTATAAATGATATTTCACAAAATTTAAGTTGCGAAGCGAAATTATTTGCTGATGACTGCGTTATTTATAATAAGAGAAAAAATACAGAAGATTGGATTTTACTCCAGGAAGATTTAGACAAAATTCATATGTGGTGTGACGAAAATAAAATGGAAATTAATACAAAGAAATGTGTTGCAGTATCGTTTGGTATTACAAAATTATTTCAGACCCATCCATAGAAATTAGGAAATGAATTACTAACATATAATGATACGTGTAAATATCTAGGAGTGACCTTTAGAAATGATTTAAATTGGAGTAGTCATATTCAGAATATCTTAAAAAAAGCTTATAAATCACTATATTACATTAGAAGAAATCTTAAAGACTCTGGAAAACCTGTACTTAAAAAAGCTTATATGACATATATCCGTCCTAAAGTTGAGTACGCACACGAAGTTTGGGATCCGCACCAACAATATTTAATTGAAGATCTAGAAATGTTGCAGCATAAAGCAGCTCGGTATGTTATGAATGACCATAGAACAACTTCATCTGTTTCACGCATACTAAGGGAATTAAATTGGGAAACTTTATCTTCTAGAAGACAAGAAGCAAGATTAAAATTATTTTGTTATATTCATTTCAAAGTTGATTCGATGCACAATTTTCTAACTAAATTACAAATAAATGATTCGAGCACTAGAAAAAATCATAAATTCATCTATAAAATTCCATTTTCGAAAACTAACATTCATAAATTTTCTTTTTTTCCGAAAACAATTCAAGATTGGAATAATTTAAGTGGAACAAATTTAAAAAAATTAATTGAAAATTGTGCAAAGAAAATAAAAGTTAGGACGTAATTTTTAAAATGCAAATTTTAAGTATTATTAATGTTATAAAACGTATTAGTTGTTTATTTAATGTTTAAGTTTGTATATTAGGCCACTGTGTACGATGTACTGTACGTCTAATTATATATATATAAAAAAAAAGTAAATTTTGCCATCTTCCTGGTAATTTTGATTAGCAAATACAAAATTATATCTTGCTACCTGCGAAACCAAAACGACATTTTTTCCAAACAACTTCATATCATATTACTTTAAGACATTTTGAAATAAACGTTACTTACTACGATATCTAATTTGGTTGGTATTTCACAACATATTTCAATTAAATCATTTGTGCCTTCTATTTCATCCATTTTAAATATCTGCTAAAACTGAAAAAAAGGTTTATATTAAAATAAACTGTCAAAAATCAGCAAAGTGGTGGGAGGTGATAATTTTATTCCACCTCCACCCGAACTTTACCCGAACGTATGATATCCCGTGGCTACGGTACGTTTGCAACGTTGCTCGTAAATAGGCCTTGAACGTTATTCTACAGGTAGGTACGGTCAGAATCAGAAATAATGTCTCCCTAATAATAAGTTAAATTGCGTCCTTTTCACTTCTGACCGTCATAACGACTAGGCGGACAAGCGGACAGGCATGCATCGATTTCTCATCGATGTTTGCTTGGCCGCCTACTTGTTACGGTGATCAGACCATGGCATTTTTACATTTTATCGGAGAGACATTACTTTTATTTCTGATCGTACATATTTTATATGATAAATTCACGCGAATGTACTTTGCTTTTAGATTTCGTTGTATGTAGGGTGACTGATAATTTCGATATATACACGAAATTTCAAACTTGAGGGTTACTCATACGCTACATTCACGTGTGTAGTCCTGGCGGTAACGCCTACTACTTATACCTGGAATAAATATAACGCTAGGTGGCGCCCCTTTCTTAATTAACAACTAGATAACGAGCCACCGACGAGCCCACTCCCATCTCCACTGAGCTGGGCATAATTTCAGGTAGGTTGTTCACCAACGTAAAGGAGTTTCCCCCAATTTCCACAGTCTATTCAAGGTCGACTATTTTGATATGGTTGTACCGAGTGGAAAGCAGCGACGTTGGACAACCATACATACACATTTGATACATAAAGTTAATCCACCATAAGAAAGAATATAATCGCGGAAATGAATGCTACGCCGCGCAACAACTCGTTATAAACAAAGCCCGATGTGTACAGAACTCGCCCGAATGTACAAACAAGAGTGATTCATGCGTGTTTCGAGCGGGTTTTGATTAAAGCGCGCGCGCGCGCGCGTGAGTTTCATCGTTTGTTTTAGGCCGCGCAATGCGGCCAACTTTGATTTGTAGCGTCGCGTTTCGCTTACTCGCGGATAAAATTGAAATTGGCAAATATTTGCCGGTGGGATGTTCGACGACGCGTTCGTGAGATGTTCGATTGACGATGCACACCGAGACATACGAGAATAAAAGAAAATCGACGATTGTTCGACAGCGACACGTTACAAGAAAATTTAAAAACACGCACAGAAAGAAAAAAAATTCGACAAATAAATCGCATAAAGAATTTCTTGTCTCGCATGAGAACGTAAACGTGATTACCGCATTACCGTAATGTTATTCTCTTGTTTTGCGCAATTTAAAAGGTCGACCAGACTCGTTAAATGCGAAAGAGTCGTAAAAACAACGGCTCCATCGTGTCACGAGTCAGGAGGACCCCTACTTCGAGGAGAAAATTAGCAAAGATTTAATCTCGCGTAATGTTTCCCTCCGTCCGACGCGCGTCTCTTTATTTAAATTAAAAGTCGTCAAAATGCCGAGCGAAACTCTTCCGCTAAACATCGTCCAGCGACTTGCATCAGTACCAGTGTTGTTGCCAGAAAAAAATTATAAGTCACTAAATACATAAAGTACTGCTATTCATTACGCCAGTGTAAATCTAAATTTAACTCAAAACGGTGGATAAATGTGCCAAGCTGAGCAAAACTAAGTTTTTTGAAAAGTTATCTCCAAAACGAGATAGTGACCCTTGCCGAAGTCGGGCGGCCAATAAAAATTTGCTGTATTTTTTTATGATTACGACGCACAATTTATTGTCCCGTATCCTTTGGGATCAACAGTTTAGTTTGTAAAAAGTGATCGAACGAGTTCAAGCTAAATGCGATTACTATTTCTTGTGCTTAGTATCGCAATTCACGAACGGCGAGAGAACGGATATGTTCCTCATCTACGGCGAAGCTCGAGGAGAAGAAGGTTTTTGCCTGGTTAAGGCCGAGGTTAAGGTTAAGGTGCGAACTTAAACATTCGATCTTGTATTTAATTACGTCTACTGTCCTTCTAACAGAATTTATTGCACGTTATTTTTTGAACCGTACAGGATATCCTCGCCGGTGATTACGCGTCGATGTAAAGTTGTAAATTATCAGATTCTTTACATGAGTAACTGCAAAACCTAACAGATTTGGATTGTGCCATGTGCGCTCGCAGAGTGTAGACGTGAGTGTTCGCTGCTCAATTTTGCTTAAATAAATCGTTTATTCTAAAATTAATTAAGTATGACGGCCAGAGGTCAAGATAGAACCCTTCGCTCTAACAGCGATGATCGTGAAGAAGCACTAGTTTTAAAGGTAGTGGAAAAAATGACAGATTTACGGAAAAACTGTTCGCCACATTGAACGACTAATATGATGTGAAATTATTACTAAGGGCGCCAGGACGGATTGAACCCAGCTGATAGACGAACAACCTCGTCGGCATCCCCGAGCCGACTTGATCGTGCAGAAGGCCAAACGAAAATAGAGACTACACTTGACTCAGTGGTACGCGAAGGAAGGGAACGCAAACACGCACTTAAAGTTAACAAATTTAAGCTTTATTGATAATCAGAAGTTCAAGCGAATGCAGGTTATAACTAAAGTTAAAGAGTACCTATGCATTCGGTACTATTTTTTGGAGACTTTAGTTATAACACACACCAAGTGATATAGGTGCTTGTTTACAAGAACCAAAACTCAAACTTAGGTAAACTGCGAACATTCTACGGTTGTCAGTTTATTTACTTAATGACAACAAAAAAACTATAAGTATTTAGATATACCATCTGCATTCAGCCGAAAATTCGCTCTCCAAAAAAACAAAACATGCAATAATAGTTGAGCGACGATACGCACTTGATAATAAATTAAATAATCAAACTCACGACCTTCCTGTCAGTACACGGTCGGGAATGTCAAATTCGCCGGTCTACGCTGTGAAGTTGGCGGTCGCAACGCCACCTGCTGGTAGTGTCCGAGCCGGTAACTGGTTTGGACTGCGAATATGGCGGACATCCGCTTCTCGTAGACTCGGGATCGGCGTAGAGAAGATACGCTCGAAGGTGGAATCGACTCGGTCCGAGTCAGATTCAAACAGTACGGTAAAACTAGGCGAGAATTCGACGAAGCATTAAGGCTTGAAGTGAAACCAAACGTAAAAGCCAAACATAATATCAAACGTAAAAGCCTGAATAGAAAGAGAGAACAGACCTGTTAGCGTCCGAAATGGCGTCAGACAATTCGCACAATTTTTACCTGACACTTGTAGTTAAACTTGTAGTTCACTTGATTAGTGATTTTTAATCGTTTATCTGCACATAACCCAATATTTGCATGTTAGGAACGCGCCTAAAATTCCGAGGGGGCTCCGCCCCCAAATATTAAACTGAAACTTCAAAGTAATCTGAAATCGCAAACGCATGTCAACTTCATCAACACAAAAAAATAATTTAATAAAAATGAAAATAAATATTTTAAGTCAAAAAGACTTAGGGCTTGACTTTTATAAACGAATTTAGACAATCAAATGTACCCTTGAGGTAATATATCTAAATATTAATTAAATAAAAATGTTTTAATTAAATGTAATGAGGTTTACACATTCCATAGAGGGGGCGAGGGCGCTAAAATCTATTTGCCAGGGGTCCTTTCAATAGCCCCGCTTGCACTTTAGTAACGGAAGGAATAATGGACACCCATATTTTAATATTTAATTTAAATTAATTAATTGTTAATAAATTTAATTACCGATTTAAACCACCTGCAAAAAAAATAAATCGTCTTTTAATATTTAAAATTTCATGGGGGCCAATGACCTTGACAGTCGATGCCTTAATAAAATATAAACACTTGCATAGTTAGTTAATGTTTTCCAGAAAAAATGCTTCGGTTGCAGAGAAAGTTTTTTTTTTTATTTTGCTTTCGTTATCAACGTCACTTAAACACAAAATTTGTTAAATAAAGTGACTCGATCAGCGCCATCTGTTGTTGAAAACTAGAGGTTAGCAAATACGGTTATTGAGAAAATCAGTTTTCCAAAAAGAATAGTTATTTTTTTATGGCTATGAGTATGAGTATATAAGAGGTGATTTAATAGTTAACCGATATTACGAAAGCTTTCTCGCTTTCACAGTTTAATAAAACTGAAATTCCACCAGCGCCATCTGTTGTCGAAAACAAGAGTCAGCAAATGTTTGTGTATTTTAATAATGCTGAAAACATTAATTTTTTTTTTTTTTAATTTCTGTATCATTGAATTTCGAGATAGTATCGATATTAAAATGATCGAGTATAAGGGGAAAAGGTGATATCTCTTGAAAACAAAATTCAATCACTTGAAACAAAGGTAGAAGAAATGGCTATTTCTCATGAACTGCAACTTCAGTATTCCCGCAGAAATAGCTTAAGAATATTTTTGGCTTGGATGAAAAACCAAAAGAAAACATCGAGGACGTAGTAATTAATCTCTGCAAAAATAATCTGAATGTTAAATTAAATAGAGAAGACATCGACTGCTGCCACCGGTTAAATAGTACAGAGAATGGTAAAAAAAACCGGTTATTATCAAGTTCTGCAGAAGGAGTGTCCGGAATGAAATATTTTTTGCTAAGAACAAATGAAAAAATACGAGCGTAGTTATTAGGGAAGACCTGACGAAGGACCGAGCTATAGGAAAGTTAAAGATCTAATAAAACGTTATGGCAACAAATGTGTTTTTACCAACAACGGTAATATTTTTGTTAAACGAGACGATGATTATGTGATTTAAACGATTTTAAGAAATTTTGACTTTATATCTTGGCAGTGATCACACCTTACTTATCTGTTATTGGCAAGCGAAAATTTCTTATTGTGACTTATCGATTTGGAATTGGTTTTGTTTCATTAATTTTTGCGACATCTTTTTATGTCCTCCGCTGTGTGTATTTTTCATTTCTGTATTCTCGCAGATAAATGACTCATCACTAATATGACTGGTCTCTTGAAATTAGCACACTTAAATGTTAGGTCCTTGCAACCAAAATTGTTAGATTCAAAAATACAAATTGTTTCACAGCGCATTGATATTTTATGTATTTCTGAAACATGGTTAAGCGAAACTGTGCCTAGTGATATCGTACATATTGACGGCTATAATTTTATAAGAAATGATCGCGGTTCTAGAGGAGGAGGTCTCGGAATTTACTTACATAACCCTCTTAATTATTCTGTAATCGAAACCTCCCCAAATATTGAACAGCTGTGGATAATTCTGCATTTTAGCGATAAAAAAATAGCTGTGGGTTTATTATACATATAAACCTCCTAATTTTAATTGCGAGACATTTCTAAATGAATTTTAAAATTCCGTTATACAGTGCTCATGCATAACTGATAAAATAGTCTGCTGTGGTGATTTCAATATTAATCTAATTAACTCGGGAAGTGCTGCTACTCTTCTACTTGATAATATTGTAACTAGGATAAGAGAACCAGCAAAGATGTACAGCTGTAACACGCCGAGGTGCTACTATTGTTTGTTGTCCTTATGGACAACTAAATAAGTAATAAATGAATCCAAACAGATAAACAAATTTAATTTATTAGCCGGTTAAATTACTGGCAATGAAAGGTTATCGTCTGCAAGGATTTAACGCGTATTTATTTTCGGGGTAACTCGGCAGAATTTCCAGGAAAGGAAAAGGTCAGTTTTATGATTACAGGCCACTCTGGCTAGACGAATTGCTACCTGAGACTACGGGGCCCCTATACCATGCAATAATAAATCTACGCTAGGCGCCAGCCTTCGAAGAAATTGTCCGAGTTACTTTTGTTGATATTTCTAAACAATTTTCGATAATTAAAATTGGCTCGTGATCGCTACTTCGGACGTATTCTACTCGTGCCGTTAACCTGTTCTTTAATCCCGGTGAGACGGTTATAAATATGAGATAGCAGGAATTGGATACTTAAAATAAAAATGCGGACTAAAATTTAATCAAGTATTTATTGCAGATCAAGGGAAAAACTCCGTTTTCCAGGCGCTATGCAGCCTGAAAATCTGAGTGTAAAAAACCCCGTTTGTTATATTACCATACAAAGGAAACACCAAAAAATTTACACTCGTATAAGAAATACAGTAGAATTCGTTTAACGGTTTTCTCGTTCGAATATCGTGACGAACTAACTAATTCCAATTACACAACTGGTGGGTTGTTTTTATGCTTGTCCCAAACAATATTTGTGTACTGACTATTCAATTTAAATGAATAATTAATTTGTTTCCAAAATTACGTTATCTTGGTACTCGTGTTTAACACTTTAATCGTACTCTAAGACACGCTCTGTACATCAACCAGTGCACAGCGGCGTTGTGCCTACAGTGTACTTACTTAATGAATGTAGTGGATTAATTAATCAGATACTGGGGAAGTATGTGATACAAAATGCAACCCAGGCGATCGATCTGCGAGAGAATCAATAGTAATCGCTCGTTTTTCAGGGGAGCCCTCCTTTGGAGGCGCGGGGCCCGATTTTTGATAACCTACTAACGCTACGAAGTGGGGAGACTAGCTCGACCGCTACTTTCGCTATTTTGAGGTGCAGGGTCAATGCCTCTGGCTTTATTAATTAACCTCTGATTGCGTTGTTTCGACGATGATCTAACCTGTACGCGATGGATGTTTTGACCGTTTTTTCTCGACGCTCTACTATGGGTAGTTGTGGTCTTACGGTCTCGAAGCAGATCCCTTCTGATTCACTACAGATCTCCCGACAAAGGCTACACCTTGGTCCACACACAGAGTGTGATGGAAACTCGGCTGAGAAGATGGCACTGATTACGTGATTCAGAATTGGTTTGGCCTCTTAATTTTACTGCCCTAGTAATACAACTGATTGGCCTTGATTTAGGTAATTAATCTGTGCTGGTCACACTGGGGTTTAGTGGCAGATCTGAACTTGCCTTAGACCAGTGGTATGAACCAATCGATTTCACTGCGCAAATCGAAAAACACTCTGTTTCGTGTTTCAATTTGCCAGAGAATATCGCAAAAAAGGGAGTTAACTAATTTTACAAAAGTACCCTGTATATGAATTGCACCACAAAGTGAAAACGTCGGCTGACGGCCTCTGGTCGATTTAAATTACTGAAACGCCAAACAAACTAGCTAATAATTTATATAATAATGGTCAAATCAATTCCACGAATGTGGATGCCACTTATTTACTTTTAACTTGGTTCGGATGCAAATTAAAACTAATAATAAATTTCCCAAACCAAGCAAGTACTGAAATTTATAGATTATGAATATTTAATCCTTTAACGCCACCAAATATGTAACGAATAAGATACAAATTAGAGCAAATTACCTAACTCAGTGCCGCGGAATAAGAATCCAATTTCACGCACCACACAATTTTTTATATTCACTTCGCGGATTAGATTTCGCGCCACGACCGTGATATTTAATTTTATTTTAATTGCCTCTCAAAAATCACTGGTATTTTAAACGGACCGGATTAATTAATTTATACCCTCTAGTGAAAATAATCAAAGAAGTCAGTAAGTAACTCAAGCGAGTTGCCTAGCAAAGATAGATACGACTGCTCGTGTTCAAAGCGCGGGGCTATCTGCTTGTAATTTTTCAAATTCATCTTCCAACTGCCCCTAATTAATGCCCCTTCCTTTGACCCGAAAACAAATGCAAAATATACTTTGACCAATCGGATCGCGTCCTGTGTTTAGGAAAAAACACGCCTCCGAGTTCCCCGAAGTGTTTTTCTAACTTTCAAAAACATGCCACCCTGAAGGCTCCGCGTCTTTAACGTCTGCTTCTACTAAATTTCAACATAGTTGACGTTTTTATTATTTCCTGCCTTTTGCAAGTGTCCCTTTCAATGCTGTATTATCTTACGTTTACTTATGCGTATCGAATTGCAACTTTTAAAGAATAGCAGACTCGTACCCGAAACTCTCGTGACCCAAAATTTATGTGACAATCCCTTCAAAGCCATTGAACGATCTCAAGTGCGTTAGGTTTTAATGGCCTTTCGCGTCTGTTAGATTGTTATTGAAAAAAAAAAAGGACCCCACGCCTTCTTCCCGGCAGCCAACTCGCTCCAGTCCCTAATGAATGTACATTTGTTTGTGATTAATTATTTTCGAAAACGCTTCCTCCCGACCCCCCGTGACGGAATCATAATTGCGATTATTCGTAAACAATTTTAGTTACATCAATAACATGCTTAGTTGTTTTATATACAAATTCGCGACCGTTTCACAGCTGAGAATCAGTCGAGCGTAACATAAACACACGACGATAACATAACCATAAGAATGCCCCCTTCGCAATTTATTAATTTCAACTTATGCTCTTCCTTTATAAGTTGATAAATTTCAAACATTCCGTCTAACATGCCAATAGCAAGCATATTATTTTTTATCACTGACGTGGTAACAACGAAATTATTCAATGTCATTTTTTCACGCTTCAAAACTTCGCGAATTGGACTGCCTCTGCTACGGCTGCCCAAAGACTCCAACGATACTCTCCATACCATCTGTAATACAAGGTCCAATGCACATCTTGCCAGTACCCTGTTCGACATTCGTCACACACCATACGAAGTCCCAAGAACACCGTACCAGACGATGAAACAACGAATAACCTACAGGAGCAATCGATTAAGCTTTGCACCTTCTGGCGCAACAACAACTCAGTAACCTACCCTCACATTTGCCTATGTATCAAAATTTTTTGCGAGGGGAGGATAAGAGAACCAGCAAAGGTGTACAGCTGAGAATCAGTCGAGCGTAACATAAACACACGACGATAACATAAACATAAGAATGCCTCCTTGGCAATTTATTAATTTCAACTTATGCACTTCCTTTATAAGTTGATAAATTTCAAACATTCCGTCTAACATGCCAATAGCAAGCATATTATTTTTTATCACTGACGTGGTAACAACGAAATTATTCAATGTCATTTTTTCACGCTTCAAAACTTCGCGAATTGAACTGCCTCTGCTACGGCTGCCCAAAGACTCCAACGATACTCTCCATACCATCTGTAATACAAGGTCCAATGCACGTCTTGCCAGTACCCTGTTCGACATTCGTCACACACCATACGAAGTCCCAAGAACACCGTACCAGACGATGAAACAACGAATAACCTACAGGAGCAATCGATTAAGCTCTGCACCTTCTGGCGCAACAACAACTCAGTAACCTACCCTCACGTTTGCCTATGTACCAAAATTTTTTGCGAGGGGAGGATAAGAGAACCAGCAAAGGTGTACAGCTGAGAATCAGTCGAGCGTAACATAAACACACGACGATAACATAAACATAAGAATGCCTCCTTCGCAATTATGTAACGTATGACTCACTCGCGTTGCAGAAGACCACCTGCACCATTACAGCGGGCCATGCGCAAAATCTTATGACTCATCTATAGGCACAGATCTAGCGCGGAGTCGCGTACACAAATGTCAAGGCAACAATTGACGTCACACCCCGGAAACGAAACCCCTATAAAAAGGCAACAAAGCCAAAGCTAGCAGAGAATTAGAACAAATCTCTTCAGAGTGTCATGTACTCTAGTTGTCCGTTAGTGCTTCAAAAAGACAATGTAAGTAATCGCACTTGTAATAATTGTAATTAGATAATAATAAATCTGTTGTTATATTAAGCTATGTGCCTAATTTCATGTTACTTCAATTATTACCGTAACAATATCTTAAAATCACTTGACGGCACTCAATTAATTAATTCTCCTACTAGAATTACAGAATTTTCATCATCTCTAATCGACTTGATAATAACATTTGATGATACCTTGGTTCATAATGCTGGTGTTGTCAACTGTCATTTGTCTGATCACGAGTTAGTATATTGCTCAATCAATACAAGTAAACCTAAGAATAATCCTATTTTTAAATATAGCAGAAATCTTAATTCTATTAATCTTGAAAATTTTTATGCTTACTTGCATCGCATAACTTTTCAACGAATATTTTACTTTGATGATGTTGATCAGAAAATAGACTTTTTAACTAATAATTTATTTGCAATTTTTGATAAACACGTTCCTTTGAGAAAAATTAATATTTCTAAAGCATGTTGTCCCTGGCTTACTGATAATCTCAAATTACTGATTAAAATTAGAAACAAAGCAAAATCAAGATTTAGACGCACAAGAAACCCCACTCATTGGAATTATTACAAGTCCGTAAGAAACTTAACTACTTTGACTACTCGCATAGAGAAACGTGCTTTTTTTTAATTACATTTCCAATATTAAAGACAATAAAAAATTATGGGCAAGCCTGAATCATTTAGGTTTGAATAAGAAGAAGAAAATAAGTTCGGATGTACCTCCTAATTTATGCAATGTCAATGAAGTTAATAACTTTTTTATTAATTCTATTACAGATATTGTTAATGAATTAAATTATGACAACAATGAGTGGGAAAGAATGCATAACAATAATTTTGAATTCCATATTGTTGATGACTTTACAGTTTTGAAAATACTTACGGGTGTTAGGTCAGCTGCAACAGGATGTGATTTGCTGAATATTAGTATGATTAAAATGTGTTGTCCTACCATTCTTCCATATGTGACTAATATTATAAATTTGTGTATAATCCAAAGCAAAATCCCAACTTCTTGGAAACACGCAGTCGTTAAGCCCCTGCCCAAAATAGGAAATCCCACAGCGTACAGAGATTTATTGTTCAGATTTATCTCGTCAGATTAAAATATCTATTAATGGTGCAGAAATTCCTATTGTTAAGTCTAGGTTTAACGTAACACATTTCGCTTCAGAGATCAATTAGCTGATTATCTGAAAAATGCTTATATAAATTTAAAGAAATTGTTTCCGTATAAGAATGTGTTTCCTATTTCTTTAAAAAAGCGCTTATGCGATTCACTTGTGTTATCAATCACACTTTAATTATTGTGCTCCGTTATATCATCCAGCCATTGATCGCCACACTTCACGTCGTGTACAAAAAGTACAGAATATGTGCATAAGGTATATTTAGGGAATAAGAAAATATGATAGAATTTCGTATAAATTGACAGATACTAAATGGTTATCCATGAGTAACCGTAGGGAGATGCACACTTTATACATGTATTACAAAAATATTCTTAATTACAAGCCTGCTTATCTTTTCAATAAAATTAAATTTAGAACGCATATTCACACTCTATCTACAAGATTCCGAAATTTCATCTCTCCACCCGTTCACAGAACAGCAATTTTTCAAAGATCTTTTTCACATCATATATATAAATCTTATGATAATTATTTTAACATATTTAATACTGCAAACTTTCAACACTTCCGCAAAAGACTGTTCGATTTTATATTTGATAAACAGTGTGTAGCGATATCATTGGACACAGGGCTTAATTATTAATTATTAATCATTATGAACGGCTAGTATATTATTTTTTAGTTCTTAACCATTTTCTCTTTATATGTTTTCTAATATTCACATGGCGGCAGAATAATTAAAGAAACTTATTTTGAGTTCTTCATATTACATATGTAGTTAGTTTTTTTTCTGTTTTTTTGTTTTTATTTGTACTTTAAGAATATTTTTTTTGTTTTGTTTGTTTATTATTATTTAGGCATTTCGTGTAATTTCTTTATTATATCTGATATAGCCTGAAATGTAGGCAATTCGTTCAATGACATTGATTGTCGGGTTGCGTTCCAAACATTTTTTCCACAGTGATTTTCTTGCTGTGTAAATTAAAATAAATTAAGCTGCATCAGCCTTCCCAATTACTGTAATTGATAAATTGATTAATTATTTAAAAAATCAAGATGCATCTGTTTAGTAAATAAATTTAATTCAGCCTGAGATGTAGGCAACTCATTTAACAGAAATGATAGTTGGGTTGAATGAAAAGAAATTAATGCACAAATTAAAATAAGTAAGTTACATCAAACTTCCTAATTATTGAAGAAGGTGAAGGTGCAATTATATAAATAAATTACATATTTCATGCAGCCTGAAATGTAGGCAACTCATTTAGCACCGTTGATTGTTGATTGTTCGCAACGTTTTTTCCAAAGTTTTTAAAGTTGTGTATAAATTGAAATAAGAAAGATAAATAAATTAAATGTAGTCTGAGATGTAAGCAAACCATTTAACAGTAATGAAGGTTGAGTTGCGTTCAAGAAAGTTTGTAATTGTTGAATTGATTAAATATTGTTAATAAAGTGAAGTGAATAAATTATTTAAATTCAGCTTAATATACAGAGTGTCCCGTGACTAATTTATTTCGACCTCGGTCGTGTGTTGCGAAAAACTCATTCATTAGCTTTTAAAATAGTCTAGCATCGAGCTCATTTATTTAGACTTCGGTACGTGTATGATTTCAACTAATGCATAATCCCAAATGAATTTAAAAAAATTGTGAGAAATGTACTTTTAAAAAATAATTGTTTGCCGGGCAACATTTTTTGAAATTCGGTTTGGAAAAATATGTACACTAAAAAATGAAAACGATCCGATTAGTTATGCACTAATTTATTTCGACTTCGGTCCGTGTGTTGAGAAGAAGTCATTCATTCGCTCTTAAAATGGACTAGCTTCGAGCCGATTTATTTAGACCTCGGTTCATGTACGATTTCAACTACTCAGGGTGAAAATTAAATGGTTATTTATTTTCGGTGCGTGCATTGCTCTAACTGCCGATTTTTACCAATAAGAATCATTTATTCTGATTCTCGCGATCCGCCCCTTCTCGGATTCGCGCTTATACGGACTCTGATACGCGTTCTCATTGGCTGTCTCGTATTTATATTAATAATCACACTTTGTAACAATTTAAGTTTGTTTTGAAATAAATGTTCTTATTTCTCCGCATTGTTTATCGCTCTTTTATTTAAATAACCAAACGAATATAAAAGTTATCCCGAACTTTACACCAAGTTAATTTCTTGCTCTACCGATGATTTTGAATTGCTGCCGCGCAAACCGTCGGCCAATCGCGTCGCGAGGACAGAAACCTCACAAACACTCGTACCGGGTCCGCCATGGTAACACTAATTTATTTCGACCTTGGTCCGTGTGTTCTCACTTCATTGGCTCTTAAAATAGTAATAGTTCCAAGCTGATGCATTTAGACCTCGGTTCGTGTACCACTAAAACGTGTCTTATGACAGCGTTTTTTTTTACAGGGTGGTCCCGAAAGAAGGTCCCAAAAAGAAATCAGTTATAGGCGATGATTACATATACAAAAAAATTTTCTAATAAAAGTCTTTTCGTTTTTGAGATAAAAATAATTGAAAATTTGCTGAACGCTAATGTTAATCTGGATTGAAAAGGCAATACTGGTTGCATTTTTTTTTTTTTAGCAACGGTACCTGTAGTATCTAAACTCATTAGCATACAGCAAATTTTCAATTATTTTTATATCAAAAACGAAAAGAATTTTATTAGAAAAATTTTTTGTATATAAGTTTTACTCATCATCTCCTGTAACTTACATCTTCTTGGCACCTCCTTTCGGGACCACCCTGTATAATCAATTAACACCTACTGAGTGAATGTGAAACTTACGTCTACGGTTGATTGCGATTGTTACATGTCGAAATAACAGCAACGGTTGTCAAATTAACTGAAGGATTTACCTATCAATACTGCAGAGTGTTTAATTTTTAATAATGTTTAATGTTCAATTATCAAGGTTTAAATGTAAGAACAGGGGTTGGTTTTACCTTCCAGCTGAATCTCACCATGTGATTGTGTCATGGTTTGCTATTTTTTTATTTTATTTTTGTAGTTTTCTTTTTTATCTGACACAATAAAGTTATTATTATTATTATTCGTAATAGAGTTCAGTAAATAGTATTAACTGGCAACGTTGATCGGACGTATTTTACACGTTCATTGGATGTCGCCGGAGGCGCGGGCGGCGGTGATGAAATTTTTACGGCGTCGCACGTATGGGGGCGGGGGTCGTTAAAAGTATCGGCGGTGATAAAAGCCGCAAAACGAGCAATTAGGATTCGTGTGGGTCGCTCAATTATTTGCTTTCCGTTTCGTTGGTTCGGTATCGTGGAAAAAAAAACTGATTTGTTGGGAACGTAACTCGGTGAAAATTATTGCAGTAGGTCACTGCGCTTAACACCATCTCATCATTTCATCGATTTCAATAATAGTCCCCGCCCTCAACTGAGACTGAGGGGGGCTCTGCAGAAGTGTGATATTCGGTCTCTTCTTTTGATGCGTCGCACGACGTGTTTTTCATTTGTTCCGCTGTGAATTTCCGTCACAAAACGGCCACCTCATTCCAAGATGACGTCGACGAGACAGTCGAGTTCGTCTCGTCGCGACGTTTCATTTGATATGTGACACGACGTTTTCGATCACGATCGCCGCCATCTTGGCTTCGGTGATTGTAGGTACATCACAGACTTCAAAAAATCAATGGACTTTAGAGACTTGAAAATCATAGACTTCAAAACATCCATAGACTTGAAAATCATAGACTTCAAAACATATCTCGACTTTAAAATAATAGACTTCAAAAAATCCATGGACTCCAAAATCATAGACTTCAAAAAATCCATGGACTTTAAAACCATAGACTTCAAGAATTCCATGGACTTTAAAACCATAGACTTCAAGAATCCCATGGACTTTAAACCCATAGACTTCAAGAAATCCATATACTTAAAAATCATAGACTTCAAAAAAATCAATGGACTTTAGAGACATGAAAATCACAGACTTCAAAAAATCAATGGACTCTAGAGACTTGAAAATCATAGATTTCAAAACATCCATTGGCTTGAAAATCATAGACTTCAAAAAATCCATGGACTTTAAAACCATAGACCTCAAAAAAATCCATGGACTCTAAAATCATAGACTTCAAAAAAATCAATGGACTTTAGAGACATGAAAATCACAGACTTCAAAAAATTAATGGACTTTAGAGACTTGAAAATCATAGATTTCAAAAAATCCATGGACTTTAACACCATAGACTTCAAGAATCCCATGGACTTTAAACCCATAGACTTCAAGAAATCCATATACTTAAAAATCATAGACTTCAAAAAAATCAATGGACTTTAGAGACATGAAAATCACAGACTTCAAAAAATCAATGGACTCTAGAGACTTGAAAATCATAGATTTCAAAACATCCATGGGCTTGAAAATCATAGACTTCAAAAAATCCATGGACTTTAAAATCATAGACCTCAAAAAAATCCATGGACTCTAAAATCATAGACTTCAAAAAAATCAATGGACTTTAGAGACATGAAAATCACAGACTTCAAAAAATCAATGGACTTTAGAGACTTGAAAATCATAGATTTCAAAAAATCCATGGACTTTAACACCATAGACTTCAAGAATCCCATGGACTTTAAAACCCAAAGACTTCAAGAAATCCATAGACTTTAAAATCATAGACTTCAAAAAAATCAATGGACTTTAGAGACATGAAAATCACAGACTTCAAAAAATCAATGGACTTTAGAGACTTGAAAATCATAGATTTCAAAAAATCCATGGACTTTAACACCATAGACTTCAAGAATCCCATGGACTTTAAACCCATAGACTTCAAGAAATCCATATACTTAAAAATCATAGACTTCAAAAAAATCAATGGACTTTAGAGACATGAAAATCACAGACTTCAAAAAATCAATGGACTCTAGAGACTTGAAAATCATAGATTTCAAAACATCCATGGGCTTGAAAATCATAGACTTCAAAAAATCCATGGACTTTAAAACCATAGACCTCAAAAAAATCCATGGACTCTAAAATCATAGACTTCAAAAAAATCAATGGACTTTAGAGACATGAAAATCACAGATTTCAAAAAATCAATGGACTTTAGAGACTTGAAAATCATAGATTTCAAAAAATCCATGGACTTTAACACCATAGACTTCAAGAATCTCATGGACTTTAAACCCATAGACTTCAAGAAATCCATAGACTTTAAAATCATAGACTTCAAAAAAATCAATGGACTTTAGAGACATGAAAATCACAGACTTCAAAAAATCAATGGACTCTAGAGACTTGAAAATCATAGATTTCAAAACATCCATGGGCTTGAAAATCATAGACTTCAAAAAATCCATGGACTTTAAAACCATAGACCTCAAAAAAATCCATGGACTCTAAAATCATAGACTTGAAAAAATCAATGAACTTTAGAAACTTGAAAATCATAGAATTCAAAACATCCATGGACTCGAAAATCATAGACTTAAAAAAAACCATGGACTTTAAAATCATGGACTTCCAAAAATCCATGGACTTTGAAATCATAGACTTCAAAATATAAATGGACTTTAAAGTCGCAGACCTTACAAAATACATCCTATCGATAACTGTAGAATTAGGTACTTGAGTATTCAAAGATGAACTGCCAATTGAGACCATATTTTGTGCGAAAATTCTACTGCAAAGAGGGTTTTAGAAAAAGAAATAAAAAAAAATATTTTGAAAGAAAGGAGGTGTGGAAATTTAAACACAGAAGGAAGAACATTCTTTAGATTCTACCAAAATCATGAATTCCATTGAATTTACTAAAATGATATGCTTAACAAAATTTATCATTTTTATCAAAGTAAAATCCATGGACTTTACCAAAACATGGACTTCGTCTAACCAAGGACTTATAGACTTCATAACGTCCATGCACTTTACTAAAACATGGACCCATAGATTTAATAAAATCCATAGACGTTACCAAAACATAGACTTCATAAAATTCGTCCACGTCCACGCTAAAACCAAGGACTTGACGAATATAGATCAAGGACTATCTCATTTAAAAACACAAGGTTTACGAACAGAAATTAATAGTTTGGTTTCTCCAACGGATTTTTGCGTGAAAATTCGAAATCATAGATTTAATTAAATCCATGGACATTAAAACTATAGATTTTTTTTTATAAAATAGATGACAAATATTAATAAAATAAAAATAAGAAACAATAAAAATGTACCTATATGTGCATCTGCTAGTAGTTATTAACTAACCGTTAATCTTAGCCGTTGATCTAGAGTACATAAAGTCTTTGACCTACGTAGCAAGTCCTCGATCTATACATATAGGTATGGGGCAAGTCCTAGGTCTACGTATAGAGAATCCATAAATTTATAATGTTACAGGTCTTCATTTGTAAAGTCCTTGGTATTTAAAACCGAACCCAAAATTAAAAAAAAAATGTTGATGTTGCTATGCCAACTTAATAAATGGAGTTACTATACACGTGCAAAAATCGCGTACGAAAAAAAAACAATGAGTTTGCGAAGCAATTCGCACAAGGCGTCAAATCGAGTTGCTATTTATTCGTTATAAAAATTGTGCGAAGTATACATAGACGGTGTTAATTTATTGCTTATTTTTGAAGTGCAGGCGTTTCACACTTTCAATAATAAAATAAAACGACGAAGGTAAATCCTTTCGTCTCGAAACGGAAAGCCCACATTCCGCGGGACTATATTCTCTCATCTATTTTTTAATTCTATGTTCTAAGCGTAATTGATCGATAGTCCTTGATCTATATTTATAAAGTCCGTGGTTCGCATTTATAAATCTGTATTTGTAAAGTCCTTGGTGTAGCTTTGCATTCTGTCAATTTTCTTGAAATGTCCAAGGACTTTGATCTATAGAGCCTGATTCATTTGTAAAGTCCATGATAATCAAAATTTCAATTGAAAACTGCAAAGACGGAAAGTAACAAGTGATGACGTCGGAGCATATTGTTTAAAAAAAGAAAAGTAAGGTTAATAGCAGAAGGGGCAGACCCAAATGTCACCCTCTCCCAAGTTAAAATCTGCCCTTCGTTCGTCGGGCATTAGAAAACTGTGGTGGAAATTACTAAAACCGAAACGTCAAAGTCGCCGCGGTCTATTACGTATTTTCCTTTTTTTTTTTTTTGAGGAGACGACTTCATTGTCGACGGAAACGAAAGATTTCAGAAACCGTGGTGGAAATTACACTAAATCTGAAACATAAATTCGCCTCTATTTCTCAAATTTATTAAATACTTAAACAAAAAAAAAAAAAAAAAATCCGGCACTTGACAAAACAAAAGACGATCACCCTCTTTCACCCTAGCGACACCGCAGTGTCAACCGCGCAAAGTGGCGAGTGATGTCGAGCAGTTCCGCCAACCTCCTGATGGTAGTACTAACCTCTTATAAAACCGCAGTTAGTCGCGTCTTTGACTGCGTCCTTTGAAAAATTCACAGTATTGTCCTGGGGCGATTTTTAAAACTCACGCAGAGTAGGTGGAAAATAAAGGGCCTTGCATAATCCATTAGATGTGTGAAACGAGAGGAAAAAAATACAAAATACAGGAAGGAAGCGTTAAGTCTTCGCCTAGTTTTCCTATTGTTTTATGTCGTTTGGTGAATTCGCACCAGTTTAATTCAACGGCGCCTCCACCATTTGTCAAGCTCGGAATTCCCGAGGCGCGAGGCCCTAAGGGCGACCGCATTCTCAACTTCGTCGGCTCTTGATTTAATATTTCGACATATTCTGCGGCCGAGCCCGCTCGAGGATAAGGTCCGGTGATTTACTTACGAGTCCTGGAACGTGACAAACGCGGGTAAATTATGCGGAACTTCCGGAGGGCCGGCGGAAATATCTTGCACGCTTATTCAAGGCGACGTTCGCATTTAAATTGTAAATGAACGACGCTCGCCCTTGCCGTGATGGAGGGAGGAAATAACAATAACAATAAAAAAGAAAGGAATTCTTTAAGAATCACGTAACAGAACATTTTAAATAATTAAAAGTCGTCGCATTTTCGAATTGCCATTTTTTAAATGAAACGCTCTGTATATTATTGCATTTTTGGATTCCTCGTCGAATTTTAGAGCGTGAATTGATGGGTCACATAGTGAGTCTGGTGCGAGTCGTTTCAGTGACAGTCTCTCCTGGCCCTCACTCTTTTGTTTTACGAGTTAGAGCGAAACTCTTCAAATAAAAGCTGCGGGCGCTTTTCTAGAGTTTCCAAATCCGTTCACGAAAAAACAATTGAACGTCGCATTTTCGAGATACGAAGCAAACATACAATTTTTTAAACGGAACACCCTGTATATTATTGCATTTTTGGATTCCCTGTCGGATTTTAGCGTGAATTGATAGGTCGCTTCGTGGGTCTAGCTCGAGTAGTTTTGGAGTTAGGTGCTTACACACAAATGGCAGACTCTCTTGGCTCTCGCTCTTTTATTTTTGAAATTAGAGCGAAATTTTTAATGCGAAAGTTGCTGGTGTTTCTCTAAAGTTTCGGATGCCATCCACGAAAAAACAATTGAACGTAACATTTTTGACTTACGAAGCAAACTTACAGTTTTTTAAATGGAACACCCTGTATATTATTGCACTTTTGGATTCCCTGTCGGATTTTAGCGTGAATTGATGGGTCGCATCATGGGTCTAGCGCGAGTAGTTTGGCAGTTAGGCGTTTACACACGAATGACAGTCTCTCCTGGCCCTCGCTCTTTTGTTTTTGAAATTAGAGCGAAATTTTTAATACGAAAGTTGCTGGTGTTCCTCTAAAGTCTCGGATGTCATCCACGAAAAAACAATTGAACGTAACATTTTTGACTTACGAAGCAAACTTACAGTTTTTTAAATGGAACACCCTGTATGTTATTGCACTTTTGGATTCCCTGTCGGATTTTAGCGTGAATTGATGGGTCGCTTCGTGGGTCTAGCTCGAGTAGTTTTGGAGTTAGGTGCTTACACACAAATGGCAGACTTTCTTGGCTCTCGCTCTTTTGTTTTTGAAATTAGAGCGAAATTTTTAATACGAAAGTTGCTGGTGTTTCTCTAAAGTTTCGGATGCCATCCACGAAAAAACAATTGAACGTAACATTTTTGACTTACGAAGCAAACTTACAGTTTTTTAAATGGAACACCCTGTATATTATTGCATTTTTGGATTCCCTGTCGGATTTTAGCGTGAATTGATAGGTCGCTTCGTGGGTCTAGCTCTAGTAGTTTTGGAGTTAGGTGCTTACACACAAATGGCAGACTCTCCTGGCCCTCGCTCTTTTGTTTTTGAAATTAGAGCGAAATTTTTAATACGAAAGTTGCTGGCGTTTCTCTAAAGTTTCGGATGCCATCCACGAAAAAACAATTGAACGTAACATTTTTGACTTACGAAGCAAACTTACAGTTTTTTAAATGGAACACCCTGTATATTATTGCACTTTTGGATTCCCTGTCGGATTTTAGCGTGAATTGATGGTCGCTTCGTGGGTCTAGCTCGAGTAGTTTTGGAGTTAGGTGCTTACACACAAATGGCAGACTCTTTTGGCTCTCGCTCTTTTGTTTTTGAAATTAGAGCGAAATTTTTAATACGAAAGTTGCTGGTGTTTCTCTAAAGTTTCGGATGCCATCCACGAAAAAACAATTGAACGTAACATTTTTGACTTACGAAGCAAACTTACAGTTTTTAAATGGAACACCCTGTATATTATTGCACTTTTGGATTCCCTGTCGGATTTTAGCGTGAATTGATGGGTCGCATCGGTGGTCTAGCGCGAGTAGTTTCCGAGTTAGGCGTTTACACACAAATGACAGTCTCTTCTGGCCCTCGTTCTTTTGTTTTTGAAATTAGAGCGAAACTTTAAATACGAAAGTTGCTGGCGTTTTCCCAAACTTTCCGATGCCATCCACGAAGAAACAATTGAACGTCGCATTTTCGAGTTACGGAGCAAACTTATAATTTTTTAAATGGAACGTCCTGTATATTATTGCATTTTCGGATTCCCCGTCAGATTTTAGCGTGAATTGATGGGTCGCATCGTGGGTCTAGAGCGAGTAGTTTTCGAGTTAGGTGCTTACGTACAAATAACAGCCTCTCCTGGCCCTTGCTCTTTTGTTTTTGGAATTAGAGCGAAATTTTAAATACGAAAGTTGCTGGTATTTTCCTATAGTTTCGGATGCCATCCACGAAAAAATAATTGAACGTCGTATTTTTGAGTTACGTTCGAAACTTACAATTTTTTAAATGAAACGCCCTATATATTATTGCATTTTCGGATTCCCCGTCGGATTTTAGCGTGAATTGATGGGTCGCATCGTGGGTCTAGCGCGAGTAGTTTTCGAGTTAGGTGCTTACGTACAAATAACAGCCTCTCCTGGCCCTTGCTCTTTTGTTTTTGGAATTAGAGCGAAATTTTAAATACGAAAGTTGCTGGTATTTTCCTATAGTTTCGGATGCCATCGACGAGAAAGCAATTGAACGTCGTATTCTTGAGTTACGTTCGAAACTTACAATTTTTTAAATGGAACGCCCTATATATTATTGCATTTTCGGATTCCTCGTCGGATTTTAGCGTGAATTGATGGGTCGCATCGGTGGTCTAGCGCGAGTAGTTTTCGAGTTAGGCGTTTACACACGAATGACAGTCTCTCTTGGCTCTCGCTCTTTTGTTTTTGAAATTAGAGCGAAATTTTTAATACGAAAGTTGCTGGCGTTTTCCCAAACTTTCGGATGCCATCCACGAAGAAACAATTGAACGTCGCATTCTCGAGTTACGGAGCAAACTTATAATTTTTTAAATGGAACGCCCTGTATATTATTGCATTTTCGGATTCCCCGTCGAATTTTAGCGTGAATTGATGGTTTGCATCGTCTTTGGATTTGCACACTGCACACGAATGAATCACACGCCTTGACGATTGCATTGTTACATACGTTACATAGTTGCAAATGAGTTATTCTTATGTTTATAATAATGTTCCGCCCGTATTATTATTAATACCGAATGGAGCAACTTCCCCTGATATAAGCATCCCCACGATTTTGTCGTCTTAGGCCCGAGTGTCATCGGGCTTAAGAACCCCGATTCAACATCATAATCTGGGCTAAGACGACTACGTAATAACAAGATAACCTAAAGGCACTTCTTTACAGCTTTTCCGGGGCAATAAATAATAAATGGGCCTATCCATCGGGCTGTAACAATATCGGAAGCTTTCTTAATCGCGGTTTACCATTCGTACCTACGTATTCAAACAACTCTCATCAACAAATTTATAATTCGGTTTACGAGCGAACACCCCAGGTGCTGCCTGCGAGCAGTTAAACCCTCCGAGGTGCGGACGGGCGGGAAACTCCATAACTTTTAACGACCTGCATTTACGACGTCGCAAGTCGCTCGTTAACATCTCAAAACAGACGGCCGTAAACACGGCGGGGCGTCGATAATTTCGACAGTTACAAGAGCGATAATAAATCAATTTAAAGCGAGTGGCTGCGTAAGTTTGTTCTCTGGGCGGTACGGCATCGATCATCCTCAACGGTTGTTTCACGCCCGGTGGTCCCCCGAGTCTCGTCCCACCCCACGACGATACCGTTTCGTCCGCAGTTTAGTCATGTGGCAGGCAGGACGTGCTCTTCAAGGTCAAGACAATATCTAAGGTCAAACTGGAGAAAAAAGAAACTATTAAAAGAGTGAGTTAGTTGATTAAACCATGCAATAACGGACAGGGCATGTGATGGATCGAAACGAAACATCTTCAAGGTCAAGGACCTTCGGAGGAAAACTATTAAAGCGTGAATTTGAGGTGAATTTATTGAATCGTGTGATGGACAGGACGTGAGTCTGATCTTCAAGGTCGAGACAATCTCTTCTCTTCTGGCTCTCAAGGTCAAGACAGCACCTTACCTTCTATTCTCAAGATGACGTTAAGAAATAGTAAAAGCGTGAATTTGAGGCGAATTGATTGAATCGTGTGATAAGACAGGACGTGAGTCTGATCTTCAAGGTCAAGACAATCTTCTCCCTTCTGGCTCTCAGGGTCAAAACAACACCTTATCTTCTATTTTCAAGATGAGGTTAAGAAATAGTAAAAGCGTGAATTTGAAGCGAGTTGATTGGGTTATGTCATGAGGCAGGACGTACGTAGAGATCTTCCCTTCTGATCTTCAAGGTCAACACCTACCTTCAAGATCAAAACAATCTTTTCTTTTCTAGCTTTCAAGGTCAAGACAATATCTTCTCTTCTATCTTGAAGGTCAGATTAGGAACGAATTTGAAATGAGTTGATTGAGTCAAGACAATCCGGCTTTCAAGGTCAAAACAATCAGTATCTTCCCTACTATCTTCAAGATCAAGTCAGGAAATAGTAAAAGCGTGAATTTGAAATGAGCTGGTTGAGACATGTCATAAGGCAGGACGTGTGTTGAGCTCTTTAGGTCGTTCTCGGAAGACTTGGCAGTCAATGACGAATCCTTGAAGCCTAATCCTGGTTTAAATTTGATTCCCTTCCATATCTGTCAGAGGATTTCTTTTTCAAAAACTGTTCTCTTTGAAGACTCGGAGACTTTGGGGTCTTTGGAAAGTAGGCCTCTGACAAACTACTTTCGAATGTAAGGTCGTTCTTAGAAGGCGTGCTCCGAAACTGTGACCCGGATACATCTGTCCGTTAAATTTTTTTAAATCTGTTTTCTTTGAGACTCTCTGAGTCTTTGGAGTCATTGAAACCTAGTCCCCTGAAGGTCTGACCCCTACCAGTGACCCGCCCATTAAAGAATGCATTCATCCAAAGAAGGATTTCTCTTCTTGATTTATATTCCTTGAGGATCTACGGATTTCGTGACGGTTTTGAGTCTTCGGGGTCGTTCCAAAGGTCTGATCACTAACAATGACCCGCCGATTAAAGTATGCATTCATTCAATCAAGGATTTCTCTTCCTACTTTGTTTTTACTTGAGGACCTAAACATTTCGTGACTCCTGTGGGTCTTCGGAGTTTTTCCACGGGTCTGATCACTAACAATTGACTCGCCGATTAAAGGATGCATGTATCCGATGGATCTAAATTCGTTTCCCTTAAGGACCGAAGGATTTTGTGACCGTTTTGAGTTTTTGCAGTCATTGAAACCTAGTCCCCTGAACGTTTACGAACTTTAGTTACGTCTCCTTTATCAAAAACATTTTTTTTTTAATTAAACAAATTATTTTAAAATTAAAAGATTATGAAAGTCGGCTGCGTATCTCGCGTTTCGTTTAAGTTTTAATTTCTAGCACATTTAGGTTTGTAAATTTTATATACTTCAAGTTGAAGCCAAGAGATGGCGGCTTTCTGAATATTTTCAAATAAGATCGTATGTTTTTTTTTTAAATTAAACAGTCATTTAAAATTAAAAGATTATAAAAGTGCGCTGCGCATCTGACTTTCCTTTGAAAATAAACAAATAAACAAATAATTTTAATTTCCGAGACATTCGGCTTTGTTGAATTTTTGTTTCAAGTTGAAGCCAAGAGATGGCGCTCGTTGTGAATGTTTTCATGATGTATTGAGATATGAACCCAAGAAAAGATAAAAAATATAATATTTTTTAAATTAAACAAATTATTTTAAAATTAAAAGATTATAATAAACGTGTCCGCACCTAGCGGTCCATTTAAAATAAAAATAATTTTAATTTCCACCACATATATAGGTTTGTTAAATTTTACAAGCTGGAGTCAAGAGATGGCGCTCTTTGTGAATATTTTCATTTAAGAACCGAGGAAAAAATCAAAAATGTTTTTGAATGAGTTATTTGTCTTTTCAAACGCTGAGGCCTGTCCCCAATAATTTTTACAAATTTAATTTTTTTCATCCGTTTCCAAATTTGGGTTGAAAACATAAATTTTTTATATATAAAATTGGTGGCGCCCTTTCAGTTTTTTTATGTCTTTCATAATCCACGACCTATTGCTTCCGTTAAGGACATTTGCACTAGCCATAGGCATTGGTAACCAAAACGCCTTTTCGAATTTTAGTCATTTCTTAGGAAGACCTGATCCCTAATTGCTCTTCCAAACTCTTCGAGGTTTGAGAAATTGGCGTGCCTTTGGGGTCTCTAACAGTTGGATCCCTAGCAATGACCTGAATGTATCCCCAATCCATCGTGGACTGCCGTTTCAAATTGGTTCTTCTCCAGGTCGGAAGGATTTCATGATAGGTCGATGGGTCTTGGGGTTTTCAAAGCTTGGAATCGTAAGTATTTAATACACTCTTTCACTCTTCAGAAGATCTAATCCCTAACTAAGACGAATAAGTAAGTAGCAAAGAAACTATTGAAATGTGATCAGGCAGGACATGTGGTGGGTTCGCTGACCTTGAACAGAGAAGACAATCTCTTTTCCGTTCTTAATTTTCTTAAGAAAATGCTTTTCTAAAGACGTCGTTTTAATAATTTTAAACCGAAAATTTTCACTCACCTTCAACGCGGCGTCTAGCTAAAGGGCCATCGTCCCGTCCCGTCCCGGAAATAATAGCGCATCACCTAGGACCTCCTCCTTCGGATGCACCATTTACTTCCATCGCACTTCACACGCGAAGGATCAATCAACGTCGGCCCTTAAGTGCCTCATCCTTTGCGTGAGCCGAGGGCCTTCCGGACGGTAACTTGAAAATCCGGCAAACACGTTATTTCGTAATTACCGATAATAGGACCATCTTCGTTCCTTACATATAAAGTCGTAGGAGTTGTAGCGACAATGACGAGTGTGACATTTGGTGGAGGTGCCGCGTGGTTTTTAATGAAGTCTTGATTGCATTGTATTATTGGGGCTTCCCCTTTTGCGACGGCGCCTCTTCTCCCAGGATAATCGCGGAAGGAAGCGTACCGAATTCGAGGGGCCCATATTTTATGGAACGTGCGTGCCCGATAGACGGCCTCAATAAAATATTCCGGGATACGCTCTCGCCGCAAGATGTCAGTGATATATCGGCGCTAAGCGCGAAGTGTAGATTCCTAAATGAGAAAATTCCAGGAACTTCCCTCCGGTGTAATTAAAGAAAAGGTGGGGCCTCTTTTATCGACGCGACGCGACGCGACGAGATGGATCCCTGTCTTTATCTTGCGGCTTGAGCTCGCACCTTATTGCGTCCGGTTCGCGTATTGAATCCACAAGGCGAAGTTGAATTCAGTTTAATTATTTCTCGGTTTGTGGTTAAAAAAAATACGTCTTCATGGGGGAGGAGAGGTGGTCGTTATCACAGGCAAATTACTTTGGAAAATTAGTCGGCGATCCCTAACGGGTTTAGGACCTAATCTGTGCACTAATTCCTCGTTAATACCCCCGTCTCGTAATACTCACGGAGGTACTCGTGTTCTGCGGGGCACTTGCCGGGACGTGGTTAACCCTATAATTTACATTTACATGCGCCCTGGTTATCCTTTAGATAATACACGTGGGATAGTTTAAACCTGTCAGTCGGTGTAATCTATTGATTTATGCATTTCCACATATTTACTTAATCGTCATGGAACCGCCTTGATTCCTTTCGCAGAAAGCCGAAATTGGTGGAGGCGCCGACGCCTAAAGCTGCTTACTTTCGATTCAGATTACATAGAAACAATTCATTATAGTTCCCAGTTATCAAAAATAAATAAAAGTCACCAGTTATTACCTTGTCTTTATTTGTAAAAGAGCAAAGGTTGGCCGCAACTAGAACCACAGTGTGACAGAAGACAAAAGGCCTAAATAGCAAAAGAAAAACACACGCTGCGATCTAAACCGCGCAAGCATTCGCTTGCATACCCGATTTAAGCGTCTAAATCGGGCTTCGGAAAGCAAAAGGATACGCTTGTGTTTCACGTGGAGTGCTTCTTATCAAATCTCGGAATAAATCTCCGTTCGCTCCTCCCGCAAGTACACACACTTAAGGGACCAGCCACAAAATGGCATCAACGAAATCCTAGGTCAGTCTTGGGCGCAACGAGAAATATAAGCAAGAAGGAAGTGCCCCAAATTGCCCCAATCACCGACTTTCTGGAAAAATCGATACGAACGAATCGAGGAGCATGACTTGCGGCGATACAAGGACGGACTACGGTTTCGACGCTATCGTGGAACATTCTACAGTTTCTCTTCGTAGATATAAGTTCAAAGGTTTACAATAACGACCCCTCACGGACCCTATACTACTACTTTATCCACTTCGAACACTTTCACTTTCTGAAAAAGGGCTTTCGGTGAAGAATTTAAAACCAGGGCGTCACCAACGATCCGAGCACCCAATTCGCAGGGTAACTTGAGGATCGACATGGAAAAGAAGAAGCTGGACATGGTGGTGATTCCGCAGCAGGGTTCTCAGGGGCACACGGCCACCGCGAACTTGTCAGGGGGGGAGAAGTCGTTCTCGACGGTCGCATTCCTCTATTCGTTTTGGCAGTGCATGGATTTGCCTTTTTATTTCCTCGATGGATTCGATGTCTTCATGGTAAGGCGAGAGTCGACGTTTTCTTTAACTTTTTTTTTCTTCATGAAGGGGGATATTGCAGGACACGGTGAATAGAACGAGGGCCATGGAAATTCTCATTCACCATGTAAAGAGCAGGCCGGACTTGCAGTTCGTGTTCCTCACACCGCAGGATGTGTCCTGCATCCATGATAAGAGTGTCGTTATACATAAGTAAGTGGTACCATCACGGCCTTAACTTACCGCAAAATTTAGTTCATTACATAAACGATTTAAACACACATTTACATATTTAATAATGTCTGCGTTTCAGGTTGGATGATCCAGAGCGCAAGGCGGTACAATGAAAGACAGGGATATAATGTGATTTAAATATTTTTTTCTTTGTTTTTGTTGCCAAAGTATTTTTATTTTATTTTTTTGTTTAAAATAAAACGCCTCCTCGTTTAGTTTCTTCACATTCCTCCTCTCATTCTTCATTTACAAATGAAGCAGTATTATCAATCTTAGTCCACATGTTGATGTTTGTTTTTAATGTTTGATACTGTAAATAAAATATTTTTGTAAGTTCCAAGGCCCTTGCGTTTGATTCTTTCACACAAACTTGAGTCATCCAACGAATAAATTAAGTTTAAATGAAGGGTTTTTATTAAAAAAAATAAAAAAACAATTACCTAAGGGGTACTTTATTATATCTATATGTAAACAGGTGTCGCACGATGCAATAATATATACAGTGTTCCGTTGAAGAAAATGTAATGCGCTTCTGTTAATGGAAAACCCCATATATTAATGCACTTCTGAATTCGCCAGTAAATTCTAGCCTGAAGTCATGTGTCGCATGATGGGTCTAGCGCGAGTAGTTTTCGTGTCCTTCGTTCAAGGTCACTGATGGAACTCGAGAACCGCTTGTCGTAGACCCGCGGTGCGACACATGATTTCGGACTAGAATTTACTCGTGAATTCAAAAATGCCATAATATATACAGGATGTTACGTTAAAAAATGTAATGCGCTTTTTGTATGCGTATATTAATGCGTTCTTGAATTCGCGGGTAAATTCTAGTCCGAAATCATGTGTCGCACGATGGGTCTAGCGCAAGTTGTTTTTGGGATCCTTAGTTCAAGGTCACCGATGGAACTCGAGAACCGGTTGTCGTAGACCCACGATGCGACACATAATTTCGGACTAGAATTTACTCGCGAATTCAAAAATGTAGTAATATACAGGGTGTTCATTTGAAACACTGCAATGCATAAATGCATTGATATATACAGTGTTCTGTTGAAAAAAAAAAACATGTAATGCGCTTTTTTAATGGAAAATCCCATATATTAATTCACGAATTTAATGCATTAATAATAATAATAAAAATGCATTAATATATAAAGGATGTTTCGTTGAAAAAATGTAATGCGTTTTTTTTTAATTGGAAAACCGCATATATTAATTCACTTCTGAATTCGCCAGTAAATTCTAGCCTGAAGTCATGTGTCGCATGATAGGTCTAGCGCGAGTAGTTTTCGGTTCCTTCGTTCAAGGTCACTGATGGAACTCGAGAACCGCTTGTCGTAGACCCGCGGTGCGACACATGATTTCGGACTAGAATTTACTCGTGAATTCAAAAATGCCATAATATATACAGGATGTTACGTTAAAAAATGTAATGCGCTTTTTGTATGCGTATATTAATGCGTTCTTGAATTCGCGGGTAAATTCTAGTCCGAAATCATGTGTCGCACGATGGGTCTAGCGCAAGTTGTTTTTGGGATCCTTAGTTCAAGGTCACCGATGGAACTCGAGAACCGGTTGTCGTAGACCCACGATGCGACACATAATTTCGGACTAGAATTTACTCGCGAATTCAAAAATGTAGTAATATACAGGGTGTTCATTTGAAACACTGCAATGCATAAATGCATTGATATATACAGTGTTCTGTTGAAAAAAAAAACCTGTAATGCGCTTTTTTAATGGAAAATCCCATATATTAATTCACGAATTTAATGCATTAATAATAATAATAAAAATGCATTAATATATAAAGGATGTTTCGTTGAAAAAATGTAATGCGTTTTTTTTTAATTGGAAAACCGCATATATTAATTCACTTCTGAATTCGCCAGTAAATTCTAGCCTGAAGTCATGTGTCGCATGATAGGTCTAGCGCGAGTAGTTTTCGGTTCCTTCGTTCAAGGTCACTGATGGAACTCGAGAACCGCTTGTCGTAGACCCGCGGTGCGACACATGATTTCGGACTAGAATTTACTCGTGAATTCAAAAATGCCATAATATATACAGGATGTTACGTTAAAAAATGTAATGCGCTTTTTGTATGCGTATATTAATGCGTTTTTGCGTCTAGCGCAAGTAGTTTTTGGGATCCTCAGTTCAAGGTCACCGATGGAACTCGAGAACCGGTTGTCGTAGACCCACGATGCGACACATAATTTCGGACTAGAATTTACTCGCGAATTCAAAAATGTAGTAATATACAGGGTGTTCCGTTGAAACACTGCAATGCAAAAATGCATTGATATATACAGTGTTCTGTTGAAAAAAAAAACATGTAATGCGCTTTTTTGATGGAAAATCCCATATATTAATTCACGAATTTAATGCATTAATAATAATAATAAAAATGCATTAATATATACAGGATGTTTCGTTGAAAAAATGCAATGCGTTTTTTTTTTTAAATGGAAAACCGCATATATTAATTCACTTCTGAATTCGCCAGTAAATTCTAGCCTGAAGTCATGTGTCGCATGATGGGTCTAGCGTGAGTAGTTTTCGTGTCCTTCGTTCAAGGTCACTGATGGCACACGAGAGCCGCTTGTCGTAGACCCGCGGTGCGACACATGATTTCGGACTAGAATTTACTCGCGAATTCAAAAATGCCATAATATATACAGGATGTTCCGTTAAAAAATGTAATGCGCTTTGTGCATGCGTATATTAATGCGTTTTTGAATTCGCGGGTAAATTCTAGTCCGAAATCATGTGTCGCACGATGGGTCTAGCGCAAGTAATTTTTGGGATCCTCAGTTCAAGGTCACCGATGGAACTCGAGAACCGATTGTCGTAGACCCACGATGCGACACATGATTTCGGACTAGAATTTACTCGCGAATTCAAAAGTGTAGTAATATACAGGGTGTTCCGTTGAAACACTGTAATTTCAAGTTTTATTTTGATAAAAGCGAGGTTCAATTGTTTTTCTTTATTGCGTACGTCATCCGAGATTCCTGTAGAGTGTAGCTTTTGTATTGCACCCTTGCACTTTTTTTTTAGTTCGGCCTTAAAGGACTCGGATGTTTCTCGCGCCCCTCTTCTTTTATTTATGTTCTCATTTGAGGATCTAGAAAAATAGTTACAGGTGTTTTCCTATAGAGTCGAATGCCGCTCACTGAAAAAACAATCGAACGTCGCCTTATCAGGATATAATCTGAACTTGCACTTTCTTTTTAATGGATCACGGCGTATATTAATGCATTTCTGAATTCGCGGGTAAATTCTAGCCTGAATTCATGTGTCGCATGATGGGTCTAGCGCGAGTAGTTTTCGGGTCCTTTGTTCAAGGTCACCGAAGGAAGTCGAGAACCGCTTGTCGTAGACCCGTAGTGCGACACATGATTTCAGGCTAGAATTTACTCGCGAATTCAAAAATGCAGTAATATACAGGGTGTTTCGTTGAAAAAGTACAAGTTCGGATTTTATTTTGATGGAAGTACGACCGATTGTATTTTTTTTAAAACGCCATCCCAAATTCCAATAACCTAGGGATATAATGTGATTTAAATATTTTGTTTTTGTTGCCAACGTATTTTTTTTTGTTTAAAATAAAATGCCTCCTCGTTTAGTTTCTTCGCATTCTTCAGTTGCAAGTGAAGCAGTACTATGAATTCACACGTTGATGTTTGTTTTTAATGTTTGATGATGTAAAAGTTCCAAGACCTTTGCTTTTACACAGTCCGACCGACCAACCTTGAGTCATCCATTGAATAAGTTGGGTTGAAACGAAGGGTTTTTATTTAAACGAAAAAACACTGATCCGAGGGGGTACTTTATTATCTACATTGTGTAAAGAAGTAGTGGAGAATTTAAAACCAGGGCGTCACCGACGATCCGAGCACCCAATAACGTAATCTCATTTTTACACCAACCCTCTCTCTCTCCAATTATAAACAAGTCATTCGCTTCTGTTTTGTTGGTGACCCGTTCACCAGGGAGTTAATAATATTCTGAGAATACTAAGGGTTTATTTATTTCTTGGGGAGGGGAGGATTTGTAGAATTGTTTCTAAAGAGTTCAGGAAGAAACTGTGACACTTTTAGAGTCGCCTTCTACGACACGCACATTTTACAGCAGAAGTATTCTAAGGAGATTCTATATTCTACATACATATTCATCTACTTCATCTACACCGAGTGTCTTCTTCCATTCTTGCGCCGACTTTCAACATCTACTCTATAAATCTTCTTGCGCCGACTTTCAACATCTACTCTATAAATCTTCTTGCGCAGACTTTTAACATCTACTCCAAACACTTGTGCTTCCTGACTTTAGGCGAGGAATTTATGTATAACCAATGACTAAGTCGGGTTAATCAGAAATAGAGTGGTGGAGGCGCCAATCAAGTTTCAAGTTTCTAAAATTATAGTATTCAAAATTGCAAGCATTTCTCCGGACGGATTTAAGCTTAAGGGACTCAATAACGCTCTCCCATTTTTACGCCAACCCTCACTCTGGAGAGCGAGCGCCTCCCCGAGTTTCGAGGCAGGAAGCGAACACGTCGGAAACTTTCCCGGCTTCCGCTTAATTGTCTCGCCAGTATTTCAAGCGGCGCCTTTTATCACGAGTTGATTACCGGAGCTCGGCGTTGTTTCTTGCCGAGTTCGGGGCGCGTTTTGTTTTACGATATGCGAAATCGATTTTAATATCGGCAGATTTTTTTTTTTTATATTCCGGAGAGTATTCGCAGACGAAGAATTCCGTTCCGGGCAGAAATTAAAGACTTAAGTGCCGCCGCCCGCCTCGTGCCAGCGACGATATTGGCTCGGGCCGATACTTGAGGTTTCATTAAAAATTTTGTTTCGTTTCGCTTCGCCGAAGAACATTGGCGGAGGCGCCGGATGTGTGCCGAACTCTTTCACTTCCGAGAACGCATGGTGGAGGCGCACGTTTCCTTTTTAATGCAGGGCAAGAAAAAAAATCTTTATTGAAACGTTTGCTTGTGTTTTCCTGGGAAACAAACTTTCGGGCTATTGATCGCGGAAGTCCGCGGAACGTTTTGAGGTCGGCAGTAAATTTCGCTTTCTTCCCTCTCTCTCTCGGTCGGTATATCCGAGACGCAGGACGGTAAAACTCCGTCGAGAAATCAACGGACGCTGAAGACTTGTCGAGTTTACGACACGTTCGGCCCTTAGCTTTCGCTTTGAAATGAATTTCCCGTCCTTGATTATCAACGGCCTTGAATTCACTCGAGCCTTCGGCGTGGAATCTGAAGGGGCACCTGTGCAGAAGAAAAGAAACAGCCACCTGTTATTCATAGATTGCTACCTGTTATTTGAAAACTGCTACCTGTTATTTTTATAAACCGATACCTACCTGTTACTCGGTTGTTGAAATTCGAAATTTGCGCGCGCAGGACGTACAGGCCCCCCCGCCACCCCTTCTTCATCGTGTGCGTCTCCTCACAGACTCCGCGCCGAGGCCCAAGTCTCCAAGTCCTTGCGTCTCCGCACTTAGGCAACAGCTGTTAGTTAAAAGAAATCAGTTTCTTCTCGATTTCCAGGAAACGGTTTAAAAAAAGTAGAAAAACTTCGAGTTTTTTTTTTGAAAACGTTAAAAGACGTAACAAAAATAATTTCGAATAAAAAACAATCAACAAGTAATTGATTAAGAAATTTCAACAGTTTCGAACAAGTAAAGTTTTAAGCGTAGATCGTTACAAGGCAAGTTGGTGGCGCCATCTGTGAAAAGAAACCAGTTCTCTTCAATTACAATTTCAAAACAGTAAACTTGGTAAAAGCAATTTCAAATAAAAGACAACTGACAAATGCCTAGGAACTTTTCCAGCAATTCCGAATGAATAAAGTTTTAAATACAAAAGTTACTAGGAACGTTGGCGGCGCCGTCTGTCTGCTGACAGAAGAACAAATTCGAGTTATTAAAATTCCAAACGTAGCTAGTCACCTCGGAAGACTGTGGCGCCATCTGTTGAGTCGTTAGTCTAATTTCCGGAAAGATTCCCAAGCAGATAAATACCAAAGGATTTCAAAAGCGTGGCAAAATCGGGAAAGAAAGTTCCGAACAAGTGTGGCGCCATCTGGTGGCCCATAGCCCAAATCAAATGGCGAGAATGACTTTCAAAATAAAACGAAGTCGGTGGCGCCACCTGTTAGCCCATTGATAAAATCTGTTCACTTTAGGCTGCGTTCGTTTATTCAACTCTGTTCACTTTTGTCTCACTCTTACTTGTATTAAAACTTATTCGCTCTCAGTCTTTAGAGTTCGAAAAGAGTTGAATAAACTAACGCAGCCTTAAATGTCGGGAAACAATTTCAAAAGTGCACAGAAACTTTACGTAAATCAGTAAAAAGAAATTGAAAAGAACGGTGACGAAACAACGAAAACCAAATAATAAAAATTGTTTCGTTTTCTTCGCTTTCTCACCGTTCTTTTTATTTAAAAGAAAAATCGTTAATTTATTAAATTTTGTTGAAAAATCATTGTCTTTTGTTTTAATTGTTTTTCTATTGTTATTTACTACTCCTATTATTTTTTTTAAATTACGTTTGAATTTTTATTATTTTATGTTCCTCGTTTTGTTGCCAAATTGTTTCTTGTTTAAATTATTATTAATCTGTTGAATTGCGCTGTAAATAAAAGGTAATTAAAAAGAAAAAGAAACAAAAAAGGAAAACGACAAAAAACAGAAAAGAAAATAATCTGTCTTCCTTTATTTGAAATATTTTTCAATTGTTTCGTTGCATGGCAATTAAAAACAAGAACATTGCGGCTAGGGGCTAACAGATGACGCTACTTTCGTTTGTAATTTTCCATTTTTTTTGTTTATCGTAACAACTTCTCGAAAAGCCTTGATGTCTCTTGCTGCTGTGGAACTGTTTTTCAATAATTCGGAGAAACTGATTTGCAGCTACAGGTTCAGAGATGGCGCCGCTGATCTAGGTCGTAATCTCTTCGAGCGTATAATAGAAAAATTGATTTTCACTTCTTAGTCAAAGAAGATCGAAAGAAGAAACGAAAAAGGGACGACGTCCTAAACCGATTGACGTTCGAATGAATGACAGCTGCCAAACTGTTTTGTTTATAACATAACGTGACGAAAGCCTAAAGTGACATTTCACGTCGATCTAATTTTAGTCCTGCTTCCTGCTTCACCTCTATTTATGTTCCTCAAATTTTCTTAACATTTTTCAGTTTTGAAGTTGTCTTCTAATAATTAAAGTGAACAATCAGATGGCGCCACTTTATATCCAAAGTTGCCTCAGTCACCTCGGTTAGATTTTTGAACGTTCTCAAAAAACATTGAAGTTTTTCTGAACTTTTGAAATTGTTTCCTGACAATTAAAGTGAACAGATCTTATAGTTTTACAATCGTGGAATAAGGACGGAATAACTGTTCGTCGAATATCCTTTAATGTTCCTCCATATCTACGTCACACCTACGTCGCGTTATTCTAAGAATAATGCTTATCCGACGATTGGGTCTCAGAAATTGGTTGGTTTATTCGAAACTGCATTCGTTCTTGAAATGACTTGCGTTTCTCCGCCAATTAACTTGAGCTACGGACAGACAGATGGCGCCACATTCGTTCGAAACTTTCTTTCCTGTCTCCGGCGACGACTTTTTCCACGTTTTTGAACCCCTCTGGCATCTACCTGCTTGGCATTTTTTCCGGAAATTAGACAGAATCAGGACTAACGACTTAACAGATGGCGCCACAGTCTTCCAAGGTAACTATTTATATATACTTACAACTTTGGTAACTCGGCAAGACATCAGCGACAAAAGTAAAACAGTAACAACGGATGAGGGAGTCCCGCAGGGTTCAATCCTGGGACCTTAGCTATTTACAATTTTTATAAGCGACCTACCAAATTGCTTACCACTCTACGTATATGCAGATGACACAACATTGGCGATAAGATGCGAAAAATCTGGACCTATTACAGGAAGTCTGGCATTTCAAGCTGCAGAATGGTTTGCATCGAATAAACTGTCATTAAATATAAGTAAAATAAATGAAGCCTGTATATTTAGATACCCATCTGTAACGCGCCCGACTGAAATCCTTGTTTGTTTACTTTTCTACGGACAACTAATGCTAATGAAACTGTCCAAGCAAAAACGAATTAAATTTATTGCCAATTTAAATAACTGGACCGTACGGACCCGGCCGTCTACCTAGGTTCCCAGGAAAGGTCACTCGAAATGTTACGACTACAATGGAACATGCCTCCCCATCTGTCTACGCTAAGTCTGCTATGTAAGATTTATTGCGGCGCGGCGTTAAGAAGTTATGCTGTTAAACCTACTGATTGTTCCAAAGTAATCAGGAACAGTCGGAACAAACTTAAAAACAGAAGGCGAAGTGTATTTACTAGCTTGCTAATCCCAACTAGATTGATGTTCTTGTTGCTTAACAATCACCGGCGATTGTGATCGATAATCGATTAATCTCGACGGACCTTTTTAATCGTTTCGATCAGTTTGAGAAACAGCCGTTGGAACAAACTTAAAGACAAGAGGTGGAAAATATTTTCTACTTTGAAGTTAGACTGATATTTGTAATATTCAAGAATCAACTGGTGATTGTGATCAATAATCGATTATTCTTGAAGAACCATTTTGATAGTTTGATCGGTTTCCAAATAGGTAACTTTGATTATGCAACTGATTCGAATAATCGAAAGTCTTGCATGAATCGATCAGTCAATTGTTCAGAATTTATTAATAAGTTCTTTTAAATTAATTGATCGATACTTTGAATTAATTACTTTCGCTTGTTTCAGTGATTGATTCGATTAAACGTAAATTAATGAAATTAAGTGATTAATCTATTTGACTTAATCGATTGTGATAGTATATGTGAATTAATCGTCTACATTAAAGTAATCGATGCCATTTATTAGAATTAAATGATCGCGTTCAAATAGCCGATCGCTTTCCATTAATCAGTTGTTTCCAGCACTAATCATTATTTTACTCATATAATGATTCAGATGATTTCTAATCTTTTAATCACTTACCTATTACGATTGATCAACTATAATTTAAAAATAGTGTCTTTTTTGATTGATCGATCATTTTTTGTGTTTGATAAAGCATAATTGTTTCAGATTAATGGCTTTATTTCCTTTGCATTTGAGTTATTGATTCGATTAACCTTGACTTGATCAATATTAATTATTTATTTCAGTCAAGTATGGTCTACTACTAATTAATTATTACGCCATTAATTATTAGGCAATAATCGATTATTTTTCTTGATTGATTATTATCGATGTATCATTTAAATTAACCGGCTGTATTCAGTAATGCGCTTTTTTAATGGAAAATCCCATATATTAATCACGAATTTAAAAATGCATTAATATATACAGGGTGTTTCGTTGAAAAAATGCAATTGGTTTTTTTTTTAATGGAAAACCGCATATATTAATTCACTTCTGAATTCGCCAGTAAATTCTAGCCTGAAGTCATGTGTCGCATGATGGGTCTAGCGTGAGTAGTTTTCGTGTCCTTCGTTCAAGGTCACTGATGGAACTCGAGAGCCGCTTGTCGTAGATCCGCGGTGCGACACATGACTTCGGACTAGAATTTACTCGCGAATTCAAAAATGCCATAATATATACAGGATGTTCCGTTAAAAATGTAATGCGCTTTTTGTATGCGTATATTAATGCGTTTTTGAATTCGCCAGTAAATTCTAGCCTGAAGTCATGTGTCGCATGATGGGTCTAGCGCGAGTAGTTTTCGTGTCCTTCGTTCAAGGTCACTGATGGAACTCGAGAACCGCTTGTCGTAGACACGCGGTGCGACACATGACTTCGGACTAGAATTTACTCGCGAATTCAAAAATGCCATAATATATACAGGATGTTCCGTTAAAAATGTAATGCGCTTTTTGTATGCGTATATTAATGCGTTTTTGAATTCGCCAGTAAATTCTAGCCTGAAGTCATGTGTCGCATGATGGGTCTAGCGTGAGTAGTTTTCGTGTCCTTTGTTCAAGGTCACTGATGGAACTCGAGAACCGCTTGTCGTAGACCCGCGGTGCGACACATGACTTCGGACTAGAATTTACTCGCGAATTCAAAAATGCCATAATATATACAGGATGTTCCGTTAAAAATGTAATGCGCTTCTTGTATGCGTATATTAATGCGTTTTTGAATTCGCGGGTAAATTCTAGTCCGAAATCATGTGTCGCACGATGGATCTAGCGCAAGTAGTTTTTGAGATCCTTAGTTCAAGGTCACCGATGGAACTCGAGAACCGCTTGTCGTAGACCCATAGTGCGACACTTGATTTCAGGCTAGAATTTACTCGCGAATTCAAAAATGTAGTAATATACAGGGTGTTCCGTTGAAAAACTGTAATTTCAAGTTTTATTTTGATAAAAGCGAGGTTCAATTGTTTTTCTTTATTGCGTACGTCATCCGAGATTCCTGTAGGGTGTAGACCACTGCTTTTGTATTGCACCCTTGCACTTTTTCTTTTAGTTCGGCCTTAAAGGACGCGGATGTTTCTCGCGCCCCTTTTCTTTTATTTACGTTCTCATTTGAGGATCTAGAAAAATCGTTGCAGGTGTTTTCCTACAGAATCGAATGCCGCTCACTGAAAAAACAATCGAACGTCGCCTTATCAGGATATAATCTGAACTTGCACTTTCTTTTTAATGGATCACGGCGTATATTAATGCATTTCTGAATTCGCCAGTAAATTCTAGCCTGAAGTCATGTGTCGCATGATGGGTCTAGCGTGAGTAGTTTTCGCGTCCTTCGTTCAAGGTCACTGATGGAACTCGAGAGCCGCTTGTCGTAGACCCGCGGTGCGACACATGACTTCGGACTAGAATTTACTCGCGAATTCAAAAATGCCATAATATATACAGGATGTTCCGTTAAAAAATGTAATGCGCTCTTTTTTAATGGAACATTCCGTATATTAATGCGTTTTTGAATTCGCGGGTAAATTCTAGTCCAAAATCATGTGTCGCACAATGGGTCTAGCGTTAGTAGTTTTCGTGTCCTTCGTTCAAGGTCACTGATGGAACTCGAGAGCCGCTTGTCGTAGACCCACGATGCGACACCTGATTTCGGACTAGAATGTACTCGCGAATTCAAAAATGTAGTAATATACAGGGTGTTCCGTTGAAACACTGTAATTTCAAGTTTTATTTTGATAAAAGCGAGGTTGTTTTTCTTTGTTGCGTACGTCATCCGAGATTCCTGTAGAGTATAGACCACTGCTTTTGTATTGCACACTTGCACTTTTTTTTTAGTTCGGCCTTAAAGGACGCGGATGTTTCTCGCGCCCCTCTTCTTTTATTTACGTTTTCATTTGAGGATCTAGAAAAATAGTTGCAGGTGTTTTCCTATAGAATCGAATGCCGCTCGCTGAAAAAACAATCGAACGTCGCCTTATCAGGATGTAATCTGAACTTGCACTTTCTTTTTAATGGATCACGGCGTATATTAATGCATTTCTGAATTCGCGGGCAAATTCTAGCCTGAATTTATGTGTCGCATGATGGGTCTAGCGCGAGTAGTTTGCGGGTCCTTTTTTCAAGGTGAGCGAAGGAAGTCGAGAACCGCTTGTCGTAGACCCATAGTGCGACACATGATTTCAGGCTAGAATTTACTCGTGAATTCAAAAATGCAGTAATATACAGGGTGTTTCGTTGAAAAAGTACAAGTTCGGATTTTATTTTGATAGAAGTACGTCCGATTATATTTTTTTTAAACGCCATCCCAAATTCCAATAACATAGGGATATAATGTGATTCAAATATGTTTTTCTTTGTTTTTGTTGCCAACGTATTTTTTTTCGTTTAAAATAAAATGCCTCCTCGTTTAGTTTCTTCGCATTCTTCAGTTACAAGTGAAGAAGTACTATGAATTCACACGTTGATGTTTGTTTTTAATGTTTGATGATGTAAATAAAATATTTTTGTAAGTTCCAAGACCTTTGCTTTCACACAGTCCGACCGACCAACCTTGAGTCATCCAATGAATAAGTTGGGTTGAAACGAAGGGTTTTTATTTAAACGAAAAAACCCATCATTTTTTGTGTTTGATAAAGCACAATTGTTTCAGATTAATAGCTTTATTTCCTTTGCATTTGAGTTATTGATTCGATTAACCTTGACTTGATCAATATTAATTATTTATTTCAGTCAAATATGGTCTACTACTAATTAATTATTACGTCATTAATTATTAGGCGATAATCGATTATTTTTCTTATATTATCTTTATCGATGTATCATTTAAATTAACCGGCTGTATTCGGTAATTCATTGGAATGCTGGTAAACAATAGTTACTGATTAATCAATCGTTTTCAAAAAATCGATTGTTGATTGATCCTCATCGACTGATTAATGTTTCGGTTAATTCAATTCGCCAATGTGCCAATATGAATTAATTAATACCAACGATTAATTTATAATTAAATATTTTTCACTTCTGACGAAGCTGTCGAACGACTGCGAAACGTTGGGTGTTTATGCGCCATTTAGTGTCCGTTTAAAAGAGTTTGTGATACGATTAATTCATACTTCATTCATTCATAAAATAAATTAAACGATTAGTTTTAATTGATTAATTAATCGTTTTCAATTAATCGATTGTCGATTGCTTGTTACCGACTAATTAATTTTTGCTGGTTTGAGTTAATCGACTGTGCCAATATGAATTAATTAATGTAAACGATTAATTCATACTGGCAAGGTTGATTAACTCAAACCAGCAAAATAAATTAATCGAAAAATGTAACAAATTATTAATGCGATTAATTGTTACTTGCCTAATCTAAATATAGCGATTAATCACTGAGGACGATGAAGTATGAATCAAAAATAGTTAATTTTTGGAGTTGATCGATATTGAATCGATTTTATTGATCGATGTTGAATCGATTGTTAAATTAATCAGCTTTATTCAGTAACCGATGGAATGCTAGCAAACGATTGCTACTGATTATTAATTAATCAATCGTTTTCAATTAATCGATTGTTGATTCCCCTGGTTAGAGATAATCGACTGTGCCCAATGTAAACATAGAGATTAGTCACTTGTTACGATCAAGTATTAATCAAAAATAGTTAATTTTTGGAGTTGATCGATTCAATCGTTAAATTAATCAGCTGTATTTAGTAACCGATGGAATGCCAGTGAATGCTGTTTAACTATTGATTAATAAATCGTTTTCAATTAATCGATTGTTGATTGATAAATAAATTTATCGAAAAACCATCGTCAATTGTTTTCAGTTTTCATCATTATTTTGCGCCAATCAATTTTTTCAAAACAAATTATTAATTCGATTAGTTGTTATTTGTTCGACCTAAATACAGTGACTAATCACTTACCTACTTACGATGAAGTATTAGTCAAAAATAGTAATTTTTTTTGGTTGATCCAAACCAGCGAAATAAATTAAACGAAACATGAAACAAACGCCATCGATTAAGTAATCGACAATATTTGTTTGATCTAAATGATTACATTCAAATAATCAATCGTTTTCCATCGATTAGTTTTAATAATTATTTTACACTAATCAATTTTTTCAAACAAATTATGAATTCGATTAACTGTTATTTGTTCGATCTACATATAGTGATTGCGATAAAGTTTAGTCAAAAATAGATTTAGTCCATAATAGATAAATCGGTAAAAAAACAACTGCTTGCTTGATTAAAATCATAAACTTTCAGCTATTTGATTGCTTCAGACGGTCGATTTGTTTCCATCGCATTCAAATGATCGATTCGATTAACTTTGCTTCGATCAATCTTGATCGTTTCATTGATTATTTCTGAGTTTATTACGGATGACAATTATTAGACAATAATCGATTACCTACATTTTTTTGATTGATCAATTGTATTGTTTAAATTAGTCGAATGTGATCGCTAATCGATGGTATAAGTTTTAGGTCTACATTAATTACTATTTTTATTAATTTCAAGTGCTAAGTCGATTAATTACAATTTTTGATCGATCACTTTGATTCACTTGGTTTTTTGTAACCCCATCTGTCTACGCTAAGTCTCCTATGTAAGATTTATTGCGGCGTTAAGAAGTTATGCTGTTAAACCTACTGATTGTGTTGCGGTTGAATGACTCTTGCGGGCAATCCGCGATAAATAATAGGAGTAATACTTTTAAATACGGCTCATGATCGCTGCTAATCTGGACCTACGTTGTGATAGCTCAGTTCTTCTTGGTGCGTCGGGAAACAAGTCGAGAGAACTAATTACGTTAAATAAAATGCGAAGTTGGATTTAATTAATTATTTATTGCAAAAAAAAAATAGTGACCTGTGCGTAAGCAGATCTGAAAAGCAGGGTCTTAAACAATGGAAATTGTTTTTCTTTTTTGATTTTTATCCGAAACTTGTCAACTTGATTTACTTACAAAAATAAACAAAGAAAAATAATGAAATGCAAAGGAACGAATGAAAGTTGGATTTTCAAAAGTTTGATTCTCAAAGGCTGATTTGATTTTCGAAAGTTTCAAGACGACAACCGTCAACTTGATTTATACCGAGTGAACATTTTCAATCCGGAACGTGGGAAGATGCAACGCGTTATTCGGAGGGGCTCGCTTTTTCTCCGACGCCTGGAACGGCTAGGATCGCCGATCTTCACAAAACTGTTACGTTTGAAAGAAGCTTTACATATAATGTCAGTAAACTATATAATTCTGTACCTGATGATATCAAATCTGAGTCCATTAACGTTTTTAAAAAGAAATTGCGCAATATTATGTTGTCTAGTCTTGGATTTTGTTTCTATAAAGAATTTTTTTTGCACATTAGTAATTATCTTTTGTTGTTTACAATATTAGCACCTTCTCAAAAAAAATACAGATCAGATGGCATTATTGACATTAATGTTATAAACAATACTAACGATTGCACACAATTAACTTTCGCAGAAATGCAAACACGAGCTGAATGCACATCGCAGAATCGTCCTACGAGATGAACCCCAGCGAAAACACGTACGTGTAAAAAACGTTGTAGAATAACACGTAACCAAACGTTGAATTCATATGTTACTGTTACGTTGAAACAACGAAAAAATGTCGCGGCAATCAATTTCTTTTAAACGTCTCTGTCCACGTGTAAAAAACGTTGTAGAATAACAATTAATCAACGTTGAATTCGTGTGTTATTGATACGTTTTAGCAACGCTCGAATCAAGTTCTTTTAAACGTCTTTGTCCACGGTATTTCAACGTTAAATCCCAGTGCACACATACGTATAAAAAACGTTGTAGAATAACATGTAACAAACGTTGAATTCGTGTGTTATGGTTACGTTGAAACAACGAAAAAATGTCGCGGCAATGTTCACGTGTAACGTTGAATCAGACAATTACGATGTGTATTAAAGCTGGGTCTAAATCATTAGACTAAACAAACATACATGGCTAACCGCTCAGCCAATTGATGACCCCACTTCCGTATCGCTTCCGTGACTGCCCTCACTCGTTCAATTTCCGAACTCCTTACTACCTACAGTTTACTTCTAACATCCATATTATCATAACATCAATAAATCAATTTTTCTAATTAATACAATCCTAAGCTTATTTTCTTTGTATATACATTTCTAAATAATTTATTTATAATAAACATGTAATTCTAAATCGTCTATTTCTAAAATTATTTACACTAACTTAAAATATTCGACAAAACACATTTAATACAGTACTCTCAATTTACTTTATTATTTACAAAATTATTTCTTTATGAAAATTAAAAAAAAATTACATGCTGCCCATAAACACCGCAATATTGTCACGCTCTCTTCGCGCTTGCAATAAATTCAGCTATTGTGGTAAACGTAGCTCTCGGTAGACGGTTCCGTCCATTTATGGGCTAAAGGCACTTGGGGGTAGTTTATCCGAATAACAAAGACTTGCTTACTTTGTCCCGGTTCTCGGCTCTAAAAAGGAAGGTCCTCTTCAGAAAAACCACCGCACCACTTTTAGGCTTTATTGAGCACTCTTCGCGATTGGGCCACCTTCCCGCTCGGTCCCCAATCGACTGTCCCGCGCAATTAATCCATTAACCGTAGTTCAGCAAAGTAACAATTATACAGAGTGGAAAGTTTAACTGGAATAAATTCTGTAACTTAGAAAATTGCCATTTGTAGCAAAATTCTTAGAACAAGTCAACTTTTATTTTTATGGCGCATATTATAAATGAATTTCTTTAACTTTGCAATTATTTGGAGGGATGAAACAACCCCTAACTATTTTTTTTTTAATGGATGGGTATGTTGAGTAATTTTTTTTCTTAAAGCTTGTTCAATTGGAAATACAACTACGTGTTTATTTTTTAATTTTTCTTAAATAGTAAAAGGCGAAAAAATAAAAAATAAATTTTTGACTAGAGCGATTTTAACGCATCAGATGTTCAAAATGCTCGCCACCTCTCACTTGGCAATACCCTAATCGATTATAAATTCCATCCCTAACAGTTTGTAACATTTCCGGCGTTACTCTCCTAATTTCATGCAGAATTTGAAGTTCTGAAGTTCTGCTATGTCGTTTGGTTTAGTCACATAAACTTTACTTTTTAAATACCCCCATAAAAAAGTCTACAGGGGTGAGATCTGGAAATCTTGTTGGCCACTCAATCGGTTATCGGTCCTCTTCTTCCTATCCACCTATTGGGTAAAACTTCAGTGAGGTAATTACGTACAATTAAAAATTTAGCGCATTGGCAGCGTCATCGACTGGAACATCTGTGATGTTCCAGCGTGCTGTGTAGACGTTAAAATCGCTCTGCTTACATTTCTATTTGCTGCATTTAAGTTTTTCATTGCTTAAAAATGAAACCTGCTCTACGTAGTGCGAAAGCTACTCACGAGGAAAATGAAGAGTTAGTTAAAAGTGTGGTAGAAAAGGTACTAAACTCTGAGGTTTTTGCTAAATTGCTCGGTGAAATTCTGACCAAGGAAGTCAAATCTGCCGTCGATAATACTATCCAGGTGTACGAAAGGAAGGTTCAAGCACTCGAACAGAAAATATCTGCAATGGCTGATGCTCTGGATGACATCGACCAATATTCCAGACGTAGTAATTTGAGAATATATGGAGTTCCTGAGAAGCCCAATGAAGATACTTATAAAATTATACAGGAATTGGGTGCATCAATATCGATAAATATTCCGCTGACTGCTATAGACATTTGCCACCGGCTCCCCGGGAAAGAAGATGGTACTAGGCCTATTATAGTAAGGTTCGTACATCGTACAATAAGAAATCAACTTTTCTTCAATAAGAAGAAGTTTAAAGGAACAAGAACGGTTATTAAAGAGGATTTGACTAAAACAAAACTGGCGCTACTGGGTGCTGCAAAGAAAAAATTTGGTTCGGAGAAAGTATGGACAAATATTGGTAAAATCATAGTTAAAACTGGGTCAACAATGAAAAAAATCTCTAATTTTAATGAATTAAATGCACTTTAAATTAGACAATTCGTTACATAGCAGCGAGCGTACCTAACTGTAATCCGCTTGGTGTATTCACGGTCGAAACTGTAAGAAATTGTTTACTTTAGTTTAAGTTCTTTGCTCTAAGTCTCTTGAAATTTTTCTTGTTTTGATTTGTTTTTTGTTGTTTCTTATTTGGGATTAATCTGATAATAATTTGATTGCCATGTAAATTTTTTGCAATGTTAATACTACTGTACTAATGTTTTGAATACACTGAAAAAGTATATATTTTCTGTGGTCACGGACAATGACAAGCCATCAACTGAAGTTTGCTCATTTAAATATTAGATCATTGCTACCTAAACATGATGATCTCTCGGTATTAATTGCCATGCACAATTTGGATGTTCTTGCAATCACTGAGACCTGGCTCAATAAAGATACGTGATAACTCTCAATTGGCTATTGACGATTATGTCTTTGTGCGAAATGACAGGTGTACGCGTGGTGGAGGAGTTGGGTTGTATGTGAGCAATAATCTAAAATTTTCATTGATACAAAGCAACACGAATATTGAACAATTATGGATACTGATTAAAATATCAGGATCTTCATTTATGGTCGGTGTTGCATATAGACCGCCGGTTGAAAATTATAAAGATTTCATTGATGAATTAGAGGCCACAATTATAACATGTAGTGCTTATTCTGAAAATATAATTCTGTTGGGAGATTTCAATGTTAACTTGCTTAATTATGATAGCATCGTGACGGAATATCTCAACTCTATGTTAAAATCACTAAATCTTACACAATTGATTAAAGAGCCGACTAGAATAACGGAATCTACGCAAACGTTAATTGATGTTATCGTAGTCTCTGACGAGTCTTTCGTCTTGAATCCGGAAGTTATTGCGTGTGACATCTCGGATCATGATTTGGTTCAATGCATAGTTAATTGCGAAAAACCTGAATCTGTTCCTAAATTTTATAAATTTCGTAATTACAGAGGTATTGATATGGACAAATTTGACTCAGACTTCAGCACCATGCCTTTTACCAGGATCTATCACATCTCCAACATTAATGATAAAATCAAACTTCTTAATTCTTCTATCTTGCAACTTTTTGATGTACATGCACCACTTAGGATTGTGAGGGAAAAAGGTAAGAGGCATGCTGGATGGTTAACTGATAACTTGAAAAAACTGATGACTCTTCGCGATAAAGCAAAAACAAAATACAGGAACTCAGGCCTAGCATCTCATTATAATTATTATAAATCGCTCAGGAATTTAACGAATTTAACTGTAAAGCTAGAGAAGACAGCGTATTATGAGAGTTTAAGTCAGTCCAACAAAGAATTTTGGAAAGAAATGAAGAAACCTAATAACATTATTATACCTCCCGATTTAGCGGATATTAATGAAATTAATAACTTCTTTGTTAGTTCTGCTCCAAAAGTGAATACTTCCGGCAGAGACGTTATTTCATTCTATAATAATCAGGCACAACAATACGATGAAGGTTTCGAATTCAAAACTGTTGATGAATCTTGTGTGGGTAATATAATACTTCGACTAACTACTAAATCTGTGGGATCCGATGATATTAGTGCCGATATGATTCGTTTATGTTGTCCTGGTATACTGCCTTATTTAACACACGTCATTAATTGCTGTTTGATTGAAAGTATCTTTCCCGATGTTTGGTGTCATGCTCTGGTTACACCGATCCCAAAAATTAAAAAACCGAGTACATTGAATGATCTACGACCGATCAGTATATTACCTATACTATCAAAAATTCTAGAAAAAATTATGTTTTTTCAAATTCAAGAATATGTCAATAAATATGCAATTCTTCCAATTTTACAGTCGGGCTTCAGAAAAAATCACAGCTCGTCCACGGCTCTGATCAATATAATCGATGACATCCTGCGAGCCTTGGATGGTGGTAACCTGAGTGTGCTTGTACTACTGGATTACAGCAAAGCATTTGACACCGTTAACCATGAGGTTCTCCTAGTTATTCTACAAAATTTTGGCTTTGGATGTGGTGCCGTTAATCTAATAAAAAGTTATTTAAGTGGTCGTACTCAAAGTGTCAGGATGGATCATGTCACATCTGACTCTCTTAATCTTACAGCGGGAGTACCTCAAGGCTCCATTCTTGGACCGTTGTTGTTCTCCATGTATACAAGTAAACTTTATAGCGTCGTTGAACATTGTGATCTCCACATGTATGCGGATGATAGCCAATTAATCTTTAATTTCAAAGCATGCGACATCACTCAAACGGCTTCTACTATCAATTCTGACTTAGAGCGTCTTGCTAGTTTTTCTGAACAGCATTCTTTACAAATCAATCCAAGAAAGTCTTCTGCCCTAATCTTCGGATATAATGGACCGTATACTGATCTACAAGATAAAATTAAAATTTCATTAAATAATGTTGATATTCCTATAGTTTACAGTGCGAAAAATCTTGGAATAATTTTAGATACTACCCTCAGATTTCGAGAACATGTATCCTCACGTATAAAATTATCTTACTCAATCCTGAGGATGATATATCCTCACCGTAATATATTTAACATAAAAACTAAAAATATTTTGTGTGAGTCACTTGTACTCTCAAATTTTTCTTATTGTGCTCCACTCTACAGCAGCTGCCTTGATTCATTGACTGAATATCGGATACAAAAAATACAAAATGCGTGTATGAGATATATCTTTGGTATACGTAAATACGAACATATTTCTCATAAACTTGATGATCTAATGTGGCTCAACATGAAAAATCGCCGTTTTTTACAGTCTGCCTGTCTCTATCATAAAATTATTTTATCCAAAGAACCTAGTTATCTGCATAGGAAATTAATTTTTCGCACTGATGTTCATAACATCAACATCCGTAATAAGGGAACCTTAACTCCGCCTCTACATCGTACTGCACTCTTCCAACGGTCCTTTACCTATAATGTTGTCAAAGTTTACAACAGTGTGCCAGCGGAAATAAAGAAACTTGGTCTCGGTGGTTTCAAGAGTCAGCTAAAACAATTAGTGTTTAGGCGGCAGTCCGGGGGTGGCTGATCATTGATCATCGTCTACAGATGGTACATGTTCATATTAAGTCTGAAAGGCATGGCATCTACTAACAATTATATTATATTTATATTTAGGGCTCACAGAATAGGTTAAGTTATATTTAGGCCTTACTACAACTAGATAATTCGCATACTGAAGGCTAGGTGGAAGATCACATTTGTGAACTTAGCCTTAGGGTTTCCCTATTCAACATTAGTGTAATGCTATGTGCAATGTATGTAATGCTAATATGGGAAATAAAGAGATTATTATTATTATTATTATTATTATCTATTGGCTGCACGCAACAATACGATACCATATGGAATGCTTATTTCTTCTTATCAAATAATAAAAAAATGGAGTTCGTGAATTTTTGGCATTAAAAACGGTTTTAGTAAAAAATTCTTTTTTTTATTTTTTCGCTTTTACTGCTAAAGAAAAATAAAAAAATAAAACGTAGCTGTATTCCCAATTTTTTCAACATATCCTTCCATTAAAAAAAAACATAGTTAGGGGTCGTTTCACTCCTCCAAATGATTGAAAAGTTAAAAAAGTCCCTTTATAATATGGGCCATTAAAAATAAAAATTGACCTGTTCCAAGAATTTTTTTACAAATCGTAATTTTCTAAGTTACAGAATTTATTCCAGTTAAATTTTCCACTCTGTATACAGCTGTCCCCAATGAGTATTCGTGACAATATGTATGTATAATTGATTGACTATTGCGTTCTTTAGTATTTTTAATCACAGATTTTGGGCATCAAATTCAAACTAACTTAAAAAAATTTGACAGATTACGTCAACTTAAAAAGAGGTTATGGTTGACTCGTATATGCAAATCAGCAGTACTTTTCATACCTGTTTCGTTTCATTTCAAAGCTGCCAAACATGGAGAAGAACCTCACATTTCAGAGATTTTTAGTAAAATTAGAATTCAAAGGTGTGGAACACGATAGACAACCACTGTAAAATTAAGTGTTTTCTAACGTCAACATCACGTTTTGTAACGCATATTTATTCGGTATACGTTAAAATAACGTTATGAAACGTGGGTTAAAAATTTAGTTGTAAATTATGATTTATCTAACGTATTAGTTTCGTTAATTTTTTTCTCATTTATTACGTAGAATAGTAGATGTTGAATTAACGCTGAAAAGATATGGTAATCAACGTACGGTAGATACATCGCATTTACTCATAGTATAAATCACGTCGTAAAAATACAAAATTATTACATATTTATTTCACGTTATAATTACGTCCATATTAAACTGATCGTTAAAAAACACGTTATACAAACGTGGCGTAATTATGGTTGCTAATACAACCAAAAAACAACGTTGCATTTTTCAACGAATAACGTTATTTCCACCGTTACAACGTGAAATTAACGTTGAATAAACGTACATGTTTTCGCTGGGACCGTGCTTTTCCAATGACTCATACTGGTGATTCCGACCATCTTATGGAATTGTTTGTGTCTCTTGGAAGCGTCATGCAGCTGTGATTTCTTGCGTAGATGGCGTTCTAACTTCCTTGTCACATCGTTCGTCGGAAATCGTCCTAAAATCGACGACTAACGGTGGAGGCGCCGAAATAAAATCGTACAATTTACAAAAATCTTCCGGTACAATCGTCCAGCGCAAGTATTGCGATTGCTTGCAGCACTACTTGCAGAAATTGAACGCTGGACGAGTTCAGCCCGAGAGTAAAAGCTGGAAGCGACATCGCAAAACGTTTTACAATTAACGACGGCCAGTGAACGATTTATGAAAATTACTTTCTCAGCTATAATAACCATCGAATAAATAACTTTGTTTATTCTACCGAAGCGTCCCATTCGGAAAAGTGCCTCGGAGTAAACAAAATCATAAATTGATACTGACCTGGATGTTAATAGAAAAAAATAAAATAATCGCAATTACGCAATCGTAACTTTCAGCGAAAGCTCTTTGGTTCCAAAAAAAAAAAAAAAGGGGAAAACTTTGCATTCGGAAACGTCGTCCTGCGATCTACGCCGACTGCAACCGACGCGACGTACGCGTCTCGTCCTGCGACGCTCTCGCGAAATCAGTAGTGTAGTTGTTAGCCGCGTGCGATGACGCCGACCTAGTGCTTCTCTCACCTGTTACTCCGAGGGGGGCCGACCAGCATGCAAACGAATGTGCAAGTCGACGCGAAGACCTTCAAGAACTCCCCGGACCACCGCATCAAGGGATCGGGCTACTCGCACAGGACCATCGAGGTAGGTAAACCCGACAAACTTTTCAAGGCAAAAAAAAAAAAATTTGGATGCCCCAGAAACAAACAAACAAAAGGGCTGCGCACGTTCGTGGGGGGCGTCTTTGAAAGTCGTACAAGTATGCGGGGGGTCTCAAGCCTCCTTCAATCTGAGACGCAAGTAAATAAAGTTTCTCTAAGTAACGAAAGTGCCTCTCAGGAAAGAGGCATCTATCTATACGATAGTGCAGCTCCCAATTTTTTTTTTTTATTGTTTGGCGTGCAGGATACCTTCGGATTTTCGCCTGCGCAGCTTCCGTCTATATGTAGGATTAATTGGTTGTTAATGCGTGTAATCGACGTGATCTTGATGAGGGTTGCGAAATAAATTGGGGGTCGGATATTTTTCGGTGCGTGCGACGTGGATGAATCGTCCAATTCTGGACGTTTGTTTGCACGAGGCAGTCGAGGCGTAAGAGGTTCGATTTGTAGAAATTTGTGGCGCCTCCACCATTTGTTTTCTACCCGAACGTCTTTGATCAAGTTGGAACCGCGTCACGTTGACTCCTACTGCCGGCGCTCGACGTTTCGTTCTCCATTGCAGAAGAACTTCCTCAGGGCTGCTGCTGCTTCTGGTTAGTCAAATAACAACTATTCCAACCGGAACCCAATTCAAATGTGGACGACGCGACCGCCGCTTACGCGCACTTCTGAAAATTGATCACTCCTTTGCAGACATTTCACTTATACAAGTGTGACAGGTAATTTTAAAAAATAAGTAAAGCATGGTAACAAAGAAGAAAAAACTACTGATGTTTGTACTCGCCTCGTGAAATAAAAAAAAATTACTCCTAACTCTTTATAAAGGATACTTTCCAGAGACTTACATAATTGCCGACATTTGACCGTGACAAGTTTGACAGTTAATAAAGAAAAGTTCGTTTCGACCGGTCGAGGTAGATGCGTTTTCATTTGAGCTCCGTCTTTATTTTAAATTCTTATCAAGAGATGAATTTACGGACGAATTTTACGTAAGGTATATTGTGACAATTGCCAAGGAAAACTATGCCCGAAGAATATTAGTTACATAAGTTTAAACCATCATGATAGTGATAAAGACCGATAAAGACACAAGGGACAGCACCCTCGTGGATATGAATGTAACACTAAGGAATAAACTTGCGGAATGCCAAAACACAAACATCACGATCAAAGATGAGAATGATATTTTACAAAAAGAAATTGATAAACTAAAAGGACAAATAGACAGATACAAGCTTATTATCGAAAATCAAACAAAAATCATAGAAAAAATAAACTTATATACATACATACGTTCTTCTGTTGAAACTCAGACAGACGAATATTTCGATAAAGAAACTCAAACAAGAGAGAGAGCGATCATAGGGAAACTGCTACAAGGAAAGTACAGAAAGATTCAAACACGTTACCCTCAGCAGTTAACAACTCCAAAATTTGTAATGGAATATCAAGTAAATCAAATAAAGTATTAATTTTCAGTGACAGTCATGGTAGATACATGAGCTCATGCACACAACCTGCCACATTAAATCGGTAATAGCAGGACTAATGATGTTGCTGTTCAATCAAAGGACGTAAATATTTCGCATCCCCCGTTAAAGTTAAAATTCCGTTACAATTTAGGATATTCCAAGATGGCCGTCGAAACCGCGATCCGCCTTTATGATGCCCGACCACGAAAAAGCAATAGAGCTTCGCATTAAACTAACACCCTGTATATTATTGTATTTTTGAATTCGACATCGAAATCTAGCCCGAATTGATGGGTCGCACCAGGGGTCTATCGCGAACGGTTCTCGAGATATTTGATGTTGCTTAATAAAGACCAACGCACTTCGTATTTCTTTTGTTTCTGAATTTAGGAGGAAGTGTTTTATATGAAAGTTGGACACACTTTTCTGTGCTATCGAACACTGAGCGCGGAATCTCAATTGGGCGTCGCGTTCGCGAATTATAACCGAAAGTCTCGCATTTTTAACAGAACACCCTATATATTATTGCATTTTTGAATTCTGCATCGAAATCTAGCCCGAATTGATGGGTCGCATCAGGGGTCTAGTGCGAACGGTTCCCGAGATATTTGATGTTGCTCAATAATTAATAGGAAACTTCGTATTTCCTTTGTTTTTGAATTTAGAAGGAAATGTTTTATATAAAGTTGCACCCATTTTTCTGGAGTATCAATCGCCGATTACGAAGAAACAATTGAACGTTGCGTTGTCGAGTTATAACTCAAAGTTACGCATTTTGTAAGGAAACACCCTGTATATTATTGCATTTTTGCATTCTGCATTGAAACCTAGTCCGAATTGATGGGACGCATCGGGGGTTTAGTGCAAGCGGTTTCCGAGATATTTGATGTTGCTTAATAATTACTAAGAAACTTCGTACTTCTTTTGTTTTTGAATTTAGAAGGAAATGTTTTATATAAAAGTTGTACTCATTTTTCTGGAGTATCAATCGCCGATTACGAAGAAACAATTGAACGTTGCGTTCTCGAGTTATAATCCAAAGTTACGCATTTTGTAAGGAAACACCCTGTATATTATTGCATTTTTGAATTCTGCATGAAAATCTAGCCCGAATTGATGGGTCGCATGAGGGGTCTAGTGCGAACGGTTCCCGAGATATTTGATGTTGCTCAATAATTAATAGGAAACTTCGTATTTCCTTTGTTTTTGAATTTAGAAGGAAATGTTTTATATAAAGTTGCACCCATTTTTCTGGAGTATCAATCGCCGATTACGAAGAAACAATTGAACGTTGCGTTGTCGAGTTATAACTCAAAGTTACGCATTTTGTAAGGAAACACCCTGTATATTATTGCATTTTTGAATTCTGCATGGAAATCTAGCCCGAATTGATGGGTCGCATCAGGGGTCTAGTGTAAACAATTTCCGAGATGTTGTTTATTCTCTGAGAGAAATTTCACCAAACTTCTCAGTTGTGGGAATAGTCAAACCGAAACGCTAAACTAAAGGATGTTTCTGCAAATCTCAGTCAACTAGTAAAGACATTCACCAAATCTGATTATATATATTTTATAGCGGGGATGTCCATCAATGCTACGATAGTGAATCCATTGGAAATTTATTGCAAGAATTCGAAACTGTTATGCTTAATACAATTCACACTAATACAATCTTATCGGCAATTTCATTTGTATGTCACAAGAAGCAAATTAACAATATTATTGAACATTTATAATCTAGCCCGTAACCACGAACATGTGAAAGTTTTCTGTATAAATACAGTGATCACGATAGATGATTACGCATTCGATGGAATTTACCTGAAACTAACAGCAAATATCAGTCGCCTGCTGCACAATTTTATCTCCAACAACTCCACTCAATCTTTTAAATCAAATATAAGGTCCAGTGATGAATCTAGTGAAGATGAAGTAAATGATAGTTATTTAGCAGTGCGAGAAATACACTTGATAGAGCAGATGGAGGAAAACGAAAAGACTAGTCTGGGCAAGAAGTTTCCTCACGGAGCCATCTACCGGAATCATGGCAGCAGTGACATTTTGAATGGAGCATCGATTTCTGGACTGGTCAAGGAATCACTTCACGGTGACAACATGGACAATCCCGGCAGTAGAATTCAAACAGTTTTTTTTTATAAGTATATGTTTTTACAATGTCCGCAGTCTTCGGAACAAACTGGATGAATTAACCTTGTATATGTTCGAACAAAATATGCCAGATATTGTATCGTTTAGTGAACAGTACGTAATTTAAACACTATAAGGTGACCATTAAATCTAAATCTACAACAAATCACTTTGACAGCTGAAGGCAAGTTCACAATCTAAACGTATGCTATGCGTCCCAAAAGGGTTCGCGCAACATCCACTTGTGCGCGGGGGGAATTCGGTCGAGCCGGTCGGACCTACCTGTGTGCCTCTCACTTGCAAGGATACGCTGTCGTCCCAGAAGCTCAGTGGAGACGGTCGCGCAGTGCGAAAATTAAAACGCACAAGTGTCAACCCGCTCAATGGGGGAACGATCCCGATGTTACGATATATTAGGGCGCCACCTAGCCGTAATGCAGCGTTCCTTAAGGTCATGGACCGACGCTAGGAGAGGGTCCAAAATATCAACACTGGGTAGAGCTCTCCAACACCGAAGGGCTCGCCAGAAAGGCAAAACAAAACGAGAACAACCCCAAACCCCACCAAGGTGAAAATAATCCTGATTTCCCTAGTGAAGTCCTGCCTAGACATAGGGATAGAAAAATGCCGAAAAAGCTGACATTACTCTACCTTACTTAGGTGTCATTTCGGAAAAACTTAAGAAAATTCTTAACAAATTGATCTCGATTCTGACGAATTCCAAAGATGAGATAGACTGTATGAACAAAAGTGGAGTTTACTCCATCACTTGCACTCAGTCCAATTGTAATTCGATTTATATTGGTCAAACTGGCCGGAATTTGGCTACTCGTGTCAAGGAACACATTTCGTCTGCCAGACTGGGAAAAACAGATTCCAACTTTGCCTTACATCTAATTGATTCAGGACACTATCAGACCTTTAAACTGTTAAACTACTTCATCAATTACCTAAAGGTTTAAAACTTAATATTGCGGAATCCCTCGAAATTTTTCCGTCAAAAAAGAATGATGGTGTCAACCTCTTGAATGACCAAATGATCTTTCCTCACTTTAACTTTTTCGAATCTATAAATTGGAAACATTATTAGCTGTCTGTTTGGCTTTATAAAAAAAAAATTTAGTTTTTTGATCAATTTTGACCCTTAATTAAATGGTTTTATATTATCTTGCCATCAGCTTTCAAACTGATTGTTACCCTAAGTGGTATTTATTGTTACTGGTGTTAACCTGCCTTCAGTTTTCTTTGTTTTACGTTTAGATTGTGAACTCGGCTTCAGCTGTCAAAGTGATTTGTTGTAGATTTAGATTTAATGGTCACCTTGTAGTGTTTAAATTACGCGCCAATTTGCTGTAATTCAATTTTTAAGTTGGTACCGTTAGGAATTTTTGTTCGCTCATATCCTCTCACAATTTTAATAAATCAATCGTCTCTTGAGGGCGTGTTTCCTGATCCACTCAAACTCGCCATAGTTGTGCCAATACATAAAAATAGTGATGTACACGACATAACAAATTACAGGCCAATTTCCCTTTTATCTGTCTTTTCAAAAATTGTTGAAAAAGTAATGTTTAACCGGTTAAGTGAGTTCTACGCAGGATCCTTTGGTGAACGCGCTTAATCATATTGTTAATGGTATAGAAAAACATAAAATGCCAGTTGGTATATACCTTGACTTAATAAAGGTGTTTGATACCATAAGTCGTGGCATACTGCTGGACAAACTTCATAATTACGGAATAAGGGGTACTACTTTGAGTTGGTTGGAAAGTTACTTAGGCAATAGGACGCGGGTGGTTAGTTGGGGTGGGACAATTTCTCATAGGCAATCCGTCAAAAGTGGAGTACCACAGGGTAGCACACTTGGACCACTTCTATTCTTAGTTTATGTAAGTGACTCACCAGAAATGTTCAGGGTAACCTATGCTGCTATGCAGAAGACACGTCAGTAATTTTATCTAGCTCTTCGCAGATGATTTAGTTTCAAGCATTTAAAAAATTATAACTAATATGAAATGATGGTGTCTAGCAAATATATATGTATGTACTGGTACTAATAATTCAAATAAATCTAAAAATCCCAGAAAATATCTCAGGTGTAAGACATACTTAACAAAAATGAAAGTACTTTATTAAACGAAGAATTTAGGATAAAAAAGTTTTGTCACTTTGAAATTTCGGAGATTTTGTTTCTTACCATGACCACCCTGTAGCGATGAAAGTACATTTAATAATGGCTTATGATAAGCTTATGTATCGACTACATCTGTACCAAAAATCTTTTTCTTAGAGTTAAAAATAAATAAAATATGAATAAATAAAATAGTGGCTGCAAATGGCAGTTTTTAGACAAAATGTTAAATATCTCAAGAACGGTTAGGTTTAGGTATAGGCAATGGTATACAGAAAATATGTAGAATTTTATGGGCAATCCAAATTTGGTGTCATATATAGGCCATGCCATTTGAAATAAAGAAGTTGTGTCCGGCACCATTGCTTTGATTCACTCTGTATACATGAAAATAATTTTGTGTAGTAGATCTCTTAAATTAAAAAAGAAATTGTCTTGAAAATTTTTTTGTATTTTCAGTAGTTATGGAGATACGGCCCAAGAACACACTGTTGGGACACCCTGTATAAGAGAAACTTAATTGCCGTCATTTGACCACGGCAAGTTTGACAGTTAATAAAGAGAATATGTAAAATGCTAGGATGCTTGTGCTCACCTCCAGATTAGAAGAAGAATGCTTCATAAAACTGATTACTGCTTTATCGATATTTCACTATGACAAGTTTGACAGATAACTAACAAAAAAAAAAAACATGAAAAGTACGGTAACTAAAAAGACAACTCGCTTTCAGCTTAAAAAAAAGAACTCTTGTAAGGGATGCTTTTCAGACACACTTGATTGTTATCGTCAACTTTTTACTTTGATAAGCTTGACGGTTAATTAAAAAAAATATATGTTAAATAAGTTAAAAATTACGAAAATATCGATATTTGTCTTCACCCTATTAGAGAAAGCAAAAAAAATTAACCTCTTTACGCAGGGTACGTCAGAAAATTGAATACTCTTTCATAGACATTTCAGTTTGACAAGTTTGACAGTTGACAGATAAGTATATTAACAATTTCACTGATGAGCTCACCGGTGAGTCATACAGCTTTAAGTCGTATGGTCGTGAAAACCTCCCCGAGTCCGAAGGCGTAATTAGCATTCGAAGAATGTCACAGTGAGTAATCAAAGCTCGTCTCTCTGTATCTAGTACCATGGTTTGGGTAAGAAAAGATTTGTATCCCAATTAGCTGCGTTATTAAAAACTAACAACCTCCTTATTTGATTTATGAACTGCTGTTCAACTCGTTATGAAATCATTTCGAATTCATTGTCATTTTGACTTTCTGTAATTAAATAGAAATAAGCACTAGCACAAATTTTGGCGGGAAAATTATTTTCCGCCGCAGTCGACAATCGAACTCGAGTCTTCTGCTTACGCGGCAGATGCTCTGGCCATTCTACGCACTCGTGTAATCACCGTTTGGTTCGTACCACAATAAAAGAAACAAACAAGACGTATAACGTCTTGCCAACAATGAAAATTGTCCTAATGGTCGTCAACCCGTCCTTCTTCAGGTTAGATGTAACCTTGCGGATGTAACAACCAGGGAGGCGTCGCCTAACGTTCCCGTGCGTATTCTCCCTAGTCTTCGAACGTTAACAAAGATCGAGCAGGCTGGATTTAGTCGTCGAGTCCGACCGTGTCACCGCCAAAATATACCAGCAGGGTAGAGAACAAAAGGAAAGCCTGAATAACAATAGAAATCGGCCTGACATGCACCCGTAAATACCTGATTTATTTGTACAGATCAGGCTTAGAAAAGCATAGAAGAATACTATGGATTGTTTAGAGTGTCACTCTCAGAGCACGGATTAATAATCATTCCGTTCACTATTTAATCAAACATCTCAGTCATCACTTTACTACTGAAATCAACAGTTTAGGTCGTGATATCTTGCGGCCGACTTGTGACCTAACATTGTGTCGGGGGAATGAGAAACAGTAACCCGTTTGCTGCCTAATAAGTCAGCCAATGTTAGGTGAAAAATTTCTGGCTCCGGCCATTTTCTTATGCTGTTCCATCAAGCGTGTGCACTTGAAAAGGAAACGAACGGGGATTTATTCCGTGATTTGATAAGAAGCGCTCCACGTGAAAGACTTGCTTTTCGAAGACTGATCACCACTATGAACAGGACATTCAGAATTCTGTGCGTGGTTTTAGTTGCTTTTCGTTCTTTTAATCAGTTTGCGAATTTATTTGGTAATTTTTGTAAACGAAAAGCGGATCTGTGCTACGGTTCATTCAATTTACGCGGGTTTTCGGCGGGAGCAATCGACGTTTCGCTACACACTGACAGCTTTTTCTCTAATGGCGCAATGTGACTAAAAAAATCGGACGATTAAAGAAAGCTTGAGGAAAAAAGAACACAAAGCTTGTAATTATAATCAGTTCAACAGATCGTTTTGCTGTGCATTGATATCTTAACTTTAAAACAATTTTTTCAGATTTGGTGTGACTGGGTTGGATTGACCTTGACCTTCTTGACCCTCGTCCCTTGGAATCTCAAGTTATTTCCAATTATTTTTGCTTGGGTTGGATTGACCTTGATATGACTATGATACCTCCGCGAAAGTAGGCCACCCATTTACATCGTTTCATTACGGAAATTCCGATTACGTAACACTTTACACGTGGGCCACACGTGATTTTTCGAGACCGTCTGCTGTATAATACCTGGCTTTCTCGGTGAGTTACCGATGCAGCTGAAATTCTGCGAACGCCGCCTCACTTCAAAGGTCGGTCATGACTCGCGCGTTAAAACGAGCCTCTATAATGTTTGCTTACGTAACTTTTCCGCGGTCGCGTAGGCGACGTTGTATCGAATTTAACTTACGTACCGAGCGCTTAACGATTTGCGAAATTGCCGGTTTCTTACAGGGAAGTCGCATATTTTAGTCAAACTAATGACACTCAAGTGTAATGAGACCCGGGAGTAAATTGCAGCGGGGCAAAAAAAAGTGTGGTGGAGGCGTCGGTTATCAAAGTTACAGAACTTTCGCCTTCGACCCGGCCGGCTCCTCATCCAAGGACTTCCTTTGTCTTTTTAACTTCTTTGTTTTCCCCCTCCGGCAAATAATGGGGCGCATAAAGTCTCGACGGCATCTTCTTTATTAAGCCCGGAGCGTCGCCGCCCTCTCAAGTTCGAGCGTCGTTTTTTAAAGACGGCCCGGATTATATCGGGCGGATTTGTATTCTTAGGAGACAGTTCGTGCTCCCGGAGGACGCGTTACGATAATTCCCTCCATATTCGGGGTCGTTTTAACTTGACGCGCACGTGTGCTTTGAATCGCTTATGGATGGCTCATCGATTCCCAAATCGACGGGAGGACTTATCGGCGAGGTCAAGTCGACTTATGTGTGAGGCAAAGGACGTAACATTCTAAGCTTGAAGGTGTCGATGATGACATACACACGTTCATTAAATAGGCCACCCGCAAAACAAAGGGAGACGACCCGCTAATAGTTGCGCCCACATTCCACGCGTGTTCTTGTCGAGTCTCGAAATTTCCGGGCGAAAGGATCACAATATAAAAGCAATGGTGACCGCGTTTATTCCGAGACGAATTAGTGCAGCGAATAAAGGGGCGTGAAATATTTTAAGCATCACACATTAGGAACTAAGTTAATTCAAGACAATCCCTTGCAGTAAACTAACTGCTGCTTGCTGAAGTTGTGGCGTAGTTCCTGCTCTACCAGATGCATCGCGGCGCGGCGCGGCGACGACGTAAATGCCATCGCAGTAATCCTAGTAATTTACATGTATAATAAGCGCCCACGTTATCCGCTCAATAATAATGCAAGGCCAGCTTAATCCGTTAATTGCCGGTTTCATACAGGGTCTTCCCGGAAATTTCTCCGTTTTATTTAGGCATTCCGAATACGTAGGTATGGTTGCCTAACTAACCAGCAAGCACGCCGCCGCCTGTTGATCGTCGAGGGGGTGGGACGGGGCGCGCGAAATTCGAAACGGGCAACATTTCTCGTAAATGTCTGGCTTATAAATCTATCTATTAGCTATCTGTACGTGTTATTTAAAGACTGCCTACCAGTTTCGAATTTCGCACGCTTCACCTCACCCCTTACGACGATCAACCAGTCAGTCAGTTAGGCAACCATACTTACACTTTAGAGCGTCCAAATAAAACTGCGCGGAGACATGGCGCAGAACCCCCCACACCGATTATATTGTCACATCACGTGATTTGATCGTGTTTTCTGTGTGTAGAGTGCAACCCCCCCCCATTTAGCAGTAGAAAAGTTTTTTCTTTTTTCTTTTCCAATCATTTCTGGGCCCAGGCGCTTGGATTCCTTGACGGATTAACAAAGAAACGTGTTCAGCTTGAGTTGGAAGCAAAAAGGTTCACTTAAAACATTTATTTCCAGTAAATTCCCTCAAGAAAGTTAACTACTTAACTAGCTATTTGAAGAAGTCGTGTAGGTCCTCCATTAATTTATTCAATTGTTTTAAAATTAGTCAGATTTGAGTGAATCCTGTGTCCGAAAGTGTATTATTTGCTGAATCTCTATCAATTTGTAGTCGATGGTTGATTTAATTTTGTTTTAATTCGAGGCGAAATATTTGTCTCAGCTTTAGAAAAAAAAAGACGTGTTCTTTTCAATTGTTAGTTGTCGGCGGCGGAGTGAAAAAGGAAAAAGACAGGAGTTGGAAAGTAAATAGAAAGGAGCAACTTAAGAGACTGGGCCGTTTCAATTTTCCCGCCAAGAAAACGCGGAATACAGACGATATCTGACCCGCCTTCGATACAGCTGGCAAGCCTGTATCCCTCCTTTGCTTTCTCGAAGTTTATTGGTGGTGATACACCACGTGACAGTCTTCGGATTCGTATCTTAGCAACCACCACCCTTCGGATCCGTATCTTAGCAACCACCACCATCTACAATTTCGCCTCGATCGGCCGGCCTCTCTTGTTCGACTCCTGACGTGTTTTACGTGCATTGTAAGTTATCGGAATCCTTGCCCTTTGGGGGAAGTAATTCATCAGCGGCTGTGCCGGAACGTTTTGTGACACCGTCGAACACACTTGGGGATAATTTTAACCCCAACTGCAAGCCTGGGAACTCATTAGCTCTCAGGTTCTTTCTTAACCCCGCGAGGTTTTCCGTTTGATTTAAATTGGGTTTTGGCGCCACATCGAACTCCCTCTGTGGTTGAAAGCATTTTTATACTGCGTGGTAACTACTTGTTTACGATTTAATCATTTAAAACGAATAAAGAACAAAACATTCGCATTTCCTTCCGAATAAAAACGGAATTGTGAAGGAATTGATTGATACAAAACCAAACCTGAGAACTAAACACGCGGATAGGTTGCTCTCTCTTTTCAAAACTGGACGCGGAAACTGCCCAGTCTGAAGGAATTACACTTTTCTTCGCGGTCACAGTATTTAAATACTCTGTCCGGCGCGGCGCGGCGCGGCGTCTCTAAGAGGGAAAAAACGGCATCATCCGAAACGTTTAAACCTAATTATTTCTTTAATCCGCCGCGTAGCTTCATTTCACGACCGGCTAACTCTGAATGGTTTATTGCCGGTAGATGGCGCGAGCTAACTTTTCTCCTCATTTAATTTAAGGAAGTCGATTTCATCATCTCATCCTTTTCAGACATTGCCGAATTTTTATTCATCGTTACGTCATTTACAAAAGCCACGTTAAATTTCAACGAGGGCGTTTCGTAGAGGTGGCGCTCACGTCCACGATCGTTTGGAAATTAAAATCCTAGTTACGTGCCACCCAACAAGATGGTACGAATGGTTACCAACGCAAACAGAGGCTTTGATTACTCACTGGTACGTTAAGGAGCAAACACAAACGCAATTGCGCAGGTTAACTTAAATTTAATTAAACACAAATGAATAGGTTGTACAAAGGTATACCACAACATGTAATGAAAGGTTTCACCAATCGAAATTTTCTAATTCTCCAGTAATGAATTGTTTCATTCAAAATATAAGACGACGACGACGAAAACTCGACGAAATGTTCGTTTACGCTTAGAATCGTCTTATTCTAAGTGTAAATCAACGTAAAACAATTGCTCTTATTTTATTGGCATGCACGTAAACACCTTGTTTATTATGGAACACCCTCGCGTGCTCGCCGGCAATACAGTTCTCCCCCCCGCCCCCGGTTTGAATCACATTTTACATCGCAACGTTTATTTACATTTACAAGGCCCGTTTCATTTAATTTCCTCGATACGTCCGTCGCACGCGACAGGGCCGAGAGGGTCGCCCCCCCCCCCCGAACGAAGACAAATTTTCCGATGGGGGTGTAAACAAGCCGGGGGAGGCGCGATCGAATTTCCCTGGCGGTGACGCCGTGCAAACACGGTCTCATAAAGCGGCCCGTTACGTAATTTCTCCGGCGACAACTTTATTAAAAAAAGTCAGTATTTACATAAGACGAAGTGCAAAGGTTAGTTGATGATATTATGAAATCGAAAGAAAGCACGACACTTTTTTTTACTGGGCCCATCACATACTATAAAAATCACAAACAACAACGATTTGTTGTGGCTCAGCCTGTAGTAGACTCGCTTCCCGGCCCCATAAGTATTGAAACGATCTAGAAATTGTTGTCAAAACATGCATGTTTAGTTTCAAATAACAAACACGCGTTCGAACTGTGCGCTGTAAAAATGCGGCCCGGCAGTTAGGGGCGACGCTCTGTCCCTTCTCAAGAGGCTAATATACCACCCGGAGAGTTCTTTAGAATTCTATAATTGCGGGGCACCATTCAGATTGCACTAGACATCATAAAACAAATCCACTTGACATTTTGGATTGTCTCGTTTCGATTTTTCTATAGAATTTGGTCGCGTTAAATCACAGATGCATGTCTGTTAGGTAAAGATATCAAATTACGTTGCGAGTTGAAATCCTTCGCTTTAGTTCAAACGAGCAACAGAGACTTTTAAAAAATGTCAGCCTGGACACTTGTAAAGTTAAAAGTACTTGCGACAGACCACCCGCGAGTTGTATTTGATAAGCTAATAGGGGGGTTGCTTGATGCATGCAGGGCATCTGGAATAGGCGCGATTGGGAACTAGATGCTGCAGCGATTATCATCGGTCGAGGTGATTTCGAAATTTAGCTTGCAAGTCCGAGGGGTGTGTTTAATTTTTACTTGGAAGGGACGGAGCACCGAAAACAAGCGGGCACGTTCGAATCTCGCCAACAAGCGGTTAACTAATTAATTTTGACTTCTTTAGCGCTTGCAGTCATTTACTCATTTTTCTAGATAAATCATTTATTTCGGTACGGTAAAAATACAGTGTGTTAAGAAAGGGCAATTAAAAACCGAACACGTGCGCGTCGCGACGCGGGTGTTTTAAATTAAAGCGCGCGTAGTGCAGGTGCGTTCCACGGAATACGCGCGGCGAGGTAATTTGCATTTATTTTTTTTGTCTGTGTCACACATTTGAAGTGAAATCTGTTAAGCGAGTTCCGCTGTACTTTCTGATAATCGTAAATTTTGTTTCTTTGTTGGCTGGTACAAGGAGTTTTTCCCTCTTGTTTTAAAAAATAATTAATTAAATCTAACTTCTTATTTTATTTAACGTAATTAGCTCCTTTGTTCTCTCGACTTATTTACCGACGCATCAAGGAGAACAGGTTATCACAACGTAGGTCCAGATTCACAGCGGTCACGAGATTATAATTATTATCAATAATAAAGTAGTAAAAAGGATGTGTCTTAGGTTACTAAAAAAAAAAACCAAATGTTTTTGGTAGCGAAGTTGTATTAGGACATATGTTTCGGCCTCAGTAGACGGCCATCTTCAGCAAAGACTACAATAGAGGTGGCGAGTAAGAAACAATTTAAGTTGAATGTAAAATAATATACCGTAATCCACAATAATGAACAACAAAAGTTGCATAGTCAAAACACAAATACAAACAAGTTAAAAACTTTTTAAAAACTTGTAAACGGGGACACCACAAGAGAGTCCCGAAAGGGAAGAAAGTGAATTCAAGTCAGGAAACGTGCAAAGTGAAAACTGGCGGACTAAACTTAAAAAATTGTACAATCTAGAATATGGCGGTAAATTTTGTATGAAACATATAAACGAAATAAAACCCTAAAAATTCTGCCAGTTGATGTACTTAAAGAACTCCTCCTGAGGTCCATTCAACTGATCGTTTAGAATATTAAAGTTATTGTTGCTTTTATGTAAAAATATTTCAAGGTTTTCAGCTATATTAAGAAGGTTTCCTTTTTTAAAATTGTGAAGAGATTTAACATTATTGTTAGGATCAAAATCATGTGAAGAAAAAATTAAATGATTAGCAAAATTAGAATCTGATTTCTCGAATTTAAAGGATCTGATATGTTCTTTGATGCGAGTTCTTATGCTTCTACCTGTTTGACCTATATAAATGGAGTTACAGGAGTTGCAAGAGATAGAATAAACACCATTTTGTTCTAAAGAATTAGTTTTGTCTTTTGTGTGGGATATCATAGTTTTTAAGTTATTTTTATTAGAGAAAGAGATTTTTAAGTTAATTTTATTAGTGTTTTTTGAAAAATATTCTTTAATTTTTTGAGATAAAAATGGTACGTAGGGTGTTAAGGCATCATTACATAACATTGTAATAAGCAGGCTATGTAACAAAAAAAATATAAATAAATAGTTTTTGCAATCACAACACAATTTTGCAATCTTCAATTTTGAGTTAACATTTCTCAAGAAAGAACTAGCGTCACAATTTCACAACATATTTTTTGGTCCTTCGATCTTGGATATAATTACGGATTTTCTATCAACAAACTGATAAGATGAAGTTACAATTACAGCGAGGTATCTACTAGTTAACTCACAAAGAAGCAATTCAAGAAATTATTAGACTAAAACAATCAGCGCAGTGAGTAAAGAAAGTACTTCCTATTCTCAATTATATTTTCTTTACCGAAACGCAATCAGTACTGTCAAAAATACAATTTGTCAACGATCAAGCTAATATGTCAACTGACGAGCAATTAAAGGTTTCCATACGCAAGCGAGCTTCTATTAAACGCAAGTTAACTAATTTGGATAATTTTGTTAAGAAAATAGAGACGACTGAACAAGACAATGTAGAGGTTTCGAGTGAACTGATCCATCAGTTACAATTACGCATGACAAAGGATAATCTTTTGGATGAATTTAATGTAATACAAACAGAGATTGAATGTTCATGCAATGAAAATACTTTATTAACAGAGTATAATGAACGCGAACAATTTGAAAACTCTTATTACGCGATTAATACACGTGTGGTACGTTTATTAAAACAATACGAGTTTTTATTCAATAATACTATTAACGGTAGTAACAAAACTAGAGAAATGTCTCCACAGCGTGAGCCGGTAAATTTTCCATCTGACAAGGTAGAAAAATTTGTTAAATTGCCAACCATTCAATTACCAAAATTTCAGGGATCATTTACTAATTGGCTAGAATTTAAAGATACATATGAATCTATCATCCATGACAATATTGCTATTAGCAACATACAAAAATTTCACTATTTACGGGCTTCCTTAGAAGGTAATGCATTACAAGTTATAAAATCTATTGAACTTTCTTCGTCCAACTATATCATTGCCTGGGAACTTTTATGTGAAAGATATAATAATCACAATCACATAAAAGCAATTTTTGATTTGCCCAGCGTGTTCAAACCAACATCCTCAATTGTTCGTCAATTATTAGACGATGTTTCAAAACATCTTAGATCTTTAAGTAACTTGAATTTGCCTACTGACTCTTGGGATATTCTCATTGTTCATATTATCTGTAATAAATTAGATAAGGACACTTTGAAACAATGGGAGGAATACAAAAAACCAGGAGAATTGCCTTCTTTAGTAGAATTAAAATCATTTCTAAAATCAAAAGCAGATTTGTTAGAAACATTAGAATATCGCGATAAAGGTAAATATGTAAAAACACAACGGCAGTTATCTTTAATTAGTAAAGGTTATCAGTGCAATTTTTGCCAAGGAGAACACCTAATTTATCAATGCTCGAATTTTCTCAAACTTCCTGTAGAAGTTAGATTACAAGAAACGAAAAAACTCAAACTTTGTCAAAATTGCTTACGCAAAGGTCACATTTACAAATTCTGTCCATCGAGTTCTTGTAAAAGGTGTCATAAAAAACACAATACGCTTCTTCATTTTGATAAATCTTTAAATAAATCTATTGAAAATACCAATTGTAAAGATTCAGACATTCCAAAAATTACCTTGTCAAATCGAAACAATCAACCACAAGTTTTATTAGCTACGGTAAATATTCTTGCAATCGATGTTAATGGACAAGGTCATTCTTGTCGAGCAATTCTCGATTGTGGTTCACAAACACACTTTATAACCACAGCTCTATTCAAAAAATTAGGTTTACAAAAAACAAATACCAACCTTTCAATCATTGGTATTAATCAAATAGTCTCAAACATAAATTCAAAATGTGATGTTCAAATCAAATCTCGCTGCTCAAGTTTTACAGACACTATTTCTTGTTATATCATACCTACCATTAGCGACAATTTACCTATCAAGGGTTTCGATTCAAGCTCTTTTAATATTCCTCACAATATTTCATTAGCTGACCCAGAATTCAGTGAATCCAAAGAAGTAGATATGTTAATCGGATCATCGCTATTTTGGAAAATTATTCGCGAAGGCAAAATTTCATTAGGAAAAAATAAACCCAAAATACAGAATTCGGTTGGGTTATAGCTGGTGCTTTAAATTTATTCACTTTGGATAAATCATACTGCATTTTTGTTACTAATTCTGACATTCAAAGGCAGCTTCAACAATTCTGGGAGATAGAAGAAAACTTCTCTTCTAAACAATTGTCTTTACAAGAAGCCAAATGCGAAACTTATTTTCAAAATACATTTTCTCGTTCACCAAAGGGTAGATTCATAGTTAGTATTCCATTCAAAGAATCTACTGACAAACTTGGAAATTCCAAAACATCTTCTTTAAAGAGATTTTACTCGTTGGAACGTAGATTACAAGTGAATCCAAATCTAAAATTACAATATACTCAATTCATGCAAGAATATGAAACTTTAGGTCAAAGAATTCTGAAGAAGACTCTTATTTTCTGCCACATCATGGAATTATTAAAGAAGAAAGTTTGACTACTAAACTTCGTGTAGTTTTCGATGCATCAATGCCAACAGATAGTGGATATTCATTAAACGATCTTCAATACACGTGCTTCAACAAGACTTGTTATCAATTTTAATAAAATTCCGATTACATCGTTTTGTTTTCACAGCCGATATTGTGAAAATGTATCGACAAATTTTAATAACACCCGAACATAGAAAATTTCAAAGAATTTGGTGGCGAACACAACCCACAAATGATTTAAGTATGTTCGAGCTCAATACAGTAACGTATGGTACTGCTTCAGCTTCTTGTATAATTGTATAATTTCAGCTGAAGCACCATATCTTGCTATTAGATGCTTAATACAATTAGGAAGTTCCTGAAATTATACAAGAAACGTGGCTAAAATTATGCAAGGGTTTAGAATCATTAAATTTAATATCAATTACACGACACGTAATATGCAATTTTTATACAAATTTAGAATTGCACGGATTTAGCGACGCATCACAAAGTGCGTATGGTGTGTGTATTTATGCACGAAGTATTCATAATAATGGAAATATTTACGTCAGATTATTTTGCGCTAAATCAAGGGTTGCTCCTCTAAAATCTGTTTCAATACCACGTTTAGAATTATGCGGAGCTGTTTTATTAACAAGATTGATGTTAAAGGTCAAAAATTCTATTGCTTTGAATGACTGCTTTTACTGGAGCGATTCAAAAATAGTACTCAGCTGGATTCAGTTAGAAAGTAGTACATTACAAACATTTGTAGCAAACCGTGTTGCAGAAATCCAAATGAATTCAAACATAAATAATTGGAAACACGTAGATTCACGTTATAATCCAGCAGATTTAGCCTCGAGAGGCATTAAACCGGAACAATTAGCAACAGAAAGTCTTTGGTGGAATGGACCAACTTGGCTTTCTTATGATAAAAGTAAATGGCCTAACATTAATGAAAATTTTTTAAACAAATCAGAATTACCTGAAATAAAAAAGATTTCATCAACATTACTTGTCAATTACAATGAAAACAGTAATTTTCTCTTCAAAAGATATTCTAATATCAAAACATTGAAACGTGTATTTGCATGGTGTCTTAGATTTATAAACAATTGTAAAAATAAAAAAAATTCCATAACAGACGACATAATTTCAATAGAGGAATCAAATACAAGTTTCAATAATTTGATTAAGTTAGCTCAAAGAGAATGTTATTCTCAAGAAATTCAATCTTTAAAAAATAATAAACCATTAAATTTAAATAATAATTTGATTAGTTTGTCACCTTTTTTAGATGAAAATGAAATTTTACGAGTAGGCGGTAGACTTCAAAATTCCGATTTAGATTTCGATCAAAAACATCCGATATTACTTTCAGGGAAGCACGATTTAGCAAAAATGATATTCTGTCATGAGCATATTAAACTATGTCATGCCGGACCTCAGCTATTATTATCAACAATTCGTCGTCAATTTTGGATTTCAAACGGTCGTAGTTTAGCCAAAAAAGTAGTACATGAATGCGTACGGTGTTTTCGAATGAAACCAATTTCTATTACTCCACAGATGGGGAATTTACCCGCTCATCGTATACAACCATCTTTTCCTTTTTTGACAACCGGAACTGACTACGCAGGTCCATTTTTGATTCGCGAAAGACGAGAACGTGGAGTTAGAAAATTTAAGTGTTATATATGTATGTATTTTCATTTGCATGACTACAAAAGCCATACATTTAGAAGTGGTTACAGATCTTACTACAGAATCGTTTTTGGCAATTTTTAAAAGATTCGTTTCAAGAAGAGGAAAACCGCTGCATATGTATTCAGACAACAGCACAACTTATGTGGGTGCGAACAATGATTTGCGTGAACTTTTTGAATTTTTAAGCAATAATTATAAATCCATATGCAATAACCTGAACAATGAAGGAATTACATGGCATTTCATGCCACCTTACTCTCCAAGTTTTGGAGGTATTTGGGAGGCCGCAGTCAAAAGTGTAAAATACTATCTCAAAAGAATTTTAAGTAATAATTTGCTAAGCTATGAAGAGTTTTTGACAGTACTTGTAGGAATCGAGGGCATTTTAAATTCCCGACCATTATCTGCTATGTCATCGGATCCTAACGACTTCACTCCTTTGACTGGTTGCTAACATCCGATGGAGATTCTTATTTAATAATTATCAATAATATTACGGTAAGGTTTCTCGTTGATTCCTAAGGGTCGTTCAACTAGGCTTAACCTTTAGCGCCGGTGGTAGGTCCTAGGTGCTTAGCAGGTAACGACAGATAGGGTATGCATGATGAGATACAATAACCAAACGTCTGGATGACCCTTCTCGGAATTCCCCGAAAATAAGCTTCCGGTCCAGCTATTTAATTTGACCATAAATTTAAGTGGACATTTTCATTGTTTATTTACTTGCACGTAAAAGTAAACAAACAAGGATTTTTAAACGGGCGCGTTACAGTATATTCATTTTACCCCAAATTTCTCGAATTTGCTTAACACCATCTTTAGAAATGTGTAAACCGATTCAATTACCAAAGAGGAAAACAGTTTTGTTTCGGTTTCGTTTTAAATTAAGCTCTGGGTACATCGATAGTTCACCAGACAACGGTCCCCGTGGCGAGACAGATCTTATTTCAATGGCGTACATGTCGGAGATGCTTTTTACTTTTTTTTTTTAAAATGTTCGTGCGCTTCATTTATCATCGCAGTTTCGACGCCGGACTTGCCAAGATCGAACTCAATTTGCCGCTTTCTTGCGTGAGCCGCGTATAATTAATTCCGCTGCTCTCCGGTGCGGCGCCGGCGGCGCGCTTCAGCAGAGCGAAAAATACCCTGTTTACCTCGGGCTGGAATACTCCCGTCTAATTCGCAGTTTGCATCGAGTTTTAATTTCGGCGGGGGTAAATAACGGCGGCGGGTCTAATGAAATTTTGATCGTCGTCGGCCCTCGTCATCGTCAAGAGCAGAAATTCCAAAAACTGAAAAGCACTGTTGATTAGGTTTCATCACGACGTCGATTTTTATTTTGGCTTTTCGCTCTTTTTCCACCTCGAAAATCAAGTAGGCCACCAGCAAAACAAAAGCGAATGTCTTGTGTTTTAGTCGCCTCTCGAAACTACGTGAACTGTAAAAGCAGACGTGAGCGCGACGTTTAAACAGTCTGTACAGAAACAGCGACAAACATAACAGGACAATGACTTCAACCATTACTACACGTAACCAAAAACAAAAACTTATTGACGTGAAGAAACCAGTCAGTAAAATCAAAGCTAATAATAGTTACATTAGCATTATTCACGACGACGGGGAAGACTCTAAATCTAAGTTATCAACTATTAATGTCACGTTAAAAGACAAATTAGCAAGTGTGCAAAATGAGGTACAAGAAATGCAAGAAGTCAACGACAAATTAAAGGCTAAAATTTGCCAGCTTGAAATTGAATTAGAGGCTAAGTCAAAGATAATCAATGAAATTGTGACAGAACATAAGACACAGTTTGTAACGGACCCAAATTTGACAATAAGCCAGAAAACAAGATAAACTCTGAATATCCGAGCAGCAAAAAAACAGTTGAAAATCACAAAAATCAAAAAACCTCCCAAGAAACTGGAAAATCTTACTCAGAAGAATTGCTTATTAATAGTGAAAGAGTACTGTCTCGTGAACATAAAATATTAATTCTAGCTGATAGTAATGGACGAAATGCAGCGACAACATTGCAAACCATTTTAAACGATGTGAAATTTTCAACACAGTGTTTTGGTAGTGTTGTCTCCGATGTGGAAAATTTAGTACAAAAATTCACCAAGGATGATTATGTGATCATAATGGCAGGGACAAATGATATCACCAGTGGACTATGTCTCAATGAGAAAACGCTAAATAATACGATAGCGGCGCTGAAGCACACAAACTCTATTTTTATTGGTGTAGCTTATTGCGGTGGAAAACCGATATTTAATAATATAGTGTATGATTATAATTTAAAATTGTATCAACGAGTAGTAAATGCGGAAAATGCAGTTTTCATAGACTTGAATGCCATTGTTGGTAATAAATATAAAACCAAGGGTGGTCTACATTGCTTTTGCATAGACAATCGCCTACTATAGTGTGTATAGCTGAGCACTGGCTCAAAGCCGATGAGATAGATGCGCTTCAATTTAATAATTATTATTTAGTAACTAGTCATTGTAGACAGGTATCGAACGGCGGCGGATGCGCGATATATGCAAAAAAAGATCTCAAAATGAAGGAATTAAGCCTGAAAATAAACATACAAGAAAATGACCTAGAATATTGTTCTGCGCTATTCTCATTACTAGATAAAACGTTCTTCATCTTATGCTTGTATCGACCTCCATGTGGTAACTTTGAAAATTTCGTCGACACGATCCAAGACATACTCGATAATGTCTGCGATAAAAATGATTATTTGATCATTACTGGAGACTTTAATCAAATATCACCTAGACCATCACAGGTAACTGATTTATTCTTGTCCTACAACTTAAAGCCGTATGTAGTGGACACAGTAACTCGTCCTTGCAATTCCGGGGGAACTTGTATAGATAATGTCTTCGGGAATTATCCATCAACACTTACGCAGTCGTTTATCTCGGACGAGGGTCTTTCTGATCACTGCATAATCAAAATTAAATTTAGTATAGAGATATCGCCAATTAACTCGCAATTCTACAAAAGATTCTACAACAATAATAATGTACAAACCTTTTTAAACTTAATTCAATCTGAATCTTGGGTGGAAGTGTTTCAAGAAAATGATGTAAACTTAAAATACGAAAAGTTCTTCAATGTTTTCTTTTACTACTTTGATATGTCGTTCCCTCTAACAAAAGTAAAAAATGCAGCAAAAAAACGCAATAAATTAATTAGTAAAGACATCCGGAATATGTGGGACGAGGTTCGCGAATCTTATTCTCTCTATAAGATCACAAACGATGAGAACATACTTCAATGTTACAAGTACAAAAAACTTGTGGCCATTGAATATACGAGTACAAATAATCATAGAAAATCTCTAAATGACAGCAAAATATCATCAGCCAAGAATAAATCTAAAGCCGTGTGGCAAATTCCTAATGGCAAAAAGGAAACTAAATCAAATGATACTGTGATTACACTTAGAAACGACAATGATATTATTGATGACCCTGTTGAAATAGCTTCTTTATTTAACTATAATTTCACCAAGGGACTTCCGAGGGCAGTTTATAATCCATTAGCGTCAGTAGTCACAGCTCCAGTTTTAACGTCAATGTTTATGATGCCATGTGATGCAAGGGAGGTCCTCAAGATAATAAAGGACATCCAACCCAAGTTATCATCTGGCTTGGATCAAATTCCTTTTAATATTCTTCATAAATGTGCCCAACAGATAGCAGAACCATTAGCCAACATTATCAATGAAATGTTTAACTGCGGCATATTTCCAACAAAACTAAAGGAAGCCAAAGTACCGTAAATGTCCCAGTAGCTGAGGTCTTAAGATGATGTCTTGAATATAAAATTATATTATCGCTTTATATAAAAAGCTTTTATACTAATTCTTTTTTACAATGAAACCTTAGAAATAATAAATCATGAACAATTTTTCATTTAATCGATATAGGTAATAAAATTGAAATTAAATTTTAAATGAAAAAAGTGCTGATGTACCAATAGCTGACAGACCTTGTCCCAGTACTGGATATTTAATGTCCTAGTACCTGACAGAAATATTTAATACAAAGTTACCAAATTACTAGGTTTCTAGGATACTAATAATCACAGTTATAAGAATTAAAAGAAAGAATTGAAGTATGCTCCAGGTAAGAAAATATTTTTATTACTTTTTAAATGTAAAAAAAACAACAAGAAAATAAATTTAAATAAAACAATAAACTCTAATTATTGGTTTCTATTACTTACAGGTAATACTTAGGTAAGTATGTGGGTTTTTCTTATTTACAGGTAATAATTAGGTGAGTATGAGTATCATTCTTCGTCATAAGTATAGCTGTTCATTTCAGGTACCGCATATAATCCTCGAGTGCCTACAGCCTTTGGATTATTTATAATTTCCATAACACTTTCATCGGTTTTATACCATAATTTGTCTGGAGGATTTGGCCATTTCCACTGTTTCTTACTTGGAGACATTGCACTAACAAATACCTCATCTTTTTGGATTTTTTCAACAATGCCTGGGTAATATTTTTTATCATATTTAACTATAACATAATCATAAATTTTCAAGTTTCCTATGTTTCTTTTCTCAAATGTCTCTATAATTAATTCGGTAGCACTGGACCGATCTGAATCACTGGTATCGCTTTCCAAATTCCTAGTATTCAACTTTCTCTTTAAAGTGTCTTTCCGTTTTTCTTCCCTCTTTTTTTTATTTTCAAGTGTCTTTTTCTTTAAAACTTCTCTTTTTTCTTCTCTCTTTCTTTTTTTTTTCAAATTTCTCTTCTTCAATCTTGTTCTTTATGTTTTCTTTCCTTATATAGTAATCTTTCCACTGTTGAGAAGTAGCAACAGATGGAATCTTCTCCGTTTTTCGTTTTTTCACATCTTTCGTTTCAATGGAAGGCCAAAATAATATTCTCTTAAACGGTGATGGTACAGAAGGATCAAGTTGTTCTGCTTTATTTTTGTCATCTTCAATTCTTGGTTCACAAGAGAGCACTAAATTTTTTTCCGGAGTATTTAATTCGAATATGGAACTTTGAAATTCGTTTACACTTTCTTCTCCGATGGTATCAGTGAAACCATTATTTTGTGGATCATAATTAGGAATAGTTATATCGTCATTGGGAATATGTTTTTGAGATGTTACATTCTTATCAATTTCATTTTCAAGATAAATAAAATTAGAATTATTACTTGGACCAGGTACGTCCATTTCATATTGATTGAAAACTTGATTATAATTTAAAAGAGAATCTTTATCTGCATTTTCTGATGTCACTGTTAAATCGTTTTGTATAATCAAATTACCTTCATTATCTATTTCACAATCTATAATACCGCTTGCATCAATTATTTGCTCTAAGTCCATCCAGTCTTGATTTTCATTGTTTTCTAAAACTTCATTTGCTTCATTAATGTCAACATTTACTTCCTTGCGCAAACTTTTCCAAAATTCGTACAAACCCTTATCTGCAATGTCTCCTGTCCAAATTTCATTTTTGCATTCTTGGAATAGTTGTAATTTTTGTCCCAATCTTTTTTCTATAAATGTCAATCCCTTTTTGGTTTCTTCATTACTTTCAAAATTTAATTCAAGTGTTCGGTGAGTTATCAAAATCCTTGAATAATCGACGGCATCTGCGTTGAAAGGAAATAGTCCGCATCGACGAAATCCATTAATTACCATTTTTTCGGTAATGGTTTTAGTCAAGGTAGTTTGAAGAAGTGGTGCAAAATTTTCTCTTTTCAATTTTTTACCATTATTATGTATTTTGAACTCAAAAACAAATTTTTTCCATGCTGACTTTAATGGTTTAAATACCGCTACATCCATTGGTTGCAGCAAATGCGTTGCATTAGGATACAGTGCGACCAATATGATATGATGTTCTCTGCAAAAATTCGTTAATGGCATCGTTAGGTGAGATTTATGTCCATCGACAAAAATAATACTGGGAAATTCAATGTTTTGTCTTATTGCCCAAGGATAAAAAATGTTCACAATATATTCAAAAAAGTTGGCGCTAGTCATCCATCCGTTTTCACTTTTTCCTATGTTCCAATTCTGGGGCATTAATAAAGAAACTGCTGCGGGGATTCTTTCGTAAGAAAATATAACCATTGGCGGGGTTTGTAACCCTGTAGCGCTTCCACCAAGCAGTACTGTAAGGCACTCTTTTTCATCGTTTTGACTAAAACTATAAACAGACTTCTGCCCTTTCTGAACAATTACTTTTTCTCCTTTAGGACATAAGAAAAAAGCAGTTTCGTCCATATTAAAAATTCTGGACCCATTTTTGATGATATCAAAATTACCTTCTGATCTTAATTAATTTTCGACTTCCTTAAACCAATTTCTTATCTGGTTTTCTGTAAGGACCCCTCTCGATCCGCAAATGTTTGAAGGTGTTCTTATAGATATTTCTGCATGTCTTTTTTGGAAATTTTCGAACCAATGTCTGCCTGGCCTGTCATTTAAAAATGGATTTGATTTTTTTGTTTCTTTTAATAATAATTGTACACTATCTAATAATTGATTTTTTGTTGCAGGAAAACCAGCGTTTGAGATGTGAAGCATCCACTGTACCAGCAGCCTTTCTTCCTGTTCTGAAAGTACTGTATCTGGACCCATTTTTCGCTTTACAGGATATTTTCCCGTAATGTTGTTCTAGGTACATTATATGTTTTAGAAGCCGTTGAGATTGGCATACCACATTTAACTGCTTCCAAAGCGTTGTGCATATCCATCTCTGAATACCTCAGAATCTTTTTATTTTCCATTCTGTTCGACAAAGAAAAATAAGAATCAACAACTGTTTTAAATAAAGATTCCTTAAACTGAATCTATCCTGTAAAATACATATTACATGCCTTGTACCCAAAGCTGATGTCCCAGTAGTTGATAAGCATAAAAAATAAGTAAAATTTAAGTTTGTAATATTCAAATACGTGTCAGGCACTGGTTCATTTAATTCTATGAGAAAGATCACTAATTTAAATAAAAGACATGGAACAACTTTATAAATGCACATATAGAAATAACTCTTAGTTTTTTAAGAATAAGTCCCAATGCCTGACATTTTAACATCAGCTTTAAGAAAAGTAGATTTTTTAATGTACCTAAAGCTGACACGGTGTTTTCTTACAAAAATAAATAATTTTAGAGAGTAACAGATGATTTTTAAGAATTTTTAACATATTTTAAGCAAATTGCAATAAATAAAACATTTAAGTAATTAAAGAAGTGATTTCTCTTGCTTAATTGAATCGTTTATATTCTTAGCTTACCTGACAAGGATTTCAGCTGAACACCAACGGAACACAAGTGTAGTAGTTTCCCGCGTTACCGCCAAATATGCGCTACTCTTATAGTAAAAATGGTGGCACCAACAGGAAAATCAAAATACGAAGATGTACCCAGATTTAAAGTATTTGGATTTCAAAATTCAAGTGTTTTACTTTTCTTGTAAATAAAAAAATACTGTCAGCCATTGGGTCACTGTCAGCAACTGGGACATTTACGGTAATTCCTATTTATAAAAAAGGAAGTCGAATCGATATTAGCAGCTACCGTCCTATATCATTACTATCGTCGTTCTCCAAAATATTTGAAAGAGCTATCTATGTGAGGCTGCTATCGTATCTCAGTTCAAACTGTTTATTAAGTAAACGCCAGTTCGGTTTTCTTCCAAAAATGTCGTGTGAACAAGCTATCTTTGAATCTCTAACATTCATACTAGAGGAACTGGAAAAGAATAGCAAGGTAACTGGTGTTTACTTTGATTTATCGAAGGCATTTGATGGCACGATTAATCACAACACTCTGTTGGATAAAATGTCTGCGTACGGTGTCCGTGGTATGGTATTACATCTCTTCAAATCATATTTAAGCAACAGATCACAAAGAGTGTTCATTAGCACAGTATTAAATGAAGAACGTAAAAACGTATTATCTCCTCCCGCAGAAATAACACAAGGGGTGCCACAAGGTTCCATCTTGGGCCCCGTTCTATTTTTAATATTTGTCAATGATCTAAACGCGCACTTAAAAATAAATTCATTATACCAGTTTGCCGATGACACTTCATGTATTATTAGCGATTTGACCACTACCAAACTATCCGCAGCAGCGACTGATGTAATTAAAAGTATGATCGAGTGGTGTGAGTTACATCTAAACGGACAAAAAACCACTTTCATAAATTACCGCAGTAAAATTCCATATGGAGAATCTGTCAACATTACAGTGAATGAAGCCCCTATTGTGGAAAGTAAATTAGTGAAGTTTCTGGGTGTAATTATGGATCCTGAACTAAAATGGGAAGAGCAAGCCAAAAACATATGTGCCAAGCTGGGAAAAGCGGCCTATGCAATTTATCAACTGAGGAATGAAGTTAGCCTCAATGTCAATGTTATGAAAATCTTTTATCATGCATACATATATTGTCACTTATCCCACGGCATACTATTTTGGGGATCATCTGCCCATATGCATAGAATCTTTACCCAGCAAAAGCAAATAATTCGCTGTATACTCAAACTTCCATCACGAGCATCGTGCAGAGATCACTTTAGACGTCTAGATATCCTTTCACTTCCTTGCGTATACATTTGCAAATTGTTACTCTTTCATAGACAGCATTGTGAACTTTACAACTCCGAGCTTTTTGAAACAAATCGCGACGTGTCGACTGCCATGACCACGAGATATGGGAATAATTTAGTTACACCAAAACATTATTCATCTCGATACGAACGAGGTCCAATATATAGAATGATAAAAGCATATAACGCGTTACCCGCCGAATTGAAGCGTATTGAAAATAGTAAGTGCTTCGCAAAAAAACTAAAATCGTATTTATTACAACACTGTTTCTATAGTTTTGATGAGTACATTACGCATAAACATAGCTGATAACTATCTCTAATTTACTTGTGTATCGTGTCCTAATATTGATTTTAGTGTGTGTACAACTTATTTTCTGTATATCTTAATCTGCATCCTATGCTGTTTGACGAACTGATAATGTCCATGTCCCATTGACAAGTTGACATTATTATTATTATTAATAGAGAACCGTGAAATATTTTGTTGGTTGTTGCGTTGCGCCCGGCGAATATAAACAATTAAACCGGCGGGAATTATTTCTGGGCCCACAGTAGGTACGATAAGTTAAATCCTCGTAAATGCGAGAAGGGTTTCACTCGAACGTACAAAGCCGAGGCGGAGAAAGGCAGCTGCGGTCATAATCCTTTGTTTCCAGATCTCGTACATACGTCGTTTAAAGCACGACGCCGACAAAGGGGGGCCGACCGAGTAAAGTGGCTTTGTGTCGACTTTAAACGCACGCACTATCAAGTGAAGCACCCACCCCATTAACATAATTTGGTTACTTATGTATCAAGGTCACGAAACCGGATTTATGCATTAAAAGCTAAAATTAAAAAACGAAGTCGCTTGCGTAAAATTAGCTCAAGTTTGAATTACACGAGTCTCGCTTACTTTAAAGTAATTATTAAGCATTGCTTTACTAATCTGAAAAGCGCGCGACGTTTCGTTCCTTGTGAAATGCGCTTCACTATTAAAAAAAAATCACAAGCTGTTTTAACCTTGTCTAAAAGCTCTGCCGCTATACAGGAGTATTGGGGTTCCTCAAAGCAAAATCGACTTTCTCATTTGTTGCCAACAAAATTTTCCTCTATACAGGATGTCCCGAAATAGAGTACAAAAAAAATATATCGAGATTTCATTTACAAATGAACCTTTGAACTTTTTATATCCACACATAATAAAAAAATAAATAATAGGAAACTAGGAAGACATTTTCCGCCAAGAGTTGTTTAGATGGTTTATTCATTGCCAGTAGCGTCGAATCGGTAATACAAATATATATACAGAAAAAGACGTCACACACAAGAAATATAAAAACAATACATTACAGATCACAGTCATAATCAGGTTCATATAGGTAGTTGACAAATATATGAAATACTTAATACTTATAATGCTGCTACTAAAATAGCTTTTGGTACAAGTGACTAGAGGGTAAGAATTATGACTGAAAATATTCGTCAATTGAGTAATAGACAGAGTGGGTAAAATAGTTTTTCACTCTACGTTTGAACAGGACTTCAGACCTAAGTGACCGCAATTCATTCGGCAATTTATTGAAAAATTTAACACCATTAAACAAGAATGATGCACAGTATGACCTATTACGAGGATAATCCACTCGTAGATGATGTGGATATCTCGTATCATAATTGTGTGCATCACTATTCAATAAGAAATCATTTTTATTTTTATATACATATAAGACAGTTTCGTATAGGTACAAATTTACTACCGTCATTATTTTCAAATTCCTGAACGCATCTCTGCAGCTTTCTCTAAATGCTAGATTTGCAATTGATCTGACGATTCTTTTTTGCATTTTAAATATTTTATGGAAGTGAATGGATTGGCCCCAAAAAATTATACCATAGCGCAAGATGGACTCAAAATAGCCATAATAGACCATTTTTGTATAAGTTAAGTCACACATGCATTTTATTTTTGATATAGCATATGCAGATCTAGCTAATCTAGGTATAAGAGACTCTGCCTGTCCATGCCAGGATAATTGAGAGTCAATTGTAACTCCCAATACTCTGCATTTCTTTACTGGAGTAAGATTAAGCCCGTTATATGTGAAGGAATAATCACTTGGTATTTTGTTAGAGAAAATTATTATGTTGGTTTTGTCAATATTAATTAGTAGGCGATTTATTTTGAACCAGTGTTCAATTTGTTTGAGAATTGACAATATTTCCGAATGTAACTTTTCGAAATTTTCAGCATACACAGAAAAAATACATGTATCATCAGCATACATGGTGACATCGCCCGATATGTTCTGAGGAAGATCATTAACATACATATTGAAAAGCAGGGGTCCTAAGATGGATCCCTGCGGTACCCCACAATTGGTGATTGCTTTGTTAGAGAGAAAGTTCTTAGTGGTACCAAACTTATCAGTATGTTTAATCTCCACAACTTGTTCACGTTGATCAAGGTACGAGCGTAATAAGTTTAGTGTTATCCCTCTAATTCCATAAAATTCTAACTTCTCAAGTAAGATATTATGATCTACTAAGTCGAAAGCTTTTGATAAGTCACAGCTTATCAAAGCAACAATATTGTTGTTGTTTAATCCGTCATATGTAAATTTCAATATTTGTTGTAGCGCAGTGGACGTTGATGACTTGGATCTAAAACCATGCTGGTGCTTTGTTAGCAAGTCGCTATTTTCAAAAAAAGAAGTCATTCTTGAGTGAATTGCTTTTTCCAGGATTTTAGCTAAAGAGCAAAGTATGGATATCGGTCTATAATTAATTACTTCAGTTTTATCATCCTTCTTAAAAACAGGTACAATCTTAGAAAACTTAAAACTAGTTGGAAATCTGCCATTCCGAAAACAACAATTGATTACGTCTGACAAAGGCACTGAAATGATGTCTGCAACTGACTTTAGTATGGGCATTGATATATCATCAGTCCCGGCAGCATAGGAATTCTTAAGTGAGTAAATGATTTTGAACACCTCTACAGGATCAACTGGACTGAAGTAAATCGAATCACTATTGTTTACAAAAGTGTTTTGGACCATTTCCAAACTTTGCTCCCTGTCCAAGGGTACGTTTTTTAATAATTTGCTTGATAATTGTGAGAAATGTTTATTAAATATATTACTTATTACCAGCGGATCATCTACTGTATTACTATCTTGAGTTATATTAATATTTTCCGTGTGTGTCTTATTTTTTGTTTCGACTTTTATTAACTTCCAGACAGATTTGATTTTGTTATCGGATCTCTCAACTATAGAGTTTACATATATTCTTTTGGCCAATTTTATGCAAGACTTTAAAATACTGCAATATTTGTTATAATAATTTTTTATGACGGTATTGCTAAAAAGCTTCTGCAACGCAAAGAGTTCCCTTTTCGTGCGGCAGGAAGTTCTGATTCCATGTGTTAACCAGGATTTTGCCGGCTTTTGGACTACCTCTTTAATAGGATAAGCTTTTAAAAATGCATTTCTAATCAAATCATGAAACACGGAACATTTTTCGTCTGGGTCTGTAACATTTTGCAATTGGTTCCAATTCATTCTAATCAAAAGTTCACGAAATATATTGTTATTGCTTTTACTATAGATTCTCTTATACTGGAAAAACTTATTATTACTTTGATGATTATTATTTAGCACGACAAATTGGGCAAAATGGTCGGACAGTCCGACTTCAAAATTCCGGACCTCACCAAGAACGGCATCATAATTTACAATGACATTATCAATACAGGACTGGGTGTTACAAGTGACTCTGGTTGGTAATGAGATTGTGGGTTTTAGATTAAAAATAGTTAGCAAGTCTAGGAAATTTTGGCTTGCTTTTGACTGAACTAATATATCAGTGTTAAAATCTCCACAGATAATAATGTTTTTGCAGGAGTTAAAATTTTCAAGGACACATTCAAGCTTACGTAAAAATGTATTGTGGTCAGAGTCAGGAGTTCTGTATATGCAGAGGACTACAGTGTTAAAAGTGTACAGTTTTAAAGCACATATTTCAAAATGTTTGTCTTCAGCTATATCTAACGAAAGAGCTTCGTATAAGATATCATTTTTTAGGAGAATTAACGTTCCACCATGTTTAAAAGTGTTTCTGGCATAAAATGACCCGACTTTATAATTCTGAAAGGATAATAATGAGCACTGCAACGTACTCAGCCAGTGTTCACTGACACAGGCAACGTCAATATCCTGATCGTCTAGGACAACCTCAAGGTCAGATAACTTATTCTTAATGCTACATATATTCAAATGAAAAATTTTTAGCTGAGAGTTTTTTCTAAAAAATTATCACTACTCACAGAACACGCACTAATACTGCCAAGATCACTTCCGTCTTCACACTCGAGATAAGATGAGTTGGTATCGGAGTCTGTATCACTTTTCTCCCAAGGGCTGCTGTCATTATTTCTGAGGACCTTGTCAGATTTCTTGGGGAGAGACTTGGAGACGGCAGTGTGATTCTTGTGCTTGACCTGCTTTGATGATCTTCCAAGATTACTGGATTCACTTTGTGACGAACTAGCCAGTTGAGTTCCACCCGCATTTGTATTTGTACTAATATTGTTCAAATTAATTGACTGAAGCGTTTTCTTTCTTATACTTTTAACAATATCATCAACTAGTTTTTGTTTGCCAGTCATATTAAGGTGAAGACCATGCCTGGTAGTTATAATGATCACGGCTATGCAATTCATTTATATCTAGTAATGTGACGTTGTTGGAGTATTTATTTAATCTTGTTTTTAATGAGAACAATCTTTTGTTGTATTGATAAATGTTACCGTTTAAACTAGGAATGTCATAACGGAACGGCACTGTACATAAGACTAGTTGAGTATGAGAGCACTTATTTATTGTGTCCATAATTAAATTTGATTTGTAGATGTTTTTTTGTAGATGGCGCGGTTCAAACTGGCTACAAAAGCAAGTTTGTGCTTTTTTTAAATTTTTCTGCCCCTAAATGTCCGTTAGTTGTCAAACATAGTTGGCGCATTGCACTTTTCGCAACTGATGAGCTTCTAAAGAAAAAACGCAAAAACTGATTGCACGCATTTAATTAAGACTTTCTACAAAACTGATAGTTAATAAAACGCACTTAACGAAATAAAACATTTATTTTATTACAAATACCTCCAAGATGTAAACAAAAAAAATCTTTGACGCTGTTGACAGTTCGCAGTTGTTCAAGGTTGCAACATACGTACGTATAGCTACGATATAACAAGGATGACATGCAAAGGTATTTATTGTACCGTGAAATTCCTCTTGAGACATTTTTCCTCATAATAAATCTTTTTTTTTAATTCTCTGAAGAAATACAGAGTTTCCTAAATACAATATTTAATTAGTTAGTTAATTTATTGTTAAATAATAATTGGTCTCTTCGTCGTAAAAGAACATAAGACAGGTCCAAGGTACATGTATGTAGAACGTATAGTAAGTATAAAGTGCACATACACTAACAATAACAATTTATTAAATACCTTTAGCATCTCAGGGTGGTTTATTTCTTGCATAAATAAAAAAATTAAAATCGGTTTTGAGGGTAAGCAACTCAAATCTAAATCGAAAAACCAATTTTCGTCAAGAAAACTACATTTGCAATTTATTCCAAGGCACCCTGTAGATGTAGAGTGTAGGTTTAATTTTCGTCAAAGAAATTATAAGCTGTTTTAAACTTATTAAAAGCTCCACAGGGTGTTCAGGTCCCTAAGACCATAGCGCAACATTGTTATTTGTAAACGAAACACTCATACAGGGGTGTCTTCTAAGATTTCTAGTGAAATTAAGTGCAATTTAATAGTATTTCTGGAAACTAAAAATAATTTTTATTTATTTTTTTTTAATAAAAATTGTATCGTGAAATTCCTTGAGATTCGACTTTTTCTTCTTCTTTCTCATTTGACTTCTTTTTTCGCAAATAAATCGAAAATCGGTTTTGAAACTAAGTAATTCGAACCCAAATCGAGAACTACATACAATACAATACAATACTTTATTGAGCTTCGTGTCCACAAGGTGAAATAAGCTAAGTCAAATTAACACTTAAACTAAAGAAACTTAAACTAAGGAATTAAGTAATTAAGTAAATTAGTTAGTAGAATAACTTACATTACACATTAAAAGTAAAATTTTATCCAACTTACTATAACTCTATAAATTCTTTGATATTGTAAAAACAACTGTCAACAATAAAACATTTTAACTTATGTTTGAACATTCGAAAAGATTTAATCTCTTTTATAGCCGGCGGGAGTTTATTAAAGAATGTTAAGCAAGAATAAATAGGTGACTTTTCATAGAATGTGGTAGTATGTTCAGGGACAACAAGGTTATTTCTAAATCGAGTGTTATACTCATGGTAGTTACTATGTTTCAAAAAGTTTCCTAAATTTTCGAAAGTATATAAGCAACATTTGTATATGTATATAGAGTAAAAAGTCATAATTTTTTCGTTAATAAAAATTTGCCTACAGCTATCTCTACTGTTAATTTGAAAAATAAGTCTCAGTATTCTTTTTTGTGCTATAAATACACGAGAGGCGGTTTTACAATTACCCCAACATACAATATTGTAAGACATGTGACTATAAGCCAAACTGTAATATACTTGTAACATAGCATTCTTGTCCATGGTTCGCTTAAGCTTTAGGAAGGCGTAATAGGCACTGTTGAGTTTCCTGACCAATCGCTCGCCCTGATCTGACCACTTTAGACGTTCATCTAAGGTGATTCCTAGGAACTGTATACTATTTGAAAATGATAGATTGATTACCGGCTTCTTGTTGTTGAAAAATTGTACAATTACGTTTTTGCTGGAATTTAGTATCACTTCGTTCCTGTTACACCAGTTTTCAACATCAGATGTTATTCGATCTATTGCCTTGTGAAGTTCCTCGGAAGAATCTCCAGATATAACAAAGGACGTATCATCGGCAAAATTGATTAGGAAACCATCTCTTACGTGTTGTCGCAGATCGTTGATGAATAAAAGAAAAAGCAAGGGGCCAATTGTAGATCCTTGAGCCACACCTAGTCTGATGTTATGTGTACTTGATTTAACACTCTTCACGTCCACGTAGAAGGTTCTGTTTTCTAAAAACGAGACGATTACATCTAATGAGTTGCCTCGTATTCCTATAGCATAAAGTTTGTTCTTCAAGATGTCACTATTTATGGTGTCAAATGCGCGCGAAAAGTCAAAAAACACACCCGCGACGACCCGGTTAGAATCAATGTTTTTGCGAATCTCCTCGATAAAACTAACACTTGCTGTTTCTGTAGATCTAGATGGTCTGAATCCATGTTGACATTGTTGTATAATGTTATATTTGTTTAGGAATTTCCAGAGCTCTTTGCATATAATTTTTTCGAAGATCTTCGAGAAAACACTTACAATAGATATTGGTCGGTAATTTTCAATATCTGTTTTAACTCCTTTCTTAAAAATTGGCACAACGCGGGAAAACTTAAGAATGTCTGGGTATGTTCCTTCTCTAATAGCTTTATTTATAAGATCGGCCAGTGGTGCGGCGATGGATGCTGATACATATTTAACCACAATGCTCGGTATGTCGTCTGGTCCTGGACATCTTTTTTTTAGCGTACTTATAGCAAGTTTCACGTCATATTCATCTATATTTCTAAAGAACATACTTTTAGGTGTAGAGATTGATGTTGTCCCATCGGTTGTATGTGTAGGTCCAAAGTGTTGTGTAAGTTTTCTAGTTGCAATTTCCGAGAAATATTGTGCAAAGGTCTCGGCTACCATTTTAGGTTTTACAATTACTTCACCTGTACTTCCATCTTCTAAGCCAACCATAGTAGAATTTTTTTTCCGGCCGAGTTCAGTATTTACTAATTTCCACACGGCGTTGGTTCTATTTTCTGCATTCTCCAATAATCCTGCGTGGAAGTTCCTTTTTGCTTCGGTTATATCCTTTTTATGTTGTAGTTTCAGTTGCCTGTACCTTTCCCTCAAAAATTCACTGTCGAATTTTATTATAAGCTGGTGTAGATCTTTTAGTTTAATACTTGTTTCTCTGATACGACTATTCATCCAAGGCGGTGTTTTTGGTCTAATTTTATTGTTTGATTGTAGTATTGGATTAGAGATGTTGAAACAATATATGAAATATCCAATAAAATTCTGGAAGGCTGTTTGTGTTGATCCTGAAGTAATGGTTGACCAATCCCTGTATTCTAACATTTCATGTAACATTTGTAGGGTTTGTATTGTTATTTTCTTTCGTTTCGGTATATTAATATCATTACTTAGGGAATTCCCTGCCAGATTGAGATTACATTCCAGTTTTAAAGCATAATGATCTGACACAGTAACAGTCAACACTTCGAATTTGCAGTATTCTTGAGAGATATTTGTCACCAAGTGGTCTATTTGTGTAGACGATGTTTTTCCGTTGCAGTTGGTAGCTATTCGTGTTGGTTCTCTAAGGGTACTATGTAAATTATGGCTTTGAAATATATCCCGTAATAGTTGAGAATTATTCGTGTTTCGTAATAAATCGATATTTAAGTCCCCACAAAGTATTATGGAGTTTCCCCTTTCTTCTGCAATACTCAGTGCTGCTGTTAGTGAAGTAATAAAGTTATAAATGTTACCAGAAGGTGGCCTGTAGGCGGTGATGATAACAGTCCTTTTATTTTCCTTCCACAGTACACAGGCACACATTTCTATATCCATTTCGGTCGACAGATTTTTAATGATATCAACATCATGACATTGAAGGGTTTCCTTAACGTAGATACTTGTGCCTCCGTGGGCATGCTCATTTCTGCAGAAGTAACTAACTATGTTGTACCCTGGTAAGTGGCCTAAGTTTAAATTTTGTTGATTGGCCCACGTTTCCGTCATACGTATAACACTGGGCTCCTCATCTGCTAAAAGCACTTCCAGTTGTTCAGTTTTATTCAAGATGCTTTGTACATTTAGATGTATTACTGTGACATGCGCATTATTATCTTCTTTAGATTCATTGGTGTAAGTATAATTGGTATCATTATCTAAATTAGTGATCGTTTTGTGTAAATTATGCTTCCTTGTTTGCTATGCAGAGTCATCCTCGTATTGTGTCCTTTTCTTTTCATTTTCTATTTTCTTAGCTAAAATTGGGCAAGTCAAGTCAAATGCTGAATGACTGATATCTATATCAACTGTAAATTTCCTTTTTGCGTCTTGACAATTAGGACAAACTTTTAAATCATTATTACATGTATCCGCGCTATGTTTATCTCCACATTTTAAGCATCTCCTTTCATTTCTGCACGTTCCAGCTACATGGTTATAGCCTAAGCAGTTGTAACACCGTAACACATTTAAGTGTTCATACACAGTACACACAGCATAATTAACAAATACTGCTCCAAATGCCATGATGCTATTAAATGTTTTGGGATCAACCTCAACAATTGCCATATATCTAGTCCTCATTTTTTTTATTGTGATGACATTTAATTGTGCTTCATTTTTTATAAATTTATTTTGATTTAGCAAGCATGATTGCAGCGAATTGCTATCGAGTTCCTCCTCGATTCCTACAATCTTTATCTTCGGCTTTATTAGTTGAGTCTTTTTTACATCGTAGCGATCTCCTAATTTATTTTCCGTTTCTTTACAAATTTTTTCGAGCTGTTCTCTATTGGCACATTGCAGAACTAATGCTCCATTTTTTCCTTCTCTTACCCTTGTAATTCCAACATTGATATTAGATGGATTTATGTTTTCTTTTACTTCGGATTTTGTAACTTTACTCTCCTGTTTTTGTTTCGGTTTTATAAAGATCACATTTTCATTACTTTTAAGTATATTCGCATATGATTTATTTTCATTTATCTGTGACTTTGATTCTTGTTTATTGATGTGGCTACCCTTCTGAAGCGTTTGAATTTCCGAGAGTACTTGCTTATTTTCGTCTAATATTTCATTTAATATTGCATGTGTTTGCTTTTTTACTTGCATGTCTTTTCCGTCAGATTTATCAACATTTTGAGCAATTTTATTGATTATTTCATGGACCGTTTTAATATCAGAGCTAATTTCTTTCTGTATGTTTTCCATTATTGTTCCACTATTTTTTAAATTAGCAATTTCAGTTTTTGGTTCTCGAGTAGAACTATTTCTAGTTTGCTTTTGTTTTCGATATTTTGATCGTATATCATCCTAACTAATTTATATAAATCATCCATTGCGACTTCGTTATATGATGGTGTTGAGTCGCATTTATTACGTTTCCTTAAAGTCTGTTGGGTAGGTACTGTAGATTTACCGACAGTTGTATCTTTATTTTCCTCTATTTGTACGCTTTCAGGGATGGGATCGCAATTTATACACTTCCAAGTTGCCTTCTTCATGTGAAATCCCCTTCTGTTTCCAATGCCCCCGCAGATATCGTGACAGTAATTTTTACATTTAGTGCATTGTATAACTAATTTGACATCGGCGAATTCTTCTTTGCAAAAAACACAAACAATACTACTAACATCTGATTCCATTTCCAATTATTCAAATACGCAGGTGATGTTATGAAGTCAGTCCCAAATTCAGTGTTTTTAAAGCGAACGCACGCAAAAAGGACAACTTCTTTGACGGTCGTTTCACTTGGCGATAGAGGAACCGGTACGATGCTATCCACGTGAAAAGAAATTCACGCACAATTTTACTGTTACGTATTACCCAGTTATCAATTAAGTTCTAGATTTCATTTTTAACGGATGCGCGAGTAACAATAGTACACTTACATCTGCGTAGTTTTCGGAAATTTAAATTAAGTTTTTACTGATTTAAATCACTCTTCATTTGTTCTTTATTTCGGGACACCCTGTACGACAAGATTTCGACAAAGTTACTTGCAAGCAAAAAAAAGAACTTTTACAGGGTGACCTAAAATAAATTGTAAATAGTTGCTTCTTTTTTTTTGTTTAAGTCTTCCTTGACGAGTTTCGCCCTTTTGAAAATATATACTTCCTCAGAGTTGGTTTTTATTTCTTATTTTTGAAAAAATTAAAGTCATATTTGGTGCACCTAAGACTGCATTTTTTACCAAAATTTTAATCTGTCTTCTGATCTGCCAGAAAAGCCAAACAAAAGTTTTTTTTTTCAGAAAGAATAGGAGAAGTATAATTACGGAAATTAGGACTTGGGAAATTAGAAAATTAGGAAATCAATTTTTTCTTCTTTAAAAAAAAAAAATAAATAGTGAGGATGCAAAAAGCAATTGAAACTGTAAACTTTTGTTTTTCTTAAAGCAGTTAAAAAAACAACCAAGAAACCAAATCAATTCAAAACGAACTAAACAGTGATATTAAAAAAAGCGAAGACGCATAAAAAAAAGAAACAAAGGTACTTAAAAATGAAGAAGTGAAGATAAATAACAAAAAAAAGACGAGAAAATATCAAAAGTCAAAGAAATTTAAACACAACTGAGAAACGAAAGAAAATCTAAAAACAAATTGTTAAAACAACTAAAAATAAAGACAAACGGACAATTGTAATTGAAAATTTTAAAAATAAATGAAGACAACAATTAAGAACAATACTGAAAATAAAGACAAATATAAACAAGAAAAAAATTAAAATAAATGAAGCAGTTAAACAAGTAAAAACTAAAGAAAAAAAAAAGAAAGACAATCGTCCTCTTCATTCAAAGTACATCTTCAAAGTTGTGTTTTTTATTCATTCATTCACATTCCATGATGCAAATTCAATTTTTAGATTGGTCACGCCACCTATGACCGGTGGGGCACATCAAAATTTTGACACTTCGGAAGAGTCGTTCCCTTTCGTTTCTTATTCACCAGAATCATACTCGCGGATTAGACGAGTTTCACTGTCAATGACTTTGACTGACGTATTTGTCATCGCAATGTGTCACATTTTTAATTTGTGGCGATTTCATCAAGGCCATTTCTTTTTATTCACGACCATATCTTGTGTTATGAAAATGTTTTTTTATCATTGTTCAGAACGCCATCTTTTAACCGGTGACACACATCAAAGTTTTGAAACTTGAAACTTTTTTTTTCAGTAGAATGACGCGTGCGGATTAGATGAGTTTCATTGTCATTGTCACTGTCAGTATCATTTTTTGGCTGACGTATTTGTCATTGCGATATATGTCATGTTTTTAATTTGTGACGATTCTATCGAGACCATTTTTTTTTTTGGTACGCGATTAGATTTTGTGTTCGGCGAAATTGTCTTTTTCGATGATCGTTCAGAACGCCATCTTTTGACCAGTGAGGCACATCAAAATTTTGACACTTCTGAAAAGTCGTTCTCTTTCGTTTTTTATTCAGCAGAATCATATGCGAGGAGTTTCATTGTCAGTGTCATTCTTTGACTGACGTATTTGTCATCGCGATGTATCATATTTTTAATTTGTGACGATTCCCCCAAGACCAGTTTTCTTTTGCTCGCGATTATACATATTTTGTGTTTGGCGAAATTGACTTATCAAATTTTTTTTGATAATCATTCAAAGCGCCATCTTTCGTCCGGCGATGCACATCAAAGGTATGAAACTTCTGAAGAGTAGTTAGTTCTCTTTTACTTCGACCAACAATTATTGAAATAAATTTCAAATAAGTTTTCAATTCTTTAGTCCTCAACGCCAACTGGTGTTTACTACCAGAATATCAATAATAACTTCCACACAGCTCCGCGTGTTAATTTACTTATTACCTGGGGTTGCTTAATATGTTTTATTACTTCTTATATCAACAACTAGTATCCGAATAGTCCAGATGCAAACCTTGATTACAGTGTACAATAAAAACATAAAGAAAAAAGAAATCGACAACCACCACATACATAAGAGATGGAGCCGTTTCAAAATCTCTTTTCTTTCTAATATCGTTTTGCTTCTAAATGTCTGTCTGCTGACAAATATAGGTGGCGCAGTCTCAAAACTGGCTTTATGCATTAAAAGCTAGAGAATAAAATGAAAACTCGTGGAGTCTTCACAACGTAAAACGAAACATGACATACCCGTACATATTGCGCAATGAATTGAAACCGCGATTTATTTAAAACATTGTAGCCTTCTACTCGGAGCAAACAGTTCAAAGAAAATCTTATCAGGACCGAGTTCGTTCGAAGAAACTCGCAGTTGCAAACTTTGACAACAAAAAACAAAAACTCAGACAGACAGACTATGTATGCCCGCCCCCTAGTGATTACTACTCTTCCATTAGAAGTTACGCGCGGGATTAAAAAAATAATTAAATTTAAATGTTTCGGGTGATGTCATTTTTCCTCCTCTTAGAGACGCCGGGCTCGAAACCACGAATCACGAATCCCGTGAGGGCACTCGCAGCTGCAATCCTTGTGAGAAGCAACGCTTACACAGCAGCTGCACTCGCCGCCTTGCGTAAGCGTAGGCGTAACGTAATGGATAATTGCGCGCCCCCTAGTGATTACTATTGTTCAATAAAAAGCTACGCGCCGGATAAAAAAAAAGTTTTAATGTTACGGGTGATGTCTTTTTTCCCCCTCTTAGAGACGCCCGGCTCGAAATCACGGAAGAAAGTTCAGTTCCCGTTGAGTTTCCGTCAGGGTGGTTTCCAGGCTTCATTTTAAAAAGAGTGCGACGCGATTTTCTACGGTTCAGTTTCGCGGAAGATAAGTTAGGAGGGAAAGAAAAAATTCTTTCCGGGAGTGTTTTTTTTTAAAACTAATTTGTGTACGTCATAATCCAGTTGTTATCAAAACTGTTGCTTAGAAAATACTACCGAGAAACATACGCTGTAAATGTACAGAATGCCGTTTCTTCTCCCTTCGATGTACTTCGAACTTTCATAACCGTAATTTTTTAAACGTTTCGCTTACGCTACATTCTTTATTATCCTTCATTTTATTGCCTTAAATATGACGTAAAATATCGTCTAGATTTTTCTTTACGTTGTCATTACTTACGAAATCATTTTATCTAATTTTTTTTTTGGTTAATTTTATTGAATACCAAAATTCTTACTTACCTTTAAAAACCAAAAAAAAAAGGCAGACATAAAAGACTGTGTAAGAGAGAAGAAGAGGCGATGTTTCGACAATCCCGAAATTACTTGTATCTGCGGGGGGCAAAGGCCAACTGTCATTTCAAGGAAAAAGAACACCGAGGCTTCTTAAAACTCGAACCAGAGTTGGCTAGTAAAATATTTCGAGACTGTACACATTCTCTTGAAAATTTTTGCTAATTCCTTTTACTCCCAAACATATTTTAGAGGACCAGGAAACGCTGATAGGAATTTTTTTTGAAATTAAAAGTCACGTAAGGGATTGAAACGCAGGAGGCTGTACCTTGGAATACGTTTGAATTCAAAACGAAACGGAAACCACAGGAGCTGTGTATAAAGTTACGCGAGAGGAAGTTTCGTTCTTATCACGGGCTGACGTCGTGGAAACCGACAATTCAACTAATTCGGACCAAAATTCTTAAACGCGCTGAAATAATTTTTTTTTTTTAAATATGATTCATGTGCGAAATTCTTTAAATGCCCTCTTTCCTCTAACCCGATTTTTTAATTTACAATGATTTCATACGAAATGTACATAAATGCCAGTTCAAGGTCAAGGTTATATTGGGCACTTTTCAAAATTCACCGGTTAGTCAATCGGTCACTTACCGAAGCGTTCCAGAATTCACACGAAATCACACACGTTCAAGGTCACATTATATTTAGCGACTGTCTCATTCTCGCCGGGTCATTCGACCCTATTTTTTTAAACACCTCCGATTTCTTCATTCACGATTACTTCAGGTGCTGCGAAATAATGCGCAAATGTAACTTCAAGGTCACAAAGAAATCTACTGTTTTTATGATGGAAGTGAAAAATTTCGCACTGTTTTTCTGCTGACCTACTTGTTTTATTTGCAACGGCCGAGATAACTTCAACATGCGATTGTCCTTTCGCGTAAATAAAAGTTCTGTGGAATTAAGCTCACGTGATCGAAAAACAGAAAAATTAAAAGCGATGTTTTTGGAACTTTTATGGCAAATTGGCAATAAATTTAGGTTGTGTTTGTTTAGGGCATTTTTATTAAATGTTTACTGGGTCGTTAACTTGACCTTTGACCTTTGCGACGATTCGTTATCGAAATTCAAAATTTTTTGAAAATTCCCCCCCCCCCCTCTTCCCCAAATTTTCGGTCGCGACCTTGACATTTGACCTTTAAGGCGATCCGCAGTCCAAATTCAAAATTTTTTGAAAATCCGGCCCCCCCGAGCCAAGTTGTAGGTCGTGACCTTGACCTTCGACCTTTAACACTATCCGCCGTCTAAATTCAAAATTTCTTGAACCCCCCCTCCCCAATTTTTTTTGTCGTGAATTTGACCTTTGACCTTTGCGACGAATCGTTATCGAAATTCAATTTTTTTTTGAAAATTCCCCCCCCCCTCTTCCCCAAATTTTCGGTCGCGACCTTGACGTTTAACCTTTAAGGCGATCCGCAGTACAAATTCAAATTTTTTTTGAAAATCCGCCCCCCCCGAGCCAAGTTGTAGGTCGTGAACTTGACCTTTGACCTATGCGACGATTCGTTATCGAAAATCAATTTTTTTCAACCCCCCCCTACCCCAAATTTTCGGTCGTGACCTTGACCTTTGACCTTTAAGACGATGCGACGTCGAAATTCAAAATTTTTTGAACCCCCCCTTTCCCAAATTTTTGGTCGTGACCTTCAAGACGATCCGCCGTTTAAATTCAAAATTTTTGGAAAATTCATTTTTTTTTTGAAATTCCCCTCCTTTTTTGGGTTCATTCACGATCGGAGGTCAAAGGTCAAGGTCACGATCAAAATTTTGCAGATATCGGGGAAAATCTTTAAAAATTTTTGAATTTCGATAGCAGATAGTCTTAAAGGTCAAAGATCAAGGTCACTACCAAAAATTTGGATGGGAAATTTTCAAAAAAATTTGAATTTCGACGGGATCGTCTTGAAAGTTAAAGGTCAAGGTCACGATAAAAAAATTAGCAGAAATCGGGGACATTTTTTTAAGAATTTCGAACTTCGACGACCAGGCCGGCCAAAGGTCAAGGTCACGAACAAAAATTTGTGGAAAATGGGAGAAAATTTTCAAAAAAATTTTGAATTTCGACAGCGGGTCCTCTTAAAGGTCAAAGGTCAAGGTCACGACCAAAAGTTGGCAGATATCGGGGAAAATCTTTAAAAAAATTTTGAACTTGGACAGCGGATCGTCTTAAAGGTCAAAGGTCAAGGTCACTACCAAAGATTTGGGAAAGATGGGGGAGAATTTTCAAAAAATTTTGAAATTCGACGGGATCGTCTTGAAAGTTAAGGGTCAAGGTCACGACAAAAAATTTGGCGGAAATAGGGGAAAATTTTTTAAGAATTTCGAACTTCGACGATCAGGCTGGTCAAAGGTCAAGGTCACGAACAAAAATTTGTGGAAAATGAGAGAAAATTTTCAAAAAAATTTTGAATTTCGACAGCGGATTTTCTTAAAGGTCAAAGGTCAAGGTCACGACCAAGATTTGTCAGAAATCGGGGAAAGTTTTTATAAATTTTTGAATTTCGACAGCGGTCATCTTGAAGGTCAGAGGTCAAGGTCACGAACGCGAATTTGAGAATATGAAAAATTTCTTATTCGACCAGAGCAAGGAATTGAGATCGAAAAAAAATAAAATAATTTTTTTTAACATAAGTCAAAGGTCAAGGTCACTACCTAAAATTTGGGGAAAATAAGCGAAAATTAAAAAAAATTGAATTTCGACAACGGAGCCTCTTAAAGGTCAAAGGTCAAGGTCACGATAAATTTATTAGATATCGGGGAAAATCTTTAAAAAATTTTGAATTTGGACAGCGTTCGTCTTAAAGGTCAAAGGTCAAGGTCACGAACAAAAATTTGTGGAAAATGGGAGAAAATTTTCAAAAAAAATTTGAATTTCGACAGCGGGTTCTCTTAAACGTCAAAGGTCAAGGTCACGACCAAAATCTGGCAGAAATCGGGGAAAGTTTTTATAAATTTTTGAATTTCGACAGCGGATCATCTTGAAGGTCAAAGGTCAAGGTCACGAACGCTAATTTGAGATTATGAAAAAATTTCTTATTCGACCCGAGCAAGGAATCGAGATCGAAAAAAATAAAATAATTTTTTTTTTACATAAGTTAAAGGTCAAGGTCAAACTAAAGTTCAACGTCAACCCAACCCAAGCGAGCTCAACTGTAGTCAACCTGAGCGAGGAATTGCCATCGAAAAAAATCAAAATTAAAAAAAAGTGTCCATAAGTTAAAGGGCACGGTCGAGGTCGAACGAATGTTCAAGGTCAACCCAACCCGAGGGAACACAACTGTAGTCGACGAAAGCAATGAATTGAGATCGAAACATTTTTATTTTTTTTTCAAATTAAACGAAAGACTTTGGCGTCAAGGTCGAAGGGGCCCGAGAGAAAATTCAATTGCCTAGCTGCCGCGAGCCTCCAAAGGCGAGCGGCCCTTAACGCGCCAAAGCACGTTCTTGAAATTTTTTTCTCCGTTCACGAGTTCACGAATGCAAGTGATCCGGGCCGATCATTTTTTAAATTTAATTATTTTTTTTATTCTTTACAATCTCCTCTTAAAAGCTAACCTCCCTCACATCATGTCAATGACGCAACGCAGAAATCGATTCGTATTTATTTATTTTTCCGTGTCCTACAGTCTTCCCTTCCAGGGCCAATGAGAAAAACAAAATTTACAGCCGTCCTCTGGGCTGAGAACTTTTAGCGAACGATGGCGCGGCGCTGCGGTCGATAACGCAAAGTTTCTTTGAGGAAGGAAGCGTTCCCGACGGATCTAAATAAATACCAGTTGTAAAAAGTCATTTGAACGACCGAGTTTCAAGTGAGCAAGCTGCGAAAAAACTTGAAATTAATCGAAGTGAACGTCTACTCGAGACGGTCTGATTGTGAAAAGAAAAAAATCAATTGCGTCTGAGTGTAAGATCCGGGGATTTACTGCGGCGAATTTCATTATTAAGCAGGACGTCCGGGGCACCTCCACCACACCGTCAATCAATGTTGTTCCCCCTCCACACATCTGCGTTAGCATCATGAAAAACCGATCCCACAGAATTACTATTCAAGTTTGCGCGACGCTATTAAATATTTACGAGCTCATCATCCTTGAGCATGTCATCATGTATGGCAAGCAAACACTTCATCATCGAGCGAGCTTCAACGATGTGAGTTGTTAAAGTTGGACTTTCAAAAATGCCGGGGGCGAAATAAAAGTCGCAAAAACAAAAATAATAAATGTAAGAAGGCGCGTCGGGTTCGGAACTGACCCGAAACAACAATTAGACGTTAGTTCTCGTCTGGGGGTTGGACGCGGAACCCTAAAGCCACGGATTGTGTTATTGGACGCCAGGGAAATCGTCCCGGTCCCTTCAAGGGAAGACCAAAAAGGAAAACGTTAATTAGCGCCTCCACCAATTGTCCGTACTTTTTAAGCCAATATTTAGCTTGCGTACTTATGAGTGAGTGAATAAAAAATGCGGTCGACCAAAGCTTCCTAGAACATACAGGCTCTGCTTTAAGAGTGGGGGTCGAAGTCGTCACCTAGCGAGAGAGTAGAGGCGGGCAACCGGTAACTCCCTGTCGAGGTTCTACGAATGCATGCGGGAATGTAATCAAATTATTATTTACTAACACAATGGTTGTTTTGTGTATTTTTCGTGTTCTTATCCAAAATTAAATATTTAATAATGTATTTAATAAAAATAAATAAGCTTAATTGCGAGTGCGGTCGTGGATCAAGACGGACGGTTCAGTGTCGCTCCGTGAAAAATGCAAATATAAGTCGCGAAACTGTGAATAAATTACCTTACCCTTGATGAATTTGTGAGTAACAATAGACGCAACTTGCACATAGCTAGAGGAACTGAAAAAGTGAAAAATTTGACTATTTTTCCCGTGATAAACTTTGTGTACAACTCAACTGCAACACATGCACGAGTATTCTTGCCTGACAAGTAATTTGTTTATCTGCGCGAGAGTTTCTTGCGGACTAATTTTTATGCGCTAGGTATTTTGGACCCGAATCTATTTAGTTTTTGTTACATACAAACTTTATTTAGAATCTCAGTAATGAGTGGTAACTGTGTCCGTTGTGCTACCTGTAACAAAAAAATTCAAGACCCGAAATCAGTTGTCGTATGCAATGGTTGTGAAAAGGTATTCCATAACTCCTGCATAGGAATTCCAAATCTAAGGGGTTTCCACATGCGAAGGGCAGTGTGGAAATGCTCCGGCTGTGAAGGTACCGAAATAGTTTCAAATGAACCATGTAATGAAAATTCTACAATTAACACAGATTCCTCAGTACAAACCGAAAAGGAGAGGGAACGTATTTCATACGATGACAGTTCTCCTATGAACGGTATAAAGGAAATGTACGAGATACTGATTAAACAAAATGAAGATATAAAAATGATGTTAAATCAAGTTGCATCTGAAAATGTCGAATTAAAACGCGAAATTATTGAATTAAAAAACTACATTTACACTAATAAACTACACAAAGAGTTGAGAAGTGACGAGAAATTATTTGGAAATAATAAAGATCCAGCTTCGATGAACAAAATCACCTCTAAAACCAATTCCACCATTCTTATTTCGCCAAATAACAATTCTACAGTAAATAATGTTACGAAACCCAACCAAGGCACTCAATCTCAGGTTCCTTCACGAGGAAAAGACGCTACTACTCAACAATCAGTTAATTTAACTCATGTAGGTCCCGCTATTCTTCACGCAGCAACGGCAAAAAAATTTGATGAAATTATAAATTTAACAGATACTGATAATGCCGAATGGAAGCTGATTAATCGAATAAAATCGAAAGACGAAGTAGGTAACGGAAGCGGAAATAAGGAGATTCACTCAAATGGCAACGATTCAAGTTCCAATAAAAGAAAAAATAAAGTCATTATAGGAGCGGCTGTTGGGGATGATGTTTCACATTTTGCTGCTGTGACTAAGAAAGTAAAAAGAGTATGGATACACCTAAGTAATGGTAAGCAGGAACTTACTTCAGAGGCGGTTGATAGTTATCTCAGAAATAAGTGTCCCGGTAAATCCTTTATTGTCGAAAAGCTTGACAGTTCAAGTGAGACAACCTTTTTTAAAGTGGGGGCCGATTTCGATCTCATTACTGAAATGTATTCTCCTACCTTTTGGCCTGAAAGATTGGTTATAAAAAGATTCCAGTTTTTTCGTGAAACAGGAATACCTGGGAGACGTATCAAACGTAATTAATTTGGTTCATACAAATATGCAATCAATTAGGAATAAGATTGATGACCTTGAAATCATGCTGGATGAAAGAAAACCTGATGTGATCTGCTTAACTGAACACTGGTGCAGTGAAGAGCAGCTGACTGCTATAAAACTTTCCAACTATAAAATTGCAACTTATTTTTGCCGCAATGAATCGCAACATGGAGGATCTGCGATCCTCATTAAGAATACTATAAAGTATAAATTAATTTCCAAAGAAGACATCTTTTCAGAAGCTTACCATTTCGAAAGCTGTGGCTTGACGGTAAAATTGGAAACTTTCAAGTTATGCATTGTGACTGTCTACAGATGTCCAACAAGTAACTACACGATATTTTTAAAGAAATTATCTTCAGTATTTGACTTAATCAGTAAACAATGTGAGTGCTTTGTGTTATGTGGTGATTTCAACGTAGATGCGCTTACTCACTCCCAAAATAGAAAATTACTGGAGGATATATTTAATTGTTATCAAATGGCAGCTTTAGTCCAATTTCCTACCCGAATATGTACTAATAAGAACGGACAAACGTCCTTAACAGCAATTGATTACGTCGCAACAAATTGTATAAATGCTATATCGGGTTACGAAGTCCTTGATTGTAATTTCGGAGATCATTTTACTCAGAGTCTAAATATTCGTGTTCCGGGTTCAATAGTAGGTCTCCCAAAAAAGCAAATTGTAAACACAAGACAACTAAACGAACCAAATTTCCAAACACTAGAATTTTATTTACAGCATGAATCTTGGCAAGACATTTATGCCAAAAGTACCGTGAACGAATGCTATGATAGTTTCATGGACACACTTCTCCACTATTTCAATATGGCTTGTCCTAAGATAACAAAAAAAATTGCCCCTGGAGGTTCAGGTAAAAATTGGATAACATATGATGTAATTCGTTCTAGCGAACGATTAAAAAACCTACATTGTCTGTTAAAAATTTCGAACGATGAAGCTTTGAGATTGCAATATCGTGATTTGAAACGTGAACATAGGGGGATTGTGAACGATGCCAAAAGTTTTTACTTCAACCAAACCCTGAAAGACTCTCCAAATATAATTAAATCAGTGTGGAAAACAGTAAATAATATATTGGGAAGAGATGAAAAACAGACCTCAATTGTCTTAAGAAAGGAAGACTATGAAATTGCGGACGTAGTGGATGTTACCAACGAATTCGCCAATTATTTTACAAAAAAAGTTGCTGGAGACATTACGTCATGCTTTGGTTCCGAAACAGAAACATGCTGCACTACATCGAGAATCAACAGAACGTCAATGTTTATTACGCCAGTTCACCCACAAGAGGTTGCTTCTGCTATAAACAAACTACGAAACAAGTCTGCTCCGGGTATGGATGAGGTTTGTGTCGATGTGTTGAAATGTGTTAAGGAGTACATTGTTGCCCCTCTAACTTATGTGTTCAATATGTCCATTAAAGATGGCATATTTCCAAGAGCATTAAAAAATGCCAAAGTTGTGCCGATAAAAAAATGTGATAAGCTGGATTCATCAGATGTAACTAGCTACAGACCGATAACAATTGTAAACAGTATTTCTAAAATTTTTGAAAAATTATTTTACGATAAATTAATCAATTTCTTAACTGTGAATGAATTGTTATATAATGGTCAATATGGCTTTAGACAGGGCAAGTCAACTCAGGACGCGACAATTGCACTACTTGATGTAGTAAATAAAGGTATCGATCAAGATAAATTCGTAGTTGGCCTATTTTTTGACCTGTCAAAGGCCTTTGACAGTTTAAATTTTCGTATTATACATCAGAAATTGGAGGGCGTGGGAATAAGGGGCCCAGCGTTGGACTGGTTACACAGTTTCTTGACGGGTCGGAAGTTACAGGTAAAATTACAAAATACGTCTTCTAAAGTTTTTGATGTTACTATGGGTGTACCACAAGGCTCTGTTCTAGGGCCACTTATTTTCACGCTGTTCATTAATGACCTTCCACAATCGCTCACTGAAAGAAATGTAATTTTGTACGCTGATGATATCTCGGTTGTGATACTAGGCGATTCTCTAAAGGAAATTCAAGACAAAATATCACTAACATTCAAAGAACTCCAACGTTGGTGTAATTCAAACCGCCTCATTTTAAATACCAACAAAACTGTCTCAATAAATTTCTATAATAGAAAGTCTGTTTTAACTACATGTGAACTTAAATTTAACGACACGAAATTGATTACAAGTGACCACATCAAGTATCTGGGAACAATAATCGATAAAAACTTAAATTGGCTCAATAACACTGAACTTATATGTAAAAGTCTTAGTAAATCTTATTTCGCACTCCTTAAACTTAAGCCATATATGTCAACTTCTAATTTGTTAAATATATATTACAGTATATTTTTCCCACATTTGCAGTACAGTATTCTATATTGGGGAATGACCTCTCATGTTAACCGTATCCTTTTATTACAAAAACGTGTAGTAAGACTTATTTTCGACTTAAAACCTTACGACTCTTGTAAGCCGCTTTTTAAACGTAACAAAATTTTGACAGTTCCATGTATCTATATTTATAAAGCAGCAATGTATGTGAGAAAAAACGTTAGCAGCTTCAAAACGCTATCTGAAAACCATGATTACTACACACGGCATTCATCAGTCCTCAAGTATGATAGGCATGTCTCCTCTTTGTACGAGAAGGGTCCCATGTACGCTTGTACAAAAATATATAATGCCATTCCTGCTGCTCTGAAGGAGAAAAGTGATGCATCTTTTGGCCATAATTTAAAAGATTTCCTGTGCGAGAAAGGGTACTATAGCGTATTAGATTTTCTTAGACAATAGGTTAGACTAATGCTATTACTAGGTTTTTTCAATGTTGTTTCTTTTTGACGAAGGTTTTTGTCTTACTTTTTATTTTTATTGTGACTCATCACACCCGTTTTTGTAAATGGCTGAAGTGGTAATAAAATTTGATTTGATTTGATTTGATTTAATTTGTTTCTTTCTAATTTGATTTTAATTTCTTAATTTTTTTCTCCGAGTTACTTTCATGTAACTCAAAATTAACGTTTTTTACATAATTATTTAAAAATATATTGCATAATTTAGAGGATATATCCTCTTTTAATAAAGAAATTAAATTACTCTCTTCACTGTCACACTGGAATAAATCCGAATAAAAATTATTTTCTAAATGATAGAAAAATATATTGGATAATAATTTTTTTTGATTTCTAACAACTTTAAAAATATCATCATGCTTCTCAATTATTGTTTTAAATATACAAAGGAATGAAACACAAACACCCGCAAAATCGACCGTTGGATATTTTAATTTTCCGCGAGAAAGTTTAATATAGATTTCATTTTGTTTAGGTAAAATCAGTTCTTTATCGGTGGACATTAAATTGATGCATTCTTGACAAGCCAGTTTGGGTAAAATTTTAAATATTATATAGCCCGATATATAAGTCATTAAATTAATTTCTTCTTGTGTTATACTAATGTCAAAACATCTATTGCTAATTTCATTTCTTTTCGAATATAATTCATCAAAATCCGTGTTATTATAATCTAAATTATTGTATTGTTCATTATCTTCCACTTTATTTATACTTATTATACCACTTGAGCATTTTAATTTAATTGAATTTAATTTTTTTGAATTTTGATTCTGAATTAATAACGTCTCTTACTGTAATATAATAATTTGAACCAGATAACCATCTATATCTACCAAACCTATGTTCCAAATTATCGGTTTGAAATTTGCCAAGAAGAACATATTTAAAATTTAAAGTATTTAAGAGATAGTCAGATATGTGAATAACAGTTTTTGTATTATGTGCTATGGCAAGATAGGTATCTGAACTTAATTTATTTGGAGCTGAAGAGATATTGTTCCAGTTTTCCAAAAATTTTATGAAATTTTGCAAGAAAGTAATTTGATGGCAGTTTGTGGACATGATCGGTTCTAAAAAAGTATCGTTCTTATGTATTCCATCATGGTAAGGAGTTGAGCAGTTCATAATTTTCCACCATTTACTGAATAAATCTATTAAAATACTTGTACCTTCCGCTTCACTGGATTTTTCTTCAAAGTAATAATTAATAGCAAATATATTTCTATCATCAAAGATTGACAGTGCTAATTTAACATTTTGGCGTTCTAATGCAGACGGATATAATAATAAATTTAATTTCGGAGCGTATTTAACGATCTTGGATTTTTCAATATTATAAACATGGCGTAAATGATCGAAAGAAGCACACAACTCACTACCATCTTGTGGTTTTGGTATTTTAATTTTTTTTTATTTAACCAGTTATTTCGGACATTTTTTATATTGTGGACATTATCAATCAAAATAAAGATATTAGCATTAGGTTGGTACGGATTTTCAAAAGACGAAGATAAGTTTCCGCCACATAATCCGTTCAGCATTTTTTGATTGATTCTGCGATTGTCGCAGATAATCGAAACAATTGCAAAACCAGATAAAGTCACTACTTTTATAACATCCATAACTATCTTGTACAAATATTCCGCGTCTAATTTATGTATGTATATTGCTACCACTTCTTTGTATTTTGACATAATAGCAGAAATCATAAAAACCTGTAAAGTTTTCCCTAAAAATTTTGGTTGATTTAAACTGTACCCTATAAGTGCTCCAGAACCTGAATTGTATTGCGCAGCTGATTTAATATAAACTTCATCTAACAGAAGATTGACATAGACTTCTTTGTCATTCAATAATTCCTTTTGTGATTTTAAATTGTTTGGGAAGAAATTCCAACCGTGCAACTTGTCTCATTTGCTAAAATATTTTTTAAATATCTAGGATGAGGTAAAACTAAAATAATACTAAGAATACTAAAAAAATACGCAATGGAAGTAACATATTCATATGGTTTAAATGCATAGAGAAGGATATATCAGCAAATACTTCATTTAAATTACTGAATCTAAAACATTAATTAATTATATCACAAAATCTTCTAAACGGACACTAAATATGTGCACTAACACATATTTAGTGTCTGTTTAAAAGATTTTGTGATACAACTTTTATCGGACAAGAACCTGCTTTAATTATTAATTATTTAGTCACAAAATAAACTGAGAATTCATAATTGGTACAAATTGCTTGTGACCATGAAAGAAGGATTAGGGATGTATTTATTGCATATCCTGGCTCTGTTCATAACAGCTGGGTGTTTCGTGTTTCTCCATTGTCTAACCAATTAACCCCAAAAATGTGGTCATGGAAAATTTATAATATCCATACACTCGATTTTTATTGACTCTATTCAGAGACAGGGGACAACTTAATGCTGCACAAAGAAATTATAACAGAGTATTATCTGGAAACAGATATATTATCGAACACACAAATGGTTTGCTAAAACAGAAATTTAGGCAGTTGTACCATGTTAAGTTAAGGGACATTCAAAAAATATGTCATTTCGTTCGGAGCTGTTGTGTTTTACACAATTTAGCCATAAATGACAAATTTGGGTATGAGCCACCTAATGATGCACAAGAAGGGATAACAGTTTGTACACGGCCTATAAGTGTTCTAGGAGGCCTTGGGTCGACGCAACTACATTATGCGAAGTAGTTGCCATACGACTGTCACGCGAGCTTGTTAATAAAAGCGCCCTGCGCCGCCCGTTCAAGGTCGCGCGTACCATAGAATTTAAATGTATTCATCCTTGAGCCGGTAAGCCGAGGAGATTAGATCTCCCTTTTTTTAATTAAGTCCGTGAATGCGAACGTAAAAAGCGCCGCCACACGTCACTCCTACGATTCTCGCGGCATAAATCAAGGGCTTGAGGGTGAAAATCGACAAGCGGTGGAAGTCCCATTTTCAAACAAACATCTAGCCGAGTGTCTAGACGGTTAGGGTAGCGCATGCCTAATTGAAGTAATAAAACCTTTTGGGTGACCCTTTTGAAAGTCCTCCGCGAGTAAACTTTCAGTTCAGTTTTCGGTCCAGTTAATTAATTTGGCAATAAGTTTAAATTGTTTAAACTGATAACCGTAATTTTGTTTTCTTTGTATTGGTTTAACGCAAGGGTTTTTGTGCTCATTATATCAGGTTCCGCAGTGGCTGGTACAAGGAGTTTTTACCTTTTTTTGCAATTTAAACCTAACTTCCGCATTTTTATTTAAACGTATTTAGTTCCTTCAAATCTCTCAAGTTTATTCACGGACGCACCAAAAGAACTGAGTTACAACAACGTAAGGCCAGGTGTTGCATCGACGATTACGAGCTATATTATAAATATATATTATCAGGTTATTGCGGATCCCGCAAGGGTCACCTCAAAACGTAAACAGAATAAGTAACAAAACATGATATAAATAATTGCAATAAATAATTAATTAAATCTAACTTCCGCATTTTTATTTAAACGTATTTAGTTCCTCTAAATCTCTCAAGTTTATTCACTGACGCACCAAAAGAACCGAGTTACAACAACGTAAGGCCAGGTTTTGCAGTGACGATTACGAGCTATTTATAATTATTATCAGTTTATTGCGGATTCCTGAGGGTCGTTCAACCGTAAACAAATAAATAGGTCATTAAGGTAGTCCCTTAGCGCCGGCGGTAGATTCTAGGTAGCAGGTAGTCGACCGTCTAGAGGACAGGATAGTGCATGCCTAAGTGAAGTAATAAAACTTTTGGTGATCCTTAGGAACTCTTAGCAGGTAGACTTACGGTTCAGTTATTTAATTGGCAATAAGTTTAATTTGTTTTTGTGTTTATCGCGCTTGCGACCAGTTGCAATTTCAGCAATTTTCCTCAAGATTTGCGGCTGCAGTTCTTCGAATCAAGTAGCGATGTGAGTAACATGAAATACTCCCCGTCGTCTTAAGCCGCGGTTTCAAATCACTTCGCGGTGTTTGGTTTTAACTTGAATCACAAATCGGGGCTTTTGTTTGCGCTGATTCGGACACGCACGTTAAATTTTTTATAAATAATAATTTTGTAAATATTTTATAATAATGTAATAGATGTAATGTAGTAGACGGAGCATTATTTCGATTAACAGACTTGATTAAAGAAATCACATTTTTAACCCTCCATCGGGCGCAATTGATTTCTCAATCAATAGAAGCTCCGGTTGTCCATAAAAGCTCGAGTGTGATCGGTATAATTTAGAGGAGAGCTCAGAGGTAGTTGAAGAAAGCTCTAGTTGCTCATAACAGATCGACGTATACTCGAAAGAAGCCCAGAGGTAGCCACTGGAAGCTCTAATCGTCCATATAATATAGAGTGGGTCGATATAAACTTGACTAAAGCTCTGGTAGCTCCTCATAAACACTAAGAAAGCTGAGGGGTAGCCAGTAGAAGTTCTGGTTGTCCATAAAAGTACAGTAGAAGTCTGATCGATATAATTTAGAAGAAAACTCAGACGTAAAAACCGACGTAAACTCGAAGGAAGTCCAGAGGTAGTCAATAGAAGCTCTGATCATCCATAAAATACAAACAGTGGGTCAATATAAACTCGAGGAAAGCTCTGGGGTGGTTGATCATCCATAAAAGCTCGAGGGCGATCCTCCTAAACTCTAAAAAAGCTGAGAGGTAGCCAATAGAAGTCCATAAAGGCTCGAGTGGTGATCGATTTAATTTAGAGGAAAGCTCAGAAGTAGTAGATGGAAGCTCTAGTTCTAGCTCTAGTTCGACGTAAACTCCAGGGAAGCTGAGGAGGAGATGATAGAAGCTTTTAAAGCCCTGGGGTAGTTGATTACCCTTAGCGGCTCGAAGATAATCGCTATAAATCCTGGGCAAGCTGAGGGGTACTTAACAGAAGCTTCGATTGGTCATAAAAGCTCGAATTTGTTGGATATAATCTGGAGGGAAGCTCAGAGGTGGTCGGTGGAAACTCTAGTTGTTCATAAAAGATTGACATATTGTGTCGCGATAGTAAATAATGTATTTAAAACTTTAAATGTAAAAAGGAATTCGTAAACACTCCGCGTATTGTGTAAACATAGATTCAGCGAATCGCGACAAGCAGTAGGTCATGAACATTAAAACTGTGTGATGCTAAATCCGCACAAATGATGTGTGTCATGTTGTTATTTATGTAACCAAGCATTTTATTTACGAAAGTGTTACCGTTTAATAGGATATGTAGGACACCCTGTAATCTTTACGTAGCTCATCTAAACAATAATTGAGTATAAAAGGCCAGGGGAAAGTTCCAAAAACCAGTCGTCCCAGACTCACGACCGTTGCCGTAGCAGTCGTCGCTCCGCTGAGGGTCCCCGAACGCCGTCGCTCTCGTCACGGCGCCACCGCTCGTCGTACCAGCCGGACCGTCTCATCAGCACGACCCATCTCAGTACGGAGGACGCCACTGCACCGACGCCGAGCCTGATAAACATCCACCCGCTCGACGCTGCAACCTCGCAACATCCAGGCCGACAACGCAGCTACCCCTACTGGCATACCTTGGTCGAAACCCATACGAGTAATAAAGGTATTCATTTGTAACCCATCTTTTAGCTCTACCAATCCCCGAATCCTGTGCGGCATTACGTACTACATAGAGAAAGCCCGAACCTTTCCGTGACATGGTGGAGGCCTTGGGCTTTCTCGTGACAATATATTTCAGGAAAGCTCAGGAGTAAATGATGAAAGGTCTAATCGTCCATGAAAGATCAATATAAACTCGTAAGAAAAGCTCTGCGGTAGTTGATTATCCACGAAAGCTGGAGGGTGATCGACGTAAACCCTAAGGAAACTGAGGGGTAGTCAACAGAGACTCCAGTCCTCCGTAAAAGCTCGCCGATATTGTCTCGAAGAAAGCTCAGAAGTAGTCTGTCGAAGCTCCAGGTGTTTATAAAAGCTCAGGACTAGTCGATATATCCTGGTGAGAGTTCTGGGGTATTCAGTTTTTCGTTTAAGCTGAAAAGTGGTCGACATAAGCTTTAGGGAACTTCCGGAGCAGTCGCTGCAAGCTTGAAGCTCTGAACTAGTTGTTAAAATCTCAACGATATAAGCTCTGAGGGTTGCCTAGAACGTAATTAATGGTAAATATGAATATTGTAATTGAGTAAGCTTGATGAAATTTATGTTTTACCCGCGGTTATGTTTTTTATTTACCTTTTCAAAACTCTTCTATTGTGGGGGGCTTCCGGTGTAACCGCGTCGTCGTCGTGAAACTCGCAGCACCGACGTTTTGTCGTCATTAAAGACGGACTTCTTCAGGTCCGACGCTGATGCTGCTTCGTCGAAAATGCAGGAGTAGTAGCATCGACCCAACAGAAACAGAAACTCAAACACCAGCGGTGGCGTCGACCCTGAAGAAGACCCTGCCTGGAGCGGAGAACGAAACATCGGCACGACGAGTCTCAAACTAATCAAATTTATATTGCACTTAGGTTTCAAGATGACAAGGTGAAGAAAAGTTTGATCTCTTAAATCCAAGAGACATCGAAGAAATAAAGAAAATTTTACTTGAAGATGAAGACTTTGAGGACAACAGCGATACGGATGATCATTACGTTCGTCTGAACATCTGTCTGACCTTCTATCGTGTTTATGACTTAAAAATGCATATAAAGCCGTGCTTTACTTATGATATTGTAAGAAGGAAATCCTGCGACCTAGCATTGCATAATAATAAAGTACTTACACGAACCGAAACGAAATCAGTTTAAAGATTGCTGTGATAGCGGTGCAATGAAATAGTTTTAGCAGTGCGCGAACCGAGGTTTAAATACATTAGTTCGAAGCTGTATGACTTTAACCATAGCCAGTGAACAGGTTTTGCTTAATACACGTACCGAGGTCTAAATACCTTAGATATTTTCAAATTGATTGGTTGTTTTCTGTCCAAAAATAGATTAAAATCGTTTGACCTAGCGTTGCATTAGAATTGACAAATAATAATAATAAAGTTAACACAAAAAAAATATTTAAGCGCATAACGTACAGTTCGATTTTTAAGCGACGTGCATGAGTCTTAATTTCTTGTCGGAGAAGTCAAAAGAGAACGAAATCTAAACTTAAAGAGATGGCGTTGGCTCATTTTAGAAAGCCGGATGAACTTTAATTTTTATTATAGCCAAGAGTAAGTGCTCAGTTTTTTTAAAGTCCGTCGATGGTGTGCCTGATTGTTTAGCAACTACGTAACTGCAAGAATATGAGGGCGGGGGGGGGGCTTCATCCAATCCACCCTTTTCCTAGTAATATAAAGCTGAAAAACATTCGGCGGATAGTTTTCTGAGTAATTAAATTACACCTAAGATATTTTAAAAACAACTGCACCGTTCCATTCAGAAGCGTTTTGATTTTTCGCTTATCCTAGATGCTCCTACGTTGTTACCACCAGTTGTTTTCGACAATTAACCTGCGAGGACTTCGTTTATCTTTTTTATGTACGGTGATGGCCTTTTGAACTGTTCAAATGTCTGATGGTTGACAATCCTCGGTCGTATCAAATTCTAACCACTACTCCGACCGAGGTTTAAATAAATAAATTTGAAGATTACCGTAACAGGTTCCAATAAAATAGTTTTAACAGTGCACGAACCAAGGTTTAAATAGTTGCACAGTTATGTAAGCCGATGATCGAGTTTTTATTACACGGACCGAGGTCGAAACGGAACCGGGCCAGTGTCCAGTCAAATAGTTTCAGCAGTGAGGTACACGAACCAAGGTTTAAATAGATCAATTTAAAGATTGCTGCGATAGCGGTACAATGAAATAGTTTTATTAGCAGTACGCGAACCGAGGTTTAAATAGATTAGTTCGAAGCCAGTTAGTTTAAAGCCAATGGGTCACGGACCGAGGTCTAAATAAATCAGTTTGAAAATTGCCCTAATAGTGGTCCATATTCTTTAGACACAAATTGAGTTTAGAATTTGATTAAAGTAGTCGATTGTTTCTACTATTCGTTACGAGATGGCGCTGTGAATTAACAGTCAACAATGCATTTTGAATTGCTCTGAAATGCTGCATATTTTAGCATCGGTTTATTTTCTTCCGAAAAAAAAAATAAGTTTGCTATTTGGCTTGAAATCTAATGTCAGTTGTTTCTACAGTTCGTCGAGAGGTGGCGCTGTTAACCAATCATTGATATAATAATTGATGCGGTCAATGTATTTCCAAAGACTCATCGAGAAACCTTAGATATTTTCAAATTGATTCATTGTTTTGTGTCAGAAATTGATCACGGTCATTTGTCGAAACGCAATATCAGTTGTTTCCATTACTAATTAAGAGATGGCGCCGGGAATTATACGGCGCAATCAGCAATTCACTTTGAGTCGCTCAAAAATCGTGCACGTTTTCGATTCGGTCCATTCGCTCGCGACAAAAATTGACCTTGGGATTTGATTAGAGTCACTTTTCGCAGTCCGATGTCAGTGTTTGTATTTTTCGTCAAGAGATGGCGCTCTCAGTCAATCGATGACAATCACCAACTTAAGGGATAAATTCCTTTTTAAGGGATTTCGCACGAACTCGATTTGCATTTCAAGCAGGTCTTTCAAACCTCAGAAGCTGAATCTATAATAAACCGACGTTTGCGGCAATTGGATAATTGCAAGAGTAAATGCGGTTAACTTAATTCAATTAATTTAAATTTTTGACAGCGATATATAAACTGCGTCTGATTCTGTAAATAAGGGTCAGCGATTTTTATCTATCTGCCTCATGGACTTTAACACATAGATCTCCTCATGGACGTTAATACTCTAGATCTGGCTATGTCTAGAGTATTAATGTCTAGGTCAGAGAACAATTATATTATTTATTAAATGCCAAAATATGACAAAAAATAAAACTCATCAAGAACTACCGTTTCCCAAATAAAACAATTGAAACGTGAAAAGTAAACATGTCCAGAAAATGCAATAGGTACTTTTTTTTTATAAAAATGCAGAAATGAAGTAAAATTGAAGCCTTGTAGGACTAAAAAAAGGTAAAAAACAAACGTCTTGTTGGTAAATAAATTCAAAATATATCGCACCGAAAGAAAAATAAACTCAATTTGTATTATGAAGAAATAAAAATTCTAAAAAAATATACGTGAATAAAAACAAGTAATAAAACACAAAATCATTTATTAGAAATTAAAATAAAATCGGGAAGAAAATCAGATAACTTTTATAAGAAAAATCATTTTAAAAGAAATTGAATGAATTTCTACTCTTGAAAATAGAGATTTTACGTACATTAGAAATGTTTAATAAAATTTAAATGGCAAAGACAAGTTGAAGTTCAATTTTATTTCATCTTTAAGACAAAAATAAATGTGAAGTTGCATCTTATCTAACGTCATGTCACACCAAAACATGACAGTTACGTATATTTACATTATTGCAATTTTTATCTGTTCGGTCTGTATCAGTCTCATGGACATTAATACTCTAGACGTCTAGACTCTAGGTTATGGACATTAAAACCCCAGATCTGTCTATGTCTAGAGTATTAATGTCTACGTTACAGATCAATTAAGTGCGAAAACAAAAAGCTACAAGAAAAAGCGAAGTATTTCTCTAATAAATAAAAATAATCAACTGGAATGTAAAAGGTATCTAAACATATTCGAAAAACGTAATCTTTAAAAAAATGCAAAAATGAAATCATGTATACCCTACATATAAAAACAAAATGAAAAAAAAAGCCAAAAGACGATCGCTCACCTTGTTGGCAAGTAAATTCAAATCTATTGCAAGACAAGTAAACTCAATATAAATTTAGAAGATATGTAAATTTTGCAGAAATATAAATTGAAACTTAAAAACAAGACACGTCTAAAATTAGAAAAAATTAATTATTTACTCTTAACATTAGAGATCCCACCCACATTAGAAATTAAACAAAAAGAGAAAGACAAATTGCCTCATGGACATTAATAACCTAGACCTCCTCGTGGACATTAATGCATACCTACCTATTTCAGATTTATCTTTGTCTAAGGTTTAAGCTGGAGATCAACGAAGTGCGAAAACAAAAATAAATAAACGAACAACTCGTTAAGAAAAGTTTCCCAAATAGGTAAAATAAAATAAACAACTGAAATGTAAAAAGTAAACTTTCCCGGAAATCGCAATTCCTCGTCAGAAATTAAAATAAAATTGAAAAAGACACAAGTTTTTTTAACGCATGTCAAAAATAAAAGAAAAATAAATTTCGAAGAAGTTAAACAAAATTCACACCCTTAGAATTAGAGAACCTCAAAAATTTAAATGAAAAAGACAAATTGCCTCATAGACATTAGCACTATAGACTCCTCCTCATGGACATTTTTTTCCTAAAAAAGGGATTTTCAAATTTTATTTCGTAAAAGACAGCCGCTGTACAGCTCAAAGTCGTCCTTTTATGTAGTAAAAGAAAGCCCACTTACATTGAAACACCGCCATCTATTGAGCAAAGTTTCAAGAACTCCGTAAGTAACGGAAATGTATACGCCATTTGCTATAGATAGGTAAACCATCAACAACAATTTAATACTGTTATATCCACCGTCAACGCATTTATTTTTATAAATGTCACGCCATCTATGAGCTACTCGACGATTCGCTAAGTTTGTTTCCGACGCGCCCTCTAGATGACGTTGAAATTGTGCTCAAATCTGCAAAGTACTTCACTTCGGAGATATTCTCGTAGAGGAAACCTTAATAAAAACAGAATCTAGCGCGAGTTTTAAATTACTTTCTATTTAGAGGGCGAAGTGCGCTTGCTGGTTAATAAAAAGAAACTTACCTCAAGTAACCATTGAACCAACTGAACGAACGGCGTCAAAACCGACGCATCACGAACTTTCTTTATAACTAAGACTGTCAACGGGGGTTTGTACCAGGTCAGTCTTTGACTGGCAGGACCTTGTATGGTCCTAAAACAGAAACAAAAGCTAGTTAGGTTCGTAGAAAAGAAAGAAGCAATGAGTCGCTCGTCCACGTTGTATTTATTAATGAAAATATAGTAGCCATTATCAAAAGTCATTACATTACTTTGAACTCGCGCGTTAGCAGAACTCTAGTGACGTCATTTGCGCAACCCACTTTCGAGCAAACCTAGGTAACCTTAGTAATTTAATAACCTTGAATCGATGAAACGTTTAAGAATTTCGCGAGACCTTCGGCAAAGAAACGTCGATTGTTTTCAAATTGTGCTACATGAAACAGCCTACCACTGCTTTCAGAAAAAAAAAAAAAAAACAAAACAAATAAATACAGCAGGCTGTTTTACCGTCACTGAACAAGCACGATTCGTCCACGATTTTCCGGTGAATCGTATGTCACGTAAAGCCTCCCTAGAAAAATATTCTAAAAAGAAACCCTATATTTTGTAGAGCGGTTAGAGTGTCATTCTAGTCTGAGGAAAGTTTCCTGCCCGTGTAGTGTACTGTAAACCATGTAAGTTTATTATTTGTTTGTAACTTTGGGCACTGGTTCAGAATGAATTAATACTCATTTAGTTTTACCTAATTTATTTACATATGTGTACATTAGCCATCACCTCAAAACATACTGTCGTACGCACAGAATGAATGCTTATCTTAATAACAAAAACTAGTACTGCAAGGTCCGCAAATAACCGCGTAAAATTTTAAACAATACATCACATTGTTACTTATAACAAACGTACTGGTTTAATCGAGCTGCGCCCCTTATTTCATTTATAAATTATTTTTGACTTGTGACGTGACGATCACGTGACCTTATTTCCAAATAACTTGGACTCAATTCTGGGAGACGAAAATTCGAAAAATTATGGAAACGCTTTTCAAGTAAACAAGCTGGTGACAGCAAGCTTGGGTCAAACCGCCCCTGGCTTTTCCAGACGCTAGTAATTGCGTTCAACTTGTGCCACATATTAGAGCCGGCGAGCGAGAGTCGCGCGCGCAAAATAAAATGGCACGTTCAATGGTTTTTCGGTATAAATACCGGTACAAAGAGCGGCCGCGAATTTTTTTTTAAATTCTAAATGGAAAACAAATTAAATAAAACGGGGAAGTTGCCGCACGTCCAATTGTTTTCAGTATAAATACCGGTACAAAGAGCGTCTGCGATTTTTTCTTTTTTAATTAAAACGGGCAAGTTGTTGCTGTGCAAGCACGTGACTCTACCCACTTGAAAGAACGATCACCAGATCATAACACACGAGGGAGGGACTGACTGACATTTTAGCCCAAATAATGCAGCAATCGTTAACTTCCAAAGTGACCCAAATAACAAAGCAATGTAAAGGGTCGCGAATGATGTCACCTCGTAAAAACCGGGGACAGCAGACGTCGTCACGCGTTAAAAAAAGAAGGGGGGCCGCTTCCGCCACCTGTTACGCCTCCGGTCGTTTGAATTCAGGACAACCCCAAAGTCCATTTTTCACTTCGGCGTTAAATCACGTCGAGTCGCCCCGAAAAACGTCAGGGTCGGCGTCGCGTCGGAACTACCCCCCGACGAGATTCTGCAAAATATGAAACACGAATAAAATTTCATCTGCATTCGAGTAAGTAATTTTCGCGTTGCATTTCGAAAGCCTTCCTGCTAAGTGGGCGAGAGGTAATTTGCCCGAATTGTTTCCATTTGTCACTGGGTTAGACACACACTCGGTTCGAGCCCTCACGACGGAGCCGATTATTCTTTCGAATCGGTTCGGGGGAAACACAAACGTCCCGACGACCCCCACCTCATCGGGCGTCGACGTCAACATTAACCCTTGCTTTAATTCTACAGCAAAAGCGACGAAATAAAATAGTGCAACGTGCAACACGACCCCCATCACCGCCCTTTCTGTGTGTGTGTGTGTACTTTGTTTATTTTGCTTTGTTTGTACGGAGTGGCTTTCAGTTGAACGATATTTGAATCACCCCGAAACTAAAGCGAGCTTTGAATGTGAATGTGAAACCGCGCTCGTTACTATTAGATTTACTGCAAACCGAAGAGGATAATAACCGTAACTGTAAGCCGTGAATCCTGAACGTACTGTTTACGGCCACGCCGAGCGTAAACCGCGACGCGAGCGCCAGATGCAGAGCGGGCAATTTGTGCATCGCATTGAAACTTGCGGCGCACTAATCAAGTCCTCTTAACGAGTTCACGCTGGCTGTCGCGTCGCGTTCAGTTCTGTTCATTCGCTCATTGGGCAGCGCCCCCTTTTTAATTGCTTACGAAATTACGTTCTTAATCAGAGAAGTCATAGAATAACACGTTTCGGTCGATCGACCACTAACTAACCGGACCTGTTGCTCCGGCAACGCATCGACCGGACTCCGCTTAACTTCGAGTCTAATTCGCTTTTAATTAATCCCGCGCTGCAAATTGCAACCGTCGTTGAAGACATTAAAGCGGACTCGTTCCCCCCCCCCCCCGGGAGCAAAAAACGTGGTGGAGGCGCCGATTATCAAAGACGAGAGCCTCCTCCCATTCTGCCAGGCGTCTACTTAAAGATTTCCCAACTTTTTTTGGACAATAACTAACGGAACGCTCATGTTCTGGTCCTTACTTTGTGTATGCGAAGTCTCGAGATGCCTGAGACTCTTCATCAGCATGCGAAATGTACCCACTTTGCCATTTGTGACGAAACAACCCGAAGGGTTTCATCCATCTATCACATTACGAGATGGATTTCAATGCCCTACGATGGTCTACCTTTATTATTGTCAAATGAAATTCAATTATCCAAAAAAGAAAATCGTTAAACGCAAGTTAATGAAGGAGAGGGTCGTCGGATTCCGCTTTGTGCCTCCCCTCATTCTCCACTGCGTTTACTTAGAGATATCTCAACTTTTTTTGATAATAACAAACGGAAGGCTAGTGTTCTGGTCCTCACTTTGCATACGTGAAGTCGCGAAATGCATGATACTCTTCATCTACATGCGAAATGTACCCGCTTTGTCATTCAAGACGAAAAAACCCGAAGGGTTTTAGGAATCTATCACATTAAGGGATGGATTTCGATGCCCAACGATGGATTCAACTATCAAAAAAAAAAAAATCGTTAAACGCAAGTTAATGAGGGAGAGGGTTGTCGGTTTCAATTTTGTACCTCCTCCCCATTCTCCCAGGCGTGAACTTAAAGATTTCTCAACTTTTTTTAATCATAACAAACGGAACCCTCATGTTCTGGTCCTTACTTTGTACGTACGAAGTCATTTACGTGCGAAATGCTCCCATATACTGCATTAAGGGATACATTTAGACGCCAGGAAGTAGTCGACCTTCATTAAACTCGAAGCGTGCTTGAAATTATAGAAAAAAAGTTGTTACACGCAAGTTAACGAGGGAGAGGGGTCGTCGGATTTGAATTTGTGTCTCTCCCCATTCTCCCAGGCGTCTACTTAAAGATATTTCGACTTTTCTTGATAATAACGAACGGAAAGCTCATGTTCTGGTCCTCACTTTGTGTATGCAAAGTCGTGAAATGCATGATACTCTTCATCCACATGCGAAATGTACCCATAATGAAACAGCACGAAGATCTCACCCATCTACTGCATTTAAATGTCAAGTATAGTGGCGGACAATAAATTCCGGGCAAGATTTTGACATGTCGGGCATATTTCGACAAATTTGGTAAATCAGGCTTTTATTGCGATTATATTTCTGTCAAAATAAAATTTGAATCAAACTACTGAAAGGCATTAAACGCCAAAAACATGAAAGTGAGGTTTACATTGCGCAAAAGACGTGCCCAGATTTTATTGTCCGCCACTGTACTAGTCGACTTTCATCAAACTTACGTGTTTAGTCGAAGCGCGCTAGAAATTACAGGAAAAAAAAATCGTTACACGCAAGTTAATGAGTGAGAGGGTCGACGGTTTCAATTTTATGCCTCCCCACATTCTCCTAGGCGTCTACTTAAAGATTTCTCAACTTTTTTAGATAAGAACGAACGCAAGGCTCATGTTCTGGTCCTTACTTTGTACATACGAAGCTACGAAATGCATGATACTCTTCACCTACATGCGAAATATACCCACCCACTACATTACAGCTTTAATGCCTCACACGCAACGTCATTAAAACTTAACTGAGGGCTCAAGCAGAGAAGTGGAACGCTTTTAATCAGATAAGTCGTGAATGTAAGATTAATTCAAAACGATGGCATACAAAACATATTCAAAATAAGGAGAAGAAACGGCATTCTGTACATCAAATAAAGTAACGAGGAAATTAGAACCAAAGCGCAGTGGCCGGTGGGTCGTTACGACGCCCTCTGTCGATCGCGGGGAGCGTCGACAATCTAGATCAAACTGGATACGCTGGAATCGTCAAGATGGCTGATCAGGTTTCCACGATCGGGCCACGGAACATTCACAGGCCAGAAACGCCACCGGAGAACTAGTCCTAAAAGCCTGATCTAATAGCCTGTGCCAGAAAACTGCGTCCAAATAGAAAAGCCTACATAGAAGAAATGATTTTTGTTAGCGGCCATGTTAGGTATACGCCCTTGCACGTTTTACGTTACCTGGGATTTTCTAAATTTCCAGGCTTAGTATGGGGCTTAAAAGTGCTCCAAATGTGTTGGACGGTGTCACGACATCTTCCGGCACAGCCGCAATTGAGTTACTCCTCCCCAAAGAGCAAGAACTCCGATAATTTCACAACACACGTAAAACACGTTAACACTCAACCAAAGTCTGAACACAAAAGGACGATAGAGACGGCTCGAAGATGGTGATGGCCGCTAAAATACGGATGGTAACCAACGGCGTTACCAGAAGGCTGTCACGTGATGTGCCACACGAATGAGCGTCGAGTAGTAAACAGGAGGGGTGCAGGGTAACCATCTGTATCCAAACGCGGTTCATATATCACTTTGCCTTCGCGTTTTCTTTGGCGCGAGATTTGAAAGTAACATGATATGTAATTCATTAGAGTGTTATTCTAGTGAGAGGGAAGTTTCCTCTTCAAGTAGTGTAGTGCAAACCATGTAAGTCTACTTGCTTGCTTTGCGCAGAATACGTTTCTTGTCTTGTATTTACAACTAGTTGGATCTCAGTCATTAGAAAGCACGAGCATCCATGGCCCTGATAGGATTCGAAGCTGCGCCGCCGAGCGACACCATTTCCAAAGCCGGCTAGGCTAACCGCTGAGCCACTCGGCGATAAGACTACTTATTATTACCTTTAATAAATGTATCGCTTAAGTGAGATGAGTCTCTTATTTTCGAAAGTCGGGTAGGAATTCCTTTCGAACTTTACAATTCCAAAGTCAGGTAATTGAAAAGCGGAAAACGCCGCTGAGTTGTTGATTTCTTCGTTACTCTCGAACCCCTGAATTTACGTCCTCACGTGCACAACCGCTATTTCCACGTGTGTAAATCGAATGTTTCCGACATTACGTAAGTTTACAACAAAATTGTTGTTACGAAACCCCTAAAACTTGACTAAAACAAGGTATGTACAAGTTCCGACACTATTTGTTACTATTTACAAATTCTAATTAATATTTACTTGAACGTCTACATAACCTAACCTATCTCACCTATAAAATAACTACACTTGAGCTGCCTTAATTCAAATGGTCATTACAAATCTTTTTATAGTCGATTCTGTCCCTGTCTGGGACTTTATCCACGCGGACTCTAACTCGACGACCGTCCTCCAAGTATACCAACCTCTTCTTTCTTCCTGTATTGGCTTGGCTGGATTTACGGGCCACTATCGCGCTGTAAGGGGGTGCTGTGGCCTCCGGAACCTCTTGTCCATCCAAATCTTAGAGGTGCACCAGTTTGTCACCAAATTTATAATTTAATTGACTAGCCTCGTACCTAACTTGATGGCGTACAAGATCTGCTGACTAAACGTATCAGCTGTTCCCCTCGACTAGCAAACAGTGGAGAAGGGATTATGATGGATTATTATTATTATTATTATGATGGACCATAATATAGTCACGTGGTGCCCCACCCCATAACCAATGAATTGCGTTACCAAGATACGAATCGAAGTTCACTTTTTTCAATGGAACAGCCTGTATATTATTGCATTTTTGGATTCTACGCCAAATGCTAGCCTAATTTGATGGGTCGCAACATGGGTCCGAGATGATTCGTTTTCGAGTTACTAAGGATTTTGTTTAAATTTAATTGCCCCCTCTTATCGCCGTTATTTTTGACTAGAGAAAAAAAATATTGATACGAAAGTTATTCACATTTTTCCGAAGTTTCGAATGCCGTTATCTAAAAAACAATTGAACATTGCGTTACCAAGATACGAATCTGACGGTCTCGCAACCTGTCGGTGCAGGAAAGTTGAAGATTCTCAAAAACAGTCATTCTCAATTCTCAAGAATGAGAGGTGAATATGCTAGGTACAAAAAAATTGGTACGCGTAATCAATTCATACGTACTTTCTACATAGAGTTACATTATAGCACCTAGAGGACGTAAAGGATACTACAGGCTGAGCCACTGAGCAAAACTGTTGGTTTCTCTTTCTGTAAAAAAAAAAAAAACTACTACTATTTTATATTTTATTGGAGTGTCTTAGGGTAAGTTGGGAGGAGGCTCGATATTTGTGAAACTCTACGAACTCGTTAGGACCTGTCGAATATACTGAAGTTAAACCATAATTACATTTTCTTCTTTAATTAGCTGGTCGTTCCGGCTGCGCCACGAGCATGAGCTTGCTGATTTTGTCACGATGCAACATCCGCACACGTCACTAGTAGATTTTAACCCGCACAAAGATCTATTACGTGAACAAACTTAGGGGGAGGAGAAGGAAACTCGTCGGATTGACGTAGGGTGAGAACGCGTACACCCCAATGACACGGCGCGCGCTAGAAAGTTCAAGTTCATCCGGCGCAACAGGTTACGTATATCCGCAGTATTTCGGAATATTTTCCCCGGAAACTCATTAAAAATTCGGAACAAGAGAATTTAGACTCGCGCAGTGGTGAATACCTTCACGTACGTACGTACGCAGAGAAGACAAGCGAAAGATATGCGTTAGCGTTACATAAACCATTATAACTAAGGCCCTATTTGAAAAACTTAGTCAATTTTAGGTTATGTATTATGTATGGATCATGTATTCAAACATTGCTACCTACCTGGAGGACAGCAAATTGAAGGTGGGCACTTTAAGTTCTCCAAGACGGCCGGCTAACTCTCGGAGAATACGTCGAGCACACTCGTTTCTATTTGGTGTCGCTCCAAAAATTTAAAAACAATAAACATAGCGACCGCTTTGGGGGGAAGGGTATATCCGAAATGAAACACCGAAGCAAAGATAAAAGGATTGAAAGTCGTGTATTGCACACGCCAGAAAATGTAAATCAAAGTTGCAAATCGTCGCAAGACGTTTCCAGAAATATAAAATTACAAACCGTTCGCGATTAGGCCTCTTCGCCAGCGTTACCAGTAAAAGTCAGTAAATTTTGTTTCATTGAAAGTAATGTTAAATACGTGAATATTAAGCCGATAGCAGATTCAACGATTTCACGACTATTAGTTCATTAACCGAAAAATACATGAACTATAACTTAACGAAAAAGAACAATAATACATTCAGCACAAAGAAAATGTGCAAAGGAAATAATTTGGTTTGTCCCGACCTTAAAATTCCGTGATTAGTACGCCTGCAGGGAGCGAGGCCCTCTTAGGCCGGTGAAACGGCTTTAGCCCGGTAATAATCGAGACCTGCTTAGGCCGATGAGACGGCTTTACGACCTCCCCTCGCTGCGATTCACGGCGAGTTCGAAGGGGCCGTGTAGAGGCAGGCAGTCACAAATACGAAGCGCAGAAATGTAGTTGACCTAGACACGGAGTGGGATCCACCCAAATCAAAAGATGAAAGCTGGCTGTCTTGGCAGAATACGATGAAGTCGATCGACGTGTGAGCTGCCCGTAAAGTCACAAAATCCGGCTCAAGCCGAAGAAGTAAACAACGTCTCCCAACTGATAAAACCCCGAAGGTTGGCTTCTTATCGCACAGCGAAATCAGGTATCACAAAATACCGAAAGCGTCAAGGGTAAGGGGACGTCAGACAAACTCACACGTGCACTTCAGATCAAATTAAAATCCTTTTTAGTATTGTCAGTCACCCTGTATTGCGAAATAACATGAACATTCCGTTATTCTGACATGCGCGTTTCATTTGTTCGCCGTTAAACGACAAGCCTTCACTACGCAATACGGAATTGTTGCCATCTCCCTCTGTCCTGAAGTGAGTTAATTCTTTCTTCTATCAACCCCCGCCCCCACCTCTTTAACTCTTACAAGCACTGAAAACGCTTGCACGCTAACGCTAGCTTCATGACTCGCTGTAGGGTGTACACGTGAGATGGTGGTTTTGTGTTTTGGAATTCATTTGGCTGAAAACGCCTGGAGATGAAGATTAACGGTACTTTGATTATCGGATTTTCAAAAATCGTTATCCCTGCATTTACTTAATGCTTGTCCAAGCCTAGTCCCGGTAGATTGAGATTGGGTAAATACGGCGCGTACTTGGGCGTGGTTCAAAATGTAACGTACGTTACGTCCTTTTACTTTTTTTTTTTGTGTGTGTAGTTTTGAGTATTGCGTTCTACGTCTTGCAGCTTCTTGCTATATCTTCTACCCTTCGATTTTATTACGTTTACTACGATCAAGGCACCTTTTTTGGCTGCCCATTTTGTTTGCTTCTCTCAAAAAATATTAACAACTATACAGCGCTGAATTTTACACCCAAACCAATCCTCAGGTGGCGCTCTTGCTTTTTTTTATCCCTAGATAAAAGAGAATTGTGCGACAAGGATAGACATAAGAAGTAACTAATGCCTTAATTAAAACAGCTCAGGTTTTCTTTTTAAATTTATTTATCTTGGGTCAAAGCAATCGACATTTTTCGTTTCTTTTTTACAATGATTTTATAAACGATTCATAGATGGCGCTCTCGATTTTTTTTTAAAACAGTGCAAAACAGTGCAGAGCTCATAGGGAATGGGACTCGGCTGTATCCTTCTGAAACCAATACCGCTGATGTTTTTTTTTTTTAATTCAAATTACAAATACGGCATTAATTGTTTAACCAATGTGCAGATGGCGCTCCTGGTATATCCTGAGTATAAGACAGAACTTATTTGCAAGATATTCATTAATGATTAGAGCCACGATTAATTCAAACAAATGAAACGATCTACAGGTGGCGCTGATGGTTTATTAAAACATTACGTGTAGTTGTCGGTTGTTAATGATGGAACTTGAGGGGGGGGCAACTTCGTGGCGTCTTCTCGAAATGAGGGCGAATTTTTTTGGCGCTCTTCCTTCACTGGAATAGCGCAGAGCTTATCGCCAAGGTAATTATCAGCGATGGGACTTTATGGCGTCCTCCTGGAATAATTTCTTTTTTGTTTTTTATTCTTTTTTGTGTGAGGATATTCACTGTTCCAGTTTTCGATTTCTTCGGGGTAGTACAGGAGGCTCCCCTTCTTGATGTAGCCCGTGCCGGGTATGCGAAGCTCGCAGAAAATCAGCGTGCCAAAGTCGAGTTTGGACAGCGAAACCGTGGCGGTCAGGACGATGGAGTATTCACTTTGGTGTTCCACTCCATCGCATCCAAAAAATTCCTGAAGCCAAAAGGGTCACAGTTTGGGTTGTACGAGTATATAAATGATAATTCACTGGTTTGTTGCTGCGTCGTCCACGTGTTTATCCGAGTAGAGGGCTAGTTTGGGTTGAGGGTAAACTACAGCGGCGGAGCAGGTGAAGTTCACCTGTTCACCATCGGCTGCGCCTCTGTGCAAAAGCATGGAAGTCTCAGGCTCTGCAAAATCAGCAAATTTAACAGACGAACTCACACGTGCACTTCGATCAACCACCAGACGATCAATCATGGATCTCGCGTCGGTTCACGCAAGGCACCCTGGGAAATTCCGGCACACGCGCAACGTATTGAAAATTCAAAACAAAGGTGTGCTATCCTCCTCATCACGGGTATAGCAAACGGGAAGTATACCTAACGGTATTATCGAAAATAAAATCTTGTTAACAATTAATTCCAGACGCATAAATAACGATTGTAATTTCACTCGCCCCCCCGCCCGCCCGCCCTCGATTGTTAAACATAGTGTCTCAAAGGGTCACTCGATCGAGCCACTTTTCACCCTATTTCTCGAGGGCAACGCAAGATGATGACGACGCACTTTCGGCGCGGCGGCGTCGTCGTCGAATCAATGGGGTGGAAACTCGGGATGGATGGATCGAGCAACGGAAACAAGTGCTGAGGGTGATTGATGCGGCCCTAAGCAAATTTACCGGGCGGTGTTCTCCCGACTGGGCAAATCGAATTACCATTGGTAGATCCGAGTCTGAAGGCGCGAGGAAACTCGTTGAAAATAAATTAAGTGTGAGAAGTGCGCGTCGACTGCATGGCCGGGGCGACGCGACGCGGAGATAATGCGAAATAAATATGATTGATTGCGGCGCGGCGTTCCGCTCGGGCCTTCAGAAAATGTCGGCATTGATCTCTGGCGCAAATGAAATTTGAATTTTCCAGTACGATTATTCGTGGGAAGGGGAAAGATCGAAAATTAGTCGCCGGGTGGTAATTGCTAGTGGAAAAAAAAACCACAAGATTATAAATGTAAAGACAAGGCAAAACAGTGGTCTGCAAGATTCAGAGGGCTTCTCACTTAACATTGTTCTAATAATGAGTTTTTGCATAATCTCCATTCGTTTCGTCTTTCACGTGCAGTGCTTCTCATCAAATCGCGGAATAAATTTCCGTTCGTTTCGTCTTTCACTCGTAGAGTGCGTCTTATCGCATCGCGTAGTAAATTTCCATGCGTTTCGTCTTTCACTTAGAGTGCTTCTTATCAAGTCGCGGAGTAAATCCCCGTTCGTTTCATCTTACACGTAGAGTGCTTCTTATCGCACCTCCAGTTAAATTGAAGTGTAAGACGTTCTATCCAAAACACAACTGTCCCAATCTGCATCAGCGTAGCCTGTTAGGGGTACATTAGTATTTCTAATTAGAATATAGAATAATTAATTGTTCCTTTGAGATAACGAAGAACTTTTGGCGGCAACCCAGTGAAATTTCTCAAACTTGTTGTTATATTGACTAAGAGAACTTACAGTATGAGATATATCCGGGCGAGTTCCAGCAGCCAAATACATCAGCCCTCCAATTACGGAAACATTTCTTTTTGATCTTTTATATGATTTATGTCTTCTTTTAATTTTTTCTCTCCGACAAGTGGTGTATTTACTGCCGAACTTTTTTAAGAGTTCCCGAATGTAACCTTTTTGAGATAAATAAATTCCGTCTTCACTTTGAAACATTTCCATTCCTAAACAGAACTTGGCTTCACCCAGGTCCTTAATGAGAAATTCTTTAAGTTATTTTTAAGACGTTTAACTTTCTCAAAATCATGGTAGGCTATAAATATATCGTCAACGTACTATATTAAAACAAAAATCTCCCTCTTGTCTTCAGTATAGACACAAGGATCTGCTTCTGATGATTTAAATCCCATATTCCGAAAAACTTTGTCTAATCTGATATTCCACAGTCATCCAGCTTGCTTCAGTCCATAAATAGCCTTTTTAAGTTTGCAGACATAATCTCCTCGTTTCTGTAATTTCAACATTTCACGTGCTTTTCTTCCCAAGTCTTACGTTCTTCACGTTCCAACCGTATCAACATTTCTTCCAGAAGTTCTGGTTTCTCCATATGAAACGTAACATCCATGAACCCATTAAGAAAAGCTGTTGTAACATCTAGATGAATTATTTTCATCCTTGTATTTGCTGCTAATGCAATAATAGTTCTGAAAGAGTTCATTCTTGTCACTGGGGCAAAAGTCTCTTTAAAATCTAATCCAGGACGCTGTGAAAAAGCTTTTGCAACTACTCGTGCCTTCTTCCTTTCTATCGTACCATCCGCATTATATTTGTTGCGTAAAACAGTACGACAACCTACAACTTGACCAGGAGGCCTTGGAACAAGATCTCAAGTATCGTTCATTATAAGACTCTTGGTTTCCAAGTAGATTGCATTCCTCCAATCATCGCCTTTCAAAGACCATTTATAGCTTTAGCAAAAGGAATTTCAGTAGCGAGTGATGTCCTTCATTTGCTTCATCACTACGATTCTCAATTCCCGTAGTTGAGTTTTCCTCTCTCGTATTTTCAAATTCATTCTGCGCTTGTTCTTCCTCGTTTTCTTCCCTATTTGATTGATTTGTTTCTTGTTCAACTTTTTGAAAATGATATTCCTTAGATGGCCGGCCCCTTTTTCCAGTTTTTACTTTTCTAAGACGTCCAGGACCTCTAATAGGTGGAAGTTCTACAATAGAGTTTTCTTGTGGTTCTGCAATAGGATTCTGTTTCAATTCTACAATAGGATTATTTTCCTTACTTTCTTCACTTGTTCCAATTTCAGTAAAATTTGGATCAATTACTGTTTCTTCCGGAAATAAATCTAAAACAAAAAATCGACCAGATTTTGTATTCTTAGTAACAAAATCTTCAGATTCCTGATATGCGTTGAACTAGTTGAAAAATTTTACATCCCTAACGACGTGAATTCTTCTCTGTTTGGGCACCCAAACTCGATATCCTTTAGCGTTATCAGGGTAACCTACGAAAACTCCTTCCAATGTTCTGGAATCAAACTTTCCTTTGTTTGGAGATTTATCGAGGATTAGTGCTTTACAACCGAAGGATCTGAGGTAACTGACATCAGGACGCTTCCCTGTCCATAACTCATATGGTGTCTTATTATTTAGGTTTTTTGATATGCATATATTTCTAATATGATTGGCGCATGCAATAGCTTCAGCCCAAAAAGCAGGGATTAGGCCGGATTGGATCATTAGACATCTTGTTGTTTCCACAAGTGTACGGTTCCTACGCTCAGCAATCCTTACTGTTACTGACAATCGACGCCAAATACCTTCATTCTTGAATATGCGATCTAATGTAGAATTGCAGTATTCTTTGCCATTATCTGACTGGACAAATTTTATTTTTTGTCCGGTTTGCCTCTCTACCATCTTCTTGTATTCCAAGAATTTCTTTGCAACTTCACTCTTGTGATGTATAAAGTAAACTTCACACCATCTGCTGTCGTCGTCAATCATGGTTACAAAGTATTTAGCACCTCCGATAGACTGTACACGCATAGGTCCGCATAAATCAGGGTGAATAATTTCGAGGACTTCGGTTGATCTTTCCTTGCGATTCTGAAAAGGAAATCCATTGTACAAATTTTACATGATTTATTTATAAATTTTGATTCAATACTTAAACCAATAGTTTTGTTTTTTTGCCATTGATATAAAATCCTGGTGATTAACATGCCCAAGTCTAGCGTGCCAAATGTCAGCTTTTAATATTTCCTCGTTTTCACTAATGAGTGCCTGTTGTGATTTCTCTCGAATGTAGAAAAGGTCACCTTCTCGATCTGCAATCATCTTGATATTTCCAAGAAAATCTTGAACGATGGCATGGTCTTTTGTGAAGACAACTTGATGATCCCTATCAACAATCTTTGACACAGACAATAAATTTGTTCTTAGGTCTGGAACAAGAAACGCCTTTTCTAATCGAATAATGTTTTCTTGCTTGTCAGTACAGGCCAAAAGCTTAATGCCTCCTTTTGATGTAATTGAAGTAGCAGTATCTTAGCCCACTTCGAAAATTTCTTGTGTTCACAAAAAGTTGATCATTATCACGGATCATTATTGCACATATGTGACGTACAGCCACTGTCGATACACCATCGATTTTCATTTGCAATAAAAGTGATTTCCTCCTTATCTTGATCCAGAATTTCGATGCTGTTGGCCATTTGTTTTTTCTGTTCATTCTTTTTAGCATAACAATTTGCTGCTTTGTGTCCAGGTTTGTTACAATAATTACATTTATATCTCTTACGTGTTTTCTCAAACCTTTCTTTATTTTCTTTTGAATTCTTACCAAACCTGGATTTTGAATTCCTGTCTCTAGCAAATAATGCTCCGCTTTCATTTTCTTGAGAGTGTTCAACCTTGGAATCGCTTGCTTCTATAATTTTTACTTTTAATATTATGTCTGGTAACAAATCTCGTGATGTTATTGCACAGCGAAAAACTTCAAAATTCATAGACAAACTTTGCAATAGCATAATAGATAGTAATTTTTCATTAATGTCAATGCCCATCGTAGATAACTTATCTACAATGTCGAGAAATTTTGCCATAAATACAGGGTGTCGCAAAAGTTCCCGGAATTTTATTTACGTGCAATTTTCGATGTCTTTTGTGGATATTTCTGAAAACTGATGGTTGCATTGAATTTTTCGTGAAATTTTACTCTAGAATGTGTTTTTAATTGTTTGTTTCTTTTGAGTTAAGCGAACTTTGAATCATCAAAATGAACGTGTCACAATTATAAAATTGCACAGGACAGGAACGAAGACAGTCGACATTGTTCGGACAAAGGGTTTTAAGAAATCTACTGTCTACGATACCCTTTCTAGTACAACCACTAAAGGGAAACGGCCGTAGCCAGGAATAACGCAAACGGACTCTAGTACCACGTGTGACTGGATACTAACTTGGCGCGGCGCGCAAGAGCAATACAAGTAGGGAAAGAGGTCGCATGGTCCGAAATGTCCAACCACAGGCTTTCCAAGTAAATCGATGATTTCGAACGGGAAGGATCCACGGCAAGGGCAGCCATACTGGAACAAAATGCGTTTTTAAAATAGATTCTAAAATAGATTCTGTGATGTGCACTCACACAGAGTGGACGTGGTTTGTGCTGCTGTCATCTCAACACTATTAGTCGCTGTTGTATTGGTTATATCCAATAAAAATGTCCTTGTACGTTTAATAAACTGTTTATTGTTACTTCTTACATTCTGTTGCCTACGCTGGCGTGGTCACGCCAATAATGGCGGAACCAGTCTCCCAGCTCTCTTTGTCTGATGCCCGTACATGTTATGCAACACAACATACATTAAGAAGATACATTTGCCTATGCTAACTTATACTATAACATCTCCCTCTTTCTCCCTTTTTTTTTTTTTAACAACAAAAAGATGTTAATAAGCTTCACCTTTAATGAAGTAAAACAAATTGAAATGTATTTCTAATCTAGATATCTCTTTGGTCGATTAATTTGTCGACCATACCTACTTCTTTTGAGGAGCGGAGAAGAAGATGTCTGCGAACTGATGTTTTCTTTTTCGTTATTTGCATTAGAATTTTCTTTTTCCTTATTTGCATTAGAATTTTCTTAAGCCGTGACCTCCAAAGAAATAGGTAAGTTATTTACATTACTTGTATTTTGAGTACAACATTTTTTGTGTATTATCTAACATATACTGAAAATCATAATCTGTAACAAAAGGTTTTTCAATTTTTCTTAAATATTTTCGATTGCGCATGTAAATTCTATCATTAGTACTCTTAACTAAATAAGATCTCGGACGTGTTTCGTCAATTTGTATTATTTTTCCAGGGCTCCAGATTTTAGTTTTAGCATTTTGCAACATCACAGCATCACCCACGTTTAAACTTTTTAAATCTTTGGTGTGTTCATTATAGCGCCTCTCTTGTTTTACTTGAGACGTTTTTAAATGTACTAAATGTTGAGAAATGTCATATTTAGGTTTTAAATGTTGAGTTGTTATCGGAATAATACCTTGAATTTTCCGCCCAAATAATAATTCTGCAGGTGATGGACCTTTTGTGTATAAAGGAGTATTACGGTATTCTAGTAACCCTAAACAAATATCTTTATTATCTTCAATTAGTTTCTTGATTAATTTTTTAATACTCTGTACATGCCTTTCCGCAAACCCATTTGACTGAGCATAATGTGGTGTACTTGTTTGTAATTTAATTTCCCAGTTTGTTAAAAATTCTAACATTGCATGATTATTGTATTGAGGACCATTGTCGCTATATAATATATCAGGTTTGCCATGCCTAGCAAATATCGATTTAAAATTTTTTTATTAAATTTGACGTTGTAGTGTTATCATTTAATCTACACAGTTCTGGATATTTTGAAAAAGTATCAACAATTAAAAGATAATTAACGCCTTTATATTCAAACAAGTCTACGTGAAGCAATTTCTTTATTAATAATTGTCTCTTTCTGCAAGGAATTCTGATATTTTAAACAAATTGGACAATTTTGTATTTTGTCAGTTATATGCTTAGTAATACCTGGCCAAAAAACCAAACCGTAGGCTCTATTTAAAGTTTTTGTAATGCCTAAATGATTATAGTGTAATTTGTTTAAAACATCCTCACGTAACGACTTTGGAATTATAATTCTATCAGCTCTGAATAAAACACCATTTATTTCACTAAGCTCATCTCTGTAGGCCCAATACGGCTTTATTTTGTCATTTATGTTCTTTTTTGATTCCGGCCAACCCGCTTTAATAAGAGATTGTAATTCCTGAAGCTCTTCATCTCTATGTGTTTCATTTTTTATAAGATTTAATTTATTAGGTGTAATATTTAAATAATTGATCATGTTTACTTGTGATTCAATTTCCGTTTCATTAATAGGAAAATTGTTTTCATAACTATTTCTGGACAAAGTATCTGCAAAAAATAATTTCTTTCCAGATTTATATTTGATCTCAAATTCATAATTCTGTAAGCTCAAAATAAGCCGTTGCAATCTAAATGGAATTTTGTCAAAAGGTTTTTTGAAAATAGTCTCCAATGGTTTATGATCCGATTCAATTAGGAAACTTTTACCGTATAAATACTGGTGAAAACGTTGACACCCAAAAAGGATTGCCAATGTTTCTTTTTCAATTTGTGAATAGTTTTGTTGTGCTTCATTAAGAGACTTAGAAGCATACGCGATAGGAGCATCATTTTGTAATATAACAGCTCCCAACCCATCCTTGCTACTATCCACACTAAGTACACATGGTTTATTTCGGTCATAATAATGCAAAACAGGATTTTGGCTGAGTAAACTTTTCAGATGTTTAAATTCTTGTTCATGTATTTCTGACCATTCCCAAATGACATTTTGTTTAAGCAATTGCCTCAAATTATGTGATTGTTTAGCTAAATTTGGAATGAAACGTGACACATATGTAACCATTCCTAGAAATTTTCTCAATTTATCTTTATTTTGTGGTATAGGAATTTTGTTAATGGCTTCAATTTTTTCATTATCTGGACTAATACCTTTACTGCTGAAAAGATGTCCCTCATATTTAATCTCTTGCACAGATATTTTACATTTTGTTTTATTAAACTTAACTCCTTTCTCTCGAGCAGTTTCCAAAACTGTTCGTAAGATGCTATCATGCTCTGATTTATCTTTTGCAAAGATAATTATATCGTCAATGTAAATTTTTACGCCTTGAATATGCCCAAAAATATCATTAAATATTCTGTGGAAAATTTCAGGAGCAACGCTAACCCCAAAGGTAACTTAGAAATTTAAACCGTTCTACTGGCGTCGCAAAAGTTGGTAGCAATGATGCTGTTTTAGATAATGGTATTTGGTAAAAACCTTGATTAGCATCCAGCACTGAAAACAATTTAGCACCTGCCATTTCACTTGTAAGTTCTTCAAATGATGGTAATGAATAGTATTCTCGAATTAACGCTTCATTTAAATATTTTGGGTCCAAACAAATCCTAATTTGATTTGGTTCTTTTTTTTTAACTATAACAATTGGATGCACAAACTCCGTAGGCTCTGTTACTTTAGCTATTATTTTATCTTCCATCATACGCTTCAGTTCTTTCTTCAAAGGCTCTAAAATTTGAAATGGTACTCGTCTAGGTGGTATGATTACACTATTATAGTTTCCTTTTAGTTTGAATTCGCAAGGTTTAACGTTGATACACCCTAAGCCATTAAAAATGTCTGAAAATTCAGATACAATTTCATTTTTACCAGTGATTATTGCATTAATGTTTCTACGATTAACCAATTTCAGTTTTTCACAAGCTGTAAGACCTAATACTGGTGCTGCTTTGTTATCTGTGTCAATTATTTCAAAAGTTAATAAATACTTTGTATTATTAAAAGAAACTTCTGTGTTGCAAGATCCTAAAACCTTCAATACCGTGCCACCATACACAGTTACAAATTCATCGGTTTTATGTGTTAATTTGTTATTTATCCCTAACTGATTGAAAATGTATTTCGGGATTACATTTACGTCTGACCCTGTATCGACTTTAAATTTGATACGCTTGTTACAATCCAACATTTTTAAAATTTCAAACCAAACTGTCTTTTCTTTACTATTTATACTATCTAAGACATATTGACAACTATCAACTGTATTGTTACTCTCATAATTATTTGGACAATTATCACTGTTCTCATTTTTGACCAGTGTGTTTATCATTTTTGTACGACACATTTTCTTAAAATGTCCTTTATGAGAACAATGATAACAAACCTGGTTTCTTGCCGGGCACCTGTTTTTGTCCTCATGCCGTTGGAAACCACACCGTCCGCACCTTTCATTCTTTCCATCATTTCCTCTTGGACTGCTTGCCCTCTTGAATTGATTTTTGCTGCCTTTGTCTTGCCACTTCATACCTCGGCAGGTCCCATAGGTTTTTCTTGTTCCATCCCAACTGTCCTTGTTCTTGTTTTGACTTAGATTTCGCTTTATTGAAGACACTTCAGATGTACTACTCTTATGAAAGAGCTCGTTTATATTAACATTTGTTTGCTCGGCTGCTTTACATATGTCCACTGCTTTTTGTAGAGTTAAATTTGATTCTCGTAATAATCTATCTTTAACTCTTTTATCGTTAATGGCACAAACAATTCTATCTCTTATGAGATCATCTTTCAGAACACCAAAATCACAATTAGCTGCAATTTTCCTTATTTCACTTAGGAACACGTCAAAACTTTCATTTTCCAATTGTAATCTTGAATTAAATTTATGTCTTTCAACACTCACATTTGTCTTCGGGATGAAATAAGTATCTAAGTTTCTTATTATAACATTGTTTCCTTTCCTCTGTACTTAGTTCCATTGTGTCCAAAATTTCTACAGTTTCTTCGCCCATGCAATGTAGCCAGACTGCAGACTTAACCGCATCAGTTTTTTCAGCACAACCTGAAGCAGCTAAATAAATATCCATAGCTTTTTTAAATTTTTTCCAATTTACTGCTACGTCGCCCGTTAAGCACATCGGCTTCGGTTGTTTTAGGAACTCCATTACAGCTTTTGCGTCTTATTTTTTCTACGCTTCTAAACTGTAATTTGTCATCACCTAATAAATGGATGCTATGAATTTAATAAAGTGCTGTTTGATGTCCCAATAACTATTAAGTCGGACCTATTCGATTGTGAAGTCAAGTAATCAGTTAACCGTCAGCGCTATTCGGATAAGTAACCGAATATGAATAACGATTACGACAAATATTGAATAAATGAATTCTGCCAGTGAGTAAAGTGCTGTAGTGCAGGTTTGATGTTCGAATTACTAGTAAACATAATCTATCCGATTATGACATCACGGAATCGGTTAACCGTCATCACCATTCGAATAACTAACCGAATATGAATATCGATTATGACAAAGAATTAATAAATGGATGCTATGAATTTAATAGAGTGCTGTTTGATGCCCCAATAACTATTAAGCCTGACCTATTCGATTGTGAAGTCAAGAAATCAGTTAACCGTCAGCGTTATTCGGATAAGTAACCGAATATGAATAACGATTATGACAAATATTGAATAAATGAATTCTGCCAGTGAATAAAGTGCTGTTTGATGTTCGAATTACTAGTAAACATAATCTATCCGATTATGACATCACGGAATCGGTTAACCGTCATCGCTATTCGGATAACTAACCGAATATGAATATCGATTATGACAAAGAATTAATAAATAGATGCTATGAATTTAATAAAGTGCTGTTTGATGCCCCGATAACTATTAAGCCTGACCTATTCGATTGTGAAGTCAAGAAATCAGTTAACCGTCAGCGCTATTCGGATAAGTAACCGAATATGAATAACGATTATGACAAATATTGAACAAATGAATTCTACTAGTGAATAAAGTGCTGTTTGATGTTCGAATTACTAGTAAACACAATCTATCCGATTATGACATCACGGAATCGGTTAACCGTCATCACTATTCTTATAAATAACCGAATATGAATATCGATTATGACAAAGAATTAATAAATAGATGCTATGAATTTAATAAAGTGCTGTTTGATGCCCCAAAAAACTATTAAGCCTGACCTATTCGATTGTGAAGTCAAGAAATCAGTTAACCGTCAACGCTATTCGGATAAGTAACCGAATATGAATAACGATTATGACAAATGTTGAATAAATGAATTCTGCCAGTGAATAAAGTGCTGTTTGATGTTCGAATTACTAGTAAACATAATCTATCCGATTATGACATCACGGAATCGGTTAACCGTCATCACTATTCGGATAACTAACCGAATATGAATATCGATTATGACAAAGAATTAATAAATGGATGCTACGAATTTAATAAAGTGCTGTTTGATGCCCCAATAACTATTAAGCCTGACCTATTCGATTGTGAAGTCAAGTAATCAGTTAACCGTCAGCGCTATTCGGATAAGTAACCGAATATGAATAACGATTATGACAAATATTGAATAAATGAATTCTGCCAGTGAATAAAGTGCTGTAGTGCAGGTTTGATGTTCGAATTACTAGTAAACATAATCTATCCGATTATGACATCACGGAATCGGTTAACCGTCATCACTATTCGGATAAATAACCGAATATGAATAATAACGATTATGACAAACAATGAACAGTACTGTTTCACATCGCGGTTATTCAGTGGTAGATTTAAGAAACCTGTTAACCGTCACACAATTCGGATAAGTAACCGAATGTGAATAACGGTTATGATATTCAACTAACAGCCGACAGTTTACTGTCATACCTAATTTGTTATTCGCCGATTCATTCGTATAACCAAAAAAGAAACCGTTATTCTCACCGCTTCCAGATAAGTAACCGAGTTAACCGAATATGACTATGACGAATAATGACGTATACTTTAAGCACAGTTGATTGTCCAACGGTTAACAGTTATTCGAATATTCGTTAACCGAATAGTGAGCGACGCGATTAGCCGATTTTCGAAGTTGGATATGATCGGCAAATTACCGTGTGAAACGCATCCAGTGAATCGATTTGAATGACATGAATAACCAACGACATTTAACCGAATTTTTTTCTCCTCTAGAACGAATCATTGTATGTAGGGATTTTTATGCAAACACTATCACTATGCAATGACTGACTGCGCCATGTTGTATTGGTTATATCCAATAAAAATGTCCTTGTACGTTTAATAAACTGTTTATTGTTACTTCTTACATTCTGTTGTCTACGCTGGCGTGGTCACGCCAATAATGGCGGAACCAGTCTCCCAGCTCTCTTTGTCTGATGCCCGTACATGTTATGCAACACAACATACATTAAGAAGATACATTTGCCTATGCTAACTTATACTATAACAGTCGCTTTATTTGTAATTATGAATACCGACCGTGTTACAAGATCTATCAGTGGTGACAAAGAAAAAGATGAATTGCTGAAAAGGTATTGGCTAATACTAAATTCTTGGACAAAATGATTGCCGCCATCAACGACCGTATTTCTGGTTTGGACTCCAAGGTGAAAGAATGTGAGCAGATGGTAGTCTCACTCGAAACTAAGCCGTCCGATGCCCAAAATCTAATAGAAAGACAGGAACAATACTCTAGAGCGAATAATCTTAGGATTTTTGGTCTCCCGGAAAAACCTGGTGAAGATCCGGAACAGGTAGTTATCGATTTATGCCGAGATAAATTAAAAATTAATATTAATATGACCGATATTGACTGCTGTCACCGATTGTCAGCCAAAGAAGGTACAACAAAACCTATAATTATTAAATTCTGTAGAAGAGATGTGAGAACCCGAGCCAAAAAAAAATTGAAAGGCTTCAAAATCGTTATTCGCAAGGATCCAACCCGTCTAAGAGGGTCTTGGGTAAAAGAGTTTAGTACACGTTTCAAGCCCTCTAATGTTTTTACAGTTAGTGGTAAAATTTTCATTAAAACGGACGGTAATATTTTAAAAATTAATTCTATTAGTGACTACTATAAAACGATTTTAAAATTTAATAATTCACGGCAGTGACCCAGCCCCTACGTGTGACCCATTGGCTTTTCTGGTGTGTCTTTGTGCGTGCTGCGATACGCTCTTGCTTGATATATTGTTATTTTCGTGATAACGTACTCGTTTAAGGAAGCAAAAAAGTTACCAATCCTTTAGTTTGCAATAATTTCACTCTTTCCGTTTAAATTTAGATATGTGTTCGATCATAACAACTAGTAGTAATATTGAACAAGAACTATAATGGAATTAATTATGAGCTGTTCTCAAATGACTGGCAATGCATTCCTTTTCAATATAATAATAATAATAATAATAACAGGACTTTATTCAGGCGGGATTTCAGCCGCTGGCTGTTGCTATCCTACCTCATATAGTTGAAAATAACAATATATAGTTATACAATAAATGTACGACAAACACACGTGTGTTCAAGTACACATAGCTAAATATACAATCGAAAATAATATAACCAACTTATACTAAGTAATACGTTTGACAATACCAGAAACTCTAAGCAACTAATTAGATAATAAAAATAATTTCAGTTTCGCCTTGAAAGAGAAGTATTTTAATGTTTTATACACATCAGGGACATCGTTGTAAGCACGAACGGAGGAGTAAGAAAAAGATCCTCTAAAGAACGCAGTTCTGTGAATTGGTATGTTCAACATGCATACTTGACGGGTTTTAGATTGATGTAAATCTCGGAGAAAAATTAATTTACAAAACAAATAACTAGGTTCTTGTGTTTCTAATATTTTATGGACAAGACTACCTACCACCATTTTTAAAATTTTATGTTTTTCATAGAAAGGAGTTATATGAGACCTTCTGGTAATATTACCTACAAAACGAATACATGAATTTTGACATTTTTGGATTCGGTAAACATTTTCAGACGATAAACACGGTCCGTAGACACAATCACAATAATTAAAAGTGGATAAAACAAGACATTCAACTAACAGTAATTTTATTCTGAATGGTAAAATATGTTTATACCTGTGTATGGATCGTAGCCTACCGTATGCATTTTGAATTAGTTTGTTTACATGAAATGTGAAGGTAAGATATGAATCAAAGATAACTCCCAAATTTTTTATTTGCTTAACTAAAGTCAAAGGAATGTTATCTAACAAAAATACGTTTTGCAAAAGATGATCAATTTTGTCACACTGCCATTTAGTACCAATTAGCATAGCGGCACATTTATTCGGATTTAACTTTAATGCATTATTTTTGGACCATACGCTAATTGAGTCCAAATCTTGATTAACCTTAGCTATAGCTGTATCATAATCAGAAGGAAAAAACGAATAAAACATCTGGTTATCATCAGCGTAGGCCCGAATTTTGCAGTTTATAATATTTTCATACAAGTCAGCCATGTAGAGATTAAACAATAGTGGCCCTAAAATAGAGCCTTGTGCAACACCTGCATTGACGTCCGTGACAGAGGAGTATTTATAGCCTTCGTCCGAATTTATACGTGTCAGCTGAGAACGATTACGGAAATAACTAGCAAACCACTCAACTGCCGAAGATGACAACCCGTAATATAAAAGTTTAGCTAAAAGAAGCCTGTGATCTAGCATATCAAACGCTTTAGAATAGTCGAGCAATATTAAAACAGATACTTTATAATTATCAGATGCAGAGAGAATCTCATCAGCTATATCTATAAGAGCTGTTGTTGTACTGTGACGCGGTCTGAAACCTGACTGGCATGAGGGAATAAACTGAAATTCATGAAGGTAGGTACTCAACTGATTATATATAACTCTTTCCAAAACTTTAGAGATAACAGGAAGGACGCTGATAGGCCGCAAATCACTGGGAGCAGTAGGTCTATCTCACTTCGGCAGTGGAGTAATTAAAGCACGTTTCCAAATATCAGGAAAGACACATTGTTCAAGAGAACAATTTATAATATTTATTAAGGCAAGCTTACAAAAAGGCAAGCACATTTTTAACATAATAGCAGAAATGCCGTCAACTCCTACAGCACTAGTAGAAATGTTTGAAATTATATTAGTAATCTCCTCACAAGTTGTTAAATGAAAATCAAAGGTTGCATTTACTTCAGATTTAACGTTATTACAAAAATACGATACAGTGTCGGGATTGGCTTTCTCAATATTATCACGCGAAAAGGAGGCATTAATCGTTTCCGGACAGCACAAATGAGCAGGTAAACTTCCAGAATTCTTTTTATTATATATTCCTAAAAAACCCAACTGTTTCCACATATCTGCAGAATTTTTTGAACTCTTAACAGTGCTTTCCATGAATGCTTTCTTCTCACGTCTGATGCAATCTGTTACACTATTACATAATTGTTTATATGTTTCCCATTTCACACGATCAAAAGTACTTGTTGTATTCAGGTTTCTTGTAGATCTTCTATACTCACTAAATGCCTTATTTTTCTCGCGAATAAGTTGTTTAATGTTAAAAGTTATCCAAGGAGAAAAAGGTCTTGTTGCTCTTTTAGTTTGTCATGGAGCAATTTCATCAAACACGGAAACAATAGCTGAATTAAAGTAATGAACTTTGTCATTAATGTTGTTTATATAATAAACCGCATCCCAGTCAATAGAAGCAACTTTAGCATAGAAATGAGTAAGATTAATATTTTTAATATCGCGGTACGTTATATATTTACAAAAACGTGTTTTGGGAAAATTGTAGATACTAGATATTAATCGATGATCGCTTACAGAGGCAAGTGAAGTTACTCCTGTTCTGATAACACACTAAGTTTTGCTCACAAAAAGTAAATCAATACAGGTTGCCGATAATTGCGTTACGCGTGTAAAATCAGTGACCAGCTGGTGCATGTTATATGTGGCCATGAGAGATTCCAAGTAATTTTTACTAAACGAATTTGCTGCAAAGTTGATATTAAAATCCCCCATGCAGACAATTTCGTCAGAAATTGTAAGTAATTCTGAAAAAACGTCATGAAGGTAAGAAAACGCTGCATAACTTACCGACGGCGGTTTATATAAAATACCAAAACAAACAATTCGTTTACTAAATTTAATAGCTAGCCAAAGTTGTTCAATATTATTAGTTACGTACTCACTGCAAATTACTTGGAAGTCCAGAGATGACTTGAGGAAAAAGGCAACACCACCTCCTCGCCCCTCCGTTCGATCACATCGCACCACGGTATACCCTGGTATACTTAATTCATAATCCTTAATAGAGTTATTTAACCATGTTTCGGTTACCCCGAATAAATCAAAATTATTATCAAGCAAATGGTTTCTAAGATCGTCAAACGTATTCAATAGGGAACGACTATTAATAAAACCAAAAAGTAAGTTAGTGCTATTAACATCAACATCATTTATTACATCGAACTCATTAAGTAACATATATTGACTGACAAGTGTCCCAAAAGGCAAAAAAACAAAGGCATTCTGAGTAAACACAGGTAAGTAAAATCGTGAAAACTAAATTCGCAATGAAATTAAAATTCAGAAAATAGTAAGGTATTTCTTAAAGAAAATAAAACAAGTTTGTGAAAAACTCAAGCAAATTCTGATGTATAGTCCTACCAGTGCAATAAATTTATAAGAATCTTATTAGATTTAATTAAAAACAATTTTTAACTGAATCAATTTGAGTTAGGTGGCAAATCTTTAAGCGATCTAATAACTTTTTTCTTATCCTCATCTTCAGAGTAAACCATAACCCTTCCGTCAATAGACCATACATTATGTTTCCCATGCGCTCGTGCAGCAGCTTGTAGCAATTCATAACGGTATTTAGTAAGGTCCTTGTGGATAGAAAACCTAGTTTTCTTTAATAATTTTTTTGCTGAAAATATCTCAGCCCGTTTCCGATAAGAAATGAACTTGACCAGGATGGTTCGAGATCTGTTATTCACAGCAGGCCCAACTCTGTGGGAACGATCAATATCCGCAATCGAAATGGGTACCATTAATTTATTGCTAATTAGCTGGATGATAAGATCATCGGTGTCTTCGCCGATTGACTCCTTGATGCCAGAAAAACGTAGACTACTTCTTCTCGTATACTGCTCTAAATCATCGCAACGAACCTCCAATTCGGATAATTTCTTTTCATTAGTAGAAATTGATGTAGTAACACTATTTAATTTTTGTGTTATAATATCGAGTTTTTCGTCAAATTTACTTATAAATAAATTAGAGCAATTAGTACAAATTTTTCCTATCAGTTCTTCATTGAGGCACTCTTGGATAATTTCTTTAAGTTCATTTTTGGTGGTATCAGCTTTTACCGTCTGATATTGCTGGCGTGTCTTAGGATCGGCCGGAGCCATTATTATCAGAATAGTTAATGCGGTTGACACGATGAACGATGAACACAAAAACTCACCATCAAAAAGTTTCAACAAACAACAAGTTCGGGTAGAATGTACCACTAATCACGTATTATTAGAAGGAATAATTTGTGTATATTAATTTTGCGAATACACCTGTATTAGAACAATTAAACTGGGACACGATGTGAACACAACTTATTCACCACGTGCGCGCATATCGTTCGTATATATATATATTTCACTTGGACAATGTTAATGACAAATTGAATTTTTTCAGTACTCATATATTAAATCTTTTTAACATACATGCACCTCTAACAACTCGACGCTTTACGAAACGTCTTATCCCGTGGCTTACAGATAATCTAAAACTATTAATGAAACTCAGAGACAAAGCTAAAGCTAAGTTTCGTAAATCAAAAGCAAGTAGAGATTGGAACTATTATAAAGCGTGTTAGACACATTTAGACTTGAGAAAAAGGTTTATTTCCAATACATTTCTTCTACAGGTGATCCCAGAACTCTTTGGAAAAATTTTTGGGCATTACTAGGCAGCGATCTCATACTATTCCGGAACAATTAGCTGATGTGGACAAAATAAACGATTTTTTTTATTAATTCCTTGCCAAAACCTTCAACAAATAATCAGGCTCTAAAGACATCTTACGAATCTGATTGTACTTATGGTCGGAGTTTTTTTTTTTTTGAACCAGTCGATGAAGATACTATTTATAATATCTTATCAAGAATTAATTCTTCTGCAACGGGTATTGATAATATTAATATTAAGATGATAAAATTATGTTGCCCTACTATCATTCCTTATCTTTCACATATCATTAACTCATGTATTATTGATGGCAAGGTTCCTGATCTTTGGAAGCATCCTCTTGTAGTACCACTGCCGAAGGTCAAGGAACCTTCAGTATTGAAAGATCTTCGTCCTGCTGTAAGCCTGCTTCCTGTCATATCGAAGATTTTTGAAAAGTAATTTTTTGTCAACTTTCTAATTATGTTCAGTCCTTCCGAATGTGCAATCTGGCTTTAGGAAGCTACTACCGCTTTACTGAAAGTTACAGACGACATTCTCCAAGCGACGGATAACTGTTCTAACTTTGTTAGATTTCAGTAAGGCTTTTGATACGGTACAACATGATGTAATGTGTTCCATTCTCAACTGTGTTGGTCTTGGTGGCAACTCCACTGATCTGATTAAGGATTACCTTTGTCAGAGGAATCAAACTGTTGTCATTGGGGCGTGTCGATCAAAAGCCTTACTATTACAACAAGGGGTACCTCAAGGCTCACTATTAGGTCCGCTTGTTACAGTTCATTTTTCCTTTCTGTTTCGAATACACTCTGTATATGCGTTGTCACTACATAGTTTTCATTACTGTTCCGAACACGCCCTGTATAAGGCGAAATTAGTCGTGCCGGAAGGTTACTTGGAAACCACGTCACTCTACACATTGAGCTGATTGGTTCTCCCAGTTGCTAAGAAAAATTCCGCCAATGGTAAAATGAAACGTGTCTCTCTCTCTCTCTCTTTAGTAATCGTTCCTTTTCGGTCGAACGGAAAATATTGCGCGATTTTTCAGAACGAAATCCGTCGTCTCCCGGGCTACACGTTCCTTTCGTTAAACAAATTCATTTTGTGCGTGGCATTACATCAAAGGGATGTTAGTGCACTTTGCCGCTTCTGAATAGGCCCACGTGTGAGACAGAAAACGCGTGTTTCGTGTTTTGTTCCAGCTTCGGTAAAGTGCCGAGGTAAGTTTTGCACGGCGCAAATTTTCGAATTGGCCCTTACGTTCGATTTCTTTTTTTCGCTTATAGGCTTTTTACTACGGACTTCTATTGCGGGCTCTTAATCGGAGCTATCCTTTTTTTTTTGTTGCGGACTTCTCATGGGATGACGCTCTTCCGAATCGTGCAGGTGTACAGAGGCTTGCGTCGTTGAAATCTCCCCTCCCGTCTCGCGGCGTGATTATCGGCATTCATCAAAGAGGTCTGCGGCGACTTTGACACACCGATGCCGACAAACAAATAAGACGCCGACGAAACAGAGGTGGGAGCGTTACTTGTTTTCTTTGATACGTAGTTTTGAGCGTTAATTCGCGTTTTGTTGTTGCTGATTTCTTTCTTTGATTTTGCCGCATTTCGACATGCACCTTATTGCGTACACTCCGGTGTAAATTTAAAACCGTCCTACGTAAATAAATGTCTTGTACACTCCGGTGTAAATTTAATCTGTTGAATTAATTACGTTTTAAATTTAATGTAAAATATTTCTATTTGTTGGTGTTGTCGATTTATTATTTATTTAGTTTATGCTTTATTTTCTTTGGTTATTTATGTGTTAATAAACTAACGTGTTCTGGAGGTAACAGGTTTTCTTAATTTTCTTCCCTTTTCAAAAAAATTAAGTGGCGCCTATTTTTGGTTTTGGCCTCGCGTTTCGGAATCGAACCCCCCCGTCCCATTGCAGCTGGCTGGCCACATCGGAGAAGTACAACCCGATGTGAAACTACTGCCTATCTTCGCAGGTAGGTAGCACGCTTCTATTCTCTATATACACATTTAAACTTTTATCATCGCTGAAATATTGCAACTATCACGTATACGCTGATGATATTCAACTATACTTTTCTTTCTGCCCTTCTAAATGGCGGGAAGCAGTGGTTGTTTCGGTTGTTTCTGCCTCTCATTCGCTTGCTATTAATCCTGGAAAGTCTCAGATCCTGCTGCTTGGTAAGGCTAAATGTTGTTTAAACTTATCCAATATAATAAATATTACTATCAATAATGTTAGAATTCCCATAGTAGAGAATGCTAAAAATGTAGGTCTCTCAATGGACAATAGTTTTCGATGTAAGGATCAAATATCTAAATACATTAGCAATGCGTTCTTTTATTTAAGAAGGCTGTATCCTTTGAGATCCATCTTGAATATAGAAACAAGAAAACGTTTATGTGAAGCATTCTCAATTTACTTATTGTTCACAGTGCAATAGATTGTAATACGATTAATAGAATACAAAAGATGCAGAACTCATTTCTGAGATTCTGAGGAAATACAGTCATATTTCTCACAAATTACGTGATGCTAACTGGCTCTCGATGATGAATCGTAGAGAACTTCTGATGCTATGTCTATTTAATAAAGTTTTGACTCTTAAAACTCCGCCTTATCTGTACAATAAAATTCGCTTTCGTTCAGACGTCCACAATGTTACTACTAGATTCCGCGGTCTAATTTCACCTCCTCTACACAAAACTGCCCTCTATGAAAGATCATTTTCTTTTTCCATTTATAGTAAATTCAATGCTCTTCCTAATGAGCTAAAAAACCTGAAACCTATAGCCTTTAAGAAATTACTAAAGTCCCGTTTACTGTTTACACAATTTAGCCAGTGATTTTTTTACATCGGTATAGGAGTTTATGAGATATGAAAAATTAATTAATTTTCTTTTATTTTATTGTGAATTCTTTCTTGTACTTAATTATTATATGCTTGAGCAATTTAGTTGTTGTTATATTATTATTATACCTACCTGCGAAGATAGGCAGTAGTTTTACATCGGGTTGAACTTCCCCGATGTTGCCAGCCAGCTGCAATGGGACGGGGGGGTTCAATTCCAAAACGCGAAGGCCAATATCAAAAATAGGCGCCACTTAATTTTTTTGAAAATGGGGGGAAATGAAAATTAAGAAAACCCGTTACATCTAGAACACTTTAGTTTACTCAACCACAAAAATATGTATATATAAACAAATAAGTAATACACTGACAACAACAACAAAAAAATAATAATGAGTTTACAACATATTTAAATCATAAATCATACAAGAGATTGCAATCATCGGTTAACTGTACGTGACAACGTTCGTCTACTTATATCTGGTTTAAATTTACACCGGAGTGTACGCAATAAGGTGCGTGTTTAATTGCGGCAAAATCAAAGAAAAGAGTCGGCAATTCAAATCGCGAATCAACGCTCAGAACTATCAAAAAAAAATTATAACGCTCCAACCTTTATTCCGTCGGTGTCCGATTAGTTTGTCGGCGTCTGTGTGGAAATGCCGCCGCGGCCCCTACGCCGACTGCCGCGTAGAGAGGCGAGGGAGGGAACATCCGATGTCGCAATTCGCAGTGCACCTGCACAATCCGGAAAAACGTAATCCAACAAAACCAACTATTGCTAAAAGTCCGCAATAAAAGCCTATAAGCGAAAAGAAAACGAACGTAAGGGCCAGATCGAGAAACGCAATTCGTATTGACTTACCCGGATTATTAACCGGACTGCCATAAGTCGCAGTATAGATGCGGCTTTCCCGTTGTCGACTGGGCCAAACAAATTCGGCAAAAGCCGTTCACATGCACTTTCACCCTCTTTGGTGAAACGGGCACAACCAAGCGATAACAAAAGAACAAACGTGCGGCCCAGGAAACGGATGAAACTTTTATGAGACGGTGGCGTACTTCTCGATCGGTGGAAAAGAACAGAAAGCTACGAGAGAGAGAGAGAGACACGTTCAATTTTACCATTGGCGGAATTTTCCTAGCAACTGGGAGAACCAATCAGCTCAATGTGTACAACGACGTGGTTTCCAAGAAACCATCCGGCACGTCGAATTTCGCCTATACAGGGCGTGTTCGGAACAGTAATGAAAACTGAGCAGTGACAATGCATATACAGGGTGTATTCGAAACAATAATGAAAAATGAACTGTAACAGTAGTCATCTAGCATTATCTTTTCTTCTCTCTTCTTTTGATTGTATATTTAATTTAATTCAATTAATTTAATTTTGTTTACTTAGTTCTTAGTTCATATACTTAGTTCATATATTTATATATAGGCATATACTTTTGTTTTTCTTTTATGTTTTATACAAGGCTAAGTTTTAAAGCAGACGGGCGAGTCCCAAGTCTGAACTTCGCCTTGAGATTGCCCGGTTTAATGATTAAAAATTATATTGTTAAATTTATATATATATATTTTTTTATTTTTTGTTGTAACTCTTGGGCAATAAAGACATTTATTATTATTATTATTATTATTATTATTATTATTATTTGAGCAACTTTTGCTAGCACGCGCCCTAGGACCTAACAACCACTGTGCCATAGCCGAATCAGAAATATCTTTCACAACTTTTGACCGAGTGTGAAAACGGTTCGCCCTTAATATTGTAAAAAATAATTTAGCCCGCGTGACTTTTGTAAGAGAAATCATAAGTGATCCTGACGATGCTTTGAATTTGTCAAACTTATAATAATAATCTCTTTATTGACCAATTGAAAGTTACAATCTGCACATATTTATATGTATTTAAACAATTAAAAAGAAGAAAAAGAAAAAAAAAAACTGAATTGGTCAATCGGCGCAGGATCAGACTTAACTTGAGCAAGTTGATGTCTGATTTACATCCTGTACCGAAGCATACACAAGGTTAGAGAAATCTAGGCTGCATTCGATATTAACACATACATATATATATATATTTAATACATGGAGATAAAAATAGTAATATTTTTTGGTTTTGTTCATATTTACCTGTACTGCTAAGAAAGGACACTAATCAGCAAATCAAAGACCATCCCATTGATTCTGTAACAACATCTTTTTGACTTTCTGTCTGAAGAAGCTCAAAGAGCAATTTTTGAATTCCCTTGGTAAGGAATTATATGTTTTAGATATATTGTAGGAAAATGACCTCTCATAAGTAGTAGTTTTGTGAAGAGGTGGGGTTAGCATGTCTTTACGTCTAATATTTATATTGTCGATATCAGTTCGAAATCTAATTTTTTGATACAAATACTCAGGCTTACCTGTCATAATAACTATACGAAATAAGTAAGCAGCATGTAGTTTCCTTCTATTTAACATATTTAACCATCCTATTTTCTTTAGTGCCCAAGATATCCTATCATATTTCCTAAGTCCAAAAATAAAGCGTAAACAGGTGTTTTGAACTCTTTGAATGCGTTTAATATCTACGCTGTCGAGACATGGCCCATATAGAGAGTCACAGTAGTTGAAATGAGATAGGACGAGAGTTTTTAATTTATTATCCAACATATGCCTACTATTGTATAACATTTTCAGATTACCAAATGCTTTCCGTACATTATTGGATACATGTTTTTTGAAGCGTAATTTTTTATCAAATGTAACACCAAGGTTCTTTGCTTCTTCTAGAGTAGGTATAATTGTATTATTTATTTTAATTTCAATATTATTGGCAATATGATTTTTATTTGCTAAGCCGAAAACCATTACAGAAGATTTTTGAGGATTTAATATAAATCCATGTTTTTGAGCTGTCTCATTGATAACACATAAATCCTTGTTTATTAGATTAACAGCATGCGACGCTTCGCTTGGATGAAAGGAATAATACACCTGCGTGTCATCAGCAAATTGGTGAAAATTACAAACAATATTATCAAAAAACCTTGAAGTGTATATTACAAAGAGTAATGGTCCAATTATACTTCCCTGTGGTACGCCTCTTTTTATTGGCAAGGGTACAGACACTTGATCATCAAGGGTAAGAATTTGGGTCCTGTTTGCTAAATAATTTATAAAAAACTCTACTGCTTTCGTATTTAGCCCAATGTAATGTAATAGAGAGATTAAAATATTGTGGTTGATCATATCGAAGGCCTTTGAGAAATCTAAAAGTGTTAGTACTGTACATTTGCCTTCATCTAGAGCTCTAAACACGTCATCCGTAATCCCTAGGAGAGCCGTACCACAGCTGTAATGGGACCTAAAACCAGATTGCCGATTTGGCAATAAGTTAAAAGATTCCATCGTCACGTTTCTACCTTCAGCACGTTGTACGGGGCAGTTTCACGTCGTACGGGGCAGTTTCACGTTGTTCACCGACGTAAGGGAGTTTCCCCCAATTTTCGGTATCTATTCAAGGTCGACTATTTTGATATAGTTAAGTAGGTAGCAATGGAGAGAAACTGGTTGAACCACGACGTCGCCATCCTTAACACACACGCGAGCGGTAAACTTGAACTGAACGGGAAACTCCATCTAGTTTCTATACGATGAATTTCTAAACGTTCGGAAGCCAAAGCGCGCGCGAGCTTGCAGGCCTACGTGCGTGATTGGGGGGGGGGGAGTTCAAGGGTTAAAGTAATCTTATTTACATAGAAATTACAGTTACATCCCCCGCGTCACGAACCGCCAAACATCACTGTGCCATAGCCGGATCAGAAATATCTTTCACAACTTTTGACCGAGTGTGAAAACGGTTCGTCCTTAATATTGTAAAAAAATCTAGCCCGCGTGACTTTTGTAAGAGAAATCATAAGCGATCCTGACGATGCTTTGAATTTGTCAAACTTATCGTCACGTTTCTACCTTCAGCACGTTGTACGGGGCAGTTTCACGTTGTTCACCAACGTAAGGGAGTTTCTCCCAATTTTCGCAATCTATTCAAGGTCGACTATTTTGATATAGTTAAGTAGGTAGCAATGGAGAGAAACTGGTTGAACCACGACGTCGCCATCCTTAACACACACGCGAGCGGTAAACTTGAACTGAACGGGAAACTCCATCTAGTTTCTATACGATGAATTTCTAAACATTCGGAAGCCGAAGGGCGCGCGCGCGAGCGCGCAGGCGTACGTGCGTGATTGGGGGGAGTTCAAGGGTTAAAGTGATCTTATTTACATAGAAATTACAGTTACATCCCCCGCCAAACATCAAAGAAACAAGTAATTAAGAACCCAGCCCGTCCCAACGGGATGAAGCAGAAGAAACTCCATCACGACGAAATGTACGCCCCGGTGCTTCCCCGGCCCTCCCCCTTGCGGTGGTTAATTCACCCCGTTAAGAGGAAACTTGCCGCGGCCCAGTCGTAACAAGCAAAGCTCGCCTCGACTTGAAAAGAACCGGCAAAAAGCACGAGCGAGCACCAGATGTACGTATATGCGGATGACATAATTACAGAAAGGCGCTGATAATGCGAAATAAATTTGATTTATTGCGCCGCAGCGCTCCCGCCTGCACCTGAGGTGGTCGGGTTGGTATTAATCTAGTGCGCCACAAATTTCGGGCGGAAAAATGCATTAACTAAATGAATGGCCGATTCGGTTTTGATTGATTCGATCCGGCGGCCAGGATTTATTGCTCCCGCGTTAATTGTAATAATAAATGGCGCCGGGGTGCACTCCGGGCGCCAATCAAAGAGATGCGTTCGCGCTTTGATGATGAATGCTCGAATTCGAATTGCAAACGAGCCCATTAATTGAAACGAATTGTTTTCTCTTGACACCGCTTTGAGCCTGAAACGCTGTATGTAAACGGTTCTCCAGTTTTCATCCTATTCGTACACTGTTGTTGAAATTAGTAGGCGCAGTAGTTAGGTCATAGGTTGTTATACACACGTCGTCCTACCTGCTGCGCCACAAATATTTTCCACGTTGCCGGCGAGGAATTGAATATTTTAGGCCCGCGGATGCGCTATCGAAAACCGAGCAAGAGGGAGAAAGTAGAGCAGACCATTTCAATGCTCTCCTAGAACCTCATTACATATTAAAAAAATAAATAAAAGAACAATAGCCATAGGTATCTTAAATTAACAATGTAACCAATGGGAATCACTTGTTTAAGTAATTCTCTCGGATGGGGCGTGGTTTTCTCTTCCTTGACATCCTTTGGATGAGCTACTTTCACATTAAGAATATATCCTTGCACACATATCTCAACCATACAAATTATGATACATTGCCCAACCGTAAAAATTACAACACATACCTCAACCGTACAAATTATAACACATAGCTCAACCGTACAAATTATGACACATACCTGAGCCATAAAATTAATGGCAAAATGAGGATTGTCCTTGATAAGGTGAAGCGAAGATCACATTTGTTACCAATACACCTTACCGGAGGCGAATTAAAAAAAAATTCGCTTTGATTGAGCAACTTTCGCATTAAGAATCTAGCTTTGCAAGCACTTACTGATTGGGGAAGTTTACTGCCGGCGAAGCCCTTCTCCTTTTTCTTTATTTAAAAAGGGACGTGGCCCTAAGTTACCACTCGTCTCAATCATTCCCTTTTCACATTATCAACGGCTGGATTTTTTATTTAAAACGGGGCGTGGTCTTACGACATCACTCGTCTCAATCATTTCATATCCGTAACATCAACGACGGATGAATTTTTTATTGAGAAAGGGGCGTGGTCGTAAGACACCGCTCATTTCAATCTCAACCCATTCCCTTTTTACAACTTCAATGACAGCACCCATCGCAACGACAAATTGTGCGAGTACAATCTAAGATCCGCAGCACAGCCGGCTAACTCCTGCAGACAGGGGAGGATCAACGGAACCCCAAGAGCAAAGGGGGAAAGAGTTACATAAAATAAAAGTCACCAGCTGAGCACACTTGTTTTCACTTGAAAACGCTCCCAAGTTTAATAAAAATAACTAGGACGACCCAGAAGGGATCACAATAAGTTGAGCAATGGCTATCACTCACTTTGAGCGAATCACAGATCTGCTTTTCGTTAACAGGTAATGCATAAAAGTGAAAGCTCAGAAGCGCAGCGTTTATGCGACGTGAACGAGACAATTAAATAAAATAATTCCGACCTTGCAAACAAATCTACACTTGGACACTCGGCTGTCGAGGTGAGTTGGGGAAATCCAAGCGTGATACAATTCAGCGGAGAAGGACAATGCTGCCAATTACGTCACCACGCAAGACGGCATTAAGTTATTCTCCTGTTGGTTCGTCACGTCTAAGGTCGGGTCCAACAGATACATGAAGAGGGGTGGACGGCGATGGCAGGCCTTTTAGCAGCTAAGACGGCTTTCTTTCCACACAAAGGTTGTTGTTAAATGTCAGAAGGGGGTACGACTACCACTGGAAGCCTACATAGTAAAGGAAAGATACGCGTTACAGACCGAAAATATACACAAGGTTGTCAAAGAAAACCTACCTCTTCTCTTATTCCAGAAACAGTCTTAGAGAAGCTTACAAGGAGCTTGATTTTGCTTGACGCGCACTTAAGCAGATCTCGGAGTAAATAAATTCCGTTTCAGGCTTCAATCAAGAGATTCGCATGAAACGAAGCACAAAAATCGTGAACACACACTAACTGTAGACGCGCACGCCGAGAAGTCTTCCACGACAATAAGTTCGTCGCGGAAAGAACTATCCTGGGACGGGGGTTGTTGCGAGATGACCTCTCTTTTAACCGGGCGAAAGAGTGAAATAGAGTAGGGGGGGTTTAGGTAGCGGCGTATGGTTTTCTGATGCGATATGATGAAATGTGACGACCGGCACGTAGGCCCAAACTAACCTTCCGATTCCCGCACAAATACAGGGCGACTGGCAATGTTGTAAATAATTTAAATGAATTTTTCATCCGCAACACAGTTTTGATCGGTGAATCGAGATTTCTGCAAACGGTATTCAATCGTAGCAAAGATAACAGAACAAGAACGAAATTAACTGCGATCGTGTTGCGTCCCTAGCACGCGTAACACGATTATAACTGTCGGCGCATTTCATTTGCGACAGGGCCAATCGAATTACGCCTTTCGCATAGACGTAGTATCGGCTCGGCTAATTGGATCTCGACCGGAATCAGAAGTAATTAACTTACAGCGCGCCGTCCCGAGCGAATTACTTCGCCCGGATTTTATTTTCGTGTCACCTTCGGGTCTCCCCGAGCGGAAGCGATGAGTATTACCGGAAAATGTTGTTTCTACGTTTCATCTAAGTATGTTACAATTAACTAACATGACACTTGCACATTACATAATTTAAATTATTTTCATTAAGATATGGTCAAAACACTAGCACTCACATATCGCCTGTAATTAACCACAAGACAAGAGGTTCCGTGTAAAATTCAAAATAATAAAGTTTAGAAAATATGCATCCAGCATTACACATATGCATTACAGATCGACATCTGACACCTATTTTCTATAAGTCGATTATTTTCGTCTGAAAACATCATCATCAGCGCCCCCCTTGTGGGTACGCCCAACTATATTCACGTTGCCAATTCCGTAATCCCTATGGGATGTCTTATATTTGTCTATGCCTAGATTTTTCCAGTAAATTCGGTGCGGGTCTACAATAGACTAGAATCTTGTCTACGACACAGATGGCGTGACCAGTATAAAAAATAGAATTTGCTTCTCAGAATGTAACAATAGGTTGGTTCATATGTTTGTTACATTGCGCTCTTAATAAATAAACATAATTTGTTTCCGTTTCTTTTTTGTTCAGTACAAGAAGAAAACAGTAGATATGCTTTCACATACAAAAATATTCTTTACAACATATTCAATGAAAATTTTAGTCTTTCAGAAATATTGTAAATTTCCATATATTATCTTCTATAACATTACCTTCATCTGTTGTTTGTGATTGTGTTGGATCATCAGTAGGTACACGTAAGTGTTGCTTCATGGTTTCAATTTTTTATAAAGCCAATGTAACTACTCACGTATAAACAAGAACTTGGAAAATTGTCTTACCTGACAAATAAAGCGTCAGTTGTGTACTTCTTTTTATCTTCAGGCACTGCAGTGTTTGAAATTGTCTAACGTCAAAATGCAGTTCACAAACACTATAGCAGTGTCAAAATGTTACGGTAATAATTGAAGTAACATGAAATTAGGGACATAGCTTAATACAACAACAGATTTATTATTAACTAATAATTACAAGAGTTACAAGTTACTTACATCGTGTATTGGGGCACTAAAAGACAACTAGACTACATGACACTTTGAAGAGATTTGTTCTAATTCTCCCCTAGCGTTGGCTTCGTTGCCTTTTTATAGGGGTTTCGTTTCCGGGGTGTGACGTCAATTGTTGCCTTGACATTTTGTATGCGATTCCGCGCTAGATCTGTGCCTGCAGATGAGTCATTAGATTTTGCGCACGGCCCGTACGAGTGCAGCTGCATCGCGGGTGAGTCATACGTTACAGAATTGCGACGGAGGCATCTTTTGTTTATGTCATCGTTTTTATGTGACGCTTGACTGAATCTCAGCTGTACATCTTTGCTGGTGCTCTTATCCTAGTTACATTATTATTGCTAGAAATAAATTACCTAAGTGTCTATTGTTTATAATTGCTAGCCATGCAAAACATTATTTCGTTATTTGTAGAGAAACAAATGTATCTGTGGAATGTATTTTATATCGGGATTTAAATCGTATCGTTGCTGACAATTTGGCACGGCACATTTTTGATAAATAATTTTGCTGCATTTTTTTTAACTGATATTACAACTACACTGCTCATTTTGCGATATCAACACCAGTGGCGTACGCAGGATTGGTGAATGGGAGGGGTTGGGTTGGGTCATATTTCGCGCATGTTCAAGTACCAATATTGTGTGCAGTGACCAACGACGTCGAAATAAATAGACTCGGTGTTACATGTGGTGGGTTAGATCTTGTTAGATGGAAGGAACCAATCAGGTGAAGGGGTTCATAAGGTTCACTTTCGCACCGAATCCTGCACCCCCCTGCAGCTGCACATCATGCTTACAAACAAAACATCGGTGTTCTTCGTTTATTCTATAGGTATCTGTTATACTTTTATGGTCGAAGCCGAAGGCAGTGACTGGTCGCGTCAGTGTTGCCAAATTGGGCAATTTTTAAGTAACATTCGACGACCAAAAAAAAATTGTTTGTCCATATAAAATGCTTTGGTGGGCGACTTTTATTTTTTAATTTAGCGACTAAAAATTTTTATCTACCGTATAAAATATAAAATAATGAGCGATTTAATACGGAAATGTTGCGATTGTTCATATGAATAAACTGGTAACATATTTGGGGGGGGGGGGGGGGGCGTTAATATAAGTTACTAATGATCGTGACTTGATCCACGTTACAATTTTTTCCATAAGCATGTCTAGGGCCTCATGAAAATGAAATTGATAGTAAAAGATGTTATAAGAAACCTAAATGTGTAAGACGATTTTTTTTAACATGTTGATAGAGCTCATCTTCTAGTGTATTTTCACTAATCCAATAGATGGCGCCATCTGATATGAAAATAAACTTTCCAAACAAAATTTATAGTAAACATCTTTTATAAAGAAATCTTAGTTTACAAGTTCTTTGACAGAAGATAATATATTTCAATATTTATTGTTATCGTCGTCTATTATACTTTAACTTATCCAATAGATGGCGCTAGCAAATATAAAAATAAATTTTCTAAATTAAATTCATCATTACAAAAGATCTTATTTTTTACAATTCTTCCTTCGAAGGAAGATTATTTTTTAATTTTTGTTTGAGATCGTCGTCTGTTGTTTTTTAACCGATCCGATAGATGACGCCAGCTGATATGAAAAATGGTTTTTTTAAATAAAAATTATAGTCCGATTAAAAAAATAGTCTTGCAAGTTCTTTGAAGAAAGATGATCTTTTAAATATTTACTGAGATCGTCGTCTGTTATTTGTTATATTTTAGCTTATCCAACAGATGGCGCCAGCAAATATGAAATCAATTTTCCAAGTAAAACATCTTACTAAATAAATATATTAATTTTTACATGTTCCTTGAAGAAAAATTATTCTTTTATTCATTGAGATCGTCATCTGTTGTATTTTGACTAATCCAATAGTGCCAACTGATTTGAAAGTAAATAAAAAAACTGTCCAGTCCACTGGAAATTTCTTGGAAATTCCCGAAAGAACACTTGTGTAATGGTTTTGAGCCTGCTTGCTGCTTGGTATGATTGTGTTACTATCTGCTAGATGGCGCTAATCTTTAGAAGAAACGAACACATTCTCGAAACCTATGAAAATCTAATAGAGAGCGCCAGGTCGTGAAGAAAATTGATCTGCTTCGAAGGGCAGCAAAAACATTATTTCACTACACCATTGTGCTTATTTTTGTTGTTGTTATTAAGTGGCGCCATCTAGTGAATCAAGGGTGATGTACCTACACATTGTTTTTGACGTGGACGAATGAAACGCGTTTTGCGACAGTTCTCGTTAACGTGGCTCTTAATCTTAATTTATTGTTAGTTTGCAGTCCTTTGGCTAGAAATGATTTTTTAAATATTTAATTGAGCTCGTCAAGTATTGTATTTTGACTAATCCAGTAGATGGCGCCAGCTGTATGAAAAGCAAATTAAACACTTTTTTTTGGGTCTTTCGATTCAATTGGAAAGTCCTTGGTAATCCTCGAAAGAAAACTTCTTTACCGGCTTTGAGCCTGCTTGTGTGTGATGGCGCCAGGGACTTGAAACCGAAATAATAAAAATACCAATAAATTAACGAATATTTTTACCGAAATTAATTTCAATACCGGTATTTGTTACACGTCCACAAACCGTTATCGTTATATTACCGATATTCTCATACCGAAATAATATTTTGATTTCGTAATTCTCATACCGAAATAATATATCGGTATTGTTACGGTATAAATCGAAACAAGGGGCATAGCTTAAATATTATATTAGAAATATGACTAGACAAACATTAATTATACAAATATAATTGAAATACTCACATCCTTAATTCACAACACAAATCATAGTACAAGAAGTTACACGCTGTACTGACAGCTGATTATATCTTATCTCTTTATGCAGATCGAGGGGTTTTTATAGGAAGTGCAACTCGAGCAATTCCGAATTCTAACGAAACCGGAAAGGTACGACAGATTACGAGATGATTTTAATCCGTTCCAACGTTTTCAAGGTTGTCTACCTGCAGATGTCAAGGTTCCGTTGTTTACGTTGACGAGTTGCATTTTCTCTTATCTCAAGTTTGTTAAATGAATCCAATGCATGAATTTACTTGCATCTTGTCACAGTATTTTACCGGTAATTCTTATTTAGACGAATTGATTTATCTAGTTTATGCTGTTATGCTTTGTCGTTCCCCTAATGCACCCTTATAAACCAATATTTTTACATTTTACACAAAATTTTCAATGGGGGGTTAGCTAGGTTTCTATTTTATTTTGTACATCGCCCGGATTTTATTTTCGTGTCACCTTCGGGTCTCCCCGAGCGGAAGCGATTTTAGAATCGTACGAGCCGCTCGGAGGGCGGGCGTAAACAACGTTGTAAAATCTTTTCTGAGGGTTTTATCGCCGATTATCACATCCCCTTTCGCGTCGAGGAGGCGCTACTTGGACGCCGACCAAATTCTCGGGGACGTGCCGAACGTCGGATCTACTTTGAATTCCAGGCGCGTCGCGACTTACTCGAAGTTTCTGGTGGAGTCGCCGGAGACGAGCGCATCCTAAAAAAAAAAAAACTTACTGAATTTTTTTTGGCGTTGTGATACTCAGTGTGCCATACATAAACACCTTACAAGTTGAGAGGGTGCCTGTTAGTTTATGCTAAAGATGATCCGCCACCGGGTCTCCCCCTGTATTATCCGTCCACGTTACCACCATCCTCTTTGTTACGGTGAGTGCAACCAAAAGCTTCATTTTTTTGTCGATGAGTACTATTATCAATTTAAAACTATAATTGATAGTTCAAGATTCTTTACTTCTTCAAGACTTCACACCTTGAAGCTCAAAGATCAAAGATATGAAAGTGTTTTCCGAAGCTTAAAACAGTTTTCGTTGATTTCTTGAAGCTTCAAGCTAAAGTATTGTTTTTGACGACTCAAGCTGCAAAGCAATTCGAACTTCAAGTTTCTTTCGATAGCTTTATAGTACTTTACTGCTTTATAGTTTGAAGACATGAGTAGTAAAGTACTATAAAGCTATCAAAAGAAAACCTTGCAGTTCTGATTGTTTTGCAGCTTGAGTCGTCAAAAACAATACTTTAGCTTGAAGCTTCAAGAAACCAACGAAGGCTTCTTTAAGCTTGGAAGTCATAAAAACACTTTCATATATTTGATCTTCGAGCTTTCAAGGCTTGAAGTCTTGAAGCAGTAAAGAAATTCGTAGCTTTAAACTCATGATAGTATTATCGGTAAGTTATTGAAGAAAATGAAGCTTGAAGTTATAAAATGCTAAGAAAAAGCTTTGAAGTCTTCCAACAGATTTCTTGCAGCTTGAAATCATCAAATCCAGGATTTTAGTTTCAAAAAGCTAATGAAGCTCCGAATCATAAAAACAACATAAAGCCTCAAGATGTCTGTAAACTTTCAGCTTGACGTCTCCAAGAAGTAAAGACTTCCTGAATTGTCAAAAGTTTCAGCGTAGCTTTTAAATTCATAAAGTTATTGAAAAAATCTTGAAGCTTTGAAGCTCTGAGAAAAATTTTCAAGGTTTCAAATCACAAAAGTGCTCCAACAGATTTGGAGTCATTAATCCCAGGATTTTAGCTTGAGTTTCTAAAAGTCGATGAAAACTTCTTGAAGTCTTCAAAGCTTGAGAGCTCGGAGAAGTAAATGATCCTGAACTCTCAAAAACTTCAACATACTTTTAAACTCACACTATAATACTGGTCACATGGTTATTGCAAAAAGAAATTTAAAGCTTTGAAGCTATAAAAGTGCTCCGAGAGAAATCTTAAAGTCTTGAAGAAGTAAAGATTCTTGAATTATCAATTTTAACTTTAAACTCATGATGTGATTCTATCATAAAGTAAAAAAAATGAAGCTTTGAAGTTATAAAATGCTGAGAAATATCTCGAAGCTTTGAAATCCCAAAAGTCCTCCAACAGATTTTCTGCAGTTTGAAGTCATCGATTCCAGGACATTAGTTTTATGTTTCAAAAAGCTAATGAAGACTTTTTGAAGCTCCGAATCATGAAAACAATTTAAAGCTTTAAACTTTCAGCTTGAAGTATCCAAGAAGTAAAGAATCCTGAACGATCATAACATAAGACTCATAAAGTTATTGGAAAAAAAGCTTTGAAGCTATAAAAGTGCTCCGAGAAAAATCGTAAAGTTTTCAAATCACAAAAGAACTCTAACAGACTCTTGCAGCTTGGAGTTATTCGTTCCAGTATTTTAGCTTGTAGTGTCGGAAAAGCTGACGAAAATTTCTTGAAGTTTCGAATTATAAAAACAGTTTAAAGCTTCAATATATCTTTAAGCATTCAAAGCTTGAAGTCTTGGTGAACTGTGATCCTAAACTCACAAAAACTTCAACATAGCTTTAAACTCATATATAATATTATCACAAGGTTATTGCAAAAAAGCTTTGAAGTACTCCAAGAGATTTTTTTGAAGGTTGAAGTCATTTTAAAAGCAGGATTTTAGCTCGAAGATTCAAAAAGCCAACGAAAACTTCTTGAAGTTTTGAATCATAAAAGCAATTTAAAACTTCAAGATATCTTTAAGCTTTCAAAGCTAGAAGTCTTAGCGAAGTGTTAGTATAGCTTTAAACTCATAATATAATACTGTCATAAGCTTATTCCAGGATTTTACCTTGAAGTTTCGGAAAAGCTAACGAAAACTTCTTGAAGCTTGTAATCATGAAAACAACTTTAAATTTCAGTATAATTTTAAACTTTGAAGCTTTTAAGACTTGAGGTCTTGGAAAAGCAAAGAATCTTAAACCATTAAAAAGCTTGAACATAGCTTTAAAGTCATAATATAATTTTGTCATAAAAATTTGAAGTCACAAAACCGCTTTGAAATTTTTAGGTTGTAGAAATAGTTCAAAGCTTCAAGACTTCTTTGTAAATTGAAGATTTAACCTTTTATAGCTTAAAGTCTTGAGCTATCAAAAACCTAAATGAAGCATTTAACTCAGAATATTAAAACATCATAAAATCTTGAAGCTTTGAAGTTATCAAAATGCTCAGAGGAAAATGTTGAAGTTTTGAAGTTATGAAACTGCTCAGGGGGTAATCTTGAAGCTCTGAAGCCATAAAGACGCTAAAACAGGTTTTTTGAAGCTTGAAGTCTTCAATGACAGGATTTTTGGCCTGGAATTTCAAAACGCTAACACGACGCCATAAAATCATTTTTCTTTTAAATGTTGCTAACGAAAGCTTTCTTTATACTTGTTTTACAATCGTCGGATAAGCATTATTCTTAGAATAACGTAGATATGGAGGAACATTAAAGGATATTCGGCGAACAGTTATTCCGACCTTGTTCCACGATTGTAAAACTGGACCTTAATCTTGGAAAGTCTAAGCTTTAAGCTACGAGATGATAAAAGCAATATGAAGTTCCAAGATATTAAGCCAAATGTTGCAATTAAATTATATTTCCTTTAAATGATGCTAACGATAGCTTTGAAGGTCTATGTTTTGCCGGAATAATATCTGTCATGAAATTGCAACGCGGACAATCTGGAAAGTATAAAGTCTAAAAAGCTTTAAAGCATGAAAACTGAACCTGTTTGATAGAACTTATAATCTTCGTACTTCATGAAATTTGGAAGTCACAAAACTCCATAAAATCATAAAGCTACGAGCATGTGACCTTGAAGATGCTAGTAAATGCTAGGAAGCACGAAAGCGTGACAGCTTATCGGCCTTGTCAAATTCTTACGTGAAACTTTCGAGATCTGGCAGTTGCGCGACGGCTTAGCGCGCCGCGTTTTCGAATGCGACTTGCGCTCCCTAAGCTGTCGCAACTGGAACACCGAAGTAACCCTTTTTGAATTGCGCCGTTGTCTTAATAACGTGGTATGTAAATAAACTCGAACCGAGATTGATCGGCCTTCGAATTTTCGAACTATCAAAACACGAAGCACGGATCCGCCTTTCGTTTACACAACAGGCAAAGCAATTAGCGAAACTAAATAAATTTACGTACGCGCGTAAACGGCGTTTGGTTGCGTCGCAATTTAAAAAAAAAAAAACATTAACTAAGCGACAAACTAGCGAATTAGGAAGAACTTTTCTTAGGCAATTACAATACACTTCAGTAAAAATAAAAAAATACAGAAATATTAAGAAGCTGGGTTTGAAATTTTTATGCGAAATTTAATTGGGAGAGAAACAGCGGAGCCCGAGCGAACATTGCGCAAGTTATCGTCCTCCGAGGGGAAAGGCAAGGGGACGAGGCAAATCAAAACGTAAAAAATTCAGCTTTTCGTGAGTGCGTAACGCAGTGACGTCCCCGGGCACACGTTCGTGCATTTTTAATGTGTTTATCCACGTCGGTTATTGATTTGCGTTCTTAAAATCGACAGACTGTATTCAATACGTATGAGAAAGAGCTCTTGGAGAGACCCAATCATGCTTAGGTGCTTAGGTGGGACGTTCTCTACACCGCGCTTTGACGGACACGCCCCTTCGACCATCAACGAATCATCGAAATGTTAAGGCTATGTGACGTCGTAGATTTAATGGCACGCGACTCTTTACACCAATCATATTTTAGCTTACGCGTGACTTTCTCTCTACGCCGTACCTCGACGGACACGCCCCTTCGATCGAAGTGTTTTAAAGTCGCGTGGCGTAAAGCCAAATCATCGCAGTTCTTGGCGCGACTTTTTACACCCAATCATATTTTAGCTTAAGTAGGATCACATCTTGATGGGCACGCCCCTCGATCGTCAACGAATCAGCGAAGCGTTCAAGTTGCTTGACGCAAAACCCAATTCTGAACGTCATATTTGACAATTCTTGACGAAGAATTTTACATCCAATCATATTCTGTTCTTTTACGAAAAAGCGAGTGAGTGAGGTCGCGTAGCACGCTGCTCCGATATATCAGTCTATAGTGGGCCATATCGAGCACAATAAAAATAAACACAACAAACACGAAAACTGAGAAGATAGTTATAGAATCAAGAAAAACAAAGAAAGAAACAAGATAAACGGCCAAACAGTGAGTAAACGAAAACAAATACAAGATAGAGGTTATAGAAGCCTATCATTAAGGTCGAAATTTAAACGAATTAAACAGAGCGAGGAAAGTTGCATAGCCATCAGTTGTCAACATTTTCACATCTAACAAGACCGCGGAATAGGCAACATTACATTCAAGTAAGGAAACAGAATAACATAACCACAAAGTATAGCAAACACGCGTGACAAATAAGTACGAGATAAATTTAGAAAAGGGTGAGATAAGAGATGTTGAAACGGGTGTACTCTTTACGCAAACCTAAAATAATAAAACAAACAAGAAACAAACATAATAATGTCAGATACGGGTGAAGAATACTCAACAGATGAATTAAAAAGGAAAAGAGACAAAGAAGGAACAGTCTTTTCAAGGAGCAAAAAAACCAAAAGATCTCCAGAGAAAAACTTGAACCTATAAATTGATAACTTAACAGAAATGATGAATGAAATGCTAAAAGAAATTAAAAGCGTACGAAAAGAACAACAAGAAACAAGAGAGGATATCCAAAAATTGAAAGAAGAGAACAAAAATATGAAAGAAGAAATAAAAAGATTAAAAGAACAAACAACAAGAAGCGAAAGTGATAATCAAAAACAAATAAATGAAATAGAAAATTCTGTACAAAAATTAGAAAAAGATAAACGAAAGAACAACATAATAATAACAGGGTTAAAAACAGACACTGAAAATAGAGAAACACTAAAAGACGAGCTAACAAACTTCTTCAAACAACACCTGAAGCAAATGGTTAAAATAAAGCATACATACAAAATTGGAGAAAAGGTAATCTTGATAGAGCTAGAGAACTACGAGGAAAAAATAGAGATAATGAAAAACAAAAATAAATTGAAAAATGACAAAGAAGAAATAATATACATCAACAACGACTACACAGTACAAGAGAGAGAAATACAAGAAGAAATTAATCTCATAGCAAAAGAAGAAAGGAAAAGCGGTAAGAAAGTAAAGACAGGCTACCAAAAATTAATCATAGAAGGAGAACAATGGAATTGGAACAAAGAAAAAAGACAACTAGAAATGATCAAAAATGAGTTAAACCCGAGAAAACCAAAAAACTAAAAAACAAAATACCAGAAACAAAGACGACGGACAAGGCCAAAAAAAAAGACAAGAAAACCGGAAAAAATATTATAAGAAATAAAAATAAAAGTAGAAAAGCAAAGAAGGAAGTAGATAACCAAATAAAAGACGTAAATAGAACTGGGCGAAAGGA